>CM068880.1:11946839-14346839 GCA_035149815.1 Branchiostoma lanceolatum
GGTTATCGGTTATACCAAGGAGGTTAGAATGATTTTAACCTCCTTGGTTATACGATACAAACAAATGAAAGCACCGCTTTCAGATACCACCCCACCCCCAATATTGGATCACCCCTTACCTCCTGGTGTAGTACCCCTCTGGATGCACAGGTGGATTGCCCCTAGGAAGTTCGCCCTCATTCTTGGCATCGCCCAGATGCAGTCTGGGTAATCTGTATGGAGTCTTCACCCCTGTCCCCCATGTAGATTCTGTGGTATCGTCCATTTCCTGAGCTCTAAATGACGTCCGTATGTCTGGTAAACTCCTGAGGGGAAAATGTAATTTTTTTAGGGAAAAACAGCGTCCAATATAATGTTACGTTTAATGTAAAGTTTATTGCAAATACATGTAACATAGATATAAGAATGATAGATACAATAATATACTATTTCCTATGCTATGTTCCATTCGAAATATACATCGAGCTTCTGTAAATGCATTTAAGCTCCCTTGCTTTTATTTCGCGCTAAGGCGAAAATGAAGTGTCGCGGTGGTTTTAAGTTTGCGGGAGCGCTCTAGTCACATACTGCTACAGTATTGGACAAAAATGTTCGCGGTGGTTTTAAGTTCGCGGTGAAACGGTCGCCGCGAAAACCGCGAACATAAAGCCACAGCGAACATTTCTTCATTTACAGTAGTTTTGTTAGGGTTCACTGCTTCTTTTGAGGCAGTGGAAGACGAATTTACCCACACCTTCTATAATATGTTGGTTCCTCGATTTTAATAATAGTCATGAATAGTGGGAAAGAAAGATTGTATTTTGGAACGAATGATATCAGATATATGAACAGTTGGCATGGATGTTTGACACAAATAAGAAATTCAGCTCGGCCGACGTGTTGTCGAGCTTCAAATGTGCATTTTCGGCCGAAGTACGGCCGATGTCCTGTCGATTACACGAACTTCGGGCGATTTTTAAAAATCAAAATATTGGCCTTTTACAAGGTTAGTCGATTCTGACTTCGTCCATGTACAATAGATGGTACCATCTCATGGGGGATTTTCAGTTAATAGTGTTCGACGGACGTCATCCGAGATTTTCATAGGAAAATACGGTCGACGTTCGGACGATTTTGAAATTCGGCGAGCTTCGGGCGATCTACAAATTCGGCCGACGCTCGCATGAATTGTGACGCCGGCTTTAGTGTAATGTTTCATGATGATCTACGTTGTCAGTGTAAATTGACCTTTACAGCACCGTACAGTAACTCAAACGCCACCTTAATTAACTCTCTTGGGGAGTAATAAGTTTTGAATGATCTGAAAAAACGGTGATTACTTCGCAGCTAATGAAGGCGGCATGATAAAAGATCTTTTGTGGAAGGCCGCGGTGGGAGTTTATGTTATCAAAAGCAACAGTCGCCAGAAAGGTCATAGATATGAATCAGTCTTTGTTTTCTCTAACAGGCGCCGTGTCGTGTTTTCGTAAATCATAATGAAATGTTTCTGTTTTCCTTGTCGAGCGAAACGACGGCAATAGTTTGTTTGTTCTGTTTAACAATCAACCGTTTCTTACTCGTTTTTCACCTGTATGACCCTAGGTTGAAAACATACACTAAACCAATGAACGTTAACTTTCAAGGTTATGTGTGGGGTTTTACAGAGCCCTTGTCTTGAACTCTGTCAAAAATACCAAGCTACAATTCGAGACAATGTTTGTTCTGTGTATCTATTTTTTAGATGAATGTAAACTTTGTTGGATCGTCAACACACAAAAAATCTCGCTTGGTTACAAAATACGCAATAGCTGAAATGATAGCTGTTCCCCTTCACAGCCCTGTACTTGGAGCGTGACAGAATGGTACTGGTTGATGTAAACTTACTCCTGGTTATAATACGTGCCTTTTCCTGAGACACCACAATGGTAAACAAACACGGACGGTATCGTTTTCACGATGGCGGTCTGTCTGCTGTGCCCTGTCACGCTATGCACACATGGCTATTGTCGTTACCTTTAAGAGTCAGTGGCGCCATTGTACAGTTTGCTACTCTGGGGGCCGTGGCCTTTGCCTCTCGCTTCACAGGCGGTGAAACAGTTCAAACATTGGCGAGGAACCGTGAACCCTGACAACGCTGTTTCATGCACTCACATACCATAGTCAATACATCATCGCAAGAGGGGTCACAAGAATTCTGCTATTCCGATATATGTTACCGAACTGTTAAACAAGTCAGAATGGACACTTACTTGCATCAATAATGATTTTTTAACGTCCTTGCTTACACGTAGACTTTCATATGTGAATTAACCCTTAGGAACTTCTTTACGGAAGACTGTCAACAAATCATCATCTATAAATATCAATGCATACTTCCTAGATATCTGTCTTATTGGCATTTTAGAGTTCTAGCGTAATTTTAAGTGTAAAGATATTTTAGATGATGCGAGTAGGGTTTTAAACAATTAGTACTCTTGCGTTTAAGCACACAACCTTCTTGACGTTAGTTTACCATAAGGGATATGTAAATATGTTATATGTAAATAGCAACATAATTCAGACTTTTCTGTTAGAATTCTGTGAGGTGGCATTTCAATTGACGATTTCAATGATTTCAAAGATTTTGAAGTGAAGTTTCTTCAACAGTTACAATCGTCGATCAATTTTTTTTCGTAGGATTTTAAGCTAAGCTATGACAGGACCGACTGTAGACAAGAATCCATGATAATATTTTTGTCTCCCGACAGCCGAATATCGTACCATACACGCACGACTGTACCAAGAACTGTCGTTTTAAATCAACCATGTGCCCAATCCAGGGCAGTCTCCAGCTTTAAATCTTTTTCTGTCCCACTCAATTTGGGAGCCCATGTTTTTGATTTTCAATGTTGAATCTGTCATTTCTAAGGTTACAAACAAATTTTCAGCAGTTTTAAGTCATTAAAATGATATTTTTTGGACGGACAGGGTTGAATATTTCTCTGTCCCAACAAGCCAATTTCCGGGACGGAAGGACGGGTCCTAGAGACAGCCCAGACCCAAGCCCTGCAGATAGACTAGAACAACACAATTGCAAATCCCGGCTATTAGGTCACGTAGGATTGTT
This sequence comes from Branchiostoma lanceolatum, assembly GCA_035149815.1. Taxonomy (NCBI): domain Eukaryota; kingdom Metazoa; phylum Chordata; class Leptocardii; order Amphioxiformes; family Branchiostomatidae; genus Branchiostoma; species Branchiostoma lanceolatum. Next base: position 11,949,925 of record CM068880.1, read on the forward strand.
AATCTTAAGAATACAAACAGACCTGGAAGAAATATTTGTTTGTGTAGCTTTTCGATGGATTATAGGGAACCAATGATTAAGTAGCCTCGTTTATTTTTAAACGTTAGAACCTTAAGTCAGAATCTTCGGCGAGAAATACGTATGACACACACATTGACATTACACTTATAACCTAAAGTTGTTGCTAATGTTTTGGATTTGATGGAGTGAAAATTGCCCTAACATGACAGACTTCCAACTGAGCTGTTAGGGTAAAAACATGGCAATTACATCACGATAATTATAATGTCTGGAAACATTACACAACAGACTTTTAATTTGATCAGTAGCTACATCCGAACGTCTATCAAATTGAAAAGCCATCAAACTTTGAATGATTTGTGTTTCAAAAGACACGTTTTATAAATCAACTGAAAGTATGGGATTTTGGAATGTGGTGTTTCGTCATTTCTAACATACATGTTTTATATGATTATTATGCAGTGTCTTGTGAGTGTACGTAACAATCAAATGACTTGTTGATGAAGGTTAGACATCCAGGTAATAAGATATGCCAAAAATAGTTACTCAAGCAACTGGATGAAATTTTGAAACGGTCAGACGTTTCAGACAGCATCCGCTGTCTTTCGTCTGGTATAAAACCTAGTTCTATCAGATCGTTCTTTAGCCACTGACGAAAGATAGCGGATGCTGTCTGAAACGTCTGACTGTTTCAAAATGTTATCCAATTGCTTGAGTAACTATTTTTTGCGAATCAAATGACTTGTTTCTCCAAGCAAAACGCAAGGTAACAGTTACTCAAGCGACTGGAGAAAATTCGGAAACGGTCAGACGTTTCAGATAACATCCGCTGTCTTTCGACGGTAACTAAATGAGAAACTAGAGTTTGGTTCTACAATACTTTTCCACATTATCTGCCCATGGCTATTCTCGAAACATTTCGTTTCCTTGCACATCTTTTGCATTACTGTAATAAGTCTGTGTGTGTTTTTTTACTGTTCGTACTCAGTTGGAAGTCTCCATAAGCGTATCTTATCCATAAGTTTTGAATTTGACGTACATTTTTCTAACTCTCCGTTTAACTAAAAGTGTCGCCATGTACTCAGGCCCCCAATACAGACACGTGTACATAATTTATGACCTAACCCGACTAGTAGTGTGAATAATTCTTTTGTAGCGTGGTTATGGCCGTCGGTAAAGTCTCTGGGCTTTTCAAAACTTAACACAGGCTTTTCAGACTTTGAACCGTTTAATGACCCACTCTTTTTTAAAAGCTTGTAGAATGCAAACGGGTTTTCTTTATGTATTTTAAAATCGCAAACGTTTTATAGAAAACGTTTGGCAAAATACACCATAACGCTGGATAAATGCATTAACTTTACACAGTACCCATATTTGGTGTTTATCAAAATATGATCTTAATCTTGAGCAAAAATGAATTTCAGTGTTATCTCAAATCTAGCCTTGTTCGAAGTGATATATCTACTTAACAACTTTATTTTCAGTCCATTTACAAGAGACAAATGAACGTTACTTAGCAACCTACTCTAAAAATGATATAGTAATTTCAACACTGCTATAATTTTCATAAGGAGATGGTAGGATACTCGTCATTTATAAACAACTGAACAAAATAGAAGTAACACTAGCTTTTCAGGATGTTTATGTAAACAGCCATGCATGAAAGAGGAAAAACCACACACTTACGCAGACCATGAAATTATCGTACATGTTAGCTCTATAATTATGGGATACGTTTAACTGCTTGTGCTTTCTAGTATGTGTAGCTATCTGTAAACATTCTTATCAAATTTTATCTTGTTTGTAGCACTTGTCTTCCCACTATACAAACTCATTCCAACGTCGGCATACACAGCCCAATTTGACGGCATGACTCCCATAGTTGCGCCAGGTTTTTGTACGTTGGGGAATGCTGTACTGTTCCAGTGTTCCCTTTTCAAACAGCTGTTTAAAATCTCTAGTTTTGTTAACAATTTCAGACAATATAAGTCACCTGAACGATACGTTCTATCTGTGTACTCCGTAAATACAAGTGTTTGTAAGGAAACGTTGTTGTAGACACAGAGTAAACTGCTACACCCACAGCACTTGAAACAGTATCAACCACTCTCAATGACCCAATTCAGGCCTTCCTAGCAACATACTACAGGTAACATGGCGCGGGGTACAAACTACGGTTACAGAAGCCAAGACAACTTACTCTACTTTTCTTCTACGTCTTGTAGTCCTGGAGCCTCTCTTGTTCATGTCGTTAGGAGGTAGCCCGCCATGTTGAACTTGAAACCACATAAGATCACCCCGTTCCAAAACAAGAGTCCGGGCCGTTCCATGATACTGTAAACATGCCTATTCTGTCCGTATGTAGATAGGTAACATGATACGGGCCTGGCATTGTTAGTAGGGACACGTGACCGCACCTGTCAGACCAGTAGGAACAGGTGTCGCTCAGCTTTTGTTTGAAGAAGTAGGTGCAGTTTTGCTTTATATCGCCAGGTGGCTCTTTTGGGCTACAGCCAAGCTTGGCTAAAAGGCTAATGTATTTGAATTTTTCATTTCGCACAAGCCAAAATAACAAAGTAAAAATGTAGTAGAAATGTAGTTAACGCGCCCAACAAGGGATCACAATGATGTTTCCTTGCGCAATTTGCGGTGTATATCTGTGGAAGAATTATATCAAAAACGTAGAATCACTAGGAAACTAAAGAAGTGACTATTGCTATTGTTCCTTCCAATTTGCATCAGTTGGAAATAGAAGATCCAAATCTCCAGGTCTCCACCCCCTAAATGTACAATAAAATTAATCAATAAATAACCAAGCTCAACTATACAGGGAAGTCTTTTATGAAGGTGCACTGTTTAATTTTGTCAGGATTATATTGAACTAACGCGTTAGTAAATCAATTCAAGGTTATAAGTAAATAGCAACCTGGCCGTGTTGTTTGGCGTTGCTGTCACGGGACACAGACCACCAAGAAAACAAGAGCCTATTTGGAAGAAGATTTCTGTGGCGAGGCAAAGGCAGACTACTTTTAAGATTTAGGTAGGAGAGATTTAGACAAAAGTATGCTTTTAGTATGTGTTATCGCCCTTTTCGGTCACAGAAAGTTTAGATATATTTCTTGCACTTGTACGAAATACAGCAGGCGTGTACATAAACTGTTCCGATTTGGAGTCAACTATTTTTCTCTTTTCCGTTAGCTCTGCGACGTAGATAGTGCGTATGCACGAACTGTATAGTACGATGTATCAATAATGTTCTCTGTGCATGTATCTATTACTTAACCAGCCTTTTCTTTGTGTTCGCTAAAATCTAATCCCAACAAATATCGAATCGGGAAGTTTGCAATGTAATTCTTTTTGAGGGTTGACATAACTTTTGTATAACATTGTTCTGACAGAGAGCTCGCGACGTCACTGTGCAAGATACAAGGAAACGAGCTTCGGCATGGGCTGCTCTTGTTCAAAATCGACGAGTGTGGGCACAGTTGAAGAACGACGCCCGGTGAGGAAAATCTCGGGCAAAGATGGCAGACCACCGACAGGGGCACAAGGCCAACGACGTACTGACGGCAAAAGTTCTCTGAAAGATAGAAAAGAGGACAACCAAGCGCAAGTGAAAGCAACGGTGCACGAAGATTCAACGGGTCGTTCAGCGCAAACCAACTACAGAGCTCACAACACGTCCTTCGAGCAGAAAACACCAGAACCCAGTACAAAGATCCCGGACGTTGGTGTATTCAAAGACTTGGACAGACGTGCTATTCAGGTACATGAGTCGGTATGATTGTTCTAGGGTATAGAGATGGCTTAATGGTCAAGAAAAGCAACGGTAACTCGTGTGTACATTTTCAAAAGGGCACAGCAGTTACCTAGCCAGTTTACACCCCCCTAGATTTAGTGGACATTGTTTAAACTGCTTGAATGTATGTTTATATTGGCATGCGCATTACTCGCTACCTGTCTGAATACGAGACAAAGCCTAGCACATATTTTAGCAGGAGGGAAAACACACACATATAGGATAACAAGAAAAAGCTAAACAGTTAAGAGGTCAAAAACAAATATGCATAACATTAGTCATTAGAGGGCCAGGAATTTCATCTCATGTTTATTTTTTGTGATTTGATTTGATTTGATTTATAACTTTATTAGAATTGCAACGGTACATAGTTATTAGTTTCTCGATGAACTGTACCTACTCCGATCCGTTGGGGCACAAAGTAACCATTATTGTAAAGGCCGCGTTCATTTTTATTTTTCCAGGCTCCCGAGGGCCATGCTACCATCGTGGACCTTGTCCTCTACCTAATCGAGACTGCCAAAACTCCGCTGGAAAAAGCACGGGTCCTGTTCCGTTGGGTGACGTCACACATCCAGTATGACGTAGTGTCGTACGTCACAGGTGGTCCCAAAGAGGTCACACCAGACGGCGTGTTCAGGAAGAGGATGTCGGTGTGCCAGGGCTACGCGGACCTGTACAAAGAGATGTGCAGGTAATTATCATATTTGCCCAGTTACACCCTCCAGTTTAATTCCGGACTTCCAGTTTAATTCCGGCCTGACCTCCCATATCTCAGCAACCTTATATTGTAAACTGTACGTAGAAATGATGTAAGAAATACGAAACCGTCATCAATGACCCAAATCTGCAGATTTCTGTGACCTTGAGCCAGAAATCTGCATAAATCTGTGACTTGAGCCAGCAATCTGTGACCTTGAGCCAGAAATACAAAATCCCTATGATTTCTGGCTCAAGTCCCAGATTTCTGGCTCAAGGTCACAGATTTCTGCAGATTTCTGGCTCAAGGTCACAGAAATCTGCAGATTTAGGCTAATCCCCAGGGGGTCATTGATGGCGGTTACGTATTTCTTACATCATTTTACGTATAGTTTACAATATTAGCCCAAGTAGATGCAAGGTTGCTGAGATATGGGAGGTCAGTCCGGAATTAAACTGGAAGTCCGGAATTAAACTGGAGGGTGTTATACTTAGTTTTTGTAGTAGTAGTATAAGCTTCTAGCGGCAGTGAAATCATAATCGCCATTGTAAAAAAGGTATTGATGATTATGGTCTTAATTTTCGTCCTCTTAGATTTGCTGAAGTAAATTGCGTCACCATCACCGGCCGTTCAAAAGGTGGGTCTTACCAGGTGGGCGATAAGTTTGGCCCTAACTCTGACCATGCGTGGAACGCAGTAGAGATAGACGGGAGATGGTACCTGATCGACTGCACCTGGGCCGCCGGAAACACTGACCTTCAGAAGAGGACCTTCGAGTTCGAGTACAATGAGCACTACTTTTTCACTGACCCGGAAGTGTTCGTTACCGACCACCATCCAATGGACAACAAATGGCAACTGTTAGATGACCCAGTGCCAATTCATGTTTTCGAAAACCACGTCCATTTGAAGCCCTCCTTTTTCAACCTTGGCCTTTTGCCTAAGTTTCTGAGTCACACCATGAGCCCAGTTTGTACACAAAATGACGAAGCAACCATTTCTATCAAAATTCCTGAACCAATGGCCTTCTCATACCACCTTTATCCATCTGAAGGTGGATATGCTCAGGATGAAAACGTCCTACACGAAATTGTTCACAATACGGCCATGTTTAAAGTGGCACTAGCTCAGAAGGGAAGGTTCATGTTGCAAATATTTGGTAAACAGGGTACTGCCACTGGTCAACATAGCCAAATCTGCTCGTATATCATTGACAGTGCTGGTATTAAGACTGAGCACTTGACGTTTCCGCGCTTACAGACCTCTACATGGGGTCCTGGTCCGTGGCTGCTTGACGGGTTCATCTCTGATATCAGTCATCCTAAAGCCATTATCACACTCGATGAAGGAGATACGAAGCTCACCTTCAAAGCCGCACGACCCCTTCACTATAAATGTGACATAAAAGAATACATAAAAGGTGAAAACATGTACCGCATTTGGGATAGTCATGCATTCTTCGAAGTAGATTATCTGGCAGTTAGCGTTCACGCCAGAGCACCTAAAAAGGGTCAGTTCATTCTCACGATCTGGGCAAAAGAAGAAACAGACCAAATGTACCACAAATGCATTAACTATCTCCTGAAATGCAATAAGTGCAAAGCAGATGTTTCTCCATACCCCAAGACGTTCAACAATTGGACGAACGGTTGCCGTCTGTATGAGCCATTGGATGGTCGACTTGCCGCAAATCGGCGCGTTCGCTTCCGGGTCGTTTGCCCAAATGTGGTAGAAGTTGTCGTAATTGCAACCCAGTGGCACAAGCTTGTCAGAAATGCAAACGGCTCATGGGAAGGCAACGCCGACACTGGAGAACATGGTAAGACTCTCCAAGTGTCGACAAAGAAGCCAGGTGACACACAGTACTGGACCTTGCTCCAGTATGAAGTTGTGGCATAGCTTTTTATGTTCTTAAAAATAGCTTGACATTAAGAGGCTTTAAGTCGATATGAGATGCTCTATTTTGTGTCTTCTTGATATTTTGTAAGTAGGCTATAGCATCATTACCATGTCCCCTGAGAATGGCACGATGCATTGATAACGTTTCTGAAATGTCAATATTTCTCAAGTTCATCCGTGAATAATTTCATCAGGTTGGCGAATGACTGAATAGCAAGGTTCTTTTATTCACAACCAAGTATTTTACAAGAGCCGACGTTTCGACGACTGTCTGTCATCTTAAGTTGCCCTGATTTATGCCACGGTCACATTTCCAAACCGGGTCCCGGCCAGGGTGTTTGCGGGAACGGAAAATGAAAGTGTATGTCAAGAAATATACACAATTTATGCTTATGATTGGTTCAAGTTCAGTTGAAACAGCCTTTTGAATGCTCCTAGAAGGAGTGTGAAAGTTTTTTTTTATTTTCATATTTCATCATCATGAGCACCCACAAATAAGACAAGAAATTGACACATATTGAATTTCTTACTTCAAGTTGTGGGTTTGTTTGCATTGCTCTAACAGTATCAATGCATGTACAGTATGTCTCATTATGTGTATATACATAAATGTATCTTTCAATATACAATGATACGTAGTTACTGTAGAATGTATAATGGAGAGCAAAGTTGCATCCAGTGTAGATATTGCATGACCTTGGTAGGTTTCACGTTTGATGTGTTGTCTTTTTGTCTTTGGCGAGCAATGTAACAATCTTAAGTCTGATGTGATGTATTTTTTTATATTTGGCTGATGAACATATTTGGTGGCATACAAGATTTACATTTTGTTGTAGTTTACTGTGGTTATAAACAAAGATAAATTAAATAAAATAACAGTGCGCTCATATTCGATGTACAGTCTGTACTCAGTGATATCTTTGGTGTACAATAGGACACATTAAAGCATTTCTCTAATATCTATCTTGTGTTTGTAACAGTTTGCTGCATTTTATGCTCTAGAGACCTGCGTGTATTTCTCTTAAAACGCGATCAAAGAGGGAGTTTTCTTTCGGCTCATTTTATTGGATGAGGAAGCTACAGACTTCTTCTGACTCCCAATCAGCTGACGCCATCCTTGATTTCATGACAAAGGTGCCGGCATCCGGCGGGAAAATTTGAATATCCGTTTCCCATCAAAGACCTGTCATCCACCTTGAAGAGTTCAGTCGCTGTTGTTAGGGACACCTGGCCACAGCTGTCAGACCAGGTGTGGTCACCTGTCGCTCTGCGTTTGTTTGAAAGAATATTGGGTGCAGTTTTACTTTATCTCACCAGGCGGCTCTTTTTCAGCGTCGATCCTTCAAGGATGCGAAAACGTTTTGTACCATGGTTTGTGATATAACACCTGGTCATTTCTTTGACCCTGGCTTGACTAAAAGTCCAACCTGTTGTCCATACCTGGGCAATTATGTCATATCAAGATTGCATCTTGTGACATCTTGTGCATATCCACTTTACCCTAAAAGGTCCAGCTCACCTGGCGAGAGAAGTCTGTCTCCCGGGATACCCGAGTGATATCAAAGTTAATCAATAACGAACCAACCTAGAGTTACAGGGTTGTGTTGAATGTGAATATACATTCTAGTATCAAAGGAATCCGCCATTGTGTGATTTATGTGAAGATCGTATTGAACTAACTGGATAAATAGCAACCTGGCTTTGTTGTTTGGCGTTGCTGTCACGGGATAAAGACTGCAAAGAACACAAGCACCTATTTGGAAGAAGACTTCTGTAGCGCACCGTAAATACTTGCTACTTTTAAGACCTAGGTAAGGGACATTTAGATAAACGAATGTTTTTATTATGTATTGTTGTCGTTTTAAGTAGTGAGAAGTTTATGTCTATTGTATTTGTATCAAAATCCGCCATCTTTTGAATGAAGTATGTATGACTTTGAACTGGCCTTTGTTCTTTTTGATCAGTTTGCGTAGCATACATGGCGTGTGCAATTGCGCAGGGGTTGTAAAGTACATGTAACGGTATCTACCCAACTCTTGCTTGATCAGTTTATGTCTGTATTTTGTGCAGTGACTGCCGTCTCATAACTTGTGTACAATATTCTTCTGACAGGCAGTTTAGAGGGTTTTCGGCTAAAAGGAAGCAGCAAAGTTACAGATTCAACATGGGCTCGTCTTGCTCCAAATCGAGGAGTGTGAACGTAGTTGAAAGACAGCGCCCGGTGAGGAAAGTTTCTGTCAAAAATGACAGACAACCGACACCGCCACAAGACCGCCAACTCGAAGCTGACAAAGGTCCTTTGCACAAGAAATCCCTTGCCAAGAAAGAGATCATCCCAGACATTGAAGTGTTCCAAGACTTGGACGAACGTGCAGTTCAGGTAACATAAATCCTTGTTATTTTTTGCAACAACAATTTGTATTAAACCAACAACGATGAGTTTGTGTAAGGGAAGGATGAAAACTGACCAGCCCCCCCCCCCCCCCCCTTCGTCGGTAGATTAGGTGGACTTTGCTTAACCCTCCATTATTTAGGCATGTACATTACTTGCTACTTATCTGACTACAAAGACAAATAAAGTCAAAGTCTAAATATTTAAGTGCAGAGCCATCACATCTGTTGAGGTATGTCCAGTGAGGCCATCTGCTTTGTGATGTTTTTTTATTTTTTATTTTAAGACCTGCCAGCTGACACACCATATCTTTCTCACAAACCAGACATGACATTTGAAACATAGAAATGCTTTCTGTATAGAATAGAGTGTCGTATAGTTGGGTAGTTTGTTTTCCTTGTTTTCAGTTTGCGTAGTGAACTAGTGCATACTTCAGGAAAGTAATTTGAAGTTGTTGGTAGGTGATATTCAAACAATCCCTTATTTTCCCAGGCTCCCGAAGATCATGCTACCATCAAGGACCTCGTCCTCTACCTAATCGAGACTGCCAAAACTCCGCTGGAAAAAGCACGGGTACTGTTCCGTTGGGTGACGTCACACATCCAGTATGCTGTAGAGTCGTACGTCACGGGAAGCTTCGAGTCGGAATCAACCGCTCCAGTGGCGGTGTTTCAACAGCGGATGTCTGTGTGCGAGGGGTACGCAGAACTGTACAAGGAAATGTGCAGGTAATACAGTCATGAAATTATAGTACCATTGTCAAAATACAAACATGTTTTTAAAAAAATCAGTAACAATGCTTTCTATTGCGATTAGGTTGCTTTAGAAAAAAGCAAAAGGAAGATACTTTCCCTTATCGTGAGTTTTTAGGTCAAAAGTAGAAACAATGAGCTTTGTTGGACAGACCTTGTCTAGGAAGCTGAATGACAGTAATATGATCACTGTTTCATTCTAGGCAAAAGATTACTATATTTGCGAAATCACAATTCATCTAATATTCCTGGTCTTTGATAAAATGCCCATACATGCATAAAACATTCATTGTGTAACCATTGTTCTCTAGCTTAGCTGATCTAAAGTGCGTCACCATCAGCGGCCGTTCAAAAGGTGCGGATTACCAGGTGGGCGATAAGTTTGGCCCTGATCCTGACCATGCGTGGAACGCGGTTGAGATTGACGGGCGCTGGTACCTGCTCGACTGTACCTGGGCCGCCGGAAACACTGACCTTCAGAAAAGAACCTTCGAGTTCGAGTACAACGAGCACTACTTTTTCACTGACCCGGAAGTGTTCGTTACGGACCACCATCCAATGGACAATCAATGGCAACTGTTACAAGAGCCAGTACCTTTCGGCATTTTCGAAAAACAAGTTTATCTTCAGTCCGACTTTTTCAACCTTGGACTTTTGCCAATGTATCTGAGTCACACCATGAGCCCAGTTTGTACAGAAAATGGCGAAGCGACCATTTCTATCAAAATTCCTGAACCTATGACCTTCGACTATGACCTTGAAGATGAAGATGGAAATGCTCAGGATGAAAACGTCCTGCACGAAATCGTTGGCAACGTTGCCTTGTTCAAAATAGCACTCCCTAAAAATGGAAGTTTTTTGTTGGAACTGTATGGAACACTTGGTACAGCCAATGGAGACCATAGCTATATCTGCTCGTACATGGTTGACTCCGGCGGTTCAACTACAGATCTCGTCCCTTTCCCAAGTTTGAATACGTCTACGTGGGGTCCAGGTCCATGGCTCATTGATGGGTTTATTTCTGATGTCAGTCATCCTAATGCCATAGTTACACTCCCCGAAGGCGAGGCTAAGATAGAATTCAATTCTGTAAAACCCCTTCAATACATGTGTAATATGAAAGAAGATGGTCTTAAGTGGAGTAACTATGCAATGGCCCAAGTAAATGATCTGACAGCTAGTGTCTATGTCAGGGCCCCGAAAACGGGTCAGTTCATTCTCACAATCTGGGCAAAAGAAGAAAAGGACAAAATGTACAGCGAATGCATTTACTATCTCCTGAAATGTAATAAATGTAAAACAGATATTTCTCCATACCCGAAGAAATACAACAGTCGTTGCCTTCTGTATGAGCCATTGGATGGTCGCCTTGCCGCAAATCGGCGCGTTCACTTCCGGGTCGTCTGCCCTAATTCAGAAAAAGTTGTCGTAATTGCCAACGGCAAGTGGCAGCAGCTTGTCAGAAATGCAGACGACTCATGGGAAGGTGATGCCGACGCCGGGGAACAAGGTAAGATTCTTAGTGTGTCGAGAAAGAAGCCAGGTGAGAAACAGTACTGGAAATTGCTCGAGTATGAAGTGGTGGCATAGCTATTGCGTTGATGTACATGTATTTGCTTTTTAAAAGACATTCAGACCACCATCTTCAAGGTGCTCTGATTCTGTGTTGTAGCATCTTAATAGTTTGTAAGTATATGACTGAATGTAACTGAAGGACATTTCAACAAATGCTCATGTAGAATTGGATGATGATTATGATGGGTTTATTGTAACATGCACATTTATGAATACATGTACTACGAAAATGTGATGTACTTTTGTGAAATACTCAAGTTCAATGTAGGATAAAACACGTTATCATATGCGTGGGGAGTGGTGTGGTTTAGAAACAAAAGAGATATTACTAGATGTGCATGATTTGCCTGTGATGTTCTAAAGATGAATGTATTCATTTAGTTCCTGTAAACACCCACAAATAAGACATTAAGATGTGTTCATCCTTTCAAGAGTTGAAAGGCATTTAATGAACAGCTTATTAACACTGATCTAGCAGCATCAACGCATATCATACAGTCTGTACTTACAAAATTTTACATTGTGTATGTACAACCCTGTATCTTTCAATATACAATATACAAATAGATACAAACATGTATCTTTCAATATACAATATACAAATAGATACAAACATGTATCGTTCAATATACAATATACAGTAGATACAAACATGTATCTTTCAATATACAATATACAATAGATACAAACATGTATCTTTCAATATACAATATACAGTAGATACAAACATGTATCTTTCAATATACAATACAAATGTTTTCGAAGTATCTGGAAATGGAAAGCAGAGCTGTATCAAGTATAAATACATTGTATTTCATTGAGGGTCTTCGCAGCTTTTATATTTACTGTATGATCGTTACATCTTTGGTATACAATATGACAAGTTTCCGTGTGTCAATATTTGGCTATTAACTTGCACTGTGTATAGATTTTGTGGTAACATGTGGTAAACAGGAAATACACAATGTTTGGCAGCAGCTAGTAATGGATATCAACAGATATGAATCAAATATAGATAACACAATAATAACCTGATCAATAGCTTTTAGTGCTCATATTTGATGTGTACTCTATGAGACATCTTTGATGAAGCAGAACAAATTGAAGTATTTCTGTGATATTTATCTTGTATTTTACGCGTTTTTTCTGCATTACATGCTATAAAGACATGCACCATTGTCTCGTACTATGACAAGGTATTCAAAGAAACGCGTAGTTAAATCAATCTATACGTTTAAAAAACTGTATTGTTATATACAATAGTAGGTGCCAGCCTTTGAACACAATCGTTGAATATCATTTGCAATTTTTACAACGATTTTGTCTGCAATAGGGAAATGTCTTCCTTCATTTATTTTTTGTGTGCAAATGTTTAAACAACATGGTAAACGAGCAAAACTTGTTCCGATGTGTTTTCCGCCATCTTCGACCAAAGCGTCAAATCGCCAGACACACCGGTGTTGACGTCAGCTTCCCATAATCCCTTGCTATCCTTGGTGAGGTCCTTCCGGTCACCGGATGCGAGCATTACCCACAATCCCTCCGCTGAGGGACAGGTGAACCGGAAGCGGATGTTCTGCTTTGATGGAAGGTTGCCATCTCTTGGCTCGTGTAGCTCACAATCTACAAAGAAGAAATCACAGATAAACAATTATGGCAGTTTCAATGCTTGCAAAAGAATGTCTGTAACTAGCAAATAGTGCTCTCGGATGCTGGCTTATTGTAAACAAAATCATAGAAAGCAATTTGAAAATATATTGCATTCAAGGTTGATACTCGGCTTACAGGTGTGCTTCCAAGGCAGAGCCTGTGTGGATACCGGGTCAACTGTATGTATGTCTTTAGTCATAATGTCACACACACACAAACACACAATACACACACATACATACATACATACATACATACATACATACATACATACATACATACACCACCACCACCACCACTATTCTTCAAAACCATTTGCAGCTATATATTGAAGAATAGATTTTTAAAATCCTTGAAGTAATTAGTGCCGTGAAATATGCATAACATACCTGGTGGCCATTCGTGCACCAGTGGAAACAGCGGACAGTCATCCGTGGCCTCATCACACCTCAGGAGGTAGTAGATCTTCTCCTCGGTGTCCTCTTCCCAGATGGACAGCGAGTAGTATCCCTCCGCGGGAAGACGCGCGCAAACCGTGACCCTCTTCCCAACTGTCTCCAAGAAGTGATGCTGTGGAGGAAGACATTCTTCTTCGACGTCTTGAATGACGCAAGAGTTGAATGCACTTTCTGTATCTATGGTGATGCGCACTTCCCCTGACTTGGCAACAACTACGCCAGGTATGTGGCTAGCGTTTGACAACTTCCCATTGGCTAAGTGAAGCCCAGGGCCCCATGGGTATCCATGAGTCTTTGGAAATGTTTTAAAGTTTTCTTTCGGCTTATCGCATTGGACGAGGTAGCTGCAGACTTCTTCTGACTCCCAATCAGATGACGTCGTCCATAGCTTCGCGACGAAGGTGCCGGCATCTGGCGGGAAAATTTGAATATGCGCTTTCCCAGCAATGATCTGGTTAAAGATGTGACCCGTGATTTCATTGTCTTTGTCGTCCACCGTAAAGAGTTCAGTCGTAAAGTTCGTGGGTTCAGAGAATTCCAAGGATAGTTTAACTTCTCCTCCCTCTGTTTTAAGCACAGCTCCCTTGTGGCTGACGTATTTGAGAATGCCGTCTTGGATTGCCTTACCCGGTCCGTACGGTTGCCCATCTTCATCGACTTTGGGCAACGGTGGTTCGGCTTCCTTCGGTTCATCACAGTAGATGACGTAATCACAAAGTTGTCGCCAGTCCAGGTATTCCGACACTGTGAAGATAGTCATTGCGTAATACCCTTGTTCTGGAGGGATGACTTTGAAACACGCCTGGTCGTCGACAACCTCAAACAAAATTGCATCTTTTATTTCATTGTCCGCATCGCCAGCTTTGAAGAGTTGCGCTGCAAAGTCTGTGTCTTCTGGCGTTTTGATTCCTATGGTCACTTCACCGTCTGTAGTTTCTACAAGCGCTCTCGGTTGTGTTGTTTGTAGTATCGTTCTGTCGTCCAGTGCAATTCCAGGTCCCCACACACAACCGTCTTTGTCGGGAAATGATTCGACGCCATCTTTGATTGCCTCACAATTGATGACGTAGTCACAAATGGGGTCCCAGTCACAACCGTCCGTGACCGTGAACAGCGACAACTTGTATTTACCGCTAGCAGGTGGGACGACTCTGAAGAGCGTCTTTCCGTCCATGATTTCTGTCAGGACGGCCCCGGTGACGTCATTTTCTACGTCATCTATGCTGAAGAGTTGCCCGGAGACATTGCTGCATTTCGGTTGCTCTATGGTGATGGTGCATTCTCCATCTTTGGTGTCGATCACCGCTTCAGTATGGCTGACGCTCGTGAGTTTATTCTCTCTCAATGCGACGCCTGGTCCCCAAACAGCGCCGTCATTGTCAGGGAATACGTCATCGTCCTCCAACGATTCTTTACAGTCAATGATGTATTCTATGAACGGATGAAAGTCCTGTTGTTTAGAGTCGTGGGGACTGGCGTATATCTTCAACGCGTAGAAACCCGGCTTAGGCGGCGCAAGCCGGAATCGAGCCGTACCGTTGACAATTTCGTGCAGCATACATCCTTTCACGATATCCTCTTCCCCGTCTTCGCAAAGCTCGCAGGAGAAGTCTAGTACGTCCTTGGGTTCAAGTTCAACCGTCACTTCACCGTCTTCCGTTTGCAAGATCGCCTGTGAGTGGCTGACCTTGACAACACGTCCTTTCTGAAGTTCACCACCAGGACCCCACAGATGACCGTCATTGTCAGGAAACCCGGTAAAGTCTTCCTTCACAGCGCTACAGTTAATCAGGTATGCGCAGACCATTTCCCAGTCACCTTCTTCAGTTTTGCACGACAGCCAGAATTTGAATGATCCCGTCTTTCCCGGTATTACGCGAAAATATCCCGTATTCTTAATGATCTCGTACAAAACACCCGTCTTAATCGGTGTTGTGTCATCTTCTTCCGTCATGTCCCAAGAAAGGTCGATAGTTTTCGGAAGATCAACCTTTAAGACGATTCCACCGTTTTGTGTTTCCAAGACGCCATCTTGGACGCTCAGGTCGGAGGGGTTTAGGCCGCATGCGTAGAACGCGGGGGTGAGGTGAACCTCGCTTTCGAATCGGTCCAGGGTTTTGGGTTCCTCCAACAGTTGCCACTTGTCGTCTAGTGGAAGGTGGTCCAGTACCATCATCTCTGGATCTACAATAAACGTGTAGAGTTTACAGTTAGTAACCATTTTCTGTCTTGCAGTGCTGTTTTTAATCTATGCGAAAATATCCTATTTATACATTTTGATTTGATTTGATTCTATTAGAATTGCAACAGTGCATACGTGGGACACAGGTAGCTATTGCTGGTGTCGTGACCCACATACATAATATACCCGTTTTTACACTTGGGTGGAGTGAGGAAAGTCGATATTTGATATTTTTTATGGAATATCTTTATCACTAATCATACTAGCAACACCTGGTAGGACCTCATACTTTGTAAATACACCCAAACAAGACTTCACTCCGTTGGGGGTAAAGAAAATGCCACTGTTGGGTACTGTTACTGTTTACACTTGGATATTGTATTTTTGCGACCTCCGCTCCACAAATTCCTTACATTAACTCGCTCGGCTCACGTCAAAATGATGTCAAAATCAATGAAAGTTTATCGCAAGTCCTTGCCCGGAGACTAATTGCCACATGAAAAAGAGCGGACAAACAAAGGGGAACAATATAGCATGTGACTACTCTAGTTTAAATATTGACACTAAATTCTAACTTATTTGGTTCAAAACAAATGCAAAAAATAACCATTCAGTCATCCATAGATCACCATACCTGTGAGGAATCGGTTCTCTTGATGCTTGAATGTGAAAGTGTTCCTCTGCATGTCTACCACACCTGTTCCCCAGGTGCAGTCTAACAGGTACCACCGTCCGTCTATCTCCACAGCGTTCCAGGTGTGATCGTACTCCTCCTTAAACGTCCTACCAACCCTGTAGCCAACACCCTTAGACTTCCCCCAGATCTCCTCGCACCGAAGCCCTGCGATACTGAGAAATACAGAGAGATCTTTATTGACACAACAAACGCACAGCGACTTTCGTAAGGTCTACTACATCTATACATACATACAAACGAATAGGTGCATACAAATGAGTTTGATTGCACACAATCATATGGGATAGAGCAACATATCGTAATTTCACGTGTCGTATACATTGCTTGTTCTAATGTCCAAACATTCGTTGATGTATATACCTATCTGTACACAGTAAGGATTATCACCTCCTAGTATGTAATTGAATCCATCCACAGAACGGAGCGCATCAAATTCACTTGAACAAGCGGAGATAAAGGTGACTAGCTTTGAGCGTTTATCCTCATATCTTGAACGATCCATGATAAAAGACATATCCTATTTTAATGCATATCAATTTATAGTTCGTGATTAAAAACCTACTGGTTTACAGATATGACTCACTGTCACTGACAAAGGGTAATAGATGCTACCTGAAACGTCTGGCCGCTTCCAAAATCATATCAACTTGTTTGAGTAACTGCTATTTGGCACATTATGTATAGTTTGCTTCTTGCTTGATAGATTATCATGCTCCATAGACATACCTGTAATTTGGTGTTCTAATCAACAGTAGTACAAAAATATAGTTTTTATAGGTCAGATTTTTGCTCCATGGGGCAGTGCGCATGCGCTGAGTTTAGGGTTGGGGCTAGGGTTAGGGTCAGGGCCATAGGGTTAGAGTTAGTCTCAGACTTCTGCTTGAAGATTACTACGCCCCACTAGTATGACACACTTCTCTCCCCTCAAGTATACTGGAAACCCCCAGCAGTGTTGGAGTAGATATTTGGCAGGGGCAGAAATTTGACTTGACACCACGACCCTCATGCTTATGTAATGGTGAGGGTGGTGTAAGAAGACGTTTATAGCACTGAGACAGAACAAATATGTGCGCGGCCGTGTTGTATGACGCTATGTAAAACCACAACTGAACCGACGCGTGGTTTTCAATGCTAGGCACACAGTAGGTGAATGGCTGTATTTGCGCTGGTTGTATGCCGATACTGACCTGTTTAACTGCATGGGTTACACTATTGACTTTACGTATTTGGAGGAATGGCTGCATTTTCGCTAAGTCATTCGTGGTCGTAAAACAAAGAGGGCACGTTCCCTTTCTGTCTATAAATAACATGGGAACATTTTCTTGAGTCACGGAAAATTGTTGAAGGGTATTGGTGGCCATTGTTGAATCACCCTTTTTCCAAGGTTAGACAATTCCATCAACAGAAGTGATTTAGCTTCATGTCAACATTTTTTCAGAATACGTTAAATACAGAAAAACATTTTTCTCGTGACTGACTTGTCTTTGACTGGATGTCTTTGAAACACACCAGCTTTATCTAGCTACCATAAAACACGACATAGATCAAGCTACAGTCTCACTACTCTTCCTCCTTATATTATCTACAGAACTGTATAGTATTTCCTACCTCAAATATCATCTCTTTATCTAAGAAACAAAAGGATCGCCTACCTGCACATCTTCTTGTACAAGGCGGAGTACCCTGTGCAGACGGCACTGCGTCTTGTGAACACTGCTTCGGGTGTCATGTCCGGAAAGCTATAAGAAACATACACATGTTATCGCACGGATTTATTCACTTTTCTCTGTCAGAAGACATCGTGACTTCGTGCATCAGGACACATTTGACAAAGATCAAAGACTATCTTCAATTCGGAGAGACGTCCCTTGTCCGTCACTTACTCTAGATATGATGTTTTACGTCATAAGCTATTCACACTTCTCAAAACAAGTAAAAGTTTTAAGACTCTCGATGCTACAGACCGTTTTGAGTACATATTTAAATGCAACAATGCGAACATAGGTAAATATCGAAATGACTGCTTTCACATTAGAAAAATACCGAAACTAATGATTAAACCAACTCGATTATAACACTACATCGAAAACGTATGCTAGCCCTTATTGTATTGTATTAGTAATTAAGATGTTAAGTTTTATTCTATACATCTACTTTGTGTTGTGTTTACGAATTCTTGCCATACTTTGTACCATGTACAATTGTCGTGCAATAAAGTTCTTACTCTGTCTTTGTCCTCAAACCGATTGCTATTGAATGTCACTGATTATAGTATTAGTATAGTCAACTCTAATTCTAAACGTTAGTCATATGTCAACCTGACAATAACATAACATAACAACCCACCTTCCGGACAGGAATGCCGGGACGTCGTGCTCGATCCTTGCGGTGACCCACCGCCAGATGGCCCGAGCCTTCTCCATGTCCGTCCCGGTACGGCGCAACAAGTAGTCCACCGTCTTTTCTACGGACTCTTCCTCACTTTCAGGTGTCTGTAGTAAAAATTTTACCGAAAAGGTAGAATTACAATGATATATAACACTTGTTTTTTCAGTATGAACATAAGCATGATATACTTGATATATGACAAAGTTTTTAGTGTGATTTAAACAAGTTTACTTTTTCCTATAATGAAATAAATTCCATGATCTAGTTGACTGGTTTGCTATTAACGTCTGATCTCTTTTTATCTATGGACATTACCCTATACCCTTAACTCTAGATACAAATATGTTAAGAATGCGATGTTCACATTCATTATTGCGATTAAAAAAATTGATAAGCAGCAATTTACCTGCAAGGCATATTCGTCAAGGTCTTTAAAGACCCCGAGGTCGGGAATCAATTGTTTCTTGGGGATTCCAAGAAGCGGCGTGTCTCCGTCTTGCAACACCGTCTCTTTCTCCGGAGAGTCGCCGAAAAGCACGACAATACTCGCCGTGTCGACCCGAGGGCCCGAAGGCGGATCTTCGTACTTCCTCGGGCGTCGGTTCCGCTTCCGAATCCTCTCGACTACCCTTCTAGATTTCCTCTTCGTTTCTACAATGGCGTGCCAACTCAGGACTTTGTTTCTTGACTTGGTGACGAGATATTTCTGACGCGTTCTTCTCGCCTTCTCTTTCTCTGCTTTGCTACTTTTGGACGTCGTCGTCTTTTCTAACGAATCGCTGGTGACGTTTTTGATGACACTGTCGTCGATTATTTTCCCAACCACGCGCCCGTTGTCTACCGTCATGACCAGGGGCTGAAACGATCCTTTGCTCATGCGGCCATCTTGTTGTCCTGTCGGCGGTCGAACGTCCCTGGAGCCCCCACAGCCCATGTTGACAACTCCACCCGGCGCCCTGCTCGTAAAAATGTCACAAAACTTGCCACAAAATACTTGCCCGCTCCTCCATGATATTTCCCTTAGTCACGGCAAGTGGATACAATCCGGTGCTCTCCGAGGTATCATTCCGACAGGAGACTAGAATGTGATCACCTGTCTTTTGTTGACAACAATGGAAGGGGCGTGTCTGTTGTGCCCTTCTGCACCCTAGCTACCATAGAAACCTCCAAAATGGCGGCGAACGAGTCAGAAGTGTCGTCTGACATCTGACCAAAATGATTAGCGCACGGTACGAGGCACATAATCAAGTCATTCTCCCTTTCTATCCGGTAATACTGTGCATAAAAGCCACAGGTATTGAGTTTAAGGTAAAGGTTTTACAGGTGTTTCAGCCGACTTAATCACCTGTTGAGGTATTGTATTGGTGACCTCGCGTGTAAAATGTGACGTCATTCCTGTCAGTCGTCCTATAGGTCATTTGAAATACTGCACCCATGTTTGATAAGACAACAACTTGGCTGTTACACAACACTTCCAACTCCTTCGGGAGTACTTGAATGACCATAATGTCTTAACTATGTAAATAAAGCACCCGCGCCCATATTTGCCGCCTTCTTTATGTAGTTGATCGTCTAAGACATCGAGTTTGCTTTGTTCTCTGTTGCTATGGCAACTACGTACCATCAGACGACAGGTGTCTCAGTTTGTGAGATGTCCATGTATGCTCCGTCTCACTACCCTTTTTGTGTGCTCAACTAACACTAGTCAAAATATATTTGCTACCGCTACGGCGTCCTTTTTTTCAATCATTCGTCCTATGTGTGATATGATACAAATGGAAGGATACAATTTCAGTACAGTGACTAGCATACTGACATTTGTGTACCCTTTGTATCCTTCCGCTATTCTGTCACACAAACCTGATGCCACAGTAACCATTGTTGCAAGTGACCTACTTTTTTATACGTAACATCAAGACTGTGCTATTGGGGATAGATTATCTGTGTTTTAAAGAGCTTTAGAGGAGAAAATGTATGTAGTAGATTTGAGTACAGTTTGTCTCCTCTTCAGAATATGATATTTGTAATTATGATTTATAATTTTACGTTGATTGAACAGGTAGAGTAGAGTGTAGAATGTAACGTTATCCTTGTAAATGGAACTTACATGTCAACAAAGGTGCACAATGCTGATATCCGTGTAGTAGGCAGTATTGTATTGGTCTTAGACGAAATTGGGTCAAACGACAATCCACTTAGACTGCGATTACGTACGAAAGACGGCACCCTTTTGAGTGCTTCTTGTACCATTATACCGCTCTTCTTGACTGTCAATTTTGTCAATTTATCAAATGTCCAACGCAGCAAAGAAAAAGATCAGACTTTTAAAGCCGTCTTTAAGGGCGAAGGTGAAAAGCAAAGTTTGTTTTGCGACAATGTTCATAGTTGCTAACTCCGTAACTTCAATACTGTCATGCCATAGATATAGTACTAGGTAAGTCCTATCTACATCGATAGGTGGCGTCTGTAGAACTTATCATTCAACATTGTATGACGCTACACGCTGCACTGACTTTCCGCAGTTTAATACCCAAATAAACACACACAAGCAACTCTTAAAACAGCACGCAGTATTAGATGGCACACAGAACACATACTTGTAGTATATCTCAGATAAGACTTAAAAACATCGGAGTGGTTCCAAAATGACTTCCTACCATCACACTTTTGTCAATTTTTGTGCCAAAATCAGTCCACACACGAGGTAATGATTTATAGACAATGAGTCGACGACACTGATATTTACACTCAAAAGAATACATATTTGATTCATACCAGCTCTATCCTTTTTTTGTATCGAATGTAAATTCATGGTCTCATTTAGAATGATCCAAGTTCAAGGTTTTGACATGTATTTACAAATATCATCACATCATTGAAATGCTGAAAGCTGTTTAGATTGTGTACAAGTTCCTCAACGCCTGACATGAAGGGTTCTTCAGGGTACGATCCTCGGCCTACTTTAGAAGTTCAGGTTTGCGTTCTTCTTAAACTTGTTTGCGGCCTTGATGGTGACTAAAGGTGTTGACCAGACGCCACCAGCGATCTCTGCCGGCGAGGGAGACCAGAATCTCTTCCCTGTCTTCTTGTCGTACACATACTCTCTCCCCGTCACTGAAAATAAAAAGACGATAACACAATCATTACAGACATGAAAAAAGGGGGTTTAGTTTTTTGCCTGTCTGTGTGTGTGTGTGTGTGTGTTAGTGTTAGTGTGTGTGTGTGTGTGTGTGTGTGTGTGTGTGTGTGTGTGTATATATGTGTGTATGTGGGTAGGTCTTGGAAGGACGAAGGTCAGGGTCGATTTTGGCCCCCCTGGTGTGTGACCTTGGTACTGCAGCAGAGCCGGGTTTTGTATCTTTCATTCAGGAACTGCTATGGTATTGTTGACTTTGTGAAGATGGCTAATATACACTTTAGAGATGGTTTAAACGCAAGGTTAGCACTCTGACATATACATTTGTGATACAATTACTAGTACTTACCGGGGTCGATGGCGTACCCGTCGTTCGGACCTGGGGCTAGCGCTCTTGATGCGCCTGGTGCCTTCTACAAATTTGAAACAAAATAACTCAATAGATCGAAAGTGGACAAAATAGCTTAGTAAGAAACATAGAACGAATAGTACTGTATAGTACATGTATGTTCTTGATAACAGCACTTGTACAGATCTTCCGTCTGTGTGATATCCCTACAAGTGAGTTTGCAGACTATGAACTAGAACTTGTGAAATCCTGCATCCATACAAACTAGAGTGAAAAGATACAGGAGAAGACGGCAAAATATGCAGTTATGTTTAAACTGCTTTTAACGAAAATGTCCACATCCTATATAAAGTTGCAAGTTCCTGCTCGTAGGTTAATTGCAGGAATATGTAACACGGAGGGGATGGACAGACAATATATGATAAACAGTATAACATGTAACTACTCTTGTCTTAACTACTGACACTAAGTTCTAACTTATTGGGTTCGACTTCTTTTTCCGAGACAGAGGAAGACGAATGATCCCATATACTTACCGTGTTGTTAGGAACGGCACCAGGTAGGGTGGGGTTCAAGGAGCTCGCCGCGGCTCCCGCGCCTAGGCCGGCGGCTACCCCTACCCCTGCCGCTGCCCCCACCCCTCCTGCCGCTGTCCCCACCCCTCCTGACGCTACCCCCACCCCTCCTGACGCCGCTGTGGGGGTACCGAATTTGCTGCTTGCCGTGACAGGCGCCTTCTGCCCCGACCCCCCACCGTTCTTTAGGATCGACTTCTTCCCGGCTGCATTGTTACTTGCTGCCACGGCCGCAGCCGTCCCTCCGCCGGCGGCGACCCCTGCTACCACACCCGCCGCTGCAGCACTGTTAGGCCCGAAGGCTTGTTTCGGCGGTTTGGTGCCGTCGTAGGGCGAGAGTTCGATCCCCTTGCCACTGCTGAAATACAGTAATATATCATCAGTCGCAATCCTTGCACTTGTTATACTTGGATGATACATACCTAATGATTAGAGGTGACATGAATACAGTCAAGCCTGCCTATGCGACCACCTTTTCAACGCGACCACCTGTCCAACGCGACCGCTTTTCCTCGGTCCCATGGGTGGTCGCCTTGGGCAGGTGTGACTGTATTAGTTATGATTCGAATGTATGATGTGAAAATGTGACATCATATTTTTACTATCAAGTCTTTGTCATAGTCTTAGATTTCACAACCATATTTAATTACTAGTATTTGAATATACAATCATAGTCTTTTTGTAAAGTAAATGAAAAAATATGAAGGGAATTTTTACTTCTTTCCATTGTTTATCTTCTGGTTGTTGGCCTTCAGAGGGTTCGATTCGCCGTCGGCAACTTTCGGCTTTTTTCGGCAAGTGGCGTAGACACAGTATGCCGCCATTGCGATGACTAGAAGAGCCAGTAGACACAGGAACACCACAGCGATGATGCTCTCTGTGTGGCTGATCCAGGGTGTAGCTGCTGTTACAGTTGTCGTACCTTGGGTTGCTGAAAGATACAACTCATGATTAATTACCTGCTGTGTAGTGGTCACAGCAACCGCTAGATGTCGTTCCTATACCGCTGTTGTTATAACGTTACCTCTAATGATTAGAGAAATCAGTTTGAGGGGTATGTATGTGGTGATACTCTCCGTATGGCTTATCCAATACCTTGGGTTGCTGTGTTGAAGAGAAAGATACAAGTCATGGTTGATTGCCTGCCGTGTAGTGGTAACAGCAACCGCTAGATGGCGTTTCTATACCGCTGTTGGTGGTACCAATAATGACTAATCTAAATCATCCTGTTTGAAAGATGTATGTACACGAAACTTAAGTTTGCTTCATTTGTTCTTACAGTAGCTGAGCCGTCATTGGTCTAGCAAGTAAAATTCGACATAACAATGAGTAAAGTAAACTGGAAATAGTATTTGGCTGCAGTATGTAAGTGTATCTCTGTGTGTCGCTTTTGACATGTTCGATCATTCTCCATGACTGCATTTTGAGACTATATTTGAAGTTCACCATAGTACCATTCACAGCTGAAACTATATACTAACTAGAAAGGCAACATTTGCGAGCAAATACAGCATGTTTAGCCATACTCCTCGCCATGCAAAAAATGGACTCTCCCCAAATAACAATGGACCATTCTAAAATACTTGCACTAAAAAAATGAATCACCCCAGTTCAAAACTGAGTCTTCCAGTAGCACCTCAACACAATATGGACCAGTCCACAACCATATCCACTAATTGATTAACACTTCTGCTAAAGAATGGACTTTTTCATAATCATTCCAGCTCAAAATTGAAAGAAATAATTAAAGAATCCTCCCCTTGCAAGAATGGGATATTCCGTGCCATTTCCATGTAAACCAGTCGAAAAATATCCGCTGAAAATTACACTCTTGCGCATAATCAACCCAGTTCAAAATTGAATTAAAAAAGATCAGCCCCAGGGAAGAATGAAGTTTTCCATAGTATACATATGAAGATTTGACAGGAGACGAAGGAAATGACCAAAAACAACATATTTGGGTCAATTCAAAGTCACCGAGAGGGTTTTAATATAATATTTGTAATATGTTTGAACTATTTTGATTAAAAGAATGTCTAAGTCACAACAGTTCTAAAGTGTTCAAACAATTAGAATTGAAACTTATAACATGTTTGAACTCATTTCACATACGTTGGAAACATTTCGAACGTAACTACACAAAAATCTCTTTATTTAGAACAGTTTCAAACCATCTATCCAAATGTTTCAATGTTCGAACAATTTGTAACAAAAGATTTTCACAATTGCCCTCATAAACGAAGGTGCTAAGTCCTCCTGTGTGTTTCTGCCTATTTTCGGTGGCCGCGCTAGACCACCAGCGGATTTGTTTTGACGGAGCGTCACCCGCGCGCGACGATGTACACTGTTCGGCACCGCTAATATCCGGCATTTTCCCGCTCCAAAACACTCCACAAGACCCACGTTTTTAGTGTTTTGCCTCTTGTGCAACACGATTCGATTTGCATTACTAACGGGACGAAAATGATAGAAAAAATTCACCCCGTCCCGGCGTCCGTCCCAAAAACATGAACGACATGAAAATATATTTTCTTACAGATTCAATCACAAAAATCAACAGCATGGGATTCCAAATTTTCGCAACGGCCGACCATTTATCATGGTTGAACTTCCTTCCAAGGCGTGCGATAGATAAACATTCCCGGCACATAATAGTCACTAGTACCAGACTAACGCAAGCTCATGATGATAATAGGGAGAAAGTTTGTCAGTGAAGTTTGGCCACCAGAGGGTACATTCATTTAACGTTACAAGCTAGCGCAAAGGGGCGAATCATTGACCTTACCGGGGACTGACTCTACTGGCCTAATCATTCCTTTTTTGCCGAATTCTACGATCCATACGCCCGTCCGTAGGACATGTAGGAAGGCACCGCCTACCACCCGCCTTTGATCATGTATGAAGTCGGCGGCAGAGAGAGATCATCAATCAATTTTGACAGGAGTGTCGCGCCAGTCTGAGGAGAAACGATCTCCCGTGTTGTGTTGAAGAATTTGGAGTTTGAAAATATCTGGAATAACTAATGCTAGAATAAACATTCACAAAATCATTGATTTAACTTGTTTTCTGTTATAAAATTTCCTAAACTGCAATTTAACCACTGAGTTTAAGGGAACATGGTGTTTTCCCGATAATCACGTTAAATGTTTATGTCCGGTCTTTCCTCCTCGTAAGCAAACTTCAAGCTTGGCCAGGTGCAAGGCACTCGGGGTCAATGACCTGTAGGTCATATGTAGTATTGAAAGTGACAGAAGTGGCAAATATTGTCAAGAAAGCCCAAAATAAATCGTTTTGAATATATGTATGCCAAAAATGGGAATGTAGTCCTTTAAATATTTGTTCAAGCCACATATACAGCAAATTTCAGGTCATTCGGTTGAAATACAAGGGCGCAGGAGGCCAAGATATGCTAAAAATAGCCTAAAAACCTCAATAAAATCACTTTCAAGGTCAATATCAAAAAAATGAAAAGAACGTACATTGGTTTTTGCCTACATTACCTCTGTACCAAATTTCAGGTCATTTGGTCAAAAAATGACAGAGATGAATCGATTTGAAGATTTGACAGGAGAAGAAACATGAGAGAAAACAATATGTTGAGCCATACTTATGGCTAAACATAAATATATAATAATGGCCCAATTTACACGCAGGTTTTCGGAGTCGACTCGGGGTTTTGAGCTGCTCAAGTGGAGTTTTTCCTACTTGAAAACGCTACTTGAGTGGCCCAGGGTTCTCCTTGCATAGTCCTGGTCGACTCCATGTCGACTCAAAAACGCGTGTGTAAATCCAAGCATAGCGGAGTGTCTGCATGCTCTTTTTTCGTAAAGCGTGGGCAGTCTATTTTCCCCGTTATTCGTAGGGAAAGCCGTCTTATACACGTAATTCGTAACTAGGAGACCAAATTCTGCGTCATCCTCTTCCTTGATTTTAGCGTAATACGTAGGGGGTTCATCCGAATTCAGCGTAAAGTGTTGTCGGGACCCCCCATACAGACCCAGTCATTAAGGAGCAGTGGTTCCGTACTTACTGAGTTGTACGGCCGTGTAGACCGCCATGAAACCCTGGTACGTGCCCGACCCGTCCGACGTGAAGGATACAGACATGGTGTTTCCCGTGGAGGTAAAGGTGGCCGGAACACTCTGTCCACAATACGTCGCTGTAGAATAGGAAACGTTGATCTTAGTGTTCTTAAAGAGATTTGGCGTACACAGAAAGGAGGGGGTGGTTTAGATAGAATGAAGTGAGTGAGTGAGTGAGTGAGTGAGTGAGTGAGTGAGTGAGTGAGTGAGTGAGTGAGTGAGTGAGCGAATGAGAGTGAGAGTGTGAGTGAGTGAGCGAATTAATGAGTGAGTGAGTGAGTGAGTGAGTGAGTGAGTGAATGAGTGAGTGAGCAAATGAGTTAGTGAGTAAGCGAATGAGTAAGTGAGTTATTGAGTGAGCGAATGAGTGAGTGAGTGAGTGAGTAACTGAGAGCGAGAGTGAGTGAGTGAGCGAGCGAGTAAGAGACTGAGCGAGCGAGCGAGTGAGGGACAGTGAATGAAAGAAAGATATAGGGAGGGGTGGAAAGAGGCAGGAAAAGATGAAGGAACGGGAAGGGAAACACTTTTACGTAGCTTAGACTAGTCAAGATGAACTTTTTTGGTGATTGATTGTTTCCACAAAACTTGAAGACGTACCTGCCAACGTCTTGGACGTCCCTGTCCCCTCATAGACGTTGACGTAGTCCTTGGTGCAGCTCGGGTCGCTAGTACTGGGTTCTAAGATGAACGCAGTAAACTGCAGCTGGATGACGTACCCCGCCCCCACGGCGATCACCCACTCACAGTACGCCTTGTTCTCGTACGAGAAGGGATAGTTCATGGAGGAGACGGACCCGTACTGATCTGTCAGGACCCCGCTTGAGGGACACGTGGTGTTGGGCGCTGGAAAATATCTCAGTTTACAATCTAATCCACAACCATGGGTAAACATTAGCCTCTAACAGGCTCCATAGGTCGCTGGTAAAATAGTCTAGGTCCACTCCCATGACGGCTAACGCCTCTAGCATGTTGTCTCTCGCCAAATTGTCTTATTTTTCCAGCGACCTACGGAGTCTGGTAGAGGATAAGTAGGCATGTCATATCCTTTATCTTATCTAACACTAATCAAGTAACGTCACAGAATATCAGATTTAAGAGGTTATTCCATGGTAAGAGTGGGGGATGGGTTAAAGTATATCGCAAGCATACCAATTGAGTTATCTGTGCCAACCGATGGTTATGTTTCGGTGCGCTGTATTTAAAATGCATTGCAAGCGCTCTGAGAAAGAGTGACTTGAAATATAAGTTCAACACCAAGTATAAACCAAGACCGATACCTGTGGTTGTTTGCAGCGGTGTCGTTGTGATAGGTACAGTAGTCGGGGCGGGTGTGGTTGGCGCTGTCGGCAGGACAGTGGTTGCTTTTGGCGTGGTCTGTACAGGTGTCGTCGTAGGCTGTGCAGTGGTCGGGGCTGCAGTTGTAGCTTGCGGTGTAGTTGGCGCTGCTGTTGAAGGTTGTGTAGTTGTAGGGGGTACCGTTGAAGCCTGCGTGGTGGTTGGGGCCGCTGTTGAAGGTGGCGCGGTTGTAGTAGGAGCGGCCGTTGAGACCGGTTGAGTCGTGGGGGCCAGTGTCGAAGGCTGGGTGGTTGTAGGAGCAGCGGTGGAAGACGGTGTAGTTGTTGTTGGTGCTGTCGATGCTTGTGTAGTTGTCGGGGGAAGTGTTGATTGCTGTGTAGTAGGTTGGGCAGCCGTCGACGGTGGTAAAGTTGTAGGGGGCGCTGTAGAAGACTGTGTCGTTGTAGGAGCTGCTGTAGACGGTAATACAGTAGTCGTGGAGGCCGCCGTTGTCAGTGGTGTAGTTGTAGGTGGAACAGTGGAAGGTTGTGTGGTAGTCGGTGCTGTTGTAGTAGGTTGCACAGTGGTTGGGGCTGCGGTTGTAGGTGGCACAGTGGTTGTGACTGCGGTTGTAGGTTGTGCAGTGGTTGGGGCGGTTGTTGTAGTGGGTGCAACAGTCGCTGTTGTTGCAGCAAGGGTAGAGGGTATAGCCGTGGTTGTCGGGACTGTGGTGGTTGGTGCAGCCGTTGTCGGAGGAGTAGTTGTAGTAGGTGGAGCTGTCGTTGTAGGAGTAGTTGTAGTCGGTGGTGCCGTGGTTGGAGGAGTCGTTGTAGTAGGCGGGGCAGTCGTTGGAGGCGCTGTAGTCACTGTAAAAGGACAAATGTCATCATGTTCGAATGAAATATTTCATATTCAGAAAAACAACTAGATTGTAACTTACAGAGTATCTATCAAAGCACCAAAACCAATGAAACTTTTGAGTCCATATGCTTCACTCTGTACGTAACCAATAGGGAATTGTGTGCCAAACGGCTACTTAAGTGTGCTAAAGGTTACATACATGTGACGGTGTACGTTGCGGAGAAGCCTTGTGTGTTGTCGACGCCGTCGCTTATGAAGATAACCGTCAGTTCACCTGACGAGACGGTGACGTTCGGGGGAGTTGTCCAGGTACAGTACGTTCCTGTGTAAGAATATGAACATACAGTTACCAGTTAATAACCGTAGCGTGTGGGGTACTCCTGGTTGCCCAGATTGTTCTAAAAGGGCTTACACATTTTTAATGGTTGCTTTTTATAAAAGTCACCGTTTCTCTTTAGTCTAAGGAGGTTTAATATTCGCACTATAAAATCCTTCTTGATCTAACTTAACCTATTTGTAAGATGGATATTGTTGGGTTGATGTCTTATTCTGTGCCTGCTATCCTAATCGAGATCCTTCGTGTATGATCTCTTTGTTACCGAGGCCGGGAGGTACATAGCGCGACACAACGCAGCAACGGTCGGTGTGTCCGTCAGCAAAAGTCGGTGTTTCACTCTTTGTACTTGTCGGCCACGGTACTTTGTAGTAAATTGCCGATTCTTACCCAGTAGTACAGTGTTGGGACTGAGCCCGTCGTAAACGGACACATAGTCTGCCGTACAGGACGTGTCGTTTGGATCACCGACTCGGAAGTTGTCAAACGATAGGCTGACCGAGCTGACTGCTGCGATCTGAAAGAAAAACAAGATTGGCAATGAAAAAGACATTGTCATGGCGACGGTGGTTGTTGTTGTTTTCATTTTTACTGTACCCTGCATAGGGCACTGATAAAATGCAAGTAATTCCCAACCCAATGTAATGTCAGGAATTCCAGTCCCAATGTAATGCCAGGATTTCCAGTCCCAATGGAATGCCAGGAATTCCAGTCCCAATGGAATGCCAGGAATTCCAGTCCCAATGGAATGCCATGAATTCCAGTCCCAACGGAATGCCAGGAATTCCAGTCCCAACGGAATGCCAGGAATTCCAGTCCCAATGGAATGCCAGGAATTCCAGTCCCAATGGAATGCCAGGAATTCCAGTCCCAATGGAATGCCAGGAATTCCAGTCCCAATGGAATACCAGGGATTATGCGTGAAAAGATGCTTCGTTGCCAACGTATCCTAACATGCATCTGAAGTCAACATGTATACAGAGTTGCAACGGCTTCTCACCTGTATTTCCCAGGTACAGTTCGAGTAGCTGTCGTATGCGGTGGGATAGTTCATGGTCTGCAAAGTACCTGTCGTTGACGTCATGGTACTTCCAGTTCCGGTGCAGCTGGTACTGTAAGCTGGAACAGCACACTATTTCTCAGGTACGTCATAAACTCAAATACAGTCACATCAATATTATTATATTCTATAAAACATGCATGTGTGACAACATTGGGAATGTTGTAGTCGCCTTTGTTTTGTTACAGGCTGGCTGACCAATCTTAATGCACAAGACTGTTGACCTCCAAATAGTGATAGTGAAACCTACATTATTTTTGCTGGCGCCCATGGGCGCCGCCATGTTGTTTGTTTGATTGTTGGCGGGCGCCATGTTGTTTGTTTCCCATGTTGTTACAGGTTTGCGATAGAAAACCTATCCTGTTTTTGCTGTGATTGTGTTATTTGTGATTGATTTGATGTTAAAGTGGAAGGGGAAGGTGATTATTATGAGGGTGGTGTTGTGATTTTGTCGGAAGCAAATGGACATCAAAATTCACAACAATGTTAGTTATTATCTACGCCGAGGAACTCGGAGTAGATTATGTTTTCGGTTGAGCCGGATGTTGTGTGGGTCTGTATGTATGTCAAGAGCATAACTCGGGAAACCCTTTAATAGATCTTCATGATATTTGGTAGGTGTGTAGTGGTTGTGCAAAGGAAGGTCAAGTTCAAAAATCGTTTACCTGGCGTTTTCCAACAGTACTGCAGCGGACTTTTAATTTTTCTGTGTTTGTATGTAGGCAAAAAAAGTGACGGAAACGTTGATGAATCTCAATGATTTTTGGTAGGTAGGAAGAGATTGTGAAAACGGAGGTCAAGTTTAAAAATGATTCATCTGGCGCTTTCCTACAGTACTGCAGCAGGCTTTGTGTGTGTGAGAGTTTGTATGTCGCCAGCATAACTCGAGGAGCTGTTGACGGTTGTGCATGATATTTAGTGGATAGTTAGGGGTGTCAAAGAAGAAGGTCAAGTTCGACAATGGGCCTCCTAGCGGGTATATGAGGTACTGCAGCGGAGCTTCCACGTTTGAGGCAAAATTTTCTGGAGGCGTCAGGTTCATGATTTTTAGGTAGTATATAGCTTCTGGGACGGGAAGTGAGTGGTGTGAATTATGGCCCCCTAGCTGCTCGTTTGGAACTGCAGTTGGCGTTTTTGTTAATACCTTTGGAGACGAATAACTTCAGCAGGGATTGACGGATTATCATAATCTATGGCATGTGGATAGTTTCGGTGATGCTTTACATAATTGAATACTTGTCATGCAAATAAGACGATAATTTGCATAATAAATGAGGAAAGTTTATCAATCCGCCAAAAGCTTGTAGTCAAATTTCATGCAAGTGCTATGGTAATGATTTTTAAGTGGTGTACAGCTCTTGGGGCAGGTAGTAACTGATGTAAGTTTAGACCCCCTAGTGGCTTGCTTAGAACTGCAGTGGGCTTTTTTGATGTTACCTTTGGAGGTGAATAACTCGGGTAGGGTTTGATGAATTTGCATTGCTTTGGACGGGTAGGTTATTGAGGTAATGATTAACAAATATAGACGTATGAAATTGTAATCAGGGTCTAATCAAGTGGTGAAATAGGCTTGTTTATGATTGCGTTTAAGTACCTTTTCTTGACCTATATTCAAGGACAACACCTGCTTGTCAGCAGACCTGTGTAAATTAGATTGATGCTCTCTGGTGATCTTACTACCACCGTCCAAACTACTCTCCCGCTGGGACGGAGCTAAATCAACAAACACAGGAAAGGTCAGGCCCTGTGAGGGACTATAGTCAACCAGATGGTCCTGACGTCGTACCTGATAGGGAAACATTACTTCATTCAGCCACCTAAAGAACGCAACAACGAACTTGTCTTCCAAGTTTAGTCTTCATACGAGGTCAAAGTTCGGAATTCCTCCCACCCTATCATCGCTACCTACCGCCCGGGAGGGGAACTGCCGTCACCGAGAAATTATCCTTCCTTGGCAACACGTCTTGGGTGACCATGGAAGAAATGAGAGATTCCTCCACCAATGATCAGATGGCTAAGGGAATCATTCAAAGAATCGATGTTTCAGCTACCACACGCGTTTCTGAGGCACTGGTTTGTTGTGTCCAGCAGGAGTCAGGACTAACGAGCCCGGTAAATTATGTTACCAACGTGAGGTGCACAGGAGACAGGAGAGGGGCAAAGTACCCGGACTATTCTATTGTGCGAGCAGGGGGGTAACGTTCATCAGTACGCAGGACTAGAGAGTCTGTCTGATCTTTAGTGCGATACTTTGTCTGCTGGTCACTCTCACTTTCACTGTCACTCTGGTTTGAAAAACCCCTCAAAGTGATCATCATCTGACACGGTCTCAGCATCGCCGTTAACGTCTGTGGTTGTGTGCGATGTTTGTGGTCCCGGATTTTTGTAGTCAGCATAACTCAAGAATGGATGGATTATGACGATACTTGGTACGAGTATGACTATGTGGGCAGGTACTGGGAAGACGAAGGTCAAGGTCGATTTTGGGGCCCTGGTATGTGACCCTGGTACTTCAGCAGAACTGAACGTGCTATGGTCTTGATCCTTTGGTGTCAGGAAGCTTGTGATGTAAGTAGAATGTTGTAGCTTTGGGCCCCCTAGCAGCTTGCTCTTGATCTGCAGTGACATTTTGTCAAAATATCCTAAACGAGAATAACTGAACACAGCCACCAAACTTCAAGTCTCTTGACTATTGGTATAATCCCCTGATTATTCGGCGAAGATATGTGTTCGTGGAACTCTAGTTGTATAATGTTTTTGCAAAGGAATGCCATCATCAATATTGCGAAGTATGTACTTACATATCGGAGTCGTCGGTGCCAATGTAGTGACGATCGTTGTGGGCGCGGGTGTTGTTGTTGGGGCGACGGTTGTTGTTGTTGGTGCCAGCGTTGTCGGGGCAACGGTTGTTGTCGGGGCAACGGTTGTTGTGGGGCACGCTGAACCAGTAGCTGTCATAAGATGTCATTAAGGTATTAAGGCATCTAAATTCCGTTAAAGGGTAGCAATAATATACTTAGTATCTAATAACTAAAATGCACATTCTTTCATACTTGCTTATTATATGTTACCATGATATGATATGATATGATATCTATTTGTATTTTGTTAACAATTCATTACAGCTCTCGCTGGTAACGGCTGACCCACAATAATACAGACAACTTGTATACATAACCTACAATAAATGGATTAAAAAATGATAATTTTAATATACCTTAGAATACAATATATAATGTATATGATATGATATGTTTGTCATCGATGTGGTCTTGCCTGCATGAAACCAAAGAAAACGCACGTACCTGATTCTGAAAAGGACGCGAGAAAGCCGGTGTTCGAGGTTGAAGCGTCGCTGGTAAAAATAACGGTCATTTCGTTTGTACACGAATACACCGTAGCCGGGGGGTAACTTCCCAAACCTGAGGTTGTCCCACAGTAAGATCCTAAAAGGATATTAGTTATGATTATTTCACTATAATGATTTTCCATTCCGCTTTCAATGATACATTTGAGTCGTAATACCAGAGAAGAAGGCGTATGATGCCCATACTGACAGCTATTACATGTGCAAAACTGTTCATCTCATTTTGATCTAGATATTATTATTATGGATACTCATATTCATATTGGGTCGTCGTACGATTCTGTATCGTAAACTTTTCAAGCAGGCTGTGACAGAACCGACCTTCTACAAGGATCTAAAACAGCCTTTTCCGTAACAAGACAAAAAACGACCCATGCAAAATTATTCCAAGAATGCCTTCAATACAGTTTGATATCGTGCGAAGATTGCACAACGACTGTGACTGGGTCCTAACCGAAAACGTACCTTCTTCCGACAAGCCAGCCCCTACGCCGTAGTAAACGGTCACTTTATCATTTCCAGCACACGTGAAAGAATCCACGTCGAAGCTACTGAATGACAGCGCGACATACATCCCCGCAGTGACCGTGATGCTCCACGTACATGTCGCGCTGTTGTCGTAATTTCCGCTTCCGTAGTTCATAGTCGAGAAAGATCCGCTCGTCTGTCCGTTGTATGTTCCGATATTCCCACATCCTGAGTCCAATCCTGCAGTAATTTTTTATTTTATAAGCCAAACAAACAAACAAACAAACAAACAAACAAACAAACAAAAACACAACCAAACAATCCAACACATAGATTTAGGGCAAAGCTTTATATTAATCCTCATTATTGATGATATTAATCTATTATAATAGCTGATAACATAAAGTTTACATGGCGTCAAGGTTTTCCCCACATGAAATACTGCCCTCTAGCGGCTGATGTAGAGCATTACAGCTGTGTGGCCCAAGGGCTATAGAAAGGGGGATGGGCGCCGCCCTATACACCGAAAGTTGTGAGAAGGATACTTTATAGTTCGTAGTTGATATAATATACCATGTTATTTGCCATACATTATACCTGATGCAGTTGTTGTACAATAAAGTTTTACTTGACTACGTTATATTACCCTGGGAACGAGACTGTTTATCGGGCCTTTTTTGCAGGTTCTTTTAGCCGGTTCCTTCTAGCCAATTCCTTCGGCGGCCGAAAGCTCCAAGCCCGCCGATACCGTAATTAGCTCACCGGGGGAGTTCTAGCCGGAGAGGTGACCGGCCCTTACTTCCACGGGCTACAACTCCCCGGAGCGTTGATTAAGATCGGGCGGGCTGACTGTTCTTGGGCCGCCGAAGGAAATCGCTAGCGACCCGGGATTAGTCTGGGCTCCCAGGGTAACGTTATATAAGATATGCAACTTCGTGAAACTAAACCATTCACAATTGTTACAAAGGAAGATAACCTCTTACCCGAAGCACTTGCAGTAAATGTGGCAGAGAAACCCGTTTGAGTGTTGAAAGAATTGAAGGCGCTGCTCAAGCCTACGGTTAGTTTGACAGTCATAATGTTGGACGTAGTCAGCAGGTCCGGTGGTAGAGCCGTGCCGCAGTACTGGCCTGTATAAAGTAGGTCAAAAAAACTTTTAGCTGTGAAACAATGTTTGATATGGGAAGGAAAGTACATTTGTAAAAAAAATTAAGAATGTTTGATATGATTTGAAATACGTAGTGATGTGAAATACCTAATAAGCATCATAATTAAGACAAGAAGTACACACGCATATTGCAACCTTGCATCATTTCTCTGATGGAAAATTCTGGTATGTTCCTTGCTCTTTCCCAAAGACATATCAAACAAGAACAATTCTGAGTAAATGTTCATTTTAGTACATTTCCTTGTTGATACTCATAGATAAGTCTTTTTTTTAATAGATGAGTCTTACGGTGGTTTGTTCGTTATCTATTCGCTATCAATTTTTTTTTTTACTTCCGAGTCCTACAATACGTTTGAGTGTCTTTTTTTTAAATCGAAACGTAAGTCCTTCATCATATTCATTCTAGATGGCCAACCCTTAGTTTGGATATAATCTAAACGAGTGACTACAAGTAGGTAGATTATATACCTAACAGAGTTCCAGTTGTCGAATCTCCGTCGTATACATCTATGTAGTCATTGATGCAACTTCCGACGAAGTTTGTCCCCAGGTCGAAGGCATCGAAACTTAGTAGAACTACCGACCCGGCTGGCACAGTTACGGACCATTCGCAGGCCTCGTAAGGGTAGACTCCAGGGTAGTTGTCAGTTGTGAAACTCTGACTCGCGAATACATTAGTGAAACTTGCACCATTGCTGCAAACTGAAATATATTCAGCAATATATCAGACAATTAGCATTAGCACCTTCGGTAACTTCATTTTCACTTAAGGTTCGTGGTACATTTCAATTTCTATTGGTTAAAATCTATGTTATCATTATTGTTATCCGTGCAAGTACAAGTCTACAGCTTTTGACGTTCTATTAGTATTATCATTATTATCATTATTCTTATACTAACTTCTGAACTTCTGTTATTACTATTGTACATGATTATCACATTATTTGTACAATATCATTTCTCGCTGGATGGTTCGCTTATTGTATTTTTATTTTTTTTATTTTGAAAACCAATAAAAAAAAGGTTCGTGATAAAAGGTGCATGAAAAATTGCTTGTAATCAATCGCAAGATTCTTTTCCATATTGAATTAAGCGTGAAGACCCCTGCAGGGTTTTTCCACAAAATATCATATATCTGTAAGTTTAAGCTATAAAACGCTAGAAGTAGCAGTCCAAAGCACTCTGCTCAGTCCAGAAATAACCTGATCGCTGTTTTACTAAGTACAAGAAGGCGACTCCATATCTTACATGCCTTACCAACTACTAGTATCAGTTGATATAGTAACAGTTCTATTCAATGTTTGTCCAGTACATGAGTATATTGTATTTTGTTTTGTTCATACACACGCACACAGAGAGAGAGAGAGAGAGAGAGAGAGAGAGAGAGGGGGGAAGAGGGAGAGAGAAAGAAAGAAAGAGAGACACAGAAAGAGACAGACAGACACAAGCTTCCGAAAACATACCCTTCTTGGCGAAGGTCACCAGACGTGAAATTTACGTGAATGTACCTAACAGAGACGACATGGTTACTGGGTGTGAATGGGCGTTTCAACTTTCCCTCAAACAGAGACCGGCTGTTTTCGACCAAATCTTTTGTATCTCACCATTTGTAACTAACAACACAGAGGCAACAGTACGACAGTTTGTAAATTTATCTAGTGCGCTTGCCATTCATCTTACATGGCCTATAGTACACTGACTGTCGAGCCCCTTCTCAATAGGCTACTAATTGTCAAACTTTCCTATACTAAGAGGCTTCATTGTACATGTTACTGAATACTTTTACACAAAAGACGGGCGTACACAGTGGTTTGGTGAACGTTTGAAACTATCTATAACTTGAACTAATTTTTAAAGAGAATATTTGCTACTTAATTCGTCCTTAAGGGTATGATGATAGCACTTAATTGTGTTTACCTATTGAGCCCCATTAAGATCTACTTACAGTCGTGTAATCTTGTTAAATATGCACAGGTAGGCTATGAATAGAAGACGAAAAGACACGCCTCATTGCTGAGAGCAGAAACACATTTGTTCAGCTACCCGGTGACTGAAACGACTCCCTAAGTCCCTGATAAAGTTAGAAGCCAAACCTATAGATTTAGATGCTTTAAAATCCTGTAGCTGAGTGTTAGTGTTTAACAGTACATTTCGACGTCTTAGAATTACAGAATTTTAGATTGTGAGCTAGCTAACGTTTTACTTTTAGAATGGTAAAGCAAACGGCTAACAGACGGAATAAAGATGAAAATCTTTAAAAAAGTAAAATTCTTGGCGTAAAGGTCGAACCATTTTAGACCAAATTTGCAAGTCGTGTCACATTAGAAAACTGAGTCTGTCATGAAAAAATGAATCAGTTTTTGTTTCTTAAAGGCACACTTGTTGAAACATCTTCCCAATCCACAACATACCCCAGAATTTACATTGACAAGTATTTCGGGTTCCAATCATATAGCTATGCCTGGTCATTAAAGCACTTTCACGTGACACAGATCTTAAATCAGAACATCTTCCAAGGCATCCTCTGGATCTTCCGAAGACACAGTGCCTCTGTTGCTGTCAGGTGGTCCCAGACACATGTGTATCTCGTCAACAAGCACGGAACGCTTCACGTGAAAAACAGCGGCTATACAGACATACCACCAGTGGCTAATCCTTAGTCCAAATAAGCTGTTTCCGAGCATTACCACGTTTGAGGGGACCTGTTATTCTACCTCTTTGTTTCGTGTTTTTCGTCTAAAAGAGGCATTTAATTTTACCAAAAAAAACCTCACATACCAGTGCCATTGGTTACAGTGTGATAATGAATACGACTTAAACCTCAGTGGTCGAGGGTTTGCGATAAAAGAAAGTTATGGGCCGAAGGAAGCTTAGGGGCAAAACAGATCTGTTATGGTAGCCTGGAAGAAGGATAACGACTGTAGAGTTCCTTAACGCTTTTTTGGTCCAAATGTAGATGATTTTATTTTGACCCACTCTAATTATATCAGAATTGTACTAAATCTTTGCAGCCACTTCTTTCAAAATTTGAAACCACTCCGAAAATCTCGAGTTGGACTTCATCTACATTTCTGGATTGTCTTTAAACGTAAAACGCACCCGTACACATTTACAACGGTAACTGTACCGTAAACCACTTTTCGCAGGTCTGAGAGGAGATTTCCTACAAGAAATACGGACTCTTGGAACTCAAAGACTTATATGAGCGAATGCAAATGTTCAAAATGGCGTGCCTGGAAGCTACTACACATTAGAAAGGTGGTACTTGAACCCATCACTCTTCATGGCGTGATACGCACAATCCACAACCAAAAGGCCGTGCTAATGTCCAATTGAAGTAGCTTTACTGAACATAACGACATTGTCACTTACCGGTAATAGTTATTGGTGTCAATTTAACCTGCTAAAACCCTTATTCAGCCGGTTGATTTGCGTTCATATTGGTCAAAGATAGCCGGCTAAATTAACCGGTTAAGTCTTTAAATCAGTTCAACCGGCTATGATAGGCTTAATATGAACGGGGTCTTTCAGACATAGATTAAACACCTGTTATATCTCTATGAGTCATGATTTTAAGTTTTGTTGATCTGTTTTAAAGTAATTTTTGTTATATGAAATACCTTATTGTACATTCATGCCACGAATTAAGGGCTAGGTACAGGTCGTGAATCGTATGACTTAATAAACCTATAGCAAACATGCATACGGAAAATTATAAATAATACACAACTTATGCATACATAGTAGATAAAAGTGTCAGGCTACGCTAGCCGGGTACGCCAACTTCTTCTCGCTTCTTTGTATATGTATGGATGTGAGATTCAGATAATATTTCTTATACAGGGTTTTTGTAAACGCATCAAAAATATAAATCTATCTGTTAGATTTAGATATTTAAAGTATGCAAACTTTTTCTCGATACAGCTAAAAAGTACAATTCTTTCTTTATATGGTACAATTTACAATCTCATTCAAAATGGCGTTCATCTTCTATTATATTATTAGATTGTAACACTACATATATTTTATACGCACCAGACGCGGCTCCGTCTATGAGAAACGCCACCAGAGCCAGCAGGATAGCAAAGAGATACATGTCTCCTTCATAATCTGAAAATAAAATAAGAAAAATAAGAACTTTATTGCGCGACAATTGTAACGGGTACAATGTATGGCAATTTGTAGATTCATAACAATCGACTATTTCTGATATTTAACAATTTCAAAGAACTTATCTATAACATGAATAACAATCGATCTAATAGTGTGCATTCTAATGGCTAAAACAGTGTACAATGTAATGATGACGATGATAGTATTTTGTGTCAGGAGTGTAAAACAATGTCTCGTTTTTGCATAGAGTTGTATATAAATTGGCCTACATAGTTATATATATGAACAGGGCAGGACAATATCATATTGAATATCTCTGTCTTGGTATGCGGCATTTCACCGGAGTTACATACAATCGATTTAAACAATAAGTTTTAAAATGCGAAGATCCCTTCAATGCCCTCTTGTATACTTTTCTGTAAGTGTATAAATACAAGTTCTCCACTGCTTGTTCCCCTGGGCACTGTTAGTAGTGTGTGGAGTGCATGTTCTTTTTGTCCATGTAAAACAAGTCTTGTCAGTGATTGACTGTATCTTTATTTTGCGTAAGACCCAGACTTAACACGCAATAGTTGAGAAATATATATTGGCAATCACTCCAAGAGGTCCCTAATATTTTGACGATTCACTATAATAGTCAAGCCTAGAAATTGATATTTTGGTACTAAGATATGCATTCAATGTTTGTGCTTTATTCATGACGTATAGATTAAGGTTTGACTCAATACAGTTTTATGGAAGAACTTTGCTGTGTGTAAGTATAAAAGGGCGCTGTAGTAGTAATAAAGTATTCTCACTGCCCCTTCTCATGCTAGGATCATATTTTCAAACCATGGCACGACCGTTAACAAAAGATAAAAGCATTAATCAAGAAATATTACACAAATTATGCTCATGGCCATTTTTCTACGATTTATGAGTTTTGTTGTCTTTTATATCATAGTTTTCGTTCTTGCAAAGTCCGGGTACCGGTTTGGAAATGTAACCCTTGCATTAGATATACTCCCGATTCACCACCAAAAACATTACTAGAGTTTTCAAAAAAAAGCGTCTTGATCGATCAAATCATAACTTTTTCAAAGGTCGCAGGTAAACTGGACATTTTTGTTCTGAAAAGATTAACACCGTGGATTAAGTATGAAAGAAGTAACGGTAAAAACTTGATTACGTTGCTAATGCGTCTTACCAAGACGGAACGCACACTCGCACCTATTTCGATCGTAACTCTTTTAAAATTATTAGCTATCGTCATTTATGTCCTATTCGTGATAAGTATGTGTTTGAAGGCGTAATAAACACTTGTATCACTTTCAAGAACTTTGCAGATACAATATGAAAACATTAAAACGTTTCTCAACCTTACCCGCTCTGCTCTGGTGAAGTTGTCAACATCCTCTCTCTCTCATCCGCTGTGAAAACTGTCGTCACCGTCACTCAAGCCACCGAAAACATCTGAAACCCAGCGGGCAGCTCTGAACCATTACATCATACAGCTACAGTCACACTCAACAATGTTTACAACTGTTTTCTCCCAATTAAGACCGCACCTTTTACACGGCCAATGCCATTTTCTTCAATAGTTGCTATATGAACTATAGACCCCACCCTGTCTAACTTTACCACATGAATACAAATGTTAATAAAGCCATACGTTTTGGTCCACTTGTTGTCAAAGGACGTCTGTCGCGCTATGGGGGATCTAGAGTCTATTTGGGGCCGTTAATGAGTGTTTACTGGTGGTAGGACACTGCATGTGGTCATGTTTGCGAATCAACACAGGGTACCTTAATAGAGGAGGACGAAAAGGGACTAGTCGTCATAATCACCTGACGTTGGGCGTCTCGCCTTTTTTATTGGTCGAACCGGTGTAACGGGCCAGAATATTTATGTCAAGAATACGTACCCGGGTAAAATCAGGCCAGTGTAACGGACCAGAAGACTAGTATTTGTTTTTTTGTTTATTTATTTCGCACTTAAAATTAATATATACGTAACAATGAAATGCAAATGAGAACATAACAGTGCAATGCAAGGAAGGCCGAAAGCTATGTGCTTATGTAAAAGCCTCCCCCTATCAAATTATGATAATTCAAATAAATCGATTAAACCAAAAAATAAGATGGGTAATAAATAAATGAAACAACATAGTGTGAACACAGTACAATAAAGAAATCATCATAACTTGGTTGATCATACATGCATTTTCATTAAATATGTATAATATTCTCGGGTATATTCAGGCCAGGGGCGCAGTATGGCCTGTTACACCGGCATGAAGCGAACTGTGTCACTCACTATTTCAGATGACATATGGCTGACGTGCATTCGCGCCTCCTAGCGGAACTTGACCAACTATACACCCATCGCCCTCTCGCACTGCGTGAAGCATTTCTAGTTCAAATAAAAACGAAAAGTCGGTTTAATACTTGTAGAAACAAACCATTACCGGCAAAATTTATGACGATATCATGTATCAGCCTCTTGTTTGGGGGTACCATGTACAAAATTATAAAACTTTTCATTAATCAAATCGCCATGAAAGTTATTGACATGTAAATCGCTTGGTTTGGCATCTGTCCTTGGTGATGACGCAATAACATCCAAAAATCTCGAGAACAATTTTCGAGGGGAGAGCCTTCAGAGCGAAACTAGAATTATCTTTCAGGTAAAATTAGTTCATTCTTGTTTGCAAACGGATATGAGATTAATATGCAGATGCTACTAGCTCAAACTTCGACCAATATTGAGGTTTTGTCAAAATATTGGCCCAAATTTAGCGCTAGTAACGTTATTATTATTATCCAATGCTGTCAACAAATCGAGCACGCAGCCAGAAAATAAGAAATTAATTTTCCTATCATTTTATTTTTTCTTCTCATATTCAATGTCTCAACAAGTGTCCCCCAAAACCATAGACTTATGATTGCCTCCAGGGGATTTTACTCGAGGTCGCTCGAATAGAATTTGTTTTGTTGTCAGTGTTAAAACCGGTTGGACAACGTAATTATCATTAGGTGGTGGTGACGGAATTGTCAGCAAGACGTTATAATGGTTCTGATCGTTTATCTTAGGAAATAACCCAGTTCTTGGACGTCTTGAC
Source organism: Branchiostoma lanceolatum (assembly GCA_035149815.1). Taxonomy (NCBI): domain Eukaryota; kingdom Metazoa; phylum Chordata; class Leptocardii; order Amphioxiformes; family Branchiostomatidae; genus Branchiostoma; species Branchiostoma lanceolatum. Next base: position 11,992,326 of record CM068880.1, read on the forward strand.
AATCACTGGGGACTAAATCTAGATCATAACGGTTTGGACAGGGGACGGGGCCGTATAGTAGGGACCGGGAAGCATCATGTCGTCGACAACAATGTCAGCGCTGGCAGGTAACAACTCGTCGGGGCCACCGGACGTCCTGGCCCGAGGAACTCGCGTTACAGCTCCCGATATCGCTGTCGTTGTTCTGTACCTCGTCGTGACCGTGGGGATCGCACTTTGGGTAAGGAAAACCTATCTCTTTAAAAAAACTGTTTTCACTAAGTGTTTTGCCCTTAGCAAAATGATTTCAAGGTTTTTGACATTTGTAAAATTACAATGAGCCCCTCCCATTCTTAGACCTTTAGCCTTTGTATACCGTGTCTATATTAAAGTTACGCGCAAGAAAATGACACACTTGACATAACTAAGTTATAGGAAAGTTTCGGGAATTTGTGTTGGTTTGATATGATGCCAAGTAAAGTGAATATAAAAAAAACTGTAGGTATCTATTAAAGTAAGATGTTACATATCTAATTTACTGCAGCTAAGTCCTTTGGGGGGGGGGGTCTTCTTTTTTTGTCATCCTCAATTGATGTGAAGCATGATGCTTTTTTTTTGGGGGGGGGGGTATATAGAACATAGACAATAATGTGTACCAGATAGAACTACATGTATCTGCTATACCTTTATTGAAATGAGGTATTGAAGCGTCTTGCTATGTGTTTGTCAGGGTCAATTGTCTGTTTGCACAATAAGTCGAGAATGCCTGGGTGAATTATCTTGATATTTGGTAGGCAATGGTAGGTGGGTATTTTTTAAATATTTAGATTTTAGGCCCCCTATATTAGCTTGTTATGGTACTGCAGTAGAACTTCCTGTTTTGGTATCTAGTATTCTAGACATGCTCTTGTCATCATTTTTCAGTGGTAGACAGCTATTATAATTGTATTTTGATTACTATAAATAAATTGACCATTTGAATGCATTGTTCATGTTTATTTCCCCAGTCTATGTTAAAGCACCACCAGAGTAGTGCCCAGAGCTACTTCTTGGCTGGGAGGAACATGAATTGGGTCTTGGTGAGTCCACATGGAATAGTGTATGGTCTTTGATATCAAAATCCTCCAGAAATATTACTCAAGGCAAAAAACAAATCCTGTATAAGATAACTGTGAGCAAGGAGGTTATAAGGAAATATGAGAGACAACTGTCAATCATATTCTGTCATGGCATGGTTTTGTTATGATTTGATGGTCTTATCAAAATACTCCAGAAATAATACTCAAGGCAATACATAAATCCTATATACATTGTAAGATAACCGAGAGCAAGGAGGTTATAAAGAAATATGAGGGACAGCTGTCAATCATATTCTGACATGGCATGGTTTTGTTATGTTTTGATGGTCTTATCAAAATACTCCAGAAATATTACTCAAGGCAATAAATAATCCTATATTCGATAACTGAGAGCAAGGAGGTTATAAAGGAATATGAGGGACAGCTGTCAATCATATTCTGTCATGGGATGGTTTTGTTATGTTTTGATGGTCTCATCAAAATCCTCCAGAAATATTACTCAAGGCAATATACAAATCCTATATATATATAACTGAGAGCAAGGAGGTTATAAGGAAATATGAGGGACAGTTGTCAATCATATTCTGACATGGCATGGTTTTGATAAGTTTTGATGGTCTCATCAAAATACTCCAGAAATAATACTCAAGGCAATACATAAATCCTATATAAGACAACCGAGAGCAAGGAGGTTATAAGGAAATATGAGGGACAGCTGTCAATCATATTGTGACATGGCATGGATTTGTTACGTTTTGATGGTCTCATCAAAATCCTTCAGAAATATTACTCAAGGCAATATACAAATCCTATATTCGATAACTGAGAGCAAGGAGGTTATAAGGAAATATGAGGGACAGCTGTCAATCATATTGTGACATGGCATGGATTTGTTACGTTTTGATGGTCTTATCAAAATACTCCAGAAATATTACTCAAGGCAATAAATAATCCTATATTCGATAACTGAGAGCAAGGAGGTTATAAGGAAATATGAGAGACAGCTGTCAATCATATTCTGTCATGGGATGGTTTTGTTATGTTTTGATGGTCTCATCAAAATCCTCCAGAAATATTACTCAAGGCAATATACAAATCCTATATATATATAACTGAGAGCAAGGAGGTTATAAGGAAATATGAGGGACAGTTGTCAATCATATTCTGACATGGCATGGTTTTGATAAGTTTTGATGGTCTCATCAAAATCCTTCAGAAATATTACTCAAGGCAATAGATAAACAAATCATATATAAGATAAGAGAAAGATGGTTATAGGGAAATATAACCTTGCTGAGAGACCTGAGCTGTCAATCATATTTTCATGGCATGGTTTTGTTATGTGTTGGTAGTAAATCTTTCTTTTACTCACCTTGACCTTTTCACTCGACCTTGACCTCACCTTCAGTTGATGTATTCACCTACTAGTAACTTTTGAATTTGATATATTTCAACAAAGTTTGCCTTTTTTACTTCATGTGCTATATTAGGTACAGTGTGCCCTTACTAACATCCTGTGTCAGTACAGTAATTATAGCACTTTCACTATACAATGTATTACTGTCAACCTAAGCAATATTAGGGCGTTGAAAGTCATATTTTCAAAATAAATTTTTTACTGATTTCTATCCATAGTAAGTTTGAATAACAATATCCCATTGCAAATCGACCATCATGGAGCAAAAATGCAATGTCGTTGTGTGGTGGGAACTCATTGAGCACTTGGAGGCCAGCCATCATTTCAAATCTTCCTAACATGCGTGATTCTGACCGATAAGTCACGAACGCTTCCGGAGAAATAATACTTGGTCATGGCTAAATGTGCTCGGGCATTATGACGTGATGCGGCTGGAAGTTACCGAAAATTGTCGGCAGAAAACGGTTACGGCTGGATTCTGGGCTGATTTTTGGGTGGTCACCAATAAATAGAATACTCCTTTTGCGGCTTGTTTCTGTGCTCTTTTTAAACGCCCAAAGTATGAAATAATGATGCAAATGTGCTTATATTGGGAAGTAAAAAAAAAATTCAATTTCACCAAAAAGAATTGCTTTCCCCAGAATATTTCATGTTTTACCCCCTGAAATCGCTTAGGACACCTTTAATAACTCTGCATAAAGGTTTTGGAAAGTGGCAATACTTTGATTTATTTTCCCACCCAGGTTGGAGGCTCGTTGTTCAGTAGTAACATCGGCAGCGAACATTTTATCGGTCTCGCGGGCAGCGGAGCAGCGACTGGAATCGCAGTGGCAGGGTACGAGTGGAACGTAAGTGTTCAAGGTCAAATTTTCCAAAAAAGGTGTGATCAGAGATCAAATATGAGATCCGAAAAAAGTGTGTGGAAGATCAGAGATTTAATGTGAGCTCCCCATGGGATAGAGATTTCAAATAGATGGGATCACAAAGAAATTAATTTAAAAAATCAACTGTTGAATCTGATTTGACTTTGATGTTATATGTAACCTCCATTAACATTAATCCACCGGGTTACATAAATCCGCCACTTTGAAAAACAGTGAGTTTGAGAGATCTTTTGTGCAGCACCCCCCATGTATGCACAGTTTAGATATACAGGAGTGTATTATACTAGGGGACGTTGGGTTAGAGATTTATTTATTTATTTCGATTTACCACATTTGTGGAAGGATTGACATAACAGGTGAACTATCACCTTTTCAAGATGTCATCCCAGACCGGACTGTAAGATTTGGACCATCGCACACCGGGGCATGCCCCTACTCTTTTTCGAAAGATGTGGTGGGTTCTTTAACGTGCGCGGGGTGTGGCTCTCCCCAAACACGGGACCTCCATTTAACGTCCTATCCGAGGGACGTCCCCAACTCTAGGAGATCTGTTTGGACGTATCTTTTCAGGGTGGCAGAATTATGTACCCTGGTGGAATTATGTTGAGTTGATGTTATTTCCTAAAGGAAAATTTTAGACCGTAGAAAACATCTAGAATGGAACATCTAATGATGTAGATATGGACTCATACAAAAATGCTTAAGTTATTTCAAGAAATCCCAAGCAATATTAAGGTCCAAAGAATTTGACTTTGAAAGTGAAAGTCAATTTGATTTCATTTCCATACATGATTGGTTCAAACAACACTATCAGTATGTATAGCAACTTCCATGATGCAAAAATATGCCGTTGTTATCTGAATCGTGGCCGGAGTTTTTGTAGGCTCGCGAAACTAAGGGGATCATCGTACGGCACGATTTTGTGCGGATTTAGAATCCTAAAAGTATTAAATTATGATGCAAATGTGCTAAACAATGTTAGTAAATGTCACTACCATGAAGATTTCAACATTTCCATCTTTTGATCCTGATATTACTTCAATTGGTTGCCTTTAATAGTAACTTAATTTATCTCCACAGTCCTTATTCATCATTGCTCTCCTGGGATGGCTGTTTGTTCCTGTCTACTTAGCCTCTGGGGTAAGTTTCCTGCAACTCACCAATCAGCATTGAGAACACTGAAGTCTTCACCTACTACTGACCAATCAGAGCGTAGAGCCAAAAGTTGTCAGGACATGACACCAGCCATAAAAGATAAAGGTAGTCCCATAGCCTTTTTGAGGCTGTAGGGACAGTGGGATGTTATCTACTGTCTCTAGGGCATGGTATTGGAAGGAGGAACCCACCCTCTCCTTCGATCTCCCTCTTCTTTTACCTTCCAATTGAACACCATCCATAAACCAATCAAAAACAATGACATTTAAGTCTTGAGGTTTGACACAATGTAATGTGCCACTGACCAATCCAAACAGAGAACTTAAAAATGTCAGAGTATGTCACTTGGAATGTAATGATCTACTTATTCATTTATCTCTTTCTGTTTTCTTTTTACAAGGTAGGTGTGCACTCGGTGCTTTGATAATACACTGGTTTACAGGACTGGTGTGCCCTGTACAGAATAACATAAACATAATAACATTAAAACAAAGAAATACAATCAGTACAGAATAACATAAACAGAATAACATAAACAGAATAACATTAAAACAAAGAAATACAATCAGTACAGAATAACATAAACAAAATAACATAAACATAATAACATTAAAACAAAGAAATGCAATCAGTACAGAATAACATAAACAGAATAACATAAACAGAATAACATTAAAACAAAGAAATGCAATCAGTACAGAATAACATAAACAGAATAACATAAACATAATAACATTAAAACAAAGAAATACAATCAGTACAGAATAACATAAACAGAATAACATAAACAGAATAACATTAAAACAAAGAAATACAATCAGTACAGAATAACATAAACAGAATAACATAAACATAATAACATTAAAACAAAGAAGTACAATCAGTAAGGAATAACATAAACATAATAACATAAACATAATAACATTAAAACAAAGAAATGCAATCAGTACAGAATAACATAAACAAAATAACATAAACATAATAACATTAAAACAAAGAAATGCAATCAGTACAGAATAACATAAACAGAATAACATAAACAGAATAACATTAAAACAAAGAAATGCAATCAGTACAGAATAACATAAACAGAATAACATAAACATAATAACATTAAAACAAAGAAATACAATCAGTACAGAATAACATAAACAGAATAACATAAACAGAATAACATTAAAACAAAGAAATACAATCAGTACAGAATAACATAAACAGAATAACATAAACATAATAACATTAAAACAAAGAAGTACAATCAGTAAGGAATAACATAAACATAATAACATAAACATAATAACATTAAAACAAAGAAATACAATCAGTACAGAATAACATTAGCAGAATAACATTAAAACAAAGAAAAACAATAAAACAATCAAAACTTTTACAAAACATTAGAGTATGAAACACATTTTTTTCAGTACCATGTACACAACTAATGTTTCCTGCATGTGTTTTCAGGTGTATACAGCTCCAGAGTACCTGTACAGAAGGTTCAACAGTAGGAGGCTAAGAATTTATGCCACTGTGCTCTCTCTCCTCATGTACGTCCTGACAAAGATATCCGTAAGTACCTTTAACACCGTTTTGTACTAACACAATCATATGTCTTAAGTTTACACGATTAAAGGCACTTTACACGAATTTCCTCACTCCACCCAGGTGTGAATGGGTACCTGACTTCGGTTGGGGAAGGTCGTATTGAGGTGACACCTGCTAACGCCAAATGGCAGCCCCCCAGACCCTTACAACAGTTCCACAAAGTGCAAGTGTGGAGCAAATATGTATCTTGTGTATTATGTGATTGTAAACCCTGCAGCAATTCAGCATTGGCTGCCATTGCACGGGTAATTTCGGACCAATAAACCATTTATTATCCTCATTATGTTTATATATCATGTTGGAACTTATGCTAGCTATGACATAGACAAGTCTATATCAGTATCACTATGAAATCATATTCATATGAAAGCTGCTGAGGTGTATATTTCAGCTGCAAGTGAAAAATGAATACTGAATGTCCCATTGACTAAGGCACTACAAGGCTACAATATATAATGCTATGACCACAAATAAGCAAAATGCTGTTTCACTTATTTCATGAATTTCTGACTGAGCATTTTGAGTGGCACTTCGAATTCCAAATCTCTGTAAAACAACTGGACTGATTGGAGAAGAACATAGCTATTACAGCTTTTTTTCTACATCCAGCAAGTTTGTTTTTTTGTCTTTATTCATGTTTTGTAAATTGCTTTTGTTACAATGCAAATGATTCAAATCGGAACTGTTTGCAACTTAAGGTCTCATTCCTGTATTACTCCGAGTGGGTACCCTAAAAGAGTCTGTTGCCCCAAAAAATGAAAGGCTGCATGTACGTGTGTCTTTATCGGTGTAAAAATTCCTTTCATCTAGCGCAGCCGATATCAAGCGTCAAACTGATGAAAGCTTGTTTGTAACTGAAGAAATTAGCAGGCAAAGTTCGGTAGCCGCGCGCGAGGTCGGAAGTACACAGCCCGGGCATTGTGTGTGAATCGGTCCGGCGCTTACAACTGAAAAGTGGCTTTTTGGAGGTGTAGCCAAGTGCAGATTGTAATTGCTATCAAAAGAGATTGTATGTAGTGAAAATGTTGTCAATTTTTTTGCATAATCTAGGGTACATGTTCTCAACATGGAATGAAAAACATTGGCACATTTCCTATAGCTTCATTACGAACGCGCCCATGTAAAACACGTTTTATAACATGTAAGCCTATGGGGCGAAAAAACTCATGAATGAGACCTTAAGGTAAACTGAAAGGTAAAGGTAGTTCCATAGCCTTTTTTAGGCCATAGATACAGTGGGTTGTTATCCACTGTGTCTCGCACAGTGTGCACTGGAAGGTGGAGCCCAACCCTCTCATTTTACCTCCCCAACCAAAGTCAGGTACTCATTTTTACACCAGTCCTGGATGGCATGAAGAAAGTCGTGTTAAGTGCCTTTCCCATGGAGCACAGCATCACTTGCATGTCAGGGGATTTAAACCCAGAAGCTCTCATACTGGGTTCTGGGCAAAACACCTTAAGGCCACACCAATTTAATTTCTTGTTTAACGGATTTTTATTTTCAATTTTAGCAACAACAAAAAATCATAAAAACAGAAGGCTTGGGTGAAAACTTGCACCTGACCTTGTTCACTCCCTTAAACTGTGTGCACCGAATTAAAAACATTCCTCTGAGATTCTGTTTTCATGTTGTTTTTCCAATCTAGCCTTTTTAAAAAAACTTTTTCCCTTAACCAAGAAAATAAATTGGTGTGGCCTAAACGTTTAGTAGAACAACATGGCATTTGCACCTGCTAAAGTCTTATTGCCCATCTGCTTGGCAGGTGGATGTGTATGCAGGTGCACTGTTTATCCAGCAGTCCCTGGACTGGAACCTGTTTCTGTCTGTGGCAGTCCTCATCATGATCACAGGGTTCTTCACTCTCACAGGTATGTGTCGCTCTCACAGGATTCTTCAAGGATACTGGGCTGTGTCTTTAAAGGGGCATATTGTGACATGAGCATAAAACAAAATTCTTTGTTTTTGATTATTTTTCTACATCATTAGTTGAATCTACCTTATTACACTGCACAGCAATATTCATCACGTATGGATGCGACTTTGTAGTATCGTGCGGACGTCTTAAAAAAAATTGTATACGCAATCCCCACCACCACTTGACTTGTCCGCCATTTTGTCGAACCATCGCCGAACACGCGATCGAATGTGCGACATTCTGAAGTTTGATCACTTGTGGTGATTTTCCTATGATGCTCGATCTCCGACCGTAACGGTCAATTCGATTATTTCTTAGCGTTCTACGCGGGCTTATTTACATATTAACTTGCGGGACGCAAGTTAATATGGAAATGAACCAGATTTTACACGTTTTGCGTTTTTCGTCGTTTATTGATGGTGGAAATGTGACAAAATGACGGGAATATGTTGGAAATAAGTAACAAATAAGTTACAAATGTGAATCTTAGTGAAGATCTTTCAAATTCTTACTATTTGTAGTTTTTGCCCAAATATGCCCCTTTAAATGGATTCAGGCAGTAGAAACGTTTTTAATGAATGAATGAAGACCTTTATTGTACACACATACCCACTGGGTTTAGTACAGGTCACAACAGAAAACATAACAGTTTGAAAGTACATATATATACATTACAATGATAAGCTAACACTAATCTAATGATTACGTTAATTTGGCCTCTTCTCGCTTCTTGGTGATATTGTAAATATACGTACAGGTGTGTTTTATAATAGAGGGTTTACCTAAAGTCATTAGAAATATGAATTGTTCCTCTTTGCAAAGATGTATAAAATGGGGAAAGCTACATTGAATAAGTTTATAAAGCGCAGCTCTCTCTTCGTTGTATAAACTACATTCTACTAAAAAGTGCTGCTCGTCTTCTATCCTATTTAAATTGCAATGTCTACATATACGTTGTTCTAGGGGAGTGCGGTTATGACGTCCGGTTTCAATGTGAAGTCTGTGACAGCTGATACGGAGTTTTGTGACTGCGGTCCTATGCCGTATATTTTCGAGGCTTAGATACTTTTCTTCGTTATATGTGGACTTGAACAATCTGTAGGATCTCAGTTTGTTTCGAGCTGATCCACCTTTGTTATCATTGTGTATTTCTTTTAGGAAAGTTTGAAAGTGAATATCTTTCAAGCGTTGATTGATGGAATTAATGATTTGGGACGTATCTGTGTTTGGGGATAAAGAGCAATGCCAGATGTAGCCGAAACCGCACTCCTCTAGGGACTTCCGAACTCCTGACGCCCAACATTTGGCTCCAGTTTTATCTAAGTCTATCTGACAAGCGAGAGCATCTAACTGAAAACTGTCGGCAGGCACTTTCAGACGAAGTCTTAAAAGATGTTTGATGGCGTTTAGGGAGGCCTCCACTTGAATGGGAAACCTACCTAGTTCTGCCCTTGCAGCGAGGCCACATGCCGATCTCGGTACGTGCAGGGCTTGTTTACAGAATTTTAGGTGAATGGATTCGATAGGGCAGGATTTGGAGCTTTTAACTGAACCCCAGATCTCCGACCCGTAAAGAATTACGGGTTTAACACAACTGTCAAAAAGCTTGTTTCTAACAGACAAAGGTGCGTCGGCTTTGTCCAGTGATTGGTTCATGCTAAATAAAGCTTTTAGTCCCTTACTGTAAAGATGTTTGTTGTTCGCCTTGAAAGTGCCCGCGGAGTTGACAACAATGCCTAGATAACAATAAGATGTCACTATTTCAACCGGATTATTCTTATATATAAAATACAGCTCTTTCGGTAGACGGCCCCCCTCAGAGAAAACAATAATTTTTGTTTTCTTAAGGTTCACATTGAGTTTCCAGGTATGACAGTAGCTTTCTAGTCTATCTAAGGAAGACTGTAGTCCTTGCTTGGACTCAGAAAAAATCACTAAGTCGTCTGCATATAGAAGACAAGGAACTCGCTTACTGTACATGGAAGGGGGATTACAGGCATCAATGTCAAATACTGAGGTGATATCACTTAGAAATAAGTTAAACAATGTCGGACTTAAATTACAGCCCTGTCGGACACCACGCCTTGTAACAAATGGCTCTGTTAGACCTTGGCTGTATTTGACTTGATTAGTAGTTTTTGAATACATATCATTGATTGTTTGTAGGAAATTACCCCCTATACCTAACTTGTTTAATTTGAAAAGAAGACCGTTTCTCCAGACCGAGTCGAAAGCTTTACTGAAATCTACAAAACATACGAAAAGCCTAGAGTTTTTACTAATATACTTGCTAACTAAGGTACTTAATACGAAGAGGTTATCTGCTGTTCTAAAATTTTTCCTAAACCCTGCTTGGTGAGGTTTGAAAAGACTATTGACTTCTGCAAAATTAACTAAGCGAGTGTTTAGAATTGACGAGAACAATTTACCCAAACAGCTCATTATTGAAATGCCGCGGTAATTATCTGGGAGAGAGGGATCTCCGGACTTGTGAATAGGAACAATGTGGCTGAGGGACCACTCCTGGGGGAAATACCTGCTATGGAGACATTTATTGAATAATTGAAGAAGTGGTGTTTGAAGCAACAGTTTACCTGATTTTAACATTTCATTTAAAATCATATCGTTTCCGCTCGATTTATTATTACTGAGGTTTGAGATGGCAGAGTTTAATTCTTTTGGTGTTATTGGTGAGTCTAAAACAGATGGGTTTGTAGGGAATGACGATACATCTAGTTGGTCGATTGTAGAAGTGAGACAGTCGTTAATATCATTGTTGGGAAGTTTTTCTAGGTTACTGAAGTGTTTAAACCATTCTTCTTCTGTGATTTGATGATTATCTTGTGCTTTTTTTTGTTTTAGTTTGTTCATAATATTCCAAAAAGCACCTGGATTTCTGTCCTTAAGGGAGGCTAGTTGGGTCATGATAAGATTATGAAATTCCCTTTTCTTCTTTTTTATTAGTTTTTTATATTCTTTCTTTCTTCTAAAGTAACTTCCCCTTATGACAGGATTGGACGGTTGTTTTACTAGTAATGATGATAAGTTCTTCACCTCCCGTTTTAGTTCCACACAGGTTTTATCAAACCATTGTTTTGTTTGCTTACGCTGGGTATGTTTTTTGTAATTAGTTCTCCTAATTGATAATGATTTGAAACCCGCGTCCCTCAAGATTGAACTAAAGTCCGATGCGATTTTTTCTATTTCCTCCTTCGAGGTTATATCGTTGGTGTTTTGGGATGAGAGGGAGTTCAATCTGGTGTTAAATTGAGATTGTGAAAGGGTCTGAATGAATTTTTGTGTGGATTTATCATTCCAGTGAAAGCGTTTGGGGGAAGATTTAGTTTTAGATCTTTTCTTTTTTTCGAAGTGATTTTGATGTGCAGAATTGGAATGTATGTATACTGATAACATACAGTGGTCGGAAAAAACAGATAAAGGATGAACTCGAAATAATAAGATGTTTTGAAGAAAGGATTTGCTGGAGATTATGTAATCGACCGTACTGCTACCGTTAGGCTGGTGACAGGTAAAGTTGCCTTGCAAATCGCCCGCTACCCTGCCATTTAGGATTCTAAGATCTGATTGAATGCACAGATCAGATAGAAGTCGGCCAAATTTGTTGGGAGGTGATATGTCCAAGCGTTGTCTATCGCTGACGTGGTTTGAGGAGGTATCGGGGAAACCGTCGTTGTTAATACTATTATCTACATAATCAGGAAGATTGCCGAGGCGCGAATTAAGGTCTCCCCCAAGAAGAATAAATCCCTCTGTGCCGTACCTGCTAATTTCTTCCTCTAATATATCTAACACGTGATTATCGGCATTCTTATGAATAGTTGAATTATTTGGGCTTATATAAATATGAGGCCATGTTGATTTGATCATGTGGATGACATCATCTGGGAACTGCAAAACTGATGCAAGCATGCATTTGGCAAAAAAAAAAAGTAGGTGCCTTCATTGTGAAATCTAAATGGTCAGGAAGGTTTAAAAAATGACTAAATTGTATATACATGTATGTATGAATTGTATGGTATACTGAACAATAGATTCTTCATTGTTGTTCTTTCACATCTTCTTCTTTGACTTTGGAATCGACTTTGGCATCCTACATGAACGTCATTATCGTCTCCCAGTTTTGATATCTCGTGCTCTTTTGTTATTTTTACATGTACGCTCCATTAACCTTAATCTGCCAGGCACATAAATCCGCCACTGTGAAAAACAGTGGGTTTGAGAGATCTCTAGTGCAGCACCCCCTAGGTATGCACAGTTTAGATACACAGGGTGCATTATACTGGGGGACGTTGGGTTGGAGATCTGTTTGGACATATCTTTTCATGCTGACGGAATTATGTACCCTGGTGGAATTATGTTGGTAGATGTTAATAATCAATTCTATTAAAATCCCCCTATTTTCCCAGGAGGACTGCGGGCCGTAATGGTGATGGACACGATGCAGACTATACTGATGGTTATCGGGGCTCTTGTTGTTGCTATACGCAGTGAGTTGGCCATCTTACTTTAATCCTTTAATCATGCATTATATGTGTAAGGCCACATGTCAGTATCTAATAAGTTAAATGAGATGCATCTAATTTTGTACCCAAAGTATGCTCAGTTCAAGGCTAAATTGTTAAAGTCTTCCACCATATACTGATATTTTGTAGCTTCTTGCAATAGTAGCAATAGTACTTTACTGTTAAACCAGTACTTGAAGACCCGGAGTGCTAGAGCTCATTTGCAAAGTAACACACCTTTTTTAAAAATGTCATAATTCACAACTGCCCCTTTGTGTGTTGTGTTCGATATTGGGCCAATACAAAAAAGCATCATGCCCCCCCCTCAGTAGAAGAAGACTGCCATTTATTACCTTTTTAACCTCTAAAAATGTTTTAACTGGGACAGCAGTATGATTATAAGTATACTATAAGTTACTTGTCGGGGTGTCCCTGTGGTGTAGTGGCCTGCGCCTTTGTCTCTCACCACATCTGGTTCCAATTACTTGGATCAGAAGGCCCGGGTTCAAGCCCCGGGTCAGGTAGGACATCTCTGGACAAGAGGCGCATTGAGTCATACCAAAGACTTGATAAAAATGGTACATACTTGTGAAACAGTATGGAAGTTAAACACACTTCACTGCCAGTGGACTAGCCCCCTGCTGCAGTGATTGCACCACAGTGTGGCCCAGGGCTATGAAACGGAGATGGGCACCGCCCTATACATCAATAATGGTGTGGGAGGATTTTTTTAACTTAATAGGTTACTTGTCAAGCAATTGACTTATAATATCTTTTTCCCCAGGTTTCCATGTTATTGGAGGAGTCAAAGGCTTGTTTGAAAAGTACCCTCGAGCCATCGCAAACATTGGCAATCAAAGTGTGGTCGAGAAGTGTGGGAAACCGCCCACAGATGCCTTACACATGATCCGGGGCCCCGAAACAGCTGACTTTCCCTGGCCGGGATTCGGTGGGATCTTCATAGCATCCATTTGGTACTGGTGTACTGATCAGGTACAGTCACTGTGGTGTAACCTCCATTAGTTACAGGTTTGCATAGCAAAACCTTTGTTGGATCCGTTGGCATGTGTGGTGGCCGCCATCTTGAATTTGTAATGTCACAGGGTCGCCACACCATTTTTTAGGAGGGATGTTTTTTTGGATCCCTTAGCGTTCTCTCTATTTTTCACAAATTGGCACACAACTATCACACATTCAACTCAAATAAAAAGGAAAATTCAATACCAATTCATATTTATAAAAAGACCCCGCAATTGCTCAACTAACTTAGCAAACCTGAAGTTTATGTAGCACAAATACTTAACTCTAGTTGTTTAATGTGACCTTGGATTACAAGTTTTTGGCAGTCCTGCCTCAGGAGACCATCTGTGTAACGTTACCTCTAAAGGGTTGACTTCTGTTGTGGCTCCTTAATGTGACTTAACCTTTAGCACACTGAAGTAGCTATTTGGTACCCAATTCCCTATTGGTTACAGAGTTATATGATTAGGCAGCAGGGAGAAGGTTAAGAGTCCACCCTGTGATCTGCATGGACTAAAAGTAAACTTGTATTATTCAAGGCATATTGTACTCAATCACACTGGGCATTTATCTGTAGCAGTGACGTTTATGGGATGAACTTACAAATACAGTCAAACCTGTCTATGACTTCATTCATGGGATTTAAAGAAAATGGTCATAGTAGACAGGTGGCCAAAATACAGCTATAGTCACTAATACTTACTGTTCAGCACCAAGGACAGGTATATAAAACTTCCTCTTTCCCCATTGTCTTGACATTTCTGTTATATAGACATACAGGATTCATAGTGGTAATGGATCAGTTTTTTTACAAAAAAGTGGCCACAATGGCTTTTAAGTTGGTTCTTATAAAGATTAAGTCACAGGTAAGTAGTACAGGTATGTATGTATGCTAGTATGTATGCTAGGATATAGGTAGTACCCATGTAAAACCTAGTACAGTTCTGCTGCTGAATGTACTGTATATTTTACAGGTTATAGTACAGAGATGCTTGGCTGCAGAGTCCCTGTCCCATGCCAAGGGTGGCTGTGTGGTGACCATGTTCCTGAAGATTCTTCCGATGTTCCTTATAGTCATGCCTGGGATGATCAGTCGGGTGCTGAACCCAGGTAAAACACCATATTCATAATGAATTGAGAATCAGTGAACTATCTGCTGCAACAGCATAATGTTGATAGATTTAATTCACCGTTCCTACAGATACATGATTTTATATGTCTGACAGAAACCTTCAATACATGTACCTGAGAATGAATGATTATACAGTTGAAGGATTCCAAGATGCAAACGATGCACGATTTCTGTAGCTCAATTGTATCCCACTGTAGCTTAATTGGTTTAATAGCGGCTTCACAGTTGAGTCTCCTGATTCCAATAAGTTGATAACTGGTAACTGGGAGACCTGGTTCGAATTCGGGGAAGGGTTACTGAGTAGGAGCTGCACATCTTTCAGAAGAGACGTATAATGGTGCCTCCAGCATGTTAAAGGTACAACAGCCTGACGGCTTCATTTAACTTGTCAGGAGTAGGCAAATGATTTAAAAATGAATAATTATCTTCCTTTCTCACAGATACTGTAGGCTGTGCTGATCCAATCATCTGTCAGCAGGTGTGCGAGAGCCAATCAGGATGCAGCAACACAGCCTACCCTCAGCTGATACTGGGACTCATGCCTGCAGGTCAGAGGTCACACTTCCTGGTCAGAGGTCACATTTAGGACAGTGTTTGTTCAAAGTGTTCAAGCACAGTGTAGTTTGAACTTGAAATGTGCTTTCAGGTTACATGCATGTTTGCCATCTCTAGGAAGTTATAGGGACCTCCTTGGCCATCTGAACATGCATATCCAGTCTTGTTACCGGGTGGTCTAGCTAGGAACTACACAATGATTAGCTGGGACAGGACAGTCTTTGGATGGATCTGAACAGCAATGATAGTCTTTGGACGGGTCTGAACAGCAATTACAGTCTCGTGTATGAAATTGTACATTTCTGCAGAGCTGTTTAAAGTCTGATAGAACAGTTCTGAAGGAATCTTGTGGCTTATTTACACTGTTCTGTTCATTCTCTGCAGGGTTACGTGGACTGATGCTGTCGGTGATGGTGGCGGCTTTGATGAGTTCACTGACCTCCGTCTTCAACAGCTCCAGTACCATCTTCACCATGGATGTGTGGAGAAACATCCGCAAGGTCGCCTCGCAGAAAGAGCTCATGATCGTGGGCAGGTCTGTCAGCTCTTCTAACACCTGTAGAAATTGAAAGTAATCTCGAACCAGTTAAGCTAACTGAAGAAAGGAAAGGAAAGGAAAGAGATCTCGAACCAGTTTAGCTCAAATGAACTCAATGAACAGATGAGCTACTCTTCCACTTGTCGTGACAGAGAAGACAGACGCTATGTACAGTATTTACAGGTTCATTGTACCGGGGAAATTCCCCTAGCTCTTTTCGACAAGCACAATTAACAGTGGACCATAGCTTAACGTCCCGTCCTAAGGACTGCGATCTTTAACGGTAGCGTGCATGTCGGGTGAGTGACACAGCCGGGATCGAACCCGGGGCTTCTAGTTCCAGAGGCAAGATCGCTAACCACTGGACTACGCACGCTACCAAAGAGCTTTTCTTCCACTGGTCATGACAGAAAAGGCAGATGCTATGTGTATTCAACATCGTCTTTATTCGCACATATAAACATGAAAAATGGTGCATTTAAAACACTGTGACAAGATAAAGCCCGTTAAAACAGCTTGGTCGGCCCCTTAATCAGATCAACAATTCGTAGGGGGCAAGGTTTTTTAAGAAGTGGTGTGCATCAGCCATCAATTTTACAATCACTCAATCACTATTTTACAGGGAAATTCCCCTAGGTCTTTTCGTCAAGTACAATGAACAGTTGATTATGTATATGATTAACATCCTGTCCTGCAACCATCCAGCAGTGTGCATGTTGAGTGAGTGACACGGCCGAAATTTAAATCCAAATGTAGAAACTATCCTCTTCCAGCCATAATGCAAGGAGATAGAACCTCAGTCCTTGTTACAAGTATTAGCAATTAAATCAAATCTTTACACGTGTAGTATTATTCACATGTACTTATACGTGTAGTATTATTCACATGTGCTTAAAGTAAAATCTATAATTCTTCAAATGTTCTTTCAGAATCACAGTTCTTGTGATGGTGGTAGTGAGTATAGCGTGGATCCCGTTTGTGAAAGGTGCGCAGGGAGCCCAGCTCTTCATCTACATACAGTTCATCTCAGGTCGAATCACTCCGACCATGGCGGCCATCTTCCTACTGGCCATCCTCTGGACAAGGACTACTGAACAGGTATGCACTACTTTTTGTTGTTTATCTTTTTTTTCTTCCACACGAAAGAAATTATCTTCCAGGAAAAATTTTTTACTGTGACCAAGAAATCTTTGAAAAACTTGTTTGTCCATGGGGCAGCGGTAGTTTGGGTAGTGTGTATATTATCCATTGTGCATTGCGTATGCATGTATTTACACCATTTTACCACCTGTTGTATTTCAGCAATTAAAACAGGAACAACTATATATGATTGAAAAAATAACAATTTTTTTATCCATGTAAAGTCAAAGCTGTACACGTGACCACCTCAACATAAGGACCACCTAACCAATGTGAACACGTATTGGTGGTCCCTTAATTTGCTTAAGTGATTTTTCCAATTGAAACAAGCATTAAGAATCCAGACTCTATATAGTAACCACCTGTCCATACATGTATACACCAGATTTTATTAGTCCCTTGATTGGTCTTCTTGGGCAGGTTTGACTGTATTCTTAAGGAATCTCCAAAGCTTCACAATCTGTAATATTTCATAAGTAACTAAAACTGTAACTGATTATGGACAGTAAAGGTAAATACATGTATCATAAAGTCAGCCAAAACTCAAGTTTTGTTTTCGTTTCTTTTCGAATTCTATTCCAGCTTGTAAAAACCTCCAATGATTGTAAAAGCCCATTCTCATCCCATATACCACACACTCTTGTATTAGGTGAGGTCGTATTGGTATTAGTCATAGGAACGGTAGTTATATACCAGTAGATGATTGGTATGTGGGCAGGTGTTGTGAAGCCGAAATTCAAGGTCGATTTTGGGCCCCCTGGTATGTGACCTTGGTACTGCAGCAGAACTTCAATTTTTGTATCTTTTGACCTGGACGTGCTGTGGTCTTGATTTTTGGGTGGTAGATAGCTTGTGGTGTAATAAAGAAGTGGTGTAGGTTCTTCTGGAACTGCAGGGGCGTTTTTGTGAAAATCTTCTAAAGAGAATAACTGAACAAAGGAACAACGGATTTCCATGATATTTTTATTTCCTGTTTCCAACAGGGTGCATTTTGGGGTGCAATGTGTGGAACTGCAGTGGGACTGATTCGCCTGATTCTGGACTTTGTTTACCCTAAACCTACCTGTCCAACTGTCGACACAAGGCCTGATGTTATAAAACTACACTTCCTGTACTTCAGCATCATCCTGTTTGTTAGTGTGGGCATCGTCACTATCGTAGTCAGCCTTTTTACTGAGCCTTTGTCAGAACAAAGTGTAAGTATCATAAGTGTACTTTGCAAATGTAGGACCCTGAAGTCAAATATATTGTTTCTTGTACCATTCTTGTGCCCCCTTCTATAAATTCTGAAGCATCAAAGCTTCTGACTTTGGGGTCCTTAACCATGTAAATCCCCATAGTAGAAATACTGTGTTCTGCTACCTTCAAGTCCAACTGTGAAACAGCGCCATTGTTGGAGAGTTTGTTACATGCATGTATCTGTGAGAATGATTGGCATTGTTCTGAGCATGTGTATTTTGGTATCCATTTTAGAATATTTTCATATTTTTGCAAGTCTAATGCCGGAGTTTGATCCTAGGTTCTAACACCCAGCTTGGACATGTTGTAAGGGATTACATTCGTCATTTTGGATGGTGACATAAAGCCATTGGCCTAGTGTATGAGGGGGTGACCCAGTGTGCTTGCTAAAAACGTGAGTCGTAGTGAAGGCAGATTGCACTATACTAGCTGCTTCAAAAAGCATCATGCTTCACCTTAATTTCTTCTTTTTGCATGTCTTTCTAGATTGCGAGGTTGACCTGGTGGACCCGACACAGCACCGTGGAGTATCTGCAGGAAAACCCAGAAGCACCAGAGACGGAAGCTCCCAGCCCACCCATGGAACTCTCACCGCTAAACGGAACTGGTCCGAGCAAGTCAAGTATCTCACAGGAGACGTCAGAAATCGGTAATACCAACCAACCTAATGTGGCGATAAGAAAAGAGGTAGACAAACCGAATGATGGTGAGCAAAATGTCAGATATTTTGCACAACTGCAATGCTGAGTTTTGCACGCAACCTTGCGGCTGTGGAGGAAGGTGCATCTTGCGCTGGTTCTAGATACACAATGCTGCATGTGCTTCTTAAACATCAACAATGATGCACTTTTTTTTATTGCAGAAATGCATGTCTATGGCTGGCATTATGTCCTTGGTGCTGAATGATATCCACACTGTCACAGCTTTCCTGTGGCACCTTTACTGTCATGCCTGTCCTTAGTGCTGAATGACATTCACACTGACACAGCTTTCCTGTGGCACCTTTACTGTCATGCCTGTCCTTAGTGCTGAATGACATTCACACTGACACAGCTTTCCTGTGACACCTTTACTGTCATGCCTGTCCTTAGTGCTGAATGACATTCACACTGACACAGCTTTCCTGTGACACCTTTACTGTCATGCCTGTTCTTAGTGCTGAATGACATTCACACTGACACAGCTTTCCTGTGACACCTTTACTGTCATGCCTGTCCTTAGTGCTGAATGACATTCACACTGACACAGCTTTCCTGTGGCACCTTTACTGTCATGCCTGTCCTTAGTGCTGAATGACATTCACACTGACACAGCTTTCCTGTGGCACCTTTACTGTCATGCCTGTCCTTAGTGCTGAATGACATTCACACTGACACAGCTTTCCTGTGGCACCTTTACTGTCATGCCTGTCCTTGGTGCTGAATGACATTCACACTGACACAGCTTTCCTGTGGCACCTTTACTGTCATGCCTGTCCTTAGTGCTGAAGGACATTCACACTGACACAGCTTTCCTGTGGCACCTTTACTGTCATGCCTGTCCTTGGTGCTGAATGACATTCACACTGACACAACTTTCCTGTGGCACCTTTACTGTCATGCCTGTCCTTAGTGCTGAATGACATTCACACTGACACAACTTTCCTGTGGCACCTTTACTGTCATGCCTGTCCTTAGTGCTGAATGACATTCACACTGACACAGCTTTCCTGTGACACCTTTACTGTCATGCCTGTCCTTAGTGCTGAATGACATTCACACTGACACAGCTTTCCTGTGACACCTTTACTGTCATGCCTGTCCTTGGTGCTGAATGACATTCACACTGACACAGCTTTCCTGTCGCACCTTTACTGTCATGCCTGTCCTTAGTGCTGAATGACATTCACACTGACACAGCTTTCCTGTGGCACCTTTACTGTCATGCCTGTCCTTAGTGCTGAAGGACATTCACACTGACACAGCTTTCCTGTGGCACCTTTACTGTCATGCCTGTCCTTAGTGCTGAATGACATTCACACTGACACAGCTTTCCTGTCGCACCTTTACTGTCATGCCTGTCCTTAGTGCTGAATGACATTCACACGGACACAGCTTTCCTGTGGCACCTTTACTGTCATGCCTGTCCTTAGTGCTGAATGACATTCACACTGACACAACTTTCCTGTGGGGCATCTTTACTGTCATAGCTGTCCCTGGTGCTGAATGACATTCACACTGACACAACTTTCCTGTGGGGCATCTTTACTGTCATAGCTGTCCCTAGTGCTGAATGACATTCACACTGACACAACTTTCCTGTGGGGCATCTTTACTGTCATAGCTGTCCCTAGTGCTGAATGACATTCACACTGACACAACTTTCCTGTGGGGCATCTTTACTGTCATAGCTGTCCCTGGTGCTGAATGACATTCACACTCCCACTGATACAGCCTTTCTATGTGGCATCTTTACTGGCATAGCTGTCTTTGGTGCTGAATTAAATTCTCATTGACACAGCTTTAATATGTGGCCTCTTTAATGTCAATGCTGTCCTTGGTGCTGAATGACATTCACACTGACATAGCTTTCCTTTGTTCCATCTTCACTATGATCATGACTGTCCTTGGTGCTGAATGACATTCACATTCACATCGACACAACTTTCCCGTGTAATATCTGTACTGTCATGAATGTCCCTGGTGCTGAATAACATTCACACCAGACATAGCTTTTCTATGTGTGGCATCCTTACTGTTATGGCTTTAAAGTATCACATTCACAAGCTTTTCTCATGATAAAATGCAGCTTTATCTATGCATTAGCTTTTATACATTGGCTTGGAAGGCTAACCATCCATCTGCAAGCATGACACATGTTATAGTAGATCTGTATACAACACTGTGACAGTCACTGTAGTTAAGGATGGAAAACAAGGGAGAAATGTTGTTTTTCTATAATTAGTTAGTAGCTTAGTCACTCTCCCTGCACACAAATGTACATAATTATGTAATATACGTGTATAGGTTTTTGAGATCAGATATACTCTTTCTTAAAAAGACAAAGAATGTATGGCAATCTGACCAAGCTATACATGTCAAGCTGAAAGAGCTCGAGCTGACAAAAAACTATCACCTTCCAAAGCTTGATATGCAAGGGAGTTAAACTCTTTTTTCAATGGTATAAACCTTTTACTAAACACAATTTTTCGCAGATCATCTCCAAACTTAAAGTTTACAGTGCATATTTTCTTTCCTTATTCTAGGTCCATGGTATAAAAGATTGTGGAGGGCCATGCTCGGACTTGAAGAGAGCAAGACAAGCCAGGAACACCAACCAGGCGACAAGCATGTATTACACGAGACCAGGCGAGACCAAATCATATTGAACATTGCTGCAGTCACTGCCTGTGTCACCATGATTATTCTGTGGATATACTATCGATGATGCATAAGCCGATTTCTGAAGATCACTGTAATTTCCTTAGATTACTGCTGGCTTTTGTAAGACTAGAAGTCAAAAGAAGGATAGCATTGGGACCTGATTTAGGTAGGGTCAAACTTCCGACTGTGGATGAAGCATGATGTGTTTCGTTAGGTCACACCAATTTAATTTGTTGCTTCTCGGATTTTTTCAGAAAAAAATTGGAGCAACAGGGGGAAGAAAAAAGAAAAATAAAGTTCTTGCAAATAGTATTAGTCTGGGGTCAAGATTAGGGTTTACATAACATAAAGATTAAGTCTTTTAGAGGATTATTCAAATTTACCTTTGTATGGCTCATTTTATGCAATGCATCCCTTTCTTTGATCTAGTACTATTATTAGGTTTGTCAAATGTTATGTACATGTGAATACGATAATACTGCCTGTGAACTGCTAGACCTATTGTATTTTTTTGTCCATTCAACATTTGTTTCGTGGTAGAAGGGTATCAAATTCTCCTTTTAATTGAGAAAACGTTCCTTACTCAAGTTTTGTCCCACAAGCTGAAAAATAAAAAGTCAAGTCCAACTTTGCTTCTAACAGTGCATCCTATGTGTCTGCCTCTTAGTGATCCATGGAAGTATATATAGGGAAACAATATTTACCTAACACCAAGGTCCACTTTTATTTGTGTTTCAGAATTGTCTACTTAAAGCCCCTATTTAACAAAATAGAATATGTGACTATTTAAGTAATGGAAACAACACAATGAAGACAACAGAATCCCTTTCAGGATAAGCATTCTGATTATTACCTTCGCCAAGAAGGTTATGCAGAGGGTTAGCGTTTGTGTGTGTGTGTTTGTGGGTTTGTTTGTAACGTACAGCATAACTCGAGAAGGCTTGGATGGATTGTCTTGATATTTGGTAGGTGGGTAGGTCTTGATGAGACTTGGAAATGATTAGATTTTGGGTCCCCTACCGGCTTGATATGGTACTGCAGCGGAACTTCCTGTTTTGATATCTCGTGTTCTGGACAAGCTATGGAACTGATTTTTGAGTGGTAGATAGCTCTTTAGACAGAGAGTAAGTGGTATAGGTTTTGGCCACCTAGTAGCTTTTTTGGAACTGCAGGAGCAGGTTTTGTTTCAGACTTTGAAAGGGAATAACTCAAGAAGGGCTTGATGGATGGTCATGATTTTTGGTTAGTAGATAACTTGAGTGATGATGTACATGATTAGATACTTATTATGCAAATCAGCATCTAATTTGCATAATTAATGAGGAAAGTTTATACAGCCGCCAAATTCCGTGATAGGACTCTCAAACATGTAACAAATGTAACTGAGGAAGCGAGAAATGTTAATAGATATCAACTATGCAAATGAGGACCTCATTTGCATAATTAATGAGAAAATACTAGAACTCAAGATGGGCTTGATGGATGTTCATGATTTTTGGTATATAGATAGCTTAGGTGACACTTTGTATGATTAGAGGATAATCATGCAAATCAGATTCTAATTTGCATAATTAATGAGACAATTTTAAAAAACCGCTGTGTTCCATGATCTGACTATTCAAATATGTGACATTTGTAACTGAGGAAGAGAGGAATGTTGATAGATAGAAAATATGCAATTGTAGGCCTAATTTGCATACTTAATGAGAAACTACTAGAATTCCATACAGGTAAATGATGGCAATTTCATACTTGTGGCATTTGGAACTTATGTGAATGTGAACATCGTTGAATCAAATTATGCTAATAAGGACCTTATTTGCATAATTGATTATATATGGTCGCATAACCTTTTTTAAGCTCATACTTTGGATGACTTCTGTTATTTGGGTGAAGACGATCAACTGGTATGATTTATAATTGATGAGAAACACTCCTTATACGTCAGTCATAAAGGTTAAAATCATTTGGCGAAGGTATGAGGTCGTGGAACTCTAGTTAGAATGTGAGATACTCTTGGCTGTATAATGTACAAGTCTGACACTGACAAAATTACTAAGACAGTCGTCTTTTACTTTTAAATTCTTTTACAAAATTTATCTATCAAAATATATCGATCTTTCTTCATAGTGAAATAATGGTGTTAAAAGATTATGTTGGTGAGTGATATCAGCTGTGTACATGTTAAGGATTATGCATAGGTTACATAATGATATGAGATTTTAAATCCACATCAAATATGGAAACCATTATACAGTAACAATATCATTATTATTTGATAGTATATCTGTAGATATACATGTATCTGTAATCATCATAAACTAAACAAAATACATGTACTAACTTAAAGAAAGCAAGATCTAGTACATAAGAATTTCTCAGTTGATACTTGATAAATTGATTAATTGATGGCCAGTTAAATTGTCACTCAGATGTAATGTGTAAGAATGACATGTTGCTTGTAATGTTACTTCTACTCAGTTCTAGCGTATTTCAAGACTGTGAGACTATCTGAGCCCTTTTCTAAAGTTTTACACGAATGCACTGACTTCACTTCTGTCTCCTACTCTCAAAAAAGCTCATCACATACTGTCCTAATTCATCCCACCCTAGATTTTGTCAAACTCATCGCAGTCCCAACTGAAACGCCTGGCCTTACCAACCCGACGCCATGGCCGGGGAATAACAAACATGTCCGATAGCCAGCTTTTTGTGGAGTCAGGGTCGTTCTGGTTCTTAGCCCTGTAGCACAGCCACAGAGTGAAGACTACAAGCGCAAACAAACTGCACAGGAACACAGACAGTTCCACAGTCATCATCATCACAGCTTGACTGTCGGAGTCTAGAAAGAAAACAAAGCAAAAAATTAATTTCGTTTCTTCAACTTTGTACTGCATATTATACTTTCAAAATAGTACATAATATATATATATACAGTGCTTTTTTTCTCTAAGCATTCCTAATATAAACCTATAATAATGTAAACCTAATATACAGTACAATAATTATTGATATATAGTTTTGTGTCAACATTGTACAAATTACAATACCCTCTAAACACAGAAAGTTGTCACCACTTGATCTGTTTGATTCCAACATTTCTTTGATGAAGTTTGATTACAACAAAAAAGGCAAATCAGATAGAAAAGGCATCAAGTTGGATTATTAAGTCTAAAGGCCACACCAATTTATTTTCTTGGTTAACAGAATTTAAAAAAAAAAATGCTAGATTAGAAAATCAACATGAAAACAGAATCTCAGAGGAAAATTTTTACTTTGGTGCACACAGTTTCAGGAAGTGAACAGGGTCAGGTGCAAGTTTTCACCCCAGCCTTCTGTTTTAATGATGTCCTTGTGCTAAAATTTAATCTAAGAAATCTGTTAACCAAGAAATTAAATTGATGTGGCCTAAGCTCTCACCATCTACATTTGTCGACATTGCCCTTTCAGTGGCCGCTAGTACTTGATGTGTTTTTGAAGAACTTTCTTTGTGCATTTGTGTTCCACTGCTTCCTTGATTCATCATTGCATTGTTTTTGGTTTCATTATTTGGGTCACCGTCTTTGATATACAACAGTGCGACGTAACCACGATCTTTGACCAATGATGTGTTTCCATCCGCTTTCAGCTTGGATTTGTCTCCTTGCTTGTCATTGGATGATGGGACATCAGGTGTAGCTTGGCCATCACTGTAGCTGCTGTCCTTTAAAAGGTCGTCAAGGTCAGGCATGAATACAGACTCTCGCTCTTCCGATGACACAGGTGCGTCTTCTTCCTTTACTGCCGACAAGATTCCGTCATCCTCTTTAGCTGTTGTCATGGAAGATGCTCTCGCTTTTGCTGTGGTTATTGCATTCTTTGCACTGGGAAGTGATGCCTTGTCTTTATCTGAATGTTCGCCGTGATTCTGCAACCCACTGTTCATGTCTTTGGTAGAGATAGTCGGTACAGCAACTTCTTCCACGGCTGATAAGTTGGTGTTATCGTTAGATGACTCAAAATGGTCGGGGTTGCTTGTAAAGGCTCTGCTAGGGTTTTGGGATGCGCCACTGACTGTTGACACCTTAGGAGAGGTCAAACCGGTCTCTTTTTCCGGCACGGTAGACTGAACTGGTTCAGTGGGCCACTTCCTCGGGCAAACTACATCTAAATTTAGAACAAGACCAAACATCTTTACTATTATAAACAAAACATGGTGAGAGACACTTTGCTTTTCAACAATGGAAAGGAAGCATGATTTTTGTGTGTTGTCATCTTAAGAACTGTTGATAACCTTACCCTTAAATCCCCCATATAGTGAGAGAGAAGTACAGTTTGCTTTCAAGAAAAGAACTCAATATGTAATGTATACATATAACAGACTGAGATGAATTGTTTGCATGTTTTGCATTCTCCCATGTTCCATTTCTATGTAAAATACAATCTAGCCTTAACACTTTTAGTGTTCAAACATATATGAAATTCATTTTAATACAATAGTGCTATTACCTAAGAGACTTTCATCTCCGCCCTGTTCCAGAAAGTTGAGGATACACGAACTGTCTACGGTGAGATCCATGTAATCATAGTCACCATCGCTACTGTAAGGGCAACAGCAATAATTATCATACTAGAAAACAGGTTATATAAGCATGCGGACCCCACTCTCAAATCTTACACAGTGACTGTTTTAAAGGCACCCAGAGCATTTAATGAGGCTTGAAACTTGAATACAAAAACTCAAATTTCTAGTCATTTGTACACATAGTAAGCTTCAATAACACTATACCTGCTACATATCGAAATTAAAGGAGCAAAGATACGATGTCGTTGTGTGGTGAGAACTGATAAAAAATCCAATCCCTAATAGACTGATGCTGACTGTCCATCACAATTAGCGGTTCGACCAATGAGACAGTGACTGCATGTCCGTCAAATATTTGCATTTAATGTTTTAATTTTGCATTTCTACGTTTTGATGGAGGTGGGCGGTGTTATGGTATCTACAGTATTTACACTAGGTGCGTGAAACTAAAAGATAACCATGTAGATGATTATTTTTGTGCCGTTTTTGCGCACTTTTGATAAGGAATCCGCACGCAAATGTGGGATTACATGTCAACTCCAGAAAGATTACAGCAACTAGAATATTTTCAGTTTTCAAGTCTCATTAAGTGCTCTGGGTGCCTTTCAGATACAGTGACTACTTTTAAATACATTGTTGATAACTGAATAACCTCCTTCAGGCTACCCAAGTCTTGCTCTTAAATTTACTTACTAATTCAATAGCCTAATGGAATGTCTTGCAATGCCGTTGGTATTTCGACACTGCATTGTAACAGAAATGTCTGAGTTTGGAATAAACTGGTTATATCTTACACATTTGAAATACATATGAGGAGTACCTTTTATTTTTACTAAAAACTGACTTTTACTTACTCAAAGAAGGGTGCATCCTCCTCCTCCAACTCTGTAACATTTCCCATCATTTCATCCTGGTCCATCCCATTGTCAGTCAAGTTGCCATTTTCTGAAATCAAATGTTTAAAAAGAAATTCCATAATGTATACAATAAAACTAAGTTTTGAATGAACATTTTATTGTAGAAATAGGAGGGACTTTGTGACATCATGTTGATCATGTTGAAACTGTGCTATTTACTTGAAAATAGGACACGTATGAATATTCATAATTGTGAGAGAATAACGTTTTCAAATACGTGGTACAACAACAAAACTGTGACGAACCTGGGTGTACTTATTTCCGTGTTTATCTGACAAAAACTAATGGCACGACTGCCAATGATTGGACGAGTGTACAGATCTAATTAAATTCAAACAAACCAGCATTATCTTTAGACTACTTAAAATGCCTGATTTACCTGCTTGCCTTTTGGAAAGGACGTAAATTGGGGGTCCCGAGTCCGAGGAGGTCTCAAGCATGTTAAAGGGGAATGAGGGTCTTAAAGCAACTCCTCCCTGTGAAAATATACCCTGCTACTGAAACAGCAAGAAAACTTGCTGCCCTACAAATGTATGTACCCGAGTTACTTTTTTAAGGCACTGTCTTAAGTACAGGAGGAACAACAACAATAATTACCTGTGAATCCGCTGACGCTTGACAATAAAAGAATGTGCAGACAAACCAGAAAAAGCGTCATGTACGCCATGATGTCCCGACCACGTCTCAGAGCTTCTGGGATGCTTGCGTGCCGTCCAGTGTTTGGTGTATTAGAACGTTAGAATACACCTGGCTACTCAATGATGTCAAGTATGTGTAGAAAAATAAACAATGACAGAGTGAAGAAATCATTTATAGGGGACAAGAAAAGCATAAAGCGCCCTCTAAAGTTTACATTAAATACCCTTCAACACAAATCACCCTGAAACATATTTTAAATTAGGCTACGTTTTAATTTGACAAAAGTTTGACCACCATGACAAAATCATACCATGGGTAAAGGTAAATGTTTCTTTCAGCTAACTTCAAACAGTATACATCTCTCTCAACTGTCTATACACTTATGAATACTACGCAGCCACAATGTCAGTTAGTTTAGTATAAACATGCCTATGTTTGTGATGTACACAATAACCATTCACTCTTGTAGGTTTCCCACAGTTACTCCACAGAACGGCTTTACTTTCCAAAACATGTTTTACTTAGCTAAGAGAGCGTGTTGTACTAGCTCTTAGTAACTTTATTTTTTATTTTTTCAGTTCGGTGGAATAGCTGGAACATGATTGTTGATTTTTCATCCCTCAGGCCACACCAATTTGATTTCTTCGACAGGTTAACAGATTTTTTTTTTAAATTCTAGCACAAGGACATCATTAAAACAGAAGGCTGGGGTGAAAACTTGCACCTGACCCTGTTCACTCCCTGAAATTGTGTGCACCAAAGTACAAACTTTCCTCTGAGATTCTGTTTTCATGTCTTGATTTTCCAATCTAGCATTTTTTTTAAATTCGGTTAACCAAGAAATTAAATTGGTGTGGCCTTAGACATTGAAAGGAAATGAACAGTTATTTAACTGTCCCAGATACATTTATTCACCACCCCGCATGTAATGATACAGAACACAGACAGTTATCTTTGTCAAGGTAGGACAACCAAGATCCAGACCAATCACTTTTTACCTCCATGAAAAGTGGAGGTATTGTTTTAGGCCAGTTTGCATGTGTGGGGTTCCGGTGCAATATGTCAAGAACCCCTTAATTGATTGCAATGATATTTTGTATGTGGGTTGATGTAGTCCTGACAGTCAAGTTCAATTTTGGCCTTCTGGTGGCCAACCTTGGTACTGCAGTAGAACAATCTATTTCCTGGTGGTACGAGCTCTCTGAACTCATGTTACATAAGATATTTACTAGTAGACTCATTACCCTGACCTTCTCATCCACAAATGTTTTTATCGGCATCTCAATTGGCAAGTCTGATATGTTTATTTACATGGCCTTCGTTTATTGTCATAGGATTGGATAGAATTATTAACCTTCTCCCTGCTGCCTAACTCTGTAACCAATAGCGAATTGGGTGCCAAACGGCTACTTCAGTCTGCTAAAGGTTAACACAGGTGCAGACTGATTGGTCTAGCAAGAAGAACCATGAAAAAGCTCGGAACGCCGCGTCATTTCTGTCAGTTTCTGCTGGTTTCGTCTGGTCAGTGCGTCGTAGCAAATTCTATTCATTCTATGTCTTGATTATTCTATTTCTATATCTCATGTACAACACAGCAGGCAGACATTATGAAAGGCTGCAGCTCATTCACTTTAGACACTTCGTTGTTATCACCAGGAAACTATCCAACGGTATCGGTGGAAGGAGAGTGAGTGAGCCTGGGTTGGGCTCTGCCTTCCACTCGCTCACAGTGCCCTTGACACAGTGGATAACAACCCACTGCCCCCACGGCCTCAAAAGGTACTACCATCGCCAGGAAAACCTTAGAAGTTAAAAGTCATTCTATAGAAGATTCAAAAGCATTCGGTTACTGGGCTCAGCAAAGGAGGACAAGTATGAATCTCCTGTTGATCTTTTGTGTTGTTGGTAATGCTGCGTCGGCGCTCGACCTTCGAGGGTGCTCCGTACAAGCAACGGAAACCTGTTTGCCTGACAATATCAAGGTTCGTGAGAGGCTTTATACCAATAGCGTAACGTGCATATTCTGTGTTAACAATTGGGTTGATCATGAAACGGAACTAAATTCGCCAAACAAATCCCTCCCGGCTACCCAGTGGGTTGTCCTGCAAGGTGTTGACGTCGGAAAACTGACATCGGAAACTTTACAAACATTCAATCCTTCTTCATTGGTCGTCATCGCCCTTGTACATGCAGGCATAAACACCATTGAAAACCGAGCTTTCAACCGTTTTTCGCAACTGCAATCTGTGCATCTAGATTACAATACCCTACCTCAGCTGAAGCAAGCTTGGTTCGCTGATTTCGGTGCTTCAAATGAAATCTTTGTCGACTTGTCATTTTCAAATAACCGTATTGCCAAACTAGAGCCTGGCTGTTTTGAAGACATCAAGTTTCTTGAACTTTTAGATTTATCTAACAATCTGCTAACAAAGGTCGCAAACGATTGGTTTCGTGGGCTTGCCTTCCTGCTAACACTGAATCTGAGTTACAACAAGATTGAATTCATTTCTGAAAATGCCTTCAGTTCCTTAGTTGAGCTAGGAGTCCTAAACTTAGATCGAAATTCTCTAAAGTGCCTGGACCAGAAAATACTATTGGGGCTCGACCTCAACATTGTCCGTGTTGGGGGGCGACACCTTGACAAGATGACGTGGAACCTAACACTGGACAAAACCGGTCTACCCTGGTCAGACCAGGTGATGATTGTTCACGTTGATGAGTTGATTTTATGTGTCACATATAAAACAGAGACAAAAGAGTTTCACATCAAGTGGAGAGAAGTTGAGAAGCTTCAGGTCTACCCCTTCTGGAAAAAAGAATGTGCGTGTAAACCGCCGCTGACAACGCTTCTGTTCGGGCCCTTAAAAATCCAACCGCCGCTTGTTTTCATCGTTGCTGAGGCAAAACGATTTGCATCACAAAACGACATACTACCTTTGTATAGTCTATGTCCCGAAGCTTGGGCTAGACATGACGGTGTATCTATGAATGTGACAAAGACAAGTGGCATTGGTTTGCAGGTTGTTGGCGTGAGAAGAAACATATCAGAATATGACCATTTTTATGGTATTGCTTTCAAATTGATATCTAGCCACAAAAATGATGATCCTGACTTGCAAAGCAAAGAGTCGAGGAAAAGTACTGAAGAAAACATGACTGATGTCACCATGACCAATTACTCGTGCACTGTACTTTTCACCAACGGGGGGTTATTACGTTCGAAATTGTTTCAAGGAGTCAAGAGACCTGTCAATTCAAAGTGTCCTCCTTCAAGGATTTCTCAAGATTCTCAAGACACAGAATTTAACAAGAGTGAGCCCTACAGACAATCTATTGAGCTAGACACAGACAACTTGAACATCATCAATGTTACAAGGTCAACCACCTTGACAAAATCTTATTCCATTTCTAACTTTGATTTGATATCTAAAGATATCCAACATACAGAGCTTGACAAGACTCAGAACTACTTGACAACATTTGGCTACAACATAACGATTCAGTCTAATGTAACGTTGCATTTAACTACTGAGGAAACGGTATTTCCATATATTCCACTTGTAATCATTGTTTCCTCTAGTTTGCTTATAATTGCGGCCATAGTCATTGTGGTAATTGTATGCAGGGTCAGATATAACAAATACACTGCTCAAAATGTACCAAACACTGTAAGCGGTAAAAGTGTTACACATCCAAATATCGCTGTAGAAAACCTAGATGGTAATCTCCAGGAAGTGCAGGGCCATCCTCGCTCCCCTACATTTTCTATTCACACGTACTCAGAAATAAAGGATGAAAACGTTTATGACCCGTCTAAACATCACACCTACTCCGAGATCAAGGACGAAGACTGTGGTGATATAACTGAGCAAGGATTGAGAACAGTAGGCAGTGCAAGTGTAACACGTCCGAATATCAGTGTAACAAGCCTCACTAGCTGTCCGATAAATACAATGGCTAACAAACTATTGGATGGTCCTCCGAACACCAACAATCTAGAGGAAGTGAGCAGCCATCGTCCCTCCCCTAAACTTTCTACTCACACGTACTCCGAAATAAAGGATGAAAACGTTTATGACCCGTCTAAACATCACACCTACTCCGAGATCAAAGATGAAGACTGTGATGATATAACCGAGCAAGGATTGAGAACAGTAGGCAGTGCAAGTGTAACACGTCCGAATATCAGTGTAACAAGCCTCACTAGCTATCCGATAAACACAACGGGTAACAAACTATTGGATTGTCCTTCAAACAGCTACAATCGAGATGAACTGAGTGTCCCTCATTGCTCTCCTACATTTTCTACTCACACATACTGTGAAATAAAGGATGAAAACATTATTTCATGACCCATCTGATAATTCACACCTACTCTGAGATCAAGGGCGAAGATGGGGAAATTTTGAGATGACAGCAAACAATAATGATCATACTTGTGGGGACGATCATCAAATCGTGGAACAAAATGGTCTGAGTATTTGAAAGAGGAAGACATCATACTAGGAACTACAATGTAGCGTTCAAAAGACTCAACAGAGGACAATGCTACATGTGTACATCTACGTGTGACACTGAGTACTCTCTCTCGACACTCCAACAATATAATGGCATCATAAAATGTACAAGGGAAAAGATCTGCAGCGGCAACAGTTTTAGATGATAGAGAAATGTTTTGAAATGAAAAATATTGTTATTGCATGTGTAACTCTGGTAAATATCATAATGCTGACAGTTATGTTCCCTGGTGGCAATTTTGCTCCCTGAGATATGGGAATTTTAGTTATTTCTTCACCAGAATTTGATGCTATTGCCATCATGATGGTAAATGAACTATTATGTTTTTTATGTAAACAATGTTTCTGTGAAGTAAAGGTGTAAAATAATTCAACTTTTTTACAAAATTTCTTTAATATTCTTATAGTTCACACTTAAAGCTAGAACCATATTCACAGCAATCTGATCGCACAAATTCTGTACAATTGTAATCAAATGTTTCTTTAGAACAACCAGAACTCTAAAAACTATCCACATAAAAAAGGTTTACTTATGACAACTTTCGTCAGCTTTGAAGGCCCTTGTTGATGGAATAAAATGAACATAAACAAAGTTTGCTACAGAATCAATCAATATATTACTTGTAAAAATAGTAACACTTCTTCTTAGTACTCAGTGCAATATACTGGATGCAAGCAAGAAAGATATTCAAATCCTTCACACGCTGCTATTGGTAAAATGATTTGCCATTCAAGTTGCCGCAAAACAGCTAGACTCAATAATCAGGACATTGTAGTTTGCTCTATTATTATATAATACTGTAGATGCAGTTAAATTTGTGGGGATTTGATTTCGCGGTAGGGAGAAAATGGAATGTTTGCTGTTTTTTAGTTCGATGTTGAAACAAGGTTTAGGCAGGCAGAAGACAGAACAAGCATTTTTACATTCAATTTGATTTTTGAAGCTCGTCATGAAGAGGTTACGGCAAAAACCTGAAACATGAAACCACCGCAAACTTAAATGTACAGTACATATATCAAAAGCTTCTGCACATATTAAACTATAGCTTGATAGCAAGCGTGAGGCAACCAAAAAGCGTAAGCCCTCCGAGAGTGACGTGAACTCCAGCCGAGGTCTCGTTCCCCCAAGGTCGACCTTCTTCGCCAATTGTCGCGGGGCGTTCGGTAGGCTCTGGAACTGTCGCTGTTAACAACAAGTATTGCAATTTATTCTTAGGCCATGCTATCTTAACTATATGGATGAGATCTGCACTCACATCAGTTTCTGTTTGTCTAGAAAAAAAATGAATTTTATAACTAACAAATACTGTCATTTGTACAAGGACGCTGCAAATGTATGCCGTAATTGAAAAAAAAGGCTGAAAATGGATAGTATGTTATAAAATGCCTCTTTTCTTATTATAAAATGTACTGATTTTCCAATCAACTAAATCCTTGCACAAAATGTATTTTGAGCCCTGGTCAAAGTTATCCAAAGTCTTCCAAATAAAATGTGCATCAATTTTGCAGTGCCCAGAGGATGTCACCCATATAATCAAATTAGTATGGCCTATTTATAATGTAACATTGTATGGAAAGTCAACTCATTTTCCCATCAGATAGATGTTGTTTACATCATAAATTCATTATTGAGATTAGATATGCACGTCAAATACAATACCGTAAAATCCCTATTTACGTACGCACTTTTTAAACTTTTCAAGTTGCAAGCAGGTGCTCCAGGCCGACACCAAAGTCGGGGTGCGTACGTTAGGAGGGGTTCTTCCTCAGAAAAATCGCATATCAGCATGATAGTATGGTACATCTTCATGCAAATGAAGTGTGGAATGCTACCACACAATCAATCAGTAATAAAGAATAGACAATACATATATTTGAATTGTTTGATATTTTCTACCCAGAAACATTTTCTCAGTAACCCTTTAAGCCGGTAAACATCATCGGAAGGATGATCATGTCAACCTCTTAACTATCCACCGAAATGCTGGAGAGGGGGTGCGTATGTTAGGAGGGTTTTTCCCCTGAACATTTCAACTCACTGAGTTAGGCCCGCAATGGTCCCCAAATCGGGGGTGCGTACGTTAGGAGGGGTGCATAGGTAAATAGGAATTTTACGGTAGTTTGGTATCTTACTAACCTGTATAAGTGGCGAAGAAACCCATATCGTTCACAGTCCCGTCTGACATGAACTCGACAATCATGGATCCGTCCGTGTGGATATCCTCCGGTTTGTTCCATCCACAGTACGTACCTGCAACAAAAGTAGAACATTGGCATTTATTTTGTCAAACTTGCCAAGGATATTTTGTTTACTAATTGCTGAGTTACTAGCAGAAAATCTCAACAAGTTGATTTGATAAATGTGTTCATTTGGGCGGAGCCTAAATTGTCTAATTAGATGCACGAATCTTGCACTTTGACCTGTGACCACAGTCACGTGATTCGGTCATTTTAAGCACCTCGCTGAGTGTTCTGTACCTCCTAGAGCAAGATTTTGTGTGCCAAATTTTGCGCGTGCTTTCAGGGGGGCAAGAGATCTTGGCATGAAGAATAAGGTACTACATTTTGGGAAAGATCTAGATTTGGATCCGAGATGTTTTATTAAGAACTCTACAACTTAGCATGAAAGTTCATCTGTGTTGGTAGAATTCATTATCAACAAGACTAAACTTTTCGTCCAACACTGTAAGAGAAATTGGGACTTACCCCAAATTTTCGGTTGACTCCATCCCTGTTCATGGAATGACCCGGCTACTGCAACATGACGTCAGCGACACGTGATCGCAGTAGCGGATCATACGTGCCAGATAACTTGTGTCTCCCCCCGTCTCTGTTCAAGGTAGGTCTGTGGGCTCTGAGCCGGGTCATTCCGTGAACAGGGTTGATGGAGTCAACCGAAAATTTGGGGTAAGTCCCAATTTCTCTTACAGTGTTGGACGAAAAGTTTAGTCTTGTTGATAACTCAAAAACTTACCTATGAGTGATTTTCTGTTGCCGGATGCCTCGTACACAGCCAGGTAGTCATTGGTGTTCCCTGAACACTGACGGAAGGGACCGCCCACCTGGTACGGACAACGAAAACAGCAGATTGAAGTTTAAGTCCTTCCTGCATCACATAGTGCATAGGGTGGTGCCCATTGCTGTTTCAATAGCCCTTGGGCCACACAACTTTGTGCAATTTTTACAGCACGGGGCTAGTCCACTGATAGTGGTGTGTGTTCAAGAACTCCATGTACCTATCAATGCTCTTCCCCAATGCTGCTAAGCAGAGAAAGCAGTATGTACCATTTTTATAATCTTTGGTATGACTCAGCCGGACAGACTCACAACCTACTGTATGCAAGGCGAGCACTCTGCCAAACAGCAGACAATGACATGTAATTAACACCTATAATCATATATCGTTGTCCAATCAGAAGGCTCCATTTGCGAGTCTGTAATCTTCATACAGACCCGAAAAGCGGGTCTGTAAACTTCGTATGGACCCGCGGGTCTGTAAACTTTGTACGGACCCGGTGTTCGAACGTTACCAATAAATGACGGGGCTTTGTTTTTATATTTCATGTTAAGACAAATACTACACAAATCAAATACAACACAAAGTACTACTAACTGCTATATGGACAATGGCTTTATGATAATAACGTTAATGACCCGCTTTCCTTTGGTCTATATAAAGGCACTTTATTCAGTGGTTATAGGAACGACCATGCCTTATCACACCGTATAGACCGAAGGAAAGCGGGTCATTAACCCTATGTTAGTTATCTCTCTTTATAGTCATGAAATTGTCTCAAAAATAGCATTTTCAACACGTTTACTTACCTGAAAACTGTGGAAGGAGAGGGTGACGTTGGTGCCAGATATTTCCCACTTGCAGGCTGCGTCACTCCTGTAGGTACTGGGGAAGTTGACTGATGCTAGAGTGCCAGTCTGACTGGTGAGAAGGGCCAGATTGCCACAGCCTGAGTTCAGCTCTATACAGAATCAGATTAAAGCATAAGACAAAGTCACATATGAGGTCTGCATAAATACCAGGTTTTGAAAAGTAAAAATTAGCATTTTTACCCAAGATTTAAAAAAAAAAAATATTTCAGAGACTCATAACTCTTCATAGGATTGTAATATCCAAATAAAACTTACAGTTCTGTAATCCCTAGTTTATTCTCTATCAGCCTACCAAGTTTAATTTGAAAATATCAATGTTTAATTGATTTACCCACCCCTTTGTATAATTGTATCAAAGGGCGTGGTCCATGTGGGGGTCAAAAGGTCAAGGGCAGATAACTACCACTCTAGACGGCTATCATATCAAAACATATCCCTCACTTTTCAAAAATCATAAGGAAAACTTGCCACCTCATAGCAGGTGGTACCGATTGGTAAAATAATGGGGTCTGGCCCATGGACTAAGAGAAGAATAAGAAATTTGACATTTAATGGAAACTTTATATAAAATTTAATGTAAAAATCAAGCTCTTGACACCTGGTTGGAGTGATGAACCTCGTGTTAAGTGCATTTCCCAAGGGCACAAGATCGGTGACATGACAGGGTTCGAACCCAGGACCTCTGGGTTCTTGGCCAAACACCCTGCCATTACGCCACATAACCCCACAGATCATCATGTAGATCAGTTTAAAACCTATAACTTCACAACAAACATTCTTGAAAAAGACAAATAAAGTCGCAAGTGGTCGAATACCAGTCTCTTCGCTGTCATTTTCCCAAGAACTACAAATGATATCACAACAAACAATAGATTATAAGCACAAACCTATGGCTATGAAAAATATCAATCTTCAATATAGAAAAAGGATTTCTGGTTCCAGCATGGCTGGGTTAGGGACCCCCTTTTCAGCACTAAGGACATGAATGCACTGACCCAGCCTTAGTCTCCATCTAACTACCGCATTTTAAACCTACAGCCTGCTAAGGTAGCTGTTTAGCACCAAATTTGCATTGGTTACAGGGTTAGGCAGCAGGGAGAAGGTTAACAATGAAATGAATGCTTGAAAATCTGAGTTTTCAATGTTTTACATGCTTTGCCAATAGAGTTTGACAAAATTTTGGCAACCAAAATTCAACCAATAAGTCACGTGCCTAGTAGATGCTGGCACAACAAGTTTATAAGCTGGATCAGACGGTTTTATGTACTCTCCAAGCAGATCTATCAGTTACAAGGCAGTATCAAAAGGGCCAATCAGTATTAAAAGCCACCATTTTTTGGCGAAGCCTCAGGGGCGAGCCTAATGGTATATATATTGTGTGCAGTTTTTTAAAGAAATGATCATCCCTGTTTGAGTGATGGCAGATCTCCGGTGTCTTTTGATACTGGTTGGCCCTTTTGAATTTGATACTGCCTTGCCACTGATAGATCTGCTTGGAGATTAGTTATGATTCTTGATTAGTCAGCATTGATTAATTAGCATTGGTTGCGGAATTTCTTCGGCTGCATGTTTTCTGAAGACTGAGCAGAAAGGTGTCTGCAGCAGAGGCTTATTCAGCATATAAATAGCACAGGGAAATGACATAATCTACAGTGGAAGTCACTTGAAGACAGAAGATAAATATCCAGGCTTTGCATGATGTACAAAATGACTAATAAAGTTGTGGATGTACCGACTGATAATTATCTAATACCAGCCCAGAAAAGGACAAGAAATAGTCATGCCTTTAAGTACCAGAGTTATAAACCAAGGATTGATGTGTTCAAAAATTCGTATTTCCCGAGAACCATAGTAGAATGGAACTCGTTGTCATCAGATGCTGTAGGAACACCTTCACTAAATAGCTTCAAAGAACGATTGCAGTCAGATGTGCAAAAGTTAGGTGTGACAGGCCGTACAGTGTAATATAACCAGCTGCTGCCGCGCCGCGTGCCTGTGAAGCTGGTGTGTTACGCCGAAGGGCGGTTATACCGGCTATACAGATACAGATACAGTAGTAAGAATCTTAATTGAGTTTTCACCACCGATAACTCTGGTAACTTACCGGGTCGGACTGCCTTGAACGAAGCAGAGAAACCTGTGAAGAGCTCGTCGTTCCTTCGCCACTTGTCCAACATGAACTTAACAACCATGACGTTACCTCCAGACATCAGCGCAGGGGGCGGGGTCTGTCCGCAAAATTTACCTGTCAATCATAAATCAAAAGTTACCATCACATTATCAGTTTGAAACATCATTTGTTGTTGTCATTGGTCAGAAATTCACCACATTGAAGTGCAACCTTTAACCAGTATACTGTAAACGCCGTTAAGCTTTGCTTGGATTTGATTTCGCAGGAGGGAGAAAACGGAGTATTTTCGGTGGTTTTAAGTTTGCGGTTGAAACAATGGGGTAGCTAGGTGGTCAAAAAAGAGAACAAATATTTTTACAGTCACTGTGGTTTTAAGTTTGCGGTGAAGAGATCACCACAAAAATAACATGCATTAAACCACTGTGAAAATTTCAGCATTCACAGTAAAATTGCTGTTGTTCAATAGGTATCAATATTGAAACAAATAAGACTTTCAAAAGATCCTGCTTTATTTCGGTGTGCTGCCAACATTTAATGATACAGCATTTTAGGAGATATTTTTTTGGATTCTTTGTCTTTTTAACCTATCATATAATACAATTAACGTTATTTGTAACCAATTGTAGCTTACCCATCAAGTTTGTAGCCTCCTCGGTGCCGTTGTAAACTTCGATCATATGCAGGTAACATTTCTCTGGCGCGTCAGGGAAAGGGTTGAGGTCGATCCGGTCAAAGGTCAAGAGCACCACGTGACCCTGTGGTACAGTGATGTTCCAGGTGCAGTCCCTGTCCGTCGGGTAGGGGGCAGGGTAGTTCGGAGACGTGATGACGCCATGTTGGGACGTCAGAGAGCCACCACACTCTGGAAATGGAAGTTATTTTGAGGAGAAAAGTTATTTGAAAGTTTCGGGGAATTGTTAGCTGACTGGTCTGTGACATGATTGTATCTGTTTTAGGAATTAAGCGCACAAGAAACAAGCCTTAAAGGTTAATTTTTTTAGTGTAGATTTATCTCATGTTACTTTCTGACTGGTTTCAACAATTTGTTTCGACAGACCGAGGAAGCTATTTGGTTAAGCTTGCAGGTACAGTCACACCTGGTCGAGCAACCACCTGGAGTAGGCAACCACCTCCAGTCGACTAGTCACAAGCCACATTAAAACACTGTCCCATTCATTTTTAAATTGTTAACGACACTCTGTCCTGAGCAACCACCTGTCGGTCCTCAGCAAACATTACTGTAATTCTTGATTTGTTAACTGTAACTTAATTCTAGCTGATTTAACGTTCACTCGTCCACCGCTAAAATTTCATCGTCGCCAATATTTTATCACTGATATTTGAGACACTCCCCAGTCAGTAATGTTTGTTTCCACCGTTGAAATTAAGTGCCGTGACCTACTGCATTTTCCCCCAACCGCTATATTTTCCTGCCGCTATATTAAAGGCATCCAGAGCATTTTATGAGGCTTGCAACTTGAATTTAAAAAACTCAAATTTCTAGTCATTCCTACACATACCTAGTAAGTAGTAAGTTTCAATAACACTATTCTATTACATATCGACACTAAAGTAGCAAAGATACGATGTCGTTGTGTGGTGTCAGAACTGATAGAAAATCCAAGCCCTAGTAGACTGACCCTGACTGTCCGTCACATTAGCGGTTCGCCCAATGAGAGAGTGACTGCATGTCCGTCAAATATTTGCATTTTTATGATTCGATATTGCATTTCTACGTTTTGACGGGAGTGGGCGGGGCTATGGTATCGGTCTATTTACACTAGGCGCGTGAAACTAAAAGATCACCATGTAGCTTATTTTTGTGCCGCTTTTGAGCACTTTTGAATCAATAAATCCACACGCAAATGTGGTAAACAGTGGCATCAAATGTCAATTTCATAAAGATTACAGTAACTACAATATTTCCAGTTTTCAAGCCTCATAAAATGCTCTGGGTGCCTTTAAAGTGATTTACAGTATTCCTCAGCCCCCTGAGTGGCTGCTGAATCCAGGGTTGACCATGATATTCTAATCTCAACAAAAGCATGTGATGTATGCAAATTGTGACAAACTGAATTAATTTCAAACTTACCTGTGCTGGTGGCAGGAGAAGCCAGGAAGTACAGCAGAAAAAGTGTCATTGTTGCATCTGAGAATCCCATGTTGTCGTCTGCTGATACCAGAACTAGACAGGAACAAACAATGCATAATTTACATCTTGCTGAACAATTGTCCAGACCGTACAATTATTTGTTTGTGCCTATTTAGTAATTAAGATACACCTCCCAATACTGTGTGACATAAGATTCATGTGGCATGAATTGGTGTATTTAGTCTACGATTGGTTTACTAAAATACATATTAATTCACCCTGACACAATAAAGGCAATCATTATGTTTTATCTAATGTCTTATTTTGCGGGCACTTTAAAGAATTCATTGTCAATTGACGTGGGACTCTCTAATCTCCATTTGGGCCCAAAATGTTTGCATTTTCAGAGAGAAAATGCATAATGAAATCACAGTGAACTGTTTTCCATTGGTTTATTGGTCAGAAATTACCCGTGCAATGGCAGCCAGTGCTAAAATGCTGCAGAGTTTACAATCACATAATACAGAACAGATTCATATTTGCTCCGCACTCGTTGCAAGGGTCTGCGTGGCTGCCATTCGGCGCCAGCAGGTGACCTCAATACGACCTTTCCCAACCGAAGTCAGGTACCCATTCACACCTGGGTGGAGTGACGAAAGTCCTCTTAAGTGCCTTTCCCAAGGGCACAACATCGGGGCATACCAGTGGTTCCATTATAATTGCTAGTTCTGCAACCCCAGCCCTGAAAACATATTGTGGACTGTCCCTTCCAGACCTACATGTAGCTGATTAGTCGTCAGTAACCCAGCACCCCTCTGATGCACTGTCAACCGTTAGGAACACAATGAAGACAAAAGCATGACAAGTGCCTCTCGTCTGTCGAGGGGTGACCGACAACAACACATGCAACGGTTCAAGGATTTACTATTCAAGCTCAGGACTCTAGATAGCGGATTTTGCGGCCAGAAACTGTCAAAGTGTAAATAGTTTCAAACCTTTGGCAATGCATTTTAGAAAAGAAGGGACTAAAAAGTCACAACTTAATAGGATTTGGCCTTAGTTTTTTAGCTGAGTGCTTGAATCCTAGACATTTTGGTTAGGGCTGCATCTGTCAAAGTGTAAATAGTTTCAAACCTTTGGCAATGCTTTTTAGAAAAGAAGGGCACCAAAAAGTCACAACTAGATAGGAGTTTGCCTTAGTTTTTTAGCTGAGTGCTTGAATCCTAGACATTTTGGTTAGGGCTGCATCTGTCAAAGTGTAAATAGTTTCAAACCTTTGGCAATGCTTTTTAGAAAAGAAGGGCACCAAAAAGTCACAACTAAATAGGATTCAATGGCCTTAGTTTTTAGCTGAGTGCTTGAATCCTAGACATTTTGGTTAGGGCTGCATCTGTCTTTCAGAAGGGCCGTAACCAGGGCGACCATGTTTGAGGGGGCCCAGCACGTTAAAGGGGCATATTGTAGAATCTCAGGTGG
Source organism: Branchiostoma lanceolatum (assembly GCA_035149815.1). NCBI lineage: Eukaryota > Metazoa > Chordata > Leptocardii > Amphioxiformes > Branchiostomatidae > Branchiostoma > Branchiostoma lanceolatum. The sequence goes on from CM068880.1 coordinate 12,034,094, forward strand.
GCAAAAACTACAAATAGTAAGAATTTGAAAGATCTACACTAAAGATTCACATTTGTAACTTATTTGTTACTTATTTCCAACATATTCCCGTCATTTTGTCACACTTCCAGCATTAATAAACGACGAAAAACGCAAAACATGTAAAATCTGGTTCATTTACATATCAACTTGCGTCCCGCAAGTTAATATGCAAATAAGCCAGCGTAGAACGCTACGAAAAATCCGAATCGACCGTTAAGGTCGGAGTTCGAGCGTCCCAGGAAAATCACCACAAGTAAACAAACTTCAGAACGTCGGGCGTTCGATCCCATGTTCGGTGGTTCGTCAGAATGTTGGACAAGATGGCGGCCAATTCAAGCGGCGGCGGGGATGGCGTATATAATTTTTTTTCAAGACGTTCGCACGACACTACAAAGTCGCATCCTTACGTGATGAATATTGCTGTGCAGTGTAATGAGGTAGATTCAACTAATGATGTAGAAAAATAATCAAAACCAAAGAATTTTGTTTTATGTTCATGTCACAATATGCCTCTTTAAAGGGGAAGGGCTTAAGCAGCCCCTCCCTCTGAAAATATACCCTGCTACAGATAAAGCAAGGAAACCCCAGCTGCCATATGTACTAAAAGGGTAAAAAATTCTTCAAAATCTGTCTTTCTCCTTTCCCATGTAGTTGTGTTCAAATGAGAGTGTCACTGGAAGAAGACAACAAACAAGGCTCTGAATCTGACGACCCTATACATTATGTTATGTCTGTTACAAGTAACCATATTAGACCAATTGAAAAGACACACTGTAACAGATACAGTGTGATACCAATTTCTTTGTCAAAAACACCATATAATACTTAAAGGGCTTTTCCATATTCTTTCAAGAGAGGGATGCAAAGCGGATGGTAAGCTCTTTCTTCCACTTTCCCCTCCGTTGTAGTGTCTGGATCCCCCAGGGTCATAGGTTCATATATATGTATAGGCCAAAAACAAACGAGGCATTTGCAAAATGTAATCTACTTTAATAAGATGTGAATGGCACAGTTTCCCTTCTAGGGTTAAGTGTAAACTCAAGGAGACCAACACGTTAAAGTACTGTATATCACAAAATATCGGGACCAGTCGCTAAGTCTTAGAATTTCACCGTTAAACCATGGAATAAACGAGGGCCAAATGCATGCCCCCTTTACGTAGAGCGTAATCGGCCGTTTTAATTTTACGTAGAGCGTTGCCGACCACTCCATAATTTAGCTTAGAGTGTAGGGGGGCTTTCTGAATTTAGCGTAGAGCGTAGGGAGGCTTTCTGAATTTAGCGTATTACGTAGCCGGCCCTCCGAATTTAGCATACAGAGCGTTGTCGGGACCCTCCCATGCAGGCCCTCATAAACCTGAGATGACACCCTTGGTTGCACCAGAGTTGTCGCGTGCACACAAAAGCAACTGTCTCGACACGCGTGTTGGGTTTGAATGCTGGCTCCAACCAACCCCAGATCTACACACAACAGGTGTTTTAGACCCACACTGTGTTTTCATGTCACCCTCTTACAATTCCTTAATCTACATTTTGCGAACATGGACAAAGTCTGAATAAATGGGGTGCAAAAAGTGCAAAATGTTCTCTAGAGAAAAATTAATGTTCAAAGGTGGTGACATTGTTTGGATGCTTTAAGTTATACTGTAATTTCTAGTATATATTCTAGTTGGTTTATGGAAAAGACATGCAAATGCTCATTTGATACATGATACACAAAGAATATGATATAATTGTACGTGCAGGATGAACTACTGCCTATATCCTTCACAAATTTTGAGTTCTATAAAATGACTGAAAAGTATTACCTTTGATTCACTGTCTTCCCCGCTTTTCTGTTGAAAGACCAGTCAGCTTTGCCCAGCCTCTACCCAAATTGTCTCTGTAATGCACAAACAAGAAAGTATCACTGACTTTATATACGTCAGGCTTCTTACGACATATCCGGTGTGCAGTGTCCAAGGACACAGCTAATCCAAACCCAAGGTAATAAAAGTGATTACAAATGCGGAAAACAGCGAAATTTGAGATGACGTCCTTCACTGAGTGCTGATGTTTGCTGTAAGAAGAACCGTATAGTTTACCTGGGGGGAGATACCTGAACATCTTAGGTGTTTGCGTATAGAGAGGGCCAAAATGCTTACTTTGTAGATTTAGAAATGCTGTTTTGCAACTGAGAAAATCTTCCTTAGATAATAGAAAACACAATACTGTTCACCATGAATGCTGTTGCTGACAATCCAGAAATATGCTTCAAGGTTGGTAACTTTATACTTCTGATTGCGTAAAAGATAAACCAAGCAGACGCAAGGTCCTGCATATATCACTTGACTGTGTTGTGGCTTTTTTTAATGTCGGGTCAGCATTGCTTTCTTTGTCTTTCTGGAAAAAGTGATCACCGCTAAAAGATGTAGAAAAATGCTGCAAAAACACATGTAATACAAGTCAGACCCTATATCTGCTTGGAGATTAGACACTAGCTGCTTCTGTGCTATATACGGTAGTTAATTTTTGTTGAGTTTGTTAATCCATTGTGTGGAAACAAATACTTGCTGCACTTTTTCTATAGCCTGGGTGCCATCCTATTTCTACACTCGCTACCCTAATTTTTCTTAGGGTAGTGAGCGTAGGAGCCCCTGGTAGAAATAGGATTGGCACCCAGGCTACTATTTTGACACAATTGGGGATAATCCTGTCAACGTAGCTAGTGGTTTACCCCTTGTCAAACAGGTGCAGGTACTGAACCATAGTAAAGGGAGTGTGAAGTATCTATTGTGTTCACGAAAAATGCGGTCACAGTGATACATCAAACGACAGGGAGCAAAAAAAGTTTTAAAACCTTTTGTCTTAAAAAAAAGTGGCTTTGCGAAATGTAATGTCTATGAAAAATAGCTGGGTAATTCAGCACAAGTTTGGTATCACATCATTTTGCATGGTGGAATTTTGAGAGAAACAGTTAATGTGATATATTATCAAATTATCACAGGCAAATGCTGTGATGAATGATATCAAGTTAGGGTCAATCTGCAGACTTTGCATCAAGTCATAACTGATCAAAATCTACTGAATGCTACCATACAACAAGGAGGGGACCTAGCCCCGCCCCCATTGAGTTCAACTCCTCTCTCTACCCACAGCTGTTAGCTCTGAAGGGTGCTCAAGCTCTGACCAACATCGTTTGAAATTTCAAAGAGGTGTGACTAGCATTAACCATGGCGGAATGATGGCTTAACAATTTTGTCACACTGAAAAAAATCAGCTTTAGCTGAAGCTTTTCAGGGAATGTTTTCGAAAATCCTAGTGTCAAGATCTCATCCCAGGAGTTATGTAATGACTAGAGAATTATATTTAGGGTTATTCTGCTGATCTCTTAGCAACATGACATTTCGTACAATTTCATACAAAAACTTTGAGTAAAGCATTAGTCTGTAAAGGAAAACCTACTGCATACAGAGGCGGCCGTTTTGATTATCAGAAATGTTTTCTTCCCTAATGGTAACAATATCTGACCTATGCCTGCTACTTTCACTCACATTATGTGTACTGCTGTTTTCTGATCATCAACTTAAGTATTTGTCATTTTAAAGGTAAGGCTTGATGCACATTGTGCCTACCAACATTTGCTAACTACAAATGTAGTGAAAAAGAATGGTTTAAGCTTATTTAATAAGAGTTTAAGAAATTGACGCTTACCTGACTTAATGCGGTTAAGAAGCAGCCTTTTCTGTAAGGGTGCAACGGAAGGTAACGTTTCAGTTGTTAACAGCGGTGGGTCAAGTTTCAGGGACATACCACTTCTCATGTTCAATGGGGGTGGGGCGTCTACTGGTGTAGAATTCATACTCTTAGAGCCAGAACCATACAAAGTTATTCAGCTGATCTTGAGATCCAGGGCAGAGATTTGAAGAAAGAGTGCTTGCAGGTACAGGGTGTTCTGCTGATCTTGAGATCCCGGGTAGAGATTTGAAGAAAGAGTGGTTGCAACTACAGGGTGTTGAGACCACTGCAGCAGCAGAACACAGTGGACTACTACTAGAGCCCAAAGTTAACACTTTGGATTTCTCTCTTCTAGACTTGTGAACTGGAATAGCCTAGTATAATAATAATGGTTTTTATTGGTCAGAAATTACCCGCAATGGCAGCCTTTCTAGCGCTGAATTGATGCAGGGTATTACAGGTTTCACACACTAAACAACATTATATAATATCTTATCCACACTTGAATTTTGTGGAACTGTCGCAAGGGTCTCGGTGGCTGCCATTCGGCGCCACCAGGTGACCTCAATACGACTTTCCCCAACCTAAGTCAGGTACCCATTTACACCTGGGTGGAGTGAGGAAAGTCGTGTAAAGTGCCTTTCCCAAGGGCACAAGATCGGTGACACGACAGGATTCGAACTCGGGACCTCTTGGTTCTGAGTTGAACGCTCTGCCGTTGCGCCACACGACCCCACTTAAAGTAGAGTAAAGCAAAGCTACACCCCTCCTCAGTAATGGTAATAAAAGGAGCATCCCTGTTGTCAATTCCTTCTCTAAGTTTTGCCCTTTTTTCTGGGAAGGCTTTGTTTTGAGGGCTAAGACTGTCTAACTATGACTGCTTGAGGCTAAGTGAGTAGATTGTGTGTCCAAGAGCTGCAGATATAGAATAGATTGCTAGAGGCCCCCATTGATACGTGCAAGTGCACGATGGTATACTTAAAGTTTTTACTTGTTTATAATTGTAACCACTAGAGTTTCCAAACATGTCAGAAAGAATGCAAAACATACAAATCACAACTAACCCCAGACAACAGTGAAATGTGCTGTCGCGGTGGCGTGGTGGTAGGGTGTTTGGCCCCAGAACCCAGAGATACCGGGTTCAAAACCGGGGTTCCCTGATTTGCCCCGTTGATGCTGTGCCCTTGGGAAAAGCACTTTACATGACTTTCCTCACTTCACTCAGTTGAAAATGAGTACCTAGCTTCGATTAGGGACGTCCCTCAGATAGGATGTTAAATGGAGGTCCCGTGTTTGAGGAGAGCCACACCTCAAGCACGTTAAAGGCCCAACACACTTATTGAAAAGAGTAGGAGTCCTTTCCGGTGTGTGTGGATCATATAAATCTGTCCGGATATGCAGCTTGTACTCTTCAGTACAAACCTAGTGTGTTACGCCTTCATGCGGTTTACCGGGTATGCAATAGAAATAAAAAATACAAATGTATGAAAGGATCCATGCTGATTCGTCGTCTGTTTCCCAGCAAGAAGGCAGACCATTGGAGTCAGCACTCCAGTTCTAGGCTAAATTCTCTTTCTGTACCCGATTAACCTTATCCAAGATGCGCAAGGCAGAAGGAAAATCCTCCTCAGACAGTACTAAGTTCTCCATATCGTCTTTAGGAAGTTCGGAAGCTGAGAGGGTCTCAGAGTACGGGAAATGCCGATGAGTTAACATCTAGGGACTCCGGTGTGGAAGATTTGAATTCTGGAGGCAAGCAGTCACCAGATAGGTGCAGGCAATCATCCTTGTACCGCATACGCCATAGAACCTCCGCCATATCAACGAAAAATAGATTATTCAACTTAATTTCAACATTACATGCACATATACAAAAACACATATTATCTAAAGCCTCACAAAAACACTTAAGATAGTAAACGAAGAATTGGTTATATTTGTATATATGATGTGTCAATGATGGAATATAATACTATATGTTCTAAGATTTCCAAACAATTGCAAATAACTCTTTCATTGTTACATGATGTATTAGGAAAATAAACATATTAATGATATCTGCTGTTGAAAGTAATTCATACTTAGTTATTAGTCTCAATAAAGGAGACAGGAAAGAAATATTAAAACAAAAATAGTTTCTTACAGAAGTCTTTGCTGTCCCTTATTTCTAGATGTCTGTTGTACATAGATCTCTATCTTTAAACATGTTTTGAAACCATCAACCAGTCAAAACCTTTTATACCTTTAGAGATCCTGTCTAATCTGAAACCAAATTTGAGTATACCATGTAGAAATATTCGTGAAGGTATGAACCAATCAGCATCAAGGTAGCAAATGGATCAAGAGTGCATACTATGAGCCAAGGAAATTGTAGTTAAAAAATCTACAGAACTTTAAGAAACTGATAGGGGCCCCCACTGACAGTAGCAAATGTGCCCAAGTGAATCAAGCGTGACGTCTCAAACTTGACCATCAGAGTTCTAATGAAGCGCAAAAAAATTGCGGAGAGAAAGCCTTAAAGTTTTTGCTGCATGGTGTTTTGTGTGGTAATGTTTGGCTATATGTGGATGCTGTTCAGCACCAAGGACAGGAATGTTTGACTTTATGTGAAAGGTGTTCAGTGCCAAGGATAGGAATGTTTGGCTATGTGTGGATGGTGTTCAGCACCAAGGACAGGAATGTTTGACTTTATGTGACAGGTGTTCACTGCCAAGGATAGGAATGTTTGCCTATGTGTGGATGGTGTTCAGCACCAAGGACAGGAATGTTTGACTTTATGTGAAAGGTGTTCACTGCCAAGGATAGGAATGTTTGGCTATGTGTGGATGGTGTTCAGCACCAATGACAGGTGTGTTTGGCTATGTGTGGATGGTGTTCAGCACCAAGGACAGGAATGTTTGACTTTATGTGAAAGGTGATCACAGCCAAGGATAGGAATGTTTGGCTATATGTGGATGGTGTTCAGCACCAAGGACAGGAATGTTAGGCTGTGTAGTTGGTGTTAAACACCAGAAACAGGAATGTTTGGCTATGCGCGGAAGGTGTTCAGCACCAAGGACAGGAAAGTTTGCCTACGAGTGGATGAATGGCGTCTAACTAATGGCGTGCATTATCTGATTGAATTAATAATAAAGAATGCCTATATTATAGATTCTAGTCTTCTTTCACAAACATGCCAGTTAACTCTGAGGAGGAGTAAATAATAAGCGGAAAGATGGCAGAAAAGGTCAAGTAACCAGTGCAAGGTGGGACTCTGGGCATCGAGGTTACAACACCGGGATCGAACCGGACTTCAAATTTTTCCTCGACAAATGAAAGTTCAATCGCAGGAAGAAGAATCTATCTGCTATCACAAGGGCTGACTGAAGATTGTTGGATGCCTGGATAGTATTTTGCCTCCGTGGAGACTTGCTTGGAGGTAAGGTAAGTGGTACTTGATATATTTGTCTGGATGCTCTCGTTATCATTATGACAAAACCGCCTAGAAATGAAATGGAGCAAAAACACAAAATTTCAAAAAATAAATTCCAACAACAGCAGTTCACCCGGAGTTCAAATCTGCACTGTGTCAAACGACCGTTTGGGGCGCTGCTGTGTGGTCCTCGAGATGTATCACAGCTTGTGGTGTCTTTCGCCGGGGTGCTGTAGCCGCCCCTGCGGCATCAGACACCCTGGTTCCCGAAGAGGCATCGCGCTGGCACGACCCGCATGACTCGGTACAGATACAATAGACAGTGTCGTGTGGTACCGTCCCTCGGTTTTGACACTTGAGCCTTCTACGATATGACAACTTGTCCTAGTACCACGCGCTTTCGTCACGGTTCAAAAGAGACACTCTACGGCTGACTGCAGTACTGCAACTAGAGCTCGCAGCGAACTCGCTTGTTTGTTTGTATCGTTTACGCTGGTAAAATGGCACAGTTGATACGCAAGGAGAAGTCGATAATTGTCATCCATTATCAACGTACAATATGTGCGGTCGGCATGGTACAAGAGAGACGCTATACGGCTGTCTGCGGTACATGTACTACAACCACGGTTCTCAGCAAACCTGTTTGTTTACACAATTACAGTGCCCCTAGTGATACTAACAATTACAAATATATATATATATTGCATCAAGCCCTGTTCTAGGTGTAAAAAAAAAGAAATAGTCGATTTCAGGAGGAATTCATTGTTTTAGATCGACAATCGGTTGTACTGTGCAATATGGTTTTAAGCTGGGTAACCAGGATAATGTAGTGACCTCCTAGGTGACCCGAGGTCCGTAAAGGTCAACCTTGAAATCTTTCTATGCCCTGATTATTCAACTTTAGTGAATACAACACAGTATAACCGACTGTCGATCTAAAATCCAATTGACTTTCGTTAACGCCCTTCTTTGCAGCTGAAATATGGTCAGACACACTGGCTTTGGTTTAGGGAAATATTAGCGCCACTTTGGAGTAATGTAACTGTGTAATTTATGGTTCCTAGCGTTAAATGAACGAGTTTGCTAAGCACCTTGGTACTTTAGTCAGCTATGGACACTGTCATTTACAAACGGGAAGTCTTATAGTGTTAAAACTTGGCAAACATCTGGTGCTGTTGCTTCCAGATCTTTTGGAATTGCCAAACTGCGCTGGCAACTCTCCAACTTTACATGCATGTTGATGCTAGCCTGGAGTCCAGGCTTCAATGGCTTTAGCTTGCTACCCAAGCTCCGCTCCTCGCCAAGAAGCGGAGCTTGGGTAGCGGACTACCCTAAAGCTTAGAAGGCTGGACTCCAGGCTATGTTGATGCAAGGCACAACTACATGCGTCCGTGTGCCTCATAATTTATTTAATTTAGCTTCTTTCACGGTCATGTTTTAGCGCCCTCTATCTCTCAGTCCGTCAACTGCAGCATTGCGAACCGTGATCAACCGCACCGTTGCAAGGATAGGATACACCAAGCAGGTGTTGAAGAGACCCCTTCAAAAGTAAACCAAACCAAAATGACATTTGGAGACACATCAGGGTCGAAATGATAATAATGTGTGCGCAGTAAATGCAACACAAGACAAGAAAAACATGTACTTTTGAAAACCGATGGTGCCCGCAAATTGTGTGCTGACTCAGTGACTGTCACAGATATTGCTCCTTCATTTTGAGAAATTCTTTACCCACCATCGGTTTTCAAAAGTATTCCGAGCCCTGTTATGTCTCCTTTCTGACGCCATTTTGATTTGGTCTGCCCAGGGAGGCTCTACGCAACCTGCTTCAATGGTGTATCCTATCCTTGCAAAGGTGCGCAATGCTGCAGTTGGCGAGCTGAGAGACAGAGGACGCTAAAAAAAGACCGTAAAAAAAGCTGAATTAATGAAGCACACGGGCGCGTATTTGTATCTCGAGGAAGTGTTGCAAGCTATCATTGGTTGAACTGGATTGGTCCAACTGATAAAGTATTGTGGGAGACATATCAAGATAAAATATATGTTTGATGTGTATAAGTACAGTCTGAAATGGTAAGCCACCATAATAATTATTTATGAGAGCTTCTTGATCCAATCTGGTGATTAAATGTACTTGTTCACGTATGAATAGGAATTGATAACAAAAATTAGTTGTGGCGATTTTAACACCCCTTGCAAAAACAGATTTGGCATAGTCCAAACTGGTACTGCTGTTGTTGTATGGCGGAATGTCGTGGCGTTTTCTTTTACTTTGTATGCAACTTTTCGTCTTATTTTTAGGGGTTTTGTCCGTAGAATCTTTTGCATCCGTGTGTAGAATAATGTTGGGACGTTTCTCCGGTGGATTTAGACTGACATATCTTGGTGGCTTGATGAGAAAATGTGTTTTGCCTGGCTTGTGCAATTTTGGAGAGGACAACAACATGGCGAGACGAACGGACGGCGGCGTGGTGTGGAGAAGAACGAGTTCATACAAGGTAAAATGATAAACCATTCTGTCCATATTACTTCTAAGCGCTCAGTGAGGGCATGTAAAGGTATATTTGGGAAAATAACATGTGTATTTTTTCAAGTCCTGATTTGATTAAAACTGTGAGGCTTGGAGTTCATTTTGTCCCATTTTCTTTAATATTCGCAATTTGTGGTGTGCTCATAACGTTAGAACATTGAAATTATGAAGCTTTTGTTATGTGTATCTCTTACCGGTCTGTTGTAGAAAGTTTCAGTTGATATTTGTGCAAAAGAATGTTGTAACAGAAGTCTCTTTTTGGTTTAACGCCACGTGGTGCGCCTGGCTCAGTGACCACCTGTTGGAATGCGCACGTGTGCATAATTAAGTCTGCTAATGTTCCCGCCAAAAAATAGTCGCGTATAAGCTACTCACCTTTGATGGCTAAAAAAAGCACGTGAAAACACTACAAGTACAAGATACTTCAAACCAACACATTTGAAAACATCTATCTACAGCCAAACAACTTGAGAGACTTTATTCATCTTTTATGATTAGCTACTAGCATGAGGATGGGACTAGGTAAAGGTAAGGTACTAGCAACTACTTGGTCAGTGGGCTTTATACATTATACTAATCACCCTTTTAAAGGTGCCCTAAGCGATTTAAGGGGGTAAAACTTGAAATATTCTGGGGAAAGCAATTCTGTGTGGTGAAATTGACATTTACTTCCCCATATTAGAACATTTGCATCATTATTTCATACTTTGGGCGTTTAAAAAGAGCACAGAAACAAGCTGCAAAAGGAGCATTTTATTTATTGGTACCACCCAAAAATCAGCCCAGAATCTATCCGTAACTGTTTTCTGTCGATAATTTTTGGTAACTTCCGGCTGTGTGACGTCACAATGCCCGAGCACATTGAGCCATGTCCACGTGACTATTTCTCTGGAAGCGTTCAGGACTTATCGGTCAGCGCATGTTCGGAAGATTTGAAATAATGGCTGGCCTCCAAGTGCTCAGATTTTCAATGAGTTCCCACCACACAACGACATCGCATTTTTGCTCCATGATGGTCGATATGCAATGGGATAATGTTAGTTGAGCTTATTATGGATAGAAATCACAAAAAAAATAATTTCGAAAATATGACTTTCAACACCCTAATATTGCTTAGGTTGCCTAATATTGCATACTGATAGGTTGTTTAATAGCTGCATGGTGAGAGTCAGATCTGAAGGATGTCAGGTAAAAATACAATATGATGAGATGTACCAGGCAGTTTTGTTTATACATGAGTTTCAGATGAGAAAATTCTTCATTTTTCCTACCAATTATTTGACCAACAGTTTATTTGAAAGAAGCATGTATCATTGTATGACTACTTGTCTTTATAGTTAGGTGTCCACTGACTGATGAAGTTGGTGTGATGAGACAAACCAATTGGTTAAGGGCATCGGCTGAAATTTTAAGAACTGTCCGGACCAGACTAAGACTCATGAACACCGAAGGAGCCCAAACCTTTTTACAGGTAAGGTTGTTTGAATGATACCCTATACTGTATATGAGATGGACTAATCCTCAGTCAACAGACATTCTTCACTCTGCATTCACACTTCAGTAAGACAGCCAGAGATGCACGGTTCTCATTCAGAACTTTTATTCAGTCTCTGACACTTTCAAAACAAAGCATTTTATGTAATGTATAGTGCTAAGGTTTTATACACTATACATGGAACATTGTATCCTAGGTCTATTTTGCACATTCATATCACATAGGTCAACATTGTCAATGAAATTTTGTAGTTTGATAGACTTTCTTCCTACATACAGCCATATGAATTAATGATCAATCCTGGCTATCTATGCTTAGCTTGTCTTTCTTGAAGATGAGACCCCAGAGACCAGACTGTAACCTGTAAGGAGGAAGAACCAGACTTTGATCAGCAGAGCAGTGAAAATAGATGGGGAGTCGTGAGTATGGTTTCTTTGTTAACACAATGCAACACCCACATACAGTAACTTTTTTTCAAGTACACACACTCCCATCTCTATCTTGCCAGCTTTAACAAACAAATTCTATAAATATCATTAATGTTTATAGATTATATAAATCTATAAATATATTTAGTACTTGCATACATTTACTGTAACAAATGTGAATATTATGAAAGTATCTTGTCTTGTTGGTATATGTAAATTTGGAAGGTGGTTTTTCTGAACAAGTTTTTCTTTTACTCCATAGGTTATGGGAAGTGAAAGTTGATGACCATGTTCCTGTGGGACCTGTCTGCGTTCCTGACCATGTTCCTGTGTGTGCTGTGGGACCTGTCTGCTATCCTGTATTCCAGTCTATATTCCAGGAGGATCTGTTTGTGTTCCTGTGTTACCTGTCCATCTAGATCTACAAGACAAGAGAACATCGGACTTGGACTGTAAGTTGGCTTGTACTTATAGAGCTCTTTCAAAATGGGGTCTGCATGCTGCAATGCGTAATCAGTTGTTTTGTGTCTGCTGAATTTGACCGGGTACCTCAAGCCTGCAAGAATTAAGCGTAATGCGTGGCCGCTGCGTTTGCTTCAAAACCGGGCTGTTCTGATTTAACGTTAAACGTATACCTTATAGTTAAAGCATCAAGCCTGCACGAATGCAACGTAACATGTTGTCGCTGCGTTTGCTGTGTAACACGTGGCCGTGGTATTCAGCGCAAAGCGTAGTCGGGACCTCCCATGCAGATCCTTCAGAAATGACAATGAAAAAGTTGGGACACTGGGCGTGTTTGCGATCCACTTAACTTTTTGTAACATTTCTAGTTCAAAACATCATGGTTAAAACTGACCCTCCCTGCTATTTATTGTCATTTCTGAAAGAGTTCACATCTCACAATTACTAATGTTTAGTTTAGGTTATGACTAATATTTTATTGTAGATATGGTGGAGAACACAGTACATTTTCTTACAAATGGAAGAGGGCACTTGCTATATTGTCGTTTCATTCTGTAAGGCAATGGGGTATGTTTTCAACAGCATTTTGCAATCAAACTGTTTTCCCTGATATCCTCTTCATCATGATCCACATCAACTCTTATTAAAAACTGAACATTGTAATAAAGCAACAAAAGGATTAAAAGTTTAATACAATATTGTACTGCACCCAGAAATGGAACAAAGGGAGACACTTTATGTGATCATTAATCTGAGTTTAGCAGATCTGAATTTGGAAACATTCTGATTCTATTCATGGCAATTTTTTCTAAACAAATATTTATTGAGTTTTACCACAGCAGACTAAGATGGTAGTAAAATTCCAGAATATAAATTGTAGTGATTCAAAATAAGATACAGATACAAAATTCCTTGGCTTTAACCAACAGATATAAACTTGACCACTCGCCTTTTCATTTAGTTTCAAAACCATAGATAGAAAATTGTCACTGAAAAAGAAAGAAACATATTGTTTTTTTGCTGTGAAACAAAATCAAGATTATTCATATGAACATGATTTACAAAAAGCCAAGGTGTGTGGAAGAACAATTTTATCAATGATAAAGTTGATTTCAGGGAAAACACTTGGTTACATGATGACTGTTGGATATGTGTCCCATTGCTTAACAGAGATTAAAAAAGGCAATGTTGTACTTTCTTTCTGCAGAGTGAAATGTACTACAGGTAAGCTGTGTGTGATGTTTTAGAAGAGAGGAATTGTGTGTAAGAAATTGGCCGAATAAAAAGATATCTAAATTTCTCACAAGGATCATATACTCTGAAGTCTCTTTCTACTTTAAACGTTTCTGACACTTCTGGCACACATAGTACTCTAATACAAAAATGTGCATGTAGTATAGGTAAAACTAATAAGTAAAAGGTACTGTAAACAGACAGCTGTTGTGTGAGGTTGACAATTTAACACAGGATATATTTTGAAGGCAACTATAACAAATAGTTTTGATTTTAAGTTATCTAAAGGAGGGTCTACATGCCTTTTTCCATGAAGCCTAGCGAGCTATTTCAATGCATACCGTTTAATCATAGCCGGCCCGCTTTAATTCAACAAAGAGCATCATTTGTTATCCTGAATTGAGCGTTAGCATCATTGAGAAATTCTTCGTAAGGCATAGCTGAACGGCAAATATTTTACTCAAAAAAAGGTACAAAGGAAACACGCCCCTCTTTCTTCAATAACCTACTTCGAGTCCTCTAGTCTTGGTATTTTTTTAAATTGTCAAAGATGCTGCCAAAATCCCGCTAAGTTTCTTCCCTGAAGGACCTAAGAGCCGCGCGCCGCCTACATTTCCAAAATAAAGTATTGCAGGGCGTATCGATGGTAAGTAAGGATAGACCAAAAGCACGACCCCCTCCCAACGCAATATTGTTATCTGGGGAAACTACAAGCACGGCGTAAAAATATACGATGCACTCTATCACTGTAGCCTGCGTTCAACAGTCCGTCAGACACTGGAAAATTTACAGAAATTCACAGTTTTACTGGCCAATATCAAGTCCAAGTGGCATGCATATATATATATCAACGAATTTCACAGAGAAGGAGGAAAACAATTCGAGCCCCATCGAAGATGACTCGCTCCCATGTTCTTACCGCTTCTGTGCTCAAATAACCAGGGCTCGCGCTAGATTGTGCTCTCACGAGAGAATATTCAAAACGGCACCAGAAGTTGGAATGGGGTCTATTGTCACACCAGAGAATCGGTCTTAGTTTCGGCACACTTAACCTGTCAAAATGCAGGAAATAGTGTCCGACAGTTAAGATTTCAAAATTCTGAAGAGGGGCATGCCCCTCCCACGTTGATCGCACCATCACTTCTGCAAAAAAAAAACGTCATTAGTTTTTATTTCATATTGGGGGACCCAAACTAGCAGAGTATAAGTAGGACTTATGACACATGTCGATTTACCAGGACCCCCCTCCAAATTTCGTAACAGAAGTAAAAGAGACAACGTTAGGAAAGCAAATGTAACCACACAGGCCCTCTTCCTCCAACAGTCTTAAAGTCCATTAATTGTCAGGCCACGCCCATCTTTCTCCCCTCGTAATCTTTCTCAAGGACCTCTTGGATAAAGACATAATCAATGTAAGAAATTAAATTAACTCAATAACTCGAGAAATAAATGGATATAGTTTTGTTCGGCTGATTTCTTTTGTCGAGTGGATTAACTGTTTTTGTAGCAATACCAGCCTCCTGTTGGAAAGTTTAGGCTCGTCTCATGTTGATCTAGTAGAGTTTGACAGTGCTGTTTTGCGCTGGCAGACTTTATTTGATGAGCTTGAGGGTAGTCCTGTTTTTTTTAGCAGGAGATTGGAATTGTTACAAGAAGTTTGATCAACATGACAACACAATTCCTCTCTACTTCACTGTGGGCTTGGCCTGGAGGAGGAACTTGCGGTCCCAACTCTAAATTGTAATGACTCTGCATAATTATGTTTTTACTCTGGCGCAGAGGTTTTCTCCTCCAGGCTATTCCTGTTTAAAAGATGGTTTTTATTTTCCTGATCAATGTACTTGCATGCTGGTGTCCAAAGCACCTGCAAAGACCCCCCCCCCTTATTTGCATTTGATAGCAGGAGAAATAATTAAATTAACTTTTTCCCGCCGAATTAGATAGTGCATGGTTCAATCTCCTAATTTGCATAAATTTGCATATTCTGGTCTCTCCTGATTTACATACTTGGGACTCCTTGCTATTCTTGGGCCAGGTCTATTAGATATTGCACTAAGTTTGTATTCCACCCACTTTTCACCCATCGTCATCTGAAGAGTCGAGGACTTAGAATTGATGCGTTGTGTATTGTTGTATTAAGTTATCTCATTTACTATGTGTCTTAGTTCTTTTTCCTGTCAGTCAATGTGCTTGTGTACTGGGGTTTCGACGCCCCAATGTCTTCCAGAAAAGACATTCCTCGGGAGAACATTTGCACAGACTGATCAGGAAAAAGAACGAAGACACTTAGAAATGAGATAACTTAATACAACAATACACAACGCATCAATTCTAAGTCCTCGACTCTTCAGATGACGATGGGTGAAAAGTGGGTGGAATACAAACTTAGTGCAATATCTAATAGACCTGGCCCAAGAATAGCAAGGAGTCCCAAGTATGCAAATTTATGCAAATTAGGAGATTGAACCATGCACTATCTAATTCGGCGGGAAAAAGTTAATTTAATTATTTCTACTGTTAGCAAATGCAAATAAGGGAGATCTTGGCAGGTGCTTTGAACACCGCACAAAGAGAGGAATTGTGTCATGAAAGATCTTGATCAAACTTTTTTAGCTCTGTTTAGCTACAGAAAGCAACTCAAGATGTTGTTGACCATGTGAAAAAGACTGTCTCAATAAAGAAGTATTTCATGACTTTTTATTCTTAAAGGAAACTTAGAGGTTCGGGTGGAAAACTTACTACTAAATATACCCCAGAGTGAAGTTCTCGGCTGTCTTAATATTACACCAATTCGTCTTAATTTGCGACACGTGCCAAGAGGGGGAGGGCTAACCGCCTTCTGACCTTGGCGTCGGCCGGCTACGGGAGTCGCAAAATAGGTGAGAACTTGACGTCAGGGTATATTTGGCACAGTATAGTAAATTTTCCGACCAAATCTTTTAGTTTACTTAAAAAACTACAATGACAGCACGCACACCCACAATTTGAACACCGACGGTTCGGAAACTTGAATCATTGACTTTGACTATCATAGTGCATGTACAACAATAATCGAGATATGTAAGTTAGCTAGGCTAAAAAATAGTAAACAGTCCAGCCTGTCATTGGTAACGCACGATATTCTGCACGGCATTTTTCAAAACTATGTGCAAAAAATTGGATGAAATGACCAAATGCATCAGGCTAATAAATATGTTCAACAATACACAAGTTATATGGCGCCAACACAAGCTGACCCATGACGGCATGAGGCCTTGCATTTTTATGCGGCAAGTAATGTAACGGAAGGTCCCATAACTTCAAACGTAAATTTATGAGTTCGAGAGTCGGTACTCTAAAGAGTGGCAGTGTTTAAGGATTTAACATTGGGAACTTATCAAATGCAAGTTTATCCGACATGGATCAAGCTAGATTAATAAGGTTTGCCTATTAGCTTTTTTATTTAGACAGGCCAGGACCGTGAGATGCCTGCACTGTTGTATCACTGACGTAAAAGGGGGAGGGCGTTCGAAGACCTGACCTAATTTTTTTGTGTGTTTGGTACATTTTTATGTCTCATGTGTTAAACAAGCAAGTTTGAGTAACGATCGTTCAAGTTGTTTTAAGAGTTGGTACTACGCAAGGTCCAAGCATCAAACGTAGGCATTGTTTAAAGCCAAATTTTCCTGGTGGCACAAAATACAGTTAAGTGTACACAAATCCGTGTTTCATTCAGACGACAGCTTTGTGCATGAACTTGGGTTCTTAGCATTTTTATTCAGCAGAGTGGATAAAAACCTCAATATTTCTCTTCTGCATAATAAGACAAAGTAAAATTTGTTTGAACTTATGGCACTGTCAAAGTTATGGGTTACATGTAACGTTACTATCTATTGCCATTCTGAATTTTTCCAAACTGTCCAAGCTCGAGCAATTGCTTTTGCACTGTGAATTAACAAATCCTTCAGCCAGTACCTTTCTAGTACATCCTGTGAATTTTTGGATAGTAGTACTTACTAAACACTGTAGTAACTGTAGCATCTTACAGTCAAGTTGCAAATTTGGTACAATGATTAGAACCATTTTGTTGGGCGACACACAAATGATTTGAATACATTAATGATAATACGTTTGTCGTACACCATGAAGAACTTGAACACAGAACTACCATAAAAAAATTTAGAATCACAGTTTATTGTAGCAAAACGCAACGCCTCATGAAATAGCTTGTGATGAACATTCAGTGCTTTTTTATTCTTCTAGGCGACCACCTGGCCATGGCGACCGCTTTTTCTCGGTCCAGAAAATTTTCCCCATAGGCACAAGCATTAAGCTACCTGCTCAAGGCTACCACCCGGCCAACGCGACCGGGACCGCACAGAGCACAATCCCTGCCCATGGCGGCCGACTAATTTTCAAGCGTGTGGTGACATTGAATCATTTTACTGTCGGATTTCACGGAAATGTTTTCAAGACTTTGAATGACCATAATAAGGACAAAAATATATGGAATAGCAATGTTATAGCATCGATTCCTCCATGAAATGTTTTAATAAAACGTTCCCCCTACATAAACAAATTGTAAAGAC
This sequence comes from Branchiostoma lanceolatum, assembly GCA_035149815.1. NCBI lineage: Eukaryota > Metazoa > Chordata > Leptocardii > Amphioxiformes > Branchiostomatidae > Branchiostoma > Branchiostoma lanceolatum. The sequence continues at coordinate 12,051,959 of CM068880.1, forward strand.
AAATGTTTGTGATGTTGTTGTGCCTATCGTAATCTTAATATATTAGTTTACTGAAAAACTCAGTTCGGTTTAAACTCAATTTTCAAAACAAATACGTAGTGCATGGCGTCAAAAAGTCACATTTCACAGAAATTATTATCTATTTCTTGTATTTTCAACAAAAACGTGAACATTTACGAACACTCTAGTTATTGATTAAAATTAATATTCTTATTTTCTTTTTATTTCCATTTCCATGAATCTCACAAACCTTTATTGGACGCTGTACGTTCTGCTGCACTGACTCATACTTTTCGATGCGGTCGCACAGAGCTCGGCGGCGCGACGAAATCACACCGTTCCATTTCATCTTTAGTTGTCTTGTCTTGTCTTGTCTTGTTTCGTTGTCAGATCGAAAACTTTTTGCCCCTTTTATCCAGCGGTCGGCGCCCCAAAAAAGGCTGCGGCCAGCAGGTGTTTTCTAGGGATTTGTCTTAGGCCTTAAAACTTCGATGGTGTGGGTGTGTGTGTGTGTACTATTTAATGTAACGTGTGAATGCGGGAAGGCGCTGCGAGGTCATCGAGGCAACCATTCTTTTGTACTCAAAATTTTATGACGAAAATTTGTACACGATGTAGCGGTATACAATTATTACAACGATAACGGAAAATGTAATTTTTGTAGGATCTTTCTGTCAATGAGAATTGAACCTGGTGGGGGTCATGCTGTCTAAATTCACATAATTTTCCGTCCATTTACTGTATTTGAAAACCTCGACCTGGAAACATGTGAGTGAAATCCTCTTCATGGCGACCACCTGTCCATCGCGACCGTGTTTGCTCGGTCCGCCGGGTGCTCGCCTTGGGCAGGTTTGACTGTATCATACGTTTTCATCTACCTTCAGTAGTGTATGGTACCTTGTCACGACAGGCTGGACTGTTTTTTTGGTCAACTCCTTTATCTCATTATTGTTGTACAGTACAGGCTTTGGGATAAGCATCAAAGTTATGTGGATTTTCGCGAGACATACCCCGGAATTTTAAGAGAAAGTTGCGGGACTACTGACTGTGTCTCATAGCCCATTTTGTGGTGAGAGAAGTTAATAATCAGGCCCTATTAAATGGAGTCTAGCGTGGTTCCCAAAAGGTTTAGCTAACGTCGTAGATGGTAAATTCAGTCATTTTGCTGAACCATAGATGTGTACACGGCTACTACACACAATTACTATCAAGTTTATCTTGTCGGGTGAGTTCAGAGCCTACACTAGTTTTGAGGTCTCACATGCGAGTGACACAAAATCCCAGGATTTGATGCATGTCCCGAAGCCTGTACTGTACAATGCACTATAACAATCATGAATAAAAGTCAACGATACAGTACATGCATTCTGTACAATCCTTACCAAACTGTTTTCCTGCAAATTGTGGATGCACACGCTGTCATATAAAATAAGTTGCTGAGATTTGAAAGACATACTTACGAAACATATTTACTAAATGTTCATTTTCACATGATGTCAACAACATCAAAACCATGAATTGCCATCTGCACCAGGTAAAACGTCCACAAATCCAAAATGTATTTTTGTATCCAATATATCCAGTATTTTTTCTTTTGCTGATTCTTTAACTCAATTCCTCTTTTAAACATCACACACAGCTTACCTGTAGTACATTTCACTCTACAGAAACCACAACATTGCATTTTCCGCTTTCTGTAAAGAAATCCATTTCCAAGAATCATCATTTAACCAAACCATTTTCCCTGAAATCCACTTCATCACTCACAAAATTGTTGACAATGCAAGTGCAAAACACACACATTTTTAGGTTGTAAAATTTGATGATTCACTTGGTGTTAATTATACATAATTTTTTATACGAAATCTTTATTGTGCTTCACCTCCCATTATATTTGACTACAAGAGACTGACAAGATCGTTAAGGCAGTTTGGTTATTTCATGATCATGTCAGTCAATAATAAATTATTCTGTAAAATTTCTTAAACTTAAAGTAAAAAGGAGGATAGCATCCATCTATCATTACACTAGTACAAGAACTGATTACTTAATAATTAATGTCCTGGAATGATACTACCGATTCAAGAGTAACTTTGTGGCTTAATTTCAATTTTGTATTGTTTCATTTGCTAAAAATCAATAAACAATTTTTGAAGGAAAATGCTGTGAATGTTTCCAAATCATGACTGCGAGCAGCTATTGACACATCCAGTTTCAACAAAATCATGTCAACTTTATATAATAAGCCTTCATTATGTTTGAATCTCTTTTTATCCTTCAGGTTTTCATTGCTATCTTCCTTCACAATTACATTGTTTAATGTCAAACACCAATACTGAAGTCTAAATCATCATGTGAAATATCAGTAGTTTTGGTACAGTGCTTGTACAGTGCTCTACATATAGCTTCTAAGTGAAGCAGGGTGGAACTTTAGACTTAAAGTCTTGGGGCTTTTATCTACTGACAAATCTTTTTACAAAACAAATTTTCATAATTGGAAAGATGTTGTATCGCTGCCAAACATGTTCGCAACTTTTTATCGTTTTATATGTCATTCATTTGCATCACTGTAACTTATTGATGTTCCACAATAGTTGCATTACACTTAGATTCATCCCTAACATTTTGATGCTCTGATACTAATTTGCATCACATTTAACAATTTGTTTCTTTCTCCATAGATAATTTTCATTTCGAAAAAAGGTTAAAAAAGGGGAATTTGAATGTAATAAAGAGGATATCAGGGAAAACAGTCGGATTGCAAATGATATTGAAGACATACCCATTTATATACAGAACGCAACAACAATATTGCAAGTGCTCTCTTCAAGGAAAATGTACTGTGTTCTCCACCATATCTGCAACAAAATATTAGTCACAACCTTAAACTAGGGATTAGTATAAGAAATGTGAACTCTTTCAGAAATGACAACAAACAGAAGGGAGGGCCAGTTTTTAACAATGGTGTTTGGAACTAAAAATTCAGCGGATCGCAGACATGCCCATTCCCAACATTTTTCTTGTCATTTTTAGGGATCTGCATACATTTCTGAGGTCCCGACTACGCTTTGCGCTGAATCCCAAAAGACCGCGGCCACGTATTACGTTTTATTAGATCATGCCGGCTGAACGCTTAGCACATTTTGCACAAATTAAATGTTAGATGCCCCGGCTTCAAGTTTCACAGTCTAAACGGATGATTACGCTTTGCGGCATGCAGGTCCCTATTTTGAAAGAATTCTAGAAGTACAAGCCAACTTACAGTCACAGTCCGATGTTCTCTTGTCTTGTAGATAGCTGGCAGGTCCCACAGCACACACAGACAGGTTCTCCTGGAATAATCCTCCTGGAATATGGACAGGTACACAGGACAGCCGACAGGTCCCACAGGAACACAGCCAAGTCCTCCTGGAATACACAGGCACACAGGATAGCAGACAGGTCCTGCATGGTCAGGTATACAGTATCAGCTTCCCACAGCCTAGGGTGTAAAAGAAAAACTTATTCAGAAAAATTACATGCCAAATTAACATATGTCGCCAACAATATTCACATAACATGCATGTCACTAGACAAATTTCATAATATTCATAACATTTGTTACATTTCTAAATCCTGCTTTGAGTTGGGGAAAAAGAACATATCATGTGAATAAAAGAAGACCACAGCCAAATTACAGTTACAGTAACATTCAGTCAAAAGTAAACATACATGTTGTAATGTAAAGTTGTATTCAGAGAGTATTCAATGTGAAAATCAAAATGTAAGAGTTGTGTGTAAAGGTCTCAACGAGTGTAGTGTTGTCTTGTGTAAACAAAGAAACCATACTCACCACTCCCCATCTTCCATCACAGCTCAGATGATAGCCTGGAAACCATACCCTCGGTGGCTCCCCGATATCTCTACGGCGCTGGGAGTGACCTGCGCCCGCCCAGACAGCTTAGCCCGCTCGGGGTGTTGGTTTACGGCCTTGGATTAGATTATCTTGGCGGCGGCGAAAGTAGGGTGGCAGCGGAAGTAGAAAGGCAGCTAAGTAGACAGGCTATCAGAAACGGTTCAATAAAGCAGACTGGGCCCGGTAAAACACCCCTAAGCCGACTCCTAGAGACTGGGACCAGGCTACTCAGCTGATAAAAGTCTGCTTCTACCTCCCACCATGCTGCAGTCCAGTCTCCAGGTTCACGGCTTGAAGACAGGAAAAAAGTCAGTGATTGGCCGTGGTAAGGTGTGTTACAACTTCTGTTTACCTACATCAGAATTAATTTTTAAGAAATAGCCAATTCTAGATTTATAAGTTTGTGAAACAGTTACCAAGTGTTGTACTTCCAAATTACAGTTAAACCTTCTTCTTTGTGGAAAATACACAATCTATAATGCTATCATCATTGAAGTTCCTCTTTGAATACAGACTACCTGGTAAGTTAAATTCTGCTAGGAAGAACAACAAGGTCTCACAAAGACCTACCAACCTACCAAATATGAAGACAATCCATTCAGGCATTCTTGAGTAATCGTCCCGTGGACTTTCACATTCCTGTGCAATTCCTGTGCAATTCCTGGAATTCTTGCAAACTCATGCACACAATACATATACCATTAGGGTCGGCCCTCAGGCGTCGCCAAAAAGTTGTTTTACTCATCACAATGTTTCGACCAAAGTGTACATTGAACTAAATAAAAGTTGTCAATGTAAACTGTTCTTCTCTGGCTCTCTTACCGATCTCTGTATACTCTGTCCCATATATAGAATAGGGCATCGTAAAGAATTTCTCTTACCTGCCAAGCTCCTTCGGTGTGCACGAGTCTTGGTCTGGACAGGAATCACAGCTCAGGTCCTCTGGGCACACATCTATCTACAATTTTGACAGAGGCAACAATTGTGATTACTAACCAGCATTGTTTAAAATGTCTGTACATTTAAATCATGGGAGACTTTGTTCCTTCATGTACAATATATACTAGAGGAGGAAAAGTTAGTTCAGGTACAGGCGGGGACTTCTGCATGAAAGACCAGAATGTAGTACTATGAGTATGAATGATAAACATTACAAAAAGTTCAATTGAACAATATGTCTTCAAATAAAAACAGTCTTTGGAGAAACTGCATCAAATCCAATTTACACACAAGTAGTTATTCCTGTGTGTCATTATATGAACATTACCATGTATTCTGTACCTATATGCCTATACTTAGCCCGTGATAGGGCATGAATGTACAATAAAGGTTATCATTATAATCATTCTTACCATAGGTTACAACAATTGACAGTCAAGAACTTGTCTATCTTGACATGTACCCAATTCACAAATCTACACTCAAAGCATTGAACAAGGATCAGATAGCAAAGTTGATAATTTGTAGCCATAACATACTGTATTCTTCAACTCAAATCTCAAATAGTCAAAATCACATCTTGAAACTAGCAAACTGTGCACCCAAAGACCGAAAGCTTTGCGTAAAACTTGCTAAGACAGCTTAGTGGCAGGAACATTGTCAACGTAGTTAAGACCATGACGAAAGTCACTGATGAAAGATAGCGGATGCTGTCTGAAACGTGTGACTGTTTCAAAATTTTTTTGGGTTGCTTGAGTAACTATTTTTGGCGTTAGACCATGTTGATTAACATATGGGGACCCCAAAACTGATGCGAGCGTGCGAATAAAAAAGTTTGGCAAAAAAATAAAAGTTCCCTATCTTATCTATCCACATAGGCCAATACATTCATAAGTTCATAACACTATACAAAAAAGAAACTGTACTATTCCTAAATGAAATTTCATTTCACGAAAAGAAGCCTAGAAATATGCAATGTGATATCTAGAATAGTTCAGTTTAGTTATCACTGAAGATTATATTTGATATACAAAGTAGTATTAGTAATTAGAATTGTGGAATAATACACCTAGATTGTTAATTATGTTATCCGTACATTGACATACATTGTCACCGTTGCAATTATTGTGCAAATAAAATCATTCATATATATATATATATATATATATATATATATATAACCAAATCAACACGGCCTAATTACGCGCATGCGCAGTTGGCACGAATCTACCAACAGGTGGTCTTACCATATTTGGTTCACCACGTGGAGAAGAAAAAAATTCTGTAACACTAACAGTTTTTCCAATCAATATTAGCTCACATTTAAACTTCTTGCTTCTTGACATGGAAGAAACACATTCAAAACTCTTCAAAGATACCATAAAGACATAATAATATTCGGGATAACAGTGCAGAAATGGCCAAGTACAAACAAGGAGGTTAAAATTAAACCCCGGCCATCTTGCCAGTGTCTCTTCGGAAATTCAACACGTCAGAAACGCGCATTTTCTCTCTCATACATCCAAAGAACGGCATAAATTTACCTCAGAAATGTCTCCAAGTTTCACTGCATAGGTTTATGGAAGTATTTTGAGACAGAAACCGGTAATTTCCCTGCAAAAAGTTTATAAACTCCAGGAACGCCATGAACGACACCTTTCCCGCACGATAGCAAGAACAGGACTGTACCATACGTGATTTTACAAGGGGGGGTTCAAACTGCTCATTCAAGTTTAAAAGATTTTGAAGACATATGTCGTTTGATTGTGTGGATAGGGTAAAAATACTCAATGTCTATAGCACATGTAGTGATTATTATCTGTTATTACCTTTCAAATTTAAGGGATGGCTGGCTTTCAAGTTTTTATTTTATTTATCTCCAAGCAGATGTATAGAGTCATCTTGCCAGGTGCAACCAAGGAGGTTCAACTATTGCTCATCTTTGGCTTGTGCTGTCATTTCATTTCATTCAAAGCAACTAATTATATGGTTCTTTCAAAAGGCCTCCACTTGGCTTAGCTTCCACTAAGTCTTTAAAGATATACTAATTCGACGCGCAAAGGGACGCACTTTTTTCGCAGACTGATAGATGTCGCTTTTGCACCGCCTAAATATAAGATCATACATGTATAACCCAAAGACCACCTACATCAAATAGGTAATAGAGAGAACCTGCTTGTCTTCTTGTATAGCTGGCGCTCTGGAAAATACTACCATGTGGTGTGCATTTGTATCAATCAACCTTCTCACTTACCCCAGTGCTCTTTATATAGGAAGGGCTGTTTTTGTCTCTCACATGCTTTAGGGATCCCGGCTTGAATGCGTAACTCCACAACACAACGCACATATCAGTGTATCTTGTTTATCTAACCACTCTTTTACTGTATAGCAACATGCCACAAGCGATCTCTTCACGATTGTAAAAGTGGCATGTTATACAGCTGGCTCTTTGCTAGTTGTTATCTTCAATATGTCCGTCTTGCAAACGTTAACGAATTGATTATATACGGGTATTTGACATTAATCAATCGAACGTTGTCATGTGGATTTTAGATGACAGGCAAGACTTCTTTTGCAAATTGGGAAGACAAATTTTCGCAAACAACTGTCGATATGTGCCTCTTTAGTTTTTAACGTATTTTTAGGCGTCTTTGTCGGGCTTTCTATTTTATCCCGTTTTCTTTTATGATATTGGCTGGTCGCATAAACAAAACGGGACAAAATAGAAACCCCGACAAAAACGGAGCCGACCCTGGCTTGGAAAGTATCTCTTTTATGCAATTTTATACTTCAAATAAACCAAATCAAATCACGTGGTAATTCCTTGAAGTTCAAAGTCGTTGATCCATTGAACTGATTACCTTTACGATGTATTTTGACGGAAACTTTTCTAACAACAAGTGGCTAACACTGAACTTTTGAAAGCATCCCAAAACGCAGCTGGTCTATGTATGCTTGTACCCGCATACTAAACCACGGTACCTACCGCAGTATGGCAGAACCATACAAAGTGTCGACTGGGCGATTTGTATTAAGCAGGGACGGTTCATTTGCCGTGTAACATAAAGGGGAGGGGTTCCATTCCGTATGTAGTCAATGCGGAGGAGAACTAGTAGCCACTACCAGGCTCCACAGGTTGCTGAAAAAATAGTAGAATTTGGCTAAATAGACAGATAACATACCAAAGGAGTTAGCTGGGCAGGGAGTACAGTTTGCGACCTAGCTAACTCCTCTGGCATGTTATCCGACTTCTATTTGGCCAATTTCTACTATTTTTTTAGCGTCCTATGGGGCCTGGTAGAGGCTATGGCGGATTTGTTACTTTAGACCTTGATGTGATTTGTACGCTTTACCAAGAGGAGTGATGTTCAAGTCTTTGTAACACTTCTTTATCGTACGATAAAAAGGTATAAACTTGAGGAAAAAACCCAGACCGTTTCACATGAAAAACTTAATAATGATGTTGTTTTAGCTAGCCTGAGTACCAGCCTCCGTAGTGACCGCTGACCGTGGTTAGCAAGCGATTTTTTTTTAGCCAGCGGTCACTACTCAGGCTAGTTTAAGCGCCATTTTGACGAAAATTCTTGAAAAAGCGTCGTTTTACAAAACAGGGTCCCTCAACATCTATCGAGCCATTCTTTTACTTCCATTTCAGACGAGGTCGATGCGTAGGTGTTACAAATAATGCTTATGTGTGGGAACCTTTAGTCTTTCCGATAAAAAGAGATGATCTCATCAAAGACACAATCTCCCATCGTATAACAGAGGCTTCTTCCAAGTGGTTTCCGTTTTAGATAGAGTACAGAGACTTTCAAACACAGGGTCAATCATTCTCCCAGCTTTGTGTTTGTGTGTGATGAATACTCAAACTATGAGAGCCGGAAATTAAGCGCTTTCTCGGGTGAAAAGAACTTTTCCTTTCCTTCACATTTGTAAACGTTTGCATTTTTACAAAGCATTATGTATAGCCAACAAATTACCTATTACAACCAAAATTCTGTCTGTGGTTATAAGAAGTATAGGGCGCAGTACAAAAAATAAAAACAAAAGATTGGCCGCCAAACAGAACTTTAATCCTAGCTTTGCGCGGCAAGTTAGGTTTCACTCGAGCATGGTTTGTTTGTCGTTTGGAGTAAACATTTGAGTTCCTGAGTGTAACTAAAACTCCTCATTACGAATTCCTGCTGCCACACTGTGACCTCTAACCTTTTTCCGGTCGCGTATATTAAAGAAGCCGAAATATGCCGGTAAAATGTGACCCTAGCGATGGTCTCGGATATCAAGTTTCAAGGTGAAAACAGCAAAAGGTGTTATCATATCGTCTTCTATGGATACACGGGGTGATCAACTGATAGAAGATGAGTCAGGTTGTCTGATAAAGATCCTGCGGTATAATATTGTACACGTATATATCCTGGATACGTGCATACTTAAGGCGCGATGACCTGAACTCACCTTTCCGCCCCCCTGTCGGACGCGTAGGTGGTACGTCCCGCGGAGCCGGGGTCCAAAGTGTCGTCTGAAACAAGATGGAGTCCAGCCTGGACAACTTCGTGAGGGAAAAAGTGCGTCTGAGGGAGTATGGCGAAACTTTGGAGAAGTTGGCCGCCGATTGTGAGTCAAACTACGTTCAGGTGAGTGTATTTTGTGCGAGACCTACAAGGGAGATACCAACAGGACGAAAATACGTCCAGATCCCTTCCAAGTAAAACTTATGATGACTAAAGGCAAAGGGGCATGAATTCCTTTCCTTTTCGGTTTATGTCAACTCTCACAGCGTATCCTTTAGAAAATATATGACAGAATGCACAATACAGTAGATTTCTAATGCTTTAGATCTTCTGAAAATGTGTACGTGTTGAAATGTGTAGATCTGTTCTTCCTATTACTACAGTACAGTATGTGTGTTGGCATGACTGCTCGTCGAATATCTCGGGCATCAGGGCGTGCCCTCATAAGTTTTACACATTTACAAGCGTGTTTTACGGGCGTGGCCCACATCGATCTGTCGATATAATCACAAAATATTTGCCTATCGTTTCCCTTTCGCGTTTATCAGGGTATGTTGCTGTGCGGATTTCCTTGTTCTCCCCATTTTTTAGTTGTTCGTTTTACTTCCGGGTGGGGCCCAATGGTTAAGTACACCTTGAGTCATGCCCCGTGCCTCGGGGGGCCCCAAAAGGTTACCGTGGGGAACCTCTTTAGCTCTCGTTGCGTAATGTCCTAAAGCTAGTTGTCAAATTACTGTCATGGACTGATGTATTATTGTATAGGGGAAATCCCGCTCGTAGCCTAGAGTTGTATATTGTATAAATACAGGCACATCAACTTGTCTTACCGCTTTTGTGAAAGTGAGAAAGGGGGAGGTCCCGGACTTTGCCCCTACGCCTGTACAGGTGGTATGTGTTATATGGCATTTGTTTGTGAGGGTTATATGGTCAGCAAATAGACACACGCAAATAGACGCATGCTAAACACTTAAAACATGGAAACTGTACCGTATACGTCAATATTTCTGGAGAGTTGTTTTGTAGGTTCGGTGCGTTTACAGGAGGCCAAAACAGTTTGTGGGACACTCAAAGCAATGTCTGTTGTTGAGGAATTTGTCTGCATATCTTACCTACTTGTCCAACTGGTTTAAGAATTCTATGTACGGAAATTAAAGACACGGGGTTTGGGCCAAGCTTGGTTTATAAGAAGGTTACAATTAGGTCGCTTTGAAACGACGATATTCGCGTGTTGAGTAGGCTTAAGAGGGGATGAAAAAGGATCAAATCTGATTATCCCTATTTTTCTGTGTAGGTTGGAATGTGGTTTTGAAAGAGGAACACTGCATCGCATTCTAAGTGGACTGAACAGAAAAAAGGTTTCTTTCAAAGGGACCAGTTTAGAAAGACTGTAGAGAAATGTTGTTGGCTGCATTTTCTTGTTGTTGTTCAGCTTAACATTTTTGTTCCGTCGTTCTTCAAATTCATCTCTTTATTTTCTTGTGCAAATAGTTTTATTCCACAATGTCCTGACAAACCGTTGAAACGTTTGTTATCTCCATTTTTCACATGCACACATGATTCGTCATGTACATTATTTATCCCTTACAAAAACAAGTTTGTCTTACGTGCGACAAATACAAGTGTGGGAGGGCGCTGACCAATATGCGCAATTTTTGCTCTTCGGTTATCAATTATTAATCTATGGCAACATTTCATAGATATCTATACCATTCCAAGTTTTGTAACTAAAAGCGCCAGCAAAGCTTTTGGAATGTCTCTAATGAAAAACACGTCACAGCAAAAATGCAAACAGGACATAGGGCCGAATCGTATGGCGTCTGTTGCAATGACAGATCGAAATCGTTAAGTCACATTCTATTAGCTGGACTTTCTCATAGTGTTGATCTTTAAAAGAAGTCAAAATTCCTTTCTTTCCAATTCATTTCTTTAGCCTTCAATACTTAAGAATTATTTATGCAGCTCGCGTTGTCAACGTATTTGAAACCCCAAACCCTACACATATATCATCAGACATGTACATGTACTTACGCATAGATTTAGGCTTGAATTGTGTTTTTCTATTATCATACAAATGTTTGATTGTCTGGTTAAATATTTCATTTTCCATGCTGGATAACACATCATGAGTTGTATATTACATGAGTTTGTCGCCACTTTGTTTTGTACCTGCATGTTTGATGTTTTGTGAATAATGATATTATCATTATTCACAAAACATCAAACATGCAGGTACTAACAACAACAAAAAAATACTAATATTCTCGTATCAGTTCTAGGTTTTTCTGCTCCACCGAAAGTTAACAATGAAAAATCCCCTAATTCTGACCTCTAGACGTATCCAACAGTCTAAGAATGCGGAAGCGACGTGTGGTTTCAGCGCGCCAAAAATATGCGATGTTTGCGTAATTAGTTAGTCATCCACTGAACGACTAGTGACATTGACACGTAACCTTTCTGAGTGTTATGACTTATCTCCAAGCAGATGTTGGGAATGAATGTACTTCTAAACAGTATCAAACCTAATCTCCAGGCAGATCTCAACGGTGCAAAAATCGTACAAGCTAGCCAGAGAAGCTCCAGTCAGCCAGGGAAATTGTCAGGCACCGTCGGTTGCTATAAAAACTCCTTCTGCCAGTTGGATACGTTCTTTGCAACCGTTGGGTCTGCTTGGAGACTATATTAAACCGTCCTGGGGTAAAGCGTAATGAGGAATAAAATGGCACCACACAGAAATATGTAGCGAACGCCCGGTCTCAAAGTCGCGATCTTTCAATATACAGGTCTGTTTCATATTTAGGAGACAGCACACATCGCCACGACACCGTAGTAGCTTTGTCTCAGTGGCAGGCCGGCCTTGTTGACTTAGAACCCAGAGGTACTGAGTTCGAATCCCTGGAAGGTCTCTATGTTGTGCCCATGGGAAAGGCACTTAACAGCAATTTCCCCACTCGACTCAGGTAAAAATGAGTACCTAGCTTCGGTTATGGACGTCCCTCGGATAGGACGTTACATGGATGCCCCTACTAGGATGCCCCGTGTTTGAGGAGAGCCACACCTCGAGCGCGTAAAAGAACCCACCACACTTCTCGAAAAGAGTGGGGGTCATCCCGGTGTAAGTGGATCAAATAAATCTGTCCAGATATGCAGCTTGTACTGTTCAGTACAAACCTGGTGTGCTGCGCCATGAGGCGGTTTACCGGGTATGCAATACATGTACAAACAAAATCTAACGGCGATTTTATTTCCTGATTAGCGAAAAATTGGAGCCGGTTGGCGCCTGTTTGCAACCAGTTGGCGAATGTCTTTCGCAAATAGTCGCCAACAGGCGCGGCCCTATAGATATAGGGAGAATATTTGCCAGGGAACGTTTGCCCACCATAGGGTCAAATTTTGTGGACTGACTCTACTGACCAATCATTCCCTTTTTTTGCCGAATTCTACGATCCATACCCCCGTAGGAAGGCCTGGTGGAGGCTAGTGAGATACCGACTTAAGCTAAAAAATCGAACGGCTTTTTTTTACTGATTACAGGCAGGGAACCCCCAGGCTCGTTCCTAGTACTGATGCTCCTGGCCAATCATTCCCCTTTTGTGCCGAATTCTACGATCCATACACCCGTAGGAAGGCCTGGTGGAGGCTAGTGAGATACCGACTTAAGCTAAAAAATCGAACGGCTTTTTTTACTGATTACAGGCAGGGAACCCCCAGGCTCGTTCCTAGTACTGATGCTCCTGGCCAATCATTCCCCTTTTGTGCCGAATTCTACGATCCATACCCCCGTAGGAAGGCCTGGTGGAGGCTAGTGAGATACCGACTTCAACTAAAAAATCTAACGGCTCTTTTTTCTGCTTACAGGCGGGGAACCCCCAGGCTCGTTCCCAGTACTGATGCTCCTGGCCAACTATTCAAATTTTTTGCCGAATTCTACAATCCATACCCCCGGTCCCGTAGGAAGGCCTGGTGGAGTACTCTCTAAGCAGAGGATGGCGAGACAAAAAAAAAAAAAATGACAAAGTAGAAAGCCCGACAAAAACGCCTAAAAACACGTTTTAGATCCCCGCTAGAACTACAAAATCTAACGGCTTTTTTTTCTGCTTGCAGGCGGGGAACCCCCAGGCTCGTTCCCAGGCGTTCCACTCGTCTCGGCAGTCGGCGGCCAAGGCTCTGACTGACGTGGCCTACCGGATCAACCTGCTGGCCCAGACACTGGTCAACGTGCTGGACGGACAGAACGACACCGTCGCGAGGCTGGGCGCTGACATAGGGCAGTTAGACGCGGTACGTATAAGAAAAACATCGGGAACGAGATATGAAAACCGTAGGTTCTGCTGCAGTACCATAAGAAGCCACTAGTCTCATGAAGACCTACCCACGATTCACGAAGGCATTCTCGAGTTACCGTGTTCACACACACACACACACACACGCACACACACACACACACAAACACACACACACACACACACACACAAACAAACACACACAAACAAACACACACACACACAAACACGCACACACACACACACACAAAGACACACACACAAACACGCACAAACACGCACAAACACGCACACAGACAAACACACACTCAAACACACACACAAACACACACAAACACGCACACACACACACACACACACACAAACACACACACACACAGAAACACACACAGAAACACACACACACAAACACACGCACCTGAAAACATACCCTCTTGGCGAAGGTAAAAATCATCTTTGTCAGTAGGTAACATGTTCAAATTTGAGTGGGTTTTTTTCGACACAAGTATTGTTTTCGGTCTCATTTTCGCTGAAATAACTTCATTGTTCTTTGAATTTTTCCAGCAAGCTGACTTCAGACTGGAGACCGCAGCCAAACAACGTGTCTTCGCTTTAACCGCAAAGCAACCGCCTGTGCCAGAACGACCAAAAGTGGACGGGCCTAAATACGTCAGAAGAGCCAAGGTGGAAATGAAGAAATTCCCGCCATTAAACTACGACTCATTGGACAGGCTAGGGCACGGGTTGATTCTTACACCCTCAACTTCGATGGGCCGCCTTTCTGGTGTTATAGACATGGATAAATTTCGAGCGAAGCAAGCGGCAGAGTTAAACCTTCCTCCCGACGAAAATGACGAAGACTCGAAGGCAGACCAGGCCGTGGAAGACATGTATTCCAAGCTGAGAAAGGGGCGCAGTCCTTCGAAGAGCAAAGCTGACGAAGATGACGAGAATGTGTACGAAAGAGTGGACGACTCCACCGGACGGACGTTTGGAGCTAAGACGTTAGAGAGGCTATCCTCGTATTCTACGTTCGGTCGTTCCTCGTCTCCATCTTCAAATCCAAAGTACAAGACCTTACCCCCAGGTGGAAAGAACTCGCCAAAGCTTACCTTAAGTCGCAACAGTTCCCACGTAAATCGCCCGAAACATGCCCCGCCCCCTCCCCCAGCGAAAGTTCCCCTCCCCCCTGCTAATGGTACAGCCTCCTCAGCATCCACCGCGACCAATCAAAGCGCTTCTCCGATTCCCCCTTCATCACAAGCGTCAGCCAATCAGAAGGCCAACGCAGTCTCATCCACCACGACCAATCGGAACGCTTCTCCGATTCCCCCTCCAGCCAATCAGAAGGCTGAAGCAGTATCATCCACCACGACCAATCAAAACGCTTCTCCGATTCTCCCTAGGCCTCCATCACAGATGTCAGCCAATCAGGAGGCCGCACCACTATCCCCACTTGCGTCTCCCGGAACATTTCTCGCAGCCATCAAAGCGGCCAAGCTGCAAACTCGAAACGGGACCAGCGAAAAGAGCGGGGCTCAAAAAAAGGAAGGTGTTCGGGTCAGCGTCAACGACTGTCTTCCGCCGCCACCGCCGTAGCACCGACCGGTCATTCTCTTTTCCGGGGGTCAAAAACTATAAATACCTCCGCAAACAAGATTGAACATTCCAAAAATCATACCCGTTCTCATTGGTGGAAACTTGGACTTGCTGTGATTTGTTAATGAGAAATCTGCATAACTTCAAACAATCATGTCTACTATCTGAAAGAAATACATTTATGACCACATGTCTTAGTATTTTCATCTTACATGTATCGGATCCGTAACCATCGTGTTAAGTAAGTTTAAGACTATTAATGATTTGTTGCAAACAAAGGACCTAAACTTTCCCCGAACCAATACTGAAATGAATTGGGAATTAACCCAATTTTTGGCTGAAGGTTTTTTCATCTGACTCCAAAAATTACCTTCAACTTAATTTCGAACTTAAGAAATGTACGTAAAGTTATCGTTTTGTATTTCATGCAATGGATATGAATAAGTTCTTAAAATGTTTTCCTACATGTGTACATTTGTAAATACATGTTTGAGTAATCTATTTCAATCATATCCTTGTCAAACCTATAGAAATCAGCGTAACATCTATTGAGCGAATATGAGTTTCTGTAGAAAGTATACGCACTTAATTAATCTCTTGGCACAGGAGATCAGAATGTTTTTGTTCATCTTTGATTTCTTTGACTACTGCCTTTTGCCATATGTGGCGTTGTTGACTGATGATTTGTAAGAAAGACTTGTAAATGAGAAATATTGCATTATTGTAATCTTTAAACAATATCTACCTAATGCAAATGTCCTGATTGCAGATACGATATAATTTTCCTTTTATATGACCGTTTCTGTTACTATTGTAATATGATGATCAGCTGTTAACTAGTACTTGATACGATTCACTGATTATGATTATTAAAGTACTTCTGAATTTTTACATGTATCTCTGATTGGTTTATGACTTAGCTAGTCCAACTTTTCTGAAAGGGAGAGATTTTTTGTTTATCTTGATTTTTTTCCCTTATAGGTTTTGGTCAATGTATTGAAAATTACATTCTTCCGGATTGATTAATTGTCAACACGTACACGTAAGTTTGCTCCCCTTGAAATGGTATAGAAGTAAAGTTTTATTGCAAGTTCATGCCCGTGGGCTAATTGCAAATACATGTACATGGTAAAAACATAGGGAAAAACATACATGTGTCAATGAACTGTGACTGACTTTGTTGTAACAATAGGCTACAAATACTAAATACGACTGTTAGCTATATCTAAACAAGCTGGGTTTGACTTCTTTTTTTGGAGGCAATGGAAGACGAAAAGTCCCACTTTTTGTAGAATTTGTGAGTTTTGTGATTTCAAGAGAAAAGTAGCTTTTTGTTCATCCGTGAATGTGTTAAAGTAGGCGTATTTCGTGGTAACTTGTTTAAACAATTCGATTATTGTCATGGTTAAAGGACAATTGGAAATAAAATGTGTTTCGTCTTCCACCGCCTTGGACGTACAGTATTTACAAATTCTTTGGCAAACTTGTACTTAAATCTCTTATATCGTCCTCTCTCTACTTCTAGGGGGTGAACACTAATTCTTAATTTGCTGATGGCCGAGCGCAACTCAAAATCAACACGTTCTAGGTACCTCTCTCTGGTGTATATAGTTTTAAAAGTTTTGTAAAACCTCAGTTTACCTGATATAAACGGGACGGTTCTGAAAACAGGCTAAGGTAACCTCCAAGCAGAGCTATGGCCCGGTTTGTTTTGTGCGTCTTTTTAGGTGCTTTTATCGAACTTTTATTTTCTTAGGTTTTGTGTTTGACTGGCAGACAAAAAGGAAACCGAACGAGATAGAAATTCCGAAAAGAACGCCTAAAATGACGTCCAAATCGGGCTTACCTCTGCTTGGAGCGTAACAACAGATTTCCTTTCGGCGAGGATATAAGGTTTTCCTTATCAATCCACTCTGATAGTGGTCGAACCAAGGAGGTTAACTTTTTAACCTCAGTGGTCGAACCATACTGTTTGCATCAAGGACTTGGATTCAAACGCGTTCGGTCGCTACAGGGTAAAGCGACCCCTTGCGGAACTGAACAGAACTGTTCCCCATACAAATGAAATGCTAAATTGTGACAATAAAGGCCGTCTGGCTCATATATCTTTCTTTATTTTATCATTTCGGCTTTCTGTCCTCCTCTCTAACATTTAAATAGAATGGCCCAATGAGTGGAGTTTTTCTACTGAATTTGAATTTTGAAATTGAAAATTTGGACAGCTGTACTTGTAGATTTAGACTGGTTAAACAATGATTATATTCAATACACTCATTGACAGTATATCATCCTAACAACCCTGGCTTTTACAATGGTACTCCTAGATATCGACATATGAACTTCGGCTAATATATTCCGATTCATGAAGCATCCTAATATTATTATGATGATGATGAATATTATTAAAAAAGAAATGCACGATTCGCAGTATGGTTGAAAACGTCTTTTTTTTTGGAAATGGAGGAAAATTGATGTGCACATACAGATGTTATCCATCTGCCTCATTCTTAAAACTTCAATGTTTCCGAAGGTCACCCTAAACAAGAATTGAAATTCCTTTTGCCATGCGAGTGTGGAATTGAACAAAGCATTTATCCATCGGGAGGTTTTCCGCGCAGCTGACAGTAAAACATGGACAAAGTCTGCAATCACTCCGTGAAAGACTACCTAAGGAACAATTTCCTGCAGGAAACAGAATTGGAACGCTTGTGCAAGGCCGCATAAGTCTTAGACATAATAGATCCTGTGATCCCATCACTAAGGGCAGAGACTATTGATTTTTACCTCCCTGCACATTCAGCGAGACAGACATTATACAGTTCTGGCTTAGAAGGTCATCCTAGAGGTCACGCAAATCTGTGGTCCGCACACCCACATATTACTGGTGGATGGCTGTGGAGAGGCTAATCTGGTTACTAGGGGTTAACCGTAATACATCAAAAGGGCTTGTATTGAAATAATGTATGAAGACCTTTATTGTACATATTTGCCTAACTGAGTTAAGTACAGACAAGGAGGTTCCCCTATAACCTCCTTGGAACAGGTCACAATGATGGCATGTTTACAGACATTGTAACATGTGGTGCTAGTAAGCAGCATTTAACAGGGGTTAACTGAAATATATAAAGGGGCTTGTATTGAAATAATGAATGAAGACCTTTATTGTACATATTTGCCAAACTGAGTTAAGTACAGGTCACAATAAAGACATTTTTACAAACGTTGTAACATGTGGTGCTAGTTGGCAGCATTTAAGCAGGGGTTAACTGTAATATATAAAGGGGCTAGCATCAAAATAATGAATGAAGGCCTTTAATGTGCATATCTGCCTAACTGAGTTAAGTACGGGTCACAACAAAGACATGTTTACAGACATTGTAACATGTGGTGCTAGTAAACAGCATTTAAGCAGGGGTTAACTGTAATACATAAAAGGGGCTAGCATTGAAATAATGAATGAAGACCTTTATTGTACATATTTGCCTAACTGAGTTTAAGTCTAGGTCACAATAAAGACATGTTAACAAACATTGTAACATGTGGTGCTAGTTGGCAGCATTTAAGCAGGGGTAATAACTGTAATACATAAAGGGGCTTGCATCAAAATGATTACCGTAATGAAGACCTTTATTGTACATATCTTCCTAACTGAGTCAAGTACAGGTCACAACAATGACATGTGTACTCATATTTCTGTAAGTTAGGAAATTCATTTTCTATTTTACAAAATAGGATATTTCTATCATAAACATAAATAGTACAATCTACATGCCGTTCATCTTCCACCACATTGATGTATCCAATAAATCCTTGGGATATGCTAAAATAACAGAAGAAATTCGCCAGATAGTGTCAAGTTCTTTGGCCAGCTATGATTCCAAATTGTTCACCCAATTTAGCTGATTTCCATCATTTTCAAATGAGTGTGCTGGAAACTACAGTACAGTGTTGTACCAACACACAAACTACAGTACCTGTAAAGGGGTTAAACATGTGTCAAGCTCAGCTGTAAGGGGGTTAAACGGTACTTAGAAGTATAAGGAAAAGAATATCCTTTAGTTATTGTGACCCAAAACCAGTCACTTAATTAGTTTCACTTATGCCATGTAATATGATCTAGTTACACATAAGACATTGATAGTTTTCTTTACCCGCATAATTTAACAAGAAAGCAAAATAAGATAACTTGTAATCAATTTGTACCTGATGGTACATTTTTCTGTACAATTTAGGCCACATTACTTTAATTTCCTGGTTAACGGAATTCTAAAAAAAAATGTTAGATTAGAAAACCAACAGGAAAACAGAATCTCAGAGGAAAGTTTGTACTTTGGTGCACACAGTTCCAGGGAGTGAACAGGGTCAGGTGCAAGTTTTCACCCCAACCCTCTGTTTTCATGATTTTTGTTGTTGCTAAAATTTAAAAAAAAATCTGTTAACCAAGAAATTAAATTGGTGTGGCCTTATGGAAACAGGCACAGATGAGATTTAAAGTAAATTGAAGCTGCATCCTCAATTGAGGTGAAGCATGATGCTTTTTCAAGCAGCTAGTGGTAATGCAATGTTCTTTGATAGTGTTTTAAAGCTCCAGTGTACTGTAAATGCAGAAATGTTCGCCGTGGTTGTATGTTCGCAGTTTTCGTGGCGACCGTTTCAACACGTAATTAAAACCATTTTTGTCCAGTACTGTAGCAGTATGTGACTTTAGTGCTGCCTCAAACTTAAAACCACTGCAAACACTCCATTTTCGCCGAAACAAAAACCACGCGAACTTGAATGCTAATTTACAGTATACATATTTCATACACCAATATACATTCTGCTTCACTACACTACACTAATCCTGCCTATCATAGAAGAACTGCATTGCACGACAATTGTACATGGTAAAAGGTATGGCAAGAATTCATTAACATAACATTCATACTTTAATTAGCCATAACATTATAACTTGACTTGATCAGATTTTCATCTTCAAAGAAAATGATGACAAAAAATCACGTACTATATATTTCTTGTTTTCGATCCGCGTCATCATTAACTTGCATAATATAGAATTAACTAGTAGCTTTATGACATGGCCTGTGACATCCTGGGGCCTGAGTTCGATCCTAGGGTCGACCCCAGCACGGACATGTTATAGGGGATTGCATTTGTCATTTTGGATGGTGACGTAAAGCTGGCCGCCCAGTGTATGAGGAAGCTTAAGGTCCTTCAAGCGTCAAACCTCTGCACGTAAAAGAACCCGACGCACTTATCGAGAAGAGTAGTGGTGACCCTGTGTGCCTGGCTAAAACATTGCATTACCACTAGCTACTTGAAAAAGCAATATACTTCACCTCAATTCAGGATGACCGCTGTACCCTTACCTTATGACCAGATGCCCCCATGTGGAGTTTCAATACAGGGACTGGCCATAAACAATGGTGGAAGGGTGGCAAAATGTCTTAGTGTAAATTTTTCTTTATGTTCACTGGATATGCGGAAGGTTTTCCTGAAATTTTACAATACACCAGGCTAAATGTCATACCATTATCCATCCATCAATATTTTTCCATGGAAATATGAGGGCTATTCCATTGTCAACTTGACAGGGTATGGAGATATAAAAAAATTTAAAAAGTCAAGTTTTTTTTACCTAAATCAATGTATACAGAAACCCCAAGGTTAACTCAAGTTCTATTGAAACCCCCAACCACACCCCTAGGGCCTAGGGATGATTATTGAAAAGTCCCTATTTGAAAGACCTGAGTTCGAAAAATAATTACCATAATGACTGTCCTGGGACCCTGCACTACATGAGGAACAATAAGCCCAGCGAACTGTCATTCTTATATAAGAGGTATTCCAAGTGCAGTATTATTCATATTCAGAGATTCCCAATATTTTATCTGAGCTCCCAAAAATACTCCAAAATACGTCTGCATGCCGACCTGACAACTTTGGCTAAAACGTCAATAATATCAAAATTTGCATGGAACATTTTAGTGATTGGCAGTTCAAGATATTAATTTTTACGCAAATAATAGATGTCAATCTCTTTCTCTTTGGTTTATGGTTTATATCTAAATCTATATCATGCTCCTGGTATCATGAATAGGGCTTACCGGAAAATTCGAGGCTTTAGCACGTTGGAACGGCCTGTCAATCAAATAAATGTGGTGATGCACAACAGGTTGCTGGGAACATAATGATTTTTTTATCATTAAAACCACGTCCCAAAATGTGGGGAACATATCATAATGCGGGCTATAGTAATTTTACCTCTAATGCATGCATCTTTTATACTGTGATGTGTTCCATAATGATTGTGATATTTTGTCCGTTTTAATACCGTCTACAAAAACTAAGTCGCAAATTTACGACCATTGGCTATTTATATCTTCACTCGCCCTCACGATATATGTAACGTGATATCTAGATATTCCTATAATTATCACAATTTATCGTTCAAAAGAACCAAAACCATTTATTTCTAGCTTGCTTATAAAAACCGCTGCGTATCGCAGTCGCCAGGGCATTACAGCTAATTCCCTGAGTACATTAGCCGTTCTCTATTTGTTCTCCCTCCCTAAGACCACTATCAAAAGATTTACTCGACTTTCCTGAAACATTAATCATCGTTTTAAAGGTTCTATTTAGTGACTAGATAGTTTCCTGATCTAAAACTAACGGCTGGGTGATATGTGGTGAAAACGAGTTGTAAATTTAAAGAAACGACGAACAAAGAAAGTGAATAGCTCGTTTCCGCTTAATTGTGATAGTTCCGGAGGGAGGGTAATAGAACAGCCGGCGCTGGTAACAAGACACGCGGCTTGCCGGATTTTCTGTCCGAATTTCTTAATTTCTCGGCTTTATTTCGCCGAAATTGTAACCAACTTGTAGCCTGTGGCGTTCCTTTGCTGTCATAGCCCCAGGAAACGGTGAGATTTTCCCGCCTTTTGTCGCCAAACGACGTCTAGAAGTGATTGTCTTAAGCCGGTCGATTGGCGGCCTATGCTTTTTGATGAGGCATTTTGCTATTGAAAGTAACCTTAACCCCTTATCAAATTCCATCCAAGTTGTGATCAGAAACCATCCTTCATCTAAGCCGTGTTCACAAACCTATGTTCTTTGTTAGACAAGCGTTGACAGATGTTTTGGGGGGTTTAATTTTTAAATGTCTAATTTTAAAGGGAAAGCGTCCCGTGCTGTCACACATGGGGACGGTAACTAAATAGCGGATGTGTTCTCATTTCCTACAGGAATAGAACTCGTGACCACCAGATTGAATCTACAGCGGAGATAGTACATCACAGCTCGCTGGGATTCGAACCATTGACCTTGGGTGCACCAACAGACCGGCTTGATACCGTATATATTTTGGCAATCGATCGGTACCAGGGACGTGTCCTGAGAAGATGTCTGCAGCCGAGCAAGCCGGGACGTCTTCAAGTTCCTCCTCCAACTCTTCTCGGAGACCCAAGGACCAGAGAGACAACAACCTTAAGCTGCTGAAGTCCACCAAGGCGCTGTCCACCAGCGCTAAGAGGTACCAGATCAAGTCGGCATTAATAACATCGCGACGCCGCATTTTCTATCACCATTAATCATGCCAGCCTCTCCTTGTAATACTGCCAATCAGCTCATTTGCATATAAGCTAAAACCTGGTCCTGTTGGACACAGAAGTGAGGGAAGGAGCGAAGATTTATACCATCTTGTTGGTTCTTAAGTGTAGTTTGCCGTGGATGTGGAATTGGTGGTGTTTAAGGGCGGGGGAGAGAGTATGGTGGTGCATAAAATAACGGGAGGGTCAGCTGAGGCGGCCATCTTGTGTGTGTACTTTGCACAGTGATTATGTCGCCTTCCTTTGTCAGCTTCTGCTCACGGTTTATTTTATCGCGTCTGCAGTTGATTTTTGGGCAGGGATGTTTCCCTCTGGGTAACTCTCACCTGTTCCCGCCATTGTTTTTGTGCAGGATCCAGAAAGAGCTGGCAGAAATCACGCTGGACCCGCCGCCCAACTGCAGGTAGATAGATGTGGAGTTGTGTTAAGGTTTAAGGTGAGGTTGTGAGAGTGGAGACTCTCCCTACACAAACAGAGCCGGCTTTCCTCACAGGTGACAAACAAAGGGCCCTCCTGAGTACCCAGGTGTCAAGTAGCACCTGAACAAGTTGGGGTGAAGATGGCTACGGCTTGGGTTTCTACAGGTGGGGTCGGGGCAAAGCGAAACACCTGTATTTATGTCTTACGATCCACATCATTTAAGAAAACCATCCAGTAACTGGCTATTCATTTCGGCAAGTGACGCATTAAAATGTACCGCTTATGCGGACCGTCATGGACATGCATTACAGCCGAAAATTGGGTCAGCAAAATTAGCTTTACAATATGGATGACAGGAATTCAATTAAATACGTTGCTGAAGACAGAATCCAATTTGAATTGCGAGGACGTTAATGAGATGGCATTTAAAGGAGAGACACACACATGTCAACTCCTTTGTTAGATGTTACATAAATGCATTCAGACAAATGCAGATCGAAGCATATTAAACTATCATCCATATCATTAGCTGTCTGGTCTTGTACTAACAAAGGAAATTATTGCAAATCCTAAACTATTAAAAAAGGCACATGGGCTTCAGGTTTTTAGTAAACACACATTCTTAGCTTTTGAAGGTTATCTAGACTGTAAGTTGTAATGTTTCATAAAGCATTTTGGCCTTGAAAATTGAGACCGGTTTTGTACCATTAGCTGTAGGCCATTGCGAAAGATAATGAAGACTTTGAACAGTAATATAAATTATCTGAAATCTGATAGCACAACTCATTGTTGCACAGGGTTGAAATTCATTTTTGGTAATAGGTGCATTGGTTCACCTAACCTAGAAATTTAAGATGCACACCAAAAAATCATGGTTCACAGTATGAAATTAAGTAGAATGTCACCAAAACCTAATAATAAACCTTAATACTTCTCTTTAGAGCATGCATCTAAGAGTCTATTTCTTACTCAAAATTTTGAAAAGTACAACAACAAAGGTTTTATCATTTTTGTCTTTAATACGCATAAATGTCAAGACTATGCTGCATACTAGACTAACTGTAGAATTATATCAGTACCTTTATGTTCATAAACCCACAGAAATATCCAGGTGCACCAATACCCCTACGGTCAAAAATCAAGTGCACAGCTTCAATTTTGGGTGCACAATAGTGCATATGCACCCATTATTTTCAGCCGTGTAACACCATGATTTACATATTGCTGATTCAGAAGAATTTCACTGTGGAAAGATGTAGTTTCGATTCCAATTCCTAGTGGAACCTAAAGAAGCCCAACAATTAGAATGATACACATCTTCAATTTTTGGTGCAGAAAAGTGCATAATATGCATCCATTTAGCTCGAGCCCTGTAAGTTTAACACATCAATTTTCATTTTGCTGAAGAATTTCACTGTGGAAAGATGTAGTTTCGATCCCAATTCCTATTGGAACCTAAACATGCCCATGTCTTCATTAGATTTAGAAGATTGAATAACATGAAGAGAAGAGAATACTGTAAATGCATTTAAGTTTGCGTGGTTTTTATTTCGTGGTAGGGACAAAATGGAGTGTTCGCGGTGGTCTTAAGTTCACATTTGAAACAATAGTAGTGCTACAGTAATAGGTAGGCAAAAAGCTTCACAGTGGTTTTAAGTTTAAAAGTTCACCTCGAAAACTGCGAACATAAAACCGCTGCGAACATTTCTGCATGTACAGTAGCTTTTTGTTGTTACCAGATTGTTGTAGGACTGGAGACATTATGAACAGTATTGTGTAGTTAGAATCTCTTTGTAGGATACATTTTAACAACCAGCTGTTGCCCCACGAGACAAGGTGTAATTTTAATCATTAACAAAAGTAGAAGGCAGCAGATGTTTGGATATGTTTGACTAATAAATATTAAGTGTTAGTGAGTCACTAGTATCTCTGTAGATTATAATGAAAGCTCATCTGTGTTGGTAGTAATCATAATACAATGCTAAACTCTCGCGAGTTTACGTTCGGCAGTGATTGGTCATTATTGATCCTGAAGAAGGCGACAGTGGTCGTCGAAAATTCGATCCGTGAATACCTTAGTGTTGGAAGAAAGTTTAGCATTGTATTATAGTATCTCTGTAGTTGTTATACATTCTTTATCAGAAACAAATATGATAGCTTGATAGACATAGATTGTAATTTTGATAGACCTAAAAGAGTGGCTTGAACTGGCTTCCAAAGGAAATACTGTTAATGCAGAAATGTTCGCGGTGGTTTTATGTTCGCGGTCTTCGCATGACCCTGTTCACTCCCTGAAACTGTGTGCACCAAAGTACAAACTTTCCTCTGAGATTCTGTTTTCATGTTGATTTTCCAATCTAGCATTTTTTCAAAAATTCCGTTAACCAAGAAATTAAATTGGTGTGGCCTTATTTGAATTTGTGTGGTCTACTATCCTTTTCTTAGACAACAGCAAGCATCTCGTCCAAAAAGAAAACTGTACAGAATTCCACTGAATTTCACTCCCCTTAGTAATCAATGACATGTATACATAAGATGCGTGGTTTGGGTCTTTGCCAGACCTCATGGATTTAGAGGGTCTGTATGGGGGTCCCGACAACGCTTTAGGCTAAATTGAAAAGAACCCCCTACATATTACTCTAAAATCAAGGAAGGCAATTAAGCTTAATTTGGTCGCCTTGCTACGAATTACGTGAATAAGACGGCTTTCCCTACGAATTACGAGAAATCAAAATAGCCTGCCTACGCCTTGTGGAAAACCGCATGCAGACCCATTTAGAATTCTCACTTTGACCTTGTCCCATACCAACACATTCATGACATTTGTGCTTCTTTGTCTGCTTACATTTTGACCTTCCAGTTCGGCAGTATGTTATTTCCTGATTCGGGTAACTGGCTATTTGAATTTACGGTGAATGGTGAAATTTTCAAGGTGGTTTTCTCGCGAACTTAAAACCACCACGGAAAGGCTAGTCCCATCTTCTGCTGATTTCAACCACAAACTTTAAACACCCCAGCAAACACTCCATTTTCTCCCTACCCCAAAATTAAATACCAGGGAACTAATAAATGCAGTACCGTTAACAGTTAATTATTGTGGCCTTAGAACCCACATCATATTTAAACTGTTTTAAAAAACACATTTTTCTTGTTACACCATCAGGATGATATATCCAAATATCGAGGCTTAAGATGATGTGTGTATATGATGTGTATCTATTATCTGTGTTAGTACACTATCTGTATATTATTAGATGTCTGAAACATTGACCCAAATTGGGGATCATCGCTCAAGATTTTAATGAAAGCTTCTCCCACAGTTGACCTATTTCTTTATCATTCTATCTAAATGGCATTAGAGGGTCTCCCTTAATTGCTCATTTCGAGGCTCCCCAGAAACAAGTACCCAGCCATATCAGCACCTGCTTCCCTTTTGAGACAACTTCTGATGAATTTGAATAATGGCGCAATATACCTTAAGAGAATTAAAACCATAAAGACAAGATTACGGGGGTAATTAGGGATTTGGTGTTCCACTATATCTATTCGTTTTGTTTTTTCGTTTCAAGGCATCCTCATTTGAGGTGAAGCATGATGCTTTTTCAAGTAGCTAGTGGTAGTGCAATGCGGCTTCCCTAGTAGACGGCTTGCGTTTTTGGCCAAGCACACCGGGGCACTCCTACTCTTCTCGATAAGTGTGTTGGGTTCTTTTACGTGCAGAGGTTATAATGCCTGAGGCTCCCTCATACACGCGGCCGCCGGCTTCACGTCATCATCCGAAATGAAGAATGCAATCCCTTACAACATGTCCGAGCTCGAGTGGACCCCGAGGATCGAACGTGGGCCCTAGGATCCACAGAATTTGATCCAGATAGCGAAGCAGCGGGGTTGCGTTACCGCTTGCGCCACGGGGACAAAATTTATTTGCTAAAATCAGAATGCCTAGAAATACTGTACTTGATTTGATTTATCTATTTGGCTGTACTTGCACAATGTACCAATTTTTCTGGGATTTGATTTTGAGTCAGGGAAAAAATGGAGTGTCAGTGGTGGTTTTTAGTTCGTGGCAGAAACAAGGCAGACCCAGAAGACAGAACAAGCATTTTTGCAGGGAAGAGGTGACCTCAAACAACGCATATTTACATGTAAACCACCATGAAAATTTACATTATGTGGATTTTGTTACCAATTGCTAAAACAAGTCACGACTGAGGTCAAATTCTCAGATTATATAAAATGAAGGCTCGCTGAAAGAAGAATTCAGTTAATATGTTTCCATAGATTCTGGCTAGACAAATTATTCACAGTCTGGAGACCATGCAACAGTTGATCTGTAAAAATGTAAGCTAATAATAATAGAAAAGCCAAGTAAAGGAGTTGGCCTTCTTCTAATAACACAATTTGCATAATTTTTGGAGAGAGAGAGAGAGAGAGAGAGAGAGAGAGAGAGAAAGAGAGAGAGGGGGAGGGAGGGAGGGAGAGAGAGAGGGAGTGATTGCAGTTGGTAAAAATGCAACTGTCTCAAATGTTAGTTATTGTTACTGTCTCAAATTTTAGTGATAAAATATTTGCGATGATGACATTTTAGCAGGTGACTATTGACCATGAAAGTCCCTAAAATTAAGTTACCGTTAACAAATCAAGAATTACAGTATTTTCAGTCACAGCTTTTGATAAACCTTTCAACACTATAATAATAATTACAGTAATACTGTTTGTAAACGGTACTTGAAAAACCATGAATGTATTGAGAAATGTGCTTGGAATGTCCTTGATGAATGGCTGTAACTGTACCAACCCAACCTTTGTTCTGACAAGTTGTTTGTGCAATAGAGAAATACTGTTTGGTCAGTGTTTACTGTGTAAACATAGCCTGGCAACATGCCAGTATAGGCTGTTCAGGAAGGGAAAAAAAGG
This sequence comes from Branchiostoma lanceolatum, assembly GCA_035149815.1. Classification (NCBI taxonomy): domain Eukaryota; kingdom Metazoa; phylum Chordata; class Leptocardii; order Amphioxiformes; family Branchiostomatidae; genus Branchiostoma; species Branchiostoma lanceolatum. The sequence goes on from CM068880.1 coordinate 12,080,127, forward strand.
TGTGTTGCAGGCAAGGCTGTCTCCAGGACCTGTCCCTCCGTCCTAGGACGGGAATTTGCTTGTTGGGACAGAAAAAAATTCCCCTCATTGGTCCCAAAATCTGAAGTTCATGACATGAAATTGATGAAAATGCATTTTGACAGTACAAATGAACAATATGGGCTCCCAAGCAATAAAAATAAGTGGGGCGAAAAAAAATCTAAAGCTGGAGATAGACAGCCCTGGAACTTTCAGGTTACCAAACCCAAAAAAAAAACTGCCTAATGTTTTTTGGTCGGCCGCTGGCAAGGGACCGGACATAAGATTTTTGATCTGACATCTGAGTCATGAAATTCAAAACAAACTTCCTGTATTTCACAGATTAGGGCTTTGAACAGTTGATGTAGGAATCTGTAGTAAACATTGTACTTCTTTGTTCATTATATCAATATACTTAATATGCTTGTACATTAGGCCACACCAATTTAATTTCTTGGTTAACGGATTTTTTTTTAAAATTCTAGCACACAAAAAATCATGGAAACAGAAGGCTGGGGTGAAAACTTGCACCTGACCCTGTTCACCCCCTGAAACTGTGTGCACCAAAGTACAAACTTTCCTCTGAGATTCTGTTTTCCTGTTGATTTTCCAATCTAGCATTTTTTTTAAAATTCTGTTACCCAAGAAATTGAATTGATGTGGCCTTAGACTGTCAAAATCAAGAGAGGAGAGAGAGGCTATCATTGTAAATATCAAGGGGGAAGGGGGGAGATCAGGTTTGATACATGCAAGTGCCCTTATTAATTCTATATATCTTGTGGACATCCAAGAAGAATAGCCTATGAATCAATGATGTATGCAATCATCTCAGACCAATCTATGGCTGTATTATTTTACTGCAAGGCCACACCAATTTTATTTCTTGTTTCTCGGATTTTAAAAAATAACGCTAAATTGAAATATTAATATGGTTACAAAGTCTAAGGGCTGTAGAGTGTCTATACATGCAGAAAGATGCAAATTTTCCTAAAGATGCAAATTTTCCTAAAGATGCAAATTTTCCTAAAGATGCAAATTTTCCTCCCAGCCCTCTGTTTTAATCTTGACCCTTAGCTAGATTTTTTACTTCAAAATGCCCAAGAAAAAAGGAAAGAAATTGGTATGGCCTAAAATGGAATGATCCAAGCTGGCCGTTCTGTGTAGGGGAAGCCTTGATCATTACACCTCTGTATATAAAAGAACCCAACACACTTATCGAGAAGAGTAGGGGTGACCCGGTGTGCTTGGTTTAAAACATTAGCCTTACCAAAGCCGTGTTGCACTACAAACTATCGAGAAAGCATTACACTTCGTCTCAGTATTACGGTTTGAGTTCAAGCTGTAATTTTTATAATGATAGGATGGTGGAAGTTATTATAATGGCATGTGGCCTTGTAGGGTAATTTGTTCCGGTCGGAAAGGCCCGTGTGATACATATGGATCCTAGATATGGTATGACAAGTATGTGGTATACGTTATCACCACTGCATACAGGAGGGTTTGCAGTTTGTTTGCTTGCAAATAGCATAACAAAGGCATAGACGGAATTCTTTGCTTGAAGAAGTACTGTAAATACAGAAATGTTCGCAATGGTTTAATGTTCGCAGTTTTTGCGGCGACCGTTTCACCGCCAACTTAAAACCACCGCGAACATTTTTGTCCAATACTGTAGCAGTATGTGACAATAGCGCTGCCGCAAACTTAAAACCACCGCGAACACTCCATTTTCCCCTTAGTGCGAAATATAAACCATGCAAACTTAAATGCATCTACAGTAACCAAATTTCAGAACAGAATCTGATGCAGATTCTTGTACAAACCTGCAATATTAGGCCTAGGGAAAAATGTTGTTTCCGGCACAAAAAGAATTAGGTAGGGCTTCTCTTCTTTTTTATTTCGGCAACAAATACCGTTTAACATAATTGCAAAACTTGAATGTACCTGAGGACACTGCTAATACATTATAAATGCTATTTTTGATATCATATTTAATTGTATTTAAACAGATATACCTGGCACAAGAACATGTATATCAATAAACTGAACAATGTTTACACATTACTACATTACATTAACTGTTCAAATAAAGCCTTTAAGTTAATCTGTTAGAGGACTGTGAAATACAGGAAGTCTGCAAGAAAATATGTAAGACTTCTTCAATTTTGTTTTGAATTTTTATCTCTCAGATTGTTCAAATTTTATGTCCCATGCTAGCGGTCGACCAAAAAAAGGCTACGGTCGGTTGGTTAACCAGAAACAATATTTTTTTCCTAAGCCTTATGGGATTTTGGGTACCTGTGACTCATATGCATTAGGGTGCTGGATTCACATGGGACTACCATCATATGATTTCATTGTATGAAAAACCTCATGACCTTTGGGACTTATGTTATACTACATGCACAATCCCAGGAAAAAGAGGGATGTTTCAACTGTATCAATAGATATAGAACAAATGACTTGTAAAAAAAAAATTATGGTCAAAATTGATTTTTTTCAAGATTGGCAAGGTCACATATTAGAGTGACTATGGAAATATGAAATGCTGAAAATAACACTTGTACATGAACATAGAGAAATTTAGATTTCTGAAGTTTAAGTGTAGAATAATAGGTGTATATTTGAGTACCATTCTTTTATACACTACAAATGAAATTGAATTGGGTTCTAGAATCATTATTGGCTTAAACTGCCATCTGGACATTGTTTAATCACCATAATTTCCTTATTTTCCGTAGTGCTGGTCCGAAGGGAGACAACCTGTATGAATGGGTGTCCACCATCTTGGGGCCGCCTGGGTCTGTGTACGAGGGCGGAGTTTTCTTCCTGGACATCCACTTCTCACAAGACTATCCCTTCAAACCTCCCAAGGTGAGCCATGGCTGTTGTTGGAGACTTTGTGAAGACGTGTGTTGTAATCAATCCTCAGAGACCCCGTTCATACTAAGCAGCGCAAGTCGCCCGAATCACCGAAGTCTCGCCGAAGCCGCAGTCCTTCACACCAGGGGTCGAACGAGCGCGAGTTGTAAAATCGCTACTTCCTCATACACGTTCTCGTTACGGCGGGATCCCTAAGTTTCGTCTGTATCCCCACATTCCCGAAGATGGCCATGAGCACACGTGTCTCTTCGTCATCCCAGATGCCAAAATCGCCCGATTCTGCCATATTTCCGTGAAATATTCCAACAAGCTAGGAGGTAGGCGAATATCGTATTATGGCGGCAAATAAGCAGAAATCAAGGCTGACGTCGCATATGACCCCTTAAACCACGTCTGGGTCAATATGCGAAGTAATGCGCCCGATGCACAACCAGCGACTTCGAGCGTACATACTAAGCCGAAATGGGGCCAAGTCTGTCTGTATCTGTATCTGTATAGCTGGTATAACCGCCCTTCAGCGTAACACACCAGCTAAAGTTTATAAGTCGTTGTAATCCACCTCCCGGATGTAGATTCGCTGCGATGCGCATCGGGCGTTTTCACATGCGAATTGGAGCGTTCATTCTAGGCCACAGCAATGCGGCTTCGGCAATTTCAGCGATTTGGGCGACTTGGGCGACTTAGTATGAACGGGGTCTTTGTGAAGACGTCTGTTGTAATGAATCCTCAGAGAGAAGTGAAGTTTTACGACTGTTGATTTTTGCCTGTGTGTCCAGGTGACATTCCGGACCCGTATCTACCACTGTAACATTAACAGCCAAGGTGTGATCTGTCTGGACATACTGAAGGACAACTGGAGCCCCGCCCTCACCATCTCCAAAGTCCTGCTGTCTATCTGCTCACTGCTAACGGACTGTAATCCAAGTAAGCATGAACATATCATAACTCAAAATTTTAACTAAATTTAAAGGCACCCAGAGCATTTATGAGGCTTGAAAACTGGAAATATTCTAGTTGCTGTAATGTTGATGAAATTGACAATTACTGTCACTGTTTACCACATTTGCGTTCGGATTTCTTTTCAAAAGTGTGCAAAAACGGCACAAAAATAATCTACATGGTAATCTTTTAGTTTCACGTGCCTACTGTAGATACCATAGCCTCACCTACCTCCGTCCAAACGTAGAAATGTAAAAATGCAAAATTAAAACATAAAAATGCAACCATTTGACGGACATGCAGTCACTCTCTCATTGGTCGAAAAGCTAATTGTGATGGACAGTTAGGATCAGTCTATTAGGGCTTGAATTTTCTACCAGTTCTCACCACACAACGACATCGTATCTTTGCTCCTTTAATTTCGATACGTAATGGTATAGTGTTTTTGAAACTTACTATGTGTAGGAATGACTAGAAATTTGAGTTTTTTTATTCAAGTTTCTAGTCTCATAAATGCTCTGGATGCCTTTAAGACATGTTTGTCAAATGAGGAAGTTGAGAACACATCTTTTGTGTATGCCTGCATTTATTCATGTAGCACACCATCTATGTGAACTTAGCATTCATTGGCATGGCTGTGTAAGAAGGAAAACCAGTTTTAGTCCGTACATCAAGGTCATGCAATTGAATGATGTTGTGTGCTAATTTCTATTTGGAAGACCCACTCGGTGTAAAAGTCAGGCTTTGACCGTCAAAATCCTCTGACAAGACATTTTCCAACACTTGTCAAACGAAAAGTGGATGTTAAATGCATCTTTGCTGAATTCAAATTGGCTTCAAGGATAATTTTGGATCATTGTAAGTATGCACTTTTAAGACACTGGATAAAAATGAAGTCAACGCATGCAATACGGTTAACAAAAATGAGAACTATACTTGGTGTACATACTATTAGCTATTCTATCTGCCTTTGACTGTCAAAATCTTCTGACATACATTTTCCTACACTTGTGAATTAAAAAGTAAATGATTAAATGCTGAATCACATCTCCTTCAAGGATAATTTTGGATTTTTATATGAATGCAATTTCAAGACATAAAAAATTTTGTTTAGATGTACAATACGGGTAACAAACATGAGACCCATACTTGGAGCCTAAGGCCACACCATTTTAATTTCATGGTTAACGGAAATTTTGAAAAAATGCTGGATTGGAAAATAAACAGGAAAACAGAATCTCAGAGGAAAGTTTGTACTTTAGTGCACACAATTTCAGGGAGTGAACAGGGTCAGGTGCAAGTTTTCACCCTAGCTTTCTGTTTAAATGATGTCTTAGTGCTAAAATTAAAAAAATCTGTTAACCAAGAAATTAAATTGGTGTGGCCTTAAGACAAAAATATTTAGTCAAGGCATATAATACGGGTAACAAAAATGAGAACCATACTAAGCTGTTATTTGTACCTTACAGTGAAGTGTGTGCATACCCAACTAGTCCCATGTGTGCTATCACTCAACTTAACACAAAAGGGTCGTATAATTATCGTAGCCTGTTTAAAGATGGCATTATGTCATCAACCAAGCTGTAGATACTAAAAGATAATGGGTTTATGATATAATATGGTATCCAAAAAAATGGTGGGTTGGAAGTAAAGCTATCTAATACTAATAATAGATCTAGAAAGGCATAATTTTTAAGTCAGAGGAATATATTGAAGGTATTATTGGCTGTTCAATTGCTGTGGCTTATTTGCTGGGTTCCAAATCAAACTACTGCAGTATTAAATGAATAACATATAACACTACAATTAAGGAAGTCACGTATATTCAGAGTCTCGGAGACTTAAGCTGTCAATTATTGCCCGAGCTGTGTTATTATTATATAAAGGAAATGTATTTATAAGGTGCTGCATAGATTTCTAATTACAAAGCTGAGGAACATAAAGGGTTTTTTCCCCGCTCAAGCTAATTTGAAACGAAATACAAATCTAATGATGGTTTGAATTTTCGCATTTGTTACCTCAAAAGCATTCTTTTGACTGCATTATGATTAATACTAATTGCATCTATTAGGGCTTTTAGAATTTCCATTATGCACATTTTTTCTAGACTCCAGGGCTTGAAATGCAATGAGACAATTAAAATAAGGTTTGGAGACTTATTCAAATATAAGCATCTAAAACGGATTTTGGTTTGTCGAATAATTACATGACACAGTCCCTAATGCTTAAAATGGCGGCTACGATAGCCCTCTCATTTCAAAGTCGGTTTGCCTGGCAATTTGAGACAATAAGAATTAGGTTTGGAGACCTATTCAAATGTAAGCATCTAAAACTGATTTTGGTTTGAAGAATAATTACATGACACAGTCCCTAATGCTTAAAATGGTGGCTACGATAGCCCTCTCATTTTAAAGTCAGCTTGCCTCATTTGAGACAATAAGAATTAGTTTCGGAGACCTATTCAAATGAAAGCATCTAAAACTGATTTTGATTTGAAGAATAATTACATGACACAGTCCCTGATGCTTAAAATGGCGGCTACGATAGCCCTCTCATTTCAAAGTCAGCTTGCCTGGCAGTTTGAGACAATAAGGATTAGGTTTGGAGACCTATTCAAATGTAAGTATCTAAAACTGATTTTGGTTTGAAGAATAATTACATGACACAGTCCCTAATGCTTAAAATGGCGGCTACGATAGCCCTCTCATTTCAAAGTCAGCTTGCCTGGCCGTTTGAGACAATAAGAATTAGGTTTGGAGACCTATTCAAATGAAAGCATCTAAAACTGATTTTGATTTGAAGAATAATTACGTGACACAGTCCCTAATGCTTAAAATGGCGGCGACGATAGCCCTCTCATTTCAAAGTCAGTTTGCCTGGCCGTTTGAGACAATAAGGATTAGGTTTGGAGACCTATTCAAATGAAAGCATCTAAAACTGATTTTGGTTTGAAGAATAATTACATGACACAGTCCTTAATGCTTAAAATGGCGGCTACGATAGCCCTCTCATTTCCAGGTCAGTTTGCCCGGCAATTTGAGACAATAAGAATTAGGTTTGGAGACCTATTCAAACGAAAGCATCTAAAACTGATTTTGGTTTGAAGAATAATAACATGACACAGTCCCTAATGCTTAAAATGGCGGCTACGATAGCCCTCTCATTTCAAGGTCAGTTTGCCTGGCCGTTTGAGACATTTAGAATTAGGTTTGGAGACCTATTCAAATGAAAGCATCTAAAACTGATTTTGGTTGGAAGAATAATTACATGACACAGTCCCTAATGCTTAAAATGGCGGCTACGATAGCCCTCTCATTTCAAAGTCAGTTTGACAATAGGAATTAGGTTTGGAGACCTATTCAAATGAAAGCATCTAAAACTGATTTTGGTTGGAAGAATAATTACATGACACAGTCCCTCATGCTTAAAATGGCGGCTACGATAGCCCTCTCATTTCAAAGTCAGTTTGACAATAGGAATTAGGTTTGGAGACCTATTCAAATGAAAGCATCTAAAACTGATTTCGGTTTGAAGAATAATTACATGACACAGTCCCTAATACTTAAAATGGCGGCTACGATAGCCCTCTCATTTCAAAGTCGGTTTGCCTGGCTGTTTCCGTACTGCCGTCAGCAGTGATGTCTATCATGGCTGTTTTCAAGTCTCTTCCTCTACAAAAATGCATGCGGCAGTGAAGGATGACATGTAGCTTGCGGGCTGACATTCCTCCGACAGATAAGAGAGCACCTTTGTTACCCTGTTAACGTAACTTTCCCAGCTTAGGGATACTTTCTGACAGGTGTTTGTCAGTACATGGGTGACATATAGATATCCTCTTTACATGAACTTAAACTGAATGCTTGCTACTTTCTTGCTTTGTTCCTAAACTGAATGCTGGTTACTAAAACTGTTAGTGATGGTAAAGTGAATGTTGTGGCTCTTGACAGAGGAATTTAAGATTTTACAAGTAAAGCCCTCCTCTCACTGGACCCGCGGTACGCTGGCGTCGTCGCTGTGTCCTAAACTGGATTTGTGTTACCCTTGACTTTATAATGGGAATATCATTTAAAACGTACCACTTACTACAAGTATGACTAAAAAGACAACAAAACGCACAAAGCTTAAAAAGATTAGTTTTTTATCGATGAAATTCGTTGAGTGTTTTGTCAATTCGATCGGCCGCAGCGACAACGCCAGTGTGCCGCGGGTCCAGTGAGAGGGGGGCTTTAGACAGCACTTTTTGACTGTTTTAGAGTTTTTGGTGATAGTGCTATGTTACAGAAGGTGTTGTATGTGGATTTAGTCATTCCTTTAACTGAAAAGCAGCATCAAACTGATAGAATTAAACTTAGAATTAAGATTGCATGCCTTGTTTTTCTAATTTTATATTGAAGAATCCAACAACTACACTTGTTGTCTTGTACTGTACTCAATTTCATCTTCGAAATGTATGGTTGTTATGGAAACTTCAACAGTTATTTGGAATTACATTTATTGTAGATCATGTTTACGTTGTACATTTGTCTGTATTTGTGGGTCAGCCGTTACTAGCGAGAGCTGCCTGGGCTGACCCAGTGTAATGAATTGTCTCCATCTAAATTAACACAATACAAATATAAAATACTGTACTTGAGGCCACACCATTTTAATTTCTTGGTTAACAGAATAAAAAAAAAATGCTAGATTGGAAAATCAACATGAAAACAGAATCTCAGAGGAAAGTTTGTACTTTGGTGCACACAGTTTCAGGGAGTGAACAGGGTCAGGTGCAAGTTTTCACTCCTGCCTTCTGTTTTCATGATTTTATTTTGCTAAAATTTAAAAAAAAAATCTGTTAACCATGAAATTAACTTGGTGTGGCCTAATGTGTATTTGACTCACCTTGGCTTTTCTGTTTCAGGTGACCCCTTAGTCGGAACGATTGCGACACAGTATACCAACACGAGAGACGAACACGACAGGATAGCTCGCCAATGGACGAAGAGATACGCCACGTAATGTAGCGTGTTGCACGCTCCGAGCCTATCCCTTTTCCTCTTATAAAATAATGACTGGGCTATAAAACAGTGCTTTACTAGCCAATTTCATTAGCCTGACTTTGTAATGCTTAAGTCATGTATACAATGTAGTTCAGACTGTGCTAATGTTGTTCGTATTAATCATTGTACAAAATGAACTGTCTGTGAAAACTTCTTGTCTGGCCATATTAAAGTTGTCTACACAATTCAACTAGCCTGAGTACCATCCTCCGTAGTGACCGCTGGCTCAAAAAAAATCGCTTGCTAATCGTGGTTAAGCCCCCGTAACAAATAAGAAATTCAGCTCAGCCGACGTGTTGGCGAGCTTCAAATTTGCATTTTCGGCCGAAGTACGGCCAACGTCTTGTCGATTACGCGCACTTCGGGCGATTTTTAGAAATCAAAGTTGATCCAAATATTGGCCTTTTACCAGGTTAGTCGATTCTGACTTCGTCCATGTCCAAGAGATGGTACCATCTCATGGGGGATTTTTAGTTTTTTGTGTTCGTCGGATGTCACCCGAGAATTTCATTGTTTGGGTGTATCAATGTTTGGGTGTATCTTGCCTTTAAAACAACGCAAAGAAGTCAATTTTGTTTCTTATCTCTCACATAAGTGTCACTATGCCATGCCAAATGTTGTTGTATTGACTTGGTCTCAATAGTTGCAATACCAAGCATTCATTCAAGTGTGGAAGTTCAGTAAGCTTTTAAACTAAAGCCTATAACGGCCGTTACATGTATATGAGGGAAAATCAGACTATAGTCAGAAGTATACAGAAATGACGGTCACAAAAGAACTCTCTTTTGAACCACCTTTGTTAAAGGCACCCAGAGCATTTTATGAGGCTTGAAAACTGGAAATATTCTAGTTGCTGTAATCTTTATGAAATTGACATTTAATGCCACTGTTTACCATATTTGCATGCGGACTTCTTATCAAAAGTGCTCAAAAGCGGCACAAAAATAAGCTACATGGTGATATTTTAAATTTCACGCGCCTAGTGTAAATACGGTAGATGCCATTGCCCCATCCACCTCCGTCAAAACGTAGAAATGCAAAATTAAAACATAAAAATGCAAATGTTTGACAGACATGCAGTCACTCTCTCATTGGTCGAACCGCTAATTGTGATGGACAGTCAGGATCAGTCTATTAGTATTAGGGCTTGGATTTTCTATCAGTTCTCACCACACAGCGACATCGTATCTTTGCTCCTTTAATGTCGATATGTAACGGCATAGTGTTATTGAAACTTACTATGTGTAGGAATGACTAGAAATTGGAGTTTTTTTACTCAAGTTTCTTGCGTCATAAAATGCTCTGGGTGCCTTTAAAGATACCAGGTGCTGATGCATACAGGGAATGTTATGTCATAATTAATAACAGCTGGAGTACAGAGAATTGTAGAAATGTATTGTTTTTAGTAAGTGTGTAAAGTGTTGGGTTGTTGCATGTACATTTTGTATGCTCTGTGTAATACATTAGGCTAGAAATTTGCACAAATACTTAAATTACACATATCACTGCTCAGGACGATTTCACTGTTAAGGAGAGAAATTTAACTGCGTTAAAAAATTTGAAATCATTATCGTGAAGAAGTGCTTTGCTACAGGTCATTTCTTTACTTTATTCAGCAGGAAAAACATAGACAAACAAAAAAATTTTGCTGAGAATAAAAAAGTAGATATTCTATATTTCTTCTTATCATTATTTCCCTCCAAGAACCCCCCATGGGGTATCACTAAGGGGGGGATACATTAACTTGAGCACTCTGAAGTAGCCATTTGGCATCCAATTCCCTATTGGTTACAGAGTTAGGCAGCTGGGAGAACTCAGAAAGTTAAGAAAAAAGAAAAGGTAAAAAAATTGCACAAACTGTAACAGTTGATCTGTGATGGGAAACTTGCACAAACACTTTTGCACATGATTCTCTGTTGTTTAATGTCTTTATCAATATTTAGTGTCTGTTGTTTAGACTGAAACTTGTGAACAAAACCGGCCATACTGTAACATTAAGTGACACATTACATGTAATGCTATGTATTCATCATGTCTAGGAGGACTATCAACCAGGACTTATGAATATTAGGCCCAATTTACACTAATGTCCTTTTAACTGTAGTACTACACATCGTAGTCTACTACTGTAGTTAAGACTACAGCTTTTTTCTGGGTGTAAAAAGAAAACCATTTTACAAACATAAAACCGTGCTGAAATTCCCGCCCGCAATTTCTCAAAGGTCACAATAGTTTCATGGCAATCGGGAACAGCGGGTGTCCGGCTAGGCTTCCTGTCATTGAGTGTAAAGCGGACGTGACGTTGTAGTGTACTACAGAAGTAGACTAGGAGGTGTAGTACTACATGTACGGTTTCAAAGAACAAGTGTAAATTGGGCCTTAGTGAAGACTGTATGTAATAAGTACATATTTGTAGTGCTAGATTTGTATTGACAAGAAGACCAGAAACACATATTGTGTTCTACAACAGGTTCTTTGAAATGTACCTACATGTAATATGGCCATAACCTATGTGAAAAACAATGTAAGTTACTCATGATGAAATAAAAGTCAAGTTAAACAGTATCTTCTATGGTATCTTCACATACACATGTTGAAGTATATTCATCATTGTTGATCACAATAGGCATTATCTTGAGGTTCAAAATGCTAAAATATTTACTACTACATACTGTAAATCACTTTTATAAAGTGGCAGGGAAAAATATAGCGGTTTGGGGAAAATGGAGTAGGTCATGGCACTTAATTTTAACGGTTCGAACAAACATTACTGTCTCAAATACTAGTAATCAAATATTAGTGATGATGAAATTTTAGTGGTTGGCTAGTGACCATTAAATCAGCTAAAATCAAGTTACAGTTAACAAATCAAGAATTACAGTATAGAATACAACACGGACTGTACTTAGTATCAATGAGGGTCTGCATGGGGGGGTCCTGGCAACGCTTAACGGTAAATTCAGGCCAGCCGATAACGCTTAACGGTAAATTCAGGCTGGCCGATAACGCTTAACGGTAAATTCAGCATTTTTAGAACATGAGACACCCCTGAAGACGACGTTTTTTTGCCACTAGTCGTCCTTATCTTGTGGCAAGAGACCTATTACGCTATGCCATTCTCGCACGCCTGCTCCGAACCCTTTAGATTCGGCGGCGACAGGAAATTTCATGATCACGATGACGAGCGCCGAAGGCGCGACGAAAATTTTGAAATCTTGACCCTCTGAAACGCTATTTCCTGCATTCTGAAGGGGGGATTTTGCTGAAGAGTAAGCTAAGTTTTATGACATCTCTATTTGAAAAAAAATACAGAAGAGTTTCAGGTTGATTTTTGAGGGGCGTAACGCCCTCCAGACCTCGCCGGAGCTGCGACATGCTCCCGGGGAAAATTCTTGACACCCTGAACCGCCATTTCTTGCATTTCGATGGGCAAATATTACTGGTAAATGTAAGTTAAGTTTAGTGATATCTCTGTTTGTGAAAAAATACAGAAGAGTTTCAGCTTGAGTTTTGGGGGTCGACGCGCTCCTGACAATATTTTTCGACGGAGGCCCGGCATGCACCCGGGGAAAATCGTAAAATCTTGAACCGCGAAACGCTTAATTTCCTGAATTTTTAGGAGAAAACTTTGCTAGTAGAGTGATAAATAGAAGTTTTTCAGCTTAAAATTCTGTGGGGGGCGCCCTACCGACATATTTTCGCCGGAGCCGTGTGCTCCCTGAAGAAAATTTTGAAATCTTGTCCCACTGAAATGCTTTTTCCTGCGTAACGAGGAATTACTCAATAACAATTAACATTGAATTCAGGATGACAAATAACGCTTAACGAGGAATTAAAACGACCAGTAACGCTTCACGAGTAATATAACGATAACGCTTAACGGTAAATTCAGGGCGGCCGGTAACGATTAACGGTGAATTAAAATCGCACGTAACGCTTCACGAAAAAGGGCATGCAGACCCTCATCAATTGGGGTTCCAGCTTGACCCATGGGTTGTAAGGCCCCAGCTCTGCGGACTCAATCATATACAAACACTCCCTCCGAGGCCAACAGCCTATGCTTGACCATGGATTGGATCTGCCAAAGGCTTCAGGGTACTTTACTATAAAAAAACACATTTAAATGCAAAATGCAACAGAAGTGTGCCCTCGAAAAAAAAGTTGTAACAACATCATTTCCAACGTTTGAATCCGGTATAAGAATTTTCTACAGTGACACGCACCGCACGCAAAGTGTGTTTGAATCATTCGATAGAAGCCTGTTGTGATTTGAAGCCAGTGCAATACCATGAAATATGGACCAGTCCAGGAATTGAACATTATCCCGGCCCAGATATATGACATAAATACTGTCTAGTATCTGGCAAAGGTAGGCTAATGTACATTGTATATGAAGAGTCAATGTGGTGCCCCGAAATATGAAATATTATTGTATTTGCAAGTCCTGCAGCTATTTAACCCTTGAAATGTCAAAGCTGATTGGATCTACATGGTCTGGAGGGTAACGTTTAAATTTTATATGTTGAACCCAGGGTAGCAATCATTTAGCCCATGAATCACCCAATAAAATGGCATTTTTACATTTTATGTGTTTTCTTGCCTTTTATAGAAGAAGAACTTTATTATGCAACAATTGTAACAGGTACAATGTATGGCAATTTGTAAATAGTACATAACAATCGACTATTTCTACTATTCAACAATTTCAAAGAACTTATCTAAACATGAATAACAATCGATCTAACAATGTGCATTCTAATGGCTAAAATAGTATACAATGTAATGATGACGATGATAGTATTGTGTAGTATATGATCATGATAGTATTCAATGTACATGTCGATGTGTCAGGAATGTAAAACAATGTCTCGTTTTTGCATAGAGTTGTATATAAATTGGCCTACATATTAGGTAGATATTTGAACAGGGCAGGACAATATCATATTGAATATCTCTGTCTTGGTATGCGGCATTTTACCAGAGTTATATACAATCGATTTAAACAACTTCCGCCGGTCATTGTCATAAGTTGGACAAGCCATTATAAAGTGGAATTTGTTCCCAATATTTAAATAATCATACTCTTGGTTCCAGCAAACTGTTTGGTCTGTATCTGTATAGCCGGTATAGCCGCCCTTTGGCGTAACACACCAGCTTCGCAGGCATGCCGCGCGGCCAGTTTGGAAAATTTATGTTACCCTAGCATTTAAGGAGGCTACTACCTCCTAGCCTCTGTAGCAGGCTCTCTGTGCCTTTTTTTTTGCTTTTGCTGACGACCTCTTTTTGTACTGGGTGCAGCCAGTCCGTAACCATCTACCGGGCCTAATGGTTACGGGCTGGCTGTACAAACCACCCAGTACGATAAGAAGGCATCGGCAAAAGCCCAAAAAAAGGCCCAAAGAGCCTGCTATGGAGGCTAACTACCTCCCTAGTGTGCAGGGTGTTGTGCTGAGGGCCTGTTGTAGGTTTAGCTGACTGAACATGATTGATGATCCCCAGATTGCTGCTGTTCTCCAGTGACACCCTGGATTTACCCCATATCAAGGTCAAACGGGGGTATAGCAGGGTTTTCAGGAACACCATTTCTTTCTTTATTGCCTTCGCCATTGGCAGAAGGGTATATCTTTGGACGGGATTTGTGGAGTGACGGTGTAGGCGATATAAATCTTGATGCCATGAACGGATGTTGGTGATTTTTGGTAGGTAAGTTTCTGTTGGGGAGATGAAGGTCAAGTTCGAAGATGGGTCTTCTGTTAATTAATTTCTCTCGAGTTATGCTACCAACAAACAAACCGACAAACACAAAAGCTCCACGGTAGCACCCCCCAGAAACATTAATTAGAAGACAAAGTACATTTTATTGTAGATTGTCCTTTGTACGAAAGCGATAGAATAATTCTTTTCAGTTATGTGTTAAGTAAATTCCCCCACTTTAGATACCTGAATAGTAGAGAGAAATTTATATTTCTTACAGCCTTCGATAAACCAACTCTAACTAATCACACAGCCTCCTACGTTCATAAACAAAATGTAATTACCAAGAAGCGAGAGGAAGTCGAAAGTACTCATCATCGGTCGGTCGCGCAGCGGCCGATCACATGTCCTCTCCACATCCGCCGATCAGTAGCCAATGCAGTGAAAGTACTAGAGTATGCTAGATGTTTATATACAGTAATACTCATGAATATGACATTGTATATAGTTGTTAACATGTGACCTGTGCTTAGCCCAGTGGGGCAAACATGTACAATAAAGGTCTTCATTCATTAAACCACCGCAAAATTTCAACCTTTTCAGTACGCATTCTCTGGAGGGAGGCAAATCGTGGTCACTTCAAGCCCACCACCGTCCACCCCCATATTGTAACCTCTGCTTGGAGAATAGCATGCATACTACCTGAGTGTGCTGTAAAGATTTTCACCCCACAGGGCTGCTTAGAAATCAGGACATGTCAGGCAACATCTTCTAACAGGTGCATGAGTTCAGTTTCTTATACGTTGTGAAAAAAAAAATTGACAACGAAAACCCACACTCTGCTGGGAAAGATGGACAAAACAAAAAGCATTATAACAACATGCACAAAGGGGCCCAAACCATATGTTGCCTTGGTTACAAGGTTTAGCTGTTTAGTATGCCACCTGTCCCCCCTAAGGGCATGTGGGATTGAATTACAACAACTGAAGCAAGAACCAGACTCGAGAATGAGTCACAGAAGAAAGAACCGGGCAAACTGAATGCTTGTAATATCTTGCAGCCTAGCTACAATTTGTATCAAGTAACCAATTCAAGGGGACACAGCATTTAGATGCATACATTTCTAAGGTCAATGCTCAAGGCATGAGATGTATGTCTGGGATATCAGGTACTAATGTTTGATCATATGAGTTGGACATATTGGAAAATAATAATTGTTTTTGCCTTATCAAAAAATTTGATTTTCTAATAATTACGGACAATTAGTAAATACCAAGATGTGCGAACGTCTGTTTGTAGCTTAGATCATTATGCACATGGAAAACATACAATGTAGTTTCATTGCAACTGTATGAAGTTACTACGCGAATGTGCTTAACAGTGTTAGTGAATGCCACTACCAAAAAGATTTCAGCATTTTTCTAATTTCTATTTTTTTGGCCCTAATATTGCTTTGGTAGCCTTTAAGTATAAAAATTCAGCCCAAAAAGCCTGCACAGACTAAACAAATAGTATATACCATTTGATTGACAGTCTGGGAGTGCGGCCGATCCATGTTGGTATGCTAATGAAGCATTCTGATGCCGTTGCTGGCCAGACACACCAGACTTATCAATGTGCATATAAATTAGCTAGGGATGGTCCAAAAACTATCCAGGGGAGGGTGTAGTAATACACTGTATTATACACATTTAGTCCAGACTTAACAGTGATTCAAGTATCAACCCTTTTCAGTTAGTCATTGCACAACAGAAAATGGACAACATATTTAGAAATACAGCCTTGAGTATTGCGTGTGTTTAGGAAAAATGAGTTTTTATTCGGTTATTTTGTCTTGGGCAGGTACACATGTACAGTAGCGCAAAAGGACACTTTTTATTCTACAACACATTTGCATCATGTACAATATGCACACAATGCACCTACAATGAACATGATATGCTACATAAAGATTAGCTGTTCTGTACATTAAGAAGCTGCAAAACCTGCATGGAAAGTCAGGCAACATCTTCAAACTACTAGCCACAATATGTAAATAATTTTAAATAATTAAATAAGAGTAATGTAAAGTCTGTGGCTTACTGTACTATAGGATAATTGAGTATGTCACAAGTGTACTAGTTAAAAATAAATCATGCCATTTTCAAAAAGAAATCCAGCTGATTATGACTTCATAATTCTGACAAATGATATCTAGAAAGAAATGTCCTAATGGTGAAGTAGTCTAAAGACGTACCTTGCACCACCATATCAACTTAATAGGTCTTGCAATGTTGAAACATTAAGCCCATGCTGATTTGATTATATAGATGACATCGGTGCACGCATCAATTTTCGTCCATTTACAAAAAAAACATTGTTTTCGACTATGCTGTAAATTGTGCAAAAATTAGCAAGAGTATGCCAAAAAATCATCGGAAACTGGACGTTATACAATGCCCAAATCAAAGATGTGAAAGAGCAAAAATGAAGAAAGTATTGTTTGGTATACCATACTCTTGTGTGTTTAGTCATTTTTTAAATCTTCCTTACAATTTAGATCTCATAAGAAGGCAAATTTTTTTGGCCAAACTTTAATTTTTTCGCATGCTCACATTAGTTTTGGTGTTCAAAGGGGATGTGATCCATATAATCAAATCAACATAGCCTTAACCTGCGTTTCCTATGCGAGAGAATGGCTGAGAAGCGGCACATCACACCATACCTAGAGCTGTACAACGTATTTAGCCAGATGAATTTTCCTGATCGCTTTGACTCACACTAAAGCGGGTATCTCAATGGGCTGGGCAGCGTCTGCCTGACCTGTTCACAAAGATTTGCAAAGTTGCCGCAATAATTTGTCGCAAACAGGCGTAGTCCAGTAAGATACGCAGTTGAAGACTGTTCACAAAGATTTGCAAAGTTGCCGCAATAATTTGTCGCCAACAGGCATAGTCCAGTAAGATACGCAGTTAAAGCTACCAAGACTGTTCACAAAGATTTGCAAAGTTGCCGCAATAATTTGTCGCAAACAGGCTTATCCCAGTCACCCTCCTAAAAGCAGGACCCCTATCGCTCGATTCCTTGGCTCGCTCGCGTAGGGGCCTTGCCCTTTAGCCCGGTAGACATGACTCTGGCGCCGTCGCCACCAAAACAGCTTCAGCCAATCAGAAGGTTTGCTAAACCTCATCTAGAGCAAAAGCGCAATTGACGCTGGGAAGCTATCAACCAGTCAGGTTACGTTTTACATCGTTACTTTCGGTTCAGAACAAATTAACCGCCAAATTGTACCAAATAAGGATAGCTCATTAATTATTCATGAGCAACGTCTCCAGAACCGTGTCTACCGGGGCTAAAGAGCAGGGCCCTACGCGAGCGAGCCAACGAATCGAGCGATAGGGGCTCTGCTTTCAGGAGGGTGATCCCAGTGAGATACCCAATTAAATGTACACAGATGAAACTTGCCAGGATGATCTTAAGCTTATATTTATTGATTCTCACTCTACAAGAGGTATTTCTCTTTCAGATTAAAAACAAAACATCGGTGAAAAAGTCCTCTTCATCTGTACATCATTTCTACATGCTAACAATATCAAAATCGTATTTTCCTTAGTCAAGTAGCCTTCTTGCACCTCCGAACTGCTTTAAATATTTCAAAGAAGTCACGATGGCACTCGTTTTGACATGTATTTTATAGAACTAAAGATAAGACATTCTCATTCATAGTTGAATTGCTGGCTTGCTATCATGATAAAACATTTCAGCATATGTTTCTGACTTACACTTCAAATACATTTTGATTTTGACATAAAATTATACAAGATATGATAAGAAATGTATGTATGTAACATAACTAACCAAGAAGCAAAAACACAAACAACCTGATGACAAGCGTACACTGATTATTGTATGAAAGTCCTTTATCAAACTTGTCTATTATTCACCCCGACCAATCGATCGCTTTGAAACACTGATTCGAATCAGCCAAAACCTGAAAAATTGCTTTCTAAGTTGCCTTAACGACTTAATCTGGCAAAACAAACTCGCACATTGAGATGCTGGAAGGTGTCAGCTTTTAAAAGATTTTTTCAGATTGACAATTTTGGCACTTTGGAAGTGATAGAAGCTAACCGCGATTTAAAGTTAAAAAAAAAAGAAATCTATACTACTTTTCTTTAAACGTTAAATCGCGGTCAGCTTCTATCATTTCTTAAGTGCCAAAATTGTCAATCTGAAAACATCTTTTAAAAGCTGACACCTTCCAGCATCTCACTGTTTGTTTTGCCAGATTTCGTCATTAAAGCAAACTAGGAAGCAATTTGTCGGGTCATGGCTGATTCGAATCTGAGTTTCAAAGCGTTCGATTGGTTGGGGTGTAATCGAAGATCGTAGGAGTACGAAACAGTCCTGAGCAAAAAGCTGTACACAGTACTAGTTTCACCCACACCACAGCACTCTACAACACCAGTAGGCCCCACCCACCACACACATCTAATGTACCATCCCCCAGCAAAATCTACTCCTACAAGCACAGTGCAGTATTCCCTCTAGTTTTTCTTGTCAACATCTGGACTTTGTGGCTACAATGTTTTGTATTAAACGTCTAACTAAGAATGTCTTTTCCTCGTTTTGATGATTCTTTTCCCATAACTTGGATCAAATGTATTCTTTGGTGCTTGGAAAGAAGAAAATAACCAGTAAAAAATTACCAATGTGATACACATTGGGTTGTACATTCTGCAAGGTATACTCTCAAGCTAGTAGCCTAAAGGGCCCTTATCTCCGGCTAGTAGTCTAAAGGGCCCTGATCTCAGGCTAGTAGCCTTAAGGGCCCTGATCTTAGGCTAGGTAGCCTAAAGAGCCCTGATCTCAGGCTAGTAGCCTAAACGGACCTGATATCAGACTGAGTAGCCTAAAGGGCCTTGATCTCAGGCTAGTAGCCTAAAGGGCCCTGATCTCAGGCTGAGTACCCTAAAGGGCCCTGATCTCAGGCTAGTAGCCTAAAGGGCCCTGATCTCAGGCTAGTAGCCTAAATGGCCCTGATCTCAGGCTAGTAGCCTAAAGGGTCCTGATCTCAGGCTAGTAGCCTACATGTAAAGGGCCCTGATCTCAGCCTGAGTAGCCTAAAGGGCCCTGGTCTCAGGCTAGTAGCCTAAAGGGCCCTTATCTCAGGCTAGTAGCCTAAAGGGCCCTGATCTCAGGCTAGTAGCCTAAAGGGCCCTGATCTCAGGCTAGTAGCCTAAAGGGCCCTGATCTAAGACTAGTAGCCTAAAGGGCCCTGATCTCAGGCTAGTAGCCTAAAGGGCCCTGATCTCAGGCTAGTAGCCTAAAGGGCCCTGATCTCAGGCTTAATAGACTAAAGGGCCCTGATCTCAGGCTAGTAGCCTAAAGGCCCCTGATCTCAAACTGAGTAACCTAAAGGGCCCTGATCTCAGGCTAGTAGCCTAAAGGGCCCTGATCTCAGTCTAAGTAGCCTAAAGGGCCCTGATCTCAGGCTACTTGCTGGGGACTAGAGGGAAGACTGCCTGTGTGTGTGGGTGGGGGGCGCTGCGCTGCAGTCTTCAGCCAAATTGGAAGGTGAAGCCTGGCCCAAAGGGGTTTCCACCAGCGCCCATGCCGCCACCTGAGGAAGAAAGAAACATCCTATCAGACAGTGGAACAGACCGGAGGACGCTAAGTAGGACAGTACGTTAGGCCTAGGGAAAACATGTTGTGTTTCCGGTTCCTCGACCCTAGCAAAACCTGCCGATCCTAACCTTCTTTTTGGGTCGATCGTTAGGCCACACCAATTTAATTCAATTTCTTGGTTAACAGATTTTAAAAAAAATTTTAGCAACAAAAAAAATCATGAAAACAGAAAACTTACACCTGACCCTGTTCACTCCCTGAAACTGGGTTGGGGTTTTGTTCGCGTTAAGAATTTTCGCGTTCGCGTGGAAAATTTTTGCGTGGAAAATTTGAAATGGAGAATTTATCTATAGGTTGAAAATATCGAAGTAATTTTATCATCAAAATTTTTCTCCCTTGGGAATAGACTTGAGTCCCTTGGGAATAGCACACACCAAACCACACCACACCCTGCCCACACCCATGCAAGGAAAAAGTTTGCCTGTAATTTTGATCAATTGCTCGTTAAAATACGCTAATTAGTTGATCAGAAGGGAATTGAAGGTTTACAAGTCTAAGGTTTCACACCCAAAAAATTTCAAAGGATTTTTGAAGTTTGACAAATACAAAAAAACAAGTTGATTCCCAAGGGGCTCAAGTCTATTCCCAAGGGAGAAAAATTTTGATGATAAAATTACTTTGATATTTTGAACCTATAAATAAATTCTCCATTTCAAATTTTCCACGCGTACGCGAACATTCTTCACGCGAAAAAAACCCGTTCCCCTGAAACTGTGTGCACCAAAGTACAAACTTTCCTCTAAGATTCTGTTTTCCTGTTGATTTTCCAATCTAGCATCTTTTTAAAAATTCTGTTAACCAAGAAATTAAAATGGCGTGGCCTTAGCAAGGTACATAAAATTTATGATCTGACATCTGAGTGATGAAAATTCAAAATAGAATCCAACAAGTCTTGCATATTTTCTTCCTGTATTTCAGTCTGTTAAGAGATTAATGTTTTGAATAGTTCAGATGTATGAGTGTGTAGTACACATTGCAATTATTGGTTCAAGAAAAAAAAAATCCCTACCTACTGACCCTAATTTTTATAGTACTGTAACCGGAAACACAACATTTTTTCTAAGGCCTGGGACAGTACGTTACCTTTTGCATAGCCAGTTTCCTGCCCTAGCTAAAGGAACAACCCACCAGCAGTATCTACTAATACTACGTGTACGAAGGGTACCTTTGCACAGACAGCGCTGTGGTCTGCTACCCTAGCTAAAGGAACAACCCACCAGCGGTATCTATAGCTATACTAGAGTGACTACAGGAGAAAGCACAGTCGTGCAGCAACCAAAGAGAGAGAAGAACTGATCCCGAAACTCGATTCTATTGTTGTATTTTTTGCTTGCTTTTTCAAAAATGAGCATGTTACAGTGTAATGATTATCATTCTTGCTAATCATAACAACTTGAATCAATTTCAGTTTTGAACATCATTTTGGGACACGCACATCACAAAACAAGACAGGAAGATAAGAAGTTAGGAAAAGATAGAGAGGGGGTAACATCGAAATTGGCTCAGAAAAACAACAAAATTGGTAACTTTATTTTACTTGTCTTAAGACCCTATATAAAATTCTGTTCATTGCACGAGTTACCGCGTAAAGCTTTAACAGCACTTGCTCTACTGGCACAAAGACAAAGAGCACCAATCTCCAGCATTGAGAGAGTTGACCTTGCAAAATACTTGTAAAATGCAAAATCTATCTACATAGTACATAAACTTTTTATTGCACTTAGATAAAAATACCACACAGAACTTGCTCTACCACCACAAAAACAACTTGAAAGAGCTCCATTTTCCAGCATAGAGAGATTTGATCCCACAAAATTACATTGCTGGCATACATCGTCAATTTTTACACAGACACAGACACAGTGAGATTTCTATGCCCATCTTTGATGGGGTCTTACAGGTATGCTATAACACTACTAACTAGATTAATACAATAAAGATTATTCTTACTGATAATGATATTAATAATACAGGAGAAAGCATACTCTATTACAATGTAAATCATTTTACTGCATATCCAATAACAACTTGAAATGAAGGGCTTGCAAACGATTTTCAAAATCTTAATTGCCCTGTGAAATTTTCCAGCCATATAAACTTTGTAGTCTGTAGCGGATACATTGTATATCCATGATAGGAGTAACAGTATCTTAGTCCACGGTATCTTCTACTTTTGGAACCATTCCCGCCGTTGACGCGTCCGAGAAAGTCCGCTGGACCCTACTGTCTCGCCCCATACACAACCTGAATGCTCGGCCAACACGGGACAATCTCTTCCGTATGCCGTCTAGAGGACTGCGTGTAGGAATGGCTATCACAGAGTCAGTGTCCCAGCTATGCTGAGACATTGACAGTTCCCTATAGTATAGGGGGTTCTCATACTCTGATGGAGGGGGGGTTTCATCCTCGAATGGAGGGGGGTTCCGGAAGTCTGGGACAGAGTTTGCACGTGACAGCATGGGGCTAGAGCGAGCTAACGGTTCTCCTAGATCGCTTTCTTCGACAGCGGGGGATCGGACGCTGGTACGCTTTCTCCTAGGAGGAGCGACAGGCTCTGATTGGTTGGAAGCAGAGGCCTGGCCTGGGCGGTTGGTTTTGGACTTGTTGCTGTGTTTTCTCCGAGCAGGTGCTTTGGGAGGTGGATCTATTTCTACTTCATTTCTTCCACTAGCTCTGAAACCCTTCTCTTGGCTCCTGGACTTTCTGCTTTCCCTACTGAAATTAACAGTTACTTCTTGTGTCTCTTCCCTTTTATCACCATATCCGACGTCGTCAGGGCTCTCAAAATGATCCTCCTCAAAATCCATAAAATCGAAAACTGCTTCACCTGTCTCTTTCGGAACTTTCGCTTTGTCTCCCCCATAATGATCATCATCAAAAACGATAAAATCAGAAGACATGGTGTCTGCATCACGATCATCTTCAGAGATCTTCTCTCTGTTCTTTTCCTCCTCATCTAACCTCCTAGTTCTCCAGAGCCCCTGTCTGAGGTTAGTTCTGCGGTGAGGACTGGGACTGCTCATCCTCCTACCCCCTGTCTCTGTCTCTCTTACACCTGCGCTTGTGCTCCTCTTACGGTAAACTGGAACCCCCTGGTCTCTGAACACAAACTCCTGCGACCCTTCCCTCTCCCCCCTCCCCTCTGGTGAATTCTGCTCAAATCTAGACTTGGCTTCTTTAAAGGAGCTCCTTCGGCGCCCGGGGATGTGAATAGGACTCTTGGCGCTACTACTCCGTCTCCGCGCACCCTGAGGCTCTTTGGGGGTTTTCTGGTTTAGCTCTTCTAACTTAGCAGCTGAAGCTGATAAGTCTCCTCTGACTTTTGACCCTTGTGACCTGGAAGTAGATGATCGTGACCTGGAAGTGCTTGACTCAGGCTCGCCCCCCTTTTCCTTCTCATCTCTGACAAGACTTTCTAAGGGACTTGAAAACTTGGCTTCTGTTTTATAACTACTGTCTGTAATGCTTGAGTTGTCGGAGCTACTAGAGTCACTAGAATCGGCCTTGCTTTCAGTTTCACGTTTATTGTCCTGTCTTTCAGAGAGGTTTTGCGCTGAGGTGAATATCTTCATACCTGGACCTGCTTGACTCTCGGTTTGGAAGGTGTACATAGGGTTGGGTTTAGGGCGGGGCTGACTGGTCTTGTACATGTTTTCCCAAGCATGGGACTGACTACCTCCATACCTGGGATTGTACGTCCCTTTATTGTTATTCTGGAAGGACCCGTGTGCTGGCCGAGCGTTCGAAAACCCCTGGGCATAACCTGGCTGCGAATATCTATTCTGAGCCCTTCGAAAACTGCCACTCGGACTAGACCTTCGAAAACTTCCGCTGGGACTAGACCCACGAAAACTTCCGCTTGGACTATTCCCCCGAAAACTGCTTCTTGGACTTGAACGAAAAAAATTACGGCCTGAAAAGAATGTTAAAATTGATTTGAATTCAGCAGACTTCTGACTGTATGGCACTCAGGATTAAGTGATTGACAGCAAATTGGCTAAGAGCATCCACCACCACAGCGCCCCCTAGTCAAAATAAGAAGTACTGCATAGCAGCAACACTGTCACTACTGCCTATTGTTCCAATACAGATGAAACAGATTTGGCCAACAGATATATCTGTAGTGCCATCATCAGTATCATCTATCAAAGTATCATTCAACTTGCATTTAAGAAAGTATATGTATTACTAAACTGCAAAGCAGTGCATATTCAAATTCTGTTCTTACAAAAGAAGCTGAGGATGGATTAAAGGAGCCTTAAAGTCCAGAAGGGGGTGCTATTTTCCAATGGATCACGCATAAATGAATACATCATCAGTCAACTTTTTGCAGAATTCCACTTGTGGTCATTACGTGGCACATGTTTTGTAAAGCAATATGATACTCACTAACCCTGTGCAGACCCTCAAATTCCCTATAGACACTTTAGGCCGATAAGCAAACCAAGAGGGCCAATTGTTCATATGATATCAAAGAACACATAACAAGACGACTTTTTTTTATCGCCCCTGAAATTATTTTTGTAACCTTACTTTTGTCAGGCCATATTGTATTCATCCACAGGCTGAGATTACTTATCTAAATAGAGGCTACCTGGGGGTTTAGTAGAATACTGAATGCTTTTTGATGTGCACGGGACTAGTGGGTACAATGTACTTTTAATTATCATATCCTGTTAAGTAGTATGCACTTTCCCTCCTGAAATTATTATCAATTGGAAAATAACACCCCCTTCTGGAGTTAAGGGCTCCTTTAAGAGGCGACTTTTGAGGTTACTTACCGGGACCTCCGGGACCACCGAAACTGAAGTGTTGACCTCCGTGCCCACCTCCGCCGAAGAAGGCTTGGAAGATGGTGTTGGGGTCAAAGTCATGGCTGAACGGACTGTCCATGTCGTCTATGTCCTGTCCGTTGTCGTACCGCACACGTTTCTTGGAGTCCGAGAGGGTGGCGTACGCCTCGCCGATCTCTTTGAACTTCCTCTCCTGCTCTGCTTTCTCTTCTGGGGTGGCGTTTGAGTGGCGATCTGGGAAGATGCGATGTTCTCAAGTTATAGTGACATAAAGTACGAGCATAGTATCAAGTACAACCTGTAACACATAGTACAACACCTTCTAAGGTTATTCTCTTCCAAAGTCTGAAACAAAAGCGGCGCCTGCAGTTTAAAAAAAGCAGCTAGGGGGTCAAAATTCGCACAACTTAATCTCTGCCCCAAAAACCTATCTACAAAATCACAACTATAGCATATCCAGAATACAACATACCAAAACCGAAGTTCCCCTGCAGTACTTTAGAAATCCTCAAGGGGGGGCATTATCGAACTTGACCTTTGTTTTTCCGACCGCTACCCACCTACTAAGTATCATCAAGCCCCCGTCACAAATAAGAAATTCAGCTTGGCTGACGTGTTGGCGAGCGTCAAATGTGCATTTTCGGCCAAAGTACGGCCGACGTCCTGTCGATTACGCGGGCTTCGGGCGATTTTTAGAAATAAAAGTTGATCCAAATATTGGCCTTTTACCAGGTTAGTCGATTCTGACTTCGTCCATGTCCAAGAGATGGTACCATCTCATGGGGGATTTTTAGTTTTTAGTGTTCGACAGACGTCGTCCGAGATTTTCATTGGAAAATACGGTCGACTCTCGGGCAGTTTTGAAATTCGGCGAGCTTCGGGCGATCTACAAAGTCGGCCGACGCTCGCATGAATTGTGACACCGGCTTTAGGACCCATCCACAGCTTCTAAAGTTACACTGTCCACTTACAGACAGATAAAAAGCACCTAAAACATAACCTTCTTGGCAAAGGTAATAAATAAACAGTGACTGTCTCATACCTGGATGTGTTTCTAAGGCCTTCTTCTTGTAGGCCTTCTTGATTTCATCATCAGAGGCGTCTTTCCTGACACCAAGGATCTTGTAATAGTCTTTCCTCTTGCTCTTCTTCAACTCTAGCTTGGCATTGCTTAGCAACTGTTTATGCTCTGAAAAAAAAGATAACCAAAATATAGATGATTTGTTATCTACTTAAATCATTGTTAATTGAACATACTTGTATGTAAAAGTAACACTTTCATTCATTGTAGATTCTGGTACTTGATAGAACACCAACCTGTCTCAAGCTTTTACATTTTACTTTTCTGTTATCCATGTGTGTGTGTGTGTGTGTATGTGTGTGTGTGTGTGTATTGTTTGTTTCTTTACCAATTTGCTTGTTCGGGATATGGACAAATTTTCTTTTATATCTAAAACTGTGCATGTACCATAAATTTACCAACTTATGGATATTTATTATTATCAAAATTCAAGACTTCTTAATCCCAAACATTAAGACAGTGCCATACCCCTCGTTCTTTCCATGTTGAAGACTTTTTCATAGTCTCTGACCGCCTCTTCATACTGTTCTGTATCCATGTAGCTGAGAAGGAATCGGTTTTCACGGTATTACAAGGAAAACATACAAGACAATCAGAGATGACAGAATAAACAACATACTGCTTTGCAATGTCTCACAGGCAAAAAAGAAGTCACCGAGGATGCACACACTACATTGTGAGTTTATTAAAGGCACCCAGAGCATTTTATGAGGCTTGAAAACTGGAAATATTCTAGTTGCTGTAATCTTTATGAAATTGACATTTAATGCCACTGTTTACTACATTTGCGTGAGGATTTCTTATCAAAGGTGCTCAAAAGCAGCACAAAAATAAGCTACATGGTGATCTTTTAGTTTCACGCGCCTAGTGTAAATAGACCGATACCATAGCCCCGCCCACCTCTGTCAAAATTTAGAAATGCAAAATTAAAACAAAAAAATGCAAAGAGTTGACGGACATGCAGTCACTCTCTCATTGGTCGAACCGCTAATTGTGATGGACAGTCAGGATCAGTCTATTAGGGCTTGGATTTTCTATCAGTTCTCACCACACAACGACATTGTATCTTTGCTCCTTTAATGTCGATATGGAATGGTAAAGTGTTATTGAAACTTACTATGTGTAGGAATGACTAGAAATTGAGTTTTTTCATTCAAGTTTCTAGCCTCATAAAATGCTCTGGATGCCTTTAAAGAAACAGAGAAGTTAAAAACACTACTTCATTCTCTTAGGGTGAAGTAATTATGACTTGAGAATTATTCTGAAATGTAGATCATAATCTATTTCTAGTAAACTGTATGGATACAATTTCAAAGTACCAGATTCATTTCTTTTCCTTTCTTATCATTCTCGCACCAGACGGTGCATAGGGCGGCGCCCATCTCTGTTTCAATAGCCCTTGGGCCACACAACTTTGTGCAATCACTACAGCAGGGGTGCTAGTCCACTGGTAGGATATAGTTTCTTTCTACTAATAAGAATAATAGTAAAAACCCACCACTTCGCTCTCCGCAGATATGCTTTCAGGTAGTTGTCGTCTAGCTTGATTGCTTCTGTGCAGTCTTGGATAGCCTGATCTAACTTGTTTACCTAGAAACAAAAGAATGCTCTGTCAAAAACCTACTCTAATATGATATAGTACAACAAATGTACTGAGCATATCTGAACATACAGCTTGGTTTATCAGTGGCATTTTCTATTTGAGGCAATTATATTGACTCCCCCCCCTCAGATCTTATTTCTTAAAGACTTTTTTTTCAAGCAGATAAGAGCCTCCTTGCTAGCTTTTCAACTGGATTTTCAGTTCATGTTCTAATGAAGCATAAATAATCAGTCCTAAATACATGTATGTTCTAAAACTGTTAATCAGTGAATTCAATGAGATGGGCCATGTAGTTACATGATTATGATTGAAAGGAGTATACTAGTACAAGACCAAATGCAATGACAAAATTCAAACAGAAACTTTTTATAATTTTTGTCTTCATTCAAAAGAAAATTCATATCTGCAAACAAAGAAATTAATATAGAAATACATTTCCTGTTCAGACATTCAACATCTTCCAGAATACCACAGAAAGCACATAGGCTCGCCCCTGAGGCGTCGCCAAAAACAGGACACTGTGGAGTCATGTGCGTGTGTGGATGTGTGGAAAGGGAAACAACCAACGTGGAATAAAAACACCAACAGCGGCGGGAACCTTGAACGTTTCCTCCTCGGCTCCATCCATGGGCACCACGCTATGTTTCGTGTCTAACTCGTGTTGCTATGGCAACAGCATCAACACAGAACACAGCAGAGAGAAAACATCAAAACCAGAAATCAAAAAAATATTACCTTTAAGCAACATTTTTCCGAAAACTGAATGAAAGAAAGCAGTGTTAGAAATGGTCAATATTTGTACATTTGGAAATATTCTAAGGCCACACCCATTTAATTTCTTGGTTAACGGATTTTTAAGTTTAAAAAAAAAAACAATTTTAGAAAAAAAAAATTTTCAGGATTTTATTCTTCAAAAATTTTTTTTGGGGAAAATAAATCTGTTAACCAAGAAATTAAATTGGTATGGCCTAATGGTCTTTCTTTGACTCTTACCTTAGCCCCTACGGTAGCCCTGTTGTTATAGAGTTTGGAGTTGATAAAGACATTGTGGGGGTCTATTCTCAAGGCTTCTGAGTACAGATCATAGGCCTCCTGGTAACGTCCTGCCTTGAAGGCGCTGTTTCCTTCCTCCTTCTTAGCTCGCAAGCTTTTAGCTTTCTGTGGAACAAAAAAGAAATCATTAGGTTCTTTTTTGCCATCTCAAAGATCCTATCAACGGGTTTCGGTAGTATTTGTTGATCACTAGAAACTCGTTCGTTTTTGGTTTCAAGGCATCCTCATTTGAGGTGAAGCATGATGCTTTTTCAAGTTAGTGGAAGTGCAATATATAATGCAGCTTCGCTACAGCTCGCGTTTCTGGCCAAGCACACCGGGTCACCCCTACTCTTCTCAATAAGTGTGTTGGGTTCTTTTATGTGCAGAGGTTTGACGCTTGAGGCTAATGCCTGAAGCTCCCTCATACACGGGGCCGCCGGCTTCATGTCACCATCCGAAATGACAAATGCAATCCCTTACAACATGTCCGAGCTCGAGTCGACCCCAAGGATTGAACGCGGGCCCTAGGATCCACGGAATTTGATCCAGATGACGAAGCAGTGGGGTTGCGCCACGGGGACACTCAAACATATTTTTCTTCTAAAAATCTATGCTGTGAAGTATTCCCTTTCCCCCAACCACTAAAATTACTGCTTTTACAGTAAGGCCACAGCAAGTAATTTTTATGGATGACATCAGCGCGCTCATTAATTTTCGCCTGATTTCGAAATAAAAAACAAGAAATTTCATTTCCCTTCGACGGTGGTCAACATGCCAAAAATTGGCAAATATGTCGTAAATGTTGACAGCCTAAGGTGTTTCATTGCATATGAATACCCAATGTAGTTCCTGCCCATGATGGTATAATAACAAGCTGTTTTCTGCATTTATTCTAGCAAGGACATTATATAAATGATAGGGGGGGTGTAGTTAATTGAGCTGTTTACACAAGGTGTGTCATTGCATATGAGCACCCAGTGTAGTTGCTTCAGATAATGGTACATGTAAGCTCTTTTCTGCATTTGTTATAGATAGTCTATTGAGATGTATACATGAACATATTTACTGTTGAATCAAGGAGGTTTTATATTATATATGAATGAATACAGGACTATTACATTGGTTGAATACAAGACTAAAAGACCTGTTGGTCATGATACCATATTTCGTCGCCTCAATTCTTGTTTAACAAGAATTATGATCTCAAAATTTGAAAATATAGGAATCTTGTTTTTTTTGGCCTGCCTTGTTTTTTTTTTGCCCTATCTCATTAATTTTGGAGTCTGCGGAGGATGTCATCCATAAAATTTACTTGCTGTGGCCTAATACAAACAAACTACACTTACCCTAAATGCAACTTTGGCTTTTTCGTGGTCAGGGCTTAACCTGAGGACTTGTTGGAAGTGTGCGAAGGCCTTGTCCAGGTTGTCCTGATAGTAGAGACACAGCCCTCGCACATACATGGCGTCTACGTTCATGTTGTCTATGTGGAGGATGTTACTGTGGAAAACACAACAATCGTGGGTTTAACAAACAAAACAAAAACAAGTACACAACAACACGCTCATCACAAAATCAACACATCATAACTCAACATAGGTTTTGCTGTCGCAAACCTGTAATGACGTCACCGCTTTCCAATCATACACCACTCACATTATGGGATTAAAAATGGCGGCGCCCATAGACCATGTGATCAAAATCCTAAGAAAGCAATACAGGTTTTGCGACATGCAAACCTGTAACAATCTTTGCACAAACACATGCATCTACATGCAATCTATCTGGAGGATGTTACTGTACAAAATATAACAATGATCATAGGTTCAATATTTAACCTTTAGCACACTGAAGTAGCCATTTGGCACCCAATTCCTTATCGGTTACAGAGTTAGGCAGCGGGAAGGGGTTAATGTAAAATGTAGAAATACCTTTTATGGGACATGCAGAATATCAATTTAGGACCATAACAATCATTTTGTTTTATGCCAAACAAAAACGATAGAATCACATGTGGCGTTTATATTATTATAAAAATACAAGCTAATACTGCTTAGCAGTCTGTATCAGATCTTTTGTATATATAGCAGAGATTCCATGCCCTCAGTTGGATGTAAGACTAAAAATGCTATTTGCGTGAATCTTTGAGTCTTTTTATTCTTTAATAAGGCCACACCAATTTAATATCTTGGTTAACGGATTTTTATCTGAAAAAAAAAAATTTTTGAAAAAAATTTTTTTTGAAAATAAAAATCCGTTATCCAAGAAATTAAATTGGTGTGGCCTAATGCTATTCTTCTAAGGTTGAGCTGCAAAGAGAGATACATTTATCAAATGACAAGTGGCTGACAAGAATGGATTTCACACTATCTTTTTCCAGAAATCAATCAACACACATGTAGCATACATATCTGTACTGACATTTACATGTAACGGACTGGGATAAGAACAGGCAATGATATAATGTCAAATATGCTTCAACTAACAGCGGAATGTTTTATCAGAATACATAATGATAAACAAAAATGGTCACAATATTTTTGTAAATCTAATACACATACCATTATCACATACATTTTCTACCAAGACAGGGATATTCAATATGATATCATCATGCCCTGTTCATATATCTACCTAGTATGTAAGCCAATCTATATACAACTGTGTGCAAAAACGAGACGTTATACATTCCTGAGGGAGCAACCTGTTATCAACTGTGTTTTTGAGTATATTATTAGCATGCATAGCTACATGTACATGTAGATTATCTCTACAGTTATTCATAAATCAGATTAATTCTTTAAAATTGTTACATAGATAATATCAATAATTCAACTGTCTTGTATGTACAAGTTGCCATACACCTGTTACAATTGTCGCGCAATAAAATTCTTCTTCTTCTTCATGAAACATTTCTAGTCATGCATAGTTTGTTGTAAGGATTAGAACCTGTCAATTCTTTAAAATTGTTAGATAATAGCAATAATTCAACTGTCTTGTACGTACAAGTTGCCATACACCTGTTACAATTGTCGCGCAATAAAAATTCTTCTTCGTGAAATATTTCTAGTCATGCATAGTTTGTTGTAAGGATCGGAGCCTGTTAATTTTTTAAAATTGTTAGATATTAGCAATAATTCAACTATCTTGTATGTACAAGTTGCCATACACCTGTTACAATTGTCGCGCAATAAAATTCTTCTTCGTCGTGAAATATTTCTAGTCATGCATAGTTTGTTGTAAGGATCAGAGCCTACACCGTGACATGGCTGACACGTACACTTATCAACTAGCCCAAGCTGTCTGCCTACAATTGATAGAGATGGGGGGATCAGACGGGGCTTGGAACACTTGCTAAAAATCAATACCACCTGTCATAGCCAACAGTGCCTGGGTACTGGGAGAATACTGTAAAACGGGAAATGTATTTCCAGGAATTTGATTTGTGGTAGGAGAAAATGGAGTGTTTGCGGTGGTTTTTAAGTTTGCGGTTGAAACGTGGAGGTAAGCGGGCAAAAGACAGAACAAAGATTCTCGCGGTGAAGAAGTCACCACAAAAACTGTTAGCATAAAACCATGGTGAATATTTGCCCTTCTACAGTAACACAGGCTTGGGTTTTCTGGGAAACGGAGATAGACTATTCTGTATGTTCGAATTTCAACCAGGAATCTGAGATTTTAAAAAAATTAAACAAATTGGTGAAATGCAACAGTTCTGCACTGCTCCCACTAAATCTGATAGTTTTACCTGATAGTGTGCAAATGTAAAATTGTTATTTTCTTTTGCACCATTTTGCTATTTTTCTTCTTTGTCAGACCTATCTCAACAAGTTGAAAGCAAGGAAATCTTATTTACCCTAATACAGTTAAAGAAAATGTGTCCAAGGCCAAGCCTGACAAAGGTTTGAAGTCTGTGTATATTACTTGTTGCATCAAGAAAGTGGGGCAAAATCTTTATATATTACAAACTGCATTCCAAGGTGTGTGATTACAAATGTACATAAATGTCTACAAAAAATATCTTTACAGCTAATGAGGAAGGAATCAATGTGCAAAGGATTTTTGAGGTGTTATATAATAAATGTACTGGTGTCATTATTCTGGAGATGAGAGAAATAGCAAAATACAAGCCTTGGGATGCAGCAAGACAGAGTATGCGACTTCAGCAGTGCAAATAAATGTATTTAAACGTCTAGAAAATACAATTTACATAGAAATGATATACTCCGTGCTGCCACAAAGGAAATGAAACAAAGGCAGCTCAAGGACATGTGTGAAGTAAAGTGACAAAAATGCAAAAACAAACGAACACCACAGTGCATGAAACCTTTGGTAGAAATCTAGCACAATCAAACTCTGAACATCACGAAGGCTTTAAAATACTATGTCCCAGTGTAGGTAGCGGAAGGGTTCATAATGCGGGGAAAGCGCCGCGAGGGAGATGAGAGATAGATGCGCGGGATCACTGTGTGTGACAGGACACGTTAATAACAGAGCCCAGATCACCATCTGCCTAACTAGTCAACACCACAGGGAACTGTGAATGCAGAAATGTTTGCGGTGGTTTTATGTTCGCGGCGACCGTTTCACCGCAAACTTAAAACCACCGCGAACATTTTTGTCCAGTACTGTAGCAGTATGTGACTATAGCGCTGCCGCAAACTTAAAACCACTGTGAACACTCCATTTTCGCCTTAGCGCGAAATAAAAACTATGCAAACTTAAATGCATTTACAGTACATTTAAATGGTTTAAAAGTAGGGGTGTTGAGACACCCAAAGTAGGGGTGTGTGTGCATCCAAAGTACATGTAGGGGTGTGCTGCTCATTGTACATGTACCTGTTAGCCACCGTACATGTAGTTTTAACTGCAACCTCACACCCTGATTGTCAACATGCTATGAATTCAAATGAATTAACAGTACCATGATCTGAAAACTTTTGAAAATGTGATTTTACCAACTCACCTGACTACTTCAATATGTAATTTTGTATATCTGTGGAATTGTAAACTTGTAATGTAAATGTCCTGTTATCCTATGTACTTAAATATATGTTGGAATAAAAATGTAAAAAAAAAAAACTCACCTGACTACATCATGTGCCTCTGTGTGCCTGCCTAACAAAGCTAGCGCTTCCGCCTTCTTGATTTTGAACTTGGTACACTGTGGCGCGTGGTCAAGTGCTCGGTCCAGACAGAATACAGCCTTCGAAAGACAACAAACAAAATAAGTCATCCTTCATTGTTCAATCTATTGTATAAATCCACTTAATCTTCACAGTAGCAAAATTTCACGGTGTAAGGAAAATGGAAATTTTCACTACACTTTAACTTCACGGTGGCGGCAAGTGATTTACAGAACGGATGTGTGAAGGAATCATAAATAATAACAAATTTTTTCACGGTGATGATAAGTTCACGGTACAGAGGTGACCGTGAAAATAGTGAAAATAAAGTTACAATGAAAGAGACAAGAATTACAGTATTTGATTCCATCATCAATAAAACATTTAAGTCATAGACATACATATACAATGATATAGCACAAGCAAACTTAGAATAACATTAACTTACATTTGAAAAATATCTATCAGCTGCATATAAGATATTTCTAAGCTTCTAGTCACGGTTTCTAAACTATATTTCAGACATTCATATAATGACGTCATGACACATTTGGGACAATGAAAAATGAAACATTCAAGAACTGTCTCCAAATTGAGGTTATGGCAACTTGAAAATGCCTCAAAACAAAAATTCCTCTAAAAATTTAACTTGTATCATTTAATATAATAATATCTATCCATCTATTGGTTAGGCTTTTCGGCATGCAAAGCCTGTGGCTATTACAAAGGGCTAGCCCTGCTAACAAAGACAACTACAATACAAATGGAATTGGAATTTGTACCATTCAAATGTTAGTAACAACATACACAAAGGCAAATCACATGTTAAACTACGCATGTATGGTATAACAGAAAGTCCTTCTTTTCTACTCACTCTTCTGAAGTCTCCCTTCTTCATATCACCCTCTGCTTGGGTCTCAAAATGGTGGACGGACTGCGCCACCTTTAACTGGAAGAACAACACACATTGTGTCATTAAATGTCCCCTCAAGGCAGAGTATATCCAACCCAAAATCTGACACTTCAAGGTGTTTAGGGACATGTCAGAAGTTCTTGTCTTTTTCCAAACGTAATACCATGGTTTGAATCTGGGGAAGGGCATCCTGGTTGGAGCTGCATTCGTCTTTTAGAAGGGACGTAAAATGGGGTCCCCTGATTGAGGAGGTGCCTCACGCATGTTAAAAGGCGCTACAACAGTTCCATTACTCAGGTGTATACCTACTTGCTGTACTTTAGAATAATGGATGAATATATAATCATAGTTTTGTAAAACACTGTATCCCATACTCGGAATCGTGAATGTAGGGTTGCAAAAAATAACACCCCCTTCTGGAGTTAAGTTCGGCGTCACAATTCATGCGAGGATCGGCTGACTTTGTAGATCGCCTGAAGCTCGTCAAATTTCAAAATCGCCTGGACGTCGACCGTATTTTCCAATGAAAATCTCTGGCGACGTCTGGCGAACACTAAAAATCCCCCATGAGATGGCACCATCTCTTGGACATGGACGAAGTCAGTATCGACTAACCTGGTAAAAGGCCAATACAACTGTATTTGGATCAACTTTTATTTCTAAAAATCGCCCGAAGCCCGCGTAATCGACAGGACGCCGGCCGTA
This sequence comes from Branchiostoma lanceolatum, assembly GCA_035149815.1. NCBI lineage: Eukaryota > Metazoa > Chordata > Leptocardii > Amphioxiformes > Branchiostomatidae > Branchiostoma > Branchiostoma lanceolatum. Next base: position 12,115,620 of record CM068880.1, read on the forward strand.
CTTTGGCCGAAAATGCACATTTGAAGCTTGCCAACAAGTCAGCCGAGCTGAATTTCTTATTTGTGACGGGGGTTTTAAGACTGTAGGGTGTTCCTTACCTCATCAGCCACTGACTGGTTGTTGGGGTCCAGCTGTAGAACCTTCTGGTATGTGCTGATCGCCTGGCTGGGGTCACCCATCATCAGCAGACACTTTGCCTCTCTCATGTAACCCTGAAAAACAAGCCAAAAGAAACGTTTTCATCAAAATTATCAAATAGTCATTTCATACCTTTATCAATTCTTGTCCAAAGGCAAGCAAACATTATGTAAGACCATGATATACTGTACAATGCAGAAATGTTTGCGGTGGTTTGATGTTCGCGATTTTTGCGGCGAAGTTTCACCGCTAACTTAAAACCACCGCGAACATTTTTGTCCAGTACTGAAGCAGTATGTGACTATATAGCGCAGCAGTCAACTTAAAACCACCGCAAGCACTCCATTTTCGCCTTTGCGCGAAATAACAACCATGGGAACTTACATGGTGAGTCTACTAAGTAGTGCTTTTTTTACACTTCTTGTGTAAGTGGTGTTCATTAATATCGAAAGACCACTGTGCACACTAACACACACACACACACTAAAGGACACATGCACACATGATACACACTCAAAGTGCACACACACACATACACACAGCGCACACACATACATACTCACATTACATACAGACATGTGCATGCACGCACATACACACATTTACACACACACACACACAGTCATATCCATACACACATGCATGCATCCATACATACATGCACATATAAACATGCACACAGCCAGTCTATGGCGATAACGAGGTAAAAATGTGCCATTTTAGGGTATTTGTACCTGACCAAATTGCGACATTGAAACTTTATTGAAAATACTACGTGGCAGACTTGCAAGTCTGAATTGGGTAGGTATTTACACATGAGCTCCCATAAAAAAACGATATCATTATATACAAAGTTTTAAATAATATTCTGTTTATAATAACAGTCTGTTTAAATAACATTCTGTTTATAATCAATTGCTTTGCCCTTCAAATACTATTTACTCGATTGTCTCATAATCATCATCAAACCAAGCATGTACACGTAACAAAACCAGATAGAAGCTGTTAAAGTCTCCAAAATAAATTCCATCTTGGAAACAGTCCAATTTGTTAAGTGTATTGTCCAGGGTTTACATTCAAGATGTCTTGAAAACCAAGTGGAAAATTTAAGACTTGAGCATGATTTAAATAGTAATGTGCAATGTACCACAAAGGATAATCATAGCCTTTTGCTACTTGGATACAGCGTTTGCTGCTTGTTAACCAAAGCTATAAAATGAACAAGAGTCCGTAGGACACAATTCTCCGTGAAGTATTTATAGTATGTACAAGTATTGACCCACACAAACTTTGCATCTCTGCACAGTCCAAGTAGTGTTTTAGAGCAAGTAAAGAAAGAGTGTTTGTTTATCTTTTTCTTTCAATACAGGAGTGGTCAACCTGCTGAAAAGTATGTTTTTACAGCATGACATAGATGGGATCTAGAAATTCCGGGAAAAGTTACAAAGTTAGATCTAGATGGCCCCTTTTCAATTATCAACGAACCATTCAGCCTTACAACTAAGATGTATCAGAAATCACAAATATGCAGTAAATCCTCTTTCCACAATTTATTGCAGGCCGGCCTGATCTATAGCTATCAAGCTATTTGCAATAAAAAAGGCTAATCTATATTATCGTAACATTTCACGAAGGTCAAAGGTCACCGGATCTAACCACCCGGAAGTGACACTGGCGCGCGCACTTTTCTGAGAGATATTTCTCAACAATCTTTCATCCCCTGCGTAAACGTTTTACATTGTCACAGCCTCCGTATTATAAACTACAAGTGTGGTAAGTTTGAAGGTCCAGAGATTTCCCATTTTCACACTGTGCGTAAAAGTGCATCGTCCGTCCCGTGCGCACATACTGTAAGCGAGTTGCGAGTGGACAAGGCATACTTAATACACAGACTGGAGGTCACACTACACATGTTCGCAGCTAAAACTCACAATTCCCGTTGCCGCATTGGTATGTAACTTGGTATATCGTTTGCTAGGTTGCGTGTGGTGATGCACGTTGTCTATTTTTCAATGTAACAGTGACTATACGATCACAGCAAGTAAGGAAGATTTATACCCCGTATCTGCCTGAAGTATTCCAGTCATGCATAACGGATTATAACATGGTCCCTATGGCAGGGCAGTGGGACATAGCATTAATTATAGGGGTGCAATTACGATATTGGATTGACGTTTAAAGTAGTTATGGTGTAAAAAAGCTATTGTGCATCACCACGCCGAACCAGGCAAACGATATGCCAAGTTACACACCAATGCGACGACGGGATCGTGAGTTATAGCTGCGAACGCGCAAACAAATACAATCCCAATACTCCCAGAAGGAGGTCACACCTCCTCCCCGGAGTAAAAATACGATAGAGGGCATGTCCCCCTGGGCATCTACACTGTAGGATACCACTAAGGCTTTGACAAGCATATGTAGTAACAGCCTACATTTAACAGCAATGCCCAAAGATCAAAATGTCAATTCCTTATCCTTTTGAAATGTTGGTTTTGAGTACTTGTAAAAGTGTAGGCACATGCATGGCATGTTTTGGGAGGTTCCTTGATCGCAGTTTTCACGGGTCAACGCGTGGGTCATGTTGTCTACTTGTCGGTAACGAACAAGTCTGACTGGTTTATCGTTTACACAGATTGCAAAACAAACAAACCCATTTCACAAATTAAGACTCTTGTGTTGAGAACTTTAAATTTACGAAGCGATAAATAATGTGTAATGAAATTTACGGACAACTTATGTTAAGTTTTGAATGTGGGCAGCTAAGTTTAACAAATAGATACTGTAAAATTCTATATGCATTTAAGTTTGTGTGGTTTTTATTTCGCGCTGAGGCGAAAATGGGGTGATCGCGGTGGTTTTAAGTTTGCCGCAGCGCTAAAGTCACATACTGCTACAGTATTGGACAAAAATTTTTGCGGTGAAACGATCACCGTGAAAACCGTCAACATAAAACCACCGAGAACATTTCTGCATTTACAGTTACAGAAAAACTGCAATGTTGTCATTGTTGCCACCCCTCCCCCTATACATTAAGTGATCATTCGCCTATCACGTGAACCCTGACCTAAAGCCCAGAATGTTGGACAGTTGAAAAACAGACCACAAAGTCAATCAGCTTGAACATTCATAGCTGGCCATTATTTTCTAAACAGGGCTTCTGAATTGATAGTCTTTGTATCTTGTTGGACAGTTAAGTTTAAAAACAAAAAAAATGACTGAAAAGTTGAAAAACAGACTACAAAGTCAGCTTTGATATTTATAGCTGACTATATTTTTTAACTACAGCTTCTGAATGATAGTCTTTTGTTTCTTGCTGCCAATCTGTTTTTATGCCGATGTTATAGGTTACTCTAAATGTATTTAAGTTCGCATAGTTTTCATTTCGCAATAATGGGGCTTTCGCTGTGGTTCTAAGTTCGCGTCAGTGCTATAGTCACATACTGCTACAGTATTGGACATAAAACCACCGCGAACATTTCTGCATTTACAGTAACTTTACCTCCCACCAATATAATTACTGGGTGTCATCTCAGACTGCAGACAATGGGGTATTGCAAACATGAGTTATAGCCACCAAACTACCAGCACAATGTTTATGATGTGTTAAAATTATATGAGCAACGCTTGCAACCCTCGAAAAGGTGTATTTCGCACCTTCACTATTGCCAATGACCAGAATTCGTGCTGAAAAGCCTTTATTTTGTTTCTCAATTACAGGTTACTTTGTTATGGGGCACATTTCTTCATTTGACACTATCAAGAATCTCCAGAGTAAGAAAATCACATTCATGACTTGTGTTTTTGTTAATAAAAAGCTAGACCCCTGCACTTAGATACAGTTAGCAGGAAATTAAGCCTATGGTGAATATAATCATAACCTTACCATCTAAGACAAGCTCAGAGACTTTTAATTTACTTTTATGTCCTGACCCAATTTTCTTGTACATAGGCCAATATATATCTACCGCTTTTCTCAAAAGAAATCAAATCATCTCTGACGCAGGCAATTGATGTTAACTTTGTGTCCTGTGTATTATCATGTAATCCATGTTCCATATACATGTAAGTATACAAATGTACAGTATCACTCATATTGAATAGCGTAGTGTTTAGTCTTAAGTTATGTAGAACTCATTAGCATTGTTATAGGCAAAGGGATCTATGTCTTGATATTTAGTACTGCTTAAGAACTTGCCATACATTGTACTTGTTACATTTGTTGTGCAATCAAGTTTGAATTGAATAAAGTTTGTATAATTAGGAATACAAAAACACAGTGTAAAATAAAACGCAGGTCACCTTAAGGAAGTTTGGGTCTATTCTAGTTGTCTGTCGGGCGTCCTCCAGGCCTTCCAAGAACTTCCCCAGCATGATGTAACAGGCTGCACGGTTGCTGTAGTAACTCGCACATGTCGGGCACAGTTCTGCAGGAATAACAGATTGGAGATGTCAGTTTACCAAAATTTAAGGTGGCACGGTGGCATTATTGTTGACTCAAAACCTAAAGATACTGAGTTCGAAGCCTTGAGAGGTCCCGATGTTGTACCTTTAGGAAAGGCACTTTAATCCGATTTCTTCATTCTACTTGGCTGAAAATGAGTACCTAGCTTTGACAAGGGACGTCCCTTGGATAGAGCATTAAATGGAAGTCCCATGTTTGAGGAGAACCACACCTCAAGCACGAAAAAGAAACTACCACAGACATCATCACTCACACTTAAATTCAGTTAAATAAAAGAGACTAATCCAAGCCCTTTTGTTTAATTTCAAAGTCGCACATGTTGGGCACAGTTCTGAAGGAATAACAGATTGGAAATGTCACTTAACCCAAAATCTACAAATTCTATGTCTACTATACACATCATAAGGCTATGTCTACTAGAACAGGCTTAAGTAGTAGCATTCGTGTACAGTCAAACCTGCGTAAGAAGAGCACCTGGTCTATGTGGACAGGCGGTCAAGAAAGATAGGATTCAATTCTATCTGTAATGGGAACCTGTCCATATAGACCAGGTCATTTTCTTAACTTTAGTCAATGGGAAAAATGATGGAAGGGACCACCAAAAAGTAGCCACATTGGCCGGGTGGTCATTCGTACAGGTTTAACTGTTGTTCATAATTCTTTAGGCAAATGATATTTCACATCATTTAGAAATCAACTTAAATTTTCTGACAATGTCTACAACCCAAGCCCACTGTATCAAATAAGATACATGCATGTAACTACTATCTACAGACATCGTCACTCACACTTAAATTCAGATAAATAAGAGACAAATCAGAGCCCTTTTGTTTAATTTTTAAACATGATGAACCTCAGTCCTCCATATTTGTGACCTTGAAAAGCACAAGGTCTCTTTTGAATAACCTTTAAATGTCAGAATTTGCTTGTATACCAACAAATGCCAATGTTTACATCATTAGATGACAATTACTTTAATTGTTAACCTTCTCCCTGCTACTTAACCCTGTAACCAATACAAATTTGGTGCCAAAAGGCTTATACTTCAGCAGGGAGGTTAAGAAAAACCTTATCTTAATGTGTAATCTTAAGAAGACTTTTTAAGTCGGATAATCGATTCATTCTATCGCAACACATACTTCCCAAACCTCTGGAAACGTCTGTATATATAGGATTTGATCTTTGTTTGTTTTGTATATACTAAAATTATGTTGTTATGTATATACTGTTTAACTATGGGCCAGTGAGTGCCTGAAACAAATGAATAATAGATATCACATGTGATATTTCGATATGTTGCTCTATCCCATATGATTGTATGTAATCAAACTCATTTGTATGCACTTATTCGTTTGTATGTATGTATGTAGTAGACCTTACGAAAGTCGCTGTGCTTTTGTTGTGTCAATAAAGATCTCTCGATAAATAAAAATATATCAAGTTGGTGAATCCAAGGAGATTTAAACCTCCTTGGTGAATCCCAGCTCTCTAGCCGACTCAAACAATTTCTTGGAAGACACCTGATTAAGTGTCCCCGGCTTCAGGGCAAGGTTTCCTGACACCAGGTTTCAATCAATCACAAAAAACAATGGTCTGTTTTTCTCACGATCACACAATATCCTCAAGGACATTCCCATGTGAAACCTGAATAATAGATGAGAGATATGCTGATCTGACCAAAGATAATAGAGCTGGTATGGTATAGTAGAGGAAACCTGGTTTGTATTGTGAATTCCTTCATAATAATGAAATTTCTGTAGTGGTTCTCAAAACCTAAAACCTAATTCTATATGTTGTCATGTCATAAATATGCCCCAAAATCACACGACCCAATAGATTATCACATTGCAGAATGTTAAGTTACAAACAGATATCCATATTATAAGATGATGGATTTGTTTTAAGTTATGATATTTGTTAAACAAAATAATGCATTGCCCACCCCCCACCCCTATTAACATGTAGCTATAGACTTAAATGCAAAATATGAGAGTAGTAGTATTTCACATGGCAACATGTATCACTGTCTCATGTACATTGGTACATTTTGTTCCCTTATATCACTCATGAACAGGATAGGGGCTAGAATGATCCAATACTGAAACCGATCACACATTATGTGGATGACATGACATATGACAGAAGTGTCCATCAGACTATATTGCAGAGACACGATCTTTCATGCCCTAAATGCCCTATGATTTTCCCAAATCCTCAGAGCTTATGTCTGTACACGGCAATGTCATCTGACGGTCATAGCAATTTTTCTTATTTCACAACCATATTTCAGCCATTTATGTGTGTAGCAATTAATGAATCATGAGAAACCAAGCAAATTTGCAGCTAGTGCCGTTAATGTATATTAAAGGATTAGGCCACACCAATTTAATTTCTTGGTTAACAGATTTTTTTTTAAATCTTAGCAAAAAAAATCATGAAAACAGAAGGCTGGGGTGAAAACTTGCACCTGACCCTGTTCACTCCCTGAAACTGTGTGCACCAAAGTACAAACTTTCCTCTGAGATTCTGTTTTCATGTTGTTCTTCCAATCTAGTATTCAAAAAAAAAAGATTACCCAAGAAAATAAATTTGTGTGGCCTTAAGGAACAAAAATGTGATAATATTCTCAACTTAAATGCATTTTGTCTTATTCTTGTACAGTCCATGTATATAGCTTTATTACCAATGGGAAAGGAAAGGCATTCTACCTTTTATCACATAATAAGATTATATGCCAAATGGGTGCACATCATACGACTGTTTATGGTCTATTACCTTTGCCAAGAAGGTTATGTTTTCGATGCCGTTTGTGGTTGGATGTGTTTGTTTTGATAGCATAACTCGGTAAGCTGTAAATGAATCTTTACGATATTTGGAAGGCGGGTATAGGTGTTGGGAAAACGAAGGTCAAGTTCAAACTGTAAATGAAGATATCACTATCTACTGCGTCAAAAAATTAATTTTTTTTCCAAATCCTAATTTTCGGGTAAATAGAAACTGATGAGTACGAGGTGTGGTGTGATACTGTATCTCATTATCTATGTTGCCCATCCCAATACTTAAAATGCCGCTACTTTTTTTCTTTATCACAAGGATATGAAGACAATGCCCTGAGGGTATACATGTATATGATTCATATGATAAGACTGTTACCTACCCCAATGGCAAAGGTCAAACAACAATAGAAATGGAACTTAATAATAACAGTTGTGTCTAAAATCAAACAAAACATTATTTTTCATTGTTTAGATTTCCATGATTATATTATTTTGAAACACAATGGATGATTTTTTATGCAAGAAGATGCACAGGAGTATGAAATTGATAGGGTGATTCAACTTGTAAGAGTTGATATTACTCAATTTGAGTGGGAGGGCGAATACCATGATCATGATAGTCTGTAAGGTCAAGATACCAATGGGGGGTTGGGTGAAAGAGTATACAGGGTTATAGATCAATTGCAATGCTGATAAATATATCTTTTGGGCTATCAAACTGATTGAGTACATACATATAACCATGTACTTATCAAAGAACCTGTAAAAGTAAAAAGTTAAGAAATTTGTCTAAAGGAAAACTTGCCGAAGGAAATGACTTGCTACAGTGTAATTCTTGATATGATAACTGTAACTTCATTTTAGCTGATTTAACGGTCACTAGTCAACAGCTAAAATTTCATCATCGCTAATATTTGATCACTAATATCTGAGACAGTAATGTTAGTTCCCACCGTTAAAATTAAGTGCGGTGACATACTCCATTTTCCCCCAAACACTATATTTTCCTGCTGCTACATGTATATTAAAGTGATTTAAAGTATTCTGAAATCATGTCTATTCAAATGCTATCATATTATTACAGACTTTTTGAATGTCTGCCTCACCTATAACCTTTCACAGTGGTTCCAAATATCATCATATTGTATCAATGTTTGAATGTGGCTTACTATAGCCTTACTCAGTGGATGCAAATATCATAATATTATATAAAATGTTTGAATATCTGTCTCACCTATAGCCTTACTCAGTGGTTCCAAATATCTGTATCTGTATCTATATATATAGCCGGTATAACCGCCCTTCGGCGTAACACACCAGCTTCGCAGGCACACAGCGTGGCAGCAGCTGGTTATATTACACCGAACGATATAATATCATATTATATAAAATGTTTAAATGTCTGTCTCACCTATAGCCTTACTCAGTGGTTCCACGGCCTTCTCATACCGTTTGTGTTTCAGGAAAGTGTGCGCGAGTTGGACGAAGAAGTCTGACCGTTTCAGATCGGCGAATGACGGCCCCCCGTTAACTCCTACAACATTTGCCTGAACGTTGGATTCCTCCGGAAAATCGAAGTCGGGTTCTGGATCTTGATTGTTTACGTATTTTCCATTTTGTGTTTGCTCTTGTTGCTTTCTGGGACTGAATGTATTGTCTCTATCGAACCTGTCTTCTTGTACGTTTGGTTGAAAGCCAGTTGTTTTTCCATTGTCACTTCCATTGTCCTGGTCTTCATACAGGCTTCGTAGAAACTCTGTAGCTGAGGGCCCCCAGTCATTCCTGTTATTCACATCCTCTCCAAATGTCCGACGGAAGTTGCTGGTTCTAGTCCCACTACTGCTTCTATCATCAAGATCCTCTTTCAACGTTTGACGAAAGACATTGGTTCTAGTCCCAGTACCATTCCCGTCATCTAGATCTTCTTTCAGGTTCTGCCGAAAGTAACTGGTTCTAGTCCCAGGTCTGCTTGTATCATTGATATCTTGCCTAAAGACACCGGTTCTAGCTCCAGTACCGCTTTGACTAGAATTGTTGTTCTGTCTTGCTGCAAAGCCATACTTAGGCCTGATGTAGTCCCCATCATCGATATCTTCTTGTAAAGTCTGACGAAAAGTTCGAGTCCCACTACTTGTAGCAGCTCGTGGGGATACCCTTGGAGACGCTTGAAATGGAGGAGTTCGAGTCCCACTACTTGCTGCCGCTTTTGGAGATTCCCTTGGAGATGTCTGAAACAGAGGGGTTCGAATCCCGCTTCTTGTAGCAGCTCGTGGGGATACCCTTGGAGACGCTTGAAATGGAGGAGTTCGAGTCCCACTACTTGCTGCCGCTTTAGGAGATTCTCCTGGAGATGTCTGAAACAGAGGGGTTCGAATCTCGCTTCTTGTTGCAGCTCTTGGTGACACCCTTGGAGATGCTTGAAATGGAGGGGTAGCGTTGGGACTGTAAGTATTCCTCATCCTACTAGTACTGTTTTCAGGCATGTTGGTTTCCTCAACAACCCTTTGTCTTTCAGCTGATAAATATGTTCTAAACTTACTAGTACTAGATTTAGAAGTTTCCTGGACACCAGATTCAGGTGTGGATTTTGCTGTAAATGTATCACTTCCGGCGGATGGCTTAGGAGATGCTCTGTCACTTCCAGGGACTGGTTTGGGTGATGCTCGAAGCTGTTCCTCCTTGTTTTGTTCCTCCCGTGCTCTTAGTCTTTCCTCTGTTGAAGTAAATATAAAGGGCCGACTGCTACCACTGCTTAGAGTACTGGTTGTACTACTTATACTCATGCTGTTCCTACTCACACCAGAAGTGCTCTGTGAAACGTTGTCTGTGGAAGAGTGGTCATGCTGGTCACCATAAGTGTCCATTTCTTCAGCCTGGTTTTTAACCTCGGTCGAGAGGCGTCTAGGTCGGTACAGGTGCGACCCTATCCATCTGGAACGTGTGCCAGTATCACCTGATTTACCTGTATTAGTGGGGCTATTGTTTGGTTCTTTGTACTCTGTATTTCCCACCTGGTCTGGTTTTGCTGTGCTATGTTCTCCTTGATGGACGTTGTTGAGCTTTTTCTCTTCTGCTTTCAGTCTCAGCTCTGCAAATTTTTCACGTAGGCTGGGTCGTCGTTTTGCTGTTGGCGTGTCCTTTGTTGTGACCGTATCTGTATCAGGCCCTGGGGTGTCTGTTGTAGCGTGGTCCTTGCCCTGGTTGTTGCGTTCTGCGCTGTCTCGTGATGTTTGCGGACACCTGCTGGCTCCTGTTGAGAAACCGTTGTTGTGAGAAGCGGTGGTCGATCCCGTGGACGCATGGCTCATGCGCGAGGTGTCAGGAGTACCGACCGGTCGAGAGACATGTCTCTCTTCTTTCCTGTCGCTTCCGGACGAATCCCCCGCTCGGTCGCTGCCGTAATATGCAGCGAAAGAGTGTCCAGTCCCGTTTTGATCCCCTGCGGAACTGTGTCCGTCCCGGACGTCTATTACAGGCATGATGTATCCCTTCCTTTACGACCTCCAGACAACTAAAAACAAGCGTCTGGACGCACCCAGTGGCCCAGCACAGAACTATGCCCAATCCCCCACGGGCAATGAAGCCCCTACATCTGCAAAGACCGGCTTTCCGATTGGACGAACTAATTCGGACCTGCTATGCAGATTACAAAGGGGTAAGGCGGAGTCAATAACGCGGTAATTGCCGAGAGCACGTGGACAAAGAACGAGGGATCAGCACAAAATGTTGATATCAACATTCAGTCGCTATATATACAAAACACAGAGTTATGAAAAAACCATAACCTGTCCATAGACACAAGCTGTTTTGTGCAACCACTTTCCAGTCTAGACTGTAGTGTAATTTACTACAATTGCACTATAACAGTTGCCATGCGTAGCATATTAAACAATCTAACAATGACCAGCTAGTGACATGGAAAATATACCCCAGGCTTCAAACCTCTTGTGCATCACACCCTTTATCTTATGCTTGTTTACACTATTTAAAGAAACAGTAAATCTAATCTTATGTGTGTCCATCGGACACAAGACAAGGCATAACTTGACTGTATGGGCTATTCCAACTCATAGGTATGAAGGGGAGTCATGAAAATTTTATTGAGTTCATCCTTCAACCACTCTTGTGTCAATCTTTAAATGGTACAGTCCCAAGGTGTAATATATAGCTGACCCATACAATAATAATTGGGATGAGAGGGATTGTGTTGTCAGTCTCCTACACAAGTATTAAGTTAAACATGTCAAACACTCAGGGCTCAAAATACTGGGTGCATGACTTTGCATACTATTGTGCACCCAATATCCCGTGCACCTACGTTTTGACTGTAGGTGCATTGTGAGTGCACCTAGATATGTAGGTAGAGCTACATATGTAAAGGTACTGTTATATCTTTGTACACTAGGCCACATCAATTTAATTTCTTGGTTAACAGGATTTTTGAAAAAATGCTAGATTGGAAAATCAACATGAAAACAGAATCTCAGAGGAAAGTTTGTACTTTGGTGCACACAGTTTCAGGGAGTGAACAGGGTCAGGTGCAAGTTTTCACCCCAGCCTTCTGTTTTAATGATGCCCTCGTGCTAAAATGTAAAAAAAAATCTGTTAACCAAGAAATTAAATTGGTGTGGCCCTAGCATATATTGTAAATGCAGAAATGTTCACGGTGGTTTTATGTTCGCAGTTTTTGCGGTGAACTCTTCAGCATGTACTTAAAACCACCGCGAAACTTTTTGCCCACCTAAGTATGACTGTAGCGCTACTAAGGTTTCAAACACAAACAACAGGCGACACTTTAATTCCGGACTGACACTCTAATTCCGGACGACTTTCACCATTAAGGCATAGTTTGAGTAGGAGACTTGATATTCAAGAGTATGCTATAGTACTTGGTGAAAGTTACGTAGGTATCATCGGTAGGTCCCCTGGGACTTGGTCAGTTTTGCAGAATTTTGCAGAATTCTGCATCATCTGCAGAATTCTGCACATCATCTGCAGAATTCTGCGCATCATATACAGAATTCTGCGCATCATCTGCAGAATTCTGCACATCATCTGCAGAATCTGCACATCATATGCAGAATTCTGCGCATCATATGCAGAATTCTGCGCATCATATGCAGAATTCTGCAAGCCATATGCAGAATTTTTCTGCCAAACACAAAATATGACTGAATTTGCAGTGCTCACGGTATTAGAAGGTGGAATACCCTGTGGATATACACTCGCTTAACTATAGCAACATATAAAGTCCAATGGATTCAAGATGTACATTGTCCTCTACTCCTTGTCATATCCAAAATGTCACTATACTCTGTATCTGTGTCTATATAGCCGGTATAACCACCCTTCCGCACAACACACAAGCTTCGCAGAGGCATGCTGTGTGGCAGCAGCTGGTTATATTACACCAAACGACTTGTCACATCTCACCTAAATAAATTATGTAATATGCAACTGCATGCATTGTTTAAAGCTATCTTATGAGAATACCTCTACGGTACTTGGCACAGGGAAACGGCTTACCGACAATAGATTTTGGTCATTTTATGCAAATTTGCGATTTTGCGACAGACCGGAAACTGGCGTCCCGATTGTCCCATTCCAACTTCCCGCCAAACTTTACCTCCAATTAGACACAATTTCTTTTCAGACATGCGGTCAAAGTTATTTTTCATAAAAAAACGTCAGAGCAAGGCGCCAGTTCTTGCCGGGGGAAGTTTGGTTGAGGTTTGGCGGAAAACAAAGTAACGGAAAGTAACGGTCACTGTTTTTTGTTTACATGACATGTCCTAACTTTGAAATTATATAGAATAACTTTTCGATGTCCTTCCCTGTAAGAATTTGTATCAAATTGTAGGTACATTTCTCATAAACATAATGACGAAAAATGCAGGGGGGTAGGGCTTCGAGAAAAGCTCAGACACGTCCGAGAGTGCAGACATGAATGTCCATTAGATAATTGAAGTTCTGATGTGACCTTGCAAGATCTCGCGTGGTTCTCCTGCGATCTTGCCCTGTTTCGCAAGATCTCGTGTGATTTTGCGAGAAAGGCCGAATTACGGCCCGGAGCTGATTGGATAAGCCAGTCACGTGGTAGGGTTCCACCACCGCCTGCATGGCCGCGTGCAAATGTGGCATAGACGCCATTGTTAACATTTCCCTGTGCTTGGGTACAACGAGTTCCACCCCATACATGTAGCTACAATTGTTCTAGGAAAAAAGCTGGTACTCCCCACAAATTACTTGTTTAGTTTGGAGTATGGGAGCTGTGGGAAAACTAATTGCACTCAGGCCATTTGAAGCCTGGCTTTTGTGGAAAAAATCCTATGAGCGCTGTTGATATCTCGAGTCATCATGTCAAAGTTTTCGCAGTTACAAAGCTGGCAACTCAGGAATTTCGATCTTCTTTTCCATGGCATAAAAGATGGCAGAAATGTATTCTGAGGTGCATGAAGCAAGTAGAACCATATGAGTATATATCATATACTGTCAAAGTCCATCCCAGTAATTTTTGGAAATAACATTAGAAGTTCAGGCCAATTTGATGTATTCTTAGCCTAGAACTATGATAACTTGATTATGTTAAAAAAGGGTCCAATGATACTGCTAGCATTGAGGGTGATTTTCTCTATTTCAGGTGGTCTATGGGAGGTGTGCGATACTTACTGTTATGTGATATGAATGTCATTTGTCATTCATTGCTGACATTTGGTCTATAGTTATACCCAATATCTAACATTAATAAGAAATTTTCCCAAAACGCTGATTTCTTGAGGCTGCTGCTGTACATGTATCTTATTCTGACTAAAAGAAGCAGGTTCCGAAAATACAATGAACTCACACACTACATGTAAATGTACATGTATATAGTTATCATCGGTGCATGGATACATGTAGCAGAGACAGCCAGTACAGTCATTGACTTTGTGAGATTGACAAGCCTCCGTAACAGTCCTTCCCACTAGCGAATTTATCGGGTCCATGTTTTGGGGCTGGTTGGCCGTATCTGCTTGAGCCCCTGTATCTGCTTGGGATCCTGAAACCGTGGTGAGCTTGTAACTTCACACAGCTTGTAGCATCTGCTTGGTGATAGTATTGTGCGGTAAAAGATATTGTAAGCTCACAGCGGTTTCAGGATCCCTAGCAGATATGTGGCCTCAAGCAGATGCCAAAGATCCTGGACCTGATAAGTTGAAAAATCGCTAGTGGGAAGATCTGCAACGGAGGCTAGAGATTTACAGGATTTGCATCTTTGGCATTCATTCTCTCTTTCATTTGTTGTTTGAAAGTAGGAGAAAGATAATAAGCTACATGCATATACAATGTATTGTGCATGAAATGAACATCAATTATTATAAATGCTGTACTGCCACATCAGGTTATGATAGTAGAATCACTAGAATGGTTGACAAAACATCTTGTCACAGGTGTCTCATTAGTGGATAATGTTCCCAAGTTACCATGAAGTCTTCAAAAGGATCTAAAGCCTACATAATATACACATCAAGGCAAAGTAATGTACAAAAAGATATTAAGTATTGAATGTACAGCAAATCTAAATCAATGCCAAGTAGTAAAGATGTGATGGGGACAAGCTCAGATGGTGACTACTTACTTCAATTGGAGGAAGGAAGCACCCCCTGGAAGCTATGACTAATTTCATTTGTCTCAATTACATGCTAGATTACTGAGCTAGTCCTCAGGAGACCCTCAGCCCCCTGTTTAGGCTATTACCACAGGCTATCGGCCTTCTGGTGTGGGATAAATCATCCAGTTTGTGTCAGTTGACAAGAGGGACAAGTACCTAATGTTGCTTGGGGTGACCAGTTCACATCTATTTAGCTCAGCTCAAGAATAGCTGAGTTGTGGCAAGGAAACCCACTACTTACAATGTACATGAATCTATCCTTTAAGTTAGTCCTTACTGACCAGTCTAAGGGGTCCGGACCTTATTGCTACGGCCGCGTGGCGCGTTGGATACACCCGATCCCTCGATCTCGGAAGTTAAGCAACGCGCGGTCCGGACAGTGCTTGGATGGGGGACCAACCAAGGACGTCCGAATTGCTGTAGCCTCACGAAAGCTTTCCACAAAATCGTCTTCCGGGAGGGACGTAAAACGGGGGTCCCGTGCTCGAGGAGGTGCCTCGAACACGTTAAACAGCCTCATTACCCTACACATTGGGTACCTGCCTGTGGCACTGGCTGCAAATACACCTGATATTATTATTATGGCGGTACTGGTTAAGTGCATTTCTTTTTGGGCACTGGCGGCCAGCGTTTGATTCCCAGGAGCCAGTACCACATGCCCCTTGCGTTTCATTGGTTCCCACACCAGTCTTGTTACTGTAATGGCAAAAGTGCCATATAGGGATATTGAACTCAGAGATTTCAGGAAGAATCCAAAAAGATAAGGGGGCATAGTGTAACAGTGAGATACAAGCGCCTCTTACTGACCAGTCTAATGAGTCCTACTATATATAGTAAGTGCGTTTGGTTTGCGCTGTAGGTTGAGCTTCGATTCCAGGGAGCCAGGAGACTGTCTTTGATATAGTGTTACAATCCAGTGGGGTAGGCTATGTTTTGAAGGGTTGACCCTAACCTTACTACTGGTGCTGCTACCCCAGTGGAGGTCATGAGGTCAGCTCACACTGCGGCTATTGTGTGCAAACCCCCACAGTTCATTCTATATGTATAAACCAGAATCCTTTCCACCTGCAATATGCGCTCAGCCAGGGACAACATTGTTGAATGACAGGCGTATAATGGTTAATCCCAATCCCTGCCAGAAAACAGGCTTGGTGTCCCTTCAGGGAAACTGGAAATGCTGTGGCCAGAGACCAGAAAAGAAAGTGGTGCATGTCTCACTGTATTGTGTGAATGTTACCATTTCGGCTTTGTGCTAATATGTAGCTGTTTTACATTTATATGTTCCTTTTTGTATGTGCATGTGTGTATGTGTGAAAAATGAATTTCCAGTATAGACACTTAACGTTATATCTTGTCTTTGCTATGTGCAGTAATGTACACATCTTACCCTATACAATCACAAAGTAGATATTTTGTAGATATAAGTTGTATGTTACATATATCAGTCATGAGTAAAAAATGATTCAGGGTTCAAGGCAGTATTTGGACGCAATAGATAGGATTTGATCAAGACAGTATTTGTTATCTGTCTGCTTGTGTATGCAAATAAAAAAAGCTGTCTTCTTTAATGCAAAAAGTCATAAATCATAAACTTTAGCACCTACATTTACAGTTCACCATCATTATGGAAATATGCTGTTTTACAGTTTTGTTTTTAGTGTCTCTCTAAAATGGCAACACAATATTCTGACAGTGCACTCTGCTGTCAGAGAACTGTTTCCTGGGTCAGGACACCTCAGGAGGGTCAGGTTGTCAACTGAAGTAATTAACACTGGTCTCTGGATTTGCCCTATGTTCTGGTCCTGGCAGGATCATATACCCTAGGGCAGGGTGGTGTAGGGGAAACATGCTCTTGTCTGGGTTAAAATTTCACCACAGGATACTGTCCTCATCCATACATTCTCCTGAACTTTGGGAAAGATGACCTTACCTCATGTACAATGGACATGCATGCAGTACATGTCAGCATGCATACAATGATTACTGTGAAAAAAGTGTATAATGTCCTTGATTTCTAGATACTATGCTAGCTTCTGGTAGATGAAAATGAATGATCACTTGAAAAAGTGTTGAAAAAATATTCATGCTTTCAAGAAATATGTTTCACAAAGTTAAAATGTACAACCTGTAGGAAAGGTTTAATAGGAGTGAAAATGAATTGAAGATCATGCCTGAAATGCATCTGTTTGACCTTTTGTCATGACTTCTACCTCCACCACCAGACACCTATTGGATCCCTTGTGAGAAGGGGCTGGAAATTCATACAGTGAAACAGAAATCAGCTAGACTGTAGAACATCAAGGTTTAAAAGAAACATGTAAAGTTAAAAGCTTTTAAAAAGATGAAAATACATTTAATAAGTTGAACTCCTTCCTTTCTGTTGAAGAATATCAGACTTGCTGCATTTTGCAATTTAGTGGTGCTGGTAAACTTTCCTAGATTACTGTGAAAATAAAACCTCTCCCAGGTGACCACAGCTGGGGCAGGTCTGGGCAGAGGCCTGTCAGTTTACAGAGTAGAGTAGAGTACACTTCTGTGGTCTTGTAGCTGGGCAGGAATCTCCCACAAAATTTAGAGTATGGTGGTGCTTGGGGTAGAATAATCCAAGGATGCCAACAAGATAGTCCCGAAACAAGAATTAAAGGGAGCCAAGATATTTCCTGCTTGGAGTTATCTAACATTGCATTCTAAGTAAGAGATACAAAGAAATATTCAGTAGTTCAGTAGAAAACCTTTACTTTTGGTAACCAGTATGTTGGGTGCTAGAATTACAGTCTGATGATGGTGCCCAGTGTTCCCTTGTTCCAAATTTTCTGTATGGAGATTCATATTTTCACTGTTGACTGAACTGCATGGTATTGGGCCAATTTATCTCAATTGAATGTATCAAATCGTTTTCAATGGCTCCTCAAATTATGGCCTTCTTTAGACTGGCGACGATTGAATGTCGTGCAGCTGCCTATCGTCACAACGTCGCCGGTATTTATTGGCCGTCTAAAAAGGATCAAAATAGTCGTGAGACGGCTATAAACGGTAATCCTGGAATCATCGTCACGACCACCTTGGACCTGGTCGTGCGACCCTTCAGCGAGGGGCTTGTGGCTTTTTTTTTCTTGTCTAAAGAAGAACTGTCCCCAGCGATGGAAGTGGGTGATATGCTAATAAGCCTACAGGGTGCTGTTTCCTGTCCGGGAAGGAAAGTTTCTATCGTTTTCTTTGTAAATATGCATGCAGTTAGCAATGGAAACATATTTTCTCATCTGAAACCGGTTATTCTGGTGCGACGCCCTGCCACCATGGCAGTGGCTACTCTGGTATGCTCCCATTCTTCGATCCCGGAAGGGGCCGCAAACGTCGGATTAAATCACAGGTATTGCCCATCTCTGTTGAGCACGTTCTCAACGTCTCATGTGCAGTAGTACATTGTACATCTGCAGGGCAACAGTTGTTGCAAAGTCAGTAAAAACTTCAGTTTTTGCATTAAGAAAACAAGCGGTTCCCCTGCCATATTGAATTTGTGCGCAAGAGGTCACTTTGAGTCATACGCGCACATCAATGGCATTCTGTGCCGCGGGGGTCCCGTGATATTTCCTGACCGTGTATCTAAACAGAATCGTTGCTCACAACAATAATCGCATGACCGTTGTCAGTCTAAATTTGAAGGACTTTCCACTTTTGAAACTGACTGCCCAATAATTATTGGAGCTTGGAAAGTTGGATCTGTAACCTCCATTAACATTAATCTGCCGGGTTACATAAACTGCCACTTTGAAAAACAGTGTATTTGAGAGATATCTTGTGCAGCACCCCCAGGTATGCACAGTTTATATATACAATTTGGGGTGCATTATACTGGGGACGTTAGGTAGGAGATCTGTTGCAATCTTTTCAAGGTGAGAATTATGTACCCTGGTACATGTTACAGGCATTGGAGGTTCAAATCACCCAGGTATGAATTGAACCTGCTTGGTACAGGTAACTACACTGTACATGCATTTTCAGGCTGTAGGTTGCAGCTATGTCTCTCTACTATCATCTAGATTATTAAGTGAGGTTGTTGTCTTCCAATGATTTAAAACTTTCAATATATAGCACTAGTCTTAGTATCTGCAAGTTCCCCCAGAGTACAACATGTATGTAACAGTACTGTAACAATACATTTACTAGTTTTATTTGTGCCTCAACCTCCATAGAAAACAGAGTAATAAGAAAATAGATTCTTGATAATTACATGACCTCAATTCCCAGTACATATGTGTACTTTACTTTGTTGTCTGCCATTACGAATACATCTATTCCTGGTCTCCAAGCTTCATGATTCTAAAGACCCACCGACATCATCGTTATCTTGCTTCAATGCTTTTACATGAAAATCTTTAGTTAATGCCCCATGGGTCTCAATCATAGTATTACTAGTGCAACAGTGGGGTCAAGCGCCACTAACTGACTAGTCTACAATGTAACTGGTCTGGACCTTTTAGCCTAGTGGTTAGCTTGTGTGTGGGCCGGCAGACCCGGGTTCGATCCCTGCTCTGCGGGAGCCAGGAGACTGTTCTACTCTCTGCTCCTCTTATGTTTTACTAGTGTCACACACCAGTATATACATGTACATGTATTTGAAAGCTTCATCCCTATCCCTGCCAATCTGAGTCAATGTTTAACTCCAAGCCTCCACCCATAGCATGTTGAAACAGCTGGGCTTAAGGGCAGACTTCAGAAGCCACCCGCAGTATCCCGCAGGTGCCAAAAAAATCAATTGTCCTAAAACATGTTATCAACATGTAGAATCTGACCTTCATAAGATTGTAAATAGTGTTAACAACGTTAAAGAACCCACCACACCTTTCGAAAAAGAGTACATGTAGGGGCATGCCCCGGTGTGCGATGGTCCAAACCTTACAGTCCGGTCTGGGATGACATCTTGAAAAGGTGATAGTTCACCTGTTATGTCAATCCTTCCACAAATGTGGTAAATCGAAATAAATAAATAGATAAATAACAAGAACGAGATTGATAGAACATGTAGCAAATAACACAAAAGGTACATGTAACTGAGGTACAGCCGGTTAAAGTAGTACTCTAACTTAGACCAACTGCCAAGGAGGTTTTATATTAAATACCTCCTTGGACCAACCAGTTGTAACCTTTGGAAAAAGACTTTCTCACCTGTATAAGCTAGATATCATTTGTCACCATCCCCACTCTCTGTATGGCAATATGAAAATAAAGTAGAGTAGAATCTAAGGCATAAAACATATGAAAAGATCTTTTCCTTTGTTTTGTTTTTCTGACTGGGGGTAGCGGCTGTGGTAAAAGTTCCTTGGGGTGTGTTGGACCTGTAGCCGAGGAACTGGCCTGTGTAGGTCCTGGAAATAGTCTGGCATCCAGGCTACAACTTACAAGCCAAGAAAAAACTGAAGAAGACAAGACACCAGAACTGTTCACAGCTATGAAACAAAACAACACAGCGTCCACTATGTCAGTGCCTTGTCCTGTGGAAGGCCAGTCCTGAAGGTCTTCAGGCCCATAATCGGGTGGACATGCCTGGGGATCATTTTGCCCCAGTTTCTTGGGTTCTGAGAAAGGGGTCATTGAGTCAGGTCAACTTAGTGGGTTGTTCAGGTCACCCAGAGGTATCAGACAGATTGGTCTCAGATTTATCAACTGGTCCAAAGATTCAAGGCTAAACATGGTTATTCCCTGACTACTTCACCTGTCACATATTTATCACAGACATTTGTACTTACACAGTCATGCAAATGAATGATCAACCTACTATTCCCAGTATTAAGGTTCAAACAGAAGCAGTGTATCATATCTCTGATACATGTACACAAAGCCACTATAGGAGATACCTGCCAGGTTGACCGGGGCAAATCCCTCAATGACATCAGATTTAATTGTCTATGACATTTTGAACCCTCGTAATCCCTATTTCCGGCATTCTGAGAGGAAAATAATTGTGGAGCATATTTTGCAAAATCAAACATTTTTTTTCAATGGCCCTCCACCGCGGCTTGTGGTTGCTATGGAATGGGCGATTGGCATGCACATGCATGTACATGTACATAGACAAGCTTCTCATCTATATCTGAAGCCATGCATGGAAGTAGCCAACCATGAATGCGTAACTAATACTAAACAGGCAAAGAGATCCTTTCTCAGCTGGACAGAATTGTCACAGTCTTCTCCTAAAATGGCTTCAAAGGCCATTATGCCTTACAAAATCCTTACAAAAGTACTCTCCAAGCAGAGGTTGGGAGAGAAGGTTGTGACCATCTTATCATATGCCCTGTTTTCTCTCTCTCTCTCGATCACAATCTTCTCTCCTAACCTCTGCTTGGAGAGTAGCCTGCCCACTGTAGCCCACATCTGGCCTGGCCACTTTGGCACACCTCACAGTCACAGGTTACCCTGTAAGTGAGGGCTAGTATCACATGGGGATACTGTTATACAAACCAATCTGTCACACCTATTTACAGAATGATCCTTAGATAAACTATTAGCCTACTAAACAGCATGTAGCAGCTACTGGAATTGTTGACCTAGTTGCTGAAACAGCTCCTGGTGTTACTAGGATTGGTAAAACAATTGCAGTATTTCAGCTAATGATGATTTTGAGATTTGATATATTACAGGTAGAAATTGTAAATACCAAAGGCAACTTAAAATGGACACATTTTCTTATTCAATTGCTGTCGGAGCAATCATGACAAAATGTCCATAACTGACTAGCTTGCTCGCAATGTTCCCTAGTTTCACTAATAATTGTTCAATAGACTTCACACCTTATGTGGCGAAATAAAGTTCTCTCTTATAGTTCTCTGACTCCCTTATGCAAAACAGGTAAAACATCATATATTCATTTATTGATTGATATCTATGAATATATATTGAAGTATTATCAATGATCATGAATAATCTGAAGAAACTTAAACAAAACTTGGACCCATTATGTATAGTTATGCATAAGACATAAAACTGAGATCTAGGAGGCCACTCTGGAACTCCAGCATTAAACTGGGGGTGTTAAATAGTAAGAACTTACAAGGGCTGAATTTAAAGGCATCCAGAGTGAGTAGGGCAGAGTATTTTATGAGGCTGCTTGAAACTTGAATAAAAAAAACTTCAATTTCTAGTCATTCCTACACAAAGTAAGTTTCAATAACACTATATATCGACATCAAAGGAGCAAAGATACAATGTCGTTGTGTGGTGAGAACTGATAGAAATTCTAAAAGAATGATCCTGACTGTCCATCACAAAGTAGCGGTTCGACCAATGAGAGAGTGACTGCTTATGTTTTAATTTTGCATTTCTATGTTTTGACGGAGGTGGGCGGGGCTATGGTATGGGTCTAGCAAGAAGACATTTGCTCTCTGCACGATTGGAGTACCACATGCATATAGAAGCTGAGTTTTAATCTATCCAAATGTTAAGTGTTGAGATTTACTCGTTCCAAGTGTCCTATTGCATGTACTTACAACTATCACATGTCAGGTTCATATTTCACTGTTACAGTAGTGGACAACATGTCTGACCTTGGTGTCAAATCAAAATCTGACCTTAAGTGGGACAACCACATTGTTAGTATGGTAGCTAAAGCAAACTCAATGCTTGGTTTTCTAAATCGTACTGTAGGGTTCAATTCCAACCCTGACATTTGGAAAGCATTGTACCTTTCTATTGTCAGAAGTGTTTTTGAATATTGCTCACCAGTTTGGAGCCCTATGTCACGTAATCTCACAGCCCTTCTTGAGGGCGTCCAGCGGAGGGCATCGAAATTCATTCTTGGGCCCTCCGCAGGTCACCTCGACTATAAGTCAAGACTGTCTAGCCTAGGCTTGCTGCCTCTGTCTTACAGAAGGGAAATATCTGATGTTGTAGCATAATTGTTAAGTCCCATGCAAAGGTGTTCGACTTGGATGTAGCGAGCCTAGCCAACTTTCCTACAAGAACAACCCGTAGACTAAGGCCATACATGTTAGTTCCATCTAGACTTAAAACATCAGCATTTGCATCCTCGTTCACACCTTGCCTCATCTCGATTTGGAACAAACTTGAGGTTGAAACAAGAAGGCTGGGTACAAATGCTTCAAGCCCTGCCGACGTGGCTACCTTCAAAAGGAAACTCTTTTCTGTCATGAGAAATAGGTTCTGCCAATCGTTCAACTTGGAACAACCCTGTACATGGTCACTAGCGTGCAGTTGCTCCACTTGCCTTGCTACAATGCCTCGTTAATTTGTAACGTTAAAATTGCTACCTCATTATGAATCTTGTGCTGTTTCTTTAATTCATCTCTACCTTTGTATTGTATACTTAGTTAAGTTGAATTCTATGTCGATTTATTTATATCGGTTATCTATATTGTTTTATGATAATGTTTTGATTGTGTGCGGGGGACACCTGTTTTGCCATGCCATCCATTTTTATCTGTCAGCGCCAGAGAGAGCCCCTGTCATATTTGGACAGATTAGACTGTGTAAATCATGGTAGAATGGTGAATTGCTGTACAATGGACTGTACTATGGATCCAGCGGGTAGATATGGTTAGATGACTTAGAGTAGATCAGTGACAGACCATTCTTCTTATAGCATCATTCGGTTGAATGTAGGAAGTTTCTAGGATGCGGATTCAGCTCTGCCACAAAAGGATGTGACAGATGATCACGTCAGCACCGCACCGTCAAAAGCGACTGCTATGTCGGTCCACGCGTCTGTAGCCCTAACCGAGTCGCTGTGCGGTTTCCAACTAGATCTGAGAACTGCGATTAGGTGTATGTTAAGACGCCAGTCTTTTATTATTGCAACAGTATGTGAATATACTGCTGCTGCGAACCTAAAACCGCCGACAACACCCCATGTCATCCTTAACGCGAAATCAAATCCCTGCGAACTTAAATACATTCACAGCAATAAGACAGTGTACAAGTAGAGACCAATCTTTATTGAGTACAGCATGCTGTCTGCCAAAACGCAATGCCGCCTTTGCTTTGGTAGGCGTGCGTCTCTTTATGGTGACCCGCCCAGGACCTCCCATACGATCGCTATCAACGTGGTTGTCAATGGAGACCACCTTATTTTGTTAGTGAAAACAATTTCAGACATATTGGCATTATTGTGCCTCTACATAGGCACTTATCAGCTCATTTGTACCGCGTTTGCCGATATCTAGCGCACCTTTTTAGTTAACTTGTCGACGATTTTTGAGAAATTTTGGTGCAGTTATCCGGCATTCGTGACAATACGCAGTGCAGATATGCGGAGTCACTAACAATGCAGTGAATAGGAACCGGTTTGGGATTTTGGGATTCAGTGCAGGTAAATGGAATGTGCGTTTATCCGAGGTGCAGTTAAGTGGCTTCTACTGTACATGTTCTAGCAAAATAATTGTAAGGTTGATTCTCCATTCTAGCCATGCACCGTCTTTCCCCTTTAAATCAACTGCCTCCTGTGTTCTACATTTGCTTGGATCCTTGTAAGTGAGCTACAAAATGACCATAATCTAATTCGTCATGAACAAAAAACGATAGCTGTTATTCTGCTATTCTGAAATTTGGGCGAGGTTACGATGGGTCTTGATCAAAGTACAAGTGCCATGCCTGGCAGTGTGCCTAAAGCCACCCCGACAGGGCCGTACAGATGGCAGGTAATGTTGGCGATGTTATGAAAACTGTGTGGAAATCAGGCCTAGACTAAGACTGTTATTCACTTCCCTCTGTAATTTTCCAACTAGCACTCACTTTTAGACAATATACGATCTTCCATGTATTCAAACTTAAACCTGGGAAGGTAAGATGTGACATGTCATTCGGTGTAATATAACCAGCTGCCTCCATGGCACGTGCTTGCGAAGCTTGTGTGTTACACGGAAGGGTGGTTATACCGGCTATATAGACACAGATACAGAGTATAGTGACATTTTGGATATGACAAGGAGTAGAGGACAATGTACATCTTGAATCAATTGGACTTTATATGTTGCTATAGTTAAGCGAGTGTATATCCACAGGGTATTCCACCTTCTAATACCGTGAGCACTGCAAATTCAGTCATATTTTGTGTTTGGCAGAAAAATTCTGCATATGGCTTGCAGAATTCTGCGCATCATGCACAGAATTCTGCATATGATGCACAGAATTCTGCATATGATGCACAGAATTCTGCATATGATGCGCAGAATTCTGCATATGATGTGCAGAATTCTGCAGATGATGCGCAGAATTCTGCAGATTTCTGCAGAATTCTGCAAAATTCTGCAAAACTGACCAAGTCCCAGGGGACATACCGATGATACCTACGTAACTTTCACCAAGTACTATAACATACTCTTGAATATCAAGTCTCCTACTCAAACTATGCCTTAATGGTGAAAGTTCGTCCGGAATTAGAGTGTCAGTCCGGAATTAAAGTGTCGCCTGTTAAACTTAAAACCACTTAAAACTCCATTTTCTGCCCATCGTGACATAAAAACCATTCAATCTTAAATACATTTACAGTAACATATTCTTGACATGTTAATGTCATGAAAAAAGATAAAACCTTTGTTGCATCACAATCGTCATGTTAAAAATTTTGAAGTTAGCAGTAGAACTAGAATTTCAAATTCGAGCTCTGGAGAAAGGCAAGAAGGTTGGTAGCATGGAAACTAACTCTTGCCATTTTTTGCCTTCCTGGTAGAAAGTGTAATAGCCTTTGACTACAAGCCCTATTCAACACTCTTGATAACCAGAATATTCTATGAAAGAAAATATCAAACTTTACGGATGCGTTAACTTCTGTCGTGACTTGGTCCCTTAGAGTGTACCATTGCATGTATGCGCATCAGCGTTACATGCACAGGTGCACACACATGTTTCACTCACTCACTCACTATCCGGTTTAACATCTTAATACCCGCATACATATAAATTTCAGTATTCAAATCAAACCAGATGAGGAAACGCAAGAAGCAAAATCCATACCAGGGAAAAGGAAAGGAAAGTGATCTCGAACCAGTTTAGCTCAAAATTAAATGAACTCAATGAACAGATGAGCCTATCTTCCACTGGTCGTGACAGCAAAGACAGACGCTATATACAGTATTTACAGGTTCATTGTACCAGGGAAATTCCCCTAGCTCTTTTCAACAAGCACGATGAACAGTGGACCACGGCTTGACGTCCCGTCCTAAGGACTGCGACCTTTTCCGGTAGCGTGCATGTCAGGTGAGCGACACAGCCGGGATCGAACCCGGGGATTCTAGTTCCAGAGGCAGGATTGCTAACCACTGGACTACGCACACTAGGGCTTCATAAGTGCTCTGAAGACCAACAAATAGAACCAAACTCTGTTAAATGCAATGCTACATTTGCGGTATGTCTGCGATAGAATTTGATACAAAGGCAACACATAATACAATTTAACTGAACAGAACAACTAAGATAGAAATATGACAAACTCACCCACAGCCTCCTTGTATAGAGCCAAAGCCGTTTCATATTTCCGAACCCGTAGCCAACTATTGGCCTGCGCGGTTAGTCTCTCTGCTATCTTCCGCTGACTATCTTCCGACAGATCTTCTTCTTCTGGCTGTACTTCACTATCTTCCCCTTTCCTTCTTGCCTCGGCTTCCTTGTAAGCTTGTCTAAGAATCTGTGTGGCTAACGTTTTCTTCCCATGCAAGACGTTTACTTTTATGGGCAAGTCGAACCCATATAGAAGCTTTGAATGCATCATGATGTTTCCAAACTCGATAAGAAAATAAAACTGCCCTTATGGCAGATTATCAAACCTGTTCTAAGTGTTTAACATATGAATTGGCAAGTAAAGGCCTCGTGAGGGACTAAATGCTCGTAAACCTACCGGTATCTAATTATGTTTTCGAGAAATGAGGTCTCTGAGGAAATGGTTCATGTACTGCCTATCATTTACATGTACCTGCAACCTCACCTGTAATCCCACCTGTACTTTAAGTAACACACCTGTTAATGAATTTAAAGCTTCCTTCCCTGAATCTAAACATCAAACAAATGCACTTAGAGGGCGTGATTGGAACAAATGCCACAAGTAAAATACGCTTTTAAGATATAGATAGCGGGGCACAGAAAATACAAACGAAGGGATAAGCGTACAGATACGAACAGACAACGAATCCTTACCTAAATCCTGACTTAATCTTCACAAGTATCCTACATACAACGACAATTATTAAATTTAGTAATAATCATGCCGATTATTGGACACTAACCGATGTTTCAGTAAGTCTACAACTGCGACCTACCACTACATAAATAGATAGCCATTATGTAGAAGACTTACAAGTAACCCTGGCAAAAAGATGTGGGAAGATATGCTCTGTTGGCTAGACCTCCTAACCCTTAGCAGTCCAGAATACATAAAGATGTTATCCTAGACTCTCATGCATAGCTAATGTTGCTTCAGTATAAACAGGATACAAAGATCTTACGAATTATAATCAAGCTGTCTTCTAGATCAGGGCTGGAAATAGTGGGTGTATGTGCACCTGTGTGCATCCAAAATTGGAGCTGTGCACCTAATTTTTGACTCGCACCAGTGCACCCAGATATTTTTGTAGGCTATAGTGTAGAGGTACTACTGTACACTAGTGTACAGAATATTCTTGAAATGTAAGTATCAGAAAAAGCAATATTAATAACCCTTTGTTGCACTTAATTGGATGTATAACTTGTTCGAAATTTAGCCATATTTGGAAGTTAGCCATAGAATGACAGATTGAACTTCTTGATCATAATTATAAGAGCATTAAACTTTGCAATTATGTTTTGACATTCAACTTTTGTTGTTGTAGCTGCTTAACATTTATTCAGGACAAAGGTAAACTTATGAGTTCCCACAAAAGTTAAGTAAAATACAACACAATAGGAATTTGGCTCTTAAATGGTTCATCAGTTCAGATCACGAAATTTGAGCGGGAAATGTCTGGAAACTACGGAATTGAAGCTACCATTGTTTACAGGTTGTTTACATACAAGTTCCCTGTGTTGTGACTTGCGTTAAGTAAACAACCACAATGTAAGTACCCTTCTGCGTAAATACTTCCATCTGTGAATGCCACAAAACCTCAATCAGTTGGCAAACATCTTTTCTGCCCAAACCATGCGACAAACATTTCTTTTAGAGTCTCTCTGATAGAGGTTAGTATCTACATGGCAAATTCTATGGAATTTAGAGATTGTCTTTTTAACCCAGTTGTTAAACCAAGGTGGATTATCCAGGCATCTTACCACAGGAAGGATTTAAGGCCTAGAACTGTTTACTCTTTCTTTAAGGAGTAACTGAGCCCCTAGGAATTGAGATAAGGATCTTAAGAGGATACAATGATTGAATAGCACCCTAGGGTAGGAGGATTAAAGTGCAATTTGTGTTTGTCTTTATTTGATGTTACACACCTTTCTATGTTGTTACATAATGATTAGCAAGCTATCTTACATGTACATGTTTATGCATTTCCCTCGTCTAATTCATGGTTTGTATATAATCACTGTTAAAAATGGCCATATTCAATAGAGATAACTGTTGTTTCCTTGTTACTGCAATGTTTGTGAAATGATTTTTATAATACAGGGCTCGAAATTCTTTTTTGGAAATACACATGTAGGTGCAATGCAATGTTTTCTTCTGTAATCTTGAAAATCTTTCTGCAATTTGCAGGCTGCAGGTGGGTATTTCAAACGCTGGTACTGTAAAATAAAACAGCAAGCTCATCTATGTCAACTGTTGTCCTCTTTTCAATACATTTCCTTAATCTGTAAGACCTCAATTTTCTTTTGAATTATGATCTCCATAAGCCATTTCTTTCCCCTAGGCATTTGTTCTTCCTTCTTTTGTTGATCCCCTTTCCACAATAGGGACAATGAACTATATAATCCCTAACATTTCTGTGCCCAAATCCCCTACAATTACATGTAGCAACACCAAAAATCAATCAAAATGAAACATTGCAACCCATTAAAATGTATGATAGGACAGAATCAATTGTAGAGATTAGCATATGGTTCTGTGGAATGTACGGAATGCCTGTGCCCTTAATTATGACACACCTACACACGCAGGTGTGAAGGTCAGTATAGAGGGTCACCTGGGGGGTAGTTCAGAAACAACCACGGGGGGAGGGAAGATTACGTTTCTGTAAATGCAAAAATGTACGCGGTGGTTTTATGTTCGCGGTTTTCATGGCGACCGTTTCATCGGGAACTTGAAACCTCCACAAATATTCTTGTCTAATACTGTAGCAGTATGTGACTGTAGCGCTGCCGCCAACTTAAAACCACCGTGAACACTCCATTTTCTCCTTAGCACGAAATAAAAACTATGCAAACTTAAATGCATGATTTACAGTAGTAGGAATTGGTACAAACATTTTTCACCTATGTA
Organism: Branchiostoma lanceolatum; assembly: GCA_035149815.1. Taxonomy (NCBI): domain Eukaryota; kingdom Metazoa; phylum Chordata; class Leptocardii; order Amphioxiformes; family Branchiostomatidae; genus Branchiostoma; species Branchiostoma lanceolatum. Next base: position 12,145,049 of record CM068880.1, read on the forward strand.
CAGTATTTTCTTCTTAACCAGTATTTCTTAATCTTTAGGGTGGTCCCTTCAGTTAACGGAGTAAATGATTTCCAAGGGAGCCCTTACAAAATCTATAGTAACTATTACAAAACTATTCACATCCACTGTATACCATCATAATCATCTTTCTTTTACTCCTTCCACTCTATTCCCTCCCCCAAACTCTTATTGGTACATCCCTAGGTAGGTCAATGAACCATCATTATTCAACTGGTTGGGGCTAATCCATTTGTCTACTGGGGCGGACTGATGAGATATTATGGGCTGTTCCAATGTTATATAATGGGTTTGAGGTAGTTGGAATAAAAGTTCTATCATAAGTGCACATTTCCATACTGAATAATCGTCAGACTACATCGAGGCATAAAAATCATAAGCTTCATCCTTATTTGCTTGCACTAGCTTCAAGATTATGCATATCATACAAAAATCTTGTGTCCAATTTGTCTGCCTGCAGTACCACTTTTGTCTGGTAGGGGGCACTTCATCACAACCACTTGGACTGTACAGATACACAGGTACATGTATGTGCCTAACTAAGCTAAAAATTAGATTATGCCTAACTAATAATAGACATGAAGAAAAAAGGACATGCGTGACGGCGCAGTTGTCCTGCTACAGCACAATAATCATGCAATCATACAAATCTAAGGGAAGAATGCTAACAAAAATATCATGTAATCACAAAGGATCATCATCAAAAAGGTTACTTTTGTTAGGTTCAAGTTAATGATGGGTGGGTGTGGTATGGGAGCCATACTGAAATGACTCATACTACATCGCAATTATTTCTTATCCAGAAAAAAATGAGTCGCAAGACCATATTGCGAGTATAAAATCAATATGTATTAGTAGAGGAAACTTGACTGAAAAAAAAAGAATATCTCCAAAACCCCTTAACCAGGGGCAGTTGTGGGAGTCATTATTATATATCAGGCAAATCTGACCTCCTAAAACCAATGAATATTGAAATCCACAGCCTTATGATAAAATCGAAGATGTACTAGTTCTATAGTACATGTATTAAATATCATAGGATACCCTATTGCCTACTATATAAAAAGAAGGATAATGTAGACATTGTAATACAGTTCCATTTGACCCTATACAAAGGTCAAGTAACACAATTATCGTAAACTGCCAAATAGCATGGCCAAGTACAGTACATGTCACCATAATTGCTCTAGCAAAGTCAGTGCTATTTAGACACTTGACAATTGCAATTTCACTTTCAAACTGTTTGGATTTCTTAATCTATACCAGTCTAAGCAGTGTTCAAAATTTGTTTCATTCTACATGTATATGTCCCCGTGGTGCAAGCGGTCCTAGGGGTGACCCCAGCTCGGACATGTTGTAAGGGATTACATTCGTCGTTTCGGATGGTGACGTAAAGCCAGTGGCTCTGTGTATGAGGGAGCTTCAGGCATTAACCTCAAGCGTCATACCTCTGCACATAAAAGAACCCAACACACTTATCGAGAAGAGCAGGGGTGACCCGGTGTGATTGGCCAAAAACGCGAAGCCGCATTGCACTACCACTAGCTACTTGAAAAAGCATCATGCTTCACCTCAAATGAGGATGCCTTGAAACGAAACGAACTACATCTGCAAAATATTCTTCAAGTCTATAAAGTATAATTCAAGTAGGGAAAACCCAAATATATTCCTAACAGTACTTACCGATGGCTTCATTATATAGCTTGATGGCGTCCTTATAGTTTTTACGAGTGTACTGGGTGTTTCCTTGGCTTTTTTTGGCCTCAGCTTTCCTGTAACAATAAAAACAAGAGGTTCAGCCAACTATAGTATAAAAGTCCAGAAACACAGACACAAAAACACACAAACAAAACAATATCTCCATTTTTCATGGAGACAAAAATCAATATGACTTGTGTATAAACTGATGGGAGTTGAACTGAATAAAGTACGTTTGACCGCTGGACAATACGAGGTCAGCAAGCATGAGATAATGATGTTGTATCACTGGTGACAATCAAATCTCACCAACTTTTATGTACACATGTATATCTGGTGATAGAAAATTGTATGTTGTAGACATCTAGCAAAGGCATGATTGAATTTCAACTGCAAATCCTATTACAAATATCCGACCCTTTGAAAAAGGGTAAAATATAAAACCTATAATATACATGTAGTATATTTCCTATGACACAAACATGTAGACATTTTTTGTGAAATGTTGAAGGGATTTGTTACAAAAGCAAACAAACAAATCTTCCATAATACAAGTTGACAGCACTGAGTGCTACATCTTATAGTGAAAGACAGCTGTATATCTATGCATGTATGTTATGTATCAAATTATGTATACACTTAACTTGATATAATCTACAATCACCAGAAATATCTGTACCTTTCTATATTAACATCAGATGATCTTGGTTTTGGATTAGCAAATTGAAAAGGAATGATAGTATGATGGATATTGGACATAATTGGCCTAGATGGAAAGATAGAATTCTATATAGCATAAACTTGCAAATACCGATCTACTAGTGCTGCACTTTGGTGCGAGTCTAGCAAAAGCCACAAACAAGACTTTTTTTAAAAAGAAAGTCCTAAAACCACTCTAATAATGTTATGTCTCATCTTCAAGTGGAAAACATGGCAGGCACATTGATTGTTGCTATACAGTCTTGTCCGGTATATTTGTAGAGTGATTGTGTAACAGGTAATGATAGGCTTCAACCATTGTAATAAAGAATATAATAGACTATTATTATCAACAGTTACTGTGTTAACAATAGTGACAAGACTGGTCTGGTGGTATGCATACCTTCTGTGTGAAAAGATATGGAAAAGCCTAGTATTAGGAGAACAGAATAGGAAAACTGTATGTAGTGACAAGTTTTTCAACATGTTTGCTTCCCTTAACCTGTAAACGTAAAGCAGTCATTGAGTCAACATGTTATGAATATTATGATACCTTTTCTAAAATACCTTTTCTATTGGTTACTTCAATACCGTACTTGTCACCACAGTTGGCGACTGGCCTTTCAGTGAAGTTCTCTGGGTCACCCCTACTAGTACTCTTATCAACAAGTGTGCTGGGTTCTTTAACATGTAGCGATTTAACACTTGAGTTATGTACTATTACAGGACCAAAGACTTAATTTCACCTCCAAAGGACTGAACTTCTATTGTTAAGCCAAAGTAAAATGGATGGTTCATTTTTTCTATTAAAAGAGACTGCATTTCAAGAAGTACAGTACAATGTATACAAAACGAATGATATCAATTCTCTACTTTGACAAATGGTAAATTATCATCACAAACATCCTTCTACAGTAAGTTCTGTGTCAAACAATAACACTAACTAAAATTCAAAACACAAGACATAACAGTATTCACACACATTTATAATGATGTCAGTATGGTACTTTCCAGACTCACAAATAGTTACATGTACTATGACCTTTGGCCTACCTTACTACATGTGCTTACCTCAAGGGATCAGCCAATTAAGATAAGGGGGAGGAACAGGGCTAAATGCAAATGTACAATTTCATTAAGTTACAAGATAGCATAATCAGATATATCTAGTATGTTACAGATTTGGTGAGCGTCTATTTCTTTTAAAATTGTTCTTGTACAATTTTTTCTTAAACATTCCAAAAAGCAATGTATTGGGTGCCATTTCAACTCCCACCCTTTCACAATCATTTCTGATTTGTCCCTAAGGTTATGTGTCAAGTCTGGCTCAGCCAAAAATAGAACGGGGACCATCCATGGGTCCTTTTACATCCTATCAATAACTCCCAAGTTAGGACGGGTCATTACATAATAGAACATGTTCACTCACATGACCTTAAAGGCATCCAGAGCATTTTATGAGGCTTGAAACTTGAATGAAAAAACTCCAATTTCTAGTCATTCCTACACATAGTAAGTTTTGATAACACTACACCATTACATATCGACAAAGATATGATGTCGTTGTGTGGTGAGAACTGATTGAAAATCCAAGCCCTAATAGACTGATCCTGACTGTCCATCACAATTAGCGGTTCGACCGATGAGACAGTGACTGCATGTCTGTCAAATAGTTGCATTTTTATGTTTTGATTTTGCATTTCTACGTTTTGACGGAAGTGGGCGGCGCTATGGTATCGGTCTATCTAAACTAGGCGCGTGAAATTAAAAGATCACAGTGTAGCTTTTTTGTGCCGCTTTTGAGCACTTTTGATAAGAAATCTGCACGCAAATGTGGTAAACAGTGGCATTAAATGTCAATTTCATAAAGATTACAGCAACTAGAATATTTCCAGTTTTCAAGCCTCATAAAATGCTCTGGGTGCCTTTAACAAAGTTAACTATATTCTTCAGCTGTACTAGGCTGTTGCCTAGCAACAAAGCTATTCATTAGTCAAACTAGCTTTCCTCTGTCGTCTAGTTGTTATATGTAGACATTAAATCTGTAACCAAAAATATAGATAAATTTGTGTCCAATTATCATACAATTTGGAGCATTTTTGACCTGCAATATGATGTCGGATGCTTTATGAATAAAGTTTAAATATTACATATGACAATTGCAAAAGCAACATCGAGACCTACAAATGCTGGCATGGGAGGTGATACCTGCAATTATGTATTGATTATAGGAAAAAATAAACACAAAATTGAACCTAGACAAGATTGGCCAATCATGTCTAAGTTATAAGGTAAGTGGTCGAACCTCAGACTGAGGACGAAGCATGATGCTTTTTCGTTAGCTAGTAGTGCAATGCGGCTTCGCTACGGCTCACGCGTTTTTGACCAAGCACACCGGGTCACCCCTACTCTTTTCGATAAATGTGTTGGCTTCTTTTACGTGCAGAGGTTTGGCGCCCTAAAGCTCCTTCATACACGGGGCCGTCGGCTTTACGTCCCCATCCGATAGGACGATGCGCATCTTTTCCAGTCGTGTCCAGGCACGGGCGCGAACTTGGGCCGCTGGCTCCACGGAATTTGAACCAGATGTGGGGAGAGGAAGAGTGCGCAGACCTCTACACCATGCGGACACGCGTTAAGTTATGCATGTACATACTTAAGTATAGCATGTCTTTTCTGTAGATGTTATATAAGAATGATCTTTACTTAAGTATAGGATTCAAACTTCACACATTTCCAATAGCAAAAAAAAGTATGACATATATTGTTTACCAGCCGAATACTTTCAAGAACTATATGTTAAGTTTATTGTTGCATCACCTTAATGTTTTCAATATGGCTACTGCGTTTTCAAAATAACCCAGTACAAACTACAATTCAGCCATTTGTGCTGAAAGTGTTTCTTTTCTAATAAATAAACAATTTCTCTCTCTCTTTCTCGCTCTCTCTATATACATTGTAAATATATATATATATACTTATATATACATGTATATATTTGTTTTTAGAGCTCAATTATTGTGATAAGATTGTTATTATTAACCATTCTTCATCACCAGATGTGGATATAAATGAGTGCAAGCATCTGTAGCTGACATCCTCATCTCACCTCATCTTCTACTTTATCAACCTTTTGATCTTTAGCATAGAAGATCTGGCGACCAGCTTGTTTCACCTTTCTCAACTTCCTGTTTTTCTAAATGTTTCACTTAGTGTCATGCTCAGCCTGGATGCCAGACCCTGAATCTCTATCCCCTGCATAATACCGATATTATACAATGTAGCAGAGGTTTTTCTAGGAAAATTGAACAAGAGGGAGCACACACAGGCGAGGGAGTGAATTCTATGTATTTTTGGAAGAATCAATCGCTGAGGGAAGGCTGTATGCTGGATATTATTAAGCTAAAATCTGAATTCGACAAGGGGGTGCTTGGCTGAAACAAGAGGGTGCAGCGCCCCTCTTCCTGATTTAGATGAACCCCTGATGTAGAGATTGGGGGTCTGGCATCCAGGCTCATTTTTGTCCATTCTCTGATACTATCCTCTTATATTTTCCGTTGCCGGCAATTCCTTTATCCTCCTTGGATGGTTCCTTGCATGATAGTTCTGAACAAACAATAGTTCTGCCAAGCTAGTCCAGCTGACTGTGTCAGGTGGCCGTAGCACTTCAGCTTTCTTTTCTTTACTGCGATTTTTATCGTTTTTGTTTTTAAAACAATCTCACTCAAAACAAGGCCGTAAAGGGTCACATATAAGCATTGAACTACTAGTAATTGGCGTGATTGGTTAGGAGGTTTTCATACGGATCAATGTTTTGCTTGACTTTATTCCTTACTTCTGCATTTAAGATGTGGTCTCGCACATTTTGGCACTTGCATTTCGGACGTGTGTAACATATAACTATTAGTATTAGGTAGGTACATGTACAGGTATCGGACTAACTGTACATGGCCCTACTGTGATCCTGTTGGCACCATAATCTTGACAGGGTAAGTTCCACAGGTCAGAGAATGTGCTCTTTCAAGATGGTGGCATACTTTGAACCCAATAGCCATGATACTTGAGGTATTGAGAATGGATACATCTGCAAATTGCAATAACTTTTTATTTAGGGGACATTTGTACAGTAAATCTTTTGTTACTAAGTCATTTTTTGTACAGATGCCACTCCAGGATTTTGGCATCAAAAAGTAGGCATAAAGTTTTATCAGACTAAATCTTAGAGGAATTGACTTCCGTCAAATTAAGTCTGTAGCGTTACAGTTAGTACATGATGTAACGTGGGGTCCCATAACTCCAACAGTACCATAACTTCGAACGAGTTTTACTTTGTCTTATTATGCAGAAGAGAGACATGTTTGTTTCTGTCCACTGTGCTGAATAAAAACACTGAGAACTCAAGTTCGTGCATATAGCTGTCCTCTGAATGAAACACGGATTTGTGTACAGTTGACTGTATTTTGTGACACCAGGAAAATTTGGTTGTAAACAATGGCTATGTTCGATGCGAGGTCATTGCGTAATGGCAACTCTTACATAAAGAACAGTCAACAATCCTTACGCAAACTTTCTTGTTTTACACATCCGTTAATCCGTTTGCTGCATACATAATTGACATGTGTATGTCAAAGGGCAAACGTGAGTTAGAGTGTGTGTCAGACAGCAAAAGAAATTCTTCCCGCCATCACCACAGAAACCCCATAATCCAGCCACCAACAAGCAAACAAACAAACAAACAAACAAAACTCAACATCACGGTCGAATCATACAGTAACGTTATATCCTATAACTCACTTGACACGTTGACTTTCCTGGTCTTCGTCGTTGTCCAAAACGATCTTTTTTGCCTCGTTGACGGGTGAAGTCTCCACTGTACCGTTCGCCATACCTGTCACCCCTCCGTCAAACCTAACCATAGCGGGAAAAGATCAGGAAATCGGGGGTAAGAGGAAGTTTTTTTCCCGCCGTATGTAAAACACCGCAAAAAGAGGGGAGGGGGGCACGAGTGAAAACTCTCGCTTGCGAATTTTCTGACTAAAATAGCGAACGTGTGCGTGTCTTGGCAAGCCTACAGAAATGATTACGTCTTGATTTGGTGCCAAGAAATTCGTGGGGAGGTCTTGTGAGGCCTTCCAATCCCTCGTGTTGCCCACGCGGTGGTTATCGAAGATTCTAGAAAACCTCGGAAAGGAAGTTACGACAACTAGAAAGGCCGGTCGGTCGCGTGTCGTCTTTAGTTTGACTGTCTGTTCAAGTGTGTATTCCCTCGGGCTGGTTAATGAGATAAGCCCTGGTGGGCAGGGATGGTGTAGAGTACCTCTCTACCGGACAATCGAGCGGGAAAAGTGGTCACTTACCCGACAGAAGAGGGTTCACAGTCGGCTTCTGTTTCCATATTCTCGACCTCTTCGGACGACATTTTTTCCCGGGATCAGAAAGTCTCGTGCCAACTCTCGCTCGCTCTCGCGAGAAGTGGGGATTCCCCGTGAAGAAAGAGGAATTTCCCTCCTTAATTATGTCATGACGCATAGAAACCACGTATGACGCGTCTATGACTCACCCAGGGAATTTTCATCTGCAAATTTCGAAACATCTTTTGTACGTACTATAAATATTAATATGTAAACTAGAGTTAAGTATTTGTGTACATATACTTCAGGTTTGCTATGTTAGTTAATAGCCATTACGCTGCTTTTTTATGAATATTGGTATTGAATTTTTCTTTTATTTGAGTTGAATGTGTGATAGTTGTGTTCCGATTTGTTATAAATAGAGAGAACGCTAGTGACCCCCAAAACACCCCTCCCTATGAAATGGTATGGCTGCCCTGCAACGTCACAAAATCAAGATGGCGGCCACCACACATGCCAGCGGATCCAACAAAGGTTTTGCTACGCAAACCTGTAATAGAACATTTGGGTTGAATTGTACTTAAAGAGTCCACATGTAGATAACGTTAGATATTTGTGTGTAGGGGAGAACTAAAAGTTGTGGTGTGAAAGTTAACGTTACTCCCATACTCTCCACACAGAGGTTCGGCTCCAGATTGTTTTTGACGTCTTTTTATGGGTTTCTGTTAGGGCTATTTTCTCCCATTTTTTTTATGTCAAGACAAACTTGAAGTCAAAAACAAGCTGGAGCCAAACCTCTGCTTGGAGGGTAAGACCTGAACCTAAACACTTTAAACTTAAGTTGGTCAATACTACCAAATTGGATACCAGAAGACAGTCTAGAATTAAAAAGGCATGATTTAAATGAAATCAGTCAAAATTGGCCATTCGAGAAAATAATCAAAGGAAGAGTAACAATTTGGATTGCATGGTTGTTAAGTCTATTTCAAGTAACAGTTTGGCATAATGGGTCAAATCTAAATGTATGTACATATCAGAAAACATTACAAACTTCAATACTGTTTCACTACCTTACACAGTAAATGATATACATGTACTCAACACTAAGAGCGGATTACTTGAATACAATACTAAAACATTTTCTTTCTCAAAACAGTGAAGTTGTACTACATTATTTATGATGATAATTCACAGAACATTACAAGTACCTTGATTTTGTTTTCCACAGTGCTCCAAACACTTGGTACATTCTAGTAAGAAAAGTTTTTGCGGTATATTGACAACTGGTTGTTCTTTCTTAACTGTAATATGGCGAACTAGTTGTGCAAATATACAGTTACAAAAGTTCATTCAATGCTAAATTCATTTCAATGCTTAAGCATTAAGTACTTAGTACTCAGGTTTTTATCTTTGCTTAGCAATGACGACTGGGACTGAGCAAAATCAGTTGACAAATGTACAGAAAAGCACCTGTCACTGTAAATGCATGTGGAGCTTGGGCATTTTAATGACAGATAATTGCACCTGGTTAGGCCATGTTGATTTGATTATTATTTCATTATATGAATGATATCCTCTGGGAACCCCAGAACTGATGTGAGCGTGCCAAAAATGAAAAAGTTTAAATTGGCAAAAAAAAGTTGCATTCTAGTACATCATAAATCTACATAGTCAGAAAGGTTGAACAAAATTGACTAAACACAAGAAAATGGTACGCTGAATAATACAGTTCTCATTTCTGTTCTTTCACATCTTCTTCGTCGACTTTGGAATCGACTTTGGCATTCTATGACATAAGCATCTATTTTCCGAACAATTTTTTTGGGGGCAATTTAGGGAATTATATATCCGATTAATAGTATGGTTGAAAACTTCTATTTTGTTTGGAAACTGACGACAATTGATGCATGCGTGGATGTAATCCATATAAATCATAATGAAATCAACATGGCCTTAAAGATCCAAAACATAGTTTGCTTTTATGGGAAGATCTTATTTTCCAAAACATTGTTTCTCCATGCACAATTTGTTTGAAACAAAGTTTGACAAATCTGTATGCATGAAGGTCCAACCTAAATGTGCTAATCATATTACATATACTATTATCATATAGTTTACATGAAACATACAATCCATATAAATGGCATCAATGGTCAAAGGTGACTGTAAAAACTATCATGTGATCAGATATGACTGATCATTTGTCCGTGCAAAGCTAAATACAATAAATAAACGGTTGCTGCAGTGAAAAGAGGTTGACAAGAATGCATGGCTTAATTTGCCTAACTCATTGATTTACACCATATTGTTTGTTATCTGTTGCAATATTGACTATGTGCACTCCTTCATTTATCACCCTCCCGAACAGGCCCGCTATCGCTCGGTAACACTACCTCTCATAGCGACCCTGCCCTTTCCAGCCTGTAAAATCGCTTCTGGCGACGTCACCACCAAAACAGCTTTCAGCCAATCAGAGGGTTGGCTTAAGCTCATCTAGAGCAAAAGCGCAAAGGACGCTGGGATGCTATCAACCAAACAGGTTACGTCTTACATCGCTACTTTGGGTTCAGAGCAAAAATAACGGCTGTTTGTGCCAAATAAGGCTAACTCATTAATTATTCATGAGCAACTGTCAAATACGTCTCCAGAAGCGATCTCACAGGCTTGAAAGGGAAGGGCCGCTTTGGGAGGTAACGTTACCGAGCGATAGCAGGCCTCTTCGGGAGGGTGTCATCTATATGCTGGAAGAAAAAATTCTTTTGGAAACCTAAGTGGGCATCAATGTATATAAAACATACATTAAAACTTGCCTATCTGTGCAACGAGTAGTTAGGCATTTGGTACGTTCTAATGCTATCAATCATGTACCTCTTTGCAAGATTATGTAATGACCTTTCAAGTAACTGCTTTTTAAGATATCATCACATAGCAATGACGGGCACTTCCTTGCAAGCACACAGGTACAGAGCAGAAAAGTCTTAAGACATTGTCAATGTCTTGCTTACTTCTTAAAACATAACAGTGTCATTTAAAGCAATAAGACATGAAAAGGAGTGTAGCATGTAACACAAAAACATTATCTGTCTTCTAAGTCTCTACTTGTCTAAATGATCAGTGCCGTACCTTACAATGCAGAACGAAGGGTATTCAAGTTTTTTTGTACGAATAGTTGAACTATAATGGTACTTCATAAGACATATTAATAGTGAATTCATAGACCAACTACACCTATCTCAATGCCCAACAACAAATGCAATCCCCTTTCACTTATCCACAAGACAATGGAGTATACATATACATTACGAAAGTTTGACATAGCAGGTTTTACATGTATTGTCATTACAAATGATAACACCGTTCTATGTAGCATATCTCTTGGTCCACTGGCGAGCTATCCTATCATGTTCCTCCCTTGCATTGGTGTACTGCGTGGCAATGCTGCCCACAAGAGGGTCATCTGGGGGGGGGGGAAAAACACAAGAATTCAATGCTTATCCTTTATCATGTTAAAGCATTTGTTCAAGAATTCACAATGATGTTTATCCTTTATCATGTCCAACAATTTTTCCAGAAAAAGAATTCACAATAATTACGCTTAACCTTTAGGCCACACCAATCTAATTTCTTGGTTAATGGATTTTCTTTTAAATCCTAGCAACAAAAAATCATGAAAACAGAAGGCTGGGGTGAAAACTTACACCTGACCCTGTTCACTCCCTGAAACTGTGTGCACCAAAGTACAAACTTTCCTCTGAGATTCTGTTTTCATGTTGATTTTCCAATCTAGCATTCTTTTCTAAATTCCGTTAACCAAGAAATTGAATTGGTGTGGCCTAAGTCCATCAAAATTTGCATACACTTCAAGCACATTCCAAGATGTAAAGTAGCCAGTCCTTCGGGTAATGTTACAGCTGGTATTATGCGGTACCATTACATGCATATTACACTCCAATATTGAGGAAATCATCATCTACCTAACGATAACATATCCCCCAGGCACTTAAATACTTTAGATCAATGCATGATATAAAACACTTTCTGCATTTGAGCAAAGTTATGACTACCATCAAATCACAGGAGCTGTCATTAAAGTCAAGAGGCAAGATAATCTTTAAATTATTATTGATATTCCAAAAATAGTACATGTACACGTAATAATATGTCAGAAGAATTCAGCATATTCAGAATTTTCTTTGTTATAGCTGTTAATCTAAATCCAGAGCATTTTATGAGGCTTGAAACCTGAATTAGAAAAACTCCAATTTCTAGTCATTCCTACACATAGTAAGTTTCAATAAGACTATACCATTTCATATCGACATTAAAGGAGCAAAGATACAATGTCGTGTGGTGAGAACTGATTGAGAATCCAAGCCCTAATATTGACTGATCCTGATTGTCCATCACAATTAGCGGTTCGACCAATGAGAGAGTGACTGCATGTCCGTCAAATATTTGCATTTTTATGTTTTAATTTTGCATTTCTACGTTTTGACGGAGGTGGGTGGGGCTATGGCATCGGTCTATTTACACTAGGCGCGTGAAACTAAAAGATCGCCATGTAGCTTATTTTTGTGCCGCTTTTGAGCACTTTTGATAAGATATCCGCACGCAAATGTAGTAAACAGTAGCATTAAATGTTGATTTCATAAAGATTATAGCAACTAGAATATTTCCAGTTTCCAAGACTCATAAAATGCTCTGGGTGCCTTTAAATGACTTAGTTGAAATGGATCCAAAGAAAGGTTTACTCACGAGGATTGCAGTCCGTTAGCAGTGAGCAGATAGACAGCAGGACTTTGGAGATGGTGAGGGCGGGGCTCCAGTTGTCCTTCAGGATGTCCAGACAGATCACACCTTGGCTGTTGATGTTACAGTGGTAGATACGGGTCCGGAATGTCACCTGGACATGCAAAAATCAACAGTCGTAAAACTTCATTTCTCTCTGACCCCGTTCATACTAAGTCGCCCGAATCATTGAAATCGCCGAAGCCGCATTGCTGTGGCCTAGTATGAACGCTCCAATTCGCATGTGAAAACGCCCGATGCGCATCGCAGCGAATCTACCTCCGGGAGGTGGATTACTACAAACTTGACCGCTTAGTATGAACGCTCCAAGTCGCTCGATGTGCATCGGGCGCATTACTTTGCATATTGACCCGGACATGGTTCAAGGGGTCATATGCAACGTCAGCCCTGATTTCCGCTTAATTGCCACCATAATACGATATTCGCCTACCTCCTAGCTTGTTGGAATATTTTGCGGAAATATGGCAGAATCGGGCGATTTTGGCGTCTGGGATGACGAAGAGACACGTGTGCTCATGGCCATCTTCGTGGATGTGGGGATACAGACAAAATTTTAAGGGATCCCGCCAGAACAAGAGCGTGTATGAGGAAGTAGCGATTATAACTCGCGCTCGTTCGATCCCTGGTGTGAAGGAATGCGGCTTCGGCGATTTCGGCGATTCGGGCGACTTGCGCTGCTTAGTATGAAAGGGGTCTCTGAGAATTGATTGCAACAGACGTCTTCACAAAGTGTCCAACAACAGCCATGGCTCACCTTAGGAGGTTTGAAGGGATAGTCTTGTGAGAAGTGGATGTCCAGGAAGAAAACTCCGCCCTCGTACACAGACCCAGGCGGCCCCAAGATGGTGGACACCCATTCATACAGGTTGTCTCCCTTCGGACCAGCACTACGGAAAATAACACAATATATGTATTGAAATACATAAAGATTTATGATTTTCTTGTTTATTTGCACCCTTTGTATTGTCACTGAACCTTCAAAATTTCATGCTGATTCTCTTTTCTTTAAAAAATCATTGACACTTTTATTTGATACAAGTCCACCATTTTTAACAGCATAGGGCCACACCAATTTAATTTCTTGGTTAGCGGATTTTAAGAAAAAATGCTAGATTGGAAAATCAACATGAAAACAGATTCGCAGAGGAAAGTTTGTACTTTGGTGCACACAGTTTCAGGGAGTGAACAGGGTCAGGTGCAAGTTTTCACCCCAGGATTCTGTTTTAATGATGTCCTTGTGCTAAAATTTATAAAAAAATCCGTTAACCAAGAATTTAAATTGGTGTGGCCTAGGAATACTTTCTATGCTTTATTCACCTTTCCATTTTTTTGTCATTTTTCAAAGAGATTTTCGATACATTCAAATGGAAAGTAAAATCAGCTAAAATGAGTACAACTACAGGACTGCCCTTGTTAATACTAACAGAAGAGGCTCTTAAAATAATCCCGACTTACATTCAACAATGGCAAGACTGTTACTATGTGAGTGAATAGCACACTATTCTGTGTTTGACAACTCTTACTTGTTCCGCCATTGAGGCCCAACAATGTACCTTATCCCAGCAACCCCGATTACGGCTGTCGACAGAATATTGTTTTCTGATGGTGCCTTGAACAAACATCTCCCTAGTATAGGTAAACAGTGACACAACCCAGGTGGAACCCCCCCCCCCCCCCCCCGTTAATCCGCACTTTAACAAGCAGGTGTTTCGGCTTGTTAGCCCTCACCTTTGGCAGCTAATCTTTAATCTTACCCCAGGTAATTTTGAATTCTATCAAAAGCTAGTCGCTAACCACTTCTTTGGTAGTGTTGCGAAGCTACTAAGCTAACACTGCGAACTGTGATTAAATTGTAAACTCAAGGATTCCCAGTGAGTGCAAGTATTTACAATTCCACAAATTCCCCCTAGGAACAGTCCACGTGGTACGGTCTGAATGACATCAAGTACAATTTTCTCACTACTGGGACAAACTACTGTGAAAGATAGGGGAGGAGAAAGAGGTAGACAGTGTCCAGACTAGCTGTAGAGTTGTTGTTGGCACGGTGCCATGGTTGGATTGACATATAGTGGGCTGGCCAAACAATCCCTCTCTATAGGGTACACACATTGTCAACACAAAAGAAGGGGGATAAAGTTACATGAGCTGCTTAAAGCAGAAAAAGTCCTCTTGATAGCTACGCAAAGGGTTAAACCTTTAACCCAGAAATGCACCTGTTAAATGTACATTACTTGTCGGTAAGAATGCCGATTTTGTGTAAGGAAAACACAACAGTTAAGAAACATTCTGGACGACTTTGAATACACAATGTATGTACAAGCTAAATAGCACTTCAACAGGACAATCTTAGGGTACTAAATGTTCCTTCCACACACTTGTGTTCAACACAATGAATCACCTAGAAACCTCTCCTAATTGTGCTATCATAATAATTATATCAATATCAAGCAACTTGTCGCAAATTGAAATTGCACGTATGTTTCAAAGGCCATTTAGGGTCTCACACGGCAATTAGGCCATCCCATTGGAAATAACATTAAAACACAAAAACTTTCATGACCGTAATTCCAATAAAAACACAAAGTTTCCGGAAATGTTTTACTTTCTATTGCAAGCACACACATTCTTTAGACAATGAAAAAAATGTCACCAAAATATAACCAGGGGAGCGATATCTAATCGCATTTAAAACTGCAATTACCTACCAGCCGCAAGAGGCTCTCTGGTGCCGAGAGAGCCCAACCGCAGTCCTCAGGTCAAAATAGCATGTACGTCCGACAATCGCTTGGATGCCGAAACTTTCCTGCCTTATCCTGTCAGACATAAACAAGCTTTCACCTCAAATACTTTTTATATCAAGTGGGATCATCAAAGGCAATTTATGATCGAATTAAACACCTGCCTTTGGGGCCTAATCATTTTTTTAGCCCACACTCTTTGGGCATCTACACACAGACTAATTCCTGCATGAGACCTTAGCCTGTATTGAACTGATCACACAGTCAACCATACACTGTGCCAATGCCAAGTATAATAGAAACAAATCATCATACAGCGCACGCATGCAGACTGTATGTAGCAAATGGATTCGGACTAACCAATACCCTAAAACCCGCCTAACCATTTCTGGATATTGAACAGAAGTGTAGCAGCTTCGTGTCTTGTCACCTTCAATAATCAAAGTCCCAGTCAGTGCCAAGGATTCCTTTTAAGAACTTGTTATCCATCTTGAGATGTGCCAAGATTGTACCACAAACCCAGACTTAAGACCAGAGAGTCTATTCCTTAAAGGCACCCAGAGCATTTTATGAGACTTGAAAACTGGAAATATTCTAGTTGCTGTAATCTTTATGAAATTGACAATTAATGCCACTGTTTACCAAATTTGTGTTCGGATTTCTTATCAAAAGTGTGCAAAAATGGCACGAAAATAATCTACATGGTGATCTTTTAGTTTCACGCGCCTACTGTAAATACTGTTAGATACCATAGCCTCGCCCACCTCCGTCAAAACGTAGAAATGCAAAATTAAAACGTAAAAATGCAAATATTTGACAGACATGCAGTCACTCTATCATTGGTCAAACTGCTAATTGTGATGAACAGTGAGCATCAGTCTATTAGGGCTTGGATTTTCTATCAGTTCTATCACCACACAACGACATCGTATCTTCGCTCATTTAATTTCGATATGTAAATGTATAGTGTTATTGAAACTTACTATGTGTAGGAATGAGTACAAATTTGAGTTTTTTAATTCAAGTTTCAAGCCTCATAAAATGCTCTGGATGCCTTTAAGAAAGTCAAGCTACAGTGAATCTGCTGTCTTTCTTTTCAGACCTGTTCCATTTCCTGACATGGGAATTTGACAGTAGCTTTCTTTGCTTACCACTCATTTGCCTAAGACGGTATCGTATGTCTTGCACATAAGGTGCACAGACGGTAAGGTCAGCAAGGGTCAATGTCACAAATGTTACCAACATTTACTTCAAGAAACAGCTGTTGAAATATAGTTGCATTCAAATCCTTTTCTAATTAGCATCTTCTTTTCCAAAAGGGTGGTGTATCATATGCCATTTTCTTAATTCTTTTTTCAAAAATCTGCAATTTATGGCTCATTACATTACATTGCTTGGTGCAAGTATTTTGTTTACAAGTGAAAATTTGGAATCAGTCTTGTCCCTATAATCTGGTCAAGAACTGTTCAACCATACATTGCTTTCAAACACATTACCTAATCACTAATCTACGGTGGTATAAAATACAACATGCATTCAATTTTCAATCACTAAATTATTTGAATTTTGAATTACTGTAAATGCAGAAATGTTCGCATGTTTTTAATGAGAAAATGGAGTGTTCACGGTGTTTTTGAGTTCGTGTTTGAAATAATAGTAGCTCTACGGCTTTTTGCAGTGGTTTTAAGTTGGCGGTAAAGGGTTCACCGCGAAAACTGTGAACATAAAACCACCGCAAACATTTCTGCATTTACAGTACTCCCTTTAGCCCTGGAAAAGCCAAACAAGCTAGCATAGTCCGTAATGGTGGAATATCCCTGATTTCTCAAGGGTCCTAGATTGGCATATCATACACAGAAATGCATCAGGCTCTTTCAAAATCATAATATTCATCATGCTGCAATTACACAGATATACAAGAACAAATATGAGCAATTTGGCTCAATCTACTGTTCTTGAGCCAAATTTTGGGGTGACTGGGTCTGGTAGCTTTGGAAAGGAAAATTTGGCACAACAAAATTGAAATGTTTCACATGATTATTTCTAATATCATCTTCTGACCTTCCCCCTACTGACTTCTGATACGACTGGTGCATCATTGAGTGAACTACTGTAAATGCAGAAATGTTCGCGGTGGTTTTATGTTCGCAGTTTTCGCGGCAACCGTTTCACTGCGAACTTAAAACCATCGCGAACATTTTTGTCCAATACTGTAGCTGTATGTGACTATAGTGCTACCGCAAACTTAAAACCACCGCAAACACTCCATTTTTGCCTTAGCGCAAAATAAAAACCACGTGAACTTAAAATGCATTTACAGTAACTCAATACCGGATGAAGTTACCTAAAACCACTGAGCTTTACACATTACAGGTAATATTGTGCCATGTAATATTTCATGTAATATTGTACCATACAAGTGAAAAAACTCTTGTTTTTGTATAATACAGACTAGGTCATGGGGTGGTTTCATCTGTAGTACTGTAAATCACTTTAATATAGCGGCAGCAAAATATAGCAGTGGGGGAAAATGGAGTAGGTCACGGCACTTAATTTCAACATTACTGTCTCAAATATGAGTGATCAAATATCAGCGATGATGAAATTTTAGCTGTTGACTAGTGACCGTTAAATCAGCTAAAATTAAGTTACAGTTAACAAATCAAGAATTACAGTAAATAGAAATAATAATTTACCTACAAGACTTACTTTACAGGTCATTTACAAGTAGGTCAAATGTAAAGTACACTAGACGTTCAGTTTCCCATTAAGTATATAATCACCAATTTACCATATATATATTCTTATATCACATTAATAAATCATTGTTATATAATGCAGTTCAAAGGTTAACCATATCTAAAGCAGGATCTATATTATAATAGTGTTGATACTGATTTGATACTAATTTTTATGTGCAAGCAGTATTAAAACAGTCTTAGAGAAGTATTCACAGTATTTACTGGTCAAAAACTTGTAAATACTATCAAATTTTCCTATTACAGTACTGTAGTAGAAATGGGAATCAAGATACTAGACTACTAGTATTATACTCTGTCTTTACAGAAATCTAGTCAACTATAAAAGATACAAGCCTTGTAGTACTGTAGACCCCAGAATGGCCTCTTACTTCCAATATATAGACTTGCATGTGCTTGGTCAGACACATCTTTCAATCTTGCCCAAGGAATGCTAACTGCCAAATTATCTGATACTAGTTATTTGATATCTGTTGCTGTTACGCAAGTGACCCTGATCTTGAAGCGGCGCTGTCTATTACATGTAATTTGATTGACAAATTGTACAGGGCCTTCGGGTGGCTGTTCCAAGTCCTGGATGCAAAATTTGATTTCTACAAATTTTGACATGTAGTATTCTGTTTGCAATAAATAAATACACTTGATAATTAAACAATGCTTAGGTTTCATATGCAAGCATGAAATGTTTGAAGATGTTGTTAAAATTTTCCCATGAACAGTCAATTTTTACAACATCTCCAAACAGTTTGTGCTTGCAATTGTATATGAATTCTGAGCCGTGCTTACTAAATATCAAGCGTATTTGTTTATAGTAAACAGACTGACTACATGCGAAAATGTGAGTCTTTGTCCAGGCATGTGTATATATATAATACTGTACACACTGTAAACATTAAGTAATCCAATGTTTAAGTATATCTACAACTACTTGAAGGGCCCAAAATACTTAGTGTCATCTGTTGTTTAATATTAATACCTGCAGTATCAAATATTTTTCTGCAATTCGAGCCCTCAACTGATTCATATTAAGTACTGTAATAACATTAGGATTATTATAATGCACTTTGTTTTACATCTGCTCAGATGTATACAATTAACCTTCATATTAATTATATTGTTTCCTCTTTAAACATTACTCCATTGACTTGTGCTATAACCAAAATTGGTGTGTAAACTAGCCCATAGCCTTGTTTTGAGAACAGGGTACAGAGTACTTTCTAGCTGTTGCAGGATTCACCCTCCAACCTTTTAGTCCAGCAAGACATTTAACAGACACTTATAATGATTTCTTAGGTTACCAGTTATCAAATGATAAGCAAAGTATTAAAACTGTAAGGCTATAACTGTGCTAGAAAGATTTTGTGAGCTCCACTACAGCTTGGAACTTATCTATACAATCCGAGACACCTGCTACAGTCTATGCAATGGAAATCCAGCATTTCTTTGATCCGATCTCATGACCCCCTTTTCATGTATGCCATCTGTTAACTCACTGTACATAAAGAAACCACAGCCTGGTACTATCCTACACAGCATGGGTTATACATGCAGTTTGCAATCTTTTGAAGCATAATTTCAGGAACATTTCCCAACAAAACAAGGTTAACAAAAATACTGAAAGTGCATATTCTTCTGACAGTATAAGGCCAAACCAATTTAATTTCTTGGTTAACGGATTTTTTTAAAATTTTAGCAACAACAAAAATCATGAAAACAGAAGGTTGGGGTGAAAATTTGCACCTGACCCTGTTCACTCCCTGAAATTATGTGCACCAAAGTACAAACTTTCCTCTGAGAATCTGTTTTCCTGTTGATTTTCCAATCTAGCATTTTTTTTAAATTCCGTTAACCAAGAAATTAAAATGGTATGGCCTAAGGTTGATAAAAAATGCTGGTACAATTCCTGTACTTTTTGAATACAAGGTACACAAAACAAGTGGACCAAAGGCTGGCGTCTATCATGAGCATTGGTAAGAACCATGACAGTCAGAAACCGTTAAATAGAACGTAATTTATGACCTTGGAAGCTAGACATCAGGGTCAAGTGGGGAGGGGCTTATGCCTGAGTAATAGCCTGGATGCCAGACCCCCCCCCCCCAATCTCTAAAATATCTAATATAGTATGTGGGGGGGTCTGGTCAGACCTCTACAGAAAGGTCGGATCCTAGCTCACCATTTGAGCTAGCTCGAGAATCTTTCTGTAGTCTGAGTTCTGACCAGAACTCCACACGATATTTTAGAGGGTCTAGCAACCAGGCTAATGCCTGAACCGCTGTCTGATACAGGCCCAAAGAAAAACATGTCAAAAGGACGACCTAAACAAAAGACCAGGGGGCATGATCCTACTTCAAAGGCTGATTCAACGTACAATGGCCTCGCAGAAGGCCAATCATTATCTCAATTCTTTGTTCCTCTGATTCCAATAGATAAAAGGACTAACAAGAAATGGCTTCAAGATCCACATGGAAAATCATTACTTTAACAAATAACACCAACATCCAGAGAAATTTATACTTCTTATACATGGAGATGATATCCAACTGAGAAATGCTGTCTTTTCTAACCTACATTGGATCATACATACAACTTGCAATTTCAACCAAGTCAAAAATCTGCAAATTTGGTCAAATTGTAATTTCAGCCAAGTCAAAAAACTACAGATTTAGTCTTAAACTTCATTGTCATTACATCCGAATCACATCATATTTATTATTATCATGATTCACAGCCAATTTCAAACCATACTAGATCTAGCATGACATTTCCAGAAAGCACCGTTTATAGTAAATTTCACCTAGAAAGAACGCTTGTCTACCAAGGAGGTTTTATAACCTCCTGGCATCCACAGATTCATACTGAACCTAAGGCCACACCAATTTAATTTGTTGGTTAACGGATTTTTATTTTCCCCCCAAAAAAATTTTTTTTTTTTTCTAAAATTTTTTTGAAAATAAAAATCTGTTAACCAAGAAATCAAATTGCTGTGGCCTAAGAAAACTATAAATAAACCATCATGATCCAATCACATTGATTTACAGATGTATCAACAAAAGAAATCTAAAGAAATTGTTGTCATTTTTTTAAACCAGATCCAAACCTTGAGGCCAAACGTCAAATCTACTTCATGACACAAGTTTATCTCGTACGTAAGCCTTGATTTGTTTAGAATTTTTCTTTCTGTCCTTCATAATTTGATTAAAAGGACGTCATAGTTCTTGGACTATCAGTACTAAGACGAAGAACAACTTTGCAATGTCGCATACCAGCATTACGTATCCGATATACACAACAGTTTCATTCGAAATGTGTCTCTATATTCATGGTTAAGTCACTTGGGAGAGCCATGCTTTTGAAGGGTATTAGGCTAGGTGGGTTGATGCTGTGTTCTACCAGCGTAAATTAAATCATACATATTCCAACAGAAATGATATCATAAAAGTGAAAAGGAAAGGAAAGTGATCTCGAACCAGTTTAGCTCAAATGAATTCAATGAACAGATGAGCTAATCTTCCACTGGTCGTGACAGAGAAGACAGACGCCATGTACAGTATTTACAGGTTCATTGTACCGGGGAAATTCCCCTAGCTCTTTTTGACAAGAATGAACAGTGGACCATGAACGTCCCGTCCTAAGGACTGAGCCCTTTCCAGGAGCGTGCATGTCGGGTGAGCGACACAGCCGGGATAGAACCTGGGGCATCTAGTTCCAGAGGCAAGATCGCTAACCACTGGACTACGCTGGCTACATGGCATAGTCATACCACTTTCCACTTGGCACAAACCACTTTCCACTTGGCATAGTCAAGAAAAAGAAATGCAAGCTATACTAAAATGAACCTTTTGCAAATATCGCCACATACCCACCCTCTGGCATAACAACACTGCGAACGTATATAGTATGCTTAACATCACATGCAAAAAATGCTTCTTCCAAAGCAAGTCTTTCTTTAAATAATAACACAAGTGACCTTTAATGAAATAAATATCTGCCAGCCTTGAATTTTCTCTCAAGGGGCCTTTCCTGTTTACAGATATCATGAACCGTGACATTTGCAGTTTAGAGCGTGGATGAACTGAACATGTACCTTACCCCACTTTACACACATCAGGTCCGTCAAATTTGACATATTTCTTGGTTACAATTTCATAGTCTATAACTGTAACGGCTTATTTATAAGCCTGGTTGACGTGGACTACAAAATGTACCATACGCAAGTAGGCATGCTGCGTCTGCACAGATGACTAATAACATAGCCATATGCAGTATGCATACACAATGATTCTGGGCTGATTTTTGGGTGGTACCAATAAATAAAATACTCCTTTTGCGGCTTGTTTCTGTGCTCTTTTTAAACGCCCAAAGTATGAAAAAATGATGCAAATGTACTAATATGGGGAAGGAAATGTCAATTTCAATTTCACCAAACAGAACTGCTTTCCCCAGAGTACTTCAAGTTTTACCTCCTAAAATCGCTTAGGGCACCTTTAATAATTGAAAGGACAATGTCTAAGCTTGATTAAGCACAGGAACTGATTAATACAATGTACATAATGGTGTACTGCTGAGACAAAGATTTGACTTATGTCTGTGCATTGAAACACCTTGTATGGTAACACAGCCTGACACTATTCAAAGCAGAAAGGGTTTGTAATCTCTTCATAATTTCAGGAACATTTACCACATATTTCACACCTATATGAGTGTGTCTACCAGGACTGTTTGTGTATATATATATATATATTCAATGTGACATCCCTAGTATGTACCATTAAAATTATGACATTTCCTGTAGGATTGGACCTGTGCTCACAAGGGAGACTGAAGTCAAGGGCCTCATTGACTCAGGTTGGATGAATATTGGTACATGTACGGGACAAAGTTTATCAACGTACAAAAATGACCAGGACTGACCAAAAACGAGACATTGTTTAACATTCTTGACACATCTACATCTACATCTACATTAAATACAATCATCATATACTACACAGAATACTATCATCGTCATCATTACATTGTATACTGTTTTAGCCATTAGAATGCACATCATTAGATCGATTGTTATTCATGTTATAGATAAGTTCTTTGAAATTGTTAAATATTAGAAATAGTCAATTGTTATGTTTCTACAAATTGACATACTTGTACCGTTACAATTGTTGCACAATAAAGTTCTTCTTCTTCTTCTTAATCTTCAGCCTGCTATTGCTACCAAAGCCGTTTTGCACCAAATGTATATTGGTTATGGGGTTAGGCAGCAGGAAGAAGGTTAACGTTCCATATTCCATTCCAAGTAATTATCTAAAACGTCACTGTCTGTGGTATATTTCACAACATTCTCTCAGCTGCCAATCAAGGTTTGCTCTCGCCTGATTAAAACAAGCTTCTAGTTCTAGCCCTCCTTCCATTGGTCAGGCCTTGGGTAGGGGGCTTGATAAGCCCCTGACAGCAATAGATTGTGTATCACAGGCTATGTCAGCTCATGTAGTAAAGACCTGTCACTGATGACTGTTAGTATAATAAAATGGTAAAGGTAAGGGTAGTCCCATAGCCCTTTTTGAGGCCATATGGACAGCAGGCTGTAATATCCAGTGTGTATAGTACCTTTGCCAAGGACACAGCCAGGAAAGCCAGGAAACGATCCCATGACCCCTTGATCTTGTGTCAAGTAGCATAGTGACTGCCCCGGCCAAAAAGTATAATAATTTGGAGATTAATCGGGGCGTATCGGTGGTTTCGAACCCGGGACCTCTCGGTTGTGGGC
The DNA here is from genome assembly GCA_035149815.1 of Branchiostoma lanceolatum. Classification (NCBI taxonomy): domain Eukaryota; kingdom Metazoa; phylum Chordata; class Leptocardii; order Amphioxiformes; family Branchiostomatidae; genus Branchiostoma; species Branchiostoma lanceolatum. The sequence continues at coordinate 12,168,885 of CM068880.1, forward strand.
GAAACACCCTACCGATTGCGCCACACAATGCCAATTTGGAGATATATGATAGTACAATAGAGGAGGATAAAGTCCTATTTATACTACTAATATAGAAAGGTTTAGAAATACGTAATACTATGGCCTTGTGCCACATGCATAACTTTATACATAATGTTCAGTGCTGGATGTATAAGATTCAGATCAATGTGAAAATAATATCCCCATGTACATTTGATTTCTATCAATACCACTGTTAGAATTATATCACTGCGTTATTTTAGGATTTATGGACCATTTAAATTATATTCCTGACCCAATTTTTACAACTAAATTATAGCATGTATTCATCATCACTGTATTGTGTTATATTCAACTCATAGTGTCAATATTATAATAATTATCATAATAATTATAATATTATATAAGGGAATGTTGAAAACCTCAAGCTTGATGGGCCCTGACAAGATTTTGCATTTTTAACATGAAACGTGACAGGATGAAATGTTAACGTAGGCCAGACATGGTCCTAGCAGACCTAAGAATACATCATCAGACGCATGGTCATGTGTAACATTTTCATGGTCGTAAAACTATAATGGTCAAATCAATAATCTTAATGTCACGAATGTACAGTTAAATTAATGTCTGCTAAGTTACGAGTATCTTCGTTGACGCTGTTGTGGACTGCTAGTTTTGTTTAAAGCCAGGACACCATAAATTTTTATGGAAAACAAATATATTTAGTACCACTGGGAATAGGGGGAGGATAGCTTCAAATTATGCTATCAGGTAATCATGAATTGCAAACAAAATGATAATCAACATGAATGGCTAGTCCATCTGAAACTACTCCAACTTTTCACATAGTGTCTAGGTTAACCTTCTTTTGAAGACTACCTCAAGACATCATAAATTATTAACATATCTATTCAGAATTTTGGTATAAAACCTGGTTTCCGAGTCCGATCTTTAGTCACTGACGAAAGACAGCGGATGCTGTCTGAAACGTCTGACTGTTTCAAAATTTTATCCAGTTGCTTGAGTAACTATTTCTGGCATATAGTGTAGGTTGCTTTAGTCCAAAATTGCTACAACAAGTAGTTGTCATTTGTTTACTTTCCGACAGTTTCTTTCTTCTTATGGTTGGGAAATGCTTTTTTTGTAAAGTCCTTTTTAGATGTAAGTACAAACATGCACGTAACTAGCATAATTTGGTCGAGCTAGAAAAGTTGAGATGTTCTTAAGGTTCTTTTATAGGAATTAAGTTGTAAGATGTTTAGCCTTGCCCCGACCCCACCTGTAGAAACCCAAGTCGTGGCCATCTTCACCCCAACTTGTTCAGGTGCTACTTGACACCTGGGTACTCAGGAGGCCCCTTTGTTTGTCACCTGTGTGGAAAGCCGGCTCTGTTTGTGTAGGGAGAGCTTCCACTCTCACAACCTCACCTTAAACCTTAACACAACTCCACATCTATCTACCTGCAGTTGGGCGGCGGGTCCAGCGTGATTTCTGCCAGCTCTTTCTGGATCCTGCACAAAAACAATGGCGGGAACAGGTGAGAGTTACCCAGTGGGAAACATCCCTTCCCAAAAAACAACTGCAGACGCGATAAAATAAACCGTGAGCAGAAGCTGACAAAGGAAGGCGACATAATCACTGTGCAAAGTACACACACAAGATGGCCGCCTCAGCTGACCCTCCCGTTATTTTATGCACCACCATACTCTCTCCCCCGCCCTTAAACACCACCAATTCCACATCCACGGCAAACTAGACTAAAGAACCAACAAGATGGTATAAATCTTCGCTCCTTCCCGCACTTCTGTGTCCAACAGGACCAGCTTTTAGCTTATATGCAAATGAGCTGATTGGCAGTATTACAAGGAGAGGCTGGCATGATTAATGGTGATAGAAAATGCGGCGTCGCGATGTTATTAATGCCGACTTGATCTGGTACCTCTTAGCGCTGGTGGACAACGCCTTGGTGGACTTCAGCAGCTTAAGGTTGTTGTCTCTCTGGTCCTTGGGTCTCCGAGAAGAGTTGGAGGAGGAACTTGAAGACGTCCCGGCTTGCTCGGCTGCAGACATCTTCTCTTGTCTACCGTAGGGACAACTGTGCCAGGAATGGGACCCCAAGGTCGCTGGTTCAAATCCCAGGGCACTGACAACCCCCACAAACCAGATACACTCTCCGCAAACTAGTCTTGAAGGTTCGAATCCTGAAGAGTAAAAAATAAGAGATAAGAAATTAAATGTCACTCGGGGCATTTAAATCTTAAATCGCCAATTAAATGATTCGTGTTGTCACTAATAAATCATTCTCAAGGAGACTCTTAAGAATAAGTAGTAAGTGAATCAAAAGGACTTCAAACATAAGACACTTTGTCTAACAATAAAAGGTAACGTTACACACAAACGACCGACATTGAAGTCGAGTCAATGCATCATCAAAGAGTAATTGAGGCAAAACAGCCGGTACAAAACTATCCGTTCCTGTGTCAATTACAGGGCAGGAATCGCTCTATTTCCGCGATTTATCGCGAGTTTAGGTCTAGTACAACCCCTCAAGTTCAACATTGACCGCTAATTCCCCGCAAAAATGATGAAAATGATGAAAATTTAGGTGGACACAAACCTGCACCGCGTGTGCCCGGGCCTCCGACAGATTCCTGGCTCTTCCCGTTCCCTCCCTCCGGAAATTCCAGTGGTCACTGCGCGGAATTTTTAATTTCATATCACGGCGCTGTCCAATCAACCACACCACAACAGCCAACCAAAATCGTCGTATATTTATATAAAGAAACAAATTATGAAATTTTCGGACTCAAATTTGGCTAGAATAAATCAAAAACAATATGAAATATCTTAAGCGAGGGGGTGTCGGTGGCTGAGGGCACGGCAAACGTACTCCTAGGGATTAGCAAATCTAACAACCCCCCGCCGGCTCAACCAACCTGTCAAAAAGATACTTTAGCTTTTAATAATAATATCCTTCCCTTTTCATTTCATACATTTTGACACACATATCAAAACACCTCTTCTTAAAGCTTAAACAATTTGCACACATATCCTAGGCTTGTTAGATGCAACTATTATCTGTATTTTTTTCTGAAAGGGTATTCGTCATTTGTTTGCTATGCACATATTTATCTTAAGGTGTTTAAAAGTGCGAGTCCACTGTACTAGTGCTTAAGATCAATAATTTGTTATAACTGTTTGCAAAGCCAATAGTTCTCACTGCCTAGTTTTGTTCCAAAGTTCTGCTCCATTGTTTGTATGTCCTTTAGTGTTGTTTGTTTCCATACAGTGACACCAGGTGTCAAGTTTCAAAGACCAAGGCCAAAAAAAGGTGTGTTTTCGGTATGCATGAGTGAGAAAATAACATCATGCTATAGCAACAATATTGCCAACTGAAGGCACTGAGTTTGAATATAGAATGCATGTACATTATAAGGCTTGTGTGGGTGTAGGAAAATTCATCAGACCAAGGTTTCTTCTTTTCAACATCCTTGATTAATTAATAAGATAAATTTTTAAATAAAAATGTATTGATGTCACATAACTGTCTCCCCTTTCTCAAATGCTACTACTATATGTAATGGTCAATCTTATAGTGTTGAATTAAATGCAGACAAATATAGGATAAATATCCAACATTTAGCCTCCTTCGCAGACTTCTTGGAAGGCCAGCGTTTATCTATTTTTCTTAGGGGGGGGGGGCGTTGATTTGCAATTTTCAACATGGGCTAAGGTTTCCTAATGTCGGCAGTTGGAGTTTCGCCACCGAGCATTAGAACCTAAAGTTTATATAATAGCCCAGGTTGAAAATTGCGAATCAGCGCTCCCACAAAAACAATAAACGCCGGCCCTCAAAGGAGTCTGCAAAGGAGGCTATATAAACATTAAAGGCGTGGAGTCTAAAAAGGCACTCTTGCAGGTAGACAATGCAACATGCATTGCTAAAACTTCAAATCTAAAATTTTTCCTTCAAGATGTTTTTGACTTTCCAGTTTTTCGTAGTGAGTTATATGGCAATAGCATGTCCCAGGATACACTAGTACATAAGGTCTCATTCATGAGTTTTTTCGCCCCATTGGCTTATATGTTATAATATGTGTTTTACATATTCGTAATGACGCTATAGAAAATGCACCAATGTTATTCATTTTTTATATTGAGAACATTTACCCTAGATCATGTCAAAAAATTGCCAACAGTTTCACTACACTATATCTCTTTTTATAGCAATTACAAACTGCACTTAGCTACACACCCAAAAAGACACTTTCCAGCTGAAGAGCGCATGACCGCATCACCTACAATGTCGGGATCATGTGCACGTCCGACCTCGCGCAAGCTTTCATCAGTTTGACGCTTGAGATCAGTCGGGCTGGCTAAAATGGTTTTTCCCACCGATATACACACACGTTCATGCAGCCGTTCATTTTTTGGGGTACGGATTCTTTTAGGGTACCAACTCGGAGTAATACAGGAATGAGACCTTAATCCCTACCACCACTGAGCCTTCTGAAGAGGCCTTGTCAAAACAAACTGAGTCCGCAATCATTCAGTGTTTGTGTTTCTGTGTAACATTTATTTACAATAGATACATCAGTCTGAGGGGAGCATACAGTCAAACTACTTGGCATGGATCCACAATTATTGCAGTTTAGTCTCGACAATCTGACACAGAATGCAACAGTCCAATATTACAGCACCAGAAGGGCTAATATTAATACAACATAGGAATAAATACAGTAGTACTAGCAGTTGTGGAGACTATGTAATGCACTTGTATGACATGAAAAAAAAAACTTGTCTTTAGGCCACACTAATTTAATTTCTTGGTCAACGGAATTTTTAAAAAAATGCTAGATTGGAAAATTAACAGAAAAACAGAATCTCAGAGGAAAGTTTGTACTTTGGTGCACACAATTTCAGGGAGTGAATAGGGTCAGGTGCAAGTTTTCACCCCAGCCTTCTGTTTTCATGATTTTTTTTGCTAAAATTTAGAAAAAAAAATCTGTTAACCAAGAAATTATATTGGTGTGGCCTTAAGTGAGGATTATAAAGAAGGTAGATTAAAATGCAAATGGCATTTCTGCTCTGCTTGGCCATATATACAGTACATAGACTGAAAGATGCTACAAATTCTACTATGTTAAATGGCAAGCTTTGAACAGTAACATTATACTAGCATGTTGGTAAGGGACACACAACTAGAAAGACCGCCATTTTTCATTGATGTACTATATTCACACTTCGTTACCATGCAAATCGCAAAAAAAATATACTTTTAGTGAAAATAACAAAAAAAATCAGCAAAATATATCACAACTTGACTTAGTACCTGGATGGCTATGCTAGATATGATGCAAATGATAGGGTTTTGTCTTTTTTTTTCTGAATTCTGTATTTCAATTATTTCAAGTTCCTTAAAAAAATACATCACGATTGCCACTTGTAAATAAGTATGGCTACAAGGGCTCAGCCTACACATTCAATAGTTTATAGTTTAAAGTTCATGATGGCAAATTGTATTTCAATATGAGTTTATTCTGATAATATCAATCAGTCTGAAAACACACTTCTTTATTGTTGTGATGACGTTTCCATTCCTTTTCCATGATATATAGACTGAAGGGTTGAAAAAAATACAATATTTCAATTTATCAATTACCAAAATCTTAAAAGAAATCTGCATTGATTTATTTTTATGGGCCACCCCTTCCAAAATTTGTATACCATTTTTTTGTTCTCCCTGGAAAATTATTAGTACAACCCAATCCAGTACAATCAAGCACAAATTGTCCCACTAACGTCCTGACATTGTTGGAAACTAGGAAATGTTTACAACATTCAACAGGGGTGCCAAAGAATTCATACGAATTTTACAGAATTCATACAAGTTTTACGGAATACATACGATCCATTACACGGAATACATGCGATCCTTACTCATTTGTTGGCCATCGCGCTAGCACCGAATCTAGCTTTGTCTGGTCCTCCTAGTTGGTCTAAGCCTACATCAGTCTTGATTTAGTGCAGCTTGAGATTTTTAGAGTTTATCGGATACGTCATTAAGCTCTTAAAAGCCAAGATATCGTGCAAAGAATTGGTTATCCCGAGTCCGCCATCTTGAATTTGGCGGTCATGTCATGTGACCCAACAAATAGTAAGGATCGTATGTATTCCGCGTAATGGGTCGTATGAATTCCGTAAAATTCGTATGTTTCCTAGTAATGGATCGTATGTATTCCGTTAAGTTCGTATGCTTCTCGTAATGGATCGTATGTATTCCGTAAAACTTGTGTGAATTTTTTGGCACTCCTGTTCAAGCCAAAGATAAAGGAAATTTAAAGTTATAAATTGGTTCAGACTGCGGCAATGTTTAGGCAAGTTTCCATGCACCTGATTTTGAAGTCACACAGTTACCAATATTTTTCTTCTCACATACCGATATCACATTTACTAAGTAAACGTTCAAACAACTAGTCTACATCTACTATATAGTCTGTGCACAGCTACAAAACTGAAAGACTGAATTTATCTTTTTCTTTTCACATTTCTCAGGCTACCAACACTATATGCAGATTAGAATTCACATGTAACTAAGCAATTCATCTAAGAATAACATGTGACACTCTAAATCCTGTTAGACTATAAATCCAGAAAACTTTAATTTTTTTCTCTTATTTTCACCGAATTAATGTCTACAAGTATTGTACCAAAAAGTTATCAATTTCTAGGAGACAAGTAGATGTCTACAGGGATATGGGCTGTGGAATTCTGAGAATGTCTGCCTGACTTTCCCAGAATTCTGGGAACCCCAGACAGAACTTGGGTTAACTCTATGTCACATAAAACAAGAGACGTTTCCCTTTCAGTCATTGGTATTCTGCATAATTATCTCCATGAAAAAAGATTTTCATGGGATATTGTTTTGAGTGCGTTTGCGTGTGTGTTTGTGTGTGTGTGTGTGTTTTCCGGATGCTTAAAGTCAGCATAACTGAAGAACGTGTAGATGGATTGTAATGATATTTGGTATGTGGGTAGGTGTTGGGAGGAGAAAGGTCAAGGTCGATTTTGGGCCCCCTGGTATGTGTCACTGGAACTGCAATGGCCTATTTTTTATAATGATGTGACATCATCAGTATCAGACAATTTAATTGTCTTCCTAAAAAGAAGTCTTTAAGTTTTCCGTATCTAGAGTGTCTTTCCGGATTTAGTGTAGCCTGTTCTAAGCAGTTCTTCTAAGAATACGTTTTACTACCTACAGTACATTTGGGCAAAAATTGGCTGCAGTTTTCGTGACTTTATGTGGCGTATCTCTTCGTCCATTGGCGAGCTATCCTGTCGTGTTCTTCTCTTGAGTTTGTGTACTGAGTGGCTATGCTGCCAACAAGGGGGTCACCTGAAAAAAAAATAACAACAGACAATTGAATTAGTATATGTTGGTATAAAGTAACATAATAAACATTTGACCTAAAGCCACACCAATTTGATTTCCTGATTAACGGAATTTTTGAAAAAATGCTACATTTGAAAATCAACATGAAAACAGAATCTCAGAGGAAAGTTTGTACTTTGGTGAACACAGTTTCAGGGAGTGAACAGGGTCAGGTGCAAGTTTAGCCTTCTGTTTTAATGATGTCCTTGTGCTAATATTTAAAAAAAATCTGTTTACCAAGAAATTAAATTGGTGTGGCCTAACAAGAGAATTACAAAAAAAAGACTTTTCAATGTGAGACATTTCTCTTGTTGGATACAATAGACAGACATTCAGAATACTAGTAGTGACATTTAATAATTGAAATCTTGAACACAGTGAATTCCATTGTCTAATATCCCATGTTATCTTTATATTTATGCAAGGAGATTTAAAATCAAAACCTCCTTGATTAAAGCCAACAAAAATTGACCTGATCGCACCAATACTGGGTTCTTGGACTTTTGCAGAAAACAAAAGTACAATAGAAGAAAGAATCCTGAAATAGACCTACATACCACAAAAAAACAGGCCAAAAAATCAACAGATTACAAGGCTGGTTAACATTTCAAGCAATGAATGTGCAACTTTTAATACATGGATTAACTGAAAAACTGTAACAACAAGGAATACTATATTATTACATTTTTGGCAACTGTTGATGCCAAAATATGAGCATTCTGCATGTAATGTTCTTGTTTTTCATATCAGTAAAAAATGATGTGGGCAAATACCGGAACAAAAATATTAAATTGATATGGCCAAAGGACTGCCAGAATACCGTAAATGCAGAAATGTTCGCGGTGGTTTTATGTTCGCGGTTTTCGCGGTGATTTTTCAGCGCAAACTTAAAACAACCGCAAAACTTTTTGCACACCTATGACTGTACCGCTACTATTGTTTCAAACGCGAACTTAAAACCACCGTAAACACTCCATTTTCTCCCTACTGCGAAATAAAAACCATGCGATGTCAAAAACATTTACAGTAACAGATACTGACCATGACCTCTCCATGTAATGCTATCACTATGAGTTTTAGCCTAAAGGCACTTAAAAATATTTTGTATATGAAATACTTCAATAGATTGTTTGAGTTGATTGTAATGTTGTTACATAAACATGTATAGTTGTTCTATATCCTAGTCACTAGGGTTAGAGTTAGGCAATCCTGTCCGCATGTTATGCGGAAGCCAAATCAATAAACAAAGCATCTCAAAATAGCTTTCAACCTTTGATAACAGTGGAACAAGATTAGGTATCTTCTGCTGCCTCCCCTCCAATATAAAATGGAACACCCCATCGGCCAGTAATACATACCGATGGATATCTTTGATTTATAATGGATTACTTTGTAGACAAATGTCCTGATCTAGATTGCCAAGATTCAATTCTTAGCATGCCAGGAAGTTTTGTAGAATAAATACAAGAGATACAACTGTGTTGATACTGTGAATGCATTTAAGTTTGCGTGGTTTTTATTTCAGGCTCAGGGGAAAATGGAGTGTTCGCTGTGGTTTTGATTTCGCGGCAGTGCTATACTCACATACTGCTACAGTATTGGACAAAAATGTTCACGGTGGTTTTATGTTTGCGGCAAAACGGTCGCCGCGAAAACCGCGAACCTATAACACCACCGCGAACATTCCTGCATTTACAGTAATACAGACTGAGACTATTAGATCATTTTTCTCCATTGAAATTAAGTTGACGTCAAATATACCTGTACAAATGTAATTGTAGATCTTCAGTTGCTACTGAAATACTTGTGCATCAATTTGCACAGACATAACCTTGATAGAAACCCTGATAATGCCACTGGCCACACTACAGTCAGACATTCTGTCCACAAATCAACTTTGACTGCTAGTATCAAACAGGACATAGGAATAGTTGAGCAGCGTAAGGCAATATTTTCAGGATTATAGGCCAAAACATCTTAGTTTGTTGGTTGGTTTTCTGATTAGAAAAAATAATGCCGGACATGAAAACAAAGTCAGCGTGGAAATACGTTGTCTCAATTCATTTATCTATTAGGCCACACCAATTTAATTTCTTGGTTAACGGATTTTATTTTTAATTTTAGCACAAAAAAATCATGGAAACAGAAGGATGGGGTGAAAACTTGCACCTGACCCTGTTCTCTCCCTGAAACTGTGTGCACCAAAGTACAAACTTTCCTCTGAGATTCTGTTTTCCTGTTGATTTTCCAATCTAGCATTTTTTTCTAAATTCCGTTAACCAAGAAATTTAAATGGTGTGACCTTACTGTATTACAGTTAAGATCATTTAAGGAGTTATGATACAATCAGAATTCAGATGGAAGATTTTAATTTTGTCATCTTCCTACATTTTTCCTTTAAATTGTCTGACAGCCAAGGAAATGAAATGGTGTGATGTAATGTGATATCTTAATGATTACCAGTGAATTCAGTTGACCTACATTTCAATTTTGCACAGCGTATCCATACATGAGGGCCTGCATGCCCCTTTTCTGCAAGGCGTAGGCAGCAAATTTTGATTTCCCATAAACCGTAGGAAAAGCCAATATTCTTTAATGTTATTTGAAGTGAGGAGACCAAATTTTGCGTAATACGTGGGGTTTTTTTTCTGGATTGTTGAGCCACCCCCCTCCCCCCCGGGACACCCCCCATGCAGACCTTCATACATGTACCATTCATTGGTGAATCATGACTATCGGTAGACTATGTGGTCAAAAAAGACGTTGAAGAGCCCATACCTACCAAACTAATGATGATCTACCAATCAGGTTTTCTATTTTTTTTTCAAATTTTCCATTTTCAGTATGGTTGTCAATATTTTTGTATGTGGCCTAACATGTAATGTGTTACAGAGTAGATTTCTCCACCTTCCTTTATCATGATAGTATCCTCCATAGCCTTGAAATTGTAAGTACAGTACAGTACATTACATAGCTCTTTGAAAAACAGAAGTCATACAAGGCACCGTGATTTGGAAGAACATTCATTTGCAGAACATTGCAACAGCCCTTGGGTCTCCACATACTCTGCTCTACAGTACCTTGTAATTGACAGGAGAGCAAATAGTCAGGCAGGGTCATAGGGCCAAGTTGTTACTTCATGGCACATCCGAGCCTCCATTTTTGACGGCAGCTAAAGAGATACTGGGTTACCGGTTTGCTGTTTTACATACGTCTCAAAGAGATGTATCTTAGAGGGTCTGCAGGGGGGGTCCCGGAGCTAGCATTCTGACCCCAAAGGTCCCGACAACGCTTAACGCTGAATTTAGAAAAGCCATGATTATAAACCCTATGTATTACACTAAAATGATGGAAGGCAATTATGCAAAATGTGGTGGCCTCGCTACGAATTACTTGAATAAGACTGCTTTCCTCATGAATTACAGGAAATAAAGATAGAATGCCTAACGCCTTACGGAAAAGAACTTGCAGATCCTCATTTTAAAACAGGATTCCTGCCATATTCAACTGTAGCAGCCACCCATATAGGTGGAACACTAGAAAACCAAAGTGGACAAATAGCTCCTTTAAATTTTAATAGTGTATCAATTTTCAGCTAACGATAGATCAAATTTTGTTAGAATTTTGAGTTATCATATGTTTATGCTTACTTGGATTGCAGTCCGTTAGCAGTGAGCAGATAGACAGCAGGACTTTGGAGATGGTGAGGGCGGGGCTCCAGTTGTCCTTCAGGATGTCCAGACAGATCACACCTTGGCTGTTGATGTTACAGTGGTAGATACGGGTCCGGAATGTCACCTGGACACGCAAAAATCAACAGTCGTAAAAAAAGCATACGACACTTCAGTCGAAGAAGAACATGACTGGGCTACTCACGTTCAGGACATATTATGTAGACATGGGTTCCGAAATGTTTAGCTTAACCCCACAGTTTATGACAACCATTTTGGAAACATATTTGAAGAACGTCTGAAAGACACATTTCTCTCTGGCTGGAGGGAACAACTTAGAAATTCCAGTAAACTCCACACCTATTCTAAAATCAAAAAGCACTTTGGCATGGAAAAATATCTCACATCAATTCATAATAAACTGTTTGCAACTAGCATTACAAAACTGAGAATCAGTGCACATTGCTTAGAAATTGAAAAGCGCCGACACCACAAAACACCAGCCACTCAGAGATTGTGTCCCACATGTAATGAAAATATTGAAGATGAATTTCATTTTGTGATGAATTACCCAACTTATACGTTATACATGTAGTACTAAAGAGAGAGATGCAATGTTACAGACAATTACTACTAAGACAAACTTCACCCTATCTGGTACACAAAGCGATATTTTCCATGTACTGTTGTCATGTCCGACTCCTATATCCATCTACATAGGTCAATTTCTCCATAAATCATTCCAAAAGCGTGACAGATCTACCCATACATGACTATATTGTAACCAATATACTGGCTTCGATAATATTTTGTACTTAGAATTGTAGAATAGATTAGCCTTATAGTATTGCTGATTTAATGCCATACATTGTACCATGTGCGATTGTTGAGCAATAAAGTTCATTCATTCATTCACTTCTCTCTGAAGATTGATTATAACAGACGTCTTTGTCGTCTTCACAAAGTCTCCAACAACAGCCATGGCTCACCTTAGGAGGTTTGAAGGGATAGTCTTGTGAGAAGTGGATGTCCAGGAAGAAAACTCCGCCCTCGTACACAGACCCAGGCGGACCCAAGATGGTGGACACCCATTCATACAGGTTGTCTCCTTTCGGACCAGCACTGTAAAATAACACAGTAACAAACGATCAAGTCTCTCATCTGAAATATCAAGTTATCTATTTTACATACATGTGGTGACACCTGTAAGACTTTCTGCAACCCAAGATTATCATAATACAAGATAGTTAAATTTTTTTCAATAAGTTGACTCATCATCAGTCAACGTGCTTTCGCTACGAGGGGGTTATACCGCCCTTTTTACGGGGTGACATACCCTTTCGTTGGCTGTCATACAAGACGGGGATGCGCCAGTTCTCCCGTCCGGGTGAATGGTGTACATCACCGTATGGCTGATACGAGATGGAGGTTCGCCAGGCCTCCATCCGGGTGATTTGTAGTGAATCACCAACTCCAGACAGAAGGAGTTTGGACCATCGCACACCGGGGCATGCCCCTACTCTTTTTCGAAAGGTGTGGTGGGTTCTTTTACGTGCGTGGGGTGTGGCTCTCCCCAAACACGGGACCTCCATTTAACGTCCTATCCGAGGGACGTTCCTAACCCTAGATGAGCTAGGTGCTCATTTACACCTGATTGAAGTGAGGAAAGTCGTGTTAAGTGCCTTTCCCAAGGGCACAACGTCGGGGCGCAAGTTCGGACATGTCTCTGGGCACAACCCGGGATCGTGCCCAGGCCCAATATAATTGAAATGGAAGGGCAAGTACCAATGAATGAGTATGACCTGAGACACAACAAAGGCATAGCAGTAACTGGTGATTTGTGTCTGCAAGTGTCAATAATGACAAATAATGCTTTCACCTAACACGAACATTAGTGAACTTGTCAGTGTAAATCTACAGGAGATATGAGAATACTATGAGGGATATGTGAACTGAAAACAATGCCTTGGGAAATGTGCACATTCTTAATACTTCCTGTAACGTTACGTTCTGCTCATGTCTTGAAACATTCACTCTAAGCCATATGAGAGAATGTCAAAGAATACAAATCTAGCTAATTGATATCAACAGACTAACATTGTAGTTGTAACAACTGATTTATATATATATAACCTATGCAAAGAACATATTGGGTAAACGTGTGCTGATTTCCAAAATATCCAGACTTGCCCAAACCAAGGAGGATAAAATTGCACTCTTTGCCTAACTAGTTAAGATTCGTACCAGTCATGTAAGAAGTATTATTTGTTATCAAGATTCAAATCATGTAACGTTACCTTTGTGTAATAATTCTTTCAATACTTCTGAACACACATTCTGACCTCTGAATCACAAATTCTGACATTATGTACTAGGCTACTAACCTGGTATCCAAACCTATTATAGCTAAGGCCACACCAATTAAATTTCTTGGTTAGCAGATTTTTTTTTTATAAATGTTAGCATGAGGACATCATTAAAACAGAAAGCTGGGGTGAAAACTTGCACCTGACCCTGTTCACTCCCTGAAACTGTGTGCACCAAAGTACAAACTTTCCCCAGAGATTGTTTTCATGTTGATTTTCTAATCTAGCATTTTTTTTACATTCCGTTGACCAAGAAATTAAATTGGTGTAGCCTAATTCCGCACTAAAACTTGTAAATGTGGGATGGTTGTTTTCGAATTGTTTTAATTTCCCGATTGAAACAATTCTATAGGACAAAAGAAAGACAATGTAAACGCATAATTGTTGTGTCAAGATTTCAGGATGGAGGGGTCACCGCAAAAAGCCTTGAAAATAAAACCACAGCAAACATTTCAAGACTTACAGTAACGTACATTTGTAGCTGGTGATACGCCAGCTTGTTGTAAGATGTACTTAGCCCTTTGGCCCAAGTTTGGGTGGGTATGTGTGCTTTGTTTAAAGGCATCCAGAGCATTTTATGAGGCTTGAAACTTGAATAGAAAAACTCCAATTTCTAGTCATTCCTACATACCATTACGTATTGAAATTCAAGGAGCAAAGATACAATGTCGTTGTGATAGAAAATCCAAGCCCTAATAGACTGATGCTGACTGTCCATCACAATTAGCGGTTCAGACAATGGGAGAGTGACTGCATGTCCATCAAGTGTTTGCATTTTTATGTTTTAATTTTGCATTTCTACGTTTTGACTATCGGTCTATTTACTCTAGGTGCATGAAACTAAAAGATCACCATGTAGCTAATTTTTGTGCCGCTTTTGAGCACTTTTGATAAGAAATCCGCGCGTAAATGTGGTAAACAGTGGCATTAAATGTCAATTTCATAAAGATTACAGCAACTAGAATATTTCCAGTTTTCAAGCCTCATAAAATGCTCTGGGTGCCTTTAAAGCCAACACACATGATGTTGAGTCATGCCGAGTGCACACAGGACATACACAATCATCCTCCCTGCCTATCTTTTGACCTTTCAACACAATACATACCTTACTGTAGATATCCCCAGGCTAGGACAGCTGAAGATACTGACAAAGGAGTCTCCCATTGAGTATATACAGTGTTATTAACAACCCATTAAAGACTTCTAGACCTATAATTTACATAGGCGTGTTACATGTACAGTAGTGGAAAGATAAGGACTTGGTGGTCATCTGTTATTTGATAATTAATAAGGGTCTTATCCAAGATAATTTGGACCATATGCTTAAAATGTCATTTCAAAAGGTGATCCTTTCCATTTATTGAATAATTGAATTATTGAATTCCATTAATTGTTTTTCAAGGAGTTTCAAAGCATACGCTTGAAAGTCCTTGTTTTTATCATCATCATATCAGATTTTGTGATAAGCATGTGTCAATCAAACCATGTACTACAGTCAAACCTGCCTAGGCGACCACCTCTTCAACGCGACCACCTGGCCATGGCAACCACTTTTTCTCGGTCCCGAAAATTTTCCCCATAGGCACAAGCATTAAGCACCCTGTCCAAGGCAATTACCTGTCCAAAACGCAACCGCGACCGCCACGAATTGGGATCGCACATGGCTCGATCCCTGCCCATAGCGACTGCCTCATTTTCAAGCGTGTGGCGACATCGTCTATCGCGGAAATGTTTTTAAGACCTTGACAGACAAAAATCTATGGAATAGCATTGATTCATCTATAAAGTGTTTTAATAAAACGTTCACACTTTAAACATTGTAAATTTAAAGTTTTGTGAATACTTTGATATCGATGTTGTTGTGCCCATTGTAATCTTATAGTTTACCGCAAGCTTTTTGTTTATCTTTCTGTCAATGGGAATTGAACCTGGTGGTGGTTATGCTGTCTAAAATCACATCATTTTCCATCCGTCTATATATACACCTCGACCTGGAAACATGTGAGTGGAATCCTCTTCAAGGCGACCACCTGTCCAACATGACCGATTTTGCTCGGTCCCCCGGGCGGTCGCCTTGGGCAGGTTTGACTCTACTAAGAACTAAATCCCTTATCTTTTCTCACAGACTTTGGGTATTAGTAACACCTAGATTATAGCTCTACATGTATGATAGTGGTCTGTACAATTGAATGAGATACATGTTATGTGTAAATAAAAATGGAATGAACTAAAAATAGATAAGATACATAGCTTATCTACTTTCATGTCTACCTTGTCCATAAAAAGACCAAGAGGTCCAGGGTATATAATTGCGCCACCATAAAAAGATATGTCCAAACAGACCTCCAACCCAACGTATATCTAAACTATGCATGCCTGAGAGGTGCTGCACTTGAGATCTCTCAAACCCAACTGTTTTGCAAAGTGGCGGATTTATGTAACCAGCGGATTATTGGAGGTTAATAAGAAAACATTGCATTAATTGTCTACCTGAAAAAACAAATCAAATTTTAATGCATCTTTTTCCAGCTATCAATACTGTAGTTTAGGAGAGAGAAGAACCTAGAAATGCCAGGCTTCAGTGAATGTCTTGCCTAAGAAATCCAGGAAATTCTTTTAAAATCCTGAAATTAACTTGCTCTAGCTCTCAGTTCTATGAGCTTGAGGTAGATCCTTAGATTATAATTTGTATACCCTTTGCTGAACATACGCTAGTGGCCAGCTATTAAAGCTGTATCAAAACCTCCTTGGCTTCAGTGAATGTCTTGCCTAAAAAATCCAGGAAATTCTTTTCAAATCCTGAAATTAACTTGCTCTAGCTGTCAGTTCTATGAGCATTTAGGCCAGGATTTGTGGATCCTTTGGCTGTACAGACATGTGCAGGTGGCCGTCTGAGCTGCCATTTTAGTTAATCCCCAGGTTTTAGAAGGTAACCTGACGCTCGTATATTATGTCAGTTGACACCTTTTAGGTTCGAAAGCCAGCAGGGTCACCTGTCAATTATGGAAATCATGTCTTGTTCTGTACTTCATTAGAATGCTGCTGCCTGGCTCCCCTGTTTCTATCAGGATCAGGCCGCACCAATTTAATTTCTTGGTTGGTGGATTTTCTTTTTTAAACAGAAGGCTGGGGTGAAAACTTGCACCTGACCCTGTTCACTTCCTGAAACTGTGTGCACCAAAGTACAAACTTTCCTCTGAGATTCTGTTTTCATGTTGATTTTTCAATCTAGCATTTTTTTAAAAACCTGTTAACTAAGAAATCAAAATGGTGTGGCCTCGGCAACACTTTGTAGTAGAACGTAGTTTATACAACGAAGAGAGAGCTGAGCTTGAAAACTAATGCAATGTGGGTTTCGCCATTTCGTATACACCTTAGCAACATGGAAAAGTTCATATTTCTAATGGCTTTAGATGAACCCTTGATTATTGAACATACCTGTACCTATATTTTCACCATTACTAAGAAGCGAGAAGTCTGGCCAAATTCACGTAATCATTTTAAAGACATGTATTTGCGAACTGTGATGTTTTCTGTTGTGACCTGTACTGAACCCAGTGGGTATTGTGTACAATAAAGGTCTTCATTCATTCATTCATTCATATATTATCAGCCCAGGGATTGGATGTTCCTGTTACATATACATGTTCCTGCTGGTATGCCCCAAAGGAATTGGTCACAAATTATGTCTAAGATTTGAGATCCTGGAATTAAAATGGTGGCCTGTGTCAAGCCTCTGGGTTGATGACTGTTATTAAATAGGTTAGCTGCCGCTCTGACATAGTTCTTCATAGAGGCGAGGATTTGTACATGTGACCGTAATAGATTTTTGTATCAATCAAGTATTGAACACTTGTTTGCACCTGTTTCTTTTTGGAGAAAGTCTAACACTAATTTTGTTGTACTTTGGTGATGCTAGAAAAATGGAAAAACATTCATTTTTGTCTATTATATGACAAATTTAAAATTGTACAATTCTAACCATTTTGAGCATTCACATATTTTCAATCTCAAAGCAAGAGAGACATTAGTTTTCCTAATTTCCAAGTCTCACATTGTCATTTCTGAGATAGGATTTACTAAGTACCCATCTTTAGTAAAAATAGTTTCCAACAGTTTGATTAAGTACTGATACAGGTGCATTTGATTTCATTGTCAACCCCCCATTTTAGAGCTTCTAAATCTGACTTTCATGTAACGAGAACATTTATCTAACCCTAGGCTTGTCATAAAGCTGGGGATGCATTGATCATGTTACGTTGATGAAGGTTAGACATCCAGGTAGTAAAACAAGCCAAAAATAGTTTCTCAAGCAACTGGATAAAATTTTTGAAACAGTCAGACGTTTCAGACAGCATCCGCTGTCTTTCGTCAGTGACTTGACTAAGGATGGGACTAGGAAACCAGGTTTTATACCAAAACTCTGAATAGATTAATGAGGTTAAGACAACCTTAATTCCCAGTCCTATCCTTAGTCACTCACGAAAGATAGCGGATGCTGTCTGAAACGTCTGTTTCAAAATTTTATCCAGTTGCTTGAGTAACTATTTCTAGCTTATTGAGCGTGTTACTTTGGGTAGCAATTACCACTTTTCATGGCCAAACTGCGTTTGACGTTATCATGTAGCCCATTTTGCCTGTCATTTATTTGTCAACAAACACAATCTACATCCTACAAATTACTATGGTTAGTGGATGGTCACCCATTATTAAGGTATGGTTAGATGTGATTTACGCACGATGGTTCAACGATGTAGGTCCGAGCAGCTTGTTTTGTCCGGACAAAGCCGGGCGGTTTGAATATCAGCCCGGTCACCTGATATGGTAATACGGGAAGGACCCGGCATGCGCCTGAATAGGAGACCATTGTATACACTTTCAACAGGGCACGACAACTCTCTGTACAAACATGTGTTACATTCTTCACTTACTCTGGCTTTGTGTCTGGCCAAACCCATGGACAAACAACCTTCCTGTACACCACTGGAACTGTTCCAATATTTCATATCCTCAATGATTAATACACTAATGAATTAATATCATTTATAGTTGTTAGAATTCTTAAGAAAATTTCTAAATATAAAAAAAGCCATTTCTGCTGAATTACTGAAACACTGTAGACCACTGGAACTGTTCCAATATCTTATATCCTCAATGATTAATACACTAATGAATTAATATTATCTATAGTTGTTAGAATTCTTAAGAAAATTTCTAAATAAAAAAAAGCCATTTCTGCTGATATACTGAAACACTGTAGACCAATGGAACTGTTCCAATATTTTATATCCTCCTTATTGATACACCCATTATTTGTAGTCCTGATCAGAATTCTTAAGAAAATTTCTAAATGAAATAAAAAAATGAAAGTACAGTATTACAGTATGTTGATAGATCCTCTATATCCTGTATATATATCCATTATCTATACAGTACATGAAGAAGAGATACAGTACATGTACATATAGTTGTCAGAAGCGCCTCTGAAGAATATTTCCAAATCAAAAGAATTATAAAAGTATTAAAATGTTGGCCATTTGCGTTGACAAACTACATGTATGTGTAAATGAATGATCTTTTATAATTTTCCAGTACAATATACATGTATACAACATGTGATTATGATAGTATTTTTGTGTCATAAAATTGTCAAATATAAGCTGTTTAAACATATAATGTATAATGGTTGTTGTAATTTGTTTTCTTCAGTTGGTTTAGTGTAAGTTCGATTTGAATAGAATGTGTTGCATGTAATTATTGCCAATTAACTCAATGGTTATTCAGTTTCCAACCGTCTGTCAATTAATCAATTATAATCAATTATCACAATGCCAGCAAAACTTGAAGTGATCATTAGGTTACAATTGGAGATCAATTAACTAATTGTTTGTTTGGAATGTAGCTTTTAATTCATTTCATTCTTATTGTCTTGTGAATTATGTTATATTGACAATTGATAGTGATTTAAAATCCATTAACATTAATCCGCCAGGTTACATAAATCCACTACTTTAAAAACAGTGTGTTTGAGAGATCTCTAGTGCAGCACCTCTCAGGTATGTACAGTTTAGATATACAGGAGTGCATTATACTGGGGGATGTTAGGTTGTAAATCTGTTTGGACATATCTTTTTAGGGTGGTGGAATTATGTACCCTGGTGGAAGCCTGTTAGTGGATCTTACCTTTCCTAGACAAATGAGTTTGCAATTTTTATCAGTTTTCACAGAAAGTCGCCCTTCCTGGTTCACCCTTATCAGTTCAACAGCTTGCTACCTGTATTGATTATTGCCTTTAAATTAATGCTCCTTTGATTCAATCATGTCAATCGTCTGGCAAACAAGGGACAGTACACCATGAATGACAAAGGGAGATCTGTTAAAGGCAACCAAAGCAATATTTGGGCCAAAATATGGAAATGAAAAAAAATGCTGAAATCTTTTTGCTAGTGACATTTCCTAACACTGTTTAGCATATTTCCGAAATAACTTCATACTTTAAGCATTTTAGAACCGCGAAAAACGTGCCTTATGATGATCCCCTTAGTTTCTCGAGCCTACAAAAACCCCGTCGACGCTGTCATAATTTTGCATCATGGACGTCGCTATTACTAATAGTGTTGTTTGACCTTATCATGTATAGAAATTACAACAACAAAAATTGACTTTCAAAATCCGATTTTCGGGCCCTAATAATATTGCTAGGGTTTGCTTTCAAACTTTGAGCACCTGATTAATTATTTGATACTTAGATTCAACTATATTTTAGGGGGACATAACCCTTACTCTTTACAAATAGGTCAATATATCAAAGAATGTCTAGACCATAGAACCAATTGAGTAAATGATATGTTGGACTCAACATGTTGATACACTCATATCTATTCATGTACGGGTTAATTCATTTTTATCAACTTGACTGTTTGTATGTATAGATTTAGTAGACCTTACAAAAGTCGCAGCACTTGTGTTGTGTCGATAAAGATTTTTCTCTATTATTTCCTTTAGTTAGTGATACTGAGTGACGAGACGGAAGCTTGTATAAGTGTCATCACCGATTTGGCCAGAGTGCACAAGCAAACCCCTGGCGATTCGTATCAACAAGTGTCGTGGGATCTTTAACATGCTTGAGGTTATTCCTCAAACAAGAGATATCAGAGCAAGGGAGCCATCAGGAAAATGAGCCAGAAAACAGTCATATGGACAGGAATGGAGTCACAAGACTAAAAATCAGCTACCACAAACTATATATTGAAACGGGAAGACATACCCGCACTCCTCTAGAACAACGATTATGTAAACATTGTACTTTGAATAGAATAGAAGACGAATGTCATTTTGTGGTAGAATGCAGATAATGCATACCCAAGAAAGAAATGAACTGTATAAGCTTGACAAGTACAAAACCTATTTCACTACTTCACACATTTAAGTACTGTACAAAAATTCATATTCCTGATGCGACTAGACAAACCTCCCATTGAAAAACACGTCTGTTCTTTTATATCTACTATAACCGAAAAGCGAGGAGAAGTAGAATTTATCTAAAGATAGTCATATTCTTTTTGTATCCGCTAACTGTACTTGTTCTTTTGTTTTGTTGTGACCTGTACTTAGCCAAGTATGGAAGAAATGTGCAATAAAGGTCTTCATTCATTGAAATGATGACGATGGCTGTTTCTTCGCTTCCAAAGATAAATCGGAAGGTTGTCCTCCTATGCATATTGAAATGCCACTCGTGTTAAACCTGCAATGGAGGCCAGGTAGCCTGGATGCCAGTCCCCTATCTCTATAATATTCGATCTATCTATGGTGTTTCTCAGAGTAATATCCGATCTATCTATGGTGTTTCTCAGAGTAATATCCGATCTACATCAAATGTATCTATGGTGGTTCTCAGGGTTCAATAACTAAGGGGACTGTTGTGGAATTTCCTTGGGCGCATGTTGGCCTTAGAGCCAAGGGCTTGGCCTGGGTAGGCCCTGGAAACAGTCCAGCAGGATAGTGGTAGCCAAGCTCAAACCAAGAAGGCCTTCCATAAAACCTGGGCCTTACTCAAACCAGGAAACATGCATACACAGAATGATTGACAAGTGGGAAGAGCTTGCAAAATGCATTTGTGTCAGCAGTGCCAGTCATTGCATGCGAATCTCTTAAAAGACTGAACAGGCTATCAAAAAGACGTACAAGTGAAAGGGAAAGGACTGCTATCATTTAACCTGGATACTAGACACAGGTGTGTTCATCTTGTGGGTTACTGTAAAATGCAGAAATATTTGCGGTGGTTTTATGTTCCCGGTTTTCGCGGCGACCGTTTCACCGCGAACTTAAAACCACCGAGAACATTTTTGTCTAATAAAATGTAACTATAGCACTGGTGCGAATTTAAAACCACCGCCAACACTCCATTTTTCCCTTAGGCCACAGCAAGTAATTTTAATGGATGACATCAGCGCGCTCATTAATTTTTGCCTGATTTTTTGGCCTGCCTTGATTTTTTTTGCCCTATCTCATTAGTTTTGGAGTCTGCGGAGGATGTCATCCATAAAATTTACTTGCTGTGGCCTTAGCGCGAAATAAAAACCATGCGAAGTTAAATGCATTTACAGTATGTTGAATGTAATCAATCCAAATATGTCTCTTTGCTACTGGAGTTAGCCTTCTCTCTTCAGTTGCATATATCAAGTATTGTCGAAGAGAAGAGATCGTTGACAAAAATATCAATATTTGTACAGTTACATGAAATCAGCACTGGTAAATCAATACAATAAAACTGAATACAGGTCAACTTATCCCTATTAACGTACGCACTTTTTAAACTTTTCAAGTCGCAAGCAGGTGCTCTAGGCCGACACCAAAGTTGGGGTGCGTACGTTAGGAGGGGTTCTTCCTCGGAAAAATTAGCATATCAGCATGAGAGTAGGGTGCACCTTCATGCAAATGAAGTGTGGATTTGCTACCACACAATCAATCAGTGATAAAGATTAAATAATACATAAGTTTAAATTGTTTGACATTTTCTACCCAGAAACATTTTCTCAGTAACCCTTTCAGTCAGTAAACATCATCGGAAGGATGATCATGTCAACCTCTAACCATCCACCAAAATGCTGGAGAGGGGGTGCGTACGTTAGGAGGGTTTTTCCCCTGAATGCTTCAACACACTGAATCAGGCCCGCAATCGTCCCCAAATCGGGGGTGCGTACGTTAGGAGGGGTGCGTACGTAAATAGGAATTTTACGGTAGTCAATATGTTCATAAATAGAAGCAATAAATCATTATGACAGAAAACGGTGAAACATTTAGCATCAAATCTCATAATTCCGCAGTGTACTAAGACCGATACATTAAGAAAATCCACAGGAGACTCCTTCTTAAAATTAAGAATGTCTTGAATATCTGGAAATCTGGCATGTGAATACCTAGGGAATGACTGATGCTACTTTAGCAGATCTCACCTTTAACACACTGAAGTAGCCGCTTTGCACACAATTCTCTATTGGATTTAGGCAGCAGGGAGAAGGTTAAATTCACAATTTTTTAAAATTGAGGTGGTCTTAGTGTACGCGGTGATTTACGAGAGTTGAACTTGAAGTTGGGTACGAGCTAAAACAGAGACAAACTACCCCCAACCTGTAGCCTGGGTTCCTCAGCCTTTTCAGCTTTAATTAAAGACCTACTCAATGACAAAGTGTAAATGCCTCAAATAAGCATTTAGACGAATACACACAAATTCTAAAAGTGAGTATTGTAAGGTTTGTGAGGTTTAGCTTATGTATGAATCTTGATTTTAGATTACTTTTAATTGTAAAGTCATACTGCATTTCAGCCAATGAAGGTGGCTACTGTATGTTGCATCTTGCAAGGACGAAAGGAATTTCAGCAAAGTGATCTCGAACCAGTTTAGCTCAAATGAACTCAATTACAGATGAGCTAATCTTCCACTGGTCGTGACAGAGAAGACAGACGCTATATACAGTATTTACTGTTTCATTGTACCGGGGAAATTCCCCTAGCTCTTTTCAACAAGCACAATGAACAGTGGACCACGGCTTACCGTCCTAAGGACTGCGACCCTTTCCGGTAGCGTGCATGTCGGGTGAGCGACACAGCCGGGATCGAACCTGGGGTTTCTAGTTCCAGAGGCAAGATCGCTATAACCACTGGACTACGCACGCTACGAGG
Organism: Branchiostoma lanceolatum; assembly: GCA_035149815.1. Taxonomy (NCBI): domain Eukaryota; kingdom Metazoa; phylum Chordata; class Leptocardii; order Amphioxiformes; family Branchiostomatidae; genus Branchiostoma; species Branchiostoma lanceolatum. The sequence continues at coordinate 12,192,536 of CM068880.1, forward strand.
TAATAAACCATTCATTCATACATTCATTCATTTTTACTCCGCTCTCTTGGTTCGGCTTCCATAGCCATAGACGGAGAGAGCAAAGCTAACAAGGCTGCTACCAAACCTAAACACAGACCCTCCCCTTCCCAACAATGTACGGTCCCCACAAGTATCAGCTTATACAAACTGACAGCTGAGGGGTTTCCTCACCCAGATGGCATCTACCAGGGGCTAGACTGACCTACTTACAGGGACAGACAGCAGGTCAACCTGTCTGTGGCCTATGCAGAGGCTCTGATAGGGGTTACAAGGGCTACTGACTGCAAATTTTTACCTACATACATTTGTACCATGGCTTGCAGCAGGTGGTTGTGCCATGGCCTGAAACCAGACAGACTCTAAGTTAGTATTCACCGGTTCATTGCACCGGGGGAAATTTGCCTGGCTCTTTTCAACAAGCAAAATAAACAGCGGACCACGATTTAACATCCCGTCTAATTAAAGGACTGCAACCCTTTACAGTAGGACTCGTCAAGAAGTGTGTTGGGTTCTTGAGAGTCACCCGCATCTCAGCCATACACAGGATTGACGCCTTAAATCTAATTCTTATGTCTGTGTTTTACCAGTTTTTCCTGTAAGATAGTTTGGGGTGTCCAGACAGTGTCATTCATAAAATTGTGTGTATGCATTACTGGTGATCATGAATTGATGATTTCCAACACAAAACTCATTTTTATACCCTCCTCTGGGCTCAAAATACTGGGTGAACGTGAACTTACATTTGCATATGCACCCAATATTGGAGCGGTGTTTGACTGTGGGTGAACCAAAGCACCTAGATATTTTTGTACACTATAGGGTAAAGGTACTATTGAACACTATTATTCAGAATATATCAGAAAAAGAAAAGCAATATAACCTTGTTATACTTTACTTGATGCATTGCTTGTTTGAGATTTTGAAATCAGCTACAGAATTACAGATTGTTATCATTTCATGTAGTGCACCTAAACTTCTTTCTGTTAGGCCACACCATTTTAATCTCTTGGTTGACGGAATTTAAAAAAAATGCTAGATTAGAAAATCAACAGGAAAACAGAATCTCAGAGGAAAGTTTGTTCTTTGGTGCACACAGTTTCATGGAGTGAACAGGGTCAGGTGCAAGTTTTCACCCCAGCATGCCTTCTGTTTTCATGATTTTTTGTGTGCTAAAATTAAAAATAAAAATCCGTTAACCAAGAAATTAACTTGGTCTGGCCTAAAATTTAAAAAAATCTGTTAACCAAGAAATTAAATTGGTGTGGCCTTAGGGGCACCAGTGCACCTGTATTCCCAAAAATGAATTTCCATCCCAGCCCCTGACAACCCCATTATTTACCCAGACATGTTCTGCCTTTCCTCACCCACACTGAATCTCATTTCACCCAGTTCATTTTGTGTCAGTTATAAATGGGGATGGTCTCCATACTTGCTACACAGGGGATGGTACATTTCACCTTCAGGGAGGGGTTGGGATCACCTACATTTATAATCTGCAGCAATAAGGTCTCATGCCTGAATTACTCCGCGTTTAGATGCCCAAAGAGTGTGGGCTAAAAAAATGATTGGGCCCCAAAGGCAGGTGTTTAAGTCGATCATAATTTGCCTTTGATCGATCCCACCTGATATAAGAAGCATTTGAGATGAAAGCTTGTTCATGTCTGACAGGATAAGGCAGGAAAGTTTCAGCATCCAAGCGATTGTCGGACATACACGCTATTTTTTAATCTGAGTACTGCAGTCGGGCTCTCTAGGCACCAGATAGCCTCTTGCGGCTGGTAGGTTATTGCAGTTTTAAATGCCATTAGATATCGCTCCCCAGGTTAGATTTTGTAAACAAATTTTTCGTTGTCTAAAGAACATGTGTGCTTGCAATAGAAAGTAAAACATCTCCGGAAACTCTGTGTTTTTATTTGAATTACGGCCATGAAAGGTTTGTGTTATAAAGTTATATCCAATGGGAGGCCTAATTGACGTGTGAGACCTTAAGGTTAGATTAAGCAGGCTGGTATAAAACATGGCCTGAAAGTGACATGCACTGATAGAATCAGGGTCGGCAAATGGAAAAAATTTTCACGGTAGCTTTAATGCTTGCGGTTTTAGCAGTGATTTCTTCTGCCGTGAGTCGGTGACGAACCTAAAAAATACACTTGCTTGTTCTGTCTTCTGGCTGCCTACCCCTTCATTTCAACTACGACAATAAACGACTGTGAACACTCCAATTTCTCCCTGTCGCAAAATCAAATCCCCGCTAACTTAAAGGCACCTAAAGCATTTTATGAGACTTGAAAACTGGAAATATTCTAGTTGCTGTAATCTTTATGAAATTGACATTTAATGCCACTGTTTACCACATTTGCGTGCGGATTTCTTATCAAAAGTGCTCAAAAACGGCACAAAAATAACCTACATGGTGATCTTTTAGTTTCACGCGCCTAGTGTAAATAGACCGATACCATAGCCCCGCCCACCTCCGTAAAAACGTAGAAATGCAAAATCAAAACATAAAAAGGCAAACATTTGACGGACATGCAGTCACTCTCTCATTGGTCTAACCGCTAATTCAGAAATTGTGATGGACAGTCATCAGGATCAGTCTATTAGGGCTGAGATATTCTATCAGACGTGAGTCCTCACCACACAACGACATCGTATCTTTGCTCCTTTAATGTCGATATGTAATGGTATAGTGTCATTGAAACTTATTATGTGTAGGAATGACTAGAAATTTGAGTTTTTTAATTCAAGTTTCAAGCCTCATAAAATGCTCTGGATGCCTTAATGTTTGTGCCAATCATAGTGACAACCTGTTCACATAGACCAGATTTTATTTGTTCCCTGGGTGGTCTTCTTGAGCACTTTGGACTGTGGCTTTTTTCTACACCACTTTACATGGAGGTAATTAAAACAGCATTACTAATAGGAGCATTAAGAATGCATTCTTTTCTCTTTGCAGTACCGTACCTTCCTGACAGGAGGCAGCAGTTAAATGCTGATGAAGCATTCTTCATCAGTCCCAGGTTTTTACCATTCCGATCCTGGCAAGCCACCAAGTTACCAACCTTTAAATGGATTACTTACCCTCCCTTCAACTTAGCATGTAACCGAACAGCTCTAAATTCTCATCACTTCCCATTTTAGTATCTGCATTGTACACCAAGGAGTGTACACTAAGGCCACACCAATTTAATTTCTTGGTTAACAGAATTTTTTTTTTTATTTTAGCACAAAAAAATCATGAAAACAGGAGGCTGGGGTGAAAACTTGCACCTGGCCATGTTCACTTCCTGAAACTGTGGGCAACAAAGCACAAACTTTCCTCTGAGATTCTGTTTTCCTGTTGATTTTCCAGTCTAGCATTTTCTTTTAACTTAAATTCCGTTAACCAAGAGATCAAAATGGTGTGACCTAAGGGCCTTATGTTTTAGCAGCATTTGTTTGTTTTATTAACATATTAACAAGAAAATCCCTTCACCTCCATTAACATTAATCCACCAGGTTACATAAATCTGCCACTTTAAAAAACAGTAGGTTTGAGAGATCTCTAGTGCAGCATCCTCCAGGTATATTTAGATTTATAGGAGTGCATTATATTGGGGGATGTTTGGTTGTAGATCTGTTTCAATGTATCTTTTCAGGGTGGCGGAATTATAAACTCGTTCTTTGAAGCTACTTTGTGAAGATGCTCCTACAGTACTTGATGACATTTCCATTCTACTATGGTTCTTGGAAAATACGAATTTTTGAACACATCAATCCTTGGCTGATAACTCTGGTACTTAAAAGCATGACTATTTCTAGTCCTCCTCTGAGCTGGCACTAGATACTTATCAGTCGGTATGTCCACAAGTTTATTAGTCATTTTGTACATCATGGAAAGTCTGGACGTTGTTCTTCTCCATTCAAGTGACATCCACTGCAGACCTGTTTTCATTTTGGTGACACTAGCACCCCTGTCAAAGTTATTCGTGCAGAATTTGGCACTGGTCTTGTTTAATCCAAGTGAACTACAAGATTGCATTAAACTATCTGTCACTGCAGGTAGACTTGATGAGACCTATTAGACACAGTCTGTTGATTAATGACCCAGAGCATGCATGATCTTGCGTGGTTAAACTTAAAGGTCTGTTAACGGCATATATACATGTTTCTAGATCCTTTAACTTATGTTTAGTTGCATGCAGGCTCTTTCTGAATGCAGTTTTAAAGGCAACCCCGAAGCAATCTTAGGGTCCGAAAAATCAGATTTTGAAAGTCAATTTATTTAGTCATTTCTATACATGGTTAGTTCAAACAACACTATCACAATGTATAGCAACATCCATGATGCAAAAATATAACATTGTTGTGATGTGAGAACTCACTGAAAATCGAGGCCAGAGTTTTTGTAGGCACGCGAAACTATGGAGATCATCATACGGCACGATTTTGCGCGGCTTTAAAATCCTAAAATATGTTATTGCACAAATGTGCTAAACAATGTTAGTTAATGTCACAGTAATTGTCACTACCATAAAGATTTTAGCCTTTCTTTTATTTCCATTTTTGTCCCTAAAATTGCTTTGTTTGCCTTTTAGTACCATACAAGCCACTTAATTGTAAAACTGGTTGTCAAAACATTCTGTTGATTGCAACAAATGACAAAATTCCTCGACCATTTCTATCCAGTGCATTGCTTGAGTACTGTTACCCTACGTATCTTATTACCTGGATGACCCTATGCGCTTGGTCAAAAACATGCGAGCCGTAGCGAAGCCGCATTGCACTACTAGCTAACGAAAAAGCATCATGCTTTGTCCTCAGTCTGAGGTACGATCGCTTACCTTAGGAGCAAAAAGTTCCACAAAGATTATTGGCTTGAAGATGATATCTCTTCTACATACCCTGCAGCTGATAAATTAACTGATAAACATCTACATAAACAAGGGAAAAGAAAACCTGGGAGGCCAACAAAAACAGACCAATCATGCCTGTCATTCTTCTGCTTTAATTGGGGATGTTTCAGTAATTCCTTTTCATGAAAACATGTAGAACTTTCTATCTATTTCATCCATTGGTGGGATGAAAGTGTATCCTGAATTAATTTTATCTTGCTTAGGCCACACCATTTTAATCTCTTGGTTAACAGATTTTTTGAAAAACTGCTAAATTCCAAAATTAACAGGAAAACAGAATCTCAGAGGAAAGTTTGTATTTTGGTGCACAAAATTTCAGGGAGTGAACAGGGTCAGGTGCAAGTTTTCACCCCAGCCTTCTGTTTTCATGATTTTGTTTTTGCTACAATCAAAAAAAAATCTGTTAACCAAGAAATTAAATTGGTGTGGCCCTAATCAATATTGAGACTAGTTCCCTTGGCAATGACAAGGAGAAACACTAGAGTACAGTACGTATTGCATTTATATCGGTCAGAGCTCAAACACTATAACCACTTGTACGCTGCAATTTGCAGAGGAAAATTTGTGATTCCAAGTAAAGATAAAAAATAAGTTACAATTTTGCATCTGAAAGGCAACCTAAGCAATATTAGGACGTTGAAAGGTGCCTTTTCAAAATGCATTTTTAGTGATTTCTATCCATAGTAAGTTAAGATAAAAGATGCGATGTCGTTGTGTGGTGTGAACTCATTGAAAATCTGAGCACTTGTTTAAATCAAATCTTCTGAACATACGCGATTCTGACCAATAAGTCCCGAACACTTCCGGAGAATTAATCACGTGGTCATGGCTCAATGTGCTTGGACATTGTGACGCCACGCGGCCGAAAAATTGTTGACAAAAAACGGTTACGGCTGGATTCTGCGCTGATTATTGTGGTACCAATAAATAAAATACTCCTTTTGTAGCTTGTTTCTGCACTCTTTTCAAATGCCCAAAGTATGATATAATGATGCAAATGTGCTCTAATATGGGGAGTAAATGTCAATTTCATATAGATTTTCCTATCCAGAATACTTCCAATTTGACCCCCTGAAATTGCTTAGGGCACCTTTAAAAAATCTGGAAAGGGCATTATAAACAAGAGCTATCTACCACTTAAAAATCATGACTATAGCATGTCCAGAACACGAGATATCAAAACTGGAAGTTCCACTGCAGTGCCACAACAAGCCGGTAAGGGGCTCAAAATCCCATTATTTTGAGGACTTATTAAGATCTACACACACGTCAAATATTAAGACAATCCACCCAGGCATTCTTGAGTTATCGTGTTCACACTCAGAAGAACACACAGACACACGTACACCCTGAAAACATATTACTTCTTGGCAAAGATTCAATCAAAATGTCTGTACGCAGCAGTGTGCTAAAGCCTACAGAACTCATGGCATTTCACGATTCTAGTGAAATGTGTCGTAAGAGCACAAGATAAGGCGATACATTTGAGTATTACACAATCATAAATTCTAATTAGCATCCTTGAATCATTTGCAAGATCATAAAACTGTTTTGTGCATTTGAAGTTTTTCTTTTTGAATTGTAGATAATATTTTGCAAAACTGTATGTGATAACAAGAAAGGCATTTGGAGCCCTGTAGCTTCAATGTACTGCAATCGCCTGGGGAAAATTCCTTTAATCTTAAACATGAGCACCGAACCATGGCTTTAATAAAGGAATTTCAGAATAAGTGGAGCATATACTAGTACATGTATGTAGAAATTGACAGGTATGAGCCTGGCATTGAATTTCAAATTGCACTTTGTGCCAAGCTACGGTTTATCTTATCAACACATGGCCTAGTCGACCGAAGGTCTCGTTCGTGTCAGATGGCAAAGACAGTAGTTTAAGCTGGCACACAGTATCACAAAATCTTACACTCATACTACCGACCGTTTTGAGCATATATTTAAATGCAACAATCCCCACAATACGAAAATAGGTAAATATCTAAGTGACTGCTTTCACATTAGGAAAAATACCGAAACTAATGATTAAACCAACTCGATCATAACTGTTACGCTTTGGCAAAATGTATTCTAGCCCTTATTGTATTGTATTAGTGATTAAGATGCTATATCAAAATGTATGCTAGCCCTTATTGTATTGTATTATTAATTAGGATGTTAAGTTTTTTATTCTATACTTCTACTTTGTGTTATGTTTACGAATTCTTGCCACACTTTGTACCATGTACAATTGTCGTGCAATAAAGTTCTTCTTCTATATTGTACGTGTACATGTACTATGTTAATCTAAGATCCCAAGTGGCTAAGAGATTAAGAAACTGACAAGGAAAGCAACCTCTTGGTCTATCGAGAATTCTTACTAAATGTAATCATCACATTCAGCAATGGAAAAGAAGTAGCCTGATTGAATCGAGCTTATAGCGCCCCCCGACATGGTCAGCCCCTAGAACAGCCTCGGATAGCGGACCAGACCAGAAAAGAAATGGACACTATCTACACTTCATCATTTGTAAATATCTGCCTTATTGACATTCCAGAGTTATAACTTATAGCATAATTCTTATAAGAATGTAGATATTTCAAATGATCGTCATGTGAAAAGGGCATTTTACCACACAACCTTTTTGACTTAAAGGCAACCTAAGCAATATTAGGGCCCAAAGATAAAATATGACATCGGTGTGATGTAAGAAAATCGTCGCCGGGGTTTTTGTAGGCTCGTGAAACTAAGGGGATCATTATACAGCTCGTTTTTGCACGGTTTTAAAATGCTCAAAGTGTGAAGTTGTTACGCAAATGTGCTTAACAGAGTCAGTAAATGTCATTACCATACAGATTTCAGCATATTTTTAATTTCCATTTTTTTGGCGCTACAATTGCTTTGGTTGCCTTTAAGAATCAGTGCACCACTCCCAGAAGGTGTGTTCATGAAAATACCAACATGATTCAGACTCCCTTATCACCGTCATCTACAAAGTGGTATGTTGAACAAAGGTTTCAAGATTTCAAGAACATTAAAGGCTTTACACTTGATCCATGGACTTCAATAACCTAGACACCTGTCTACACACCCCTATTATGCAAATCAACACCCCCTGTTCCAGCAGAGACCATCTGTGATTGGCTGCCAGTAGCTGGAATGGCATTCCAGACATATTCTGAGGCTGAACATGGGGGTTCTGAGCAAGTGTGTGTTGTAACAAGTTACATATTTTGCATTTACTTTTGGTACACTTTTCTAGGATTGTAATGTATTTCCTATCTGTCGCTTAAATTTGGCATAATGCGGTTAGTGCATTCTCCTGAATTCAGTGTAAAGCATTATCCCCCCATGCAGGCCCCCATATGGCACTTGACCTGACCAAGAATGATCCACCTACCCATCCAAATCATCAGTGAACAGTCCCTTGTTAAATCTCTTAGGTTTATCTAACCATTGCCTTACTTAGAGGAATTGTCTTCCAACTCTCCACTATTGACTAAAGCTGAGCGAAGCTTTGACTTGAGTTATTGTTTCTATACTTAAGTGTTGAATAAGCACAGATGTTAAAGCCTCACTGGAAATTGCAATACTGTAAATGCAGAAATGTTCGCGGTGGTTTTATGTTCGCGGTTTTCGCAGTGAACTTTTCACCGCGAACTTAAAACCACCTCGAAAATTTTTGTCTAATACTGTAGCAGTATGTAACTACATGTATAGCGCTGCCGCGACCGCGATCACTCCATTTTCGCCCTACAGCGAAATAAAAACCACGCAAACTTAAATGCATTTACAGCACTACCAGTAGTGTTCCAATAATTCGTAATAGTCCACCATACATGGCATAGAGTCTACATAAAGTAGTGTTATTATCAAGGTTGTTATGATGTACATTTTTAAGTGACAGATTCAATTTCGTCAACCAGTGATATACAGTCATACTCTCCAAGCAGAGCTAGGGTTTCGGCTGGTTTGTAATGTGTTTTTAGGCGTTTTTGTCGGGCCTTCTACTTTGTCATCGATTTTGTTGTGCTCCAAAACCAAGTTTGGAGCACAACAAAATCGATGACAAAGTAGAAGGCCCGACAAAAACGCCTAAAAACACGTTACAAACCAGCAGAAACCCTAGCTCTGCTTGGAGAGTAATACAGTCAAACCTGCATACAAGTGCCACCTCTTCGACAAGGCCAATGTGACCACTCTCTCCATAGCCAACTCCCTTGGCATACAATTCTCTCTATTTGGCCAATTTCTACTATTTTTCCAGTAATCCGCGGAGCCTGGTAGAGGCTACCTCATTGTGATTCAAGGGTACAAACTTTAAGGCTACATTATATTCCACCAATACCAACTGGAGATGACTTCAAGTACGTTTTCTGGTAAAATGCAATACCTATAAGGCTGTTATAATTAGATAAATTTGATTTACGTTCTGCAATTAGCAAAATTAGAATGAGTGCCCATCCCCTTGAAATTGAGAAAGGGTGGTACAAGAACTTTCCTGTGTGCGAAAGAACTTGTAAATACTGTATGTCAAACAAGGTGGAAGACAAAACACATTTTATGTCAAGTTGCCCATTCTACGACCACGAAAGAAATGAGCTGTTTAAAGAGGCCACCATTTTTCTTCCTAATTTCTCCACTTTTTCAGACGAAAAGAAAACTACTCTCCTCTTAACATCACAAAACCCACATATTACAGAAAAAGTGGGATCATTCGTCTTCCACTGTCTCGGAAAAAGAAGCTGAACCTAATAAGTTTGAACTTAGTGTCAGTAGCTAAGACTAGAGTAGTCATATGTCATATTGTTATTATTGTCTGTATATCCACTCTGTGTTACATGTACATGTACATGTACTTGTAATTAGCCTACGGGCAGGAATTTGCAATAAACTTTCATTGATTATCGTGAAAACGCCGCAGGATTAGACAAGACCACAAAGATTAGAAGACTATCCACGTCCCGTCCTAAGGACTGCGACCCTTTCCAGTAGCGTGCATGTTGGGTGAGCAACACAGCCGGGATCGAACCTGGGGCTTCTATTTCCAGAGGCAAGATCGCTAACCACTGGACTACGCATGCCACCTTTAAGCACTTTTTCACAGTTGATGCAAGAAGTGGTGTCATGGTTGCGCAATGACCCAGTGTTTTTGACCCAGGAGCAGAGGTGACATTGTGACCTTGGGAAAGGCACTTAACACGAATTTCCTCACTCCACTCAGGTAAAAATGAGTACCTAGCTTCGGTTAGGGACGTCCCTCGGAAAGGATGTTACATGGAGGCCCCGTGTTTGAGGAGAGCCACACCTCGAGCATGCAAAAGAACCCATTACACTTATCGCAAAGAGCAGGGGTCCTTACCGGTGTGAGTGGATCAAATAAATCTGTCCGGATATGTAGCTTGTACTGTTCAGTACAAAACTGGTGTGTTACGCCATGAGGCGGTTTACCGGGTATGCCATATATACAAACAAACAAATATTTCCGGCATGTGCTTGGTTTTTGAAAATCATGAATATTGGAAATGTTCCCATCTTTTGCGCAGCAAATTTCTGTCAATCAAGCGATGCTAGTGAATTAAGCCTTCACTGAGTAATGAATTCTTCCTCCATACTTGGAAAGGAGTAAACTCCCATAACCTGTATGGTACCCAGGGTCTAATGTTGTTACTAATCTTTCTAATTAATTCCTTCAATGGCCTTGCTTGCCTTCTATTTGCCAGTTGCAAGATTGGTGATACGTCAGGAGTGCAGAAATATATCTGTATCTGTATCTATATAGCCAGTATAATCGCCATTCGGCATAACACACCAGCTTCGCAGGCACGCGGCGTAGTAGCAGCTGGTTATATTACGCCGAACGACCTGTCATGTCTAACCTTCGCATATCTAACTGCATGCATTGTTTAACTGTCTAATGAGGATGATTCCACGGTACTTGGTTGCAACGAGTTCCACTCTACGATCGTTCTAAGAAAATACACATTTTTGAACACACCAATCCTAGGTGGAAAAGTCTAATACTTAAAGGCATGGCTATTTCTTGTCCTTTTCTGAGCTGGTATTAGATACTTATTAGTCGGTACGACGGTCCACCAGTTTATTAGTCAGTTTGTACATTTTGTAATGTGTGTATTTGTGTTGGTTTTGCGCAAATGTTTCTGTTCCTATCACCACTACCCACAGTTTCCCCCTGTTGACTCAAGAACTCTATCTGTAAAACCTTCTCCAAACACCCATTGTGATCGATTATAGCACTGCCCATTTGATATTTAGCTTCCCCCTTTTTTATGGTTTATTATTAGTATTTTACCTGCAATTTGGAGGAGGGTCGAGGGTGATCTCGGCTAGTTCCCTCTGGATCCTAGAGGAGAGAAGGGAAAAGAAGAAACAGTTTTGCGTTTTTTTCGTGACGTGAGACAAAATTAAAGTGAATCGCTGATTGAGCCTCCGCCGGTCCTGCCAACATGGCCGCCGTCTGCACAGTGGCCGGCGCCCCAACATTTCATCCCTCCTTGCTCCCTCCACAAACCCGCTACCCCCTTATGATACAAATAATCCTAAAGTACGTCCCAAAAGCTTTTAAGGGATACCCAAGTTGGCGGGTTTGCTGCCGTTTTAAGCGAGAATTCGGCGATTTTAGCTTATATGCAAATGAGGCAGGCATGGAATTACCCGCTGAGTAGAGTTTTCAAATATCGACATGATGAATCGATAGTGGTGGCACATGGGGAGGGCAAGGGCCAAGGGAACGGGATTTTCGTCTTCTTTTGTCTCCGGAAAACACTTAAAGTCCCATTTTACAAGACAAGACACCACCATACATCTAGCACCCTCCCTTAAATTACTGGTGCTAGATTCGCATGGGCCCTTTAATTGGCGTAAAGAGATCTCTACTAAATGTTTCCTATATACGATCTCTGGGAGTCTCTATAGGAAGAAGATAAAGATTGTTACCTCTTGGCACTGGTGCTAAGGGATCGACCGTTCTGCTTTAAGAACTTCATGTTGTTGTCCTTTTGGGAACTGGAACTTCGCTCCCGGTCTCGATCCCCAGCCGCGCGTTCCGTGGTAGAGGCAGCGGAGGTAGAGGGTCTTTCCGCCGCCGACATCTTTACGTATTTCCTAAACACTGACCGTTCTAATCCTCCAACTTCACTCTATAGCCTTCCAGATATCTCTAACGCTGGCAACTGGTACTCAAATCAGTACTGTTTAGGAAACTGACCCCCAAAAAACGCCTCTAACTCAATCAGTGTCTGACTAGTGGTCCGACACGTTCTCTCTCCCACACACACACGCAGTAAGGAAGTGAACTGACCGCTCGCAATTCCGCCTGGAATAAGCCAATCACAAAATTACCATATAATTACCATAACTGCTGTCTGCTATCAAAACCTCCCATAAGATATCTAAAAAAAAGCAATTTTTCTGACGCACAAATTATAAACAGTTTAATATCGAGACACATTCGCATGTATGATGTTCATTTTTAGAATCACACCATCAAGTGCATAATCGCGGTACATGGAAAATGGTGTTTTTCTTGGCATCGTAATCTGAAGTAGACTCGATAATACTTCAAGTGGCGGTTGTATCGCTAAGAAAATATACCCGATAATTCCTTTCAATAACAACATTTAAATGGATAAAATGCAAGTATTGATTACATAACCAGACAATCATATTTTCGTCATTTGGTTATCATAACCATTATATGATCGACACACATTCTCATTGTATTCTGATTTCTTACATGTTCAATGAGGCTTGATTTTTGTGGCCACAGTTTTTGGTTACACCAAAATGGAAAGTTTAATTTTTATGAAAGCTCTGGACATGAAGTCGACATGACTAAATTATCGCTATAATTTGTAATTTTCTGTCTATTTGTAGAAGTAGATTAAATCATCATTATCATTGATTGATCTTTGTTCGAACGTTTTTAACATCCACAAGGGAAATTCAGCAGTTTACTAATACATGAAAGAATCAAGGTAAACTATCACTTACTGTCATAAAATATTGTTAGTGAACAGTGGGCAAAACAAACAACTATTATGCTACCACAAAATCCACCGTTTACAAAACAGTTAAACATATAAAACTATGTAGTACCACTAAATATATCTATCCCCACTTCCCCAAGACAACCCCCTGTCCAATGTGATATATTAAACGGGACTAAAAGGCAGGTAACAATGGCCAGTGTTGCGAGAGCCTGTGCGAATGAAAAGCTATTGTAAGCACTCCCGGTCCAGCGCGAGGGATAATGCTCTTAATGAATGGGAATAATTGTACTGTGACAAGAAGGTAAGCACGCCGTTCCCGCTAGTGGAGGCACCCCCGCCGGAAATGAACTGTCCTACTAGTACACTGACTCGTACTACTGTAAATGCATTTATGTTCGCGTGGTTTTTATTTCGGGGAAAATGGAGTGTTAACGGAGGATTTAAGTTCGCGGCAGTGCTATAGTCACATACTGTTACAGTATTGGACAAAAAAATTCGCGGTGGTTTTAACTTCGCGGTGAAACTGTCACCGCGAACATAAAACCACAGCGAACATTTCTGCATTTACAGTAAGTAGTACATGTATATGAAATGTACTCTCCAAGCATAGGTGAGGTTTCGTCTTGTTTAGGACGTCTTTTTTAAGGCGTTTCTATTTGGCTTTCTATTTTGTCAGATAAAAACCCATAGAAAGACGCCCGAAACAAGCCGGTGTCTAACCTCTGCTTGGAGAGTATAGCAAGGTAGGCATACATTATGTCCTTGGGTATAGGTACAATTTTCAAGCAGACGTCGGGTTGAGGGATATCGTAAAAATTCGCTTCTTTCTTTTGTTATTTCGGACCAAACATTATTTGTTGTCTTTGAGAAAAACGGGACAAATTAAAGTAACCTATCAGCTTGGAGATACATGCCAGAAATAGACAAATTAATGATGGAAATATGCTGAAAAGTGGTTGTCCATGTCATTTGAATTAGGATTTGTTCACAAGAATATTTTCAATTTTTGCGGCAAGATGTTACATAGTGGGCCTTTAAGGTGACATTGATATAACTTCATTTGACAGAAGAAAAAAAAAGAAATGAAAAAATCGATAAAAATATTGGATTTTTATGAAGTAACGAAGAACGGAGAGAATTCGAAAAAGGAATTGAAGAGGACATTATTTTGGGGGGGGGGGGGTTTATAACCTGTTGCAGAAATTCTTTTGAAAAGAGTGATTGTCTTGTCTTGAGAAATACTACTGTACTTCAAAGAAAGTTGACCGAAATATGCAGTAATACAGAATTAAGTCATACCCGCCCGCGCATATGCAAGGAAGTTTGAAATATACGTAAAGTACGCCCTTGACCTTAGGATTATCATGTCAACGAGGCTCCGTTAGTGGTTTACCAGTATCCCTCTTTTATATTTACAGGAAGTACTTTAGATATACAGGGAAACGTCAAAAGGAAGTACATCTAAACCAAAACACAGGGCGTGTTTTCGTAATCACCCGTCATACAATGTCAGTCGTTTCTGTACTCCGTGTTTTCGCACTTGCATCTGTCTCAGTGTACTTGTTAAAAAAACTACAACATAAAATCAATATTGATTATTGTCCCCGATGCCTTAGAGTGGACAGGCATAACTCGGGGGGTTTTATATATGAAACATACTTAGTCATCCAGATATTTAAAAAACGATATTAGACAAAACTCACTTGTTGCATTCAACTGGTGGTCAAAAACACACGCACAGATATTAACATATAACGTCAAAATGGAAAGAAGAGTTTCTGTGCCATTTCTGAAATAAATCTAGAACTTAGAAGCCCTCTATCCTTTTCATTAAGTCCTATGACGTCACCGTGAGCATAACCAATCAACATGTCCCTATCACACTTGCGTGGGCTAGAAACCAACAACATTGCTCGTTGGACGCCAGTTGAAGAGTCACTTTCTGTCCAGTCATCACCTATGTCACGACTCCCGTTCCAAAAGCAGTCACTACATGACCTACTCTCCAAGCAGAGGTTGGTGGGGGAAGATCGTGACCTTTTTATCATATCATATGCCCCGTTTTTTGTCATATGCCCGACAAAAAGCGGGCCATATGATAAAAATGTCACGATCTTCCCCCACTAACCTCTGCTTGGAGACAACATGACCCCTACATTTCGCCTGAAAACCCATGACACGAAATTCATCAATGTCAAAATTGAGAGTCACCCCGACCATTACTAGTTAACTCGATTTCAAGGAAGTCCATGTTGTTCCCTTGAGTGATATTTGTTCTCTTTTTGATTAGAGGCAACGGGGGCTTTCTCGATGGCATTTCGTATCTAGGTATTTATCATTGACTTACAGATTACCGACAAATTCTAGGACAAGGGACGGACCGCGAATGATCGCGAGGGAGGGTAGAATCTTTTTTTCTATTTAGTCAACTGTGGCAGTGAGATTGACAGAACAACATCTGATATCGAACGGCGCGCTCGTCTATATAATATGTGATCAATCAGTCTGCGACTGTCCAGTATCGCGCACCGTAAGTTATTTTGCGAGCGACATCTTGCGGTTACACGGATTAGTGCACCTCACAATGACTACACTTAGGTTTGGTTTGACGTCGCTTGTTTATTTACAAGTTTGCGTAGCAAAACCTTTGTTGGATCCGTTGGCATGTGTAGTGGCCGTGATCTTGAATTGTGACGTCGCAGGGTAGCCATACCATTTCATTGGGAGGGGTGTTTTTTGGGGTCGCTAGCGTTCTCTCTATTTTTAACAAATCGGCACACAACTATCACACATTCAATAATCAATATCAAAAATTCAATACCAATTCATATTCATAAAAAGTCCCCGTAATCGTTAAACTAACATAGCAAACCTGAGGTATATGATATGGGGGCCTTTCAAACCCCTTGTCAGGGTCCCGTTTACAGCAAGTTGTCTTATTATCATTATATTACGTGTTGTTTTTGTTTACTTTTTTTCGGCGTTACAGCCGTTTTTTTATACATTGAAAATGTCAAGTCTCATTGGGCCTAGTTCTTATATATGCTGACCACATCTGGTTCACATTACTCAGTGGAACTAGAAGGCCCGAGTTCAACTCCCGGGTAGGACACCTTTGGACAAGAGGCGCATTGAGTCATACCAAAGACTTTATAAAAAAAATGGTACATACTTATGAAACAGTATGGAAGTTAAACACACTCCACTGCCAGTGGACTAGCCCCCTGCTGCAGTGATTGCACCACAGTGTGGCCCAGGGCTATGAAACAGAGATGGGCACCGCCCTATACACCTTATGGTGTGGGAGACTTTTTTTAACTAACTAATGCTGACCATAGAAATATATAAGCACATCTTTATCTGCTACCAAAGTGCGACGTGCTTTACTAATCATATGCTATGGACAACACAGGTACAAGCTACTAGCATATTCAATACGATTTCTGGGTAGGCGTACGGATTATGCCTGGTCATAACTTGAACTTGAAGAATACAAGAGCGACCAGAAAACAGTACATATCAATAAAAAGAAAAGACAAAAAGAAAACCGCAGAAGGAGGCTATTAAAAAGGATGTAAACGAAATAGGTTTTATCTTACTCTCCAAGCAGAGGTGGGGCCGACAGAAAGAAAACTGGGAATATAAGACGAACGCCACAATCTTTCCAACCAACCTCTGCTTGGAGAGTACTTTATCTGAACACCAAAGGCGTAAGTCAGTCAGAAGACGTATACGCAATCAATGACCTTTAACAATAACCGGCAATACGCATGTATTTGTATAAACTGTAATACATGTACGAATGTGTATTTGAATAAAAGCCATGTCATCCCTAAAGCTTCGTAAAGGACGTCAAGGCAAAGGAGAGACCTGTGTCAACGGCAATGTGTATGAAGTACAGTATATGCCAATTATTTGTATACCTTTTTTCTGTATAATTCGTCTATCTGTATAGAATTCCAAAACACCAAACCATTTACCATCCACTCAATTGTAAAAACAATGAATAACTGTATCAGGTATAGCCCATAATCGTAAAGCTTGGTGTATTGTATAGAATATTGTCCGATTATATCTTAAAATGACCCACAACTATAGGCTAGATTTTGGGTTTGCATTGTAGTTTCGGGAGTGGGGACGCCGTCTAACGTTCGATAATAGTACTCCTTTGTTTCTTGCTATTGCTATGCTTGCAAACAATCGACATATTGGTGCCTTTGACGTACGTTAATCTCATTAAAAACCTGTTTTTCAAGACAAAAGTGACGAAAAGTGAGCAAAAATACTTAAAGAAACTGAACACGATTTTTTCCCGAGCATTTGAGCCTCTACGTTGTGATTTGTGTACTACGGTATTTCCTTAGGGGTTAGTGAACAATAGTGCTGCGTACCTAAACATAACATCAGGTACAGGTACATGTACCGGTACAAAGGTTTAGGTACAGATCCGGACCTGTACCTGTACCTGAACAATTTGCAAAATTATCATGTGTTCTTCTGAACTTCTTCAATAATGTCAGTATCTTTATTCAAAGAAAACAACTAACTTTCCTACCGCCAAACTCCCTTGGCCTTGCTGTCAAAACTCCCGACCTGCCTGAATGATCTATTGCATATTAGTTACGTTGTTCCAAGGTATCACTTTGGTCGCGTTTGGTGTTGTATGAGGGTATGAGGTCAGGAGATCAGTCAGAAAATAAGTACGTACTTGGTGTAAATTTATATCGGTACAGTACCTTTAATTTGTATCGGTACAGTACAGTAGCTTTATGTAATAAAGCTGAGATAAATAAATAAATAAATAAATAAATAAATAAATAAGTACCGGTACTTCATGACCCGGTACTTTGGACCTGTACCTAATCAGATTTTACGGTACAGTACAGTACCGGTACACAGTACCGGTACGCAGCACTAGTGAACATGCCCTAAGCTGACAATAGCCACGAACAAAGAGGAAGTGAAACTATGACGCAATCATTGAAATAGCTGTTGGCAAAGGTTACAGGTAAACAGGGGTGTCTCGTTTCCAACAGTCAAAAAATAAAGATGGACGAAGAAAAACGGGCGCGTTTCGTCGAGTGGAGTTGTAACGTGTTTGTAGACGTCTTTTGGTACTTCGGAGTTCCAAGGCTATGGAGTTTGTACTACGAGGCAGGTGTTTCGTGGGACGAGGCTTCAAGACGCATAGTTATGTGTCGTGGAAAGGTTCGTGTGCGTGTGAGAATGGGGTATAGGACCTCAACAAGTGAACCAAATATCTCAGACCGACAAGGGTGCAGACGAAGAGTTATCTTCGCCGAGAAGATTATGTTTTCGGTTACTCCAGCTGTTGGTTGGGTCTGTATGTATGTCGAGAGCATAACTTGAGAAAACTTTGAGTGGATCTTCATGATTTTCGGTAGGTGTGTAGTGCTTGTGGAAAGGAAGGTCAAGTTCAAAAATGGTTTACCTGGTGTTTTCCAACAGTACTGCAGCGGACTTTTGCATTTTTGTGTTTGTATGTAGGCAAAAAAAGTGACGGAAACAATGATGGATCTTCATGATATTTGGTAGGTGAGTAGCGGTTGTGAGAATGGAGGTCAAGTTAAAAAATGGTGCCCCTAGCATTTCCATCGGTACTGCAGCGGGTTTTGTGTGTATGTGTTTTTGTATGTGGACAACATAACTCGAGAAGCTGTCGATGGTTCTGCATGATATTTAGTGGATGGGTAGTTTACAGAAAGGAAGGTCAAGTTTAATAATGGGTCTTCTAGGGAGTACCTAAGGTACTGCAGCGGAGCTTCAAAATTTCGGGGCATATTTTCTGAAAGTGCTATGGTCATGATTTTTGTGTGGTAGATAGATCATGTTCAACTTACAACACTGCAATATCAAAACTTTGTGGCCCATATAATATCAACATACTCGTATTTTTGACCAGTTATAACATATATCAGCACACCAGACACGTGTACTAGTCCTGTACCACCAAATGATTTTTAACCCTATTTAGACTGAACTCATTCGCCCCCCTCATAACTTCCAAACAGTATGGTGTATGATCAAATTTGCAGGGGGTGATAAGCATGTAGATATTAATCACTCTCCATAATAAGCCGGATTATTTGGCGAAGATAATGTGTTCGTGGAAGTCTAGTTTCATATGTTATGAATCAACAACTTCACGGATTTCCTACCTTTTTTGTGGAAACCGTACCAAAATAAATGTGGTCATCTAAACAACATCGTCATAACAACTTATATATGCAGGTGATGGACAGCATGTGGCACTGGATTCAGCAGGACAGGCGTGTGGACCTGAACAACATCCACTTCCTACAGTGTCGTCCCGAACTGCGTCAGCGGGCTGAGAGTCAGCGATATGTCTGCCCGCATCCCCTACCGCCCGCGACCATACTGCTCAATGAGGTTATGATTCAGTATACATTTTATGCACGCACGCACATTTGCCTTCATACCTTTTATTTTAAAGGCACCCAGAGCATTTTATGAGGCCTGAAAACTGGAAATATTCTGGTTGCTGTAATCAAGGAGTTAACCTCCTTGCTGTAATCTTTATGAAATTGACATTTAATGCCACTGTTAACCACATTTACGTGCGGATTTCTTATAAAAAATGCTCAAAAACGGCACAAAATAAGCTACATGGTGATCTTTTAGTTTCACGAGCCTAGTGTAAATAGACCAATACCATAGTCCCGCCCACCTCCGTGAAAATGTAGAAATACAAAATTAAAACATAAAAATGCAAATATTTGACGGACATGCAGTCACTCTCTCATTGGTTAACCGCTAATTGTGATGGACAGTCAAGATTAGTCTATTAGGGCTTGGATTTTCTATCAGTTCTCACCACACAACGACATTGTACCTTTGCTCCTTTAATGTCGATATATAGTGTTATTGAAACTTACTATGAGTAGGAATGACTAGAAATTGGAGTTTTTTTATTCACGTTTCAAGCCTCATAAAATGCCCTGGATGCCTTTAATTACCAAGATAAGAAGGTAATGTTTTCGGTGTCACCCGTGGATTTGTTTGTAGACAGCATAACTCGAGACATTGTGGATGGATCGGTATACAGTATTTTGTATGTGGGCGGTAAGTGTCGGCAAAATGGGCCAAGAGGTGGCTTTCTATGGGACTGCAGCAGAAGTTCCGGTTTTTGTATCTCATGTCCTGGACATGCTATACGGTCATGAGTTTTCGGTGGATACTAGGAAAATACGAGTTGGTTGGTTCGTAATTCAAACTCTATGGTCCATATTTTCTTTGTTTTATCCAAAGTTTGACCACATATCTTTACTCCAGGAAGGAGGATGACCTCCTTCTGGGAGTATTGGAAATGCTTTTGTTTGCGCGTTCGCAGCTAGAACTCACGATCCTGTTGTCGCATTGGTGTGTAACTTGTTATACTTGTAATTGTATTTCAGATTTGTCACTTGGGGCGTCCAGACTACGCAATACTTGAGTTTTTCCGTGACTTCAACCGCCTGATGGTCCATCGTGATCAGAAGGGGAGTCTGATGTCCAGTGCTTTCTTGTCAGTCACTCTGTGTTGCGTTGAGGAACGGGGCGGTAAGACAACCTGGGGCGGAAGCGTACCTCTACCACCACACATGAGGAACACTTACATAAAATACGCAGCCCGCTGGCGCTGGCATCCAATTGTTTCGCTACCAGTGCTTATCAGTCTGGATGAAAAAGACGAAAGTCCCGGGCTGGGAAATGTGAGAGTCGTCCCAGTAAATCCGCCGATTCTGTATTGTCGGGCTTTTCAGTTCCACCCATCTGTTGAGTCCGCGTTTCCGCCATCACCGGGAGTGAAGCCCATCCCTCCCTGTAGTCACTGCACCGACATGTTTCCACCACACGATCCCAGCAACGCAGGACATGGATACGTGAAGTACGCATCTACTCCGCTAGGTGACGCTAGTCCGAGTTGGTGCAGGGGAAACTGTGCGGAGATTGCCGCTTTTGGAGAGATGTTCAAATTACTGAATCAAAAATGTCGCGTGTTAAACGGGAACGCCAAGATGATTCTGGCTAAGTACCGGATGGACAAGATGACTCAAGCAAAATTTGTTACGTAAGGAACCAGTTGTTGCACTGTTAGAACTTACAGAAACTAGAAAATAAATGTTTTGACAGAATTTTTCTTACCTTAGAAAATTTCTTACCTATTGTTCATGTGAACTACATGTCATGCGTGTTGTTTTGTACTTATGATATTGATCGGCATCTGAGATGATTGGATCATGTTATGCTTTTCAGATTAATTGCTGCCATCAATTAACTGGTTAATAATGGTAACTGGTTTATTCAAAACCTTGAAGGCAGTCTACATGTTTAAAAGGTGGAAGATGGCACAGAAATTGTCCAAATATTGTTAAGTAAAATTCAATGTCCCTCATAAATTAACTCAAGGACAGGCTATGTTGTTTCCTTATGTGGTATTTTATCTCCATTAAAAAAAAACTTTTTCATGGTGATATTGTTTTGAGTGTGTTTGCGCGTGTGTTTGCGTGTGTGTATGTGTGTGCGTCCGGATGCTTAAAGTCAGCATAACTGAAGAACGTCTAGATAGATTATAATGATATTTGATATGTGGGTAGGTGTTGGGAGGAAAAAGGTCAAGGTCGATTTTGGGCCCCCTGGTATGTGACACTGGAAATGCAATGGCGTATTTGTCAAAATCTTCTAAGGAGATTAACTGAAGGAAGGAGCAACAGATTTTCATGTTATTTGCTATGCAGGTAGCTTAGACAGAGATGTACACAATGAATTGCAAATTATGCAGATTAAGACTGAATTTGCATATGTTATGAGGATTATCTTTTTCTCTTTGACAAGAGGAAAGGGGGGCTTTAACCATAACGTTACATTTTGTATCTCTAACGCTATATTTATTGTCGACTTAAAGATAACCCACAAATTCTGGGCCATAGGACGGGGCCGTAGGGGCAGTGGGATGTTATTCACTGTGTCTCGGGCACGGTATTGGAAAGCAGGGCCCATCCCTTTCCTTCCACTGCCTTTACCTCCCCAACCGAAGTCCGGTACCCATTTTTACACCTGGGCGGAGTGAGAAAAGTCGTGGTATTTTAAAGTGCTTTCGCCAGGGACGCAACGTTTAAACTCGTCCCACAAATCCTCCGATTTTGGGCCGGGTGTGTAACGGTTTTCGCGGGGCTACGGATCGCAGAACTGACTGTGGTTTAACATAGTCTCAATGGATCGCTGGAAAAATAGTAGATGGCCAAATAGAGTCGGCTACGGACAGAGGGTCAATAGGTGACCCATGTACGGACTATTGTCTCTCTCTCCGTAGCCGGCTCCCTTCGAATACACTATTTGGCCAATTTCTACTATTTTTCAAGCGATCCACGGAGCCTGGTAGAGGCTAGGTTTAACAGAGGTGGGCCTGAAAGTTGCGTAGTAGCCGGTTCAGGTGGACAAAAGAAATCTGCCTCAAGTGATACGTTTGTATATGACACGGAGAGAGGCTTATCGTCAAGATCACAGGTGTGAGTCGGAAACGTCTTTCGCAAGTGATGACCTTTAGCGTAATACAAATGTAATCAGATAAAGGCCACGTTACGGTAAATGGCGCCCAAACAAAGGGGGGTTCACGACATGCTATCTCAGAGTTGACTTTCTGACGCATGACTGACTTTCTTGAAAAAAGAGGAACAGAAACTATGACGAATGAAGGGCGTTAGCAAAGTTTGTAGCTAAACTAATGAGAATCTCCGAAGGTTAAGTAAAATGAATATGGGTGAAGAAAAGCAGGCGCGTTTTGTTGAGTGGAGTTGTAACGTGTTTCTAGGTGTCATATCTGACTTTGCAGTCCCCAAGCTAAGGAGTTTGTACGGAAAGGCGGGTCTTTCGAGGGACGAAGCCACAAAACGCCTTAATATTTGTCAAGAAAAGGTATTTAGGGTTTTGGAGTTTGGCTGGGTGGGGTGGGATTTCGTTAAACTGGTAGTCATTCGAATGGATCAGGCGATGTTGATTTGTTTTTAACGAATACCGTGAGTTGTAACAGTAACACCAACTTGTCGAGTCCAAATCGAAAAATATCGTGATTTGATTTGGGAGCTTGTGGTGGTAAGGGACTGGGAAAACGCTAGCATGATTAACGTTATACAGTATATCGCACTTATGGCGGTCCGCCCAACCATTGTGTTAAGGGGGCTCGACTAAAATCCCACCATACGATTGATGTTACTAATACTACTTTCTTGAACAGTTCCCTGGGCTTAGGGGGTATGCCTAAACACCTCACCCGAACTCACCCGAACTCATCCGAGTCTAATATTCAGTTTAGAAGGGACAAGGACTTTATGTGACGCTCTAGATACATTGTCTATGCAATTATGAAAAAAATATATGCAGCAAGTCTTTATTATTGAAGTATTTACCAGTTTTTGCATGTTTCTCTGCTAGTTTCCATGATAACAAATACGTGCTTGACTTGTATCTGAGGCTAAAAAAACACTTTGTGCACAATTATTATAAGTTGATTGCGATATAATTTTGCTATACTATAATCTATGACCCCAAACAGCGTCCACCGTTTTATTGTCCTGTCGTCTGTCAAACGACAAAAAGGTATTAGCGGACTCCGACCTAAATGACCACAACAAATTGGGAATCCAATATGGCGGGCAGACATTCCGTCTCATCTTGGAACGAGAGGGCTAACATGCAAAAAATCGGTAAATACTTAAGATTTGTTGCATATTGTATTATTCATAATTGCAAAGACAATGTATCCAGAGCTTGACATAAAGTCCTTAACCCGAGTATACTGACTCGGATGAGTTCGGATGAGTTCGGGTGAAGTGTTTAGGCATACCGGGGCTTAGGGCAAGACATGGGCGCAAAACTTTACGGGGAGGGGCCATCTACAGCCTCGGACAGAGGAGTTTGCGCTACACAGACTAGGAAAATGCCACATCGTCTTCTTCAATTTTGGTGCTAAAAGATTGATTAGAAAAGTAGGTAACAAACCATGACGTCATAGCAAACCATGACGTCATAACAAACCATGACGTCATAACAAACCGCGCCTATTGCAGGTGATTCACAGTCTGTGGCACTGGATTCAGCAGGACAAGAAGGTGAAGCTAGACAACATCGCCGTCCTCAGGGGGCGTCTGGAACTTCGCCGGCTTGCTAAAAAGCAGCACTTCGTGCGCCCACACCCCCTGCCGCCTACGACCCTACTGATTAACGAAGTCAGTTCAACGTCACTTTTGTACACCCTCCTAAAAGCAGGACCCCTATCGCTTGATCCCTTGGCTCGCTCGCGTAGGGGCCCTGCTCTTTAGCCCCGGTAGACACGGTTCTGGCGCCGTCGCCACCAATACAACTTCAGCCAATCAGAGGGTTTGCTAAACCTCATCTCTAGCAAAAGCGCACAGGACGCTGGGGAAGGTATCAACCAATCAGGTTACGTCTCACATCGTTACTTTAGGTTCAGAACAAATTAACCGCCAAATTGTGCCAAATAAGGATAACGCAACTGTCACGTCGCCAGAACCGTGTCTACCGGGGTTTAAGAGCAGGGCCCCAACGTGCAACGCGAGCGAGTTAACGAATCGAGCGATAGGGGTCCTGCTTTTAGGAGGGTGCTTTTGTATATATATACGTATAGCTTTGAAAGTATATGCACACACACACATATGGCAAAAATTAATTGTATATCAATTGAGTATAATAAATTAATAATTTGTACTGCATGATGTACTTGCTTTATCTTATAGCGAGATATTAGAAAACAACAAGTACCATGTACATTTTAGTTGTTTGAGGCACTCATTGCGTTTGGCTCACTCGAGCTCGAAACCGTAATGCAAATCTTTCTATGGCCCTCACATGTTGTGGTTTACATGACAAGGTAACTCTGGTTATCTTTCAGATTTGTAACCTGGGACTACCAGATTCCGCCATCCTCCAGTTTTTCCGTGATTTTAATCGCCGGCTCACCGGGTATGACCACAACGGGAAGATATCAAAGCCGTTGAGGTACAGCGCTTTTCTGTCCGTAACTCTGTGTTGCGTGGAAGAAAAGCTCGGGAACAAAGTCCTGAAGAAGACCTGGGGTGGAAGCGTGCCTCTTCCTAAACATCTAAGGGAGATCTACATAAAATACGCTGCTCGCTGGTTCTGGCACCCGATCGTTTCTCTGCCAGTTCTTATAAGTCTCGACCAAACAGAGGAAGGGGAGCCATTGGGTAAGGTGAGAGTCGTGCCTGAAAATCAGTCGATTCTGTCATGTCGAGCTTTTCAGTTCCACCAAGGAGGTTGGTACCGTCCATCCAAGTGTCCACCACTCCCAGGTGTAAAGTTAGTTCCTCCATGTAGTCAGTGCAAGGACATGTTTCCTTCACACGACCCTACCGCAGGCAAGGGTGTTGGGTACGTGCAGTACAAAACAACTCCGCTAGGGGGCGCCCGCCACAAGTGGTGCCGAGGAAACTGTGCAGAGGTCACGGCCTTCAGTGCCATGTTCTATCAGCTGGAAATGAAGTGCAATGTGGTCAACGGCAGTGCGAAGAAGGTTCTGGCTAAGTACAAGATGGACAAAATGCCGCGAGCAAAGTTTGTGAAGAAAACAAACCAACTGTAGCATTTTGATATTGTAATATTGCAATAAGAAAAACGAAAATTCATGTACGTGTATATTTATAAAGGATGTACTTTGTTTAAAAAAGATTTAGAGTAGAGGACTATGAGCATGAACTATCAATTCGGGGAAATATGATTAATAGTGATAATGTTTTATCATCCTTAAACGTGTCTTGATATTTGTCTTTGTGTACCTAGATCGGAACTGCATACCTAATTCTTGAATATGCCTACATATTTTTGTAGCCTATATAGGGTAAAGCAAGTGAGTTTTATATAATGTCCTTAGGTAAAGATACTAAAACACTGATACATGTATATAGAATATTTTGGTGAGAAAAAGGAATTAATCTTTGTAGTTTACTGGTGAGGAGAGAGTTTGTCGCACTTTGATGTATTACTTGTTAAAATTTTGAAGTTGGCTATAGAAAAGCAGAAGGGTTTGTAACCTTCGCTGACGTTCTACTTATGTTGTGCACCTAAGTTGAATACATGTACACCAGTGCACCTATTCTCAAATATCAATTGCAAGCCCTGGTGATGGTATTAAGGCTATCTTGGTGAAATTGATGTAAAGGAGCGGGCTTCGTTTTCTGATTCGGGCATCGTTTTCTGATAGATTATATTTTTCGGGATACAAATGCACCAGACTTTTGGCTAAATTACCTCAGTTGTCTTTTTGGCAACAATCCTTTTCTAAATCCATGTACCCCCATACGGACCCGCTTCTAATGTATTTGCATGGCTAGCTTCGGGCACAATTTCTCATTAACGGTAGGCTCGATAAGCTTACGAAAGCAGTTGAGTAAACGTAACGTAAACAAATGTACACGAAACATTTTAAGGCTATCGCGTCTGGGCATACAGAGATTTGGGTACTTTTGTAAGAAGCATTGTTGCAAGGGTCCTCTGGGGTTTTCAACAACTCAATCGCTATTATGTTCGCCCTGCGTTCAGGCTTCAACTTACGCTAAATTTGACAAAACAAATTGGATTCAACCATAGCAATCTAGTCTCCGATGAATTATAATACCAGCTTCTGGAGTGGAATGCTTCTTTAATCCATGATTTAAACTTCATATATCCTGTGAATAGGAAGAAAACATGATAAAAAAAGAACAACACAGGAGGATTTCAGTAGGAAGGTGCTTCTTTAATAGTTCACCCAAAATGTTACAGATAATACAATCTGGTTGGTGTTCAATTCTAGCGGTATCGACGGAGCGACAGGGTGTTGCGCCGCTTCCAGGACGCCCTCCAGGAACCGCCCTTCGTCTTGTGGTGAGCGTGACCCTTGCCCAGGCCGCGGGACGACTTGCCGGCCGATGTGAGTCCGCGAAGCTCACGGTGCTTCATGACGGGCTTGCAGATCCATTGGACTTCTGCGTCATGACGAACAGCCTAGGAGAGGGGCAAACAAAAGAGCACAAGTCAATATAAGAAAGTTTTATTGTAAGTTCATGCCTGAGGCACAGGTACATTGTAGAACTATAGCGGAAAACACACATGTGACAGTGAACTGTGGCAATGTTGTAACAATAGGCTATATCTAGACAAGCTGGGTTTGACGGCAGTGGAAGACGAAAAGCCCCACTCTTTACAGAATTTGTGGATTCTGTGATTTTAAGTGCCGTTTTGTTTATCCGTGAATGTGTAAAGTTGGGGTATTTCGTGATGACTTCTTTAATCAATTTGGTTCTTTTGTTATGGTTAACTGAACAATTGGTAATAAAATGTGTTTCGTCTATAAACCCCATGTACTTATAGGTTGTTTGAGGAGCACACGGGACATGACTGCAGTTGAATGACAAGAAATTATCTCAAGTAAAAGGATATTGTTCATTTCTCAGACTAGTAATTACAATGAGCAAAATAATAACAATTATACAACTGTGCAAGGGAGGTCAGAAGCTTGAGAGCTACTATATAGGCCATCCGTTATTCTAGTGCATATGAAATACATCAAATTTAGTAGCATATAAAAATAAACATCAAATACACCTTGAGTTTTCATGGATGTGCATTGGCGTCCATGTGCATTTCAGTGAATCGTAACAACATGGGAATATGCTCTTTAACATGACTTCGGATACAAGTCAAGGGAAGCAATGTTACTCACCTTATGGAATGGATCCACCAAGATAACCTCAAAGAATTTATAGGTTGAGTCCTGGCCCACCCAGTAGCTGTTCATCACACGCAGGGCACCACAGGCACGGCCAACTCTCTCCTAGAGGTATGCACACAAAACAAACAAACATGCAAGGTCACAGGAGAAGGAAGATAAGGAGTTTCTTATTTCTGAACCCATCAAGAAATGAAGGTACAGTATTTTACATAGGGTTCCAAAGAGCACCAAAGTTTTTGTCATTTGTTTTGTAATTTAGAAATAACAGCCCCAAAACAGACATCATGGCAGGACACAAGAGAATCAAGATAAGAACGGAGGAGTTTCTTAATTCTGAACATTTAACCTAGGGATACATCAAGAAAATGAAGGTACAATATATAAATAGGGTTCCAAAGAGCACCAAAGTTTTTGTCATTTGTAATTTAGAAATAACATCATGGTAGGTCACAGGAGAATCAAGATAAAGACAGAGGAGTTTCCTAATTACGAACAGTTAACCCAGGGATACATCAAGAAAATGAAGGTACTGTACAGTATTTAACATAGGGTTCCAAAGAGCACCAAAGTTTTTGTCATTTGTTTTGAAATTTAAAAATAACGGCCACTGATACTTTTCAGTTCATACATATTGTGAACTGGATATCAATTCAGCGGTACTCAACAAACACTGCCATTAACAACTGCTACTTTGCACTTGGAAATGGTGTCTTCCAGTAACGAGACTCGAGTCGTGTGTACAGATATTATAAGACAGACAATACAGTGGAGTACAGAGGTCTGGGTAGAGCAGCTGGTGTCAGATTTGGATTGGCTTGAGTAGACAAGCTGCTGCATTTGTCGATAAGATGGGGAAAGAATATGAGTTCATCATTCACCTTTGCTGCAGATACCCAGAGGAGGGATAGTACATACAAACAGTGGAATAGACAAACAATACTGGGAAAACAAGAAATGCTTTTAAAAAAAGCTGGCCACGCAACCATTAGATAATGGTGAGGATGAAATGGTGGTTGTACGTGTAATGACTTGTATAGACTTTGTTACGCCCTGCCCTCCCCATCAATCATCTGCGTGGCTTAGCATGAAGCGCCCCCTGGCGAGGTGCAGCTTGTATGCAGCTTGGACGAAAAGGAAGGGTGGACGGAAGGAAGGACATCTGAGACACGGCACAATGCCATGCAACCGCCATGGGGTTGCGTGGCAAAAAATACATCTGCACTTGACTTTAAAATGCTAACAATAAGGAACACAGTTGTATCAAACTAGGAACAAAGATATGGGTAAATGATACAACATTAGCCATTTTTCTGGCATGTGCCTTTTTTTAGACGAGACAAGCGAGATGTATACAATCCAAATCCAACGTACCTCAGCAACAGATCGTAGGTTCCTGGCAAACTTCATCTGGTTGACGCCCTGGTGGACAGGCTTTCCGTACGTGGCACCCTTCGGCACGGGCTTCTTGCGGCCGCCGCGGCGGAGACGTATACGGTAGATAACGTACCCTGCGGCAAAACAGTTCCATACAGAATGTTATGTATTGTCAAGTCAGCCATCTACTACTGTAAATGCATTTAAGTTCGTGTGGTTTTTATTTTGTGCTAAGACGAAAATTGAGTGTTCGCGGTGGTTTTAAGATCGCGGCAGTGCTATAGTTACAAACTGCTACAGTACTGGACAAAAATGTTCACGGTGGTTTCAAGTTCGTGGTGAAACGGTCACCGCGAAAACCCCCAACATAAAACCACCGCGAACATTTCTGCATTTACAATATTCTTCTGATTGCTACAATACAAATACACACCAACAATTGCACTCCATTCAATAGCACATCACTTAACTTCAGTATTGTGCTCGAAGTTTGCAATTCTATCCAGACAAAAAAAAAAGAAAATAGTTAAAAGCATCTTGGTAAGACACAAAGATGATGTTTAGACATGAGTTCACTTGAACTTTTCCACAAGCCTAATAAACAAGCTTAACGTCCTAAGGACTGCAACCCTTTCCAGTAGCGTGCATGTCGGGTGTGAGACATAGCCAGGATTCGAACTCACAGTTTCTTGTCCAGAGGCAGGGTCACAGACCACTGGACTATGCACGCTACCACGGTCTACATTTATAATTGTCTGGATGTGGGCTTGAATAAAGTTCTAAACGAGAACTTGCGGCGACAGCGTCTTTTCTGAAGATATGGCGTGAGTGCGTACGGTTGGCTTGAGGTTGTCCTTACTACTTACCTACAAGGTCTGTATGTGTTAGATATCATTCTGTAGCTGTACTACCCCGCAAGGCCACAATAATGGCTTCCATTTCTGTCGCTTTATTATTTTGTACTTGAATATGTTATATTTATAGTATATTTCTGCATCTTAATAGTTACTTACTGTACATTCGTTTTCTTCTTATCATCTACTAGTGCATTTTGTATGTTGTGG
Organism: Branchiostoma lanceolatum; assembly: GCA_035149815.1. NCBI lineage: Eukaryota > Metazoa > Chordata > Leptocardii > Amphioxiformes > Branchiostomatidae > Branchiostoma > Branchiostoma lanceolatum. The sequence goes on from CM068880.1 coordinate 12,222,658, forward strand.
GGAGACAACTAGCAGAGGCATTGTATTGTCTCCCCCTCCATTTGTAAATGGAAGGTTTAATAAAGAAATAAAGAAACCTTACCTTGCTTGGCCTTATATCCCAGCCTGTGGGCCTTCTCCGGGCGCGTGGGGCGTGGGGCGCGATGGATCGCGGACAGGTTACGGTACTGCCAGCAGCGGACACGAAGGAGAAACCGCATCACGTCTGACTGCTTCTTCCGCCATAATTCTTGTACATACTTGTACGCACCCATCTTGCAGCTGAAACGAACAGAAGTATCACATCAATTTCAGGTAGATCTGTGCTTAGATACTGTAAATGCATTTAAGTTCGCATGGTTTTTATTCGCGCTAAGGCGAAAATGGAGTGTTTACGGTGGTTTTAAGTTCGCAGCAGAGCGATAGTTACATTCTGCTACAGTATTGGACAAAAATGTTTGCGGTGATTTTAAGTTCGCGGTGAAACGGTCGGCGCAAAAACTGGAACATAAAACCACCGCGAACATTTCTGCATTTACAGTACCTTGTAATTATAGATTGTATGCATGAATTTTCCTAAGATTTTCCCCAGATTCATAAACCAAATAACTTCTGGCAGTCAAAATTTGATGAATGATGGCATTATCGTTTGGCAATGCATTTAGCATACAATTCATGGACATGTAAATGCAATATTCTGAATCCCATATGATACCAAGGAAGTTGGTGATACGTTGACACATTCTAAACATTGTATATCCTAAGAAACGTTGAAGAACTAACTTGCTAAACCACAGTAACCCTCCCCACTTACTTAGGGGCTCAAACGCATGGCTGCCAACATGGCTTCGAAGTTTAAACCACAGAATAAACATATCGTAAAAAGGTAAAAACAAGTGGTAGCCCATAAAAAGGCTTTGACATGCAATCAAAAGTACACCCTGCCACACGTGGTAGTCGAAATTGTCCAGAAAATAAATCTTTCGTCCATCGTACACGTTAGTCCCACACATGAGCAAATACCCCTAAAAAACACTACCGGGACCTCGCCCAAACTTTTGGTCAGATTCTTCACAAAAGTACAATATTCACGAAACATACACCCCTGAAAAGATCAACACAGGTTTTATTTCTTAGTTCGACACATTTTGGGACTTCGATTATGTCTAGAATTGGAGGATTTGAGAGGATTCAACGCCAGTAATCATACCAACCTTTCGCCAAGATGGCGGACAGAAGGAAAGAGGAAGATTTTTCTCCCAGCATGCAATATCGTCAGACGTGTTCGTCTGTTTCCGGAAAAAATCTCACGAAGCCACGAACTTTACCGAGAACTACCGAACTCTTACTTAAATCCAATCAGTTTTATCTAAGAACTTATCAATTCATTTTTATCATATTTTTATCACATTATATTTATCAAAGTTATAGTTTTTCTATGAAGATACGTTATTAAGAAAGCATTTCCGTTCAGTCACTAACGGTAGCGAAGTCCCATGATGCCTTGTTCGCAAAATGGCAGCGCCCACGTCAGTGAAAGTGAGTTTTGACGATTCTTCCACCGTTCTTGTGAGATTTTCTTCTTTAAAAGACGTTAATGACCCCAGTTCGTGGTTGTGTTCAATCAGAGGACTTCTAAATGTTAATGCCGCATGGCTTCCGGATAGTTACTTGTTTCTCAGCCGTCGTATCCCACATGAAACGTAATCGTTCGCACCGGTAGCCATTTAGAAAGTTGTAACAAAATATTTGATTGTTGTGATGTGGCACCCTCATAACCGGATCTACCACAAAGCTCAGCTTTTGGCTTTGGAGTTGGACGCAACGGTATAATCTGGAAATATTTAACTAAAAACTGTAACGTGATCTTGCAGTAGACCGAAAGTGTTGTGAATAGATTGAAAGGCATGTAAACTTTGAAACCAAAATTTGAAAGTGAAAACATACTTTCTAAATTCTATTGTGACCATATCCACTGACCAGTATCTTTGATTAGAAATTGTAGTGCTATAAATTATGCATAGTGCGATGTGTGAGGTTTAGTATTTTGTATTAAAGTAAATACCAATGCTACCATTTACAAAAAAAATTGTTGTTGTTGTTGTTGTCCTTGCTTAACTGTTGTCTATTATTTCACTAGAAGTGGTATCTTCGTGTGCTGGGTGGTTCAGTTACGAGTCAATAAGTTGTCTCTCTAGGTATTTAACTCTAGGTGACTTAAACAGAAAAAAATTATAAAAAATAAGCTGACGGAAAAGGAGACTTTGAAAATTGTATGCAGGAAGCAGTTGGATTTGTATTGTCTCATGTTAGCTCAAGTTTTGTCCTGTGGCATTAGTAACAAAACCCTTGTGTTTTTTTCCAGGTTTTCAACATGAGGCTGTGACGAATACCAAGTTTGTCCCCCTGTAATGACAGTGAAGCTGAAACCACAGATTATAAGCCAACAACATGATGGAGGGATTTGTGTGCATCATCTTCTTCTTCCTATCTGCACTCTGTGTGGGCATGGAGATCATGGCACGAAAAGCCAAGCCACCAGAGATATCAGCGTCCAATCCCATCTTTCTAAAGTTCCAAACGGACTACTTCAAAGTCTATTTCCTAGCTCTTCTCGCGGACTGGCTACAGGGTCCCTATCTGTACAAACTGTACAGTCACTACGGGTTTGAGGAATCACAGATCGCAGTGCTGTATGTGTGTGGATTCGCGTCGAGTGTGATTTTCGGGACTGGGACGGGAGTGCTCGCAGATAGGTACGGGAGGAAAAGGCTCTGTGTGTGCTTCGCCGTGGTGTATTCCATTTCCTGCCTGACGAAACTCTCCAGGCATTATGGAGTCCTGATCTTGGGTCGAGTTTTAGGAGGCGTCTCCACATCACTGCTGTTCACCGCGTTCGAGTCTTGGTACGTGTACGAGCACATAGAGACCCACGACTTCCCTCCAGAATGGCTTCCTGTCACGTTCTCGCGAGCAACGTTCTGGAACGGGATTCTAGCCATCGGGGCGGGAATCGCAGCGAACGTCTTCGCCGGTCTTTTTAACTACGGACCCGTGGCGCCCTTCGTCATGGCAATACCGTTACTTATCGCATCGGGGGTTCTTGTAAGTACAAAGTGGAATGAGAATTACGGCACGCGCCAGATGAGATTCTCCAAGTTGTGCATAGAGGGACTCCGAGAGATCGTCAGAAGCAAGCGGATCGTGCTGATTGGTGCTATACAGTCGTTGTTTGAAAGCTGTATGTATATCTTCGTCTTCATCTGGACGCCCGTGTTAGACCCGTCTGGACCTCCGCTCGGCGTGGTGTTCTCCTCGTTCATGATCTGCATCATGATTGGCTCGTCGCTGTTCCACATCCTAACTACGAAACACGCCCGTCTCCAAGCGGTGCATGTCCTCGCCATATCGGTCCTCCTGGCCCTGACCTCCATGGTCTCCTGTATCAAGTCCACGCACCCTCACCACGAGAACCCGACCGTATCGTTTCTCGCGTTCCTCCTACTGGAGCTCGCATGCGGGATGTACTTCCCCTGTATGGGATACCTCCGCACCAGAATCATCCCAGAGAAAAACCGTGCAAGCATCGTCAACTGGTTCCGCGTCCCCTTAAACTCGATCGCGTGTATCGGACTGATGTACCTACACAACGACGACGTTCTCGGCACTCACAAGATATTCATCATTTGCTCGTTACTACTGATGATAGCCATGTTGTGTGTACTCCAGCTCTGTATATTCATTAAAAACGACGACAGTTTAAGAATACACATAGTAGATACAGAGACTTTGAATGGCAACGGTGTTCAAGGAATGGAAAGAGATAGCCTTATGTCTAAGATATAAGACTTAAGAAATGGAGCTGGTTCTCTGGTGGCTATATGTAGTGATTGAAGTATCACTATCAGTTACAGACTGTTAGATGTAAAAGGGGCTGGGGCAAAATCCACGTGCAATTTCCCTGCTTAGCCATTCAATGTACTCTTATTTTGTTTGCTGTATTTCAATAGGGGTGCCAAAGTATTCATACGAATTTTACGGAATTCATCGAATTTTACGGAATACATACGATCCATCACGAGAAACATACAAATTTTACGGAATTCGTACAAGTTATACGGAATACATACAATCCATTACGCAGAAACATACAAATTTTACGGAATACATACGATCCATTACTAGGAAACATACGATCCTTACTATTTATTGGGTCACATGGCATGACCGCCAAATTCAAGATGGCGGACTCGGGATAACCAGTTCTTCGTACGATATCTTGGCTTTTAGGAGCTTAATAATGGCGTATCCCATCCTGCTAAACTCTAAATATCTCAAGCTACACTAAATTAAGACTAATGTTGGCTTAGACCAACTAGGAGGACCAAACAAAGCTAGATTTAGTGCTAGTGCAATGGCCAACAAATTAGTAAAGATCTTATTTTTCTTTAGTAATGGATCGTATGTATTCCGTAAAATTCGTATGTTTCTTAGTAATGGATCATATGAATTCCGTAAAATTCGTATGTTTCTCGTAATGGATCGTATGTATTCCGTAAAACTCGTATGAATTCCGTAAAATTCATATGAATTCTTTGGCACTCCTGTTCAAGTTTTTCAACTGCAAGCCCATGTTACCAGATTTTGGCATTTTTCTTTCTGTGAAATTGTAATTTTCTTTCTATTATTGTAGTAGTATAAGTATTTGTCTATGGCATTTCACAGTTTGTCCCTAATATTAGACTTGAATATTCCAATAAATATGTTAGATTTGCTAGTACACTAAGTACTCATATGTTATGTGCTGTCACATATTTTGCATTCTTTTATGATATTATATGCTCCAAAATATTTCCATATGCAGTAAACTGTCAAACTTTTTTAATTCACAATCATAACTTATGCAGGTATAAAGACACAAACTATGTATCACAAGATGAATTATACTGTATTATATGGAATGGAAGAAAGTAAACAATTTCATACATATATGACAAGGATGCATGAGTTGCTATTGCATCACAAAGCAAAAGTAAAACAAGCACAGAAATGATAATCTTTTTAATGGTTGTAGTGAGTACATGAACATATTATTTATCGAATTTGCTGGTTGCAAGGGAGACAGGTCATATAATTTAGATATGTGTATGTTATATATTGCGTATATTGTCCTTGATAAGACATTGATTATACCATGGGCTGTATGAGATTGTATCTTGGGCCTGCTATGAGTAATGTATGTGTTCATTACACTTCTGTGTATAGATTACTATTTTCCTGTTATTTTTATTAATTTGATAGAATAAACCGTTCCAATACTGAACACTTTGAAATTTCTAACATCAGTGAATGAATCAAACCTTTGTTTTTGCCATGCCAACATTTTTGGGGACAAATTTTGTGTCTTTGCTCAGACTGTGTAAACTTATGTTGGTGATGTTATAAATTATATTTGTCTAATTAAGATATCTGATACAATATAATCAAATCACTGCCTTTTTGCTTGCCATTCCAAAGCTGTTTTGATTTAGCCCTTATATTTATGTTATCATTTTTTACCAAACAGACATGTCTATTCTAGCTCTTCTGTGACATATCTTCTTGTGTTTTCTAGAAATTTCATTTCTGGATACATGTCAAGTGAAGTCAAAGCATTTATTTATTCCGTAATAACATGTACACTGTATATGAAAGAGGGTTTGCAAAGTATAGGCTATTTAACCATTTTAATTTTTTTGGCAATCCATAAAAAAAACCATTGCTTTGACTTCTTTGCAAATTGAAAGCTGTTCGCAAGTAAGGTATTGAATGCACTTAATCTTTTATCAAAGAAAAAGGAGCTTGTAGTTATTCAGTTTTTGCCCATGATATTTCTACCAAAAATTTTGTTGTTGTTGAATTCGTATGATTATGGTGATATTATATTGCACTTCAGCATCTAGGTATGTATCCAAGAAGATGTGTTTCGTTTTAGCTATTCAGAAATTCATTGTAAACATACAGATTTGCAAATCATCAGTACTGAAAGCATTTTGCTGTCTGCTAGGTCTGTATAATATTGCTCTCTGGTTGGGTTATTTTTCTGAACACATTTTTGCCAAATGATACTGGTCAGTGTAAAGATGGAAAGACTGGGGATTTTGACAACCTAATTATCTTGAAATTCAAATATCTGTTTCTTTAACTATAGAATGTATATTGAAATAATATATAACGTAATCACCATTCACTTTTTATCAACATGTGACGCTGAATTGTATGTCCACCCTCCTAAAAGCAGGACCCCTATTGCTCGATTCATTGGCTCGTTCGCGGAGGGGCCCTGCTCTTTAGCCCCGGTAGACAAGGTTCTAGTGACGTTACTGACTAGTTGCTCATATTAATGAGCTATCCTTATTTGGCACAATTTGGCGGTCAATTTGTTCTGAACCAAAAGTAACAATGTGAGAGGTAACCTGATTGGTTGATAGCTTCCTAGCGTCCTTTGCGCTTTTGCTCTAGATGAGGTTTAGCAAACCCTCTGATTGGCTGAAGCTATTTTGGTGGCGACGTCGCCAGAACCGTGTCTACCGGTGGCTAAAAAGCAGGGCCCCTACACGAGCGAGCCAAGGAATCGAGCGATAGGGGTCCTGCTTTTAGGAGGGTGTGTATATCTAGCAACAAGTTATCATATACGGCTCCAAAATAATTAGATTGTCCATATCCCAGTGCCTCTCCAAATATACAATGACTAATATTGATACATGTAGTATGTTAAGGAACTGAAGTTATTTGCTTACCTGTCGTCAGTAAACCTCATGTTTCAACTGATGTATGGCTTCAGTCTTTTATTAGAAAAATAGAATAGATAGACGTATCCCCCGATTCATCTATTATAGTTAAAGACATCCAGAGCATTTTATGAGGCTTGAAGCTTGAATAAAAAAACTCCAATTTCTAGTCATTCCTACACATAGTAAGTTACACACCATTACATATCGACATTAAAGTAGCAAAGATATGATGTCGTTATGGGATGAGAACTGATAGAAAATCCAAGCCCAAGTAGACTGATCCTGACTGTTCATCACAATTAGCGGTTCGACCAATGCATGAGAGAGTGACTGCATGTCTGTCAAATATTTGCATTTTTATGTTTTAATTTTGCATTTCTACGTTTTGACGGAAGTGGGCGGGGCTATGGTATCGGTCTATTTACACTTAGCGCGTGAAACTAAAAGATCACCATGCAGCTTATTTTTGTGCCGCTTTTGAGCACTTTTGATAAGAAATCCGCACGCAAAATGGTAGACAGTGGCATTAAATGTCAATTTCATAAAGATTACGGCAACTAGAATATTTCCAGTTTTCATGATCAAGCCTCATAAAATGCTCTGGTTGAACAACCATTTGTTAGATAACTATTTAGTTGGCCAGAAGATATATTCATTTCAAGTAGTACAGTCAGTAGGTACCCATCTGAGCAATGAGGCTGTTGTAACATGCTCCAGGCACCTCCTCGAACATGTTACCTCCCTTCCAAAGAATGAATGCAGCTCCAACCAAGATGCCCTTCCCCGGATATCGATGAGAATCTGGGTCTCTAGTTTACCAACTAATTCAAACCAGGAGCTCAACTGTGATATTCTTAAAAGCTTTTAAGCTACCTGCAGCATATGGAAACATGATCATTTTAATATGGAGGTCTACAATAGTGTGTCAGAAGATTTGTACGGTTAGAGTTTCTGGAAAAGTCATTGCAACAAGTCATATCTGGCTTTACACCGACATATGCATCAGCTGTAATCCACGTCACAACCAGTAGGTGGCGTTGTTATCAGCCCACCCACAACATGGCTGCCGTTGCAGACGACAGCGTGACACAGTGACCTGCGATGACGACAAGAGCACTTTCACTGACGTCTTCACGTCCTACGGTCACGTCGCGCCATTTAGAAGCATTCCGTCACGGAAAGAGTCACCAAGACAAAATTAAGGCTATTAACAATCAGCATAACGCCAAGCTTGTTCCTGCGTTTTGGAAGCCCGAAGACATATTTCTGGGGACCGCCTGGATGTGACGTTATGACAGGCACGCGGGTTATTTTGGGCTCGGTGTTTTGAAGGGCGCGGAGTTCATATCAATGGACCAGGAAACAAGAACAAGGTACGAGGAATATCTTTAACTCTTCGCTTTCCTCATTGAGACAGAAAAGTTCAGTTTGAATACCTTAAGAGAGCAGGCGTTACTATTAAGCGCTATAATACTTTGAAGATGTGTTGATTCGGTAAAATATAGCGATGTAATAGAAGTCCCGACACACCCTTACTACGCCGTCTTTTATGTGCTACACAGAATAGTGTTCAAAGGATTAGGCATGGCAATGTATTGCAAACCGTTGTTGTTGCAATTGCTGCCCAAATTGTAACCTTAAGGCGACATTCGTGACATGTTTTGATGACATAGTACATTAAACGTACCACAAGGCTGCCCCTCCCCTTTTGGGGTGTAGTGGTATGTAATCCTTTCAAACGCCTGTCTATGTATGATTCATGGACCATTCCTATAGTAATGTATAATGCACCATGCACCAAGACCAGCTCTATTTTCAACATTCAATAAGTAGAATTCTATTCTTAATTACCAGTAAAGTGGCGTCGCGATGGCGTAGTGGCAGGGTGTTTGGCCCCAGGACCCAGAGATACCGGGTTCGAATCCGGGGTTCCCTGATTTGTCTCGTTGACGTCCTGCCCTTGGGAAAGGCACATGGCACGACTTTCCCCATGAATAAAGTGGTGCGAATAAGTTATAAAAGACTGAGGAAATCTTCAAAGTTGAAGTGTAATTCTGACTGACAGCCATGTATGCCGTTTTTACAGGGTAATAGGCCGACCAAATGGGACTACCAGGGTCCGTTGAATAAGGTTGAACTTGCCGTGAAGTTAAATTCTGAGTGGCAGCCATGATGGCCCCTGACGTGCTTGTCTACGTGGAAGACGCCCGCTTCAAGGTCCACAAGCAAGTCCTGATGGAGAAGAGTGACTACTTTCACTCCATGTTCACACACTCCTTAAGAGAGTCTCAAGAAAACACCGCGGTTCTCCGAGGACTGGAGGAAGAAACCTTCGAGACGTTGCTCAAGTTCATGTATACATCTGAGATGTCTCTGACTGAGGATTATACGGAATTTACGAAAATTCTCTTCACCGCGACGTATCTACAAATCCCCAAAGCTCTACAAGTGTGTGATGAGTACTTGCAACACCACATGAACGGTGACAACTGCGCGGAAATGGCCGTGGTGGCCAGCAACCACGGTCTCGCCAAGCTAGAGACCGCTGCCATTGAACTAGTCAGCAAAAACTTCCCCCAAGCCACGGAATCATCCAGCTTTCTATACCTCTATCCCACCCAAATGATTAAACTCATAGACAACTGCTATACCTTCACGTGCGCAGAGTTGGACATCTTCGAAGCTTTCGTGAAGTGGTTTCGATTCAACTTCGAAGAAAGGGCTAAGTTTGTTGGCAAACTTATGTCGAAAATAAGATTTGCCCTCATCAGCTTAAGACACCTTGAGGAAGACGTTTTCCGACTAGCCGCGGAGTTTGAGGACCGTGAGTTGATTCGAATGGTTCTAGAAGCGAGAGACTGGCACCTTAAAAAGTTCGAACAGAGCGTGTGTGTAGATATGAATATCACTGCCAGGGTACCTCCTGTGATGACACTTATTGGTGGTTTGGAAGACGCGAATCAAGACTCTTCATTGGCAATGCAGATGTGCAGGGCGCCGTCGGCGTCGAAACTTCTCTGGGAGCCTGTCACTACAGTGCCGAAGGGGTTTCAGGACGCAGCGGTGGCTTGTGCAGTGGTGAGTATATACGAATGGTTGTGATAAACAGGTAGAAGTAAAAGAAGTCACATAGCCTTTTTGAGGTTTATGATAAGTTTATTGCAAGTTCTTGCCCGTAGGCTAATTGGCATTACATGTAACATGGAAGGACGGACAGACAATTGGTAACAATATGGCATGTGACTATTCTAGTCCAAATACTAGCACTAAAGTCTATCTTATTTGGGTTTGACGTCTTTTTCCGAGACAGTGGAAGACGAATGATCCCACTTTTTCTGTAATGTGTGGGTTTTTGGATGTTAAGAGGAGAGTAGATATCCACAGCTCATAATTGAACCTGAATTACTTTCTATAGCAGTTTTGAGGGGTTGTGTTTTTATACGCCCAAAATAATTATTCAAGCAACTGGATAAAATTTTGAAACAGTCAAAATTGTTTCAAAATTTTATCCAGTTGCTTGAGTAATTATTGACTGTTTCAAAATTTTATCCAGTTGCTTGAGTTATTATTTTTGGCGTATTTTACTACCTGGATGTCTAACTTTCATCAACGTGTTGTGTTTTTATCTTACAGGTTGAAGATTTCCTGTACCTGCTTGGTTTCCCCACACATTTCCTGTCCAGCGACTCTATGGTCAAGGAACACGTCAGTCTGTTTTACAGATACGACTCGCGTCAACACGACTGGCTGCCCCTCAGGAAGCCAAGGGTTAAACATGCAGGTAAGGCACCGGTCAATGTGACAGACAGACAGACATAGAAACAGATAGAGGAGACAGACAGACAGAGATAGAAACAGATAGAGGAGAGAGACAGACAGACAGACATAGATGCAGATAGAGGAGACAGACAGACAGAGATAGAAACAGATAGAGGAGAGAGACAGACAGACAGACATAGATGCAGATAGAGGAGACAGACAGACAGAGATAGAAACAGATAGAGGAGACAGACAGACAGACAGACAGAGATAGAAACAGATAGAGGAGACAGACAGACAGAGATAGAAACAGATAGAGGAGAGAGACAGACAGACAGACATAGAAACAGATAGAGGAGACAGACAGACAGAGATAGAAACAGATAGAGGAGAGAGACAGACAGACAGACATAGAAACAGATAGAGGAGACAGACAGACAGAGATAGAAACAGATAGAGGAGAGAGACAGACAGACAGACATAGAAACAGATAGAGGAGAGAGACAGACAGACAGACAGAGAAACAGATAGAGGAGAGAGAGAGAGATAGAAATAGCATTAGATAGAGGTGAGAGAGAGACAGACAGAGATAGAGTGAGACAGAGAGAGACAGAGATAGATAGATAGAAAGAGAGAGAGACAGACAGACAGAGATAGAAATAAAGGAGAGAGATCTAGAGAAAGAGATAGAGTGAGACAGAGAGAGAGAGACAGACATAGATAGAAACAGAGAGAGACAGACAGAGATAGAAATAAATTTAAAGGAGAGATCTAGAGACAGACAGAGATAGAGTGAGATAGAGAGAGAGAGAGACTGACAGACAGACAGATAGAAACAGATAGAGGAGAGAGAGACAAGAGAGAGAGATAGAGACAGACATTGAGAGAGACAGAGACGGGCAGACAGTACAGACGGAACAGAAAGAACTGACAGACACACACAGGCAGAGATGAGACGGAGAGAGAGACAGACTGACAAAGACATAGACAGACAGACAGATAGAGAGAGGGACAGAGAAAAATTTTTCGTACTTTTTTATCGGTCCGTCAGTAAAGTGTAACTTCTGACTCTCCCATCCAGGCATGACCCTGACGGCTATCGGCGACAAGCTGTACGCCTGCGGGTCGGCCAGTAACAACATCGTCGAGTCTTACTCCATCCGCACAAACAAATGGTCCGACGCCGCACGGCTTCCCCACGATCTCTTCCTACAGGCCACGGAGACCGTAGCCGGCAAGCTGTACATATCTGGCGGTCTTCACGAGGGAGCGGGACTAAGTCAAGCCAGCGGCGACCTCTTGCGGTTCGACCCGGAATCGCACAATATCGTCGCGTTAGGACCAATGCGTTCCCCACGTTTCGGGCACTGTTTGGTAGCCGTTGGGAACAAACTGTATGTTTTTGGAGGTACGACGTTCGATCCTGAAATAATATCGTGGAGGTTTGCGATGAATTCAGAGTGTTATGACGTTATGGAGGACGTTTGGACCGAGATTCCGTCTATACCGTCGCCTCGGTCGTTTTTCGGGGCGCTGGCGTGGGGGGACGTGATCTACGTGGTCGGGGGAACGCGCGACGGGGTGGGGCTGATGACCGTGCACGTGTACGATGTGAGGAAAAAGACGTGGGAAAGCAGGCCAAAGATGCAGAGAAGGCTGTTCTATCCGGGGCTAGTGATGCTGCGTCATCCATGCAAGAAGAACAAGAAATGGTGGGACCTCACTCTGACGTGACCTTACCATGTTTAATATAAATGTCAAGAAAAGTAACCAATATTTAGATACGAAGTAAAGGACTTGTACAAACGATTAAGAGAGTGAAAAGTTATAGAACTAGTCGTCATTGATAGTTTAAGCTTATTAAAGCAGATAGGCTTCCAATAAAGCACTGAAATGGAATAACTTACGATGTACAGACCAGGCCTAATCGGATAAATTTTTTGACTAAGCTTTATAAGACAAAGCTCACATAGTCTTCTGTGGCCGTGGTATAAGAAAACATGTCTCTCTCAAGTCACATCGTGAAAGTTAGTTGTTCAAAGTTTGAAAAGGGAGATCTTACACAAGAACAAATGAAGAATGACTATGACTGTGATCAAATGTCTTTTTCAATCTTTATTTTGATTATCATCACATTATATATAATTCATCAAACAATGCAGCACCATTAATTTGCAACGACCATCTTTTTTTTTGCAAACATGTGAATGCAACAGTGGAAATTGACATTTTTGGCAATGAACAAGTAAAAGTGTCGTCAGAGAAAAACGCCAGTTTAACCATAGGCGGTAGGCCATTGAGTTTTTGTTGAAATCTGTGTTACTTTGTAAACACTCTATGAACTGGTTGCTGAATCGTATGCCACGCTCTAAAATACACACGGTATGACTGTCTTCTCACTCAGTCTGCTGAACCATGCACACATAGTGCACCTCGTCCACTGAAATATGCCTGAGAATCATATATATGCACACTTGGCACTGAAACACTATTAACACGCTAAAAGGGTGCTATATAAAGGTTACACAAACTGTGTAACTTGGTCCACCGAAAGATTCCCTAGATTCGCTTATTCACTAAACACACATGCACTGTGAAGTCGGTCCGCTCATTCTGCAGAATCAACCAACAGATACCGACGTTATCCGAAGATTGCCGAGAGCCGAACAGCGACTGGGACGACTTGTACCAGCCGAACTAAGTCTAAGAGAACAGTATCTGGAATTCTCCTTCAGTCACGGGACCAAGTACACAACAGCGATTTCAACAAAAACTCGGAGGCCTATCGCCCATGGTTTAACCACGGCTCACCACACGGTAGGCACCTTTACACATCTTACTGAACCAGTACAGGTTAAACACAGAGACGACGGGCATGCAGCCGAAGATAGTGACCAGTAGAGGCATGCTGATTGTATACAACTCTCCCGTTGCCATGTGTGGAGACAGCTGGAACCAAAGAGGAATAGTAGCCAGACGGCAGGTGAAGAAGACCACCAACATGAGCACTCCGTTCAGCTTGTATAGACGCGAAGTCTTCAGTCCCAGTTCGTACAAGATTATCCTGCGGGCGGGAGAAGAAAATGAAGTAATCCTTTCTATCTATCAAATATGTATATGTGGACTATACTCATCCTCCCAGCAGACCCGATATGTTCGTTACCTCCCATAGCGGCCCTGCCCTTCTGAGCCCCTGAACACGCTTCTGGCGACGTCACCACCAAACAGCTCTCAGCCAATCAGAGTGTTTGCTAAAATTCATCTCGAGCAAAGCCGCAAAGGACGCTGGGATGCTATCAACCAATCAGGTTACGTCTTACGTCGCTACTTTGGGTTCAGAAGAAAAATAACGGCTGTTTGTGCCAAATAATGCAAGCTCATTAATCATTCATGAGCAACTGTCACTAACGTCGCCAGAAGCGATTTTACCGGCTTGGAAGGGCAGGGCCGCTTTGGGAGGTAACGTTACCGAGCGATAGCGGGCCTGTTGGTGAGGGTGATACATGTACTCACCTCATGTTCACGAAAGGAGTTGAGAGTTCCTGCAGACAAACGAGATTGCTGAAATATGGCAGTATGGGATCCACCTGGAAAAAAATTAGAGACATTTTGAAATGGACAACTGAATTCGATAGCCATCCGTCCATGGCACTGACGAGAGTTATATCGCCGACACCATCACCCCACAAAACCTGACCAAAAATATACCCTTCTGCCTACGGCGAAGGCAAAAAAAGAATCAAATCATAAAGATTTGTAAAATTTTGAGAAATTTCCACTTACTGTACCGGCCAGTCCTCCAAACACGGCCATCAGATGATGAACCAATATCATGAGGTCATACTGAGCGGGGTGGGTCGCCATTACCAGCAGATCTGGAGAGAAAACAGTGAGCATCATACCAGCAGCTTGCTTTGCTAACGAACTGTTGTAAAGCCGGCGTCACAATTCATGCGAGCGTCGGCTGAATTTGTAGATCGCCCGAAGCTCGCCGAATTTCAAAATCGCCCGAGCGTCCAATGAAAATCTCGGGTGACGTCCGTGTAACGCTAAAAACTATAAAAACCCTCATGAGATGGTACCACCTCTTGGACATGGACGAAGTCAGAATCGACTAACCTGGTAATAGGCCAATATTTGGATCAATTTTTATTTCTAAAAATCGCCCGAAGCTCGTGTAATCGACAGGTCGTCGGCCGTACTTCGGCCGAAAATGCAAATTTGAAGCCCGAAATACCAGCTACCACACCCCTTACATTTATATGGTGGCTGTAATGGCTGCTGGTGTTATGGTCGTACTCTCAAACCTAAGAAAAGATACGGGAGTCGTGCTTCCTTGGAAGATGCTTCTATTCTCTCGATCTCGAAGACTGAACTGAGAACATGCCACGGTTGTAATCTACTATTCATATATTCAATGAAAGTTACATTTGTCTCTAGGTCCCGTGGAATATTCCTAGCTGCATTTTTGGGTGCACCGCGAGAAGGAATTCGAAAGACATACCTGCCATTGTGTACCCAACGAGTATGCACAATGTGTGCCTCACGATAGATGAATCGTACCTGTAGGAACAAGTTGGGATGGATAGAAAAACTTAGGCCAAGCATAGCCACCTTCGCAGACTTCCTGGAGCACCCTCCTGAAAGCAGAGCCCTTATCGCTCGATTTGTTAGCTCGCTCGCGTAGGGGCCCTGCTCTTTAGCCCCGGTAGACACAGTTCTGGCGACGTTACTGACAGTTGCTCATGAATAATCAATGAGCTATCCTTATTTGGCACAATTTGGTGGTTAATTTGTTCTGAACCTAAAGTAACTATGTGAGACGTAACCTGATTGGTTGATAGCTTCCCAGCGTCGACGTCCTTTGCGCTTTTGCTCTAGATGAAGTTCAGCAAACCCTCTGATTGGCTGAAGCTGGCTGTTTTGGTGGCGACGGCGCCAGAACCGTGTCTACCGGGGCTAAAGAGCAGGGCCCCTACGCGAGGAGGGTGGGTGCACCGAGAGAATGAATTCGAAAAACATACCTGCCAGCGTGTACCCAACGAGTATGCACGCTGTGTGCCTCACGATAGATGAATCGTCCAAAGTGTAGGAACAATTTGGGGATAGAAAAACTTAGGCCAAGCATAGCCTCCTTCGCAGACTTCCTGGAGCGGTGGCGTTTATATTATAATAATAATGATAGTCTTTGTTGCATATTCCTTCCCAGATGGGCTAAATGCACAAATGACCACACGTGGTCTATAAGAAGCATAATGCAAAACATGAATTGATAAGCTGCTACATTCTGACATTGACAATCTAAAAGACAGACAAACTGTCGACTATTGCAAAACTAATGTTGATCACCTAGGCTCTCTTTTTGAAACATTTGGAAACATGACTACATACTTTGTCTATTATATGTTCGTTCTTACATGACATCAGGTATATATAAGTGTCCTGCTTTGACATTTTTGTACATTTCTTGTCAAATTCTATTGTCTTAAACCACCCTAAACAGCGATTGGCGCTCATCTTTATATAAAGAACAATCGAGTAAAAAGTGGGTTTCATTTTCAACATATAAATGGTCACAGAATTCGCATGTTGTATTCTTCAGAGGGGTACGGTTATGCCTTATCATATTGTGTGTGTGTTGGTGGGGGCTGATACGCGTTTTTTTTTACACGGGCCAAGGTTCTCTAATGCCGGCTTAGGGACTTTTGCTGCCAAAGGAGTTATGTCGCCAAGGGAGTTATGCTGCCAGAGGGACGATCTGGAGAACATATTCCCTCGGCGGCAAAAGTCCCTAAGCCGGCATTAGAGAACCTTGGCCCGTGTAAAAAAAATCGCGTATTACCCCCCCCCCCCCAACAATATTAAAGTACACGAACCATGTATGTACGATCTTAGCACCGTGGGTACCATAGTATTAAAAGGATAATAGATAAACTTCAATGACATACGATACAATGAAATTAATAAAGTGACAATAGAGATATCATCGACCGAAAACCGAAGTCAAGTTTCCACACTTTTTGTGTAAAATTTATGTAGGCGAACATTTGAAAGCATGCAAATGTCATTCTCCAAGCAGAGGTTTCGGTCCAGTGGGGTAGGAGTGCCCGGGATTTTTAACGTTTCTCTCCCTACCCCACTCGACCCAAACCTCTGCTTGGAGAATATGCAAATGAAACAAAGAAAACAAAAGCGTACCGTAGCACAGTCGGTAGAACCTCCCCCGGGTACATGCATATGTAAACAGACATGCCTCCAACAATCACACTGTGCACCACGGCCATTGCACTGCAAAGGGAGAACGACTTCATTACAGGTTTGCGTAGCAAAACCTTTGTTGGATCCGTTGGCATGTGTGGTGGCCGCCATCTTGATTTTGTGACGTCGCAGGATAGCCATACCATTTCATTGGGAGGGGTGTTTTTGGGGTCGCTAGCGTTCTCTCTATTTTTAACAAGTTGGCACACAACTATCACACATTCAACTTAAATAAAAAGAAAAATTCAATACCAATTCATATTCATAAAAAGTCCCCGTAATCGCTAAACTAACGTAGCAAACCTGAAGTACATGTAGCACAAATACTTAACTCTAGTTTGTGGACTGGGATTTCCATATACTGTACTACTAGTACTAGTTTTCACAGAATTTACAAGAAGCGGAAAACAGGTTTCACTTACCCTGGGAGCCCAGACTAGGACAGGGCCGCTGCTAACGATTTCCTTCTGCGGCCCAAGACAGTAAGCCCGCCCGATCTTAATCAACGCTCCGGGGAGTTGTAGCCCGGGGGAGTGGACCGCGTAGGGTCAACTCTCGGGCTAGAACTCCCCCGGTGCGCTAGTTACGGTATCGGCTACCCTGGGTTCCAGACTGTTTATCGGGCCTTTTAGCCGGTTCTCTTTAGCCGGTACCTTGCAGTCAGTTCCTCCCGGTGGCACAGAGACCCCAGCCCGCCGAACCGTAATTAGCGCACCGGGGGAGTTCTAGCCGGGGAGTTGATCGGCCCTATCTAAAAGGGGCGCGGTTCACTCCCACGGGCTTAACTCCCCGGAGCGTTGATTGAGACCGGGCGGGCAGACTGTTCTCTGGCCACCGTAGGAAATCGCTAGCGACCCGGTACTAGTCTGGCGCCCAGGGAAGGTATCGGCGGGCTTGGAGCTCTGGGCCGCCGAAGGAATTGGCTAGAAGGAACCGGCTAAAAGGAACCAGCTAAAAGGCCCGATAAACAGTCCCAGGTTCCCAGGGTAGGCTTTACTATGCAAAGAACTGCTGATCATACAGCGTGGTCAAAACGTTCTCACCTGTTTGTTATGACGACTTGTTTCTTTGGAGACAATTTCCTAAAAGTAGGAGATATTTTCTTCACCACAGGTGCTGCTAGCCACCTAAAGACGCTCAGATGGAAGATTAAACTGGAAACCATGGTTAAGATGTGTGCTAGCCTGTACGCCATCGTTGTATCGGTAGTTTGTGTGATCGCACGGTCTTGCTGCTGTTGCTGTTAATCTCTGTTTGAATAGCATGTGAAGTCACCTGTTCACAACTTGCAGGACCGGTTTCAGGTTACAAAGTGACCTACATAGCTTCATTATAGACACGTCGCCTTACTTAGGACGACGTAAATATAGTAGGAGAACTGTCCTATTTTCGAGGAAGAAACTTGCTCAACCAAAACTCGTAAAAATTTAGAGCTAGTAGCGATCAAGGAGGTCTATACAACCTCCTTGTAGCGACCAGCTGTCGATTTGTCTCATTGGAGGACGAACTTATTTACCTGAACGATAGGGGGCGCTTTTGCAACATTTCCCAGCATGCCCGATCCAAGATGGCGTCCAGTTGTGCAGACGACATTTTCCGGTTGATGACGAAATCGCGGTAAGAGTGACATGAAACCGAACCGGAACATCATAACAACATCGTGACGATGTTTTTGCAGCGATTTGGGACGATATTTTGTGCTGTGAGGTTTCACAACAGGCGCGAATTCTAACAAAACTTCCGAAATCGCGAAGGGACCCCTTGCCCCCCCCCCCCCATCTCAAAAATTACTTTGGTAACCTCGGATAAAACTTTTGTTATTTAGTTTGCAATTTTTGCTGCCAATATCATGGTGCACGAAGTGTATATTAGAACGCGATCCACAGAAATGCTTTGGAGGTGCCCCAATGCTTAGACCCTCGGGGAAAACAAAAACCAAAACAACTTTATATTTAGACGTGTCAGATGATTGGTTTGGCGTGGAATCGCAGATAGTGGCGCCTATGGCGTCGCTAACATTTACCAAATCCTTTAGAGTTACGGTCAACATCGCGATGCTCGCTTTGCTTTAGTTTGGAAAACAGAACGCCAACATTTATTAATTCTAGCCTAGAATTAGTAGCCAACACTGTTCAAAGCTAACGACCACAATGTCAAAAATCTATTAAACGCTATTGTCTCTACTCTAGGCGAGGACCTTTCCAAAATCATATCCAGTTGTTTGAGTAATTGCTTTCTTGGCGTATCTTATTACCTGGATGTCTAATCTTCATCGACGTGTCTACCAATATTGCTCAATATTTTAAAAGCTTGCGACTAGATGGTCCGAATAAGCAGCAAAAGGTCGTCGTACATTTGTAGCTATCAAATAACTATATTGATGCGTAGTATGATATGGCAGATGCCCAACAATACGTAATGCTAGAGCTACTTTTACTTGTACAAGTCAGTTGGCTGGGAAATGATGTTTACCATTTAACTTTACATCCTGACCTTGGCAGGAGTCGTGATACGCACCACCACATCACGACGGCTTGACTCATGTCAACACAAATAGGCAAACCAGCCGGTCGGATCTCCGTGCAAGGCGAAACCACCGGCTTGTCGCAGTGCTTGAAGCGGAAGGAGTGCGACTCAGACCCCGAAGACATGGGGAAGGCAGTCCCTTCCTTGAAGAGGTTCCGTCGGGACGACTCTCAGTGCGATCTCACGTTGCGCGTCCAGGGCACCGACTTTAGGGCACACAAATGCGTCGTCATGGCCAACAGCGACTTCTTCAACTCCATGTTCACTCATCCTTTGAAGGAATCGGCAGAAACAGTTGTGGAACTCCAAGGTTTGGATTCTGACACGTTTGAAACCCTGTTCGACTTCATGTACACGTCTAACATGACGCTAACCGAGGAGACCCTTCAGAGTATTCTGTCGGCCTCGACGTATCTACAGATCCCCAAAGCGCTGGAGAAATGTTCCGGCTACTTGGAACGTACCATGGACGCCTTAAGTTGTGCAGAAACACTTGTGATTGCAGGAAACCACGGCCTGACAAGTCTGGAGTTAATAGCCATGGAATTTTTGGCTAAAAACTTTGTCATAGCGACAGAATCACTGAGCTTCCTCTACCTTTCTCCTAAACAAGTTTTGACGCTTCTTGGTAGTGACTATACCTTCGTTTGCGCCGAGTTAGACATATTTGATGCAACAGTTCGCTGGTTCAGGCACGATTTTGAGCAGAGGGCAAAGTATGTGGGGAAGATTATGAAGAAAATCCGGTTTGGTTTGATCAGTGTGGTAGACATAGAAGAGGAGATCGTACCCTTAAGCAAGGAGTTCGAAAATCGTGAATTCTCGAAACTGGTGACAGACGCAAGAGCTTGGCACTCAAGGAAGTATGAGCAGAGCGTTTCTGACAAGGTTAACAGTACGGCGAGGGTGTCTCCGTACATGACTTTGGTTTCTGGTATGATAGACTCGAACCAGGACTCATCCCTGGCCATTCGGATGTGCCGCACGCCGTGGAAACGCAGACATCGCTGGGAACCAGTCGGGACAACGCCCAGGAACTTTGGGAAGGCAGCTGTTGCCTGTGCGGTGGTGAGTTTGTAAAATGTTTCTTTTAAAGGAAACCCAAGCAATATTAGGGCCCAAAGTCGGATTTTGAAAGTCAATTTATTTAGTCATTTCTATACATGATTAGTTCAAACAACACTACCACAATGTATAGCAACGTCCATGATGCAAAAATACGACGTTGTTGTGATGTGAGAACTCACTGAGAATCGTCGCTGGGGTTTTTGTAGGCTCGCGAAACTAAGGGAATCATTGTACGGCAAATTTTTGCGCGGTTTTAAAATGTTAAAAGTATGAAGTTATTACGCAAATGTGCCAAGTATTGTTAGTAAATGTCACTACCATAAAGATTTCATAATATTTTTCATTTTGGGCCCTAATATTGCTTTGGTTGTCTTTAATAGTCTAATTCTTACTGTCATAGATGTAAAAATCATATTGATACACGTGTATTTCCAATTTCTTATAGGAAGCCATCACAGTGAGTGTTAAGAACATAAGCCTGGATACCAGACCGTTTCCTGGGCCTACAACAAGGACAGCTACTCGGCTCCATGGTCAACATGCCCCAAGAAAACATTATCATACGTTACCACAACTCAGAGTCTAACATGGAGCCCAGTAGCTAGCCTATGAAGGCCCTAGAAACAGCCTGCCATCCAGGCTATGAAAAACATCGACATACAAGACTTCTTATTCAATTTTAAATACCCTTTATCCATAGTACACAGGGAAGCCAGTTTACTATAATTACAAGGACCAGACTGGCGTAGATCCAATAATGACTCAACTGCAAAGGCAAATCCAGTTAAAAGTTTGGTACAACCGGAACCACTTCCAAGAAAACACATAGAACTAAATAAGGTTAACACTAAGTACTAACAAGGTCACACTTGACACTAAACAGGGTCACACTATTAGTATTATAGTGGTACCTTGCGAAGGCCACGCATATCTAATTTCTTGGATTCATAGTCCAGTGGCATAGCTGAAAAATTGTGCAAATTTGTCTAAAAGCACCAAATTTGGCACACATGTACTTGGTAGTACTGTAAATGCAGAAATGTTTGCGGTGGTTTTATGATCGTGGTTTTGGCGGTGAACTTTCAGTGCGGACTTGAAACCACCGCAAAACTTTTTGCCCACCTGTGACTGTAGTGCTACTAGTGTTTCCAATGCGAACTTAAAACCACCGCAAACACTCCATTTTCTCCCTACTGCGAAATAAAAACCATGCGAACTTAAATGCATTTACAGTATTTGAATGTAATCGAAACAAGAATAGGCATGACGGCATGTCAGATTCTGCCCAGAATCAATTTGATGGCATTTTGGGCCATTTTCAGACCAAAAATGTATATTTTGGCCTCCTGTGCCCTGGTATTGGAACATGTGTGCTGAATTTGGTGCTTTTAGACAAATCTACACAATTCAGCTAATTTTTCCATCCATGCCGCTGGACTATCAATGTTCTTTTGTTTTTCTAGGTGGGCGACTTTCTGTATGTGGTGGGTTTTCCCAAGCGCTTCCTGGCAAGTCAATCGGAGATACACGACGACGTGAACTGGTTTATGCGGTACGACCCCCGCCAGGAGGAATGGCTCAAGCTTAGGAAGTTAAACCACAAACACTCAGGTATTAAAGGACAGTTTGTCTTGCGGTGCATGTGTGCCACCTTGCAGTTTGCGGAGGAAGTACAGTGCAATGCACAAAGTTTTCTTTATGCTATCCGCACCTGTGTGGTATATACATGTGAAATCTGAACTGTAAACCTTTGTTGTCTAGACCCATGTAGTGCCTAGTGGCACATAGGGCAGCAAGTAGTGATGTGTACCTAAACCCGTGTTCAGGTTCAGGTCCGGATTCAGATCCAGGGGTTTAGGTTCAGGTCCGGACTTAAACTCTGGACCTGAACCCATGGCAAATGTGTGCTAAAATATATTTTTTTCCTGTTACAAAAATTGGCATAAATCTTACAATTTGAAAACTATGTATGTAAAATTAAAGTTCAATTATAAAACACAAAAACAGCTTTTTTTTTTTTCATTGCAAATTTCACGATCTAAGGAAGGTTTATGATGGCTTAAGACAAAAAGGAAGTACACATGTATAACTATACATAAGTGAGAGATTTTTTGTTTCAAGTCCGGACTTGTTTCCAGACGTTTAGGTTTTTTGGGACTTGAACCTAAACGTTAGGTCCAGTCCGGATCAGTTCCAGGGTTTAGGTACAAATCACTAGCAGCAAGTTTTCTTGTTTCAGTAAGAGGGTATGTTTTTACAGGGAGGGGGGGTTTGCTAGCCCTTCCTCTTTAACATGCTTGAGGGACCTCCTAGGACACGAGGCCCACATTTTACGTTCCATCCGAAAGATGGGTGCAGCCTCAACCGAGATGCCCTTCCTAGGATTGAAGTGAGTCCCCCCAGTTAGCAACTAATTGGAACCTGGAGCTCAACTGTGAGGCTGCTACCAGTTGAGCTATAGAGACATCCCTCGGTAAACCTTTGTACTTTCTTCTGTATATTTCCTACAGGCATGAAGCTAACATCTGTTGGGGACAAGCTCTACGCGTCAGGATCTTCTGATGTCACCATCGTGGAGTGCTACCTCATCAGGACGAATCGTTGGGTGGACGCGTTCGAGCTACCTCACAAACAATTCCTGCACGCGGCTGAGTCCCACGGAGGGAAGCTCTACATCGCGGGTGGGATTTTTGTAGAGGAAGCTGGCAGCACAGCGTGCGACGACCTTATACGCTTCGATCCCACCACGAAGGAAGTCACCACGCTGAAACCAATGGGGACGCCACGTTTCGGTCACAGCGTAGCGAGCCACGGGAACAAACTGTACAGTTTCGGGGGAACGACCTACCATCCTGAAGTGGCGTGGGGGTTTGCAGAGAGCTCAGAGTGTTACGACATCGCGGACGATACGTGGACCACCCTGCCGTCTATGCCTACTCCGAGGGGTTTCTCGGGTGTGACCGTGTTGGAAGACCAGATCTACGTGGTTGGTGGAACATGCGACGGGTTTGGTAAAACGTCGGTGGAGGTTTACGATGTGAACGAGAAGAGATGGGAGAAGAGAGCGATGATACAGAGAAGGCTGTACTACCTGGGACTAGTCATGCTTCGACACCCTTTCAAGAAGTTCAAAAATCCTTAGAGATGTCCTACATAGCCACATATCTAACTAGTGCTTCGTACCTGTACACCCGACTGGAATTGGACTTGTAAAAACGTTTAAGTTCAGTTTAAAATAAAACTTTCAAGAAATTCAGCTATCCTTAGGGTTGCGCAGTATCCTACTTAGCAACATTTTAACTATATTCAAAGCTTGTTGGAATGAGAAGTTTCAAAGACTTGGTAAAGTAACAGTTGAGCCACTGTGGATAATATTTGTGTTTGCTCGAAAACTTCTATCCCGCAGACAAGCACTTACAATTGCAAATTAGGCCATTTTAAACCTGACATACGTACTCATAGTTATTTTCATGTACTTGAGAATTGAACTACTTGATTGTTATCTATATATGTAAGGAAAAATACTTTTACATCAATGTACTGGAGAAACCCAAATATTTTAAAGGCACCCAGAGCATTTTATGAGGCTTGAAAACTGGAAATATTCAAATGTTGCTGTAATCTTTATGAAATTGACATCTAATGCCACTGTTCACCACATTTGCGGGCGGATTTCTTATCAAAAGTGCTCAAAAGCGGCACAAAAATAAGCTACATGGTGATCTTTTAGTTTCATGCGCCTAGTGTGAATAGACTGATACCCACCTCCGTCAAAACGTAGAAATACAAAATTGAAACATAAAAATGCAAATATTTGACGGACATGCAGTCACTCTCTCATTGGTCGAATCGCTAAATGTGATGGACAGTCAGGATCAGTATTAGGGCTTGGATTTTCTATCAGTTCTCACCACACGACATCATATCTTTGCTCCGATATGTAATGGTATAGTGTTATTGAAACTTACTATGTGTAGCAATGACTAGAAATTGGATTTTTTTAAATTCAAGTTTCAAGCCTCATAAAATGCTCTGGATGCCTTTAAAGAAGCTTACCCCAAGACAAAAATATTCCCTGCTCTAGAGACAACTATTCAATGAAGGATTTTGACTGCACTTATGATATTAATATATTGTTTGTACAGAAAAAGACAATTTAAGAATTAAATAATTGTCTGCATAGATTGAGCCAATGTTGCATAAACTTAAAGTCACTGGGAAGCAATGAATGACAAGAAGAATATCGGTTCATGTGTTATCTTTTTTTTCCATATATAATCAGAGTACACTAGTCCATATTAACCATGCTCAATGCACTTCTACCTACGTCTTACATATCTAGGATAAAAGTGTAAAATTTGTACAAAACTAAGGATTTTACATAAACTATACCATTTATGCAATGATCAGATGTCATTTGACATGAACTTGTGTACGTTTGCATGGTTTTGAATATGGAACTGAATAAATTGTACAAATAAATGTCAAATAGAGCCTCCTTTTTGCCTTGTTTTGGGGAGTTATAAAATCTACCGCAATTCCATATTACAGGTTAAATCAAGTTAAACCGAAACGACAATAACTTCTTCCTCTTTCTGAAATAAAATATTTCCTTCAATCTCTTTTCTTTGATTTGGAACAAACTTGGTACATTCTGCTGAATGAAGGAATGTTGGTACGCTTGTAAAATTTTAGTCTTTCACTTATTGCTGTTCATTATGGCCACAACTGATGTCGAATAGATGTCATGCCTATAAAACAACTACACTTTTGCTGTAAAGACTGTGATGACAAACACTGTTGCATCTTTTTGGGGCCTGTTGTTTCATGTTTACCATGTTGTACCACCGACAGGCACCACATTTTAAGAATTTGCTCCAGAAATGACCGCACGTTGCTGTCCGAGTCGATGGTTTAGTCCGAATCCTCCTCTTCTTTCACTTTCTTTTCCTTCTTCTTTTTCTTCTTCTTCTTTTCAGAGCTTGGCTGTGGAAAGGAAAATGCATTCGTGAATAGTTTCATCAGGTTGGTAAGTCACTGGATAACAAATCTTTTTGTATCTACAGTCAAACCTGCCTAGGCGACCACCTTTTCAACGCGACCACCTGGCCATGGCGACCGCTTTTTCTCGGTCCCGAAAATTTTCCCCATAGGCACAAGCATTAAGCTGCCTGCCCAAGGCGACCACCCGTCCAACGCGACCGCGACCGCCACGAATTGGGACCGCACAGAGCACAATCCCTGCCCATGGCGGCCGCCTAATTTTTAAGCGTGTGGTGACATCGGATCATTTTGCTGTCAGATTTCAAGGAAATGTTTTCAAGACTGTAAAGGACAAAAATAAGGACAAAAATGTATGGAATAGCAATGTTATAGCAATGTTATAACATCGATTCCTCCATGAAGTGTTTTAATAAAACGTTCCCCCTATAAACATTGTAAAGACAAATGTTTGTAATGTTGTTGTGCCTATCGTAATCTTATAGTTTAACGCAAACTCAGTTCCGTTTAAACTCAATTTTCAAAACGAATACGTAGTGCATGGCGTCAAAAGGCAGATTTCACAGAAATTACTATCTATTTCTTGTATTTTCAACAAAAATGTGTCTATGTCTTGCTAAATTCCGCCAAAAAATGACTTCGCGGTGGGCAAAACATCGGGCGAGAAATGTTGTTCCTTGGTCCCGACGCCATCTTGGATTTGGGGCGGCCCGGATTTGGTGTAGCGCTGACTTTTCTAAAACACGACGCTTTTGTGTATGAACATTTACGAATACTCTAGTTATTGGTGAAAATTAAAATTCTTATTTTCTTTTTATTCCCATGAATCTCACAAACCTTTATTGGACGCTGGGCGTTCTGCTGCACTGACTTACCTTTCGATGCGGTCGCACAGAGCTAATGGCGGCGCGGCGCGACGAAATTACACCGTTCCGTTTTCATCATTAGTTGTCAGATCGAAAACTTTTTGACCTTTTCATCCAGCGGTCGGCGCCCCAAAGAAGGCTGGGACCAGCAGGCGTTTTCTAGGGATCTGTCTTAGTCCTTAAAACTTTGATGATGTGCGTGTGTGTGTGTACTATTTAATGTAACATGTGAATGTGGGAGGGCGCTGCGAGATCATCGAGGCAACCATTGTTTTGTAGTAAAAATTATGACGAAAATTTGTACACGATGTAGCGGTATACAATTACTGTTAGTCTACTTAGATCCGCGGTATAATTAGATCCGCGGAATCCGCGGCGACCTCTGCGCCGCGAATCAATTTCCCCGCGGATATGTTTATCGTACTTTTGCCCCCCTCCCCACATTTACGAGTGAGCTCGACTTCAGGGAAAAGCGACACATAAACAATGCACGCGATTGTGTAAAACATGACAAACTTTTACACAGTACATACGTGTAAACAAGTGATATTACATATGATTCGCAGAAGTTTGGCCGAGCGGCGTCGCTACTCCCGACCGCTACACATATACAGTAGTAATTTACCGAGAAATCAGAAAATAATTATCGAGATACACGCCACAATTTGGGCTTTGCATTGTTGTTACGGGCTTGGGGACGCCGTCTACCGTTGTACAATCACACTCTTTTGTTTCTTGCTATTGTTATGCTTGCAAACAATCGATATCGGTGCCTCTGACATACGTTGATCTCATTAAAAACCTGTTTTTCAAGAAAGCGAGCAAAAATACGTAAAGAAAAACAAGATTTTCACCCGAGCATTTGAGTCCCTACGCTGTGATTTGCCGCCATTTGCCGCCATTTGTGGTCGTATTCGGTGGAGAATCTATTCCTTTAATTTTTTTCCTGTGAAAATTCTGCTTACGTAGCGTAGATGACTCGTATTTTACGCCGTGATTTTACTTCAAAATACGGCGCGCTAGCGGCAGGGCCGGGCTGGGCCGCCATCTTTGTTTACTCATGTTTACCGCTGTTCTAAGCGCTGATTGGTTTGAGTCAGAAAAACTGTGCTATGATTGGTTGACTGCAAGATTTCACGTGATCACAAGGCGGGAAGTCCCCGTCACAATTTCGGCGTAGACCGCATTTTGTGACGATTTTGAAGCAGTTTTGTAGCGACCTTCGTAACATTTTTTATTTTTGAAAATTGAACAAGCATTTTCTGATGGCAGTATTCAGTTGCTGTTTTTTCTACTCATCGCCCAGCGCGAATTTAGAACCACCGCGGATTTTCCATTTGCCCGAAACCGCGGATTTTAGGCCCCGCGGATCTAAGTAGACTTACAGTATTACATCGATAACGGAAAATGCAATTTTTTTAGGATCTTCCTGTCAATCAGAATTGAACCTGGTGGGGGTCATGCTGTCTAAATTCACATAATTTTCCATCCATTTACGTACTGTATTTGAAAACCTCGACCTGGAAACATGTGAGTAGAATCCTCTTCATGGCGACCACCTGTCCATCGCGACCGTTTTTGCTCGGTCCGCCGGGTGGTCGCCTTGGGCAGGTTTGACTGTATTTATTTATTTATTGGTTCAGCATGCACAAGCCAGGGTTGCCCAACTAGCCGTAGGCTATTACTAAGGGCGAACCCGTGTGCGGCCATAGGACTGTATGTTTTGAACCACTCACACCGGGAAGGACCCCTACTCTTTTCGATAAGTGCGGTGGGTTCTTTAACGTGCTCGAGGTATGGCTCTCCTCGAACACGGGACTTCCATTTAACGTCCTATCCGAGGGACTTCCCTAACCGAAGCTAGGTACTCATTTACACCTGAGTGAAGTGAGGAAATTTGCCTTTCCCAATTGCAAGGGCACAACTTCCGGGCGCCGTTACGCCACTCGACGCCACGTAAGAAATTTTCTTTGTACACAATCAACACCTTCCTCAGGACAATTCTGACTGGTTCTGTTTGGGACCTCATCTGTTAGCAGTGACACAACTTCTTAGTTAAAGTTTAGTTAAAATCCTCCAACACCATAAGGTGTATAGGGCGGTGCCCATCTCCGTTTCGTAGCCCTGGGCCACACTGTGGTGCAATCACTGCAGCTTGTCCACTGGCAGTGGAGTGTGTTTAACTTCCATACTGTTTCACAAGTATGTACCATTTTTATTAAGTCTTTGGTATGACTCAATGAGCCTCTTGTCCAGAGGTGTCCTACCTGGGAGTTGAACTCGGGCCTTCTGGTTCCAAGTAATCAGAACCAGATGTGGTAAGTAACAGAAGCGCAGACCACTACACCACAGGGACACCCCGTAACTACTTGTAGTGCATAACAGAATTAGTCAAAATTGCCCTAAAAAGGTGACAGACGGTCATCAAAATGTCGGCCTTGGAAAGAACTTTGCTATCCACGAAAATGCATCAGTCGATCAGTTCAGACAGACTAGATTTTTCATATATGAACAAAATGAAGTATAACAATGAAACATATATCAATGTATTGATATCTACAACAGAAACATCAATGTACCTCTGGTGTTTCTGGTTCGGTTGCCGTGCTGGCCCCGCCTAACGATTCCTTCTTCTTTTTGTCTTTCTTCTTCTTTTTCTTTGCTGGTTCAGCCTCCTCTGTTTCCTCAGCTGAAAGAAAAAGTTTCTATATCATAAAAATGTCTCAGAACAAATATGTATACAGTCAAACCTGGCCGAGCAACCACCTGCCATCAGACTCAGAGGACACATTGAAAAAGTCCCGTCCATTCTTACATAGTTAAGACCCTCTCCAAGTAACCAAGCGTCTTCCCCAACCAGCAACCACTTTTTTTTCAGTCCCAAATGGGCCTTCACCCTCCCCTGAACAACCAAAATTGATTGACAGCAGCATCCAACCCAGCAGCGGCCTCTTTAAAATGAGGATTTCTGCAAGCTCTGGCATTATCAGCCATTCATTCAGTTTTAACACCAGAATCAGAAACAATTCTGATACACACTGTATTCTTCACAACAATATCAGTAACACCATTGTAAAGATAGGTGCAGTTGAATTACAGTTAAAATCTGTTGATGCACCTTTTTGTGTCATCATTTAAAATCAGTGAAGCACATAAATACTGCACAAAGTACAAATTGAGCTAGTTAGAATTTTGACAAATAAACTATAGAAACTGAATGCACTTGGTTTGGCATTCTAGGAGCAGACAACTGCAAAAAAAAAGTTTGATTGTTAGATAAACACAGTTCTGACCACCTTGCCACCATCTAATTCAGTATAAATCATTCTCTTTTAAGTCTGAAGAAAAACCTGCTCCTGCAGTTCAAAAAAACCCACACCACTTACTCTCTGCCCAAATAGCTATCTACCACTCAAAAATCAGTTCCATAGCATGTGCAGAACACGAGATATCAAAACAGGAAGTTCCGCTGCAGCACCGTAACAAGCCGCTAGGGGACCCAAAATCTCATCGTTTTTAGGTCTCATCAAAACCTACCAACATACCAAATACCAAGACAGTCCATCCAGGTATTCTTGACTTATGATGGTCCACTACAAACAAACATACAAACGCTACCCTCTGCATAACCTTCTCGGCGAAGGTAATCACTAGCAGAACTGACGTACCTTCATCTGCTGGTTCTTCCTTGACCTTGCTCTTCTTCTTCTTCTTGGTTTTCTCGGGAGTCTCCCCTTCTCCCACCTCCTCGATCTTCCTCTTCTTTGGCACAGCGGGGAGGGTGGAGTCAGCCGACGCATCCGCCACTTTCACCACACTGCAGTGGAACACAACACTGCTATTTCAACACCTGTGCATTGATAATGTCTAACATGCGGTTCACCAGATGTTACGTGAAGCGCAAATCCGCGAGGTTTTATCGGAAATTGATATTTGGTGCGACGATGGGGCCCCGGGCTGTTTGAAGGCTTGAAAAACGAATTTTGATCAAATTAAGTGGAAGATACTGGAGAAATTGACCGGGGAAAACATAGAAGGAAAACATTGGGTGTCTTTAGAGCGTTCTGTCTAAAGTAGGGTGTCTAATTCCCTATCATATTTAGTACAGGGCCCAAACGGGACCGGTGTTGAAATGTTTTATTTCTGCCGACTTGAATTTCCATGTATGTTTGTCAAAAAAATAATAAAGTTTTGTGGCGCTAAATAACATCTATTTGCCGATTGTATACAACGAAGGCCTACGTAAGTTTTCATCAAAAAAGATGGCATTATCAAAGCTTTGTCTACCAGCAAAACTTGCCCCTCAAAATGCTGGAGATAGCGTTTCAGAGGGTCAAGATTTCAAAATTTTCCGGGGGAGCATACCCTCGGACCCCCCCTAGAATTGTTGTTTAGACACATGTACACTTACAGGTAAACAGGTTTAGGTGCAGGTCCGGACCTGCACCTGGACTACAAGTAATGGTTTAGTTTCAATAAGGACAAAAGCATGTTGGAACACAGCTCTAGAGTACAGTCTCCTCACCTTTTACTCTCATACTTGTCTGCCTGTGCCTTGGCCCTTCCAGCGCCTGATATCTTCCTGAAGTGTCCCTCTTCTATCATCTTCAGCCTGGCCTCTAGTCTGGCCCTGTTCTCCAGACCCATCTCGTTTGACGTCTCCTCGCCTAAAGCGTCGTACCTGGCTGCTAGAGCTGTCTTAGCT
This sequence comes from Branchiostoma lanceolatum, assembly GCA_035149815.1. Classification (NCBI taxonomy): domain Eukaryota; kingdom Metazoa; phylum Chordata; class Leptocardii; order Amphioxiformes; family Branchiostomatidae; genus Branchiostoma; species Branchiostoma lanceolatum. Next base: position 12,253,593 of record CM068880.1, read on the forward strand.
GCCAACATTCTAGATACCTGGATTTGGATGAACGCATGTCTTTAGTATACCACCCTCGTTAAACCAGGACCCCATATCGCTCCACGTTACATCGGTCGCGAAAGGGGCCCTGGTAAAAAGCTTCGCCACATATGGTTATGGCTGGTCGACGAGACTTGCTCATGAATAATTAATGAGCTGACCTTATTTGGCACAAACGGCAGTTGTAGCTCATGAATAATTAATGAGCTAGCCGTAACACGTAACCTGATTGGTTGATAGCTTCCCAGCGTTCTTTGCGCGTTGGCTTCCGATGAGAGGAAGCAAACCCTCTGATTGGCTGAAGCTGTTTTGGTGGCGACGTCGTCATAACCATATGTGGCGAAGCATTTTACCAGGGCCCCTTTCGCGACCGATGTAACGTGGAGCGATATGGGGTCCTGGTTTAACGAGGGCGTAGTATACAAGATAGGGAAAGGCACTGAAACATATTTCCCATGTCCTAAGCTCTACAGTAGGGTTTGGGTTGGCGTTAGGAAGGGCATCCAGCCGTAACAACTCTTGCTCCAAAAAAGACTTGCACTTGATGAGGAGTCCTGGGGCTCCCCCATCCATGTGCAAGCACGTCCAACCACCATAAGATGGGGAATAAAAGACGTTAAAATGGATAGAGAGATAGAGAGAGATATCTGAGTAAAGCCCCTGTCACACATAGCCAACCATGGCCTCCCGACCTTCTCCAAACCATGATTAGGAGTTAGGCATGCGCAAGTTTTCCTCTAAAACTACAGTAGAATGGAATTGCTGGCACCAAGAAGTATTGTAGAAGCAGCTTCATTGCATAGCTTTAAACAACGCTTACAGTTAGACAATGGGCGATAGGCCACCAACTTTTTGTTGAAGTCGCTGGTGTTTTATTTTAGACGTGCAAGGGTTAGGTGTGACAGGCCGTTCAGTATAATATAACCATCTGCTGCTGCGCCACGTGCTTGCGAAGCTGGTGTGTTACACAGAGGGTCAGTTATACCGACTATATTCATATAGAATACAACATGGGGTATTCCGTATCAACCGAGGTACCAGCCCGACCACGGGTAGGATCGCCCAATGGCCGTAGGGCGATCCGACCCGTGGGAGGGCTGGGACCAAGGGAGGGCTGGGACGTATTTATGTCATACCCGAAAAAACACACATTTCAATACGGAATGCGCCAGAAGTTGAGGAAGTTTTGTATCCTCGAACACAAAACTAACAACATTGATTCCATCCTCCAAATCAGGTATTCGAATTTTCGGCGGCGGCGCAACCGGCCCACTCGAAATACATTCTAAATATTCTATGGAAGCCCGTGTGATACAACTACCGAACCTATGTGATACGGGAAATTATCACACTGTCCGGAACACCCGTATCAGGCCCAGGTATGACATAAATACAGATATCACGGCTCTGTTGGTACAAAATGTAGTGCCAAAACAGTGATGCTTAGATTTTGCCGTATTGGTTCTCACAAAAATATGTGAGCAGCTAGACTCCCCACCTTGCCCTTGTTCTTGGGTGTGGACTGTCCCACTAAAGAGGCGTGGTAGATGAGACCATATTTGGGCGTGTCGTGTTTAGTCTTGAGTGCCCTGAACAGGGCCTTCTCGGCCCCCAGGATCTGTACAGTGGAAGAGGGGTGCTTTGCCAAATTCAGCAGAGAACCTATAATAAAAGATTTACAAAAACATAAATACAAGTATCCATTTTAAAACCAGGCAAGAAATTCTTTGTCAATTTCATTAACAAATATCTTATTTTCACTCAGTTTTCTTCATTATCACACAACAGTTAATACAAGAGTAGGAAAAAATCTGGTACCACCCCTTTAATCCTATGGGGTGGTACATTCCTTTCTGTTTTCCTTCACACAGGACTGAACCATGTTGTAGAACGAGGGGAGCACAGCTTACCTGCGTGTGAGATGAGTCTAGCCCCCACCAGTTCTCCCACCATTATGGTGAGGTTGGGAGCGATGGCCATCATCCTGCTCTTCAGGTAGTCGTACAGCTGTGCCCTGTACTCTGTTATGTCTATCACCTGTATAAACAAACAAACAAACAACAGGTAGTCATACAGCTGTGCCCTGTACTCTGTTATGTCTATCACCTGCACAAACAAATAAACAACGAGTCTTTTTATAAATATGAATTGGCATTGAATTTTTCTTTTTATTTGAGTTGAATGTGTGATACTTGTGTGATGATTTGTTAAAAAAGAGAGAAGGCTTTGATGTTCTCTCAGAACATCTGCTTGGAAACTAGCAAGAAAAAACACCCCTCCTTCAAAATGGTAACACCCAACATTAGCGACAAAAAAAAAACCCCTCCCAAATAAAATGGTAACATCCAACATGGCGACCCGTGACGTCACAATTCAAGATGGCGGCCACCACACATGCCAACAGATCCAACAAAGGTTTTGCTACGCAAACCTGTAATATATGTAACTATGGACATACACCATAACAAGCAGATAATAAAGCAGACATGACAGTTTGTTTCAGTGGTAGTGACGAAGTGTAGAGAAATCTTCAGTAATTCTCAGCACACTGTTTTCATCATCAACAAACTTGTTTGCACACAACAAAAATTAAGCCCAATCTTCCAATGTTTTCAGAGTCATTTTGAGCTTTTTTTTAGTAATAACTTAGAGACAAGAACAATTCAAGAAATCCACTCAGCAAAACAGCAACTACAAGTCCTTTACAAAAGATATCCCATTACACAATGTAAAAGGTAAAGGTCTCATAGCCTTTTTGAGGCTATTGGGGCAGTGGGTTGTTATCCACTGTGTCTAGGACACAGTTTTGGAAGACGGAGCCTGTCCCTCTCCTTTCATCGCCTTTTACCTCCCCAACTGATGCCAGGTACCCATTTTTACACCTGGGTAGAGTGAGGAAAGTCGTGTGAAGTGCCTTTCCCGAGGACAAATGTCTACGAATACCAGGAATCAAACCCTCTTTATCTAGTTTGACGCCACTATGTGCAATATACACCACACAGTGTTTTAGCCAGCGTCCGACTTGCCATCATTTAACAAAATTTTGCCGCTCACGACGGACAAAAATGTTGCCGTTGCCATAATCTTGGACGGCCAAAAAATCGGCGTGTAGATAGGCCAAAGCTTTTAATTATTCAGCCCTCGACATGCTCTTCCGTCAAACAAAATAAAGATGACGGAAAAAAGTTTCAGGCTGGCTGGAACACTGACATCGTACCATTCATATAAGGAAAGGAAAGGAAAGTGATCTCGAACCAGTTTAGCTCAAATGAACTCAATGAACAGATGAGCTAATCTTCCACTGGTCGTGACAGAGAAGACAGACGCTATGTACAGTATTTACAGGACCTGTACCGGGGAAATTCCCCTAGCTCTTTTCGACAAGTACAATGAACAGTGGACCACGAACGTCCCGTCCTAAGGACTGCGACCCTTTTCGATAGCGTGCATGTCGGGTGAGCGACACAGCCGGGATCGAAACCGGGACTTCTAGTTCCAGAGGCAAGATCGCTAACCACTGGACTACGCACGCTACCACATATAAGCAGACCCTTACCTGGTCACACAAGTATGTGATGTTATCTATGTCCGTCTCTGCCACCTCCACACCCATGGAGATCTCAGCAGACTTCTTCACCTGTTCCTCCACTTCTTCAGGTAGGATGTGAGACAGGTCTGTCTTAGACGTGTTCAGCCGATTACCTGCAGATATTCAAGATGTAAAAGACATTAGTTATTGAATATTGGTTTGTTGCAGGTCAACAAACTGAATTAAAAACCAATGTATAAACATTGTGTGGCGTCGTGTGGCGTAATGGATAGAACATTCGACTGTCAAACAAGGGGACCTGAGTTCGAACCCGGCTTACCCCCAGACATGTCTGGACATGCTCCCGGACGTTGTGCCCTTGGGAAAGGCACTTTACACGACTTTCAATGAGTACCTAGCTCATCTAGGGTTAGGGACGTCCCTAGGATAGGACGTTAAATGGAGGTCCTGTGTTTGAGGAGAGCCACACCTTAAGCATGTTAAAGAACCCAACACACTTATCAAAAAGAGTAGGGGTCCTTCCCGGTGTGAGTGGTTCAAAACCTACAGTCCTATGGCCACACATGGGGCAATTGTCGCATTTGAGGTCACCTGCGCGCCGAACGCTATCTTGCGATCTAGCCCCGCCAATTCAGCCCTTGGCTGCAAAGAGAGAGTAGTCTGCCTACCCACTAATGATAATAATAATAATGCAAGATACGTACCTATAGCTTTGACAGTTTTGGCATAGGCCAGGTTGTCTGTGACGACTTTACTGAGCTCTGGGAAGTGCCAGCCGTACCACTCCTTACACCTCATGATGTAGTTGTTCAACTCTTTGTCCAAATCATCAAGGAGACCTGCAAGGGGAAAGTAAAGTAAAGTAAAGATTATGATGAAAGTAAAACTCATGACTTTGGGCGTCTCTTGGATAGGACGATAAATGGAGGTCCCGTGTTTGGGGACAGCCACACCCCACACACGTTAAAGAACCTACCACACCTTTCGAAAAAGAGTACTTAGGGACATGCCCTGGTGTGCGATGGTCCAAACCTTGCAGTCAGTATATAGGCTACAAAAGTCTTCAGCAAGTTGAAGTTGGTACAGTTTGTTTCAGTGGTAGTGACGAAGTGTAGAGAAATCTTCAGTAGTCATCAGCACACTGTTTTCATCATCAACAAACTGTCGAACTAAATAAAAATACAATCCCCAAAAACTATTTACATGCAAAAAACAAGTGTCAGTGTGTGTGGAACACATGTAGTTGTGTATGTAAATACCACAGAAATGGTGTCCCCTGGCATTCCCTGCAAAACGAGAGCATCTAATTGTCTTTTCTTAGCGCAGGGCGTCCAGAAGACTCCCTGCTAGTTAATAGCCTGCTTACAGTATACATCAACCAGGCTTTTAGCCAGGCATGGGTCCATGCGTCATTTGGATGCATAATATTAAAATAACAACGAAGTTGGACGCCCTCTTTTTAAGGTGAACGCACAGAGGACCCCCTGTTTCCCTGGTAATTACAGACAAATGTTGCTGTGTTACAGTGTTACTGATGCTTTTTTAGTCCTCCCAGACACTGGGACAGAATGAAAACTGATAGACATGCACAGATACCAGGAAATTCTTAATCCATAGAGCCCATTGGGAGACAGAGAGGGGACTAGCAGTTTTTAGTGCTTAAAATGGTCTGCTAAAAGTATGATAAGACTAGAAAACACCTACCCCCCCCATCACAGCACCCCCCCACACCCCAATTTTTGGACCCTTTGTCTATAAATCTTAGCTAAAAGCCTGACATCAATCCATGTATACTTACATATGGCCTGTATGATCATAGTGTCCACCTTGTCCGGGCTGAACTTGAGCTTGTATCTGGACAGTCCGTGGGCCAGACCCAGGGCCATGGCCGCCATCTCCTTATTTGGCAGCCCCGTGATGAGGTTGTTGACCTGAGACTTGATACATCTCATGAGTTCTGCTATGGCCGTGTTGTGGACACACTGGAGATCTAACTTGTCCTGTTAACAACAAAGATAAAAAATTAAAGTTCTGCTGCAGTACCTAGGTCAGATACCAGGGAGCCCAAAATCAGCCTTGAATTTCGGCTTCACAACACCTGCCCACATACCAAATACCCTTTTAGCCGGCCCAACTGATCTCAAGCGTCAAACTGATGAAAGCTTGTTCGTAACTGAAGAAATCAGCAGGTAAAGTTCGGCGGTCGCGCACAAGGTCGGACGTGCACAGCCCGATATTGTAGGTGATGCGTTCATGCACTTACAGCTGGAAAGTGCCTATTTTTGGGGTGTAGCTAAGAGCAGGTTGTAATTGCTATAAAAAGAGATGTAGTGTAGTGAAACTGTTGGCAAAAAACGTTTATAGTGCCAACATAAAACCTCTAAAAACCCCTTCTTTTCCTTAAAAATTTTGGCCCAATCTAGAGACCATATGTAATTAGAAAATAGAAAGACTTTTTGTCAGTTTGGACTAGCTAGTTTGGACTGATTTGCAATGATAAAATTTTAGCAGTTGACAAGTGACCGTTAAAGTAGCTAAAATCAAGTTACCATTAGCAAATCAAGAATTAAAGTAGCCTGGTCTGTTTCTACAAACCCACCTTGATGGCGTTGCCCAGTTTGGCGTCTGCCACCGCCAGTTCCTCGTGAGCCTCCTTCGCTACGATCTTCTTCAGCATCTTCTTCATGGTTTTGCTCATCTTGCCTTCCACCGCCGCCGTGGCAGCTGGGAACATGGGGGGAGAAATGAACCTGTCAATCACCTGGCTTCTACCTTCTGATTGGTCCAGCACATTTACATCACTGATGACATCATTTTACAATCTTCCTATGATGTACAGTATCATGAAAACATTTACTCTTGTATCGTCATTACAAGCATTACAATAATTAATTAATTATGAATCGTTTTCTTGATAATGAAATAATGAGGAAATATTGATAGCTTCAACTTACCCGATAAAGCCTCTGTTGTGTCATCAAACTTCTGGAAGTGCTTGAGTTTCACGCTAAAGATTCAAACAAAAACACATCTTGTTAAGCAAAGGACGACACAAAAGCTTTTAAGGTTAAACAAAACAAGACGCGACAGTTTGTTTCAGTGGTAGTGACGAAGTGTAGAGAAATCTTCAGTACTCATCAGCACACTGTTTTCATCATCAACAAACTGTTGGTCATAAATGGAATAATGCTTATCAAGTACAATGCTGCATACACGAATATGTGCTAAGAAATCAGAAATCTTACATTTTGCTGGCCTTTTCTGGCGTCTCAAAGTCCTTGAAAAGTTCCTCCGTTTCCTGTAGTTTCTTCTCATTCAGTAACTGTGAAAAAATACATTCATATTTTTGTAAGTACTAGGGCTGTGTACCTAAACAAAAATTCAAGTACAGGTACAGTACAGCGGTTTAGGTACAGGTCCGGACCTGTACATGTACCTGAACAAGTTTGGTCAATCATCTGTAAGTTAAACATGTAGCCAACTGTCTTTTTAAGTGGTAAATTGTCATCTTTGTATGAGGATTTATGTATTTGAATCTCAAAAGAAGTCTATTTGCATGCTTTCTTCATTTTCAACTGTGAGGTTATCAAAATTGTCATCTGTCAATTTACCTACCTTTATTCTAAAAAATGGTGTCTGCCAGTGTTTTAGTTTGTTTAGGTACATGTACAGTAGATGTTCATGTCCCGACCTGTACCTAAACAATTTTACAGGTACAGGATAATTTTAGGTACACAACTCTAGTGCTTTAAAACAAAATCATGTACATGAAAGTTCATCGAGTTTACATACTGTAGATAATTCATAAACTCATAATTTGAAGGTTGCGTCATTCAAATATTGAGCCACGGAAAAATTCTAGTGTTCGTGGTGTCATTGAGTTTACGGTAGTATCAAAAATTTTCACGTGTATGATCATCAACCTGAGGTGAGCAACCACGAACTTGAAAACAATCCGAATATTTGAACATTTATAGACCAGTCCACAATAGGCGCTGCCTTCCTCGACTGAAGGTGGTATAAAGGTATATAAGATATATCATAATTCATAAACACACTCTCTACACAATGTGTAATGTATCCAATGAAAAATGTTTAAAAATGAGCCACTCTACTATCTGCAACACATTCTTTAGGAAATAAAAATTGTATTCTGACCTAACAAATAACTGAAAATCCGTCCACAAGTTACAACCCTGATTGGGGACCTGATAAGCAGGTACCCAAATTATCAGGCTTGTAACTTGTGGACGGATTTTGTTTAATCGCCCCCCTCCCCACTTTCAAAATCTCTTATAAATATTTACAGACATTTAAAGCTATTTTTAGAAAAAAAGACAGCTTGTAATATGTTCATGTTATTAACTGCGACTTCCCTCATTGATTTGATGATATAAAACGTGCATACTACCGTAAATTTGTCAGGAAAGTGCTGGTAAATCATAAATTTGTAACAAACACGTGCACGTGCGCAAAGATGCCATTTTTCACTTCGCAAACTTCGGGATAAAAAAACGCCGCATTTGAGCCCAAAATAGACGATTCAAGCGGAGAAAAAACAACGGAAGTTATGCATAATACTACTAATATCGATGTTCTTACCTTGAATATGGCATAACCTGCCGGGGTTTCAAATAAAACCAACATTTTTGTGGTTAAATTCTAAATTCGCCCATCCACGCGATGAAAAAAGCTGCCCACGTACAGTGCGCAGGCGTCGTGACCTTATGCCCCTCATGGATCAGGAGTGACATCTAGCGATTGTATAAAAAACTGCAGATCAAATTATTTTCGCCGCACGGTCTTGTGGGGATCTCTAGCGTTTTTGTTACAAACTGCAAGTCAAATACACCTGTTCGACACTCCGTTGGACCCGAGTCGACACTCTCCTCTTTAGATTGGGCTATTTTGAATATTCATGGTGTGCGTATTTATGGATTCTTAAGAAATGGAAGAAAGTAACGTTATAGGGTGGCTGTGGATGGGTAATTTAGCTTGGTTGGTTTATGTGAAGGTGATTCAGTACCAAGGACAGCCGTTAGGATTACCGAATACTGAGTCGGTCCAGAAAATAAGAAGCAAACCAATCATAAGCGTTTCTCCTTAGCTAAGGCCCTAATTTCTGTACCATCGTTACAGCTATGTATAGTCTTGTCTTTTTCCAGAAACACCCGTTGATCGTAGTATTTTTGGTGGCATTATCTTGAGTTGGTTGGCCGGCGAAGTCTTCCTGGTTATGCTAGGGTCACATTTCCTAACCGGGGCCCGGCCGGGCTGTTTGCGGAAACGAAAAATCAAAGTGTGTGTCAATAAATTTGCTATGCTCTTAAAGCTATGCTCTTAAATAATTTTGGGTACGTTTTGTGTTTCTGTTGTATTCTATATAATACTTTTCGTTCCCAAAGACTGCCCGGCCGGGCCCCGGATTGGAAATGTGACCCTAGCATAATGCGGTTTAGTCACCTGATAGCCCACTGCATTTTGAGTAGACGACTGTGGTTTTCAGTTTAAATATGTAAGAAAAATGCGACAAAAATGTGACAAAAATGGCTGTCTAGAAAAAAAGTCACGATTTTGTATTTCAACATATTTGCTTGGAGATAAGATTTTTATTACAATACACGCGATATCTATTGGTCGGTATACCATACCATACAGTGTGTGCTCGGGGTGATATATAATCATCTGCTCAGTTATGTTCTTTACCTGATATTTTTCAGTGCATCGCATTTTTCCTGCAAAACCTAACCCATTATAACCCACAACATGACAATAACCACGATATAAAAAAACGCATTTTATTTCCAAAAAAATACAACAACAGCAACATTAGCAATCGCTTCCTTCCCTCACGCCCTATTTACAAATTGTTCACAATATTAATAATCACAATTCATGATGCCAATAATCATTAATCTTTTGAGATCTAAAGCATTTTGCCTCTGCAATATTTTACAAATCATCCGGAAAATTTCACACACAAATATCAAACTTCAGAACAATAAATGAATTCACCATATCACTGAATTGAAGGCAAAAATCAGCTATTTACAAAATACAAGAGGCGTCATATACTATGTACAACGATTATACTGTAGTCAGTTTTCAAAACATGGTCAGGGAAAATCTTTAAAAATCGTTGGAAAGCAGTCAAAAGTCACATATTGTGATGTTTTAATGGTCACTTATATTATATATATACAATAGTTTTCATGTACTTAGAATCTTGTCATAGATAATATATTATGCTGTCCATTTTTAATTCTATTGTGGTGTCTTGTCTTTGTCAGCAGGGCTATTGCTGCCTTTTACAATACTAATAGCCACAGGCTAGTTGACGGAGATGTCTGCAACCGCCATGCATCTCCCCTGATGCCTGCGGTTGATTGATTGATTGATTGATTGACAGGCTAGCTGAGCAGACCTGACTGTGTGTCCTGAACAGCCAAACCCATTAGCCAATAAATCGCCAATGTTAGCCCCAAAACATGAAAATCTATTCATTTCATGATAAAGACTACACCATGAAAAATTTACAATATTACAGCCGTATTTCTGTGTATGACAACAGTGTAAAAGTGGTCATGTAACTTGTCTATACACAAACACGTTTGGTGGGCTGTACATGAAGAAAAACAACCACTGTTAGCAATAAGTGCATATGTACAGATGACGTCAGTTATAATTGTATGCGCAGCAACAAGATGGCCGCTGTGAACGAAAGGCACCATGGGATGTACGCCCTAAGCGCATGCGCACTTCCGGTGTACTGAGCGTCAGTCACTCCGTTGTAGTTGATTACTTGGTAACCTGTAAAGATGAAAAATCCTATCAACAAATATATATTCGAGTTTTATTTGCAAGTTCTTGCCCGAGGTCTAATTGCAACATGAAACGATACGTATAAAACGTATAAAGATAGTTAATGTCGTTAACAATGGTGACAAGTGGAACAAGTGACTATCCTAAGAACTGCTACGGAATACAACCTACGCTTTTTCGCGACGCGTCAGGGGCGAGCCTAACAGTATTGTTGGGTTTGACTTCTTTTTTTGGAAGCAATGGAAGACGAAGAGAAACAGTACATTCTATGTACGTATGAAAAATAGATGTATAGAAGAAAGGTTGCAAAATAATCGTTGTAATTAACTACCTGCGTGCCGATTTGAGCTTCTCGTGATTAAACAAACAAACAAACAAACAAACAAACAAACAAACAAACAACCAAACTGTGACCCAAAGATAGGATGAATTACATCATGAACAGAATAGTTAAGAAACACAAGAACAACATTTAACAAATAATTTCTTTGCAAGCGTATCTACCTGAGGATGCATACGTCGCGAAGAATCCCTTGTACGGTCCGGTGTTCCCCGCCCTGAACTCAACTGTCATCTGATTGGTCACCGTGGTCACCGAGTAAGTCTCCTCGTCGGACATTCTTCCGCAGATCGAAACTGGAAATCAGGAGAAGCGAGATATGGTTATAATGATAATAAACCATTATGGTTTATTGGTCAGAAATTACCCGTGCAATGGCAGCCAGTGCTGAATTGCTGCAGGGTTTACAAATGGTCCAATCCAAATCGCTGTACTTTGGTTGGAGTAACTCTGGGAACAACGTTTCCGGATAGTATGTTCGCTACTTTACAAAGTTTTGAAACAGCTATCATACCTAGAAGTGAAGTCAAGCTACAACATTGCATCATCATTTCATGTACACACATCATCATTTCATGTACACATGATTCTATGACGTGGTACATCAAGCTTGCTTTACACAGACCAGCTAATGCATAAAGTCATGACATAAGCTTGAGTACGTAAAGCATTCATTACTGGAGTAGTGTTGATGTGCAACTAAAACAAACAAGAGCTATCTGCCACCCAAAACTTCTTAAAATGAACAGAAGTTCTGCTGCAGTACAAAGGTCACACACCAGGGGGCTCACAATCGACTTTGACCTCCGTCTTCCCAAGACCTACCCATTTATCAAACACCATCACAATCTATCCAGAGGTTCTTAATTAAGTTATGCTGACCACAAATAGCCGGAAATACAAACAAGCAAACCCCCTTACACAGCCACACGAAACGTTTTTAATGGAGGTATTTACCCAGATGATTCTTGTCGCTGCCGACTCCATCATGGACGGTGAGTCGGCCGGTTTCAGCGTCACACAGCGGCTGTAGAGGGAAAATTCCTCCCACACTGAAAAAGAAATCACATATCTACATCGAGGGTTTCATGATCATACCCTGCATATAACTAGAATATTGTTATAGCTCGTTGTGCTGTCCATTGTAATATCTTGTCTTTGTCAGCAGGGCTAGCCCTTTGTAATAGCCACAGGCTAGTTGGGCAGCCCTGGCTGTGTGTCCTGAACAGCCAAACCAATAAATAGATAAATAAATATAACTTTTGACTGCCTTCATGAATGGCAGTTGAATCAATAAAATATACAGTTTGTTCAGTTCGCAAAATAGTTAACTATGGAAAAGCGAAGGAACAACATCGACGATTTAGGAATAGAAGCATAGAAATGTTATGGTCAATGTGGGCTGCCTTCATGGATGGCAGTTGAATCAATAAAAAAACCTGTTTCTGCTTTCGTAAAACAGAAAACTGAGGAAAAGCAAGGGAACAGCATCGCCAATTTCCGAAAAGAATCGAAGAAATACTGTGGTAAATGTTGGCTGCCTCCATGGATGAATGAATGAATGACTGGTTTATTCAGCAAACAAATGCAAACCTAATGGCAGCTCTGAGGCTGAATATACAGGCTCGTTTACAACACATTAAGGTTTTGTGAATGAACCGAACTGACTTTGAAATTTGAAAACGCTGTATGTTAATGCTGATCTGAGAATAAAGTGACTTCAGTCAAAAAAAAAAAAGGTTTTGTGAATGATGACTGTTGAAAAAAGAAACCGAGGAAAAAAAAGGGAACAACATTGACAATTTGGGACGAAAAGCGAAGAAACGATGTTGATAAACTCACTGGAAGCTGCGCAGCTTGAGCGTGATGTTCTGTCCGGGCTCCACCAGGACCTCCCACTTACACACGATGTCGTCATAGTCTGACGGGAAGTGGATGGACGTCAGAGTTCCGGTCTGGTCGGTGATCTTCCGAGGACTGCGGCAGCCGCTCTCTACAACTGAGGTGGGGAAGGGTAAACATAAATTATGTCATACCCACCCGAGAAAACACACATTTCAATGCGAAATGTGCCAGAAGTTGAGGGAGTTTTGTGTCCCCGAACAAAAAACTGTAACAACATTGATTCCAACCTTCGAATCCGGTATTAGAACTTTCGACGGCGGCGCAACCGGCGCGCTCGAAATGTATTCGAGATATTCTATGGAAGCCCGTGTGATACGGATAGTTATCACACGGTCCGGAACACCCGTATCAGGCCAAGGCATGACATTAGAGGAAGTATATCAGTTTCTTTCTTTGTCTGTTTATGAGTTATACAAAGCAGATGGCATTAAAAACATTAAAAATTATTTGTTTTAAAATGCATGGAAAACGGGGTATCAAAGTCTTTTTAAATCTTGAATGTAGGGGGACCATTGCACTCTTGGGGAAAATTGTGTATCGTGCAGTGGTGAACTGTATGCTTGTGTTGATAGTGTATTCAGCACCAAGGACAGGTTTGTGCTAGGTATGATGCCTTTACAAGTAGCTAGTAGTAGTGCAATGCGGCTTCGCTACGGCTCGCGTTTTTTGGCCAAGCACACTGAGTCATAAGTACTCGATAAGTGTGTTGGGTTCTTTTACGTGCAGATGTTTGGCGCTAGAGGTTTATGCCTGAAGCTCCTCATACAACAAGAACTTGACGTAATTTGATAAAAAGTGAGTCATAAGTACTCTTCTCGATAAGTGTGTTGGGTTCTTTTACGTGCAGATGTTTGGCGCTAGAGGTTTATTCCTGAAACTCCCTCATATACAACAAGAACTACGCGTTATTTGATCAAAAGAAAATATGACATACTGCTTCCCTCCGGAACGCTGGCGAACTTGGCATTGAAGCCGTGGAAGCCCTGTAGGTTGGTGGACCACTTGCTGGTGATGAACTTGACCGACATGGCGTTGCCGGTGGACAGGACCACAGGAGGGATGATGTCACCACAGTAACGGCCTGGGGAAAAGGAATGAACTCAATATTGAATCGCTCTAGTAATCTATTTATCTATTCATGAATCTTAAGGGTGGTCCCTTCGATTAAAATTGTAACTGATTTCTAATGGATCCCTAACTCATCGCACTTCACAATGCGACGGGGGCCGGTACGTTTCTACCACCCTCCTGAAAGCAGAGCCCCTATCGCTCGATTCGTTACCTCGCTCGCGTAGGGGCCCTGCTCTTCACCCCCCGGTACGGTAGACCCGCTTCTGGCGACGTCACCACCAAAACAGATTGCAGCCAATCAGAGAGTTTGCTAAAGCACTGCTCAAGCTCATCTAATGCAGAACCGCAAAGGATGCTGGGAAGCTATCAACCAATCAGGTTTCGTCTCACATTGTTACTTTGGGTTCATAACAAATTAACCGCTAAATTGTGCCAAATAAGGATATCTCATTAATTATTCATGAGCAACTGTCAGTTACGTCGCCAGAGGCGTGTCTACCTGGGGTGAAGAGCAGGGCCCCTACGCGAGCGAGGTAACGAATCGAGCGATAGGGGCTCTGCTTTCAGGATGGTGGTTTGTACCAGTTTCCAATAAACTTTATCCCATTTATATAAGGTGTTATGAGCAATGAATGGATAATTGAACGAATAAATAAAGGAATAAACGAAGTGAACATTTTCGAAAACAAGAAAGACACGAATGTTTCAACTGCTCAAACTTGAATATGTGTAAATATGTAAATACCAGAGCATAATTCAGACTTTATTATTTCAAGTCTACGAAATGGCACGTTGAATAAAGATGTCGGATTGCAGACAAAACTAGAGTTAAGTATTTGTGCTACAAATACTTCAGGTTTGCTATGTTAGTTTAGCGATTACAGTTTTTTTCAAAAATATGAATTGGTATCGAATTTTTATTTTTATTTGAGTTGAATGTGTGATAGCTGTGCGCCGATTTGTTAAAAATAGAGAGAACCCTAGCGACCTAAAAACACCCCTCCCAATGAAATGGTATGGCTACCCTGCGACGTCACAAAACCAAGATGGCGGCCACCACACATGCCAACGGACCCAACAAAGATTTTGCTACGCAAACCTGTAACTTACCGAGAAGAGCTCCACCGTGGTCGGGCGAGTCGAATACCTCCACGTAGTGACGCCTACAGTTTTGTGGAGCGAGGGGCCAGGGATCGGTTCCCAGGTACGCAAACGTCAGCTTCACCACGTGACCTGTAACCCGAAAATTCGTTATTTTTAGTTCATCATCGGACTTGAAGAGGTCAACATAAGTTAAAGTCTTTTCTACACTCCTCTAAATGTGAAATAATGACTAAGACCGCAGAGAGGCGCTTAAATCACTCGATTTTCAGAGCCTATAAAGAAAAATACACTTAATGACGGTATGTAATTTTGTTATCATCATTATCAAATGAACCAATCAAACCTTAGAATACGTATATGGTTATACATTAAGCATAGTATAGTACAGTACGGACCCTGTGGTACGCGGAGGTGCCAGATACAGTCGTTCCCGGGGACGTATGGTGCAGGGAATCCTGGGGACGAGATGACGTCATAGTTGTCCGTGTCAAAGTCACCGCCACACTGCTGATGGTCTGTGTGAAAAAAAAGAAGAATTCAACTTAGGATAACTACAAATGCCCCCGTCCATGTGGCGTCGCCAAAATAACATAATCTTTATGCTGCTTAAAAAAAAATCCTTCGCTAGGTTAAAACATTTCAATACCATTTCCACTTTAAATTAGCTACCATACTGTTCCCTTCCACACTGAAGGTGCTTTAGCTTCGTCTAGTCTAGTCTAGTCTAGTTTAGTTAACTCTAGTCTAGTTTAGTTTAGTTACGTCTAGTATAGCATAATCTAGTCTAGTTTAGCTTTGTCTAGTCTAGTCTAGTCTAGTATAGTTTAGCTTTGTCTAGTCCAGTCTAGTTTAGTTTAGTTAACTCTAGTCTAATGTAGTCTAGTCTAGTTTAGTCTAGTTTAGTTTAGTTAAGTCTAGTATAGTATAATCTAGTCTAGTTTAGCTTTGTCTAGTCTAGTCTAGTCTAGTTTAGTTAACTCTAGTCTAGTCTAGTCTAGTTTAGCTTTGTCTATAAAATAATGGATCACAACAGAAGCCACAAACCTAGAGTGACAGAGTACAATGACCACCAAAATATAACTGCCTTATCGTTGAAATCTGTCTCGAAGCGACTTTTAGACTCAGATCTATTGGCTGTATTCACGTATAATCCCTACAGCTATGTTTTACTCGACTGACCAGTCCCTATCCTCAGCAGGGCGAACCATAAGTTGCACAACTCGAACATGTTCCTATATCTTCTTTCAACATCTCTACCCTTTGAAAAATTGACGACTTAAACTCAAACGTCTATTATATACTTTCCACTCGTGTATTCGACTAGATACTATCTGTTCAGCATCAAACAACTACCCATAGAATAACCGCCAGTAGGCCTTTTGTTTGGGTTTAAATGAGATAAGATCGCATACCGTGCTAGTCTGACTCGGTCAAAGGACCTCGGGGCATTGGGAGAAAGTCATAAATTGATAAACAGACGGCGAAGTTTTATCTTCATGTTGTGAACTGGAGGTAGGGCATCTGGAAATCATCTGAACTTGATGTTGTCCAAAAGAGCAGTTTGAAATTAATCGCTGCTGTTGATTAAGGGTAATTCCTTTTACGGAAGGGGTTATCCAGGGGGCATATGTTGGTGGGGGCGTTTTCAGCAAGAGTAAAAGTAGCAGGTGGTTTGTTTCACGATTCCCTTCACAGGGCGTGCTACACTACACATATCTGTACACTTTCAATACGGCTCTCTATCGTTTAGTACATCCAATGAGGTTTAAATCAATATTAAACCTCCTTAGTACACCAATAAGAGAAAAAAGTAGGAATACTAGAGTTAAGTATTTGTGCTACATATACTTCAGGTTTGCTATGTTAGTTTAGCGATTACGGGGTCTTTTTATAAATATGAATTGTTATTGAATTTTTCTTTTTATTTCAGTTGAATGTGTGATAGTTGTGAGCCGATTTGTTGAAAATAGAGAGAACGCCAGCGACTACAAAAAACACCCTTCCCAATGAAATGGTATGGCTACCTTGCGACGTCACAAAATCAAGATGGCGGCCACTACACATCCCAACGGATCCAACAGAAGTTTTGCTACGCAAACCTGTAATTGCTTTTACGGAAGGGGTTATCCAGGGGCATATGCTGGTGGGGGCGTTTTATGCAAGAGTAAAAGTAGCAGGTGGTTTGTATCACGATTCCCTACATATCTGTACACTTTCAACACGGCTCTCTATCGTTTAGTACATCCAAGGAGGTTTAAATCAATATAAAACCTCCTTGGTACACCTTTAGGAGATAAATTAGGAAATAAATAATCGGGAAATGATATATGGTGGCATTTTAGTAATCTCCAAGCAGATCAACACCGGGCGCGAAAATCGTATATGCTAGCCAGAGAAGGTCCAGTCAGCCAAAGAGGGTCCAATCAGCCCGGTACGAGATTAGCATTTTAGGTGGCTTCGTCCAAACTAAGAGGACGCTGTGACTATTGAGAAGACGTCGTCCCAATTATGAGGACGGTTTTGCACCCAGATGACGTGACGCATTTTGTATCGTTCGATGTGCCCAGTGGAGGAATTATAATTAACGTGCCCGCGGCAAATGGCGAGAGATTCCCTCGTCACGAACTCGAAGGATTTGGAATCGCCGTTTCTGTGCGTGTATCCAAATAACCCCAGTGCGTGCTTGACATATATATGGCCATATTTGAATTAACGAAGACAACACCATTTGACCGAGTGTCCTTTACATTGCTTCTTACTGTGTATAGGGGTCATCGGAAAAGTGGACACACAAATAGGATTTTTACGATGAAATTACAGGTTTTAAAGAGTAATTATGTACTAGTAAATCCGGAAGAATGATGATGATGATGTACTAGAAGACGAACAAACTACAGGTTACATGTTAAATAAAGTATGCAATGGAAAAGCGTGATTATACTATTCATATATTGTTACGTTTGTACAAGCATGCATTTAGCCATGCACATAAGTGTTGCTAAGTGTTGAAAACCAAGGCAACTTGTAGTAAAATATATCCTCGTGTCGAGTTTCTAACTGCTTGTTTGTACAGTAATTTTTTCAAAAACTAACTTGTTGACCATACGTATGTGTATTATGTTTAACGTGCTAAAATGAAAGTTTAAAAAAACTGTAGCTAAATGAAAGTTTTTTTAAACCTCTACTGAAAGAACTCCTAGAGGCTTTTTGATAGGCATCCGATGACTGACGTGGCACTAATACCCTTTGTTCGTCCTAATTTAATTACATGAAAGCCATAGACGTTTTACGCACGCCATGATAGGGAACATGTATGGAAGGCAATCAATTATTCATAGAATCGGAGTTATTGCTATTGATGTATTACTAAGTCGTAAATGTGTGTTCGCCCTCAATTGTGACCATACACAGATACCCATTAGGATTGTGGCTGTTAATCTAAATCAATACGTCTCTGGTTCATCCCAAATCGATATCATTATGAAACGTTTTTCATGATAAGTTTCAGTGCAGTACCTTAACAAGCCGCTAGAGGGGCCCAAATCCAATAATTTCGAGGTTTCATTAGACCTACATGTATAACAACTATCATCAAGACAATCCTCCAGGCATTCTTGAGTTATCGGGTTCTCTCTCTGTCTCTCTCTCTCTGTCTCTCTCTGTCTCTCTCTGTCTCTCTCTCTCTCTCTCTCTCCCTCCCTCCCTCCCTCCCCCCCCCACGCACGCACGCACGCACACACACACACAAACACACACACACGCACGTGTGTGTTTTCTTTTAGAATACTAGTTCTGGGCTTTCGTAACGATGATGTTTGTCCGCTTTTACAACATTTTGACACGATCCATTCCCTGGGTATCAGCAGAAGAGGATAATAGCTCGCAGCAGCAGATGACGGCCCATCTGAGTTTAATAAAATCAGATTTACATCATCTCGCCGTGAAGGCGCGTGAGGTTCAACTCAGGACAAGCGCGAGGGACGTTCCATTTGTTATGTTCTGGGAGGGAGGTATCGGGGAGGTGGGACAAGGACAGTGGAATATATTTATAAATCTCGCAAAAGCACAGCTACATTTTGGTCAAGGCATTTAGTTTCTCTGCTAATACATTTTCTGTAGTCCTGGCTCACTTCCAACCGAGCTACATTCGTATGCGTGCTGTTCACGTCTTCTAATGGCAAGGTTAGAAAGAGAAAGAAAATTGATTTTCTAAAACTGAGCACAAAAAAACATGGCGGGTGACCTTGACATCACATTACCAGGACATCCCGGGCCAAGGTTAACATCCTCCCGTCATGCACCTGGCTTTTCAAACGGCTCCAAACGTATCGTAAAGAGAAGTTCGTTTGCTTATCCCTCCCAACCCGTTACAACCGCAACACTAGTACTAATACACTTAGCTGCTGTTTGTAAATGTTTTCTTGGTCAGTTGTTGTGTCTAGACATTTGGAGGTCATTGCTCTGGGTGTCAACACAGAGCTGTTGAACGTTAACTCAATCTAATTACCTTGACTCTTTCACTGCACACAGCCATTTGAAAACTCGCACAAGGAGTTCTTTCTGACTTACGACAGGTGCCAAGGTTTAACACTGAAATAATCCTTGACATATAAGCGGGACAGTTTAACGATGTGTAGAGTCGAGACAGAATACGCCAAGGTCATTCAAGTGTGTTCACTTGAACACTAAAGCCTTGGTTTGAATTATGGGTGGTGTCTGTTTGCCTAATTGCTGAGAAGAATGTTCCGATATACAAAAGGCGAACTATACACGAAGCAAACAGTTAGCTAGAGTTTGCGGCTTGAGAAGTTTTGAAAGAGATCTTGTTGAACTAGTGGCTAAAATCAAACACTTAGTCTAAGATTTGATCAGCGAGAAAAATGATTCGAAATCAGACGACAGTTTGGCAATTGGTGAAACAATATGGAGTATGAAAAGCGCAAGTCTTTCTGGGAACGCCCCCTGTTTCCGATTTAACAAGGTTATGCACAGAGGCAGACAAAATGGCGATCGTGTCTTTACGTAACTTTTCCCAGAAGAGACGACAAACCCGGTGACAACCATAACACCTAAAATATATTACACAAACTTGTCCAGACATCATATAGATTTGTTTGGACATTATACAAGGCTCTTATTTAACAGATATATCGTCTACTTGTTCCTTCCAAATCAGTTATTTAAAGCATCTCAAGTGCATCTTGTTTGCACACGTTTTGGTAGTTCTCAAGTGTAAGATCAGGAAATTGTCATCTCTGTAATGGGATTTACCTATCTTAAAATTGGTTAAAAAATATATCCACTAGTGTTTTATTTTGTTTAGATACAGCTACAGGTACCGTATGATCCGGACCTGTACCTGAACAATTTTACAGGTACTCATAGTACCCAAAACGGCGCGTATCAACTCTACCCATTTCACCATTGCATGTTTGGTTTCCTATGAATTAGAGTAGTTTTAGAACCATTGTTTTAGATTAGTATTAGAAATACTGTCAGCTTCATTATATGATATGGTACGTTACCATGTATTTGGTATCTGTATGACTATACTTAGCCCAATAGGACATGAATGTACAATAAAGGTTATCATTATATCATAAAGATATTCATGATGCAGACATTGGAAAAACGTTACAAAAACTGTACATGTACAAGAACAGAGTGCACTATCAAGATATTTGCTGTATTGTGATTGGTTAAGCCACCTAGGGCACTATGCACTAATGGCCTATAAAAGCAAGTACACACTGTAATGTGCTCATTCGAGCCTTGATCCTTGAGAAAGCCACACACAGGCGAAACATGTCGGTGTGGGCTCGAATAAAGTTCTAAACGGGAACTATACGCGGCTACAGCCTCTTTTCTGAAGATGTGGCGTGAGTGTGTACGGTTGGTTTGAGGTTGCCCACTACTACTGCCTGCAGACATTGGAAAAACGTTTGTTACAATCTTCAGTGAAGGGCTCTCATAGTGTCCCATCACCTGTATGCCTACGTGCACAAACTGAGAACCACTGACGACGCCCCCTACATACTCACTGACCCGGAAACTTGTCAACAAACCAGACGTGGCTTGACGACAAGGTACCTGAAAATAAGACGCCTTTCTTGTCAACGGAAAACCTGTCAATCACAGAAACACTGCCCGGCCATCAAATATCGGATGACCGTCGCAACAAACCATTTCAAAGGCTGGACATACTTGCGGTGACCTGTCACCTACTTATTTACAAAACCGTCTTGATTTTCCCTCTCGCCGTTTTAAAACATTCAAATTGTGCCGACGGAAAACCTGTCAATCACAGAAACACTGCCCGGCCATCAGAGATCGGATGACCAGCGCAACAAACCGTTTCAAAGGCTGGACATACTTGAGGTGACCTATCAATAAATCAATCAATCAACCAGCCAATCAATGTATTGAAAATCTATCGAACAATCTATCGAACAGGGACGTACTTACGATGACCTGTCACATGATAATTTACCAAACCATCTTGATTTTCCTCCTCGTCGTTTCAAAGCATTCACGTTGTGACTTGTGACAAGTTGTTTTTTTAGTGACCGTTACTGTGCTTTAGGTCATTAGAAGAAATATATAATACACACGCATTTATGGTAGATGGGGAGAGTTTTCTTTCTATACTATAAACTGAACTATCTTCCTATGATTTTCCAGAGTGAGTGAGTAGTATGCCTCAAACCGTGAAAGCTAGATCTACATGTAGCAATCACACATAGACAATCAGATTGGACATCAATTGCCAACATTCTCATTAAAAACACAGACATAGAATGATCCTTCTACATATCGCACACATCACACACCTATAGTATTATGGCCTACTTTTTATGGAGTGACTAGAGTGACAAATGGAGCTCCCGAGAAATATATTTTGGAGAATAGGTGACCTAGTTCACCTAACCTTTAATCTAGATGCACAGAAAAAAGTTTGGGTGCACAAACATTGAACAAAGTAGAATGCCAGCAAAACAAACTACAAACCATTATGCCTCACTTATGCTAGGGTCACATTTCCAATCCGGGGCCCGGCCGGGCAGTCTTTCAGAACGTAAAGTATGATATAAAAGACAACAAAAAAACAAAACTTACCCAAAATTGTCTAAGGGCAAATTTATTGATATACATTTTAATTTTGCTTTTCCGCAAACAGCCCGGCCGGGCCTCGGTTAGGAAATGTGACCCTAGCATTAATTCTGTAACTCCAAACTTTTAAACAGGTACCATACATCAGGCAACAAATTATGTTGATTTTTTAATACTTTCAAGAATATTCTGTATACTAGTGTACAGTCGCACCTTTACCCTACACCCTACAAAAAATCTAGGTGCACAGGCACAAATTAAGTGCACAACACCCATCATATAAAGACAATTCAAACTCTACAACTGGATAAAAATTCGGAGATTCATTTCCGGACGTTTCGAGTGACATCCATCACTCTTCTTCAGCGTCACTAAAGTGAACTAGCAGAACTAACCAGTACTTATTTACAATACCTAGAAAAAAAAAGGTTTTACATGGCAAATCACACAGTCATGCAAAAGAGGTATTGTAATGTAAAATAAGTTAGGAAGGTTCCTATGGTATCCTATGGTAAGATATTTTGTCTACCTGGATGTCTAACCTTCACAAACGTAACAACACCCATTAGCGTATTTGAAGCCCTGTAGATGTCAAAGCATAACAAACTTAGGGACAGAAACAACAGCTGCTTGGCACAGAGTAGCACCACCAAAACAAGCAGAACACAAAGAACAACTCGTGGGGAACCCATCTACCAAATATGTCGACGGTATTCTGTTGACAGATAACTTCATTTGAAACAAATGTGCTTCTGATTTGGAAAGGTTTGAAGGTCGCAACGATTGACTTTAGGGCAAAGGGCTTGGTGGATTGAGTTTACTACTAGTTAGGATCAGTGTTATGATTCTGCTCACCAAATTTCAGGTAGGTACGATCAGATGACACCGTGGTTAAATTCGTCACTATATTTCCCACGATGACTTTTCTGACTCTAATCAATTCGTCAAAAAAGGTTTATACATATCCCCAATTTCTTAAGGGGAGTACCAGAGAGAGTCTAAGGGATGGAAAGAGAAAAAACAAAAACAAAAAAACACCCAAAGGCCAGAGTTAGAAAAAGGGAAAACGAACTGATCAAAGACGCAGGAGAAAAGAACAACATTGACATTTTGGATAAAACATTTTTCCAAAAATCACAAAAGCACCTCTACTAAGTCGTGTCAATTCCCAAGTTTTACCCAAAGCCAAGATGGACAAATGAGAATCTTAAAGGGACAAATGAGAATTTTTAAGTGTTTCTTGTCGTGTTTTGGGAGCTTAGTAAAAACCATTACGCTCTTTCTAGAATGTAGAGCAACGCAGATCCTTTTCAACCTTGTTTAAAAAACTGCAGTGATCTAGACAATGTTTTGGAAATACAAACCACATCTAAGACGATAACTGATACATTTCTGGACGGTGTCCAAAACGGTTCGGTCATTGGTTAAAAATTCGAACGGCGTCACGAGCTATTCACCACTGACAATGCCAGGCCTCACGTGAGTATCAACTGGCGTCGAATGATCTGCTAGTTTCTGGCACGATGCCAAGCACAACATTGCCAGCACGGTAAGCCTTGGACAGGTAGAAAAAAATCAATGACTAATTAATTAAGTTGATAATAATTCCATTTCCATCTAGAAATCGTGATGCAAGGACAAAAAAGAATGGTATCAAATTCGCACCCCTATTTTGAATGTAATCACCCTGTGACGCATTTTGGCAAGACCGTCCGAAAGAATATGTGATTAAAATTGATAAGTTAATGCTAGTTCCATTTCTATTTATCAATCGTATGATGCATGGAAAAAAAGGACGGCACCAAACCCCCACCCCTAAATTTGAATGTAATCGTCCTGTGACGCATTTTGGCGAGATCGAATATGTGATTAAAATTGATAAGTTAATACTATTTCTTTTTCTATTTATCAATCGTATGATGCACGTACAAAAAAGGATGGCACCAAATTCGCACCCCTATTTTGAATGCAATAGTCCTGTGACGCATTTTGCCGGGATCGTCCGACAGAATATGTGATTAAAATTGATAAGATTTGCACTTGAGCCAGTCATACGACTGGGTGATTTCCTATAAAGGCTAGGGAAGTGACGTATGTACGACCGGTATAGGATACATAATGCAGTAAAAATGCATAGTTCCCCACGGATAAGGTGCGGTGGGCGTTGCAGAAATACTGAGTCCTCACCCAAGTCATCTAAGGTCAAGCGGAACGAATCGCTCGTGAATATTTCCACACAGCGGATGCAGTCAAATATACACAGGAGGAAATGATTCTTACCTACATGATTAGATTTTTATGGTTGTAAAAAGAAGGTTAGTATTGGCACTACCTATGCTAGCACTGAAAACCTATCCTCCACCAGGCCTTCCTATGGGGATATGGAGAGGTCAGAGGTCAGAGGAGCAAGATGGTCGCCATTTACTGTCCTCTGAACCAGTAGCTCGTTTTTTATCAGCTATTACCCCAACTGCTATCCAGCAGTGGACCAATATCTTATAACACCTTAGTGACTTACGTGGTCAAACTTTTATGCAGTTTTAGTGGCCAAGTTCGTGTAATTCGAGCCACTAGGTACGGCGTCACTAGGCAACCGCCATCTTGGGGAGGGCGTGTGGGAGATTGCACAGTCCTCAACGCGACGACCACCAAGTTCGGAGGCCATTTGACGAGGAAGCTACACGACATACCCTATATCGTACCCTCGCCTGAATTCTACAACCGCAGCGGGCTCCTTTAGTGGGGCCCTTGTCGGTAAGTTTCGTGTTGTGGAGTCTGCTTGCAGGCTTACACACGGCCTGGAATGAATTGATTTCTGTGAGTGATACGGAGTTCATCGAATCTGTGTTCTGCCGAAAGTTTCTTTGAATTGCAGTACAGGCGACAGGCTACGAGAAGCGTGTAAGCCCAGCAGCCCAGCAGCGGGAGTGCAGCACGCGTCCCTTCAGGAAGATCACCAGTTTCCTGGCCGAGATTCTACGTACGACAGCACTACTGAATCACTTGGAGAGGAAAACTGTGAGACTGTTCTGGTTCTTTACATGTATCACACAGAATCCTTGCTTACTGGTACTGAGAGATTTTAAATTTGAACTTTTGAAATGGGCTACTACAGTAGTCAGCATGGTTACAGCAGAGAGGTTTCCATAGCCCTCCTGTCGAGACTGAAGGTATCAGAGCTTAGGATTGAACTGTCCAGAAGGCTGATAGACAAGGGAGAGCTGAAAACAAAGGGTGATATGGTAACCTTACTAAGACAGAAAATGGAAGATGAATTTGATGAGTGGGAAAAGACAAAAGAAGATTGGGTATTAAGACAGGAAGAAGAACAAGGGGATGAAGAAGAACATAGACAGATGATGGATAGACTGCGGAAACTGAGAGATAGTGTTAGCAGCAGTGGTAGTAGCGAGGAAGTGTTATCTGACACTGACCTAGTGCAGACAAGACATGACAGTGATAGGTGTTGTTGGGAAGATGTTGTAATAGATGTAGAAGACCAGGAAATTGACAGAAGGGTTTGTTGCAGAGTACTGGAGTCCACGTATGGGGATTTGCTAAATGATGATGTGGTTCAACCTGAACAAACAAAAGAACTATCAATAGATAGGGTTACCTCGGTAAGCTCCAGTGATCTAGATGGCGTTCAACAAGGCACTAGACCACCTGGTGAGAGGATAGAGGTAAGAAATACAGTAGAGCAGGGAACACCAATGAGAAAGGAGGGAAAAACCCTGTTGATAGGAGATTCTAATGTACGCAGATTACAGAACTACTTTAATAAAAGAGCCAGTGTTGACTGTCAGCTTGTAGTTTCTGCATTCCCAGGTGCAAGAATTGAAACAATTGTGTCTAAGTTGTCAGTTTTGTTATCTGTCCAAACAGAAACAAGTCAAGTAATTGTCCATGTGGGAACTAACAACCTCGGCAAAGACTCACTAAAAGTAATAGAGTCCAAATATAGAACTTTATATGATAAAGTAAAGAGGATCCAGCCTGGATGCCAGGTAGTATTTGCAAGTCTATTGCCAAGGTTGGATAGTAGAGAGAAGAATGACATGGTAATGTATGTGAACAGGCAGCTGAAACTTCTTGCCAGTCAGCTAGAGGGTACATTGTTTATTGATTGCACAGACCGTTTTATGTCTGAAGGACTGATAGATGCAAGCCTATATAACAATGATGGTCTGCATGTAAACAGAGAAGGTACGGAAACCATGGCATTGGCCATTATGGAGAAAGCAGGTCTGTGCCATCAGAACCACATGTACAGGTATGGAGCGAATCGTGTCAAAGAACATAATACAACTGGGCAGAAATGCCAGATATGCGGCATTGCGGGACACAATGCTAAGATTTGTAGACACAGACTGCAGTGTTTCACTTGTGGACAATATGGACACAAATCAAAATACTGCCACCTTTTTTGAGTTTTGGGCAAAGAGGACACAGCCTTAAGAGTCAATAATGAAAGAAACACCTTATCATTCTTGTCATGGAATGTAAATGGACTGTTAGCTAAGCTAGAAGATTGTGATTTTGTAGAATTTTTAAAACAACATGATATTTTTGGTTTGCAGGAGACTTGGGCGCAAGAAAAGGACAACATTTCCCTGGAAGGGTATACAGTGTACACAAGTAACAGAATCAAGAAAAAAACAGCAATAAGGAATTCAGGGGGTTTAGCTCTGTTTATAAGAGCTGAACTAAATAAAGGCATCAAACGTCTTCCTAGTCAGTCAAAGAATATTATTTGGTGTCTGTTTGATAAAGAATTTTTCGGATGGCAAGTTAGCTTGATAGTCGGTGTTGTATATATCTCCCCTGCGGAATCACCGGTGCACTACACAGAGGATACTTTTCAAATTGTAGAAGCGGAATTGTCCAAACTTACCTCAGAATTTGATAACTGTAACTATATGATAATGGGGGATTTTAATGCCCGTACGGGAAATCTATGTGACTATGTGTTGGAAGAGGAGGATGATAATGAATTCCTCCCGCTCCCTCATGGGTATAGAACAGATGCAGCTCCCCCCCAGAGAGCATCTGAAGACAGGCAAACCAATACCTTTGGATTTAATTTGATTAATCTATGTAAATCAACAAATCTAAGGATTATAAATGGCAGATTATTTGGAGACAAGAAGGGCAACTTCACCTGTATAAAGGAGCACATCCGCAGTAAAGAGGGAATGCCAGGAAGAAGTGTTGTGGACTACATCTTAGTAAATGACAGAATGCTAAACACCATTACAGACTTCAAGGTGCTATCTAGAGTTGAATCTGATCACATGCCCCTAGTTTGTGGAATACCAACTAATAACATCTCAGTACAGAGTCAACACAACACAAGGATTACGGATAACACAGTCCGCTACAAGTGGAAGGAGGATAGGGTAGAAGATTTTAAGAACTTACTACAAGGAGAAAGTGTCCAAACTCTGTTACATCAAATAGGCTTAATGTTACAAGTTAACGACATAGACTCCGCGGTAGAAGGTATAGGGCAAGTGCTGGAAATTGCTGCAGACCCTATGAAACAGCATCCCGGCTGGAGGGAAAACTTGCTAAATAACAATCAAGAAGAATGGTTTGATCAGGACTGTAAACAGGCAAAACAAACTGTAAGTAAGAACCTACATAGATATAGACGGGTACAAAGTGAGAACAACTGGAAGACTTTTAAACAGGCTAAACTAGAATATAAAGCTTTGACGAGAGCAAAGCGCCGAGCACATGCTGCAATGCTGAGAGCTGAACTAAGTAACTTACAAAGGGATCCCAAGGAATTTTGGAAATTGACTAAAGGAAGAAAAGTGAATAGCATTGGAAATATAAGTGAGCAAGAGTTTGCAAATTATTTTGAAGAGTTATATAATGGGAGTGAAGAAGACTACACACATGAGGAACACAGCAATATGAGCGAGCTTATTGAGCACATGTTGTATAACGAAGACCAGGGTAGAAATAGTCTAGACGCAGAAATAACAGAAGACGAAATTTTAGATAGCGTTAGGAACCTAAAAACAAACAAAGCACCAGGCATAGACAACCTTTTACCAGAGTTCTTTCGTGAGAGCACTTCAACACTTTTGCCTTACCTGAAGTCACTGTTTAATAAGTGTTTTACACTAGGAGTTATACCACAACAGTGGACAATAGGTATTATACAGCCACTGTTTAAATCTGGCTGTAAAGATGATGCAGCAAATTACAGAAGCATAACCTTATTATCAGTTTTTGGTAAAATATTCCTTACAATCTTGGGGAATAGACTTAACAACTGGGCTCAAGTAGAAGGCAAGTTGGTGGAATCTCAAATGGGTTTCAGAAAAGGATATGGTGTGCTTGATAACCTGTTCTGTTTAAATTCTCTGATACAGAAATACCTTACAAGGCCACGTGGACGTTTTTACGGTGCATTTGTTGATTTCTCCAAAGCATTTGATAGTGTAAATAGAGTGTACTTGTGGTGGAAATTGCTACAGGGGGGAGTAAGTAGCAAAATGGTGAAACTTGTGCAATCCTTATATCAGGAAGTAAAATCATGTGTCAGAGTTAAGAATCAGTTAAGTGATATGTTTAGATGTAACAAGGGAGTACGCCAGGGCTGTATCTTATCACCCTTCCTATTTGCATTCTTTGTAAGAGATTTAGACGACCATTTGATACAAAGCGGTTGCAGAGGTATACAAGTAGGAGATGTGGAAATTGTAAGCTTGATGTTTGCAGACGACTTAGCGCTGTGCGCTGACTCAGTAATAGGCCTCCAAAGGGTCTTAAATGCATTAAACACATATTGTAACAAATGGCAGTTAACAGTAAATTTAGTTAAGACTAAAGTAATGGTGTTTCGAAATGGGGGGAAACTTAGACGGACTGAGAGATGGTTTTATGCTGGGAGTAAAGTAGAGGTAGTAAGCACCTACAAATACTTAGGTATAATAATCTCATCAAGTGGTAATTGGTTTAAAGCACAGGAGACTCTTGCAGGTCAGGCTTCTAAAGCAATTTTCATATTAAAAAAGAGGATTCATAAATTTGGAGTGTTATCACCACAACTAGTTTTTAAAATGTTTGACACTATGATTCTTCCTATCATGATGTACGGAAGTGAAATATGGGGCTTTCACCCTTGTAAACAATTAGATATAGTTCATAACAAATTTTGTAAGTTCTACCTAGGCCTTGGACAATCCACACCAAACATTGCAGTTTTGGGGGAACTGGGTAGATATCCACTGAGCACCCTCAGACACATTAGAATTATTAAGTTTTGGGTTAAAGTGTTAGAATTGAATAATAATAGATATACTAAGAAATGCTATAAACTATTATATGACCTAGACCAGGTGGATAGGAAATCCTGGGTAAGTGAGGTTAAACAGTTATTGATTGCACATGGCATGCAGGAAGCATGGTTTAACCAAGGAGTTGGGAACAAAGATGAATTTATTGGAGTATTTAAGAAAAGGACTAAACGTTATGCAATACAACTATGGAATGATCAATTGGAAACTTCAAATAGGCTGAAAACATATGGTGAAATCAAAGACAGATTCTGTACAGAAAGATATTTAAGTATTATCAATGTCTTTAAATATAGGAAAGCGCTCGCGCAGCTGAGATGCTCAGCCCACACACTAAGAATAGAGGTAGGACGTCACTCAAATATCAATAAACAGAACAGGTTATGCCCATTATGTGATGAGGGAGTTATTGAGGACGAGTACCATTTCGTTATGGAATGCCCTTTTCTCAAAAGATTAAGAACCATGTTGTTACCCTATTATTATGTCAAGCAGCCAAATCCACACAAGTTTACTGAGTTGATGGGGGGGCCCTCTACTGATGTAATTAGACGCCTGGGAAAATATGCTTACTTTGCTTTCACCATTAGACACCAACACATCAGCAGTTTACACAGCACATCTGACATGTCCATTTAATCTCTTTATGTTTTATGACACGATTACTCTATTGTTGATTTGATTATGTTATGTTATTTTGACCTTGGTTTTATGATTTAGTATTGATTAATTTACAATTACTTTACTGGGTGTAACAGCTTTTGATTTTTGTTAGTGATGAAAAAACTTTTCAAGTGTTATTTCATTTTGCTCATTTGTTATTCTGTATTTTGTACTGTGTTGAATTTGTGTTTCATGCTTTACGTTCGTTTATTTATTTACTGTGATGTTAATGTTGATCAGTTGTGATTATCTATTTTATTTTGTGTACAAATTTGTTGCAAGAGCCAATTGTTGGCAGAAAGCAAATAAAGTTCATTCATTGTGATTGTAGAATTCGGCAAAATGGAATAATTAATTGGCTGGGAGAGTCAGTCTTGGCGGGAAGACTATATTTCCGGATCCCCTCCCAAACTGCGCCGGCAAATGAAACCCTATGTTGCCAAATTATAGTACCCTATAGCCAGCGTAGCTGGTTTGACAGGTACCGACAACTGAAAACCATGCCGGGTACATTTAAAACTGAAAACGGTCAACAGGTCAGTCCTATAGGTCAGTCCGAGTCCATGTGTCTTACCGGTGGCTTGTCCGACGATCCAGGGTGTGCAGTTGAGGAGGAATAAGACACATAGCACCGTCTTAGAGTTCATCCTGTCGTTTGGTCGACCTGTCAATCAATAAAAACGGAACATTACATCAGTACATATGTACGGTTACGTTGTGTAATTGACACGCATGGCAGGCATTGTATACAACACTTATAAAAGCCCCCCTGGCATTTTTAACTCGGTGTGTACTAACTACTATCCGAGCGAGGACAACCTTAAATTAACGACCATCTTCCATGCGGTGAAACCGTCGCGGGGAAATCGTGAAATTCGTGAGATGGTTACCAAGTGAATCTCACATCGCTCTGTTCCAATAGAGTGAACCCTACGAGGACACGTCAATCCTAATAGTGTGTTTACGTTGCCGAATTGACGGCCATATCTTTGTGTCCAACCGTACCTCTTCCGAAGAAAAGGGTTTGAAAAAAACGGACTTTTCTCAACGAATTACACGTTGATTTTCTACGACAAGTGAACGCAACTTACCAATTGAAAGCCACACGGATGAATCTGAGGTAAAATGTCGCTGAAAACGTCGGAAAACGCAAACGCCGGTCGGGAGCTACTGAAAAAGCAAACCTGCTAGTATGGAGTCGCCATTGTTGTAGCTAGGGGGAAGGGACTGGGCTCGAGCAAATTGGCGCGCGCTGATTGGCTAAGGCCGTGGGCTGTCGCGCGTTGATTGGCTGAGGCCGTGGGCTGATGTGTGGGTGTAACCCGAGAATCATCACAAAAGCGGCGTGGCACCTCCGGGCTACAGACATGTGTTGTTGTCACCTAAACAACTGGAAAATTCACCTCTAGCGTCATCTCGTTCGCCATGTTTGAACTGAAAACAAAGTCATACGACCGAAAGAAAATTTCACGAATGCCCTCAATATAAAACATTATCTGCTAGTGACGTGGATCACGGGTGATTTTAACGTCAGACTTATAAATAAATAGTGTCTGCTTCAAATCTACATGATACAGATGGCGTGTCTCGTGACTACATACTAGTCATGGTTCAACGTAGCTATTCCTATGGTGTTGTCATACCATGGGAACCTTCCCATCTTGTTTTACATTTCAATACCTCTTATGCATGACTGTGTGATTTGCCATGTAAAACCGTTTTTTCTAGTTATTGTAAAGAAGTACTGGTTAGTTCTGCTAGTTCATTTTAGTGACGCTGAAGAAGAGTGATGGATGTCACTCGAAATGTCCGGAAATAAATCTCCGAATTCTTATCCAGTTGTAGAGTTTGAATTCTCTTTATATATGGTTCAATGTAGTTTTGACTTAAAAGCTTTGGGAGTGGCCCGGTGTAAAAAGAACATTCAATCACCCGTGACAAAATGGTTCTAATATACCGCACAAAATTGTTGCCGCGGGGTATAGGTACTATTAGGTAAGGAATCCGAGGTAAGATACCGGATACATTTGTCATGACATATACATCTTATGTACCATTACTGCGCGTCTCTTCAAGGCGTTCTCTTCACCAAGAAGGTTATGTTTTGCACAGCGTTCGTGTCTCTCTCTCTCTCTCTCTCTGTGTGTGTGTGTGTGTGTGTGTGTGTGTGTGTGTGTGTGTGTGTGTGTGTGTGTCCTTCCGCCTGTCAACGCGATAACTCATGCCTGGATGAATTGTATTCATATATGGTAGTTGGGTAGCCTGATTTCAATCAAGCCTCCTGTAACCGCTCGCCGCCCTGTAACCGCTCGCCGCCTAGACAGAACCCCCCGGACAGCTTGAGTTTGCGTTATACAGACTAGTAGTTGGGTAGGTATTTGTGAGGCTTTGGGCCCCCTGGCGGCTTGCTATGGTACTGCAGCGGAACTGCCTGTTTTGATATCTCGTGTTCTTGACATGCCATGGTCATGATTTTTAAGTGGGAGATAGACCTTGTGTTCTTGAATTATGCGTCATTTTGTATATTGTAGTGTAGTTACGGCTCGAAAGTTGTGGTACAGTCATATGTCGGAAATTTAGATAAACAAAATGTGCTAGTTACGAGTTAGTCCTAAACCTATTCATGACACTGTGAATGAAAAAGGCAATTTGTATGTCATATATCATAAGCCAATAATTATCACCAAATACTCTGCATCCGGCACTTATGTTTACATACTGTACCGCCCCATTTTGTTCTGGAAGTTTAGCGAATGACGTCAATGTCTTGTTAGTCCTAGCCTGGTCCCAGTCTCTAGGGGTCGGCTTTAAGGGGTGTTTTACCGGGCCCAGTCTGCTTGATTGAACCGTTTCTGATATTCTTTCTACTTCGGCTGCCACCCTACTTCCGTTGCCACCCTACTTTCGCCGAGCTAATCTAATCCAAGGCCGTAAACCAACACCCCGAGCGGGCTAAGCTGTCTGGGCGGACTGGGGTCACTCCCAGCGCCGTAGAGATATCGGGGAGCCACCGAGGGTATGGTTTCCAGGCTATGTTAGTCCATGACAAATACGGTTTTGGGCCAGTGAAATATTGCCGGATGTTTGTCACTTTCCAGCCAACATGTCCATTATCTGGCGCCGTACAGATCTCTGTAGAAAATACTTGTACACACTGGCGCAGTGCCCTGGGCAAGTGGCAATGTCAAGTTCACTAGTTTATGTACATGATAAGAGCGGTAGGGAGCCTAGAAGTGACGCCACCCTCTTGGCGTTGGTAAAGTCATGACCTTGAAGACACCAGCAGGCTTTTTATAGCTAGGATTTTAAAAGACAGGGCGTCCAAAAATTGGGGGAGGGGGGCATTGGGCTCTATGGATTGACAAGTACATGGAAGCTTTGTATGTCGATCAGTTTACATGCTGTTCCAGTGTCTAGTATGAGGAACAAACGACAATTTCAGTGTGTGTGGGGAACACGTTATCATGCACATGTCAAGTCAAGTCAAGTCAAAGTTTATTGCACAACGATAGTAACAGGTACAATGTAAGGCAAAAATAAAATACTACTGGCTACTTATGTCAAACTACTAAAAGCTACAGGGAGGTTCTATGCTATACAATGGTTAGGTTCTAGGCTGTACAATGCTCCATTTCAAACTACATGAAAGCACTATCTATATAATATTGTCAGAGGTAGATAATATCAACAGGAGATACAATAGGGATGTGTGTACGCAATTACCAGGGAAACAGGGTGTCCTCTGGGTGTCCCCTGCAAAAGGAGGGCGTCTAATTTGTTTGCTTTTTAATATAGGGCGTCCAGGAGATGCTCTGACACCCCGCTAGCTAATAGCCTGGACGTCAAAAATCCTTCTTCGCATACAAAAGCTTTATACTATAGTGGAACCGGTTGGAGATACGGTCTCTTCAAAAATGTATAAATATTTTCTGTCACCCGTCACTCACTCATTCCCTCCCTCCTTCCATGAGGGTCTGCAAGGGGGTCCTGACAATGCTTTACCCTGCATGCAGAAGAAACCCCTACGTAAAATACGCTTAAATCAAGAAAGGTAAGTACGCAAAATTTGGTCTCCTCGCTACGAATTATGTGAATAGGACAAATTTTCTTACGAATTACGGGAAATAACGAAAAAGAGCATGCAGACATAGAACCTCTTCTATAGTCCTAGACACTTGCACATACCTGTGCCAGTCCCAAAATGTAGTTCATCAGACAAAAAAAGCCCACTTGGGCGTAAAAAGAGTCTTTGTCCTGCCGGTCAGAGACCTTGCCTTGAACCGGCTGAGAATCAATTAAGAATCTCAAAGGGATAATCCATAATCTAAGCTTACTACGTATACATGGTGTAGTTAAAATGGCAACGAGCTCAAACAAATCGTGATCTTTTAAACTTCTTGAAAGCATGAATCTGGTTTGTAAAAACAGAAGTCTCAAGTCTTTAAAGATTGACCTAAAGAACGTTCTAGACAACGGAAAGAGCCGTCCTCTTAGAACCCGATACACCTGTGTGTACATTCTGTCTCACACGAGAACCCACGAGAGGTCAAAGGTTAAACACACGACCCGTTGAGAGGACTCAATGTCAGGTGTATTCTTACGTGTCTATTCAAGCCACGCTTTTGTGAGGCTCTTGTTGTGTTAGTTTAGCGCATTTGTGAGGGATTTTCTACCATTAAAGCAAGTCTTAAGTGCAGTAGTGAACGTTAAACCCAGGAACGTTAAACACAGAAGTCTTCAAGTACTAGTGTTTCGCTGGTGACCTTGACTTTCACCGGCTTGAGTGAAACAACAAAAATGCAACTTACAACTGTTCAAATTTGCTAAGTTAGTTTAGGACTACATGTCCTAATGCAGACGCCACTGTACAGTATTATGTTGGTATAGTGTCGTAGTGTGTATGACAGTACCTGGTATGGTATGGTATGTTAAGATGTGCATATAATTGTGTGAGCTGTCATGTTGTGGTAACACATCTCTTTGTTCCGCGGTACTTGGATCCGGCTTTAACCGTTACCAAATGGGAGTATTGACCGATGTGCCAGGTCGCTGAACTCAGGCGCTCAGGCGTTGACTAAAGCGGTCGAACCTCAGACTGAGGACGAAGCATGACGCTTTTTCGTCAGCTAGCAGTGTTTTTACGTCGTTTTTGGACAGACAAGGACGACGTGGCACTGTACTCAAGTTTTTTATAACTTATTTCAACAGTGCCACGTACAGAGAACAGTATACCCATTTCTACACCTGGGTGGAGTGAGGAAAGTCGTGTAAAGTGCCTTTCCCAAGGGCAC
The DNA here is from genome assembly GCA_035149815.1 of Branchiostoma lanceolatum. NCBI lineage: Eukaryota > Metazoa > Chordata > Leptocardii > Amphioxiformes > Branchiostomatidae > Branchiostoma > Branchiostoma lanceolatum. Next base: position 12,288,783 of record CM068880.1, read on the forward strand.
AACATCGGTGGTGTCATGGGATTCAAACCCGGGACCGCTGGGTTCTGGGCCGAAGACCCTACCGTTACGCCACACGACCCCACAACACGTAACCCATTGCGGCATTGCTATGGCTCGTGTATTGATCCAAGCACACCCGGTCACCCCTACTCTTCTCAATAAGTGTGTTGGGTTCTTTTACGTGCAGAGGTTTGGCGCTTGAGACTTACGCCTGAAGCTCCCTCATATACGAGGTCGCCGGCTTTACGTCACCATCCGAAATGGCGAATGCAATCCCTTACAACATGTCCGAGTAGGGATCCAGGGAACTTGGTCCAGATGGCCATGCAGCGGCATTAGATACTAAATACGAATGGTTGAACATGCTGATGAAGTTATTTATTTTTTTTTACTTCGGTTTTTGACAGACAAGGACGACGTGGCACTGCACTCAAGTTTTTATAACTTATATTAACAGTGCCACGTACAGATAACAACATATCCATTTTAGTTTTTATACACCTGGGCGAAGTGAGGAAAGTCGTGTAAAGTGCCTTTCCCAAGGGCACAACATCGGTGGCGTCAGGGAGATTCGAACTCGGGACCTCTTGGTTCCGAGTCGAACACCCTGCCGTTACCCCACACGACCCCACGAAGTTATGAAGTTATTTACTGGGATTCACAGAATGTTTGTAATTCAAGAGGTAACGCATACTACAATCTACTCCAGCCCTGAACCGGGATGAGGGGGGATACAGAGTTAACCATGTTTGAGGCCGTATTATTCTTGCCCTAGCGCCATCTAGCGGCGAGAAGGCAGCTACAGTCACTACAGTTATGAGAAAGGTAACCGACAGGCAAAAGTCACATGGTTGTGAACAAAGGAACTCCAGCATTCAAACACCTCTTAGTGGTCAAAAGAGAAGAGCACTTTAGAATAATCGATACTGGCATGGCCGACAGGATGTCTGGAAACGGACTGTGGCGGATTATCAAGCCCCCCCCCCCTCTCACTGGACCCGCGGCACGCTGGCGGCGTCTCTGCGTCCTAAACTGGATTTGTGTTACCCTTGACTTTATAAATGGAAAATCATTCAAAACGTACAATTATTGTGTGTAGCAGCTTTTAGTTTTCATTAGTAATGGAACATTTTTTCAAGTGTTATTTCATTTTGCTCAATTATTATTCAATATTTTGTACTGGGTTGATTTTGTGTTTCATGCTTTACGTTTATTTATTTACTGTGATGTTTATGTTTATCAGTTGTGATTATTTTATTTTATGTTGTACATTGTACATTGCAATAGCCAATTTCTGGCAGAGAGCAAATAAAGTTCATCATCAGTATGACCAAAAAGACAACAAAACACACAAAGCTTAAAAATATTATTTTTTGTCGATGAAATTCGTAGAGTGCTTTGGTATTAATTCGATATCGGCCGGAGCGACGCCGCCAGCGTGCCGCGGGTCCAGTGAGAGGGGGGGGGGGGTAGATACAGGTGGCAGGGGTGCCTGAGTATTGAGGCAAAGAAATTCATTTTCAGGAATAATTGCACTGGCGTACCTAACCTAAGAAGTAAGGTGCACAGAAAATAGTTTGGAACCGCGGTTGCCACTGGGCCTGGCAGCTAGAAAACGTTACGTTTTTCCACCCCAGTATCTGCTTGGAGACTATAACGCTAGGGCATTGTCCTGTCAAATCTCTCTGGCGTAAATCCAAGGCTACGACTTAAGCGGAATTCCTGTTACGGCAATGATCAACCGTAGGAATTCACAACATCCTGCTATACAAGAATGGCAATGACACATATATCCGCAACAACCTTGGCATAAACCCAAAATGCTCATGCATTTGTCCATACAACATCCACAAAATGGCTCAAGGATCCATGTCTTTGTTTAGGATAAACTATGTATGGTAGACAGGGGCATTGACCGAGCCCAAAAGGCTCATGTTTATGTCCATACAACATTCACAAAAAATAAGTAACATTGACCGAGAAGTTGGATACCAACAAAACAAAACAAAACGGGATAGGAGAGGGCAGTAGCCTTTGACCTCCAAGCAGATGTAGGGGGAGGCGAACAGTTAAAAGGTACAATACTAGAAAAGAGAACGGTATGTTTCAAAAACATTTGTAAAACGCTGAGCTCGTGAATGACCCACATCCTTACATCTGCTTGGTAGATTGTAGCCAATGTCAACAATCGCTTATGGTAATGGGCATTACACTTCACTGAATCCTGTTCTTTGTCCTGTATTTTCATACTGTTTTTAGATATTTGGACATATTAAAAACAATAACGTTGGCAACTCACAATTATGATACGGTTTTCAAATACTGGTTATTATCATCTGTCCACGACCATATCCTTACTTCTTTATTCCAATATAAGGCCCTTCCCTGCCCACATTGAATACTTGAAATGGATCTACCGAGAATTTAAGTGCCTTGTATAGCAGTGACCCTACATACACTCAGACACTTCTACTTGATCCTTTGTCACCCTGGAGACAGCTTCTAAACTAGAGTTAAGTATTTGTGCTACATATACTTCAGGTTTGCTATGTTAGTTTAGCGATTACGGGGTCTTTTTGTATATGAATTGGTGTTGTTATTCTTTGTATTTGAGTTGAATGTGTGATAGTTGTGTGCCGATTTGTTAAAAAAAAGAGAACCCTAGCGACCCCCAAAAACAACCCTCCCAATAGAATGGTATGGCTACCCTGAGACGTCACAAAATCAAGATGGCGGTCACCTCACATGCCAACGGATCCAATAAAGGTTTTGCTACGCAAACCTGTAACAAGACCGTAAGACTTTTGTCCACAAAAATACAAACGCTATCCCTCTCCCCCTACTGGAACTATCAAAATAGAACAGTCCATATCTACAGGGAAGGCTCAGTGATACTGTGACGTCATTGAGGTGACACGGGTCGTGAACGTGCACTGCCACTATGTACCCTTGTCTGTCAGCGTTACGCCCTGCCCGTATTTGTGTTGCCTGGCGTCAAGTTTTCACAGTGGGAGAGTACATGCGTCATTGGCCACGCTTTTGACATTGTCCCCATTCCCCCAGAACACGCGTTGTTGGCTTTACACTTCATGGTGCGTGTGTGAAACAATAGTTGCATGGTACTATTGCAAATAAGCTGTACAAACTTTCACAAAGGCTGCCCTCCTATTGAAAATGGCTTTGTTCTAAAGGATCATAATACACCTGTTAATGCCACTTGACTGGGTGTTACTAGAAGTCAAGGTCACGAGGGAACCTTGTAAAGTATGACATTCCAATTTTAGTCTTTTCCAGACTAACTACGCCGGCTATAGGGAGACACCCTCCTTTATCAGCGCTGAAACCCGCTCGGGAAATGTTCGGAAAACCCTCCCGGTCTCAGCCCTGATCTTTTGAACAGAGATTTTGGCTTCTGGGGACGTCACTGACAGCTGCTCATAACTAATTTATGAGCTAGCGATGCATTACTATTATTATTATTATTATTATTGAGCACGTAGGCAGGCAGGTAGGCATGTTTGAGAGTCCTATTATGAAACGCAGCGGATATATAAACTTTCATGGCTAATTATTCAAATCAGCTATTGATTTGCATAATCAGTATTCGATTATGTTAAGCATCAATCAAGCTATTTACATACCATCAATCAAGACGATCCGTCTTCCCCATTTCTAGTTATTCATGTCCGAAGGTCAAAACAAATAAATCAAAAACACCCACTGCAGTTCCAAACAAGCCGCTAGGGGGCCCAAACGTACACAGCTTACTTCATGTGGCATGAACTATCTACCACACAAAAATCATGACCGTATCACTTGCAGAAAATTTGACCTCAAACTTTGAAGCTACGCTGCAGTACCTAAGGTACCTGCTAGGAGGCCCATCATCGAAGTTGACCTTCCCCTTCCAGAAACCTACCCATCTACTAGATATCATGCACAACCATCAACAGCTCCTCGAGTTATCCTGTCTACAAACAAATACGCATACATACACAGCCCGCTGTAGCGCTGTAGGAAAACGCCAGGTGAACCATTTTCGAACTTGACCTTTGTTCTTACAACCGCTACTAACCTACCAAAAAGATCCATCAAAGCTTTCTCGAGTTATGCTCTAGACATACATACAGACCCACTCTAGAGCTGGTGTAACCGATAATATAACCTTCTCGGCGAAGGTAATAAGGAAGAAACAGCCAGCCATGTAACACAACGTTTTATCACGAGTTTTAACATTTTCCTCTACAAATCCATTCTTTCAAAGGAAATCGTAACAACAACATAAACAATTTAGAAGTACGCAACGTTTAGAATTTACATCAGCATAGTCTCCATGCCGGTATTTCACACAGTACAGCTCAATTGAAGGCAAAATCACAGTCTTTATGAAGCAACTCAAGCCATAGGTTACAGTTCTGCCCCTAACCGCTAGAGGCGTCATTGACCACACTACGCAGAAGCACTCCAAGCGGACTTTACAGGAACTTCAGGAAAATATGACTACTTCCATGACTCTTTTTCATGACTATTGCAATGTTACAGGGATGAAATTAGAAATAATAGTACATGAAACATTTTTAGTCTTGGCACAGCAAAATAATATACAGCTCTCATAATCTCTCATTCGAAACATGGGTAACGATAGTTTCATAACTCTGTACAATACGACTAGTGTGATATAAGATTACAACACAATCCTATTGTGCTGTGTACCTAAACCCGTTTTCAGGTTCATGTCCGGAATTAGATCCAGAGGTTCAGGTTAAGGTCCGGAATTAGATCCAGAGGTTCAGGTTTAGGTCCGGAATTAGATCCAGAGGTTCAAGTTCAGGTCCGGAATTAGGTCAAGAGGTTCAGGTTTAGGTCCGGAATTTGATCCAGAGGTTCAAGTTCAGGTCCGGAATTAGATCCAGAGGTTCAGATTTAGGTCCGGAATTAGATCCAGAGGTTCAGGTTCAGGTCCGGACTTATGAATATGTGTGAAAAAAAGTTTTTTCCTGTTACATGTAAAATTGCATATTGGCATATATTTTACATGCAATTTGAAAACTATATATGCGAAATTAAATACAGTAAGTAGTAAACACAAAAAAACAGCATTGTTTTCATATTTTTCCATTGCAAATTTCACGATCTAAGGAAGTTTTAAGATGGTTTAAAACAAAAAGGAGAGTATAAGCGAGAGATCATTTTTTCAAGTCCGGACTTGTTTCCAGATGTTTAGTTTTTTTTGGACTTGAACCTAAACGTTAGGTCCAGTCCGGATATGGTTTAGGTACGCAGCACTAATAAGACATCTGAACTTTTGTTGTTAAAATATCCCATTATTTTTTACAAGCAAAACAACAAAATTACAGAGAAGATGACGCTAAAACTACACGTTTATCTGGATTACTGTCATCGCGTGAAGAGGAAAGAATTTACGATGATGAGGAGAAAGGATGTAACGACAACGGTGGCCGTAACATGAAGACGGTTTGAAGCTCCAACTGGTAACACAGTATTGCCAGTCTCCCTCAGGGGATCGGTTGTACGGACAGCTGGGGCAATAGTCGTCGGCAAATCTGTAAAAAAATAACAAAAAATGTACACAATGTAATCACACTTAGCATATAGCGTAATCTTACTTATTATGTTTACACCTCAATTTATTTTGTAGGTCCTCGTCTTTTCCATTTGTTTCATTAGGATTTATGGTACAATTTCAATTTGTTCTTTCGTTAATTTTGCTTAGTTTTGATAATGTATAATTTTGTAAAAATTCCCATTGTCTAGTTTAGGGGAGGCCCATGAAAAGCCACCTAGGCTTCTGCCCCCCCTGCATGTTTTCTTTTTGCCCTGTTTATCTTTTCATAATTGTACATATATGCGAATAAACAAACAATAAACACATGAACACGATGTCAAATGTGAATGAGAACGAATCCTCTCAAAGTTACAGAAAAGAAAATAGAATAAAACCTTTGTTTAAAATATGATTTCTAATTGGTTTATGTCATCTGATGGCGTCAGTGTTTGGCTAAGAACCCAGCACTCATGAATACTGTGCCATTATGAAAGTCACTTTACAAGATTTTCCCGGCACTCCGCCCAAGTGTAAAAATGGGTACCCGAATTCGGTTGGGGAGGTAAAAGGCCCTCCCTTCTAATTCCGTGCCCACAACACAAAGTGCATAACAACCGACTACCAATACGGCATCGAAAAGGGATGAAATGCATTCCCAAACGCAAAGTATTTACATATGTACAATCACATGAGATGACATCACTATGCAGTCCCAAACTATGTGAACCAGTCAGAATTGCCTTGAAGAAGGTGACAGATGGTCACCGAAACGTCGGTGGAATAAACCTCTTGGTTGTGTATAAAGAGTATTTTTATTCAGTGACTTACCAACTTGATGAAACTATTCACGGATGTGAGAACGAATCCTCTCAAGGTTACGGAATATGCAAAAGTGCAAAAAGAATAAAATTCTCTTTCTTTATGATTTCTGATTGGTCTATGACATGACAACAGTATAGTAAAGCTTTCATCAAGGTTAAATAATATAAACGCCATCCTTACCCACTGAACGGTACGTTGCAAAGAAGCCCTTCCAGTTGACAAAGTCGTCCGACACGAACTTGACAAACATTCGGTTGGAGTAAGCTCTCACTCTGGGTGGCTCCCATCCGCAGTAAACTCCTGTGCGAGACCAAATCAAAAAGACGTTTTAGGGGATCCGTCGATGAAGGTTAGACATCCAGGTAATATATAAGATATGCAGGGTAACAGTTACTCAAGCAACTGGATAAAATTCGGAAACGGTCAGACGTTTCAGTCGTTTTAAAGGCAACCAAAGCAATTTTAGGGCCCAAAGAATAGGAATAAAAAAAAGGCTGAAACCTTTATGGTAGTGACATTTACTAACATTGTTAAGCACATTTGCGTAATAACTTCATACTTCGAGCATTTTAAAACCGCGCAAGTCATGCTGTACGATGATCCCCTTAGTTTCACGAGCCTACAAAATCCTTGGCTTCTGCCCCCCCTGCATATTTTTTTTGCCCTGTATTTCTTTGTTTTAAAATACTTGTACATATGCGAAACAAAAAACATACAAACAAACAAACAATCAAAGCTTACCCAGGCGTTTTCTGTTGACCCCGATCCCCTCGTACACGGACAGATAGTCGTTGGTCTCGTTCACACACGTGCCTTCAACGCCCCCCACTAAGAAGTTCAGCACGGTGAGCTCCACGTGTTTGTTGTCGGCCACGGTGATCTCCCACTCGCACTGCGCGCCGCTGCTGTAGTCGGCAGGGTAGTTGATGGAGGCGATGGAACCACTCGGAGCCGAGAGTTGCCGAAGATTGTTGCATCCCGAGTCAGGGCCTACGAACAGATTTGGGTCAACATTATCATAATAATAATGATAATAATGGTTTATTGGTCAGAAAATTACCCGTGCAATGGCAGCTAGCTAGTGCTGAATTGCTGTAGGGTTTACAATCACATAATACACAACAGATACATATAGTTGCACCAAACTTGCACTTTGTGGAACTGTCGCAAGGGTCTGGGCAGCTGCCATTCGACGCCAGCAGGTGACCTCAATCCACACTTATCGAAAAGAGTAGGGGTCCTTCCCGGTGTGTGTGTGTGTGTGTGTGTGTGTGTGGATCATATAAATCTGTCCGGATAAGCAGCTTGTACTCTTCAGTACAAACCTGATGTGTTATGCCTTGCTGCGGTTTACTGGGTATGCAATACAAACAAAAATACAAACAAACTGAACCAATAATAATAAATTATGATGTACCCACCAGAACTCAGCGAAACCGACGAAAACGTTGCCAAGAAGCCCTTATGTCCGTTGTTAGCATGGCCGGTGGTGATAAACTTGACCGTCATAGTGTTCCCGCTGCCGATGACTATCGGAGGGAGGACGTTACCGCAGTACGTCCCTACAACAACACAACATAAGGACACAGCCGTCAACATTGTCATTTGTATATTTGTATTGAACTTCGAACGAAATTCGGGCGTGTTGCCCGCAATATCTAGCCTCTACCAGGCCCCGCGAATGGCTGGAAAAAATATTAGAAATTGGCCGAATAGAGTGAATAGTATGCTAAGGGAGTCGGCAACGGATAGAGGGTTCAATATACCATCCAGAGGTCGCAAACTGTAACTCCTTTAGCCAACTAACTAAACAACTCTGGCATGCTATCCGTCTATTTGGCCAATGGACCCCTTGCCAATAGAGGTAAGAGGGGCAAAATGTACCACCAAAGATGGCATAACTATATTGTAATAGAGACTTATTATAGGCTCACATCAACCTGAGCCTCACTTTGGTGCATGACCCCGAGCTGACCCCGGCAAATTCAAAATGGCTGCCGTAATTGGCAAGAGGTCTATTTCTACGATTTTTCCAGCAACCTGTGGAGCCTGGTACATGGTAGAAGCTACGCAAGATCTAGCCTGGGTGTCACCCGATCATTACCGGGGCTCCTATACTCGCCGCGCGCCGCCCTGAAATGTTTCAGGGTAGTATAGGCGCATCCTCCCAGCATGCCCGATATGCTCGCTTTATTACAGTGCTTGGTAACATAGTAAGGACCTTAGCACTAAGTCGTCTATAGCACATCTCCAAGAGATTGAAATTCAGGGATATTGCAGTACATGATAGTATTATGAAGGTCTGCTAGGAAGAGATACATGGGTTTGGATATGGATAACTTGACACTAGATTACTGATTACTGTCACAGCTCGCTGGCAACAAAAAGAACTGGAAGCTACTTACAGTCGCCTGCGCTGCCGACCAATGATGATGAACTTGACACTTACCTAACTTTGTCCCGGATGCAGGGGTGCCCTCGTATATCTCCAGGTAGTGCCGGGTGCAGGAGCCCGGGGTGGTGATGTGGGAAGGGTAAGGGTCGATGTCGATCTCCTGAAACCTCAGCTGAACCGCGACAGAGTTCCCGAAGACAGACAGCGTCCACAGACAGTCCTCGTTGGTCTGGTAGGGCTGCGGGTAGTCCAGGCTGTTGAAGGACGTGCTGCCATACGTCGAGATCGGCCCCCCACACGCTGTGTACGGGAAAAGTATATTTGGCTAAGTGATAACCAGAACGGTAACGACACCTAGCGATTTGTGGCGGAAGTACCACGGACTGCATTTTTAGCGCGTCATGTAAGTGGTAATTCTTCATTCTCAAACTCAGTTTGTTTCTTTTTAACATCCTTTGTTATAAAAGAAAATCATACAACTTATTTCAAAGAATTACGAAGGGTTCTGCACATCGCAAAGCGTTTGTGTGTTTGTTTGTTTGTGTGTGTGTGTGTTTGTGTGTGTGTGTGTGTGCCTGTCTGTGTGTGTGTGCGCGTGCGTGCGTGCGCACGGTATACTATGCGGGACGGTGTCGAGAGCATATTTCAACGTTGAGCTTTGGAGACGTCTGGACCACTTCGACCATTCCAACGTCTTCTTAGAATTAGAATTAGAATATAACAATGTCGTATATCGTTAATTCGGCATCGACGCTTGTGAGCTGGCATTTCCATGACACTCGCGGAATGAAAAAACGACAATCGGGGCCCGAGGTAGCCTTCAAACCATACCATCGGGGGCTCCCCGATATCTCTACGGCACTGGGAGTGATCCCCGCCCGCCCAGACAGCTTAGTCCGCTCGGGGGTGTGTTTATGGCCTTGGATTAGATTAGGTCGCCACCCACGGTGGCAGCTCTATCAGTCTATGGCAGCTTAAGTAGACAGGCTGCGAAAGTCTATATGGCAGCTAAGTAGACAGGCTGACAGAAACGAATCGATTAAAGCAGACTGGGCCCGGTAAAACACCCCTTAGCCGACCCCTAGTAGCCTGGATGCCAGACCCCCAAACTCTAAAATATCTTTTGGGGGTCTGGCATCCAGGCTAACCCCTAGAGACTGGGACCAGGCTAGGCCCGAGGGAGCGGCGAAGTACATGGGTGCCAATCATTCCAGAAAAAGAGGCGACCTGTTATCTTCACAGATCGTAATATATATGGAACGTTAGGAACTGACACAGGCACGCTGTTTATCCGAAGAATCTTAAAACATATCTGTTTCAGTTTAAACTTTAACTGATAGTGACGGTCGTTATCGCAGTGTTATCTTAACTTGTGTTATCCTTAGTTTTTCAAATGCCACAAGCCGTTTTCTATTAACACTATCTTAGCCTCCTTCGCAGACTTCCTAGAACGGCGGCATATGTCTTGGGGGGGGGGGGGGGGGGCAAGGGAGTTATGTAGCCGAGGGAGTTGTGTAGCCGAGGGGTGACCGCCGTCCTATCAAGTCTGCTCCCGATCGGCTTGAATAAAGGGAAGGTGATTACGACAGCCATTCAGAGAGGCTATTAGGACGGCGGTCACCCCTCGGCTACACAACTCCCTCGGCTACATAACTCCCTTGTGTGTGCCCCCCCCCCTCCCCAAGACATATGCCGCCGTTCTAGGAAGTCTGCGAAGGAGGCTAACACTATCTTACGAATCTCGCGTGTCTTGTCATGGAAACAACGTCTACCCACCCTCGCTGTCTATACCCTGGGAGCCCAGACTAGTACCGGGTCGCTAGCGATTTCCTTCGGCGGCCCAAGAACAGTCAGCCTGACGGATCTTAATCAACGCTCCGGGGAGTTGTAGCATTAACTAAAGGCCGGTCACCCCGTATCGGCGGGCTTGGAGCATTCGGCCGCCGAAGGAATTGGCTAGAAGGAACCGGCTAAAGGAACCGGAAAAAAGCCCGATAAACAGTCTGGTTCCCAGGGTATGCCGTCTAGGCTTTGAGAAATGTTCTGGACTTTCATTTGCTACGTTTAGGTAATGAACATCGATGTAATTTCAATTACCAAAAGTAGTCAAAGTTGACAGTTTGATTTGGGATACTTATTCTTTGAACATCAAGGCACTAATTCAGAGTAGTTATCTCCATGAAAAATGGAGATATAGTTTTGGGTGTGTCTGTGTGTGTGTGTGTCTGTCTGTCTGATTGTTTGCTTGCTTGTTTGTTTGTCTGTTTGTGTTTCCGGACTACTCTAGTCACCATAACTCATGAGCCTCTCGATGGATTACGATTATATTTGGTATGTGGGCAGGTGTTGTGAAGCCGAAGTTCAAGGTCCACTTTTGGCCCCCTGGTATGTGACCTTGGTATTGCAGCAGAACTCCGTTTTTGTATCTTTTGACCTGGACGTGCTATGGTCTTGATTTTTGGGTGGCTGATAGCTTGTGATGTAACGAAGAAGTAATGTATGTTTGGGCCCCCTAGCAGATTGTTAGTCTGGTAGAGACTGGAGAAGGATAATCAAGACCCCCTCACTCCTCCCAAAATAACAAACACTAGTAAGGATGGCACCGTTGCTGCCAGATACATACATTAAATTGGAAACCATTTTCAAAACAGACTTGACCAAAGGATGCCACAGGGTCCCTGGCCTTCACTATGTGTAGTGTAGAAACGTGCCATTCAGGTTTATATAGGAAACGTGTTGACAGTTACAGCACGTGGTAAGTTGTCACCTGTCTAGCAGGAGATAGCTACCGAACTTGAGTTGCCCTGGAATCTTTCCAAAACGCATGTTTAAGAGAAGAATGCATTTTCATTTTTCTGGCACCAACTTAGACGAGCTTGCCGTGCACAGGCAGTGTCTACTTCCAAGGCTAGGCTTCAACTGTCTAGCAGGAGATAACTATCGAACTTGAAAAACCCTTAAAGATCCTTAAAGCTTTCCAAAACGCATGATTAACTTAGGTTTAAGAGGAGAAAGTATTTTCTTGCACCAGCTAATTATAAGACGAGCTTTCTGTACATAGACAGGGTCTACCTCCAAGGCCAAGTGATTGTTTCGCCATTACAAACTAAAAAAATGACATTTTACAAACCTTTCTTAGCATAATAGTCTACATTCACAAACTTGCTGTCTTCATCAACATCCCCAGCCTTGATCAACAACGGATCATCCCTGCCTATGCGCATGCAGTCTTTCGTTAAGATTAAGAGTTTTATTTGTGTTTGACAAACAGCAGAACCACACAAGGAGACGACCAACATGTGCTGAAAGACTCTTGCTTGCCCTTTGGTCAGAGTCGGAGATAGTTACGCGATAGGCAGGGCCTCCGCGAACGGTATTTTAGGCACAGTGAGTGGTGCGTTCCAAAATGCACCATGCTAAATCCAAACCATGTCAACTTAGCACATGGGGCAAGGAATAGCACATTTCAGGAATACAGTTGCATTTCAAAATGTGCACCGCTAAAATGATGGGTGCCAAAGTGTACATCATTAAAAAACCATGTCACTTGGCACACGGGGCATGGAATAGCACCATTCAGGAATACAGTTGCATTTCAAAATGTGCACCGCTAAAATGATGGGTGCCGAAATGTCCATCATTCAAACCATGTCCATTGGCACACGGGACATGGAATAGCACATTCAGGAATACAGCTGCATTTCAAAATGTGCACTACTAGAATGGTGGCCATTCAAACCCATGGCGTGGCACACGATGGTATTGCAAATTCAGGAATACAGCTGCACTTCAAAATGTGCACTACAAGAATGGTGACCATCCAAAGCCATGGCGTGACACACGATGGAATTGCAAATTCAGGAATACAGCTGCATTTCAAAATGTGCACTACTAAAATGGTGACCATTCAAACCCATGGCGTGGCACACGATGGAATAGCAAATTCAGGAATACAGCTACATTTCAAAATGTGCACTACTAGAATGGTGACCATTCAAACCCATGGCGTGGCACACGATGGAATAGCAAATTCAGGAATACAGCTACATTTCAAATTGTGCACTACTAGAATGGTGACCTTTCAAACCCATGGTGTGGCACACGATGGAACAGAAACTTCAGGAATACAGCTGCATTTCAAAATGTGCACTACTAGAATGGTGACCATTTAAACCCATGGCGTGGCACACGATGGAACAGCAACTTCAGGAATACAACTGCATTTCAAAATGTGCACTACTAGAATGGTGACCATTCAAACCCATGGTGTGGCACACGATGGAATAGCAAGTTCAGGAATACAGTCGCATTGCAAGATGTGCACCATTGTTTTAATTTTCTTCCTTAATGCTGGCGGAGAAAAGAAAACCTGACAAAATATAGAGCCCAGTAAAACGCCTAAAAAGACTAATCTCCAAGTAGATCTCCACGGTGCCAAAATCGTACAAAGCTAGCCAAAGTCAGCCAGAGAAGTTGTCAGGCACCGTCGGGCAGTAAAAACTCCTTCTGCCAGTTGGATACCGTCTTTGCAACCGTTGGGTCTGCTTGGAGACTATAAAAAGACGTCCAAAACAAGCCGGTGCCTACCCTCTGCTTGGAGAAGAGCTGTGGCATGCGATGGAATGACATGTTTTTGGCATACAGTGGTGAGCACACAACCGACAGTGATTTGTTAAAGAGAGTTCCACAAGACAGTCCCAGACAAAGAAAAGGGTACAACAACAGTTCAGTAGACCATTAGCCTGCCAAATCTTCATGAAAGGAACTGTTGTCAGCAAACGTTGGTTTAATCTTTGTGGGAGGAAGGAAAGTCTACGAAAAGTTTCAATCGGCCTTTTGTCCCATTTGTTGACTCACTATCAGTAGCGAACAACAGTAGGTCAGAGGTAAAGCAAAGACGTTAATGCCAGCCGCACACAGAAATGCCGTATATATGCCAGGGAGACTTTGATAAAACTTTGCCCTTTTCTAACGCATGAATGCTAACCTTGCTGAAATCGGACGGGCAAAGCGCCAACGGTAAAAGGAAAGGAAAGTGATCTCGAACCAGTTTAGCTCAAATGAACTCAATGAACAGATGAGCTAATCTTCCACTGGTCGTGACAGAGAAGACAGACGCTATGTACAGTATTTACAGCTTCATTGTACGGGGAAATTCCCTTAGCTCTTTTCGACAAGCACAATGAACAGTGAACCACGAACTTTAGGACTGCGACCCTTTCCGGTAGCGCGCATGTCGGGTGAAGAACACAGCCGGGATCGAACCCAGGGCTTCTAGTTCCAGAGGCAGGATCGCTAACCACTAGACTAAGCACGGTACACAGACCTATACACAATGGCGCTGAAAAGATCAGCGGAACGTGTTCATGTCTAACACAGACGTGTGTTTAAAAACGGGTACCTGCAATCCTTTGCGGTTTGAACATGTCTATAGACGCATCACCGATCATACATGTAAACAACGTCTGTTCAAGTAGATAAACAAATTTGCATAAAGAGATACACACAAAAAAGGCGGTTAAAACAGGTGTGTGGTTTTGATTTACGGTTAGGCTGTGTTGACTGTACGGTGGTGGTTTTCTTAGATCTTATCAAAGTGTCTCATTGAAAGGTCACAGAAGAAAGGACTTCGTTGAGAAGGATAAATGAAGACCAGAGACTCACAGAGAACTACTTGTTCTCTGAACACAACCCTCGCACTTGTCTCGCTCACTTTGACGGTTGATTTGCATGCGCCGTTGTGTGACAGTCACCTAGTATCATCGGGGCTGAGTTTAGGAATCTTTGGACGTCTCCGAGCCTGCATTAATGTAGTCTAAGCTTCGAAGACATTGATAAGTTCAGCTTTAATAGGATACTTCCTTGACGACGTTATTCAGATGCTGATGTTAACAGTTATGATAATAATTTGATTTAAGTTATATAGCTTTATTGTCTTTTGGTTGTTAAGCACATTTGCCGTACGATGATCCCCTTAGTTTCTCGAGCCGGCAAAAGCTTCGACCACGATTTTAAGTGAGTTCTATATCATCACAACAACGTTGTATTTTTGCATGATGGATGTTGCTATACATTGTGATAGTGTTGCTTGAACCAATCATGAATAGAAATGACTAAATAAATTGAATTTGAAAATCCGATTTTCCGGACCCTAATTTTGCTTGGGTTTCCTTTAACATTTATCACTTGCAGGTTACATAAATCCGCCACTTTGAAAAACAGTGGCTGTATTTGAGTGCTAGCCTCTTGGGTCACATGGCTATATATAGTACATTGAAATCAATTTAATCGATTGTTCTACAAATACCTTTCCAGGATGTTGGTGAGCCCCCCTCAGCGAGTGAGTCCAAACCTAAATCCCTATGGTATTGGCTTTGATTTTAGTTTTCGTGCCTCAATCCATCCCTTTAAAGGCAACCAAAGCAATTTTAGGGCCCAAAATATGGAAATAAAAAAAATGCTGAAATCTTCATGGTAGTGACATTTACTAACACTATTCAGCATATTTGCGTAATAACTTCACACTTTGAGCATGTTAAAACCGCGCAAAAAGTGCCGTACATTAGTTCCCTTAGTTTCGCGAGCCTACAAAAAAACCAGCGACGATTTTCAGTGAGTTCTCACATCACAACGACGTCGTATATTTGCATGATGGACATTGTGATAATGTTGTTCGAACTGATCATGTGTAGAAATGACTAGATAAGTTGACTTTCAAAATCCCAATTTTCTGGCCCCAATATTGCTTGGGTTTCCTTAAAATCTGATTTAACGCTTTATTCTATTCATAAATCTCACAAAAAACTCTCATTAGCACGTGGGGAGGTCGGATTAGGAGCATGCATAATTGCGTTACTCGGGATTTTGTGAAGAATTTGCGCGCGGGGCATTGTTATGGTCGACCGCCCACTGGGCCTTTTGCAGGCGTCACAAAGATGGCGACCCACCGTGACCTCTGACCTTTTTGTTCGAATCAATGGTCAAGATTGGCGGGCAGTGGTCTTGTTTGTATGGTAATCCGATCTACTAGTCTTTTATCACGTACAAAAACATGAATATATTTCTCAGTAGTACGCAAACGAGCTGCTTACGAAAGCCTCTGTAGCAGTAAATCTTGTCAGAAATGTTTGAGGTAAATATTGTTTAAATTCATAAAAAATGTGCAAACTGGCAACTAGGCGCCACATATCAAATAACGTTATGTATTTGTCGCTTCAATGGGAATATTTTGGGTAGGAAGCACCATGACGTCACGTAAAGCGTGAATAATCACATTTCACGCATTTTTTTCGCCATGTAGGTCGCTTGGGTAGGCAGCTTGAAAACATTTCTTTGCTGGAATTTTCAGACTTTCAAATCTTAAGTTTTACTAGTTATCATTTAAAAAAGACCTTTACTCAAATACAGAATGTATTGATAAAAAGTGTTTTAAAACTCAAAAACAGGATAAAGGAAACAACAAAGGATCTTCCTCAGTGCATTAAACGACAAATATCAATATTCATAGACGCCTTATGGCACAACCAGACATATTTCCCTGCACAGTATTGTCTATGAGAAATGCACAGATTGAAAATTCGCGAGTGATTACGCTAGAGGTCACTACAGGTCATTCTTTCCCATAGTTGTCCCCAGACATAAATTAATGCAGCAATATTTCACATCATCCCGACCACGTTCAGAACAAAGACCAGACCTAGAAAAATACCCCTAACGGTTTAAACAGATGTCTGTCGGAAATTTAACAAAAGCTTTGGAGGTTTGAAAAATAGCGAGTACAAATAACAAATGTACGTACAGTGATTTGCAACGGCATTATGTTTGAAGCTCCATGATTTTATCTACCTTTTTTAATATCTTCAATAGACTATATAGATTTTAGACGTATGTAGTTTCAACGTACACATGTGTGAACCAGTTACAAGGGGTTTTGCGACATTCACGCCTATGTAATTTTTCCCATCAATTGAGAATCAGTAGACTGTATCATTACTCGCGAATCAGTTGTTACAATAGTACCTTTGTGGGCGACCTGCCAACTCGAAGTGCTAGGCATTTTTCTGGTGGCATACGTTTTCCCCTCAAGGCGTAACTTGCTAAACTAGCAACAAAATCACCCATCTGTTTACATCATGTAATTTGTGAAACTTCAAGGATCTTTAAAGCCGTCATGCGGAGTTTGTAATCATTAAAGGGATTATAACCAATTATGCATGACCTCGTTAACTCCTCAGCCAAGACCCCCAAGGTATCATTCATCCACTAACATGTAAACAAGCACCATAGCCATGTAGGCAAACATTGAACCCAAACAACAAGACTCGTTTTAGGAAGAAAATTTAGGGTCTTTACACAACACCCCACACTGAAACAAACATTGCATGTGTATCATATATAGGGCAGCTTTGTCCATAGGCTGTCTACTTCTAGTTTTAGACTATATAATCTGAAACTTTCAGATATTTGTATCCAAAAAGGATACGACATGCTGTAACAGTAGCAGACTGTGGTTGTAGACAGTACATAAATTTGTACAGCTTGAGTGTAGCTGTACCGTTGGCGTGTAGCTGGGGTCGCGAATGGTATGCAAGCCTCGCGGCAATGTGTGATACACTCCTCGACCTGGGAGTCGATCGCGTTTCAAGAACAGAAGCAAGAAACATACATCTTAAAGACGCCAAGAAACACACACTCACCTCCATATGCCGTTCTCAAGACTCCCAGGAGGACAAGACACGATAACATCGTCCTGTGAAGGAAAAGAAACGACGAGAACATCTTAGAAAGCTATATGTCGACAACTCCACACCTAGTTGAAGCCTGCTCCCCCCTACTTGACCCAGGGAAGTGTTGGAAGTGATCTGCGTTGTGATTGGTTGACGGGTTGTTGAATGACCAACAAAGGGGACCATTCATTTCAGTCGTGAGTCACTCCGGATCAGGGGAGGGGTTGGAATATTCTCTAAATCTCCATTGACAGTAAGATAATGGTGACTTTGCTATAGACAAGTATTGATTTGTAACATGATCCGTGTACTCGTTTGTATTTGTAATTTGATGTTGTTTATGAAGACCATGTGATCAAGGACATTGACCTTGACGTGAGCAAAATCACGTCCGTAAGGTAGAACCATACCTGTAGGGCAAAAGGTATAAAACACAAATATATATAACGTTACCATATTGTAAAAAAAACACATTATACAATGGGCGTTCTTTCCAAACGTGTATGAAAACTTTTCTGTAACGTTAGATATGTTTAATGTATGATATGTCTTCGGACATTTACTTATTTTTCCTCAAAATATCTTTCTTCTAACTGGATCTTAATTTTGTCCATTTTGTCCATGTGAACTCTTTGTCCATTTAGAGAAGTCTTTCCTCTACCGAAAACTGAATAACTTCAATAAGGAAGGGAAAATCACAAAAATCTTATCACAGACGTTTCTTTATGAATCACATGTCCTGCGCTGTAACATAATTCAAGCTGTCTAAAGAGGCGCCGTTGATAATATATTCCTTGGTGCCAATGAAAGGGACTCTTCTACCCCGCTGAAACCCTGGGAAATTTGGTACGCAAATTCCAAACTGGCGCCCACAGAGGACCGACCCACAAAAGTGACCAATTTTCGGCTTCAACGCTTCGACGGGCTCTTCTTTATTCTCTTTCTCATTGCTAATAATCACCGATTTTCTTTTATTGTACTGCACAACAATAACTCAGAGATCGCGTGGTCGCGTATGCTGGTATTCAACTTATTGTGTTTTTGTTGTGCTGTGTTTGAAGGGTTTCAAATCCAAGGCCACTGCTACAAACGTAACGAGGGCTTTTTAATACAGGCGATGTAAAAGAGGACTTTCTTGTACCCCACCCCGGGTATTTCTGAATCAGCCCTTACAGAAACCCGCTCTTTCTACAATAGAAATGATTATTCATACGGTATTTCTGTACATGAACACATTTCCGTATTTGCCACTTATGAATACAGCCTGGCATAGTCTTGCCCACGACATCATGACGTCATGTTTACTCAAGGAAGCCATTCCAGACCATATATGGGTCTTCCGTGGACTAGTTGAAGGTGACGCACAGATTCAAATTTAAATCTTTAGACTTTAAAGTTTAGTCGTTGCGCACATGGTTTAATAATTATTACAGGTTTGCGTAGCAAAACCTTTGTTGGATTCGTTGGCGTGTGTGGTGGCCGCCATCTTGAATTGTGACGTCACAGGGTCGCCATGCAATTTTATTGGGAGGGGTGTTTTTTTGGAGTCGCTAGCGTTCTCTCTATTTTTAACTGAAATCAGCACACAACTATCACACAATCAACTCACATAAAAAGAAGAATTCAATACCAATTCATATCTATGAAAAACCCCGTAATCGCTAAACTAACATAGCAAACCCGAAGTATATGTAGCACAAATACTTATCTCTAGTCATCAACTTGAAGTGAACTTTTCTCAGAGGGATGCCTTCTTAAAAGACAACAGAACTTATGTTGGTGAAATGGAAAAAAAAAACCTTACGTGTATGGTTTGTGTAAAGGGGGGGGGGGGATGAATATCACAAATAAAATAGGTAATTTCCAAGCAGATTTCATACGGGCAAGTCTAGGGGGGGAAATATGAATATCACAAGTAAGACTTTTATGGGAAAGTAAAATTTATAGGTAATTTGCAAGCAGAATTGGGGTTCGGCTCTGTGTGTTGGTTTTTGCTACAAGTTAGCATGGATTTCAGACCCCAAATGTCTATAATATCAACTCAACACGATAGATATTATAGAGATAGGGGGTCTGGCATCAGATACAAGTCTACCGCAGAGAACATGCCACAGTGCCATGCAAACATGGGAAAACAATCGCATGGAACTTGTGCCCTTATGACCCCCCTTTCCCACGATCCATTACCTAATCTAATCCTTTGTCACCACACCGGTATGTCAAACTATAGTCATGTTGACATTACGGTTCAAGGCCCCCTACCTCTTCCATTGTTCTACAGGTAAAACAATTCCTCGGTCAAAGGTCATTTCCTTCAACAAGATTTTTAAATGCGAAGGAAAAACAGTTCCATGACATACGATATGCAAGGTAAACTCGAAGGCAAATATAAAGTTAGTAAACAACACACCAAACATAGGTATGAAATCTGTGAATAAACTGCTGTTAGCTAATCTTTGAGATGACGTTCAAAATGAATGATTTATAAAATGCATCTACGAAATATGACATTTAGTTAAATGGCATAATCCTGAATTAGACACACCCAGGTCAGGAGTTAACGAACCTTCCCCGGATATTGACCTTGGAATCAGTCACCTTCGTCAGAGCGAAGGAATGTCCACATTTCCCTCGCGCCAAAACTTCCGCGCTCTTCAAATTTGGACAGAAACTCAAAACACGATCAAAAGAAATCCACAACTCCCACTGTACTGTAATGAGGTTAAAAGTGAAAATGAACAAGCCCCGAAAATGTTAGCCTCTACTAGACTCAATAGGCTGCTGGAAAAATGATAAAAAATGGCCAAATAGACAGATAACTTGCTAGAAGAGTTAGCTTAGTAAACTAGGTCGCAAACTGTACTCACTGGCCAGCTACATCGTCTGGCATGTTATTGTAATATTTGACCCATTTCTATTATTTTTCCAGCTCCCTGTGTAGCCTGATAGAGGCTACGAAAATGTCTGAATTCTGACCGACCTAAAAGGCGAACTGGGTGTTACGTAGAGTGACGTATGTAGCTTTTCAAGTACTTACTGGACACATACGAGCTTAATCGGTTTGTTTGTGTAAAGTGGACGGTGTTGCCTACTGTATTTACACATGTCACGGAGCAATGGACGAGGAACCAGAACACTTTTCTAAAAAGGGGACGGTTCATTTCTTTGTAGTGCTAGTGGTAGATTACGGTCGCAATAAACCACTTCAGCAGCGACTACAAAAATAAGACGTAATTTGAAGATATAAGAATAAAGCAGACCGTGATAATTCATTTTAAAACTTTTGTTTAGGGGGAGGGGAAGAAATGTAGTTAACTGCGCGTGTCTAGTGTCACCTTGTACCAGTGAGTGAGTCATGTGAACACCTGAATCTATTTTGGTCGGTTGTGTCACGGTAAGGTTACATTCAGGTGTATCCTGTACGGAAATGCTTACAATGACACTAGGGCACTTTCATTCTATGCAGAGACGTTCTACCAGAATCCACAGGTCGCTAGAAAGATCTGGAAAGAGTAGACAACACGCGACCTTGGTCGCAAGCTGTACTCTTGACCGATCATCTCCTCTGACATGTCATCTGTCTACTTGGCCAATTTCTACCTCTTTCTAGCGACCTGTGGCACTCCCAGCGCCGTAGAGATACCGGGGAGCCCCCCGGTGGTATGGTAGAGGCTAGCTTCACCAAGCTTCGCCCTAGCTGCCCCCCAGGAACATCAGTGGACTCTCCCTTATTTCTGACAGTGCCAGACTTACGCATACAGTGTCCTTTACCCTCTATGTGGACACCTGGTTTTGCCTGATCAGACACCGTGAGTCATCAAACAATCCTACCGCAAACATAACAACAACCCTACAGTAACAGACGCTTCGAGCGGATAACAGACCTGCCATAACCACCTGTTGTTGTAGTTTTCAGGTTTATTATAGGCAAAACCTTTGTTGGATACGTTGGCATGTGTGGTGGCCGCCATCTTGAATTATGACGTCACAGGATCGCCGTACGATTTCATTGGGAGGGATGTTTTTTGAGTGTTCTCTCTATTTTTAACAAAGCGGCACACAACTATCACACATTCAACTCAAATAAAAAGAATTCAATACCAATTCATATTTATAAAAATATCCCGTAATCGCTAAACTAACAGAGCAAACCTGAAATATATGTAGCACAAATATTCAGCTCTAGCATTTTGTATCAAACGCTTTCGGAAAGTCGTCTATACGATATAGAGCGTTATGCTTCGGTGTATATTTTCAGACATACAACCTACGACCCTTCATAGGTCGTATACGTCAATGAGTGAGCACTTGATATATCATAATAAAACAAAATAGTATCAATGTTCTTACGATTTTCTGCTCACCACAGAAGGAGGGCATTTTGGAAAAGGAATAACTGCTTCAACTGAATATAATGCACCAAACACTGGATCTATATACGTTGATGAAGGTTAGACATCCAGGTAGTAAGACACGCCAAAAATAGTTACTCAAGCAACTGGATAAGATTTTGAGACTGGATCTATATATTGCAAATCATTACAAAGATTTGTAATTGATTCTATACTACGGTAACAAACACCCTCGCGGTGACCCGGAATGGACTCTGCTATTTCAATGTCTTAATTAAGAACATTGGACAAGAAAAAGAACTTGCAGTCAACGATATCATGTGCTTCAAACACGCAATTATAAACGGTACGAAAGGGATTACCGAAAAGCTTTGAATGTTGGAAATCGTCGCGTTTAGAAATTGCTTTTGTGATCTGCGTTACAGAAGAATACTATGAATAGTCATGATCCCATATGGTTACTATTTATAGAATTTTCACGCCAGATCATACGACTCGTATATGAACATACTTGTATAGCCTATTCTTTAGAAGGAAATTTTGCATCAACAATTAACGTGCCAACGCGTATTTGTCAACGGAATAAATAATACTGAAATGTCCAAAATATCTTCCCCTACTAGAAAAAGCGGATAACGTACCGGTACAGGTTAATAGGGTGATATAACATGAATAGACATTGTTACGCCATGGCGGAGTAGGTCACTCTATACAAAGGGATGTCCTATATATCCTGTACACAGTGCTTTTTCCATACCTAAGCGTTACAAGGCACACATATGAAACACTATAGCTACTTTCAGTTTGCTCTACGGCTTTTACGGTGTCAACATGGCGTATCTGTGTTCACTGACACCTGTTGCGTTGGTAAACAAGCCGTACGAGGCTTAGAGCCTCTGACCAAATGACGCATGTGGTCGCGATGCACGTAAAGATGTCGTCTGATTTTTACCTCAGAAAATGTCGTCTGATTTTCACCTCAATACGGGGTGCGTAGTGACTAAATGACATGAGCTACATATATACATGGGGGTTTAAAGGGGCCCCTGACAGCTTTCTTTAAGTTTTAGGTAAGAAACCCCCTGCGCCATCTTATAATAGAAGCCCCTGGAAGCTATAGACCTTTCTGTTACGCCAGATCAACAATATGGCCGTCCAAAAACAGAACATGCGTTACTGAATTGATACCGGTAAACTGGCATCTTTCTCATTGGTCTGGTCCTGAATGAAATTAAAAGCATACCTCCAAAAATCATATTTCAACCCCGTTCTTTGCCGTATGTTTGCTAACATTCTCCTACTTTTAACACCGTGAAAGACCACGTGAGGTAAATTATACACGCAGCTTGCCGGTCTTAAACACCTTCTATCGCCGATAATGACTCGAATGGACTATAACAAGGCGATAAACAGGTTATACCAACACCTACCTTATCATGTTGAGGAGGAACACCGGAAAACTTACGGGAGAATCCGAGCAAAGATGTGGTCCAAACAGGGCGAGAGACGTTGTTTCAGAGACCGGCACTTGTTCACATAGCGTCCCTTTGGTAATTTGAATACACCTTGATTTAGTCTACCTTTACTCATGTTTCTCCTGAGGACTATACCACATCTGAGTAGGGGGTAAGTACGCCAACTGATTATAATAATAGAATAATGCATATTGCTTTTGTTACGGTAATGGATGCAGAGCTACATCGTTGTTACTTATATTATCAATGAACAAACTTGACTTTATTCTCTACGCTGTATATCAACGATAGAACAGTAGTGCTTTCCCGCACACCCCTATTGTAATGGTATGACCGGCCTCCATGGCTTGCTCGGTAAACAACAATATCTCCTTTGACAAGAAGCCGGTCTAAAAAGGTCGTTCTCCTTGGCGAAGAATGTGAAATATGTACCTGGTTATAGGTACAAATATTCCTTTCTCTTCCCTACATTAGACTAATACTCGGTTGCTCATACGTTCTTGGTCAAAGTTTGCGGACAGAACGTTGTTAAACAATTCCAAAGCGTTTTAACCACATACAATTACTAGTAGAGTCTATATATCAATGCAAAGATATCGATGATGTACTAAATGATATGTCAATAAGCCATAAACAGCACCCAACTTTATTTTAGATAGAATTAGTTCGCAAAAATTACTGGTTCAAAGAACAGTTATCATAGCACATGTGTTAATAGGTAGTTAAGATTATTCTTGGCTACTCCATTTTGCGTATTGCCGACGTTTTGTCCAATATTTACCATGACCTGCAAAATTTTCCCACGCCGCTGACTTTAAAGGGACGAAAAGAAAGGCCGCCGTGCCTTAGTTTCAATTGGATTATGGGTCAATCATGTATCTCATAATCACGTGCATTGTTGGGGTAACGCGATGGAAAGGAAACTAACTCCAAGCAGAAGTTGTTGGAGGCCATTGGAACTTTCTTATTATATGCCTCGTTTTTTGTTACTCTCCAAGCAGAGGAGTGCTTGATAAGACGTTACAACCGTAGTGATTATTCGCACTATATTATTAACTAAGTTATCTTGATAATGTATACTGCGAATTAGTAAATGATATTATCTCAATAATTAATTTCAACACCCCTCTGACAACGTTAAACAGCTTCTAATTCTACGTGGTAGTTTGCTTATATCAATAGGAAAATCATGATAGCTACCCAATATTACATTACAGCAACTATTTTTTAGATAATGTGTCATTTTTTTGCTTTTCCTCCTCTGTCTCTACATGTATTCATTCACATATTCACACGTCTTGTCAAACATTTTATTTTCCATAATGTACAAGTGACGTCGAGAATATTAGTTGTGTTCAACTTAAGTCCGCCGTCACTTCGTCTATGTCACTTCATTTATATTATTTGATGTTTTCTTCGAATGAAAAAAAGTCCTGTTAGTACATATCTTCCTTTATACAAACTATTGGTATTATTATTTAAAAACATTATGATATACAAAACAAGAAATAGCATCATAATCCATCCAGAGGTTCTTGAGTTATGCCGATTACAAAAACCCGAGAACACAAGCACACCCAAAACAATATCTCCATCTTTCATGGAGAAAAAAATGCATCCCTTTAAGGGAAAGCTACAAAAAAAAAAAATTAAAAATCCTACTATGCTATGCTTAATGTAGTCCAAAGTGACGTTCTTATTTCAAGTTGTTTCACATAGTACATAAGTCCGTCACAGTTCTTGGATTTTCCACCGTTTGCAACTTATACCGTGCTGACGCCTTATCACCTGATGATTGAATTATATGACGTCAGTGTTCTAAATTTTTCACCTGATGATTGAATTATATGACGTCAGTGTTCTAAATTTTTCACCTGATGATTGAATTATATGACGTCAGTATTCAGTGTACCATAATTATCAGGTGAGAAGGCGTCAGCACGGCATAAGTTGCAAACGGTTGGAAATCCAAGAACTATGACGGACTTATGTGAAACTACTTGAAATAAGAACTTCACTTTTGGATATATTAAGCATAGCATAATAAGATTTTCAATTTTTGGTGTAGCTTTCCTTTAACCATCCAGAGTGTTATTACTACAAGTTCTCATACTAAACTGCTACAAACCCGCACTTCAACCACTGAA
This sequence comes from Branchiostoma lanceolatum, assembly GCA_035149815.1. Lineage (NCBI taxonomy): Eukaryota > Metazoa > Chordata > Leptocardii > Amphioxiformes > Branchiostomatidae > Branchiostoma > Branchiostoma lanceolatum. The sequence continues at coordinate 12,314,266 of CM068880.1, forward strand.
CAGCCGAATCACTCAGTTGGGTAGTTATTGGCTGAATTTCAAGATGGGTATTCAAGGGAAATATCGTCAGATGGGGATTCAACGCGGGATGGCGCATAGCTTGTAGGAATGAGGAGTTAGTGTGATCCTCATTATGCCTTCATCAGACGGTGTAGGAGCGCCCTCTGGCAACTTGAAGGTGAAGTTCTGCAGCAGGCTGGAGAAGAGAAGAAACAGCTGCATCTTGGCGAGCTGTTCTCCAAGGCACCCCCGCCTTCCTAATATGGAGATATAACAGTACGCAGAAACATATTGACCTCACTTGCTATTTTGCACTACTTTTCGTCAGTGTCACCGAAAATGAATGAAAAAAGTGAATGCGACCAAAATACTTACTCAAGCAACTGAATGAAAATTTGAAATAGTCAAAACTGGATAAAATTTTGAAAAAGTCAAAACTTGAAAATTTGATTCTTTCAAAATTTCATCCATTTGCTTGAGTAACAATTTTTGGCGTATCTTATTACCTGGATGTCTAACCTTCATCAACGTATACGTGAAAGGTTTATTATGATCATTATGATCAGATATAAAAAAAGTATATCGCAGCCATAGGCTGAATGAAGTACTTTTTTTACACATTTTGCTTAAATCTTTATTGACATTCGGAAACTGTGGACAGGTCGCAAACCATAGGTCGAAAATTGTACCCCTTTAGCGGACTGACCCATCTGGTGTTATCTGTCTATTTGGCCAATTTTTACTATTTTTTCAGCGACCCGTGGAGCCTGGTAGTGGATATCTTAAAGAGGGCCTACATGGGGGGGTCCCGACAACGCTCTACGCTAAATTCGGAGGGCCGGCTACGTAATACGCTAAATTCAGAAAGCTTCCCTACGCTCTACACTAAATTCAGAAAGCCCACCTACGCTCTACGCTAAATTATGGAGTGGTCGGCAACGCTCGACGTAGAATTAAAACGGCCGATTACGCTCTATGTAAAAGGGGCGTGCAGGCCCTCCTTAAACATACACAAGGTGTGTCTCCCCTCAAACAAGTGACCTCTGGCTTTTTACATCCCATCTGATAGGATGTCCTTAACCGAAGCTATGTACTCTTTTTTTACCTGACTCGAGTGAGGAAACTTAAATGCTTTTCCCAAGGGCACAACATCGGGGCCTGCAACGGATCCGAACCCAGAACCTTTAGATTCTAAGTCAACAACCCTAGACACAAGACCATCTTCCCACCTATTACAGTTTCAGAAATACTAGTAATGTTACAAAATAGGGGACAAATTACCTCCTCCAAAAGGCAAGAAGGACTTGGGCTTGTTGATGACGTTCCCTTCCGGGTCCAGAAACCTTTCGGGGTCAAACCGGTCCGGATCAGGCCAGTAGGCGGGGTCCATGTGGAGGGAGTGGAGGTTTGTCAGGATCTGTAGCAGATGAGAAAAGTCTTTTAGCTGTATAGATCGGGGAGAATCCAGAAAATGTCCAGATACAATCTCTTCCAGGGAGGAAAGGGTCTTCTTTGTGGACTTCAATGTAGAGAGGAGAAAAGAATTTACGTTCTATAAGGTACAAGAATTGGCAACTTGTTACGTTTGTGAAAACGGAGGTATTGTTTTTGGTTTGTTTATTCTGGTGTGTGTGTGCAAGTGCCTTCCGTTGGCCCGGGTCCAAGGTTAGCCAGGGTTTAAAGTCGTTTAAGATGGGTGGTAGGAAAAGGAGTTGGCCCGGGCTCAAATCTACGAGGATGTCATGTATACGAGTAAAAGCTTGCAGTATTGGAAGCCTGTATTTTTGCCGGGGTCCAACATCCCACAGAAAGGTAGGAAAAAGCATAGATAGAAATAGCGAGACATTGGCAATAACGCTGACTATGATATTTACAGAAACTCTACAAAGTCACGGCGGCAAGAGACCTTCGATTTCTTATTTCTATCTTTACACGTTAAATTCTGAGAGGGTTTACAGAAAGTTGAGATCTTTTGACTGACTAGTGTACCTTGGCTCCCATTGGTATTTCAAACTGGCCCACTGTGACGTCTTGTGTGGTGGCGTGAGGCAGACCTAGTGGCCCAACAGGACGGATCCGCTGTACTTCCATCAGTGTAGCTTGTGTGTAGGGCAGTTGGGCACGGTGGGACAGGGCGGGAAGGGCGCCTCCAACAGCCGCGTCAAGCTCCGCCTGTACCTGTGCGGTTAAACCATGGTGAAGCAGAAAACGGTGACCATTCGCATCTCAAAGGTAAGCATCACATAGGTGGAAACATTGTTAAAAGACGGAAGTACTTTGGTGACATGATCACCCAATAAAGATAAAGATCACCAGAGCCTAGTGTTGATCGGCTCGGTTCCCACTTACTCGGAACACAGCGATGACAAAGGATTGCACAGACACGCACAGTACAATCAAACTCGTCTATTCAGGCATGGTCTCCTCACCAGACAAAGCAGGGCTCAGTACGCATGCACAGACTGATACATTTGTAGAGAGGGGGTTAAGGGATTTAACTACAACTACTATAACACCTAGAACATCTCAACGTACCAACATCGTGTAAACCTATATGGTCACAATTGTAAGAAAAGGCCCTGCCGGAAAGTTTACGGGCTTTTTTTTTCACTTTTGGGCGTGATCCTAGTTGGCCCCGTGGGACACCAGGGCGGCTACCGGGCTATTTGTCGTCACGGCCGGATCCCTTGAAGATTTTAACTCGGGGTTAAAATGATCTCGAAACGCGGTAGAATAACAGACGCCGTAAGCTAATAGTGAGAACACCGAGTTTCAAGTCCCGCAATCCATCGGGATAAATTTGTGGCTTTGGGGCCCGGCCGGGGTTACATCCCCTACGGGCACCGGCACAAATGTGACCGTAGTAAAAGGGAAGATCTGTGGCAACAGAAGCAGAGGGAGGCCACGCAGGAGATAGGGAGACGACATCAGGGACTGAACATGCAGGTCACAGCAGAAATAATGCACACAAAGGGCAAAGGACATCTAAGGATGGAGGAAGTTGGTAAAGGAAGCAACCATAGTCCCCGACCCTCAAGATGAGGATGGGAAAAGGTGAAGGTAAAAGGTTGTATATATATATGTACAAGAAAAATATATTCATGATGTGAATAGTGTAAAGCGATAACACAGTTAAGAATTAGTAGCCATAGATTGAATATAGAAACAGGTAGATACTTTTATGTAGATCCTGACCAAAGGTTTTGCCCATTCTGCCCAAATCGAATTGAAGATGGAATGCTCTAAATATGATGCCCTACGCGATAAGTTTTTCTCACCTTTATCAGTTCAAGTACTTCAGATTTTAAGACACTCAATGCTACAGATAGATATCTTTAGATGCAACAGCTCACACAGTGTTAAAATAGGCAAATATATAAAAGATTGTTTTGTTATTAGAAAAAATAATGATACTCATAATTAGCCATACTTGGATCATGTAAAAAGATAGTTATTTTTTTGTAGTGAGTACTTTTATTTCATACTTATGTCTTGTTCTATGTTAACTGTTGTTGCCATACTTTGTATCTGCTATAATAGCCGTGCAATAAAGGTGTTCTTCTTCTTCTATATTCATAGAATTGTACGTACCTTCTTTTGGACATACGGATAAAGGACCATGTACAGAAGACACCATCTCATAGTGTTGGTAGTTGTGTCCAGTCCAGCAATGAAAAGCTCATACACGATATACATCACTTGTTCCTCGGTGAAATCTTCCACTTTTTCCCGCTTTTCGAGTTCAACAAGGCAGAAATCGAGGAAGTCTCGCGGATTCTCGCGGTCCAGGTTCAGGCGATGGCGCGAGATCTCCTCCAAGACGAATTTGTGGATCGTCGCAGTGCACTTGCTTACGTCACGGAGGGACCTATTCACTGGGAGTTCGAATGTAAAATGTCTGTTAGTTTATTTATCATATACATACAGTTACATTTTGTCAAGGGTTGGGCCCGATGTCTCCTCTATTGCAAGAAAAACATCAGTTTTTCCCCTCGATGCGGTGGTTACTGAATCACAACTTAGACCAATTAAACACACAAAAAGAGAGAAACACAAACTGCAAAAGATATATGTATCTTCTGCTTAGTCTCTATCTACGTCTACGCTGGATAGAAAATAGTAAGACCTAGCTGGATACTATTAGGGAGAGTATTTTGTTACATTTTGTCAAGGGTCGGATCCGATGTCTCCTCTATTGCAAGAAAAACATCATTTTTTCCCCTCGATGCGGTGGTTACTGAATCACAACTTAGACCAATTAAACACACAAAAAAAGAGAAACACAAACTACAAAAGATATATATCTTCTGCTTAGTCTCAACCATCTACGTTGGATAAAGAATAGTAAGACTTAGCTGGATACTATTAGGGAGAGTATTTTGTCAGTGAAGTTAGGCATGCACGCATAGCTCGGTTCATTACCTCCCATAGCGGCCCTGCAATTTCCAGCCTGTGAACTCGCTTCTGCCGACGTTTTTGACAGTTGCTCGTGAGTAATTAATGAGCTAGCCTTATTTGGCACAAACAGTCGTTATTTTTGCTCTGAACCAAAAGTAGCGATGAAAGACGTAACCCGATTGGTTGATAGCATCCCAGCGTCCTTTGCGCTTTTGCTCGAGATGAGCCTTAGCAAACCCTCTGATAGGCTGAAGCTGTTTTGGTGGTGACGTTGCCAGAAGCGAGTTCACAGGCTGGAAATTGCAGGGCCGCTATGGGAGGTAATGAACCGAGCATATCGGGCCTCCTGGGAGGATGCTCCAAGAAAAATGTTACCCTTACCATAAGCTCGCTCCGCCAATTGTGCAATCTCTATTTGCCGAATTCTATTATCCACCAACCATTAGGAGGCTACGAGGGGTGATCAATAAGTCATTTGCCTCCCCCAGAAAAAGGTGCACAACTCAACTATCGGGGGAAAAATGTCTACCAAAATTCAAATTATTGTGATCGTTAATTTGCAGGTGACACCGCACAAAGTAACGTTAAGTGAAGTAGAAGGATAAAGACAAGGACAATTGAGCTGCAATCTGAGGTTAGCGGGCCGATTTGCTCTGCTGAAAGTCGGATACCACTTCGTTTTAGTTGAAAAAGGAAGGGAATGTTCATCAAACATTTTGACAAAAAATGAATGTCTTCGAAGATTTTATGCCGATTCATGGCATGAGTAGCTCCACCCACACAGCTCTGATCACAGTTCAACCCCGTTTTTCTTGCCACTGACCTACTGGTTTTTAAATTGACGTCGACTGGAACGCAATGACCACAATAATGTGAAATTTTGTGGATATTGCTGAAATACGTCATACTACACACTTGTGCCCCGAAATTTGAGTTGTGAACTTTATCAATTATAGGTGAGGCCGAGGACTTATTGATCACCCATCTTATACTGTAAATGCATTTAAGTTCGCGTGGTTTTGATTTCGCGGTAGGGAGAAAATGGAGTGTTCGCGGTGGTTTTGTGTTCGCGTTTGAAACAATAGTAGCGCTACAGGAACGCCGGAGAAAAAAACATAAAACCACCGCGAACATTTCTGCATTTTTTATAAAGACAATTCAAACTCTACAACTGGATGAAAATTCGGAGATTTATTTCCGGACGTTTCGAGTGACATCCATCACTCTTCTTCAGTGTCACTAAAGTGAACTAGCAGAACTAACCAGTACTTATATACAATAACTAGAAAACCGGTTTTTACATGGCAAATCACACAGTCATGCATAAGCGACATTGTAATGTAAAATAAGTTAGGAAGGTTCCTATGGTAAGACAACACATTGTAATGTAAGAAAGAGTGATGGATGTCACTCGAAACGTCCGGAAATAAATCTCCGAATTTTCATCCAGTTGTAGAGTTTGAATTGTCTTTATATATTGTTTACCTGGATGTCTAACCTCAACAAACGTATTTCTGCATTTTGTACTCACCACCAGGAACAAATCGCAGGAACGGGAACACGTTGATGATCTGCCCAGCCCCGAGTCGTTCCACTGTGACGAGCACTGCTTCCGCCAGTTCTTTGAACCTCTCATCACCATACTCGAAGCGATTTCCAAAGACAGTGGAGCAGATGACGTTGGCTATTGCAACTTGGAGGTCACTCTCGGGGTCAAAGGGCACTCCTTCATATTCTGCGACCTACACAGGGTGAAAGGTCAAGTGAATACAATTATCATTTTAAATTACCATTTTTTTTACGTCCAGATAAAGAATATTTGACTGAACTCACTACCTGTAGTCTCCACGTTGGCATATTGAAAAGATGATAGTCACCTGTTATGTCAATTCTTCCAAAAATGTGGTAAATGTCAATAGATAAGTAAAGAATATGACAATAGAAATAGATTTTGTTCTGTGGAATGATAGAAATTGTGAACGTCAATACTCTACCTATACAAGACATCACATGCTCAAGCGTCTACTTCATAACAAGAAATGGTTTTATTGATCCAGATTTTGGTGGTTGCTTTACAACGTGAGTACTTCTATGAAACGTGACGGTCATTATTAAACGCAGTGGTTGTAATATGATATGACAAAGACCGAACGTTTTCAGTAAAAATGGGTCAAGATGGTTTTCTGTTCTGAAACAAGTTTTAACCGTAAATTCCAACACAAAATTTGACTTACCCAAATTTCCGACTGTACAACACCAGTCTTTGTCAAGAAATGAGCAATTCACTGCTGAAATGATGTCACGTTATGCAGATAGCACACGTGACTCGGTGGCCAGCGGACCATAAGTTGTAGAAAGTCTGTGGCGTCCCCCGTCTCTTTGGAGAGATGGTTGTAAGGTCGTGACGTAATCTCAGCGTTGGAGTGCTCATTCCTTGACACAAAAACTGGTGTTGTACAGTCGAAAATTTCGTACTCATATTAACTTCCAAGCTATGGTTTTCTGTTGTTGGAACTTACTAGAAATTTTCCCACAGTTTTTATACTTACTACCTATTTTCAAACGTCTAAGATTTAGAATTTACCTTGTCACAAAGACAGCCGGTTTCCTCTCGAATCTTCTCTTCAATGCTGCCCATACCTTCTTTCACACCGAGGGTCCTAAGGACTGTCGAGGCGAATTTTCTCTTCTGTTTGAGCGGTTTTCCCCATTGTGCACTGGAGATACCTTATGTGGCCATTCATGTAACACAATAGAATAAGCGCTTTCACACCTGTAAATACGCGTGCGCGGTGACAGAAATTGTGGGTAATATATCGAAGGCGAAGGTCCCTCAGACGTAAGCAAAATATGTCGGGCCATTGTTATGCAAATCGAGACAATGGTCGAGACGAGAATTGTTTACAAGCAAGGTGCCTTCACCTTTGACATAATACCCACAATTCCTGTTGCCGCGCATGCGTACTCAGAAGTGTGAAAGCATACACATAAATAAAAGGTTCCTTTAAGGTCTCATTCCTGTATTACTCCGACTGGGTCTATATCGGTGTAAAAATTCCTTTTAGCTAGCCCAGGTGATATCAAGCGTCAAACTGATGAAAGCTTGTTTGTAACGGAAGAAATTAACAGGTAAAGTTCGGCAGCCGCGCGCGAGGTCGGACGTCCACAGCCGGACATTGGCGGTAATTCGGTCGATCACTTTCAGCTGGAAAGTGCCTATTTAGGGGGTCTAGCTAAGTGCCGTTTGTAATTGCCATAAAAAGGTATTGAATGCCAACTGGTAGTTGGCAATTTTTTTCAAATGATCTAGGGTAGATGAGCTCAACAGAGAATGAATGACATTGGTGCATTTCCTATAGCTTCATTACGAACGCGCCCATGTAAAACACGTTTTATAACATGTAAGCCTATGGGGCGAAAAAACTCATGAATGAGACCTTATGTAGATTTCAATATACAGATAAAAAAGAAAGGAAAATTTAGGTAACGAACCATTGATGAGTGAACCCCAAACAAAACTTTGACCTTGAAACAGACTGGAGTACTAATTAGTATTACTACGTATACATACCCGTCCCAAAACCAGTTATGACATCAAACAAGTAGTTTTGTCCCCTGGACGCGAACAGCTCGGACCTGTCCACGAGCGCGTCCTTGACGGAAGTGTATCCGTTCAGAACCACCACATCTTCCATCCCCATCCTGACCGTGAAGACGTCCCCGTACTGCCGCCTCCACGCCGTCAGCTTGAGGTGAGGCGCTCGGCCCAAGGCGAGGAGGTGCCCGAGGACAGGCACACGCCCCGCCGGGTAAGGAGGAAAGATCCCGGGACGCCTCAGATACAGGTACGCTATAAGAAAGACAAGGCTGAACACAAAAAATGTCTGGAGATTTAGACGGGAGAGCTCGAAAATCTCTAAAAACAGTACGCCAGCCGCCATCTTTGCCGAAGAATGTTGTTTCAAGGTTATAACCTGTTTGAGGTCATCTAGGTTGAAACTTCGTTAACACCAGTCGAGCGAGCTAACTGTAAACACACTGTCCTTGAAACGTGTCACATTCAGGGAATGGCGTTCTAGCGAACATGCCATGTTTCATTTTGCAAGCGTAGCTATCGTTACAAAGATACTTCAGTAAACAAATAAGCTCAAATACCAGAATACTCTCGTTGTAAGCACGTCCATGTCAGGCAAGTAACACGAAGACTTTATTCATGCATAGCGCAACCACTGACAATTGCAGTTCAAAATACAGTTGCTAGGGGGCCCAACATATATCACTTGATAAAAACCTTTGATTATGAAAAACCTCTGCTCTTATACTTTCGCCATTACAAAGAAACGAAAAAAAGTCGACTTCACTTAGATTGTGATTTTTGCAGGGAAACTTGACAATGTATACATGCGGCTGTGACCTGTACCTAACCCAGTGGGTATATACTTTGTACAATAAAGGTACCCATTCATTTTTTTTTTAAATGTCGAAACTATAGAAATCAAATATTAAAATTACAAGTAAGAAACGATTTCAAGGAATGACAGAACGTATGTCAATGTATCAGTTTGCATTGGCTTCAACAAACATTGAACTTATTTGTTACTAGAAGAAATGGAGATACAAACAAACACGTGTCGCATGGAACTATGCTTACAGTTTGAAACACAAAAAATCTTTGAAACATTCATCATAGAAATGAAGTGGTAAAATTCAATTTACAAATTACCAATGACCTTACTTACTCAATTTAAGATATCTAAACATAAGACTTCTAGTCTTCAATAGAGAAAACCAAAATCTACGTCAATCTTTCGTGACAAATGTATGAATTCATATTCATAAATGTTCCATTTAATCATTGTAAATAGAATCTATTTCAGAGTCAAAGTCATTACCATTGTGAGACTGCAATAAATCCTTCTCAAATATCAAAACCGGCATCTACAAAGTGTCGGTGCATCACGACATATCTGTATATCTCAGTCAGTCTAGAAGACTATAGGCTTAACTGCAATTGGTGAAATTTACGCACAAATAAAGCTCAAGTTCAGGTACAATACAATACAATACAATTCAAGTTAGTTCAGTACTATATATATATATATATATAGAGAGAGAGAGAGAGATAGATAGATATATAGATATATATATATATATAGATATATGTGCACAGTCATAGATTAGATTAGTTCTCTATATTTGTAAACTATTAGTAATAGTTCAACTCTCATGTGCTTAAATTGCCATACATTGTACCCCAGTTACAAGTGTCGCGCAATAAAGTTCTTCTGTGCAGAGCCGATAGGTAAATTCATCAAAGAATATTTACACCTTAGAATCTGTTCTTATCAATCATGCTAATTCATTCATATGCTTGTACGTAAGTAATTCATTTGTGAAATTGAATCGGTCAAAAGGAGAGTAGTTCAGAAATGTGAAACGTCCCCAAGACGCCCCCTAGCGAGTTTCATGTCATTTGCCTAACAGCTACATACCTGTTTAACGCACGTACGCACGTCCCGCTTAATGCACGTACACATGTTCTTATTAATTAGTTACACTTGAGCGATGACAACGGGGCCGGGAAACAAGCACTGAGTCAGTTTCTTTACAACAGGTCATTTATCGTTAAATAACAGAGAACTACAGTGAAACCGATTTTGTCTTGAAGACCTCACGAGTACTCAACGCAGGTAAACGCTTTCTGTATCTTGACTAAGAAGCAAAATTTATACTTGAGTTCACGTAAAAGTCAACAAATGTAATAAGGTGGGAAGAACTTCGTGAAGGAAACAAGATGGCGGCGAAGGAAACAAGATGGCGGCGAAGGTCATTTAAAGCTATAACACACTCAGGGAGTCTTCACTTGGCGTTCTTTGCATTTTTTGCACCACCCGACTGCGCGGTTCCTTGTGTTTTTATGTCAATTTTTCTGTTCTATGAACGTTCATTAACGTTGGCAGTAGGCACTGTTTATGCGTGTCGAAAGGTAAAGATTGGAGCCAAAGGAATGTTGCTTTAATTAATTAAATCAAAGGCTATGGCCAAACAACGGGAGAAACAGTTAATTGCGGTGATTAGATTCGAAGGGCGTGTATAAACTTTCAAAACTGTTCTTGCCAACATCTCGTAATTGTACCACATTTTCTAAAGATCTATGTGTAGAAATCAGGTTTGGTCTTTCCTTGCAATGTTTTTTGTTGTTCTCAATGTTGTTGTTTTCAATTTTGCTGTTCCCAGCCTCTTTTGTCTGATTCTTCCAGAGAGATTTTATTACGATTTATGCATATCATTAAGGTTTACAGTGAATTAACACTCTCTAGCGTCACACAGCGTCGCTGGCAGCTAATGACACATTTAACAAGAAGCTCTAAAGACCTGATTATCTATTTCATGTTTTTAGTTCTGAAAGAAATGTAGCACTAAAAACGGGATAATCGAAATAGTGGGTATAGTGGTATTCTGATGGTTTATTTAATTTTTTACCATAAAGAAGTATATCCAAATAATCCCTATGGTTGGAAAATGGAATAACACCCTGGCTATCAATTTATTCTATTAAAAAGGGTTAAATGAAATCTCTTTATGGTGGAAAGAAAGAATATCTCTTCTGTCACCAAAACGAAATTCCAGAAAACTCCTTATGGTGACAAAAAGAATAACATCCCCACTAGCCCCTTTTTCACAATCATAGGGAAATTCAAGAAAACTTATTGTGAAAAAAAGGGTAAAAGCCCCACTACCCCTGATCGACTCCAACCTCGGTAGACTCCGTTAAGTTTGTCTGACAATGGAAACCCATATATTCTAAAGTTAGGTAATTGTTTAGCCTGCCCTCGGCATTCTTTCTTTGACATATTTTTGGCATTCAACTGCACGATTCCTGTGTTGCTATATGTTCTACAAACATTCATTAACTTCTACGACCGTTAGACAATTGTAGTCGGTGTTTATTTTGCTTGTTCGAAGGTAAATCTTGGAACAAAAAGAATGTTGCCTAAAAGGACTGGCAATAACATTGTACTGGGGCAAAGGTGACCAATATGTCAGCAATTGATGTCGTTCACTTTAAATGTATCGTCGTGTTGTTGTTATCGTCAAACCGGCCGTTAACGCGTTGCTATGGCCCTTTGAAAGCTATGACCGCCCCGAGGTTAAACATTATAGGGCTTAGAGTGAAAGTGCCATTGGCCCGAAAACAACAGGTTTCTTCGCAGCTTGCATACTTTACACATAAATGAATAGACTCAATTTTGATCTGTTGTCTACTTTAGCTTATAATTTTGCAGTCACATATTACAGTAATCAATATGTGAAAAAAAATACTAAACTGTGTTTATGTGTTCTCCTCAGGGTGCAGTCGTAAATAACGTATAAAGAATCATCGGCTATGAGACATCGGTAGTCGTAAACTACATAATGCTTGCTTCCATGGCCAGTGGCCACCAAGCAAAGGGAGTGTTGCTGTTCTTTCTGCTGGTCTTTTCAAGTACAACTATGCCTGTACACACGGTAAGCCTGGATTCAGACCTGTACCTGAACTCGCGGCCACGCCTGGACCCACGACTGTGTCTGAACTTCAACCAGGTGCTGGCCCTCACAGGAGCCGTGGTCTTCCTGTCGATTCTTCTTGCAGCTGCCATTGTTGTCATCGTCTTCCTCGTTCTCAAGCTTAGGAGGTAAAAGATTAACGTTTATTTAAAAACTTTGGTGTCCGTATAATACGGTTTTTTGTTTGTTTTTTATTTGTTCATTTAAGTCTATCACAACGTGAAAGGGAAGGCAAAACAGGTGTATGGTAGCAGAACAACGCTGGTGTAAGTTTGATTTGTATCGTTTTAGCATATTGTTCAATGAACAATAGAAATGATAAATGCAAACATAAGTGAATTTTTTTTCCTTCAGACTGTCGAGAAAAGCCGTTACTGAAGGCGCTACTGGTGCAGAATCTGCCACTATTGGCGGAGGAAGTTCCCAAGCCACTACGAGAGACGCCAACAACCTAGCGACATCCATCGGAACTACAGGTCAACAGTCTGAATCGATATCAACTAGGTTAACCAATAGAGGTGCCGTCGCAACAAATACCGTGCCAACCCGCTACTTACATAACGTAGAGGAGGAATCTCCCTACCAAGATCTCAACCATGACACTATGGAACCCAAAACCTACACCACTTTTGGGGAAGGGAATCAGAAAACACAGAACGACCACAGCACTTATACAAGTCTTAGTCATGAGCCAGTAAAAGAGACATCCCCCTACCAAGCGCTCAACCCTGACACTATGGAACCCAAGACCTACACCAGTTTGGGGGAAGGGAATCAGAAAACACAGAACGATCAAAGCACTTACACAAGTCTTCGCCGTGAGCCAGCTTTCTACCAGAACATGGCCTTCGTGGGAGACCAGGGCGCCTTCGAGGCTGAGGCGTCAAAGAAAGCACCGGCCAGAAAATATGCTGCTAGGTCGGATGGAACGATTCAAGAAGAGCTTGAGATGGCAGAATATCAAGACCATGGCTACCTGGACTTAGATGTTCAAGGCTAGATCAACCAGTGTAAGGTTCCGTCGGAGGGACTATATGGATGGTATCATTTCTAGCTACAGCAGAACATGTGTTCGTAGAACATATTGTAAAGTATTTCGTTCTTATGCTAATGTGAGGACATTTTATCACACCAGGCATTTACTTGTATCAGTTTTCTTAATCTCTACATGAAATTGAAACAGGGATTGATATATGCTTCATTAAAAAAAATAGGAAAATGAACTGTATATGCACTATTATACAGCACCTCACGTTTATGAAAAGTTATTCTTTTCATTACAAAAATGACGACATATTTAAGGAACATTATGGCCACTTTGCTGGCATGCATTTACTTCCCAACATGTAGTAAATGTGTTTTATGGTAAGCTTACTTTATTTTGTTGTTGTTGTTAAGAACAGGAAACTTTGATAACAGTTGGTACCCTTTAATATGGAAACAACGCTTTCATCCACCTGTATTTTTCCATCTACATCACCCGTACATGTAAATATACATACCATACTTAACACGCTGTAAACACTTAGGCTATAAGGTACAAAACCACTGCATATTTATATAGATAACTATCTTCAACATTCTTTGACCGACCTGACGTAAATTATAACACAATTGCCATGAACGTTTTTTTTTACAGAAATAGCATTAAAAAGTCAAATGTGACCAGTATGTAGTGTCGTGCACAACTTTTAAGGACCCGATGCCCTCTTTTTGAATCATTGTATATACTTCTTTGTAGATTTTCGCTTTAGCTTTATTTGTAATAATATACACTTTGAATAAGTAAGGGACTTTCTATCCTAAGATATGTGTTAGCTCCATCATTATTGATATCTTACACGTCACATTTTGACCTTTTTCTAATGTATGCGTTAATGACATCATTCTTGAAACCTTTATCCCTCACATTTTGACCTTTTTCTAATGTATGCGTTAATGACATCATTCTTGAAACCTTTACACCTCACATTTTGACCTTTCCTAATATATGTGTTAATGACATTATTCTTGAAACCTTTACACCTCACAATTTGACCTTTCCTAATATATGTGTTAACAATTGCTTTAGGAAAGGTGAATACAACTATGCGAATGAGGAACTCATTTGCATAATTTATGCAGAAGCTGCATACGTCTTCTGTGGTGAATGGTAGGGACTTTCTATTTGAGATTTAAGTAGGTTTGAGAGGGGTGAATACGATGGGATGTGTGTTATGCATAGTTCAGAAACTTCATATCTTATTCCTCATTTATTAATGGGAGGGTAATATCATGCGTTTTCTCAAAAATGCTGCTATTCACACACAAATAGTTTCTGGTCACAGACACACAGGCACACACACACACACACACACACACACACACACACACACACACACACACACACACACACACACACACACACACACACACACACACACATATTGCCTTGATTTAACTATTACCTGTCTCCGTGTCTCTTCGTGGTGTTCTGAAGTGCAGTTTATGTACGTTCTTCTAGGGGGCACCTACAACCTAAGGGGATGAATTCCGCCTTCGTTGATCACTTTTTAAACCAGTCACTATTTTCGTCTCTTAAAAACAAAACAGAACCGGAAAGTGATTGATAGTGTGCTGAGATTGCTTTATTACCATGTCAAGTAGGGGGGGGGGGTCTCGATAACAATGACGTAGGAAACATGCGTATGGCACTCAAAGTGAATAGATAAAAAAGTGCACTGAATCTTGTAAAAATGTTAAATCTACGTGGAAAACACAATAGAAACATCAGAAACGTATTGCTTATGAAAAATTATCAGTAGCTCGTAAAAGTTAACTCGCATTACAATATATTACATGCCAGTGCCTGCGTGTATTAGATGGAGTGGATCATAGCACTGATGTCCTTTACCGTCTGTCTTCCTTTCTTTTAACAATTTTCAAAGACGCCTTTGCCATTTTTTTTGTTCAAACTATTCAACAAATGCAAATATGCCATCTTTTTTTGAAACCTAGACAACAAAGGCGCCTCTACCATTTTTTCAAACTATTTAAAAATGCACCTGTCACCTTTTTTAAAACATAGACGCATATTTAACATAGTCGCCTCTGCCATATTTTTTTTTTCAACTATTGAACAAAGACGCCTCTGTCATATTTTTTTCTTCAAACTATTTAACAAACATTCCTTTGACATCTTTTTTCAAGCTATTTAACAAACAATCCTCTGCCATATTTTTTTCCAAACAAACAAAGGCGCCTCTGCTATTGTAAAAAAAAAACTATTTAACAATGGAACATCTGTCATCTGAAAGCTTCAACCACAGAACAGTCCTTGAAGACTTTGAACATCTAAATATTCAGTGATACAACAACTTGAGCTTGGACATAGAAAAATGTTGATCAAATTTGTGCAAAAAACGCTTTTAAGTGGTACATACAAAATAAACTAGTTCCTAATCCGGAACTATCTCAAAGAAGTTGTAAATAAATCATTCTTACATCAATATGCAATAATATGACGGTTTCATCTTGTTGAAATAAAGTGAATAAATATGAAACAATAGTTGGCTGATTACATTTACATGAACACTTCTTCACATCCTCACATATTTAGGCCCTCGCCCACCATCCTCTTTATAATTCATTTGTCATAACAGCAAAATTCAAATCCCAAAAAACCTGATTCGTCAACGATAAAATGTCTTATTGAAAACTTACTTTAAAAAGAATAAATACATAAATCAATGAAAATTAAGTAATTCTCTTCATGTTTATCAATAACAAAGGCAAGAATTTAAGCATTGGACTTATTTGTCCCAACACTATTCACAGTGTACAAATGATAAGCCAGAGGCACAGTTGGTCATATATGTACATTTTATAAATAATAAGCCGTTTTATATATATTACACAGTAGCTGATTGAAGATTTGGTTATTATCTCCATGAAAAATGGAGATATAGTTTTGAGTATGTCTGTGTGTGTGTGTGTGTCTACGTCTGTGTGTGTGTGTGTGTGTGTGTGTGTGTGTGTGTGTGTGTGTTTGTGTTTCCGGACTACTATAGTCAGCATAACTCAAAAACCTTGATGGATTACAATGATATTTGGTATGTGGGCAGGTGTTGGGGAGCCGAAATTCCAAGGTCGATTTTGGGCCCCCTGGTATGTGACCTTGGTACTGCAGCAGAACTTCCGTTTTTGTATCTTTCGACCTGGACGTGCTATGGTCTTTTTTTTCTTTTTGGTGGCAGATAGCTTGTGATGTAATGAAGAAGTGGTGTAGGTTTGGGCCCCCTAGCAGATTGTTTACACCACATAAACACCTGCGTCCTGCAACGGTATCGTCATCCACAGGTATTATTTTTTGTTATTGTTTCACAACAAACATTGGGGTATGGGGAGGCATAAACTCCAGGGGAAAGACAAGACTTGTACCAGGAACCCTCAATGCAGAAAGATATCGTGACACAATACTTGATCCGGTGGCCATCCCTTTCCACCATAACATGGGGCCGAATGCCTTGCTGCAAGATGATAACGCCCGCCCACACCGGGGAGGGATAATCGCAGACCATCTCCAGCATGCAGGTGTAGAGAGGATGGAGTGGCCCTCTAAGAGCCCGGACCTGAACCCCATCTAACATCTATGGGAGCAGCTTGGGCGAGCTGTCCGTGCAAGAGTGACCGAGAGAACAACGCTAGCTGACCTAGGACGACTGCTGGTGGAGGAATGGGACGCTATCCCACAGCATCGCATTGCGCGACTGGTGACGAGTATGAGGAGTAGGTGCCGTGCTGTAGTGACAGCGCGTGGCTGGATCACCCGTTACTAAGACTCCTTGCTAACCCGGTACTAAGACACAGATTGTTGGTTTTGATAAAGAATAAACTTAGCTTTCATGAATATGTCTTGTTTATTCTTGTTGATTTTTCACAATGCTCTCGTACAGAAGTCAATATCAACAGAAGAATATGTACGGAATAGCATGTTTGACTATAGTAAGGTAATCTGGGCACTTTATTTCTTCGACCCACTCACTTTAGCAGGCCTGATGCTTGTTTTATGAACTTGCAATCACAATAAGTTTGGTATCATGGGAAAGGAAATCAAATAGGCTTTTAAATGATATGTAATATATTGAAATCGGTAAAAAAATAACGGAAATATGATCGACCAAAGTTAAGTTTCCGAACTTTTTGTGCGTAGTTTATATTGAATATAATAGATATAATAGATATAATAATTATAATGAATATAATAAGTATGATAAACATAATAAATATTATGAATATAATATGATATGATATAATATAATTTAATATATTATAATATGCCGGGGTTGAGATTGCGATTTGGGAGAATCTTTAAATTTCAAAATAGTTGTAAAGAGAGTCATAACTTTTCAACTACGATTCATGTCACTTTAGATCAATTAATCAATTGATTTATCGGCAATACTGCCAAGTTGCAATCTCTTCCCTTACATATAAACATGTGCTTGTTTATTATCTCTTTGAAACATGGGGGTAACGTTTTGGGTGTGTATGTGTGTGTGTGTGTGTGTGGTGTGTGTTTGTGTTTCCGGAGTCAGCATAACTCAAGATGAACCTCTGGATGGATTATGATGACATTTGGTCTGTGGGCAGGTGATCGGAAGACGAAGGTCAATGTCGATTTTGGGGTGCCTTGTATGTGACCTTGGTACTGCAGCAGAACTTCCGTTTTTTAAATATTTTTTGTTCTTTGTATTGGATTTGGCTAACGCCTCTTTTTATCCCCCCAGGATTTATCCAACTGTCCTGAACACTGCACGAATCCTGACCCGTGACGTAGTGCTGTCGGGCTATCACGTGCCGGCGAAGGTACAATGTTTTAAGAATACACTTGTCAACATCAACACACACAGAATCTTAGAGTACTTAAAGGCAACCAAAGCAATATAAGTGCCCCCAAAAAGGGAACAAAATGATGCTGAGATATTTATAACTGTTTAGCACATTTGCGTAGTAGCTTCATACTTTGAGCATTTTAAAACCGCGCAAAAACCGCACGATGATCCCCTTAGTTCGCGAGCCTACAAAAAACCCTGGAGACGATTTACAGTGAGTTCTCACATCACAACAACAACGTATTTTTGCATCATGGACGTCGATAGACATTGTTATAGTGTTGTTGGAACTAATCATGGCTAAATAAACAGACTTTCAAACTCAAAATTTCGGTCCCTAATATTGCTTGGGTTCCCTTTAATTCTACACAGTACCGTGCTAAATTTTCAATGAGCCGGCTCACTGACACTGATGGAAATGCGCATATAACATTGCAAGGTCAAAGTAAAGACCACTGCGTATGCATTTAAGCCGTTGTTGTGTCATCATCATCATCAGCTGTTCATGACAGTCTCACTGTCTAGTCATACTTAACACATGTCCAGAAGTGTTTGTTTATTAATTATGTCTCAGGGGCCTTGAACTTTAATAACATATTACCCACAATCTCTCACACTGCGCATGTCTTATTCAAACAGTGAACCAGCGTATAGCTGCTACGCAATCTATCATGAATATGTACACATTGTGTGTATAAGAGAGAAGTCTTCTTTACGATATGGGTAAACCTACTCCTTTGCATATAATGAAGAAAATAAGAATGAGAAATTCAAGACGCAAACAACGTTTAATCTAGAACTTCCATACTCATCTTTCAGACCACTGTTCTTCTGGCTCAGAACGTCATAAGCACACTTCCGGAGTATTATCCGGAACCGGAATCATTCATGCCGGAGAGATGGCTCCGGACTGGGTCATCAAACGTCCAGTCTTTCTCCCTTCTGCCTTTTGGTTATGGACCAAGGATGTGCGTTGGTAAGTAAAGCTGTTTTTGTTTCTGGCATGAAGAATAAATACGTGTTCAAATAAAATAAATTCATAAACTTTTGATAACCATTCAAAACAATCACGCTAAAGTGTCATGTTTGATAGTCTCTCACATAATTGTATCGGTCAGGAATGACACCAATATCTAGATGAGCTGACTCCGGGTTTATCGTGAACTGTCAAACCATGGGCGGCGGAGTGATATATCCTTACCTGTGGTGATTCAAGCTGCCCTAGCCTAGCTAGTGCGCTTGATGATGGGTACCTGCGCGGCGTTTATTTATGCCTGTTGAGGAAAAAAGTAGTGCGGATGCTATCAACTTCTATCTCAATTATGTAACACTAAGTGATAGAAATTAGCATTACAGGCAAGAAATTCATGTTTGATGCGAAAAAAATCATGTTCGCAGCAGAGTTTGCAGTTTGCAGAAAACCGCACGCCACAGAACCTAGACTACTTTACTTTGCTAACTACGTTCTTTTTTACCGTTTGCATCAACAGGTAGACGTTTTGCGGAACAAGAGCTGTATCTGGGGCTTGTCAGGGTGAGTCTTCATATCACAATGATATCAATAAGGCCAATCTGGGCCAATTTTATATTTGACGAATAAGCATGTTTAAGATGGACAGAACATCCAATGTTCTGTTTGCAGACAACGCATACAATATAGATATAGAGCGAAAAAACTACGAGTTTGCGACAGAATAGAAGTACTTGTTGTAACAGTGTAGTTCAAGCGTCACTTACTGACCGGGCCGGACCTTTTAGCCTAGTGCTAGTGGTAAGTTGGTTTTGTGCGCTTGGGGTCTCAGGGGCCTTCGGGGAGGTTCGATTCCCCGGGAGCCAGGAGACTGTACTCAGTCTCACCTCGTGCGGTGCGTTTCACTAGTAACCATTCTGAACAACTTTATAATGACCGTCTAAAATCTGTTTAATGATCGTCTAAAATCTGTTTCATGACCCTCTAAAAGCTGTATAATGACCCTCTAAAATCTGTATAATGACCCTCTAAAAGCTGTTTAATGACATCGACCCTCTAAAATATGTATAATGAGCCTCTAAAATATGTATAATGACCCTCTAAAATATGTATAATGACCCTCGAAAATCTGTATAATGACCCTCTAAAATCTGTTTAATGACCCTCTAAAATCTGATTAGATCATGTTTTCTCTCAACCGTACAGATTATCCAAAACTTCCATGTTGGTTGGGAAGGAGATGATATGAAGCAAGTGTGGAGGCTTGTCAACGCACCAGACAGAGACACGTTCATCTTCCAGGAGAGGGAAGCTTAGAGCGGCAAAGGGTGACGTATAAAGGTTCGGGAATGATTTCATTAGCACGTGCCTTTAAAATTGGTCAAAATGTGACGTGTAAAGGTTCAGAAAAATGTTTCAAGAATGATGTTATTAACACATATATTAGGAGAGGTCAAAATGTGAGGTGTAAAGGTTTCAAAAATGGTGTAATTAACACATGTATTAGGAAAGGTCAAAATGTGAGGTGTAAAGGTTTTAAGAATGGTGTAATTAACACATGTATTAGGAAAGGTCAAAATGTGATGTGTAAAGGTTTCAAGAACGGTATGATTAACACATGTATTAGGAGAGGTCAAAATGTGATGTGTAAAGGTTTCAAGAATGGTGTAATTAACACATATATTAGGAGAGGTCAAAATGTGAGGTGTAAAGGTTTCAAGAATGGTGTAATTAACACATATATTAAGAGAGGTCAAAATGTGAGGTGTAAAGGTTTCAAGAATCGTGTAATTAACACATGTATTAGGAGAGGTCAAAATGTGAGGTGTAAAGGTTTCAAGAATCGTGTAATTAACACATATATTAGGAGAGGTCAAAATGTGAGTTTCAAGAATCGTGTAATTAACACATATATTAGGAGGGGTCAAAATGTGAGGTGTAAAGGTTTCAAGAATCGTGTGATTAACACATATATTAGGAGAGGTCAAAATGTGAGTTTCAAGAATCGTTTAATTAACAAAGATACTAGGAAAGGTCAAAATGTGAGGTGTAAAGGTTTCAAGAATGATTTCATTAACACATATTAGGAAAAGGTCAAAATGTGATGTGTAAAGGTTTAAAGAATGATGTCATTAACAAATATATTAGGAAAGGTGCAAATGTAAGGTGTAAAGGTTCAGGAATGAATTCGTTAACAGATATCTAATGATAGAAAATCTATTACTCATCTAAAGTGTATGTTATTACAAGATCTGGCTAAAACGATAATTTGCAAAGAATTATATTCATTGCTTCAAAAAGAGGGCATCGGAACCTTAAAAGCTGTGGCTCTACCCTACATACTGGTAAAAAGAAAACATTCCAAGCAATTGCGTTATGATTTGCTTCAGTGCGGTCAAAGAATGTTGAAGATAGTTATCTATATAAATATGCAATGATTTTGTACCTTATAGCATAAGTGTTTACAGCGTGTTAAGTATATTTATATGTACGGGTGATATAGGTGGAAAAATACAGTTGGATGAAATCGTTGTTTCCATATTAAAGGGGACCAACAGTTGTTAAAGTTTGAAAATAAATGGAGGTAAGCTCACCATAAAGCACATTTACTACATGTTGGGAAGTAAATTTATGCTATTAAAGTGGCCTTGATACTCAATGTGTCATCATTTTTATAACCAAAAGAATAGCTTCTCGTATACGTAAGGTGCTAGATAATAGTGTATATACAGTTCATTTTTCTGATCTTTTTTTAATGAAGCATGTATTAATCCCTGTTTATTGAATGAAGAGATAGAAGAAAACTGATACAGGTAAATGCCTGGTGTGATAAAGTGCCACGAGATATCCTCAGGTGAGGATAAACGAAATACTTTACAATATACGAACATATGTTCTGTCGTGGCTAGAAATGATGCCATGCATATAGTCCCTCCGACGGAACCTGCCATTGTCTTGATATTCTGCCATCTCAAGTTCCTCTAGATCTTGAATCGTGTCATCCGACCTAGCAGTATATTTTCTGGCCGCTGCTTTCTTGGACGCCTCAGCCGCGAACGTTGATCACTTTTGAAACCAGTCACTCTTTTTCTCTCGAAAAGAAAGCAGAACCGGAAACACTGAAAATGTGTTGAGATTGCTTTATTTCCAAGGCAAGTTCGGGCGTGAGTCTAGATAACAATGACGTAAGAAACATGCGTGAATAGATAAAAAGTGCACTGAATCTTGTAAAATTGTTGGATCTACGTGAAAAACACAATAGAAACATCAGAAAAGTATTGCTTATGAAAAATTATCAGAAGCTCGTAAAAGTTAACTCGCATTACAATATATTACATGCCAGTGCCTGCGTGTATTAGATGGAGTGGATCATAGCACTGATGTTTTACTTTCCTTTAACAATTTTCAATAACGCCTTTGCCATCTTTTTTTGTGAAAACTATATAACAAAGGCGCCTCTACCATTGTTTCAAACTATTTAGAAATGCACCAGTAACCTTTTTTTTCAAATATTTAACATAGACGCCGCTGCCATTTTTTTCAAACTATCTAACAAAGACGCATCTGCCATCCTTCTTTCAAACTATTTGACAAACATTCCTCTGCCATATTTTTTCAAAGAATTTAACAAACAATCCTCTGCCATCTTTTTTTCCAAACTATTTAAGAAAGGCGCCTCTGCCATTTAAAAAATTAAAAAAAAACTATTTAACAAAGGAACATGTGTCATCTGAAAGCTTCAAACGCACAACAGTCCTTGAAGATTTTAAACATCTAAATATTCAGTGATACAGCAACTTGAGCTTGGACACAGAAAAATGTTGATCAAATTTGTGCAAAAAACGCTTTAAAGTGGTACATACAAAAGAAACTAGTTCCTAATTCGGAACTATCACAAAAAAAAGTTGTAGATAGATAATTCTTACATCAATATGCAATAATATGACGATTTCATCTTGTTGAATCGAAATATAATAAAGTGAATAAATATGAAACAATAGTTGGCTGATCACATTTACATGAACACTCCTTCACATCCTCACATATTTAGGCCCTCACCCACCTTCCTCTTCATAATTAATTTTTCAGAAAAGCAAAATTCAAATCCCCAAAAAACTGATTCGTCAACGATAACTTGTCTTATTGAAAACTTACTTTATAAAGAAAGTAAATGAATACATAAATTAATGATAATAAAGTAATTCTCTTCATGTTTATCAATGGCAAAGGCAAGAATTTAAGCATTGAACTTATTTGTCCCAACACTATTCACAGTATACAAATGATAAGCCAGATCTAGAGGCACAGTTGGTCCTATATGTACATTTTATAGATAGTTAGCCGTTATATATATTATACAGTAGCTGATTGAAGCTTTGGTTATTATATCCATGAAAAATGGGGATATAGTTTTGGGTGTGTCTGTCTGTGTGTGCGTCAGTGTGTGTGTTTGCGTCAGTGTGTGTGTTTGTGTTTCCGGACTACTGTAGTCAGCATTACTCAAGAACCTTGATGGATTAAAATGATATTTGGCATGTGGGCAGGTGTTGGGGAGCCGAAATTCAAGGTCGATTTTGGGCCCCCTGGTATGTGACCTTGGTACTGCAGCAGAACTTCCGTTTTTGTATCTTTTGACCTGGACGTGCTATGGTCTTTTTTTCTTTCTGGTGGCAGATAGCTTGTGATGTAATGAAGAAGTGGTGTAGGTTTGGGCCCCTAGCAGCTTGTTGGATTTGCTTCTGCAATTCTATCCCAACAGGCAACACAAATATCTTGGTTAAGAAATTTAAATTTGCGAAAATGTTTTGGACACTTTCCCAAAGTTCTCCAAATGTAACCTTTAGCCGTGTTGTTGACGTATTGTTGGGTTTAATTAATGAACTTGAGAACTTAATACAATTTTTGATTTGAATTGATTATTTTCTATTGATCACAAAAACGCACATACATACACACGTGGGCTACACCTGCTCTGAATGGTTGTTATGTCCTTAATCATTATTCCCATTGATTAAACGGGAAGCATAAGATGCTATTTAAAAAAAATCAAATGCCTCTTGAATAGCATAAGAAGCCGGAGACTCTGGATTCTCATTATCGTCGTCGTAGATTAATTGAGGTTCTACTTTCTATTCGTCATTTCTAAAAATGACCTGAGAAATAAGAGATTCTTGTTTTTCATTCTGGTTTCTTATTTTCAATTCTGGTATGAAGATGCAACAGATTCTGCATTCTCATCGTCAATGCCATAGATAACCAGGGTAAAAGCATGTTAAGCTGATATGCCCTTCTGAAAATAATTTCATCTGGTTGGCAGAACATAGCATATTGGAGATTTCTTTTTACACAACCAGTATATCTCACCTGCTTACGTTTCGATGTCTCTCAGAAACCATCTTCAGAGCTTCTGACTGGAGTGCCGCTTCTCTCCGCAAAAGCGCTACCAACTTCGGCTACTTATAGCGGTGAGAATCAGTGCTCCAGTTAGAAGCTCTAAGGAAAGTGTCAGACAGAAACCGAAACGCCACGGGGTGTGATTTACTGGTTGTGTAAAAGAAATCTCCAATTTCCTGATATGCCCTTATCTGGACTTTCATGGATGGCCTGAAAAGAATCATGTACTTATTCCTTCTCATCACCGTTCTCATGGTGAAATTTAGAGGTAGAAATTAAAAATTAAACCGCTGCTTTCTCACGGCCATGACCATCAAATGAGATCGAGGAAGCAGCAACTTCTTTCTCATTTTCCCCATGAATGAAATGAGAGGTATCAGCTGCTTTTCCCTCTTCAGGTACAGAACTGTGCTGCCCGGCCTAATAAGAAGACAGCATTTCTTCCACGCACGATTTTACTAGTTCATGGCAATGGTTTTTGGGTCTATACAGCTATTGTAGAACAAGCTGATTCTACTTCTGGACCTTCAGCGCCTAGTCCATGGACTGGCAATGGCATTTAGGTCTACACAGCTTTTGATGCACAAACTGGTTCTTCTTATGGACCTACAGCACCTAGTTCGTGGACTGGCAATGGCTTTTGGGTCGATACAGCTTTTGATGTACAAATTGATTCTACTTCAGGACCCACAGCACCTAGTTCATGAACTGGCAGTGGCTTTAGGTCTACACAAATTTTGGTGCTCAAACTGATTCTACTTCTGGACCTACAACACCTAGTTCATGGACTGGCAATGGCTTTGAGTCTACAAAGATTTTGATGCACAAAATGATTCTACTTCTGGACCTATAACACCTAGCCCATGGACTGGCAATGGCTTTTGGGTCGACACAGCTTTTGATGCACAAACTGATTCTTCTTATGGACCTACAGCACCTAGTTCATGGACTGGCAATGGCTTTAGGTCTACACAAATTTTGGTGCTCAAACTGATTCTACTTCTGGACCTAAAGCACCTAGCCCATGGACTGACAATGGCTTTGGGGTCGACACAGCTTTTGATGCGCAAACTGATTCTACTTCTGGACCTACAGCACCTAGTTCATGGACTGGCAATCCAGGCAATGGCTTTTGGGTCTACACAGCTTTTGGTTCGCCTAATTAATTCTTCTTCTTCTGGACCTACAGCACCTAGTTTATGGACTGGCAATGGCTTTTGGGTCGATACAGCTTTTGGTGCACAAACTGATTCTACTTCTGGACCTACAACACCTAGTCCATGGACTGGCAATGGTTTTTGGGTCTACACAAATTTTGGTGCACCAACTGATTCTGCTAATGGACCTACGGGGTCTTCATATCCATTCTCATGTATGTCAGCTTTACCACTGGTGGTATTTGTCATTTATGGATTAATGCCATGTACAGGCACTGGGGCCTCATAGACATTCTCATGTATGTTAGCTTTACCACTAGTGGTCTTTGTCATACATGGAGTAATGCCATGCACAGGTACGGGGTCCTCATATATATTCTCATGTATCTTAGCTTTACTACTGGCGGTCTTTGTCATACATGGAGTATTGACATGCACAGGCACTGGGGCCTCATAGACATGGGCATGTATGTTAGCTTTACCACTGGTGGTCTTTGACATACATGGAGTAATGCCATGCACAGGCACTGGGGCCTCATATACATTCTCATGGTTGTTAGCTTTACCACAGATGGTCTTTTTCATACATTGAGTAATGCCCTGTACAGATACTGGGGTCTCATATACATTCTCGTGTATGTTACCCTGTTTGTATGGACCTGCAGCATTGCGCTTTGGATTCAAGGGTCTACCTTTATCTCCTGAGCCATTGTCACAATTGTTCACCATGTCGCCTGTATTGAGGGGATCAGTTATTGGTGCTGAGACTACAGGGGCCTTTTTAGTCGTTCTCTTCCACCAAAGTGCAAGGCCGGCAAGGCTAGAAAGCAACAGAACCCCGACAAATGTGCCGAGACCGATAGCAATTGACAGGGGAAACACTGTTGGATAGCCTTTTGTATTGCTCAGTGGAGAAAAAGTTGACACCAGAGGTGAGGCATTGAAAGGGGACGAAACAGATGCGGTGGTTTGGACATCAACTAACACTGTGGCTGACGCCGAGCCGACAGAATTGGACCCAATACAGATGTACAGACCAGCATCTGCTGTAGTAACATTGGTTATGGAGATTATACCATTAACTCCCACTGTCACTCTGCCACTGGAATCACCAGTTGCAATCAGTCCAGATGGGAGAGTGACAACGACATTCGGAGGAGGTATACCTGAAGCTTCACAGACCAAAAAGAGAGTCTCCCCCTGCACTAGTGTATCATCGCTTATCTCAAAACTCACAATTGTTGGCTTTTCGAACATCGTGCCGTCAGACTGTGCGGCAGATGTTGTTAAAGCTGTGTCATCAGATATCTCCACAGTAGTAGTTGTGGATGTGTCTGGTATGACCGATGTTGGGGTTTCTACCTCAACAAACAGTTTGCCAGACGCAGATCCACCTGGATTAATTGCAACACAGATGTACTGCCCAGCATCTGCTGCAGTTACATCAGTTATGGTGATGGCACCATTCACTCCCACAGTCACCTTCCCTCCTGACTCAGCAGTTATATTCAGTCCAGATGGGAGGGTGACTGTGATGTCTGGTTTAGGTACACCGGCAGCTTCACATACCAAATGCAGAGTCTCTCCCCGTACCAGTGTGCCACCTTTGTTCTTTTCAAAACTCACAATCTTTGGGCTTTCACAGATTAGATCTTCAAGCTTTATTTCATCAATAATTTTGTTTCGGAGGTGGATAGGTTCTTGACAGGTATATCTGACACGTAATTCCGATTTATGGTAGTACTTTATCAAAGTTTCCCTGACAGCTGCCATTTTACAGTCACAGTGCCAGGGGTTCCCCACCAGTATTGCCAACCTAAGCTTGGGCAAATTTGAGAATGTACCAGGATGAATGCTGGTTATGAGATTTTCTTTCATGTCTATGTAATCGAGGTTGGGAAGGTTTGAGAAAGCCCCAAGTTGAATGACACGTATTTGATTAGATCCCAGCAACAATTTTCGGAGTTTAGGTAAATCTGAGAATGTGTCAGACTTAATGTCGGTTATTTGGTTGCGGTCTAGCAACAACTCTCTGAGGTTTGGTAGATTTGTGAATGTACCTGGAAGGATGTTAGTTAGTTTGTTGTGGTTCAGGTACAAAAAAGAGAGCTCATGTAGATTCGTAAATGTACCTGGGAGGATGGTAGTTAGCTTGTTCATGTTTAGTTTCAAAAGATGGAGCTTCGACAGTTTCGAGAATGTACCTGGGAGAATGTTAGCTAGTTTGTTGTGGTTCAGGTACAAATAAGAGAGTTCATGTAGAGTCGAGAATGTACCTGGGAGGATGGTAGTTAGCTTGTTCATGTTTAGTCCCAATCGATGGAGCTTCGACAGTTTCGAGAATGTACCGGGTTCAACGTTATTTATCTGGTTGCCTCTCAGGTCCAAGTTTTCGAGCTGAGATAGACCTGAAACTGTACCAGGATGAATGTAAGTTAACTTGTTACGTGCCAGGCTTAACGTTTGCAGTTCGGCCAGATTTGAGAATGCCTGCTCACTAACCATTGAAATCTGATTGTTATCAAAATGTAAGGTTTTCAATTTTGTGTACTTTGAGACGTCAGACCGACTCAATCCAGTGATTGCATTCGATGACAAATATAGCGTCGTGATGGTTGTAGGCAGGTCCTGAGGAACACTGCTGAGGCCTCTTTGGTAACAGTAACAGCCTGATGAACAGCTGCTGCTGCAGGCTGCGGCCGGTCCAGCTTCCTTCAAAATGATGAGTAGAAGAACCAGATGTGTCTTCAGCTTGTTTGCCATTTTCTATATTTAAAAAGGAGTTAAACTGTAAGGCCGTGTTGATTTGGCTAATATGGATGACATCCGCGTGCGCATCAAATTTCATCCGTTTTTGCCAAAGGAAAGTTTTCAACCATGCAGTAACTTGTAAACTGCAGGTGGAAAGTAAGAAACTACATGCTGTAAATTGCACAAAGTATTTCAAAAATGGATACTGTTATCTTAGAATGCGAAAGTCAATTCCGAGGACAAAGAAGAAGCTTGAAAGAATAAAAATGAAGAAGAAACTGTATTTCGGTGTATGTGTTAAGTTTTGTTCATTCTTTTCTGACCACGAAGATTTTATTTCAATTCACACGCTCGTATCAGTTTTGGGAGTCTCAGAGGATATTATCCATATTATGAAATCAATATGGCCTAATACCGAAGAACTGAAAATTTCCTTGTAACAGTGAAGCATGTTACGTTGACTAAGGAAAGATCTTGCAGAACCAGGTTTTATACCAACACGCTGAATAGATATGTTAATGGTTTTGGTATAAAACCCGGCTCTGTAATATCTTTCTTAAGTCACTGATGAAAGATAGCGGATGCTGTCTGAAACGTCTGACTGTTTCAAAATTGTATCCAGTTGCTTGAGTAACTCTTTTTGGGGTGAACCATGATCCCCATTTAGGAATTGTTAAGCTAGCAAGATTCCTAAGTGCATCGTGGGGATATTGCCTGACTAAATCACGCCTTCATCAGTCCTTCCACTCGTCAGGCCCCTAGAAGATTGACAGCCAACGCCTCTAAGTCAGGAGAATAGAAAACATCACAATTCTATTGATTTGTGATGACATGGACCAATCATTGTCAAACCGTGTTGGTTACTGCGATGTCTCGTTTCCATAGAGACAGAGAATCAGGAGCTCCTCATCAAATCAGCATAGAATATCAATGTTGAATCATAAAAGTTACATTGTATTACATAAGATAATACCAATGTAAGAAAAAATACATTAGGCGTACCAACAAAGCCTCGAAACGTCATTGTTTCAATTGAAATTAGCAGATTTTGTAAAATATGCCTGTCAAAAACTTACCTTATCAATTTGAAATTTTTGTTAAGGACATTTTATGAAATGCCACCAAGTTTGTGGCTCTCGCGCAAGCCGTTCATTAGTTATGCAACATGGAATTTGGCGTGGGTCTCAAAAATTCCCTCCCGGTCTAAATGGGAATAATTCAAGACCTGGTCCTTCTGATCTTTTTGCATAAATTATGATAATGAACGGGAATTATTCAGATCTAAAGATGCCAAAACATTCCTCCTACATTGATGAAGCAATTTATGGATAACAATCAGCGAAAAAAGTGAAAAGGGAGATTTTACTGAACAAAACATTTGGGGTCATTTTAAACACCGTTCAGTCATCTTAGTCGCAAAAGTAGGTTTGGGTGTATAAGGGTTAAATCCTATTGGTGACTCTAGGAAAGGAATGGTGCTCTCGAGTTTGAGGTCAATGGCCCGATGCTCTTGGGGAGGTGACCAACAAAGATCCGGACTAAAAATCTAAACCAACAAACCAACAAACCAACCAACCAATAAACAAACTAAAAAAACAACAACACAAAATAAAAACACAAAGCAAAAACCTTAAGGCGTTGGAGGACATCAAAACAAAATGCATGTTGTGGTAAGACTTGGTGAGGAACTCGACCAAGCCTCAACCTGTAAATCATGCCGCCAATGCTAACATTTCTAAGAATGTAGGATATTTTCATAGACTGCTATCCGACATGAAGCACACCTGTCTTATACGGGAGACTCCTTCTTTCCTCCACAGTGCCACACCCTTACATGTAAAGCAGACATAGAATTACCTTTGCAAGCAATAACAGAAAGTAATCAGTCTCTGGTCGCATGTTAATACAATCACTGATGTCGGCTTTCTCAAAGCCAGCCCGACATTTTTTCTTGTTTACTGATTCACAGTTAACATAAGAATCAAGACAAAAGACAGACCAACCTGTTTTAACAATCTTCCTTCCGTAGCTTATCGTCGTGACAGATCAGCAGTGATCATCAGACACAAACTTCTCTCCTAGTCGTACCTAAAATATCAACGAAACAAGATGAAACTTAAAAGTGCCCGAATTTTCTTAAGAAAGCTTCACCGCGTAGATCTTAATAGTCTTTGGCAATCATTTTAAGTACAGTTGCCTCCCATAACAACGGAACGCAGAAACAGTCGCCACAATGCGCGAGTGGAAAAACACGCCTGGACCTCTTCATTAGTGTCTGGTTTACACCTGACGTCACATGGAGCATGCGCAGTGTGTAGATTGCTATACGCTTACGTGGTAAACAAATGTTGGAAGGACCCGAAACCGCCAATCAATGCCTTTTTTTACATAAATGTTTTATTCCTAGGCTGATTTTCCAAGTGAAAAACATCTATCCCGTGCGATTTTCTAACACACCGGTGTCAAGGAAAAGTAACTGTTGAATTCTAGAAAACCAACAAAATCAGAAATTATTGAGCCGCTGCTCTAATGCTTATACTGTGACTAATGTCGGCTTTCGTCAAGTCAGCCCGACATATTTTCTCCTTTGTTGACTCACAGTTACAACAAGGACCAAAATAAAAGCCAGACCAACCTGTCTTCTATTGATTCACTCTAATGTAGCCGAGAGACAGAGATACAGTCGCCACAATGTGCGAGCGGAAACCCACGCCTGGACCTATTCATTAGCGTCTGGGTAAAGACCAGACGTCATTTTGAACATGCGCAGTGTGTAGATTACTGCATGCTTACCTCGTAAACAAATGTTGAATGGACCCGACACCACCAATCAATGCATTTTTTGAATAAATGTTTTATTCCTAGGCTGATTGTCCAAGTGAAGAACATCTATCCCGTGGGGT
Source organism: Branchiostoma lanceolatum (assembly GCA_035149815.1). Taxonomy (NCBI): domain Eukaryota; kingdom Metazoa; phylum Chordata; class Leptocardii; order Amphioxiformes; family Branchiostomatidae; genus Branchiostoma; species Branchiostoma lanceolatum. Next base: position 12,345,260 of record CM068880.1, read on the forward strand.
TTTCTAACATAAGTACGTCCAGTGCCTTAGACACACCGGTGTCAAGGAAAAGTAACTGTTGAATTCTTTAAACCAAGAAAATCAGAAATTAATGAGCCGCTGCTCTAATGCTAATACTGTGACTAATATCGGCTTGCTTCAAGTCAGCCCGAAGTATTTTCTCGTTTGACTCACAGTTACCACAAGTACCAAAATAAAAGACTGACAAACCTGTCTTCAGCTGATTTACGCTAATGTATAGCCGACAGACAGAGATACAGACAGTCACAATGTACGAGTAGAAAACCACGCTTGGACCTCTTCATTAGCGTCTGGGTTTGGACCTGACGTCACATGGAGCATGCGCACTGTCTAGATTGCTTTAGGCTTACATTGTAAACAAAATAAATCTTGAATGGACTCGACTCCGCCAATCAATTCCTTTTTTAAATGTCTTATTCCTAGGCTGATTTTTCAAGTACATGTAAAGCACACCGTTCCAGTGGAACGTCCTAAGATAAGTACGTCCAGTGCCTTAGACACACCCGTCTCAAGGAAAGGTAACTGTTGAATTTTTTTAATCAACAATAATAGAAACTAATCAGTCGCTGCTCTATAGCTAATACTGTGACTAATGTCGGCCTGCTTTAAGTAAGCCCGACATATTTTCTCGTTTGTTGATCCATAGTTACCACAAGTACTAAAATAAAAGACAGACTAACCTGTCTTAAATTGATTCACTCTAATGTAGCCGGTGGACAGAGATACAGTCCCCACAATGTGCGAGTGGAAAACCACGCCCTCTTCATTTAGAGTCTGGTTTTAAACCAGACGTCACATGGAGCATGCGCACTGTATAGATTGCTATATGCTTACGTGGTAAACGAATATAAAAGGGGCCGGACTCCGCCAATTAATTCCTTTTTTTTTGTTAAAGAAATGTATTTTTTTAAGGCTGAATTTCGAAGTGATGCACACCAATCCCGTGGGAATTACTCACATGTGTACGTCCAGTGCCTTAGACACAACGGTCTCAAGGAAAAGTAACTGTTGAATTCTATAAACCAACAAAATCAGAAATTATTGAGCCGCTGCTCTAATGCTTATACTGTGACTAATGTCGGCTTTCGTCAAGTCAGCCCGACATATTTTCTCCTTTATTGACTCACAGTTACAACAAGGAGCAAAATAAAAGTCAGACCAACCTGTCTTCTATTGATTCACTCTAATGTAGCCGACAAACAGAGATACATTTGTCACAATGTGAGAAATGAAGACAACGCCTGGACCTCTTAATTAGCGTCTGGGTTTGGACCTGACGTCACATGGAGCATGAGTAGTGTATAGATTGCTTTAAGATTACGTCGTAAACAAATGTTGAATGGACCCGACTCCGCCAATCAATCCTTTTTTTAAATGTCTTATTCTTAGGCTGATTTTCCATGTAAAGCACACCTATCCCGTAGGACTTCCTAACTTAAGTACGTCCAGTGCCTTAGACATATCCGTCTCAGGGAAAAAGTAACTGTTGAATTGTTTTAACCAACAATAACAGAAAACATTCAGTCCCTGCTCTAATGCTGATACTGTGACTATTGTCGACCTGTTTCAAGTCAGCCCGACATATTTTCTCGTTTTTTGACTCACAGTTACAACAAGGACCAAAATAAAAGACTGACAAACCTGTCTTCAGCTCATCCACTCTAATGTAGCCGACAGACAGAGATCAAGTCGCCACAATGTGCGAGTGGAAATCGACGCCTGGACCTCTTCATTACCGTCTGGGTTTAGACATGACGTCACATGGAGCATGCGCAGTGTGTGGATTGCTATATGCTTTCGTGGTAAACAAATGATGAAAGGACCCAACATCGCCAATCAATTCCTTTTTCCAAAGAAATGTCTTATTCCTAGGCTGATTTTCCAAGTAAAGCACACCTATCCAGTGGAACGTCTTAAGATAAGTACATCCAGTGCCTTAGACACACCCGTCTCAAGGAAAAGTAACTGTTGAATTGTTTTAATCAACAATAATAGAAACTAATCAGGTGCTGCTCTGATGCCAATACTGTGACTAATGTCGGCCAGCTCTTAGTCAGCCCGACATATTTTCTCGTTTGATCCACAGTTACCACAAGTACTAAAATAAAAGACAGACTGACCTGTCTTAAGCTGATTCACTCTAATGTAGCCCAGAGACAGAGATACAGTCCCCACAATGTGCGAGTGGAAAACCACGCCCTCTTCATTTAGAGTCTGGCTTTAAACCAGACGTCACATGGAGCATGCGCACTGTGTAGATTGCTATATGCTTACGTGGTAAACGAATATAAAAGGGGCCGGACTCCGCCAATAAATTCCTTTTTTTTAAAGAAATGTATTATTATTTTCTAAGGCTGAATTTCGAAGTGAAGCACACCAATCCCGTGGGAATTACTCACATGTGTACGTCCAGTGCCTTAGACATATCGGTGTCAATGAAAAGTAGCTGTTGAATTCTTTAAACCAACAATGTCAGAAAATAATCAGTCGCTGCTCTAATGCTGATACTGTGACTATTGTCGGCTTGCTTCAAATTCGTGCGACATATTTTCGCGTTTGTTGACTCACAGTTACAACAGTACCAAAATAAAAGAATGACCGACCTGTCTTTAGCTGATTCACTCTAATGTAGCCGACAAGCAGAGATACAGTCGCCACACTACGCGAGTGGAAAACCACGCCTGAGCCTCTTCATTAGCGTCTAGGTTTGGACCTGACGTCACATGGAGCATGCGCACTGTGTAGATTGCTATACGCTTACGTGGTAAACAAATGTTGAAAGGCGCCCGACTCCGCCAATCAATTCATTTCTTGTTGTTAAAGAAATGTCTTATTTTTAGTCTGATTTTCCATGTAAAGAAAACTTATACAAAATGATTTCGTCACAAAAGTACGATCACCATGTCATATAGGCTCAGGTCTTCTGAGAAAAATAGCGTTGAATGTCTTACACCAACAATAATAAAAAGTCCCCCGCTTTAATATCAATAACTGATGTCGGTCTGATCAAAGTCTGTCCGACATCTTTTCTGTTCATTGACCGTTAAAAGCAGCAAGAAAAGAGATAGAAAGACAACACAAATTTGAAAAAAAAACACTATTTTTAAAATAGATTAAAAAAAACATAACTTAGAAAATAGATGGGAAACCAAGACCACTTAGAAAATAGATAGAAATCAACCCACTTTTTCACCGTAGGTTTTCTTTCATGAATCAGCATTTATCGTTAATTGACAGCTGTAAATGTTGTCCTTTCTGTGCCTACTAACGGTTCTGACTGACGTAGCGGACGGACGGAGTTCTCACAAGTGGGCGGGCGAAGGCGCGCATGGGCCTGGGCAGATTCATAAGTGTGTGGGTTCCACAGTCAGTCTGACTCAGGAGACTCAGGTGCCCTGTGTACGGAGATTCTCTGGAGCCTGGAGAGGATGGCATCCATAAAATTATCCTATTGTGTCTAGGCATCATCACAGACACTTTGATGTCATGTTCTTGCTTTCCGACATGTAGCAAATGTGTTCTGTGGCAAGCTCACGTTCATTTTTGGCTAGAAAAAATCCCCATGCATGTCGGTCTCCTGTTCAGATGCAAACAATGGTTCAATCCAGCATATTTACACCTGTTTTGCAACGTTGCAACGCGTCGCAATGGAGTCTAACCAGAGGGCGCTTTATGTTACGTTAATATCGCTTCAGCCAAGTATCGCCAGAGGGCGCTTGGTCATCGCGGCCTTGGACTGAGCGAATCGAGGTCTGTACCAGTCATAACAGCATTTTAAAAAAGCGTATTCAGCCTGTGTTTATAATTGATTCTTCCTTTTTTTTTGTTTTGGTATAAAACATAGGCACATTTATAACAACACCTCTACACCTGAATGTCCTGATCGGGTGAAATGGTTAGAGGAATACCATCAAATAACATCAAGTGACCTCACGAATTCTTAGCAGGGGAAGGGTCAACAAAGATGTGCTTTTCCCGCGACAACGAAGACAAAAATAAACAGGCGTATCCCGTTACAGCTACATACCTGTTCCGCTTAGTGCACTACTCGTGTCCTTAAGCTTAGTTACACTTGGGTGATGACATCGGGGGAACACGCACAGGTGCTCTACAGGTGCTTTGTCCTTAAAATAGCCAAAGTGACGCTTTAAGAACTAGTTTTTGTCTTGAAGGCGACACTAGTACCCAACACAGGTAACAGCTTTCTTTATTTATACGGACAAGTAACATTTGTGTATTAGCTTGTTTTACAGTCAACAGGTGCAAGGTGGGAAGAGCTCAGCAAAGGAAACAAAATGGCCGCCAAGGTCATCTAAAGTTAGAACAAAGGGAGTCTACCACTGGCGTTCTTTCTTTGCATTTTTTCTGCCATTCGACTGGGTGATTATTGTGTTCTAGAAAGGTCATTTATGACTGTGATTGTTATGTATTAGTACAGATGGTAGTATAAGCTAGTAAAGATTGTTTGTGTTGCTTGTTAAAACGTGCACAGACTAGAAGAAAATTGATGTCCATGAATGTTTTTAAGTGCAAACGTTGAAAACGGCTTGTAGCACAGATAGTGAATTGTTGGTAACGGTCGAGTAAAAATAAGTTTGATTCACTAGTCTGTAAAATGTTTTGTTTTGCTTTCGAAAACCCAACCGGTACCCGTTTTTATTCATTTTGGTCTGATACGTACAGAATTATTTTACTACCAAACAATGCCTAAGGTTTACATGTACAATACATGTAACGTTACGCTACGTTGTGAATTTCCCCTACCCGTTTTAAATTAGTAGTACTGTCACAAACAGACTATGCCTATGGCATATTTTCTATGATGATAGAAATCCATAAAACTTCACCAGAAAAACAACATCTTAAACATACAACTGACATAAGGTGTTAGTGTGATGAATAAGTGTAGGGTATGGAAACATTTCGTGTTATAAGACCTCACTTTATTACCTTCGGCGAGAAGGTTATGCAGAGGGTAGCGTTTGTCTGTTTGTTTGTTTGTTTGCAGTGGCACAGGATAACTCGAGAATGCCTTGGTATTTGGTATGTTGGTAGGTTTTGATGAGACCTAATAACGATACGATTTTGGGCCCCCTAGCGGCTTGTTACGGTACTGCAGCGGAACTTCCTGTTTTGATATCTCGTGTTCTGGACATGCTATGGAACTTATTTTTTGAGTGGTAGATAGATCTTTGGACAGAGAGTAAGTGGTGTGAGTTTGGACCCTCTAGCGGCTTTTTTGGAACTGCAGGAGCAGTTTTTGCGTCTGACTTTGAAAGGGAATAACTCAAGAAGGGCTTGATGGATGGTAATGATTTTTGGTAGGTAGATAGCTTGAGTGATGATGTACATGATTAGACACTTCTTATGCAAATCAGTATCTAATTTGCATAATTAATGAGGAAAGTTTATACATCCGCCAAATTCCATGATAGGACTCTGAAACATGTGACATATGTAACTGAGGAAGAGAAAAATATTAATTGATATGAACTATGCAAATGAGGACCTCATTTGCATAATTAATGAGAAAATACCATAACATGATGGCCTTGATGGATGGTCATGATTTTTGGTATGTGGATAGTTTATGTGATGCTTAGTATGATTGGACAATAATTATGCAAATCAGATTCTAATTTGCATAATTAATGAGGCAACTTTAAAAATCCGCTTTGTTCCATGATATGACAATTCAAATTGTAACTGAGGAAGAGAGGACTGTTGATAGATAGAAAATATGCAAATGTGGGCCTTATTTGCATACTTAATGAGTAACTTCTATTATTCCACACTGGCAAAAGACGGCAATTTCATACATTTAATCCTTTTTTGTGGCATCGGGACGTCATGTGAATGTGAACATCGTTGAATCAAATTATGCTAATAAGGGCCTCCTTTGCATAATTGATGATAAATTTGTTAAGCTCATACTTTGGACATGTTATATTTTAAGACAATCAACTGGTATGATTTATGATTGATGAGAAACACTCCTAATACGTCAGTCATAAAGGTTAAAATCATTTGGCGAAGGTATGAGGTCGTGGAACTCTAGTTACTAAGTGCAGGAAATACGACAAGGAAGTAAACATGTGAATAGCTTAGCTGCGTGACTTGGCATCATTCCAACATGGCAGCTGACGTAGTCAGAATCCAGTATGCATTATGTACAGTCCCGTGCCTACGTCTTATGTTGAACATGAGGAAGAAATACTTTTAGAGTGAGGCAACCCTACCGAATTGTAAACCAAGGTTTTGCAGATGTGAAGAATGATAACAAATTATTGTCAGGACACAATTGAAAGCCTTTTAACAGTTGCTGCAGAAAAAGGCATTTCAAATATGTGCACTGGACATAACTGTTACGCAAAGAGGGAGGTTAATCTAATTCTGAGGCTAAGAGGGTACCGCGTAGCTTTAGTACTGTATTATAACAGTAACTGTAAATTCAGTAAGTTCACGGTACGTTTAAAATGATGAGATTGCAGTATCTATTGATTCGCGTTTGAAACGTTAGTTACACGATGAAAGACAGAACATATGTTCACGATGTGATAAGTTGGCAGTGATAGGTCACTGCGAAACCGCTAAAATTAAAAAATCTACAGTATGAAAGAATGAATGAATGAAAACTTTACAGTATCTTAGCCATGTGGTTACTTTCGCGAGCCGTCAGGATGCTTTGTGTAATATCCCCTATAGAGACGAAGACTAACTCCCCTTGAAACTCAGAGTTAACGCCAAAGTACTTATGAAAAATGTTGACCGTGTTTTCTTTACGCATGCCAAGGGCGCAAGGCACTCCATGCAACAGTGTCGTTAGTCAACTGAACTATGTTATTGGTATGTACGAACAGTAGGCTTATTAGCAGCTGATGTGCATTTCAAGTAAATCTAGAAACTTGAAGTGCTGTCCTTTCGGCACAAACTTTGTCATTGTGCAATTTTCATGATGAATGATTGAAATGATGATTAGAGAAACTAGATAAAGAATTTACGGACATTCTGATTCATGATGCAATACATCTAGAGTGCCATACATAGACGATCAAAACACGGATACAATGAAGCAAATGTCTGTTTATAATCATTTCAGCTTAAACATTTTCTTTGCAGTCACATACCAAAGTAATCAATACATGAAAAAAACTAAAATGTCTCGGCTTTCTTCTCAGGGCGTAGTCATCACCATTGACGGAAAAAGAATCACCTTTTAAGATTCATAGACAGTCGTAAACGACATCATGCTTGCTTCCGGTGGTCATCTGTCAGAGGGAGTGTTGCTGTTCTTCGTTGTCGTTGCTACCTTGATAACACCAATGGCCACAGCGACTACAGTACCAAGTACAGCAGCAGGTACAACAGTGGCACCGACTACAGCAGCACCAAGTACAGCAGCACCAAGTACAGCAGCAGGTACAACAGTGGCACCAACTACAGCAGCACCAAGTACAGCAGCACCAAGTACAGCAGCAGGTACAATAGTGGCACCGACTACAGCAGCACCAAGTACAGCAGCAGGTACAACAGTGGCACCGACTACAGCAGCACCAAGTACAGAAGCACCAAGTATAGCAGCAGGTACAACAGTGGCACCAACTACAGCAGCACCAAGTACAGCAGCACCAAGTACAGCAGCAGGTACAACAGTGGCACCGACTACAGCAGCACCAAGTACAGCAGCACCAAGTACAGAAGCAGGTACAACAGTGGCACCGACTACAGCAGCACCAAGTACAGCAGCACCAAGTACAGCAGCAGGTACAACAGTGGCACCGACTACAGCAGTACCAAGTACAGCAGCACCAAGTACAGCAACAGGTACAACAGTGGCACCGACTACAGCAGCACCAAGTACAGCAGCACCAAGTACAACAGCAGGTACAACAGTGGCACCGACTACAGCAGCACCAAGTACAGCAGCAGGTACAACAGTGGCACCGACTACAGCAGCACCAAGTACAGCAGCACCAAGTACAGTAGCAGGTACAACAGTGGTACCGACTACAGCAGCACCAAGTACAGCAGCACCAAGTACAACAGCAGACACAACCTTGGCACCGACTACAGCAGCACCAAGTACAGCAGCACCAAGTACAGCAGCAGGCACAACCTTGGCACCGACTACAGCAGTACCAAGTACAGCAGCACCAAGTACAGCAGCAGGCACAACCTTGGCACCGACTACAGCAGCACCAAGTACAGCAGCAGGCACAACAGTGGCGCCGACTACAGCAGCACCAAGTACAGCAGCAGGCACAACAGTGGCACCGACTACAGCAGCACCAAGTACAGCAGCACCAAGTACAGCAGTGGGCACGACACCGACTACAGCAGCGGATACCACAGCCGCACCGACTACAGCAGCACTGACTACACCACCAACTACAGTAGTACAGACAACAGTTGCGGGCACGACAGCAGCACCGACTACAGCAGCACCGACAACAGCCACGCCAACTACAGCCGCGGGCACGACAGTAGCACCAATTACAGTTGCGGGCACGACAGCAGCACCAACTACAGTTGCGGGCACGACAGCAGCACCGACTACAGTTGCGGGCACGACAGCAGCACCGACTACAGTAGACGGCACGACAGCAGCACCGACTACAGTTGCGGGCACGACAGCAGCACCGACTACAGTAGACGGCACGACAAAAGCACCGACTACAGTTGCGGGCACGACAGCAGCACCGACTACAGTAGACGGCACGACAGCAGCACCGACTACAGTTGCGGGCACGACAGCAGCACCGACTACAGTTGCGGGCACGACAGCAACACCGACTACAGTAGAGGGCACGACAGCAGCACCGACTACAGTTGCGGGCACGACAGCAGCACCGACTACAGTAGAGGGCACGACAGCAGCACCGACTACAGTTGCGGGCACGACAGCAGCACCGACTACAGTAGAGGGCACGACAGCAGCACCGACTACAGTAGATGGCACGACAGCAGCACCGACTACAGTTGCGGGCACGACAGCAGCACCGACTACAGTAGACGGCACGACAGCAGCACCGACTACAGTTGCGGGCACGACAGCAGCACCGACTGCAGTAGACGGCACGACAGCAGCACCGACTGCAGTAGACGGCACGACAAAAGCACCGACTACAGTTGCGGGCACGACAGCAGCACCGACTAGTGTTGCGGGCACGACAGCAGCAGCGACTACAGTAGAGGGCACGACAGCAGCACCGACTACAGTTGCGGGCACGACAGCAGCACCGACTAGTGTTGCGGGCACGACAGCAGCAGCGACTACAGTAGAGGGCACGACAGCAGCAGCGACTACAGTTGCGGGCACGACAGCAGCACCGACTACAGTAGACGGCACGACAGCAGCACCGACTACAGTAGACGGCACGACAGCAGCACCAACTACAGTTGCGACACGAAGGGTTATACCTAACCAGTTGGTTATGGAGTTGGACTTTTCAGCGGATTTGCTCGACAGGACATCACCTGCATTTAAGGCCCTATCGGATGCGTTTATACAAGCGGTAAGTAGGGACGGGCCTGGAGAATCGTTGAGATTCCTCGGGGTAAGGACAGTGTATTAATAACAAACCCGAGTACTTAAAATAGAATATCTCGTTTGCTCTTTTCGATGGATGTGACATCATCAACACAGTACTTTTCATTATGGATTCTATGTATCTTATGAAAGTAGTCCTTTTTGTTGTTCAAGGAGGATTATTTTGTTCACATTTGTGTATCAAGTTGTAGGCACTGTTTACTGTTAGCTCTACTATTCCGTATGCATATTTCAGATTACTCCAGTATATGTCAGCCAACCAGGATATGTTGACGCCAGGCTGATAAGATTTGTGTAAGTAGCGTTTCATACATTTATACTTACAGAAACTATAATGGTGCAATTGTTGATACTATTGTCTGGTTTTAGGGAGCAACACATGTTAGTGGAGTAGCTGTGCAAGTATTATTTTGATCAAAGTTAAAAAAAGACAAACATTCGTATGGCGTTTCTAACGTTTCTAGCCCAGGAAGCACAGTGGCCAGGTTCGCTACCATCTTTAACACAGCAGAATCGGAACCAGACTCTATCATCACCCAGAAAGCTCAGCAACACCTACAAGAACTGATTAACAATGGGACGTTTAACACCACACTCAACGTCACCGGTGGAACCAGTCTGCAGCCAACTATGCTTACTGCAAATGGTGAGATGTGTTGTGTAGATCTGTTACCTCCATAAAAATGGAGATATGGTTTTGGGCTTGTCTGTCTGTCTGTCTGTTTTTTTTGTGTGTGTGTGTCTGTCGGTCTGTCTGTCTGCTTGTGTTTCCGGATTTTTGTAGTCAGCATAACTAAAACACCTTTGGATGGATTGTTATGATATTTGGTATGTCGGTATGTGTTGAGAAGACAAAGGCTAAGGTCAATTTTGGGTCCCCTGGTATGGGACCCTGGTACTGCAGCAAATTTTTTTCATCTATTGACCTTCACCTGCTATGGTCTTGATTTTTGGTGGCAGATAGCTTGTGATGTAAGGAAAAAGTGGTGTAGGTTAGTGCCCCCTAGTTTTGTTTTATTTTTAAAACCGGCAATGTAAATAAAGGATCGTTGAAGATTGTTTTGTAACATTATCAACGAATTACCGTAAGTTACTATCTGTTTTTTTTACATAACAGAGCTTCTGCAGCTATCCAGCGACCCAACTTTTTGCAGTCTAACGTGTGGGAAAGGGAGTTCCTGTCATCTGAGTGAAAAGTACCCAGGCGTAGTGATCTCTGAGTGTGTGTGTGAGGAGAACCACTACCAGGCTGGGAACGGTGTCTGCCAGGTAAAGCATCACGTATCTGACTGTTGACACGGTTTTATTTTGATGTATCAAGCCGAAAGATATAATACATTCATCCAGACAGTATTATCAAAACAATGAAAAACTTACATGAAATGTAATGTGTCCTTTCCAGAATATTCCATCCCCCGCAGCCAATACAGCACTAATAGTAGGTGTAGCCGTCTTGGCGACTTATAGTGTAGCCAGCAGTGGTGTCATCGTCGTCTTTTTCGTTCTCAGGCATAAAAGGTAACAGTTAAAAATGTTTTAAGCCATAAAGAACCTCTGCGCATAACAGGGTTATGATACAATGTATTTTATAAATATGTAGGTAGTATAAGAATAGAACAATGCATGGTGAATGTATATAATCAACTTGTATTGCTGTACAATAAATTTCTATGAACTGAAATGATAACGCATGTTTCTCCTACAGAAAGTCGAGAAAGGCAGTTCTTACAGAAGTCGCTAGTGGCGCAGAATATGCCACAATTGGCGGAGGGAGTTCTCCGGTCCCTCCTCCGCGGAGGAAGACAAAGCGTACCGCTGCGAGAGACGCCTACACCCCAGCGACATCCGTCGGAACTGCAAGTCAGCAGACTGAATCGTCATCAACTGGAATAACAAAGACCACCCCAGCCCGCTACGTACAGACCAAAGAGGAAGAATCTCCCTACCAAGCGCTCAGCCCCGACACTATGGAACCCAAAACCTACACAAATTTGAGCGAAGGGAATCAGAAAGCAAACAACGAAAGCACATATACAAGTCTTGGTCATGTCCCAGCAAAAGACACTTCTTTCTACCAGAACATGACCTTCGTGGGAGACCAAGGTGCATTCGCAGCTGAGGCGTCTAAGAAAGAAGTAACCGGAAAAGATGCTGCTAAGTCGGCTTCTCAAGACGTACTTGAGATGGAGGAATATGACGACAATGTATACCTGGACATACATATGTAAATTTGTCAAGGTAAGGTCAAGTAGTGTAAGGTTCGGCAGGGGGGACGGAATGGATAGTTACTACCCAGGATAACACAAATTTATGTGTTCCTATTGAATGTAGTAAGGTATTTCGTTTATGGTTATGCCAAGACAACTAAGGGTTCTTTAATTAGAAAGTTTTATTGTAAATTCCTGCCCGTAGGCTAATTGCAAGTACATGTACATGTAACACGGAGTGGACGTACAGACAATGATGAACAAGATAACATGACTACTCTAGTCTTAACTACTGACATAAGTTCTAACTAATTGGATTCGGCGTCTTTTTCCGAGACAGTGGAAGACAAATGACCCCACTTTTTCTGTAATATATGGGTTTCGTGATATAAGAGGAGAGTAGATATTATAGAAGGTGGAGCATGATGATTTTACAAGTAGCAAATGGTAGTGCAATGCGGCTTCGCTACGCTATACGGCTATACGTATTTGGGTACTTTATTATGTACAGCACAAATATGCCTGCATCATCTATTTCTACATTGATTTAACAGGAACTAAATATAGCTCATTATAACAATAGACATAGATAAGAAAATGAACTGTATATGCAGCACTTCATGTAGGAAAAGTTGTTCTTTCTATTCCACAAATGACGCATACGGACAGGACTTCTTTTACATGTATGTTAAGAGTAAGGATGGGTCTGATTTTGTATAATATAAACAAGTACATGTATATGTATATATTTCGGTAATTATTCAAATTGTTCATTTCTAAATCTTGCTTCTTAAGGCTGTCAGTATTTGATATTAAAATGTCTCTATGAAGCCTTAATGGAGTGTAACAAAATTAATGGTCATGTGTAGCAATTGTCCTAAGTTAAATAAAAGGTTCATGAAGTTCTGTAACACGTTTTTATCACGTAGACGTGCTTGCGGATATTTTGTAGCTGATGTTAGAATGGTTTGTCTATAACTACTTTCTGATGATTCTAATTAGGACTAAGTTGTCAAAGTATCTTCCACGTTTTCGACACAAATTTTTTAACATTTTACTATGTTCAAGTTATCTTTTTTTTATCTATCTACTTGGAAGTTTGCGTATCAGGTCGCGACGTTATCGTTAGCTGGGCGACTCCAATTTAGTTTGGAAATAAAGCAATAGTGGCGCGCTATCAGTGTTTCCGGTCCTGCTTTCTGTTCGATGCGTAATCAGTGACTGGTCTTAAATGATTAGAGATGGTACAGTCAGGTAGACTCAGGTTGTAGGTGCCCTCTAGCGGAACATACAAAACAGCACTTAAGAAGCACACACACACACACACACACACACACACACACACACACACACACACCTACACATACACACGGTACACACACACACACACGCACACACACATTCACGCAAACGCGCACACAGACACACTACACACTTACACACGAACATGCACACACATTCACGCAAACGCGCGCACATACACACATTACACACACACAGACACACACTACACACACAGGGCATATATACAGACAACAACCCTAAATTTCTCTGATTTAGCTCATATGTTTTGCGTCGGCGTCAATGGTTTGGTTTCAACCTGCATAGCCATGTTCGAGAATATTTTTCGCCTCTTTTCTGCCTCTTTGTACATTAAAAGATATCAAAACACAGGCAATATGCAGGCCAATTCACACAGCTTACCATACCCTCTGTTCTTCCCACACCAAAATTCCCAATACTTGCAACAATCCCCTGGTAAATGAATATTGCCGATGTCAATATTTTGAAAATACAGTTTTGTCTCTCAGGCAGACCACATACTGCGCATGCTCTAGGTCTGCTCAAAACCCAGACGTTGATGAATCTGCTATTGCGCATGCGCGCCTCCATCCGCCCATTTGTGACAACTCCGCCTGTCTTCAATTCATTCGCTGTTTGCACGAGACACGAAGGAGTAAAATCTCGGAGGTCAGTTAACGATGAATGCTGGGTCATCGCGAAGAAAACAGACGAATAAATCGCTTCTGAAGGCAAGTCGGTTTAAATTTCTTTTTATTTCATGCTGCTTGTAATTGTAAATCAACAACAGAGAAAAACGCTGGAATGGCTTTGATCAGACCGACAAGGGATATTGAAATAAGAGGAGCGAATGATTTTTGTTGTTGCTATTGTTGATAGGAGCTACTTAACATTTCCTAAAGCGTAATGTCTGAGAGGTTGATCGTACTTTTATGAGGAAGCCCCCTGTAATGATGTGCTTTACTTGGAAAATCAGCCTAGTAAAAAGACATTTCTTGAAAAAAATAAAGGTCTGGACCGGCGGTGTCCTTTCAACTTTTGGGTAACACGTCAGCACACGACAATCCACGCACTGCGCATGTGTAGTCTTGTCTAGACCCAGACGCTAATGAAGAGGTCCGGGCGTGGTTTTCCACTGATTGTTTTATTCCTATAGTAATCTTACGGCAAACAGAAAGACTGGATTTTTAGCAGCGTCGGGATATTAGAAACATTGCGAGACGTTTAGCGAGGGAATCACCCTGAATGTGTGTGCTTCAGTGGGCCCATTGCAATCTAGAAAGTATCTTGGAGCTAAAAAACGTATGCATAAGAAGTTCCTGTGATGTATATTCAACTCTAAAATCGAAGGCCATTTGGGGCGTTTGATGCAGTTTGTTTTTGCACATTGTGGTGACTGTATCTCTGCCTGCTACGTTAAAGTGAATCAGGTACGGAGGCGGGAGCTGTTCTTACAACGATTAGCAATAACTTTAAAATGTACGGGGTAAAGAAAGGTAGGTCTACCTTTAATAACTCTTGTCTTGCTGACGTTTTTTTATGCAGTTTATTTTATCAATTTGATTTCTTGTGCAGGTCATTTTTCCTTTACCTTTTCTGTGCTGCTGTGGCATTTGGTGCGTTTTGCTACTGTTTAATGTGTTCAGCTGTAAAATACCCCTAACCCGTACATATACGGGACTCACATACAGGCTCTGTAATGTGCAACCCATATATATATGGATCATGCAGGACAAGCGTCAAGTTAGATTTTGGTTCGTTGGTATTACAGATACAGCCAGGAGGAGAGTTAGTGTGTAATAATCAGTTCTGACCTTTCACGACGAAAACCTACGGAAGGAAGATTGCTGAAGACAGGTTGGTCTGTCTTTTATTTTGAGGCTTGCTCTATCTGTGAATCAAGAATTTATAAAAAAAAAAGTCGGATTGGCTTTGAGCAAACCGGCATCAGTTATTAACATAAGTCCAGAGACTGATTACTTTCTGTTATTGCTGGCCGAAACAATGCTATATCTACTGTGCATGTAAGGGTGTGGCATTGTGTCGGAAAAAAGGAAGTATAGTCCCCTGTACACGAAAGGTGTGCTTCATGGCCATAGAAACATTCTGGTGTTTTTTTTTCAAATGAACGCTTTAGTGGCATCACTTTCTTTGCGAGGCATTTTAGAGATCCTCACCAAGCCTTACTGCAACGAAGACTTTGTGTTTAAGTCTTTCGTACACAACGGGGGGTTCATGTGGGATAACAGTCTATGAGAATATCCTACATTTCGATTAATGTATGGACTTGTGGCATCATTTTGCAAGGTTTGGTTTAGATAACCAATATGTTAGACAAGTTGGTGCCTTTCAGTTTAGTTTACGTCTGATTGCAATGAGAAACAGCGGAAGGAAGACAGTTTGATAGACTGTTGATAGGTAGGTGTGCCTAAACACCTGGCCCGAACTTACCCGAACTCACCCGAACTCATCCGAACTCATGCGGGTCAAATTATAATATGCAGTGTACATGGGCCAAGGACCTTATGTGACACCCTGGATACACTGTCTATGCAATTATGAATAAAAAATATGCAGCATGTCTTAAGTATTTACCAGTTTTTCATGCTACTCCGCTCGTTCCAAGATAAGAAGGCATTTCTGCCCGCCATATTGGATCGTCATTGTTGGGGTCCGCATGGGGAAGTTCTTTATACCTTTTTAAAAAGTTCGACAGACGACAGCATGGTGGATGTCTTATCGTGCTGTCGTCTGTCCTCGGGATATTCTAAACACTGCGAGAAATTCAGCAAGGGAAGCCCCCTGAATATGTGGGGTCTAGTGGGCCCAGTAATTTCTAGAAAGCATCCCGAAGCTGGAATACGTATGCATTAGGAGTTTCTGCGATGTTTAATCAAATAGCCACATCGAGAATCGAAGGCCATTTGGGGGCGTTTGATACAGTTTGTTTGCTACATAATTAGTCTGAGTTGTTTGTTTATTGTTGTTTATTTATTCGAATATTCGCATATGTATACGTGTTTAAAAACAAGGACATACAGGAAAAACATACCGGGGGGGGGGGTGGTCTGAAGCCTAGGTGGCTTTTCTTGGGCCTCCCCTCGAAACTTGACAATAGGAATATCATAAGTTGTACATAACTCAATTAAAACTAAGCAAAATTAACGATAGAAAATAGATTGAACTTATACCATAAATTCTAATAAATAAAAAAGGTACGAGTAAATACAAAATGGATTTTAAGGTTTTAAACATAATAAGGTATGCTAATATGATCACAATTAAACATGATTAACGAATTGTGAGGAAGTAGATCAGAAATTTAACAAAATGTTAATAATCAAATATCAATAATTACACATTATAGGAAAAGAGTCACATAGCCACGTCTTGCAATAGCTCGGCATAACATATCCACTTAAGGTTGACAACTGATTATTACCTTTGCCAAGAAGGCTATATTTTCGGTAGAGTTTGTGTGTATGTGTGTATGTGGGCGTGTTTGTGTGCTGTGATGAAGGCCTGGATGGATTGTCTTGATATTTCGTATGTGGGTAGGTTTTGATAAGACCTTGGAATGATAAAATTTTGGGTCCCGTAGCGGCTTGCTACGGTACTGCAGCGGAACTTCCTGTTTTGATACCTCGTGTTCTAAATAACACATTAACGTCATGATTTTTGAGTAATAGATAAAGAATAAACGGTGTCGGTTTAAGCAACCTAGCGGCTTTTAACTACAGGAGCAGGATATTTTCAGACTTTGAAAAAGGACAACTCACGAAGAAGTAGACGGATTAATGTTAATGGGGGTTATCACCTACATTTCCTTTAGTATTCTAAAAACATTGGCTTTACAATGTATCATGGGGAAAGTGGTTCTACTTATTCATAAGGCCGGAAGCTATATTTATAGTTTGATGACAGTTTTAATCCTTTTGTTAGATATAGAAAATGGACAGGAAGCTGAAGACACTACTAGTTCTTCTACTCATCGTTTTGAAGGAAGCTGGACCGACTGCAGCCTGCAGCAGCAGCTGTCCAGCAGACTGTGACTGCAGCAACAAAGGCCTCAACAGTGTTCCTCAGGACCTGCCTACAACCATCACCCAGCTTAACTTCAATAAGAATTCCATCACAAACTTGAGTCAGTCTGACGTCTCCAAGTACACGAAGTTAAAATTGCTAAGTTTATCTGAAGATCAGATTTCTATTGTTAACCAGCATGCATTCTCAAATCTAACCGAGCTCGAAACATTGTACGTGACATCTAACGAGATAACTTACATCCAGCCTGGTACATTTTCAGGCCTCTTACAGCTCCAAATTCTACTTTTAAACGACAACCATATCACTAACATTGACACCGCTACATTCTCAGAATTGCCAAAGCTCATGCTTCTTTGGCTTCAAAATAACCAAATAACTGACATTAAGCCTGACACATTCTCAAATTTACCTCAGCTCATCGGTTTGGCGTTGACCTCTAATCGTATACCTAGCATTCAGCCTGGGGTATTTTCAAATCTACCCTTGCTCAATACCATAGAACTCGGGCAAAATCGCCTAACTAGCATTGAACCTGATTCATTCTCCAATTTGCCAAAGCTTGGACCGTTAGTACTGTGGGGAAATCCCTTTCAATGTGACTGTAGAATGGCAGCTGCAAGAAAAACGATAACTGCGTCACAGCCTCCCTTCCCTGCGCCGCAGGTATTCATTCACAAAATTATTTGTCAAGAACCGAGCGACTTCCGATCGCAATCGCTAGATTATATAAACCCGGAAGATCTAATCTGTGAAAAACCAAAGATTGTGGGTTTTGAAAACAAGTATGTTGGCACACTGGTGCAAGGGGATACTCTCCATTTGGTCTGTGTAGCTTCAGGTATACCTAAACCAGACATCACAGTCACCCTCCCATCTGGACTAAATGCAACTTCTGAGTCAAGTGGGAGGGTGACTATGGGGGAGAATGATACCATCATCATTACGAATGTTACTGCAGCAGATGCTGGTTTGTACATCTGTATTGGAGTAAATCTGGGGGGTTCCTCATCGACAAGACTCTTTGTTGAGGTAGAAACCCCAACATCTGTTATGCCAGGTGTATCCACTGGCACTACGGATGTTTCTGATATCACAGCTTTAACATCTGCCGCACAGTCTGATGGCATTATGTTCAAATCCCCAACGATTGTGAGGTTTAAGACAAGCGAGACCACACTAGAGCAGGGGGAGACTCTACATTTGGTCTGCGAAGCTTCAGGTATACCTCCTCCAAATATCATTGTCACTCTCCCATCTGGACTGAATGCAACTGGTGATTCCAGTGGGAGAGTGACTGTGGGAGTGAATGGTACCATCGCTATAACGAATGTCACTACAGCAGATGCTGGCCTGTACATCTGTATTGCGTCAAATCCTGTAGGCTCGGCGTCAGCCACAGTGTACACTTATGTCCAAGCCGCGGTATCTGTTTTCCCCCCTGTCAATATTTCGCCTCTAGTGTCAACATCGTCTCCGTTTGACAATTCAGAAGGCTATCCGACAAATTTTCCCCTGCCATTTGCTATTGGCCTCGGCACATTTCTCGGAGTTTTGTTGGTTTCTAGTCTTTGTATTGCACTTTGGTGGAAGAGAGAGACTAAAAAGGCCACTGTGAACTCAGCACCGACAATCGATCCCCCAAATACAGACGACATGGCAAACAGTTACAACAACGGCCAATGTGGTCAGGGTAGATCTTTCGAACCGCAGATAACCCAGAGTACTGCAGGTCCAAACGAACAAGCCATTATACCTGAACATGAATATGAGGACCCAGAATCTCTCATAGCCCTTACTACCTGTATGACGAAGGCTACGGATGACATTAACAGTTCTGAAGACCAGGCAGGACCTCCTACAGAAACTGTTGATCTAAAAACTGAGTCAGAGTGCGCACCAAAAGCTGAGTCGGCCCAAAAGCCATTTATAGTCCATGAGCTAGAAAACATTGTGTATGGAAAGGATGAGGTTGGCACCGGTTTTGAGGCTGGTCAGCACAGCTCTATACCAAAAGACGAAGTAGTAGCTACAGCCTCTCATCTTATTCATGATGATGGCCATGAGAAAGCAGTACCTGCTATATCTCATCATGATCATGAGAAAAACAATGAAAATAAATTAATACCAGGTCCTTCTCCTGTCAGCTATGAGAGTACTGATAAGGACCTAGCATTGCTACATGCGTCTGCTCAGGTTATCTATAGCAATGAAGTTGAGAATGAAGTATCTCAGTCCACCTATAATGACAATAAGAAACCAGTATCTCTGACCTCTAAGATTATTTATGAAAATAATGACGAGAAGGCAGAAAATGCTGCATCTCAATCCATCTACAAGAGTCACAATGAGTCTTTGGCTTCTTGCTTGATCTATGAGAATAATGGTTAAGCACAAAACTAATGTTTTTTTACTGCGCTTTTCGACAGACAAGGACGACGTGACACTGCACTCAAGTCTTCATAACTTATTTTAACAGCGCCACGTACAGAGAACAATATACCTATTTTCACACCTGGGTGGAGTGAGGAAAGTCGTACAAAGTACATTTCCCAAGGGCACAACATCGGTGGCGTCAGGGGATTCAAACCCGGGACCGCTATTTAGGACCTGGCTAAATATCTGAAACAGGTCCTTAAGACATTTTTGATGAAATAGAATTGAATCGACAAATCCATTAACCAAGGTATCAATAAGTTATGCCCCCCTCTCTCCACCAATATGCAGAAATCAGCATAGTGAGGGGAGGGGGTGCAAGTTCCATGTTTGAATTCTACTGCTGTCCTGTCATTGATAAACGTCAAGTAAAATACATAACTATATGTATCAAATAGGGTGAGGCTGTTATCCCCACTACCGTTTAATGTACATATTGATGACTTAAGTTCCAGACGTTACAGTACTGAC
The DNA here is from genome assembly GCA_035149815.1 of Branchiostoma lanceolatum. NCBI lineage: Eukaryota > Metazoa > Chordata > Leptocardii > Amphioxiformes > Branchiostomatidae > Branchiostoma > Branchiostoma lanceolatum. Next base: position 12,365,291 of record CM068880.1, read on the forward strand.
GTACGTTCCCATGTAGGTGGATCTCTTGTGAACTATCTGTTTAAAAGGTGTCCAAAGCGATTTCAGGGGTATTGAAACTAGAAGCATTCTGGATAAGGCAATTATATGAATTCGACATTTACTTCCCAATATTTGCTTCACCATTTAATACTTTGGGCGTTAAAAAAGAGTGCAGAAACAAGCCACAAAAGGAGTATTTTATTCATTGGTACCACCCAATAACCGAGGGGTGTCCCTGTGGTGTATTGGTCTGCGCCTTTGCTACTCTGCCACATCTGGTTCAAATTACTTGGACCAGAAGGTCTGGGGTTCAAGCCCCACGTAGGGCACCTCTGGACAAGAGGCGCATTAAGTCATACCAAAGACTTTATAAAAATGGTACATACTTATGAAACAGTATGGAAGTTAAACACACTACACTGCCAGTGGACTAGCCCCCTGCTGCAGTGATTGCACCACAGTGTGGCCCCAGGGCTATGAAACGGAGATGGGCACCGCCCTATACATCAATTATGGTGTGGGAGGATTTGAACTAAACTAACCACCCATTAACCAGCCCAGAATCCAGCCTTAACCGTTTTCTATCGACGATGTTCGGTAACTCCCGGCCACGTGACTTCACAATGTCCGGACACATTGAGCAATGCCCATGTGATTAATTTTCGGGACTCGTCGGACAGAATCGCGCATGTTCGGAAGATTTAGAATACTGGCTGGCCTCCAAGCGCTCAGATTTGAATGAGTTCCCACCACACAACGACATCGTATCTTTCCTCCATAATGGTCGATATGCAATGGGATAGTGCTATTAAATTTTCTATTGACAGAAATCATTAGAACAACGGGTTTCAATGCCAGAATATTGCTTAAGGCACCTTTAAGCCTATGACATGTGTTTGTTATGTCCTAGTCTGAAAGCTCTAAAAAACTTGTAACTATTTGCGAGGATGTTAGCATTGAAAATAATGAATGAATAAAAGACCTTTATTGTGCATTCATGCCCCGAGGGGCTAGGTACAGGTCGTCTAACTTAACACATGGAACATACAAGGACATGATACAACAATACAAGCTGTAAACATATAGTGTAGACAAAACGTGTTATTAAACTAAGCTAGTCCAGTAGAGTCGACTTCTTCTCGCTTCTTTGTACATGTGTAAATATATGAGCAGACAATATTTCTAATACAAGGATTATCCAGGCGTAATAAATATATGAATTTGTCTGTTGCATTAAGATATTCGAAATATGGGAATTTTTCTTTAATAAGGTTAAAAAATACACTTCTTTCGCTATCGTATAATTTACAGTCTAGGACGAAGTGTTGCTCATCTTCTACTCGATTTAAATTACAATGTTGACAAAGTCTATGTTTTTTTTTTGTAGAGGCGTGCGGTAATAATATGAAAATAATATGCTGACATAAACAAAACCTGCTGCATGTACTTTCCAAGTGTGGGTCTGCCACTTTTACAAACCTCTTTCATCGGTCAAATTGTATGGAGAGTGTTTAAATGTGTCCTTGGACTAAATATTAAAGACATCTATATTGAAATTATTTCTTCACTTTGTGGCATTTGGGTTTAACAAAATGTATTGATGTTAGAATTATGACTTAGTTTTTGATGATTCTATATCTACCACGTTTTCGGCGCAAATTTGATCTACATCTTACATGTTCAAGTTACTTTGTTAATCTATATTCTTGGATGACTGCGTGTCAGTCAACTCCAAATTACGCCAAAAATAATTACTCAAGCAACTGGATAGAATTTAAAAAAAAAAATAACAATCACAAATTTTCAAAATTTTATCCAGTTGCTTGAGTAATTATTTTTGGCGTATCTTACTACCTAGATGTCTACCTTTCATCAACTAGTTTGGAAATAAAGAAATAGTAGCGCACTATTAGTGTTTGTGGTCCTGCTTTCTGTTCGAGACAATAAAAAAAACTGATTTAAAAGTGATCCTAGATGATAGGCTTTACCCCCTCAGCTTGTAGCTACTATACATCATCCACTTGCAAGACATGAACACCAAACAACGTAGTAGGAAGATGTACCGATTGAAGGATACACTCTTCAGAGATGCTTTCGATGTTGTTGAGAAACAGGGCATGGAAAACCTCTTCTACACATTCGGTGTGGAGAACCCGGGCGCTCTTGTTCTCCACAACTTCCCAAACACCATCCGGGACCTGCAGCTTCCCGAAACGCAAAACTCGGAGTTTGTGGACATGGCAAACAGTCGACGTGCTGAGGGATCGGGAACGAGGCGTGCCGCGCTACAACGAGCTTCGGCGTCACCTCAACTTGGCCCCCGCAGAAACCTTCCAAACATCACGGACGACCCACAGGTTGCCGAAGAGTTGTAGGAAGTGTACGACGGAGACGTCGAAATGGTGAGTACGCTCCTTGTACGTTTGATGATCTTTACAAAAGGCTTGTATCCAAGGTGATTTTGGAACAAACATTTGAAAGCTTTCTGACTGCCCCGTTTTCGACACTTAGCCCTTTAAGAAAAATATGCAAGACTTATGTGACGCCCGGTGGTCAAATTTATGCTTTAAACTCGTATGTCCAGCCGAATTCGAACGCTGTTAGACGATGTTTGAATTGACGTAATTTGATTCGATCGCGCGTTCGATTTGGGGTCACTGGTTGCTATTGAATGTTTTATTGTAAACCCGCGCGGTCGGGCCCCATTCCCCGCATCAGGACAAAAACTACTTTTTTTTCACAAATATTACCTGATTTCTGGAGAGTAGATCTATGCTGCCACTTTGCTGTGTACATTTAACATTTAACGAAGCTACCTAGTCGAAAAAAATATAAAGATTAGAAATTTTGATTGACATTTAAAGCCGGTCGACGTCCTTAGCGATCCCCCCTGTTAAACCTGAAAATAATTGTCTTTGGGACCAAAATTTAAACAAATGAGCCATTTTGTGCAAATTAACAACATTCAAAGTTTGTAATCTCGCTAAATTCGTTTTATTTTGAAAAGATTTTCCGGCCCCAATTACTTTGTTTACTTCCAAATGTTTTACCGTTAGCCAACCCTCGTGAAACCCGATATTTTGCTGAACGCGCGTAGCAACGGGAAAGAAAACTCTAACAACAGACCACCATGAAAGCTTTTCAATCATCAGCAACTGTGTTTAATAGATTTCGGTGAATAGGTCAGTTACCAACTAACTAGCTTTCTAACAGAATTGTAAAATGTAGCATACGTGTGGAATACTTTCTTTTAAATTTGTGATCATCAAATAGATTTTTGTGTACTTAAATCAAGCAACTCTCAACGTACTTTTATTCCAAATACACACCTTTACATTAGGTGGATCTTCAAATACAACTTTCATCGTACCAGTTGATTGATTGCTTGATTGATTGATTAGTTTCTAACGCTACAAAATATTTACTGTGTCCATCATAAAACACTATGGAAAGATAAGGGCCATAAATATATATCTAATCTCCAAGCAGATCTACACGGGGCGCTAAAATCGTATATGCTAGCCCGAGAAGGTCCAGTCAGCCAGATAAGCTCCTGGACCTTCTCTGGCTAGCCATTCATTCATTCATTCATTCATTCATTCATTCATTCATTCTTGTACTTTATTCCTCCCTTGGGAGAGCGATGCATAGTTGAAGTATTTACAAAGGGGATGCCATGACCCTTAACATGTGGTACATAGCAATCCTGTTTTATAAAATAATTATATTCTTATATTGCTGTTATTCCGTACTCATATTTACAATCTCTCAGAGGCCAGGTGAACGAACCTGCCAGGGGTTTCCCATGCCCCACACGTCTAGTCTACTGATGACCATTGGGACATTAAAAAACAAACATTCGATCAGATCTATCATATCATATCTATAAAAAACTGTTTCTGTGTATTGTACAAATAACTCTCAGAGTTTTTTAAAGGTCTTTAGTGTTTCACTTTCAAAGTTCATTGTCTCTGCATCATTCTCTACAACTCCTTGTGAATCCACACAGCTCAGCTCTCCACAGCTCGCGTGTTTAACTCGCAGCCTAGCTTCTGCCAAGACTGTGTTGTAGCTTTTCTTGGGTGGTTAAAGTCCAGCTCTTTCTTCTTCTCCCGTATGTGCTTACATACTATGCATGTACTCAGCTCTCGTGTGCTCTATTCTCCTTCCCCCGTGCTGCAGTTTTGCCTCTCTTTCCAGGTGGCGTGCTTTAATGCCATGGCTGCCAGAGGGCGGAGCAATCTGGCCGTTGTTGTGATGAAGGTGCTCCACACAGCTGGTTCTATAACTTCTTCCACTATCTCGGCACCCAGCATGACCTCTGTGAATCTCTCGTCTGGTTGTTCGTGTACTTTTACCATGACTCTTACTCCCAGAATGTTTGCTATTTCTTCATTCATTCATGCATTCATTCATTCATTCATTCATTCATTCATTCATTCATTCATTCATTCATTCATTCATATACGATTGCTCGCTTGATAGAACCTTGGTGTGGAAACTTTCTTTGTACCAGTAATTGCTTATTTGATAAAATCTTTGGTGTGGAAAGTTTTATTGTCCCAGTTGATTGATTTCTTGCTTGATAATATGTTATACCATATATATCATCGTATGGCAACACTTACAAGGAGAGTGTTGCACATGACTTTAGTCCGTCGCTCAAGTAGTCAAACCAGCGAAGCTTTGTCACTAAAAGTTTGGCGTCTTATAACTTGCTGAGAGGGAGAGATGGCTTTACATTCGTGGCTAGTTGTTTTGGTTGTTGTTGTTGTTGTGATGTTGACACAGACAAACCGCTGCCAGAGTCCTACAAACACTGGACAGGTGAGTGGAAAATGCCGGAAAAGAGGGGAGGGGTGTGTGTTACAAATGCGGTAGGTTTGCTGACCGTAGACCTAGATAATCGGTTTAACATATAACTGTGGGGTTGTGTGGCGTAACGGCAGGGTTTTCGGTCCGGAACCCAGCGGTCCCGGGTTAGAATCCCCTGACGCCACCGATGCTGTGCCCTTTCATCACTCCACCCAGGTGTCAAAATGGGTATATCATGTGTGGGTCACGTACATGTATATCGTGTGTTGCTCGTGACACCAGCAATATCTGCCTATGTCCCACGTGAATTGTACTGTTGTAATGCTGATAAAACAGAATAAAAAAAAATAAAAAAAACAACATAAAGTAAAATAAAATAAGATAACTGTGCTGAAGATGTTTGACTAAATTTAGTGTTTCATCGACCTGTCGTCTAAAATCTAGGCAAAACTTTAAAGAATATTCCTTTAACAAACGTTGTTGCTTTACTGCATACAGTATGAATGTTTGCTGTTCTCTATATATAGTGTTGTGGCACCTGCGTCCCCGGACCTCCAGGAATACCTGGCAACAATGGTATCCCTGGCAACAACGGCGTCCCTGGCAACCACGGCAATCCGATTCGTGACGGTGCCAAGGGAGACCATGGAGAGCAGGGGATGGGCGGAGAAAGGGGTGGAAAGGGGGAGACGGGGTCTCCCGGTACGGTGGCCACGAGGAACATGATGCAATGCTCTTGGAACAGCCTGGACAGCGTTGTGCAACGTGGGAGGATTTTGGTATTCATCTTTTCGAACTGTTTTCCCTTTACCTTTATCACCAGTCCTGTATTTTGTACTACGTAAGATCACGTGACCGTAAATATCAGTCATCATAACCTGATAAAGGCTGCAGTACAGAAAGCCAAAAAATAGGGACACTTTTTGGGTGTTGCAACGCATTTTAGCTGTTAACCACGCGCACACAGTTGAGCTTTAAAAATTAATAAACTTCTCATTATTTTACACACAGCGGTGTCCATTTAACAAGATTTCTTCGACATCTGCTCTCCGTTTGACTTGGAACGGCGACATAGGGGTTAAATACGCCTATACATGTAAGCGCTGGTTCTTCACACTGAACGGAGACGAGTGTAGCGATCCCGCTCCCATTGAAGGCATCGTAACAGCAACGGATATCCATCGTGTATCCACAAGTAATTTCTTTCTTCTATGTCCATTAGACATACCTGACCAAAAAAGTAGCAGAAACATCACAGCATTTTTAAACATCGAGTATAAATTTCCTTTATTTATTAAAAAATACGTGGGGGAAATAGACTGAGTTATGTCTGACGCTGCATTCGTCTTGTCACCGTGCGGCAAAGAGTAGCAGAGTTCATTACAGCTGGATGAAGGCACCTGATATGACATAAGTGGCTGTGATAAAAATAGCTGTGATTGAGCTTAAAGATTTCTTAAGATATTCACGGAACTGAAAAACAATGTCTCAAGTCCAATATTTCTAACTATTTCCCAGTTGACGGTCTGTGTTACAACCTACGGGCCGGTCCTGTGACGGTGGCCCTGAACGTGGGCGCATGCGCAAGTTACACGGGGAATGAATATGCCTACACTGGGTGGAACTCAGGATACTCAAGGATCATCGTGGAAGAAATGGATATTCATTAGAACGGAAGCGCCTAGGGAAAAATACTGAGTTTCTGATTACGGCCTTTAAAAAGTTAGGGTCGTTGGGTTTTTATTCTGCTTTTTGTTTGTGTTTGTTTTTCTTTTATTTAGAATTCGGGCGAAGTGATCCGACATATACAAGTAAACACAGGGAATGTTACACGGAAATACATTTCACGCTTTGATTGTTGGTGTTTGTACAAGACCAACAGTGTTTCCATCACTCGTGTAAGGCATACTTTCTGAACTCTTAAGTAAAATTATGCATCACTTCATTACTTTGGTGTCATTGTGATACAACAGGCTCAACTTTTTCATTAACTCAACTGTGTGGAAGCTTTCATTGTACAAATTGATTGATTACTTGGTTGGTTATTTGACTGTTACCGCAACAAAATATTTACTGTGTCTATCATAAAACACTATGGAAGGACAAGGGCAATGAATATATATCATTGCATGGCAACAATTACAAGGAGAGTGTTGCACCTGCCCTTAAGTCCGTCGCTCAAGTAGTCAAACCAGCAAAGCTCTGTCACAAAAGGTTTGGCTTCTGATAACTTGCTAAGGGGGAGTCATGGCTTTACATTCGTGGCTAGTTGTTTTGGTTCTTGTTGTTGTGATGTTGACACAGACAAACCGCTGCCAGAGCCCTACAAACACTGGACAGGTGAGTGTAAAATGCCTGAAAAGAGGGGAGGGGTGTGTGTTACAAATGCCGTAGGTTTGCTGACCCTAGACCTAGATAATCGGTTTAACATATAACTGTGGGGTTGTGTGGCGTAACGGCAGGGTTTTCGGCCCAGAACCCAGTAGTCCCGGGTTTGAATCAACTGACCCCACCGTTGTTGCGCCCTTGCGCAATTGGGAAAGGCACTTTACACGACTTTCCTCACTCCACCCAGGTGTAAAATCGGGTATGTTATGATATTTTACTTAATGTTTCATTCACCTATAGTTTAGACTGTAGACAAAAAGGACCCATCTAAATCTCCCTTTAACAAATGTTTCAGTTTTGCTACATACAGTATGAATATTGTTGTTCCCCCATAGTGTTATGGAACCTGTGTCACAGGGCCCCATGGTCTTGTAGTTTAAACCGTAGGCAAAAGCCACATGGAAGAATCTAAATCTTCCTTTAGCAAACGTTGCATGTTTGCAACATACAGTATGGATGTTTTCGTTCCCCCAGAGTGTTATGGAACCTGTGTCACGGGGCCCCGTGGTCTTGTAGTTTAAACCGTAGGCAAAAGCCACATGGAAGAATCTAAATCTTCCTTTAACAAACGTTGCAGCTTTACAGTATAAATATTTGCTGTTCTCCATAGTGTTGTGGCACCTGCGTCACCGGACCTCCAGGACTACCTGGCAACAATGGTATCCCTGGCAACAACGGCGTCCCTGGTAACCACGGCAATCCCGGTCGTGACGGTGCCAAGGGAGACCGTGGAGAACAGGGGCCGGCCGGGGAAAGGGGCGGTAAGGGGGAGACGGGGTCTCCGGGTACAGTGGCCGCCAGGCACGTTATGCAGTGCTCCTGGAGCAGCGTGGACAGTGGTGTAAAAATCGGGAAGATTCTGGTACCTATCTTTTATAAATTCTTTTTGCCAATATTACCAATTTTGTTCTTAGTACTCTTTTTATGTTTAGCCATACCTCAGGTTTCTTCTCCTCCTTTTTCTTCTTTTGTCAAATCTTCAAATCGATTCATCTCTGTCATTTTTTGACCAAATGACCTGAAATTTAGTACAAAGGTAGTATGGGCGAATACCCCTGGTTTTTTTTCTTCATCTTTTCGATATTGACCTTGAAAGTGATTTTATTGAGGTTTTTATGACCAATGATGCATATCTTGGCCTCCTGCGCCCTGGTATTTCAACCGAATGACTTGGAATTTGCTGTACATGTGCCATGAACATATATTTAAAGGACTACATCCCCATTTTTGGCATACATCTCTTCAAAACGATTTTTTGGTGCTTTTTTTGACAATATTTCTGTCACTTTCAATACTACATAGAGTGTTAAAAGTGACAGCCAACGGGAGCACTGCATTTAAAAATGCGACCGCCTCATTGTCCAATTGAGTTAATTAAGTTATCTTGCATTTCTGGCGCAGGTGTGCTAGTATTCATACCGAATGTGGTATGGGAATGCCTTAGACATGTGATTACATGGCTTTGTTCACTCTTTTTTTAACAAAGATACACATCTCCAGTTCCTATGTATTAAACCAAAATGATGTGAAATTTGGTATGTGTCTGCCCTGGTCATGTACACAGGCCCTCATTCAAATGTTTGGCATAAAGCCTTTAAAAACGATTTTTGAAATAAAAATTTTTTTTCGTTTTGTTATTTTCAACCCAAAATGTATACTATTGAATCATGCATTCAAACATAGGGATGTCACATTTTTATATTTCACCCATACTATCGCTGAAATATGCAGTTTTTTTGGTAATTTCCTTCTTCTCCTGTCAAATCTTCATATATATCATTATGTATACTATGGAAAACTTCATTCTTCCCTGGGGTTAATCTTTTTTAATTCAATTTTGAACTGGGTTGATTATGCACAAGAGTGTAACTTTGAGCGGATATTTTTCGACTGGTCTAGTTTACATGGGGATGGCACGGAATATCCCATTCTTGCAAGGGGAGGATTCTTTAATTATTTATTTCAATTTTGAGCTGGAGTGATTATGAAATAGTCCATTTGTTAGCAAAAGTGTATTGTTTAAGTGGATATGGTTTTGGACTGGTCCATATTGTGTTGAGGTGCTACTGGAAGACTCCATTCCTGTATGGAGAGACTAATTGTTTTTAAACTCAATTTTGGACTGATGCATCTTTTTAGTGGAAGTATTTTAGAATGGTCCATTGTTATTTTGGGACAGTCCATTTTTTGCATGGCGAGGAGTATGGCTAAACATGCTGTATTTGCTCGCAAATGTTGCCTTTCTAGTTAAGTATTTTTTTAAACTTTTTTTCAGCTCATACATATTCTAAGACACCGTCCTTTTTCAAATCTCTGATAATTCTTAGACCAAATCGGTTTGGAATAATACTTTACTAAGTAAGGCTAAGTGAAAGACGAAAAGATAGTCCCACTTTTTCTATAATTTGTGGATTCTGTGATTTTAAGATGAAAGTGCCTTTTTTCATCCACGAATCTGTAAAAGTTGAGGTATTTCGTGATAACTTGTTTAAACAATTCATGTTTTTTTTAATGCTAATTAAAATACTTATCATCATTCCACATACAGTGGTGCCCATTCATCAAGCTTTCCTCGACATCTGCCCTCCGTCTGACTTGGAACGGTGACATCGGGGTTAAGACTACCTCCACTACCTGTAAGCGCTGGTTCTTCACTCTAAACGGGACTGAGTGCAGCGATCCCGATCCCATCGATGGCATCATACAGACCGACAATGAAAAGGACATCCATCGTGTATCCACAAGTAAATAATCGTTTTATTCTTATCATTAGATTTTGATATAGGAGACAAGAAGAGAAACAAGAGTATCAAAACATTTCAAAACGCTGATAAAATCACACCAGTCCGAAATAGAGGCGAGGGGGGGATATAGACTTAGTCATGTTTGACACCGCATTCTCCTTGCCACAACGCCACCATGCGGCAAGGAGTAGTAGAGTGCATTTTCATGTAGCATCCTGGTGAAATCACCCTCAGAACTATTCAGGGAATTGAAAGACAAAGTCTTCTGATAAACATAATGACAGGCTTTACACTTGTTTTTTTTTTTAAACTGTCATGCTAGACATCGTAGTCTACTTCTTCGTAGACTTCAGTTTTTTCTGAATGTTAAGACAAATGAAGTGAGGTCTTCGAAGGAAGTGAACTAACTACCCCACTTCTGTTGTAGACTACACTTCATTTCCCTTTACATTCACGACGCTGTAGTCTACTAGAGAAGTGGCTTAAAATGTGTAGTACGACAGTGTCAGGAAGCAAGTGTAAAGTCTGCCTATCGTTTCCCTAGTTGACGGCCTGTGCTACGGCCTGCCTGCCGGTCCTCTGACGGTGGCCCTGAACGTGGGGCCATGCAAGACCGCTCGCGGGAATGGGGAAGCCCTGACCGGCTGGAACTCCTACTCACGGATCATCGTGGAAGAAATGGACGTTTATTAGGACAGAGCGCCTTGTTTGGCTAATTTTAAGAATCCATCCATTCTAGCTACGATCCACTCCTATCCTCTGATAGCTAAAGCCGGAGTCACAATTCATGCGAGCGTCGGCCGAATTTGTAGATCGGCTGACGCTCGCCGAAATTCTAATTCGCCCGAGCGTCGACCGTATTTTTCGCAGAAAATCTGCCCCGTCACAAATTGAACTAAATTGCCCCGAGCTAAATTGTTGATTTGTGACGGGGGCTTTAGAAATACTCTACGGGAAGCGATCAGGAGAGTGACCTGGAGCTAGAATAGAGTGGATTCCAAGCTAAAGTGAATATCTGTTCCCAGTAGAGTTGTGAATGAAAAGCATTGTCTGGCTAATTCCAGGAATCCACCCCATTCTAGCTACGATCCACTCTTCTGACCGCTTAGAAAGACTATACAGAAAGCGATCAGGAGACTAGACTGGAGCCAGAATAAAGTGGATTCCAGGCTTAAGAGCAGCTACAAGTTATAAGAATGTTCTGACTGACTGATAAGCTCGTACTGGGGAGATTTTAGATATTCAGTGACACATATACTATGATATCAACAGTAATAATGACAATAATTGGGGTCTAAAATAGACGTTTTTGATGAAGTAACGAAATATGGCTCTGGAAATCAATGGTACTGGGGGATAGCAGCACAGTAGAAACGCATCAACGAATCGACCAAACAAAAGAGCACATAACACAGGATGGCAGTCCTCGATCCATTGCTAACCAAAATTTTGAGCTGATCATGGAAAAATACAATATGATTAATACAGTTGTCCGTACTCAGTATCATACATGATTGTACCAATAGCAGAGCAACGCAGCTCTGGAAAAAACGTGTACATGATATTGATTATTGCTTAGTCGTTATGTTTCATACTAGGTAGTTATGACAGTCGTCAATTTTAGTGGACGGATAAAGCCACAATTGCTGATAGAGCAACCTGGAATGCAAGCTTTCCAACATACTAAGTGTATCGAGTTTCCTTTATGCACTATATGAAAACTGCGTTACATATTTTATATTTTATATTGTGTGTAATTCGAAATCAAAGGATGGAGTTTTTTAATGGTAAATCTTCCGTGCAAAAACTGTCATTCTACCGTGTGTTGCGTGCTTGATTCGTCGACCGTTACTGGTAAGAGTTTAATGTATCCACCACAAGCATTAGCAAAGGGTAAGGGTCATATCTAAGGAGAGAGTGTCGCATGGCAACAGGAATATTGTTGCGCCTGCACTTTGAATATATTGCCCGTCAGTAAAGAAGTTAGACTTTTAATCACCTGCTAAGAGGGAGCTGTCATGGCGTTTCGGTCGTGACTGGCAGTTTTGGTTCTTGTCGCAGTGATGTTTACACACATAATTCACTGCCAAAGCGTCGCAGAAGGCCAGGTGAGTGAACAGACGGGAAAAGGTTTACGTAAGTTTACAGCTACAGAGTTAACAAGCGGCCTTCCATACAAAGCTCTGCCTTGAAGTGTTTTACTTGATCTGCTGCTAAAAACCTTACAACTGCCTTGAAGTGTTTAACTTCATCTGCTGCTAAAAACCTTACAACTGCCTTGAAGTGTTTTACTTCATCTGCTGCTAAAAACCTTAGAACTGCCTTGTAGTGTTGAACTTGAAACTCCTGCTAAAAACCTTACAGCTGCTTTGAAGTGTTTTACTTCATTTGCTGCTAAAAATCTAACAACTACCTTGAAATGTTTTACTAGATCTGCTGCTAAAAACATTACCACTACCTTGAAATGTTTTACTAGACCTGCTGCTAAAAATCTTACCACTGCCTTGAAGTGTTTTACTTGATTTGCTGCTAAAACATTGGCAAATACTTGAAGAAAAATCTAAAGCTGTCTCTAAGAAGCTTCGCAGTTTTGAAACATAAAGACGTTTGTCTTTCCCATAGTGTTGTGGCAGCTGTGTTAACGGGCCTCCAGGATCACCTGGCATCCCTGGCAACAACGGCATCCCTGGTAGAAACGGCGTCCCTGGCAACCATGGCACCCCTGGTATAAAAGGGGATCGAGGAGAACAGGGACCGCCTGGAACAGTGTGCACGGCCACGAGAAACGTGCAGCAATGTAGCTGGAGTAGCCTCAGCAATGACGCGGACTTCGGGAAGATTGTGGTATCTATCTAAGAAAATCAATCTTTATTACCGAGTAATTAGTAAAGCTACTCTTGTATAAGCACTGGCTACGTTATGTAAGCAGACACGAGATAAGAAGAAAAAATAGATTAGCTGGTATAACATCTGAACCAAAACCAGAACGTATTGATAACTCAGTGAAATAGGCAATGATATACTTTATTCCTTTGTGAAAGAAATAAAAGCGACTAGAACACGCCAGTGCAAACCTACCACCAACCCTGTAAAAAGGGGATGGCGGTATAATCTTGGCATCACTTGCTGACGTCACCTGAACGTTAGGTCTTGTGTCTTAACTTATCATCCATTTGAACCTGACGAAGGATGCAGTAGGGTGACCGAAAATAGACCTCTTGCCAATTGCGGCAGCCATTTTGAGTTTCCCGGGGTCACTTGAGGTCATCCACAAAAGTGAGGCTTGTTTTTGTTTTGTTGCGACACATTCTAGCTGATTATCAATACAAAAATCACTGTTATACCCTAAATATTAAAAACACTATTAAATACTAAAGGAATTTTTTATTATCATTTGAAACAGGAATGCCCATTCAACAAGGCGTCCTCGACATCTGCCCTCCGCCTTACATGGAACGGGGACATCCGAGTTCTGAACATCAACTGCTGTAAGCGCTGGTTCTTCACATTAAACGGAGCCGAGTGCAGCGATCCCGCTCCCATTGAAGGCATCATGCACACTGATGGTGTAGCCAACTTGTTCATCCATCGTGTATCCACAAGTAATTTTCTTATCTATTAAAACTTTGTCTCTAATTACTATCGACAATGCATATGTGAATTTAAAAGAGAACCAGACATATCATTTTTAAACACTGCAAAATTAAACATAAAAAACGAGGGAGGATATTACTCAGTCACGTTTGAAGCAGCATTGTCCTTGCTGAAACGCCACCATGCGGTAGGAAGTAGAAGAGTAGTCATTGTATATACACACCCTAGCGAAGGCTGCTGAAAGCATCCGATACGGGGTTTACAAAACTGACTGTAGTTATGATAAAAATATATTTTACCATCCTAGACAAGTTTTATGCCAAACAATTTTTCTAACTGTTCTTCAGTTGACGGCCTGTGTTACAACCTGCCGGCCGGACCTGTGACGGTAGCCTTGAACGTGGGCGCATGCGCGGAGAATCGCGGGAGTGGAGACGCCTACACCGGGTGGAACTCTCATTCACGGATCATCGTGGAGGAGATAGAGATCAACTAGAACGGAGAAAACTGATAACAAGATTGTTTGTTACTACCAATGCCGACACTACCAAAAATGTCTTTTCTCATTTTCTTGCTTTTTCTGGTGCAAAGAAAATCTAATTTTCAGCATGTGTATTATTTTGTACACAAGAAAAAACAAAAGTTTCTGTTTTGAGCAAATTAAAGAATTCCCATTTTGTATTAATAATTTCATTCTAACAACTAATCCATCAATACTTTGGGAATATAATTCTTGTGATTGTTTGTTTGAACCTTTGTTTATTCAGATCAGAATGGATTCCAGCTAATGTGAAGCTATAGACGATACAAACGGCGATGTTCTGACTAACTGATTACCTTCGTATGATGTGCATTCTAAGTATGCAGTGAAGTTTGAACCTTTATTGACATTAACAGTAATCTAATGCATGTGATGACAACAAGAATTGTAGCTAAATGCAATTACCTTCGCCGAGAAGGTTATGCATCGGGTAGCGTTTGTTTGTTTGTTTGTAGTGGACCAGCATAACTCCAGAATGTTTGGATGGATTGTCTTGATATTTGGTAGGTGGGTAGGTCTTGATGGGACCTGGAAATGATTAGATTTTGGGTCCTCTAGCGGCTTGTTACGGTACTGCAGCGGAACTTCCTGTTTTGATATCTTGTGTTCTGGACATGCTATGGTGCTGATTTCTGAGTGGTAGATAGCTCTTTGGACAGAGAGTAAGTGGTGTAGGTTTTGCCCCCCTAGCGGCTTAGATACACGCTTAGATACTTATTATGCAAATCAGTATCTAATTTGCATAATTTATAAGGAAAGTTAATACAGCCAGCAAATTCCATGATAGGACTCTCAAACATGTGACATATGTATCTGAGGAAGAGAGAAATATTCATAGATATCAGCTTTGCAAATGAGGACTTCATTTGCATTATTAATGAGAAAATACTATAACTCAAGATGGGCTTGATGGATTGTCATGATTTTTGGTATGTAGATAGCTTACGTGATACTTCTATGATTGGATGATAATTATGCAAATCAGATTCTAATTTGCGTAATTAATCAGACAATTTTTAAAACCTGCTGTATTCCATGATATGACTATTCAAATATGTGACATTTGTAACTGAGGAAGAGAGGGATGTTGATAGATGGAAAATATGCAATTGTAGGCCTAATTTGCATAATTAATGAATAACTACTATAATTCCATACAGGTAAATGATATAAAAAGATAACCTTTATTTGCTTTATGAACACCACGATTCGTCGACGTGAAAGGCGTGTTGACGGTACTTGATCGTCACTATCACTAGTGATTTCTCGTTCCCTGGGCCATAAATATATTATTTCATGCCAAAATACAGCAACCTATGATGTTTACTCATCGAAGCAGAGTGTATTCCGGTAAAATTCACCCTCCTTTATGGGCATTCCGGGGCATTCCGGTGTAAAAAAGAGCATTCCGGTAAAAAGGCAGACCCGTCACCGTTGAGGTCATCTGCCATCTTTTAGGCGTACATCTATGTTAAGAAACAGAGTTTCCTTTGTGTATTTTTGTCAACAATCATAGGTCTTTCGTCTAAACAGACAGGTTGATCATCAATTATCAACCATTTTATTTTGGTGGTCATACAATAAGTAGTTTAGGAGTTACAGAGGGTAGGTCTCAAAAACAGCACATCATTTTTGCTGGGGTCAAAAATGACCCCAGTGGAATCACTCCAGACTTTCCTCTATAATGTCAACAGTATTGCGTCAATCTTGCTAGAAAATAAGGAGAGGTTAGAATAGACGTCTGCTGACAAAATCACGGAAGAAAAGTTTTTTCCGATCAAACGTGTTCAAATGGCACATCAAAATCCACGCCTGGGGTAAAAAATGACCCCACTCTGGTGTTTGAGGGTTAACGGAGTACCAGATTGACACGCCATAAGTGGAAGAACCGGATTACTTTTTTCCATACGACGACCAAACATGCCCGGGGCTTCTGAGAAGGAATCAAAACGTAGCATTAGACAAGCAACCGGGACCAAGCTGAGCATACAAACGTTATTTACTGTATTTCTTCGACAAGCTGATTTAGTGTGAGTCGTTTCAATCAAACCTTTGACCTTACATGAGAACAACGAAAAAGAGCTTTATGTAACATTAGGTTTACTTAAAGTCATGAAATATGAAAGTAGGTCATAGGTCAGATGAGGGGTACGTGTCATTTGTACGCTGAAGGCTTGAATATCTCTTTCCTTGTGTCAACGATGATGTAAAGAATTGTATGCATAACCAGTGTCAGGTTGGTAGTCCTAGAGTACGTCGTTTAACAGTTATACCGTGTCAACATTGGTGTAGCTCCCCGTCTAAATAGGGTTAATTACCAAGCATAATTAGCATGAAAAGCGTAGGATTTCCCACTGGTGACAAAGGAAAGGTAATTCTAGTAATGGTTGCTTTTGGCATACCAGAATTCAGGCAAACATTTCAGACTTATCTGGCATTTATCGTTTTTGTGTATACATCCATTGTCAGACGTACCTGCCAGAATTATTTTGGGACAGAATCCCTCAGTGCGATTAGATATCTCTAGGGTTTAGATACTCAGGACTTACTCTACCAAAAGTGGACGATTCCAACAGCAACAAATCAATTTCTCTTTTGTCAACGATGTACCATAAGTACACGTCACCATAAGTACAAGAACTAGTCGATTTTTCTCTATAAGACGACAAGTACGGTACGGCAGTCTCGTCTGAAAAGGAATCAAGAAGAAGCTATAGATCTAGACTGGCGACCGGGACCAAGCTGAGTATACTGCCCCTAATAGGTAAGCTGGTTGGGGTGAGTAGTTTTAACACAACGTTTGACCTATTCGAAAAGCTAGTTGTGACAGTTTCACATAACGTTATGTTTGGTTGAGTTCAGAGATGAAAGTACGCTTAAGGTTGAATTCCCGTTCTATACATACACCTTCGTTGATAATTGATTTACCACCTGGAATAAGCTAAGTCCTGACCTTCGGTGTGTTGGTGAGGGAGTAGCTCTCTCATCTGACATTATGTCATTTAAACACAAACTCCTTAAGGCCACCTACAGCAGATTTAACACCTTTTACGATCCTGATCTGCCATGTACCTGGACCACTTCATGTAGGTGTGGCTCATGTGTTGCCTCAAGGCCGCACTAGCGCCATCATGACACATGTATTGTATTTATTCAGTGTATATCATTAGTTCCATGTTTGTTTGTACGATGATATGTAATTTCATGATTTTTCTTTCAGAATTTGTATATTTGAATGTAATGTATTGTTTGGGAGGGCAACTTATAAAGGTGCGCAAGCACCTGTTTTGGACTCCCTTTCACTTTGTGATAAATCAAAATAAACAAATAAACAAATCTTGATTGTAGTTTTGGAAATAAGCAACCTCTGGGTGGCCATTCTTGCCAAGCGCTTGCAGACAGACAATGCTAGTAAGACAATGCCACTTTATGTAGAGAACTGGTTTTAGGACATACCCCAGAGGCAAAGCAGACAATTTTTGAATTCAGCTCATACATTCTGTAGTATTTTACAACTGTATACTTCTGGTAACGTCTATTATGTCTAGTCTGCTTTTCTTACGTACACTTTTAAGTCGTTAAATAATGATATTTTGAAGTATGATCCTGATGACTAGCCCTCAAACAGTCGAGAATGTTGCCTTTTCTGGAAACCACGCTTTAGCCAATCAGAGAGCGCCCCGCGTCATGACGGCCCCATTGTCTGTGGTGCGAAAGCGTATTTCGCGTGACCTCTAGATTTGACCCCAAAACCAAGATGGCGCCGGCACTCAATAAAGTCCGCGAACGCCGTGTTTTGCCCTTCCCGCACTATCGGAAACCGTTCGTTTCCTTAAACCCTGATGATATGGTCTTATATGCGTTCTTACCAGCGAGCCGAGTCACATGTAAAAGCACGAAAAACTTACTCAAGCACAACGTTAACGCAGTGACCTGTATGTACTGACGTTACATGTAATTTGCGATACCTCCGGCGCGGCAGTCTCTACTTCTGTGCGCGACGGTAGACGACTTACCTGTCACTAATACGAGGTGCCGAACTGTCTGGGGTTTAGAAGTTATCCTTGACATATATCGTACTAACGCTAACCCAGCCCTGTCGCAGTGTTACAAGTCAACATTAGTTTAGTAAAGTTAAGTTTTAAATACAATTCAAGGCCCTCAGGACAGAAATTGAGATCACCGAGCTTTGAACATAGTGCCATTTAGATAATAGGTGATTTAAATGAGAGTGTGAAAATGTGGTCTTAAATTCCTACAGAAAAAGAACAATCAAAAGTAACCGAGAATGAAGAGCGGTGAAGCTGACAGCAGGATCAAACTGTTCCAAGATGCGAATTCCGAGGATCAGAAAAGGGGCAGAGATTGGCGACCCTGGATGAAGGCAAGGCAAATCATACACTTATTTTGATTATTTTGATTATTATCTCCATGAAAAATGGAAATATCGTTTTGTGTGTGTCTGTCTGTGTGTTTGTGTTTCCGCACTGCTGTCGACAGCATAACTCCAGAACCTCTGGATGGATTACAATGATATTTGGTATGTGGGTAGGTGTTCTGAAGCCGAAATTCAATTTCGATTTTGGGCCCCCTGGTATGTAACCTTGGTACTGCAGCAGAACTTCCGTTTTTGTATTTTGACCTGGACGTGCTGTGGTCTTGATTTTTGGGTGGCAAATAGCTTGTGATAAAGAAGTGGTGTAGGTTTGGGCCCCCTAGCAGCTTGTTTGTTTAATTTTACTCTCATTGTTGTTGCAGATTCAAAACAAACTAAAGACATTTTTATCTATTTTCAAAATATTAACTCCTGTTGCAATAGCAACCTAATTGAATTAATAACCAACAATCAAGGCTGTGATAGAGAAGATTGCATTTCCGCGGACATCAAAAACTGTTTGTGGCAGTATGGGTAATTATGTCATTTTACCAACATTAATAACCACTCAAAGGACTAACGTTGTCGTTTCTTGTACGCTATTAACCGATTAATGTGTCAACATTCACTGCGAAATGGCAATACTCTTAAGTCGAAATATATGTTATTTTGTTGTAAAGTTAGACGTTTTATATTATTTGGGTTAAAAACACATACCCGAAAGTTGTTTATACTGTTTCTTTACATCTGTATTTACCGATACATGTGAGTGCATTTCAAAATCTCACTCAACAAAGGTCTCACTGATTTGATAATGCATGGCATCCTCTGGGACCCCCCCATTTCGTTCCATTTCCTTCCATTTCGTCCCATTTCGTTCCATTTCCTTCCATTACGCACTTTCGGGGGACCCCAAAAAACTGATGCGTTGACGGTTCGTTCAAATAACCGAAATAACTGTATGATTTGTGTCAAATAATATTAATATTTGCTTAACTTCTAATGAAGCATATATAAAATTTCCCTTATGTACAATTATAAAATTAAAGTATTTTCTCATAAATCATGCAAATGAGATCTTCATTTCCATAGTTGATACATATCAATATTCATCTCTTTTTCAGTTACATATTACAAATGAGTACTGATGTCCTATCAGGGAATTTAGCAGATTTATAAAGTAGTTCACATTCTATCCTGATTTTGATAATAACATGACTAAGTTATTCATTAGTATCTACAAACTGTCAATTCTAATTTGAATTACTCTATTCTCTTTCAGTCTCAAACTTTAGTTTTAAAAAAGCTGCTAGTTGGCCAAAACCTACACCACTTGTTTTCTGTACCAAGAGCTATCTACCACTCAAAATATGACCAGAAAACGTGACAGAAGAAAAAATGAAATAAAATAAAATCTGAAAATCTGAAAATCTGCCCTTTGTGCACCGAACAACAAATTCTTTGTTTCATGTCTTTCACACCTTCTTCATAGACTTTAGGATTTACCTTGGTATTATACGTCATTAGTATTCATATTTGGAGATGATTTCTCTTCCCATGCACGGCATATCGTTGCTCAATCGTATATAATTTACAGCATGGAAACAAACCTTTATTCCTTACTTCATTCTATCAACCCTGTAGTAGTCCATCAGTAACATGTGTATCTGTTCCAAAAATAATTTCATCAGGTTGGTAGAATATAGGATATGGGAGATTATTTATACACAACCAGGTATTAATCTCACCTGCTAACGCTTCGATGTCTATCAGACACCTTCTTCAGAGCTTCTGACTGGAGTACTGCTTCTCACTGCTACAAGTAGCCAATGTATAGTAGGTGGCGCTTTTGCCGTGAGAATACTGTCCCAAACGTGGCTAAGTTTGTATCTGGGAGGGGGCCAAGGTCATCGACAGAGAGGATCACAGACGCATCCGGTGGGTTAAGGAGGCGGTATGGATAAGGAAGACAACACCGGTGATGAACCGAGACGAGGGGGGATACAAACTTAGCCACGTTTTGGACAGTGTTCTCACCGCAAAAGCGCCACCTACATTGGCTACTTGTAGCGGTGAGAAGCAGTACACCAGTCAGAAGCTCTGAAGAAGGTGTCTGATAGACATTGAAACGTTAGCAGGTGAGATTAATACCTGGCTGTGTATAAAGAATCTCCTATATCCTATGTGTATCTGTTGCTTCAGAATCTATCGGGTGTGGCGGCCTGTCTTGTGAGCGGTCTCTTCCATGGTCCCGTGCCTACATTGTCACGATACGTAGAAGAACGAGGGTATACACCTTACCAGATAATTGTCTTGGTTGAAGTCCTGATTTTACTTGGAGCTCTGTGCATCGCTGTGTATCAACGGACAGACATGTTACCGAATGACTGGAAACAAGGAGCTCAACTTCTTTTCCAAGGACTGACTCGATTTACCAGTATGCTTTGTATTTACACGGCATATCAGTTTATTCCTCCGGCGAACGCGGAAGTAGTCTGGAACGCCGGCAAGCCGGTCTCTGTGGCGATATTGTCATGTATCTTCCTTCAAGAGGTAAATGATGATTAAAGTATTCTTTTGACTAGTTAGTTTCTTCAAAACACGCGCTATTTTACCGGTCCCCCGAAATTGCGAAATGGAACGAAATGGACGAAATGGAATTTCGTTCTATTTCGTTCCATTTCGTTCCATTTCGTTCCATTTCGTTCCATTTCGTTCCATTTTGTTCCATTTTGTTCCATTTTGTTCCATTTCGCAATTTCGGGGGACCCCTATTACCTGCTGACATGTTTAAAATTACGATTACTAATTATCATGGAGCAAGTATTTTCTGTACAGAATATGTGCCAGATAAGCCTTAGAAAACTATTGCTGTGGAAACAATGAATATGATGGACGTGAGTTTCCTGAATCAAATTGTAGTCACTAAGTTCAGTATTCCTACACATTTGGTCGTTATATGTTAGTATCTCCAGCTCCTGTTCATAAAGGTCCTTTTCTTTTCCTTAATAGTAGTCCACTGTTTATTAGTATTATTTACTTTGTTTAATAGCAGTCCACTGCTTTTACTTTGTTTGATACTTCTCGTTTACTCTACAGTCATATTCATGTATGATTTATCAAGTTATGGTAAATTCTTTATCATATTGTTCTCATGACCTCTATATTGTTTCATTTTGTTTATCATCCAACTTATTTCCTTTGTACAACCGATGTTTAAAATGTTATGGTTTGATAAAGGGACGCCTTTACATAAGCAGAAGCTTTTTGGCCTGCCCTGCACTGTTTTATTTATCCTTGTATTTCTTTCTTATGTATGTATATTTTTAAGTGCGAAATAAAATAATAATGAAATAATGATAATTATAATAATACTAAAGATGCTTCAGGGTTCGGAGCGTAGGATAGCTTGTGAACGTTTCACTAATTGTAAACATTTTACATTCCAGAGACCGACTCTTGCGACTGTTCTCGGTGGTACGTGGTGTGTAGCAGGTGTCATACTTATTGGTTACGGCAGCTTCGTCAACACAAGGTTATCGACGGACACTACAGACGTTGCGATCGGAATGGTTCTAACGGTCACAGGAACACTTATTCACGCCATGTGTGAAATCGGCGCTAAAGTGCTTGTAAAATCCACCCCCAGGGCAAAGGTTGTGACGTACACGTACGTCATTAGCGCAGCGTCTGCTGGGATAGGAGCGTGGGTCAAAAGTTCCACGTGGTACCTTGATCCGAAGGGGGCAACGATACTGGCACTTATTTGTGTTTGTTTCATCATAGTCGTGTTCTCCTACTACATCAGCTTGAAGTTAGTAGAGATGAATGCATTAACTGCACTGCAGCAAGTCAGCGCGTTTTCGGCCTACGGCGTGCAGTGGACAATGCTAAGGGTCGCTCCGACGATGTTGGAAAGCTTGGGTCTAACATGTGTACTGATAGGGTCATTTTCGGTTATGGTGTGGGAGGTACTTGCTCACTGGAAGAAAGAAAGACACAGGGCATTTATGGAACAGCTAGATTTGAATGTTACGCCATCAAACGATAGCTAGTAACGAAGCATTGCCAGTTATTGTGCTATACCAATTATCGTCCACATTGGGTCGTGTAGACATGTCGAGGTGTACTATGTAAAAGCCAGTTCTCATGAGCAATAAAGAACGATGGAATTATGATCCTTGGCCATGACTCTATTTATACAAAGCAATGGAATTGGTTTACATCCAGCGACACCACAGAATAAACTTCGAAAGTCGGAACAACAAGTCACAAGTGTAAATGAATAACTGAATTCATTTAAGTTTTGAACTCTTGATGACCCTGCCATCTGGGGTTAGAGTTTCTCAGAATCCTAGGAGATGGCTGACTCGGGCTGAACACAGCAGGGCACTTCCTGCGATAGGCTGATTAGCCATCGGTAATTATCAGATCCAGATCCGGCTATCTATTTAATCACACGCAAGTAACACACTATCCCAAGTTACTAATGCACTCTGGGAAGGGGTAAGATATTAACATACCCCACATGTCATTCTGGTGTCGCGCCTTGAGACGGACGGTCACACCATGACTGCTCCGGATTTCCACGCGCGGATGTCACCTTAGCTAGCCGGGAATGGGAGAAAAAAACTCATAGGCACATCTTCCTCTACGGGAGGAATATCGGGAAAAGCTATGGGCGTTCTTCTTTCCCAATTTTTTCTCTGTTGTTTGGTGGGGCAAGGAAGAGATGCAGCCCACCCAGGACGCCGGCTGCAGAGAACCCGTCCACCGCGCTCAATTCTTCCCGCCGGTACCGTAGGACCAGGAACCCACGCGTAGGATCAAGACTTTTCTGACAATCTAGGGTCTTTATGAGGTACTGTATTCCAGAAGCACTCGGTACTCGGACACGCCTGCACCTCAGCTGCTGTCTTGCAATTTTAAACTGTCTTGCAACTGTCTTGCAACTGCGGACAATGAGTCCTTAGAAGAAACGCACGATAAGGTGTACTGGGTGCGGCGAACCGGTGTCCATGCACCCACCGGGCACTAACGGACGGAAATGTGAGGGTTGCAGGCGTCCAAATCTCACAAAGGAGATGACCAGACGGACAAGGCCAAGGAAAAGCCGGCGCCACCCTCGCTAGAAGAACTGCAGGACAAAAAGGACAACACTGACGTCCACATCTGGTACAACGACGTCAACGACGGCAACGACGTCAACAGCACCAACAGCACCAACGGCGCCGGTTACGGCAACGACGGCGTCGTCAAACATGACGTATTGCATATGCAACTCGACATTGCGCACTTTATTCTTGATTTAGTCCACACGATAGCTAGTATCTGTTAAAAACAGCTAACATTAAACATTTCTTTGATATACAAACTAATCTAGCTTTTCGAGGTTTTAAAGTCTTATTCATTGAAGGAAGATTTTATGAAACCCAGCGACACCCGCATCGACGCTACGTTTTTGCACGTCCAAACATTGTTGCCATAGGTTTGTCAGATGAACTTGTCATGACGCTCAATTAGTTGCCGGGATTCACTACACAACATTATGTTATTGATATTTAGCCTGTAGCCAACTTTGAGCATAATATCTGCATTTTATGATCTATGCTAAAAAAAACCGCAAGAAGGCAGAAAAGAAGTGGGCAATAATGAGTCACCCTAGCCGTTAATAAGGACAAGAAAAATATACCCACCATGCATTGTTCTTTTGAGAAGAGCTGATATCTATTTCCATGGGTGTGTCAAAATAAATGACGTTTGGAATAGATAAGACCATAATTAGTAGCGCTACTTCAAGCTTGAAAATAGAATCTATTTTTATTACACAGGGTTGAGGAATCCTAAGGTAAATCAATAGGTTATAAATTGAATATATGATTTACTTAACATTTGCTGATTATTAATCTGTACTACAGAAAAAAAACAATTTTGATTTTATTTTTGAACGGTATTACCAAAACTAGGCGCTGAACACATAGTATATACTGAAACTTTGTGACGCTGATACATCAATGCATTTTTGCACCAGGTTTCTGTTCCTGTCACCTCTAAAAGGATCCTACAGCCGTCCATGCTGAATCCAAAACAAGCAAAACAGTGTATATACAACAAATTGGACATATCTAGGTCACTTAATCAGACAATTTTTAAAACCTGCTGTATTCCATGATATGACTATTCAAATATGTGACATTTGTAACTGAGGAAGAGAGGGATGTTGATAGATGGAAAATATGCAATTGTAGGCCTAATTTGCATAATTAATGAATAACTACTATAATTCCATACAGGTAAATGATATAAAAAGATAACCTTTATTTGCTTTATGAACACCACGATTCGTCGACGTGAAAGACGTGTTGACGGTACTTGATTGTCACTATCACTAGTGATTTCTCGTTCCCTGGGCCATAAATATATTATTTCATGCCAAAATACAGCAACCTATGATGTTTACTCATCGAAGCATAGTGTATTCCGGTAGAATTCACCCTCCTTAATGGGCATTCCGGGGCATTCCGGTGTAAAAAGAGCATTCCGGTTAAAAGCCCTTGTCCTGCTGGACTTTTTTTTACCCTATAGTAGTCCCTGTGCTGGGCTTTTTTGACCCTATTTAAAGGAGGGGTACTGCTTTAACTTTGCTATTTTTTTTATACTTTGCCCACAAATAACTCTATAAAGTTATATATCAATACAAAGCTAAGAGTCTCTACTTTTCAGAAATATATTGCAAATGTTGCCTGCACCTACCTGTATTGATTGATAATGGCAATAAATCAATATAAAACCCTTTTTTCAAAAACCTTTTGTATTGAAGTATCTGAACCATATAAAAAGTACCAATATCAAAGCTGCAGCATTCCTGACACATCCAGACAACATCAGAGCTATATCAATGATGAAGAGGTTCACCCAGATATCTCAGCAGGTAGGTTTATGACCATACAATGTCCACGGTGCTGAACTGGCTTTTCTGTAGAAAACCTGAGCCATTTACAATTAGTATACTTCTTTCTTTACCTCTATTACAATCACTTTCCTACACACAAGCTGAAAGCTTACAACATGTATTATCTTTGGAATTCCAAACAAAGTAATATCATTGAATACAAAGGTAATAAAGATACAAAAGGCAATAAAAAGTACATTATTCCACAAAGTTTCCATATACTGCTGCATAGCACCAACACAGAGGTCTCTACCAAGACTACAATGTTGCTGACCAGTCTTGGCAACATCAGAATGATACATGTGAAGAAGTAAAATACACAGGTATAGTAACAGGTGAGTACATGTATATGGTTGTAGACTGCCCTTGGTGCTGAACTCACTTTTTAGCAAAATCTACACTCTCATACAGAACAGTACACTTCATGCTGTAGCCATAGAACAATTGACATTCTAGCTTTCTATACATGAGTGGAAAGCTTATAGTCTAAACTTTCTTGTCATATCAACATACAGTTGTTACAATCTATACTAAAGGCTATATTATAATAAAGACATAAAAAGCAATAAAAAGTACATTATTCCACTATGCTTTCATATGACTTTGTATAGCATCAACACACAGGTTTCTACATGTACGAAGACTACAAAGTTTCTGACCAGTTTTGACAACATCAGAATAATATATCGTATTATATGTAAAGAAATACGAATTGCAGATATTATAACAGGTGAGTATATGGCTATCGAAGTCTGAGACTGGTCAGCCCCACAATAGAAATCATGCACCACTTCCCCGCCAGCGACCACGTCCACTACCTCCTCGGGCACGTCCACGCCGTCCTCGGTAAGTGCCCCGAGCTCTTCCACGGCTAAAAGTAGCGTCAGCGCCGCTGTCAAGTTCATCAGCAACGTGTAAGGGTCCCTCTCCGCTTGCCCCGACATGTCTTCGAGGCCGATGTTGTGACTCCCCGTCTTCGCCAGAACTGTCACTGATTTCAGCGGAATTTTCGCTTGATAAAGGATATTCCACCACTGAATCGTTCGTGAAAATGTCCTCTAGAACGTCTTCGACCGTGTACCGATCCATTTTGGCGTTTAAACACCGATATTGCCGCCAGAAACACGAAAAATATCTCTCCGAAAACATACCAGCAGACGACGCACCATGATGGCCGCCTCATTAACATATGGCCTCATTAACATATCACGCATGCGTCTTGGGACGAATTGCGCAACAATAATTTTGACCCTTAACCCCGACGATGTTGCAACACTATGTTACTTCCGGGTTTCGGGGGTTACGCGGGAGTTTGACGCGTTCGTGCCGGAAATACCCCCAGCGCCTATATATAGGCGGTCCGCAGGACCCGCACATTATGCGTAGCGCCTATATATAGGCGGTCCGCAGGACAAGGGTTAAATTAAGAAACAGAGTTTCCTTTGTGTTTTTTTGTCAACAATCATAGGTCATTTCGTCTAAACAGACAGGTTGATCATCAATTATCAATCATTTTATTTTGGTGGTCATACAATAAGTAGTTTAGGAGTTACAGAGGGTAGGTCTCAAAAACAGCACATCATTTTTGCTGGGGTCAAAAATGACCCCAGTGATATCACTCCAGACTTTCCTCTATAATGTCAACAGTATTGCGTCAATCTTGCTAGAAAATAAGGAGAGGTTAGAATAGATGTCAGCTGACAAAGTCACGGAAGAAAAGTTTTTTTTCCGATCAAACATGTTCAAATGGCACATCAAAATCCACGCCTGGGGTAAAAAATGACCCCACTCGGGTGTATGAGGGTTAACGGAGTACCAGATTGACAAGCCATAAGTGGAAGGACCGGATTCCTTTTTTTCCATACGACGACAAAACATGCCCGGGGCTTCTGAGAAGGAATCAAAACGTAGCTATAGACAAGCAACTGGGACCAAGCTCAGCATACAAACGCGATTTACTGTATTTCTTCGACAAGCTGATTTTGGGTGAGTCGTTTCAATCAAACGTTTTACCTTACATGACAACAACGAAAAAGAGCTTTATGTAACATTAGGTTTACTTAAAGTCATGAAATATGAAAGTAGGTCATAGTTCAGATGAGGGATATGTCATTCGTATGCTGAAGGCCTGGAAATCTCTTGTGTCACCGATGATGTAAAGAATTGTATGTATAACCATTGCCAGGTTGGTAGTCATAGAGTACGTCGTTTAGCAGTTATACGATGTCAACATTGGTGCAGGCACGTTTTAGTCTACAGTCTACAAGCCGACATATTTCTATACCACACAGCACAGTTGACACATGGATGCCTCTCACATGCAGCTTTCTACCCAGTCTTCAAGAGTTTGGGCCGCACTACTTTCTGTACCCGCGGATAAAAACTGTGTTCTGCGACCTTAATTACCAAGCATAATTGGCATGGAAAGCGTACTGTGCACGATAATCAGGATTTCACACTGGTGATAAAGGACAGGTAAGTCTAGTAATGGTTGCTTTTGGCATACCAAAATTCAGGCAAACATTTTAGACTTATTTGGCATTTATCGTTTTTGTGTATACAGCCATTGTCAGACATACCAGAAATATTGTTGGGACAGAATCCCTCAGTAAGATTAGATATCACTAGGGTTTAGATACTCAGGACTCACTCTACAAAAAGTGGACGATTCCAACAGCAAAAAATAAATTTCTCTTTTGTCAACGCTGTACCATAAGTACACGTCACCATAAGTACAAGAACTAGTCGATTTTTCTCTATAAGACGACAAGTACGGTACGGCAGTCTCGTCTGAAAAGGAATCAAGAAGTAGCTATAGATCTAGACTGGCGCCCGGGACCAAGCTGAGTATACTGCCCCTAATAGGTAAGCTGGTTGGGGTGAGTCGTTTTAACACAACGTTTGACCTATTCGAAAAACTAGTTGTGACAGTTTTATGTAACGTTAGGTTTGGTTGAGTTCAGGGATGAAAGAACGCTAAAGGTTCGATTCCCGTTCTATACATACACCTTCGTTGATGATTGATTTACCACCTGGAATAAGCTAAGTCCTGACCTTCGGTGTGTTGGTGAGGGAGTAGCTCTCTCGTCTGACATTATGTCATTAAACACAAAACTCCTTAAGGCCACCTACAGCAGATTTAACACCTTTTACGATCCTGATCTGCCATGTACCTGGACCACTTCATGTAGGTGTAGCTCATGTGTTGTCTCAAGGCCGCACTAGCGCCATCATGACACATTTATTGCATTTATTCAGTGTATATTATCAGTTCCATGTTTGTTTGTACGATGATGTAATTTCATGATTTTTCTTTCAGAATTTGTATATTTGAATGTAATGTATTGTTTGGGAGGGCAACTTATAAAGGTGCGCAAGCACCTGTTTTGCCCCTCCCTTTCTCTTTGTGATAAATCAAAATAAACAGATAAACAAATCTTGATTGTAGTTTTGGAAATAAGCAACTTCTGGCTGGCCATTCTTGCCAAGCGCTTGCAGACAGACAGACAATGCTAGTAAGACAATGCCACTTATGCAGAGAACTGGTTTTAGGACATACCCCAGCGGCAAAGCAGACAATTTTTGAATTCAGCTCATACATTCTATATGTAGATATCCGTTATGTAGATGACACTTGGTGCAGACTAAAGAAGAGAGTAGCTGATGATTTCTTTGAACATATCAACCAGATAGATGACAACATCAAGTTCACACAGGAGTCGAGTCAAAATGATATGCTCCCTTTCCTAGACACCAAAACCATCATAGAGAAGGATGGTCGCCTCCAGTTCGAAGTATACAGGAAGCCGACCCATACCGATCAGTATCTGGCATTTGATTCTCACCACCCTTTGGAACACAAACTGGCAGTTATAAACTTAAAACTCTCTTTCATCGGGCAGACAACATCATCACCTCAGACACGGCCAAAACAGACAAACATAGACACCTCCGAGGTGCCCTGGGCAAATGTGGCTACCAAAGATGGACTTTCAACAAAGCCCTCAAACCGTCTGACCAGTCCACGAAAACGCCTAAGTGTGCACCGTTGACCAACAGAAACAAGGTCAACATCACTATTCCATATGTACAAGGAGTGTCCGAAAAACTACGACGGATCTTCCAAAACTTCAACATTGCCACCAACTTCAAACCTCAATCAACTCTCAGACAAAGACTGGTACATCCTAAAGACCGACCCTGCAAAGGCAGCAAGGCCGATGTCATCTACAGACTCAAATGTGAAGAACCCAACTGCAACAACACTTATATCGGAGAGACCAGCCGATCACTTAATGAAAGGTGCAAAGAACATTGCGCTAACCGCTACTCCTCGGCCATTTTCCACCACCTAAAACACAACCAGGGGCACTCGTTCAATCTCGAATCCACTGATATCCTTGACCGCGAACCCCCTGGTTCGAACGTGGAGTAAGGGAGGCAATATATGAAAGGATATACAATCCAACCCTCAACAGGAAAGGAGGGCTAAGGGTGGAACTGTCTGGCACTTGGGACATAGCCTTGGGGGCAAACCAGCTTTAGCTCCTATATTAAAACAATAGGGGCCATTGTCCCCTTTTACTTCAATCTTGTCTTGAGTTGTCTAATTTGCTTTCTATTGGACTATCTAAAAATTTGTCTTCTCCATATTTGCATATCAATTCATAGTTCGTGGTTATAAACCTGCTGTTCAACTGATCTTGCTCACAGTCACTGACGAAAAGTAGTGGATGCTACTTGAAACGTCTGACCGTTTCCAAAATCATATCCAGTAACTATTGTTTGAGTAATTGCTTTTTGGCGTATCTTATTACCTGGATGTCTAATCTTCATCGACGTAACATACATTCTATAGTATTTTACAACTGTATACTTCTGGTAACATCTATTACGTCTAGTCTGCTCTTCTTACGTACACTTTTAAGTCGTTAAATAATGATATTTTGTAGTATGATCCTAATGACTAGTCCTCAAACAGTCGAGAATGTTGCCTTTTCTGGAAACCACGCTTTAGCCAATCAGAGAGCACCCCGCGTCATGACGGCCCCATTGTCTGTGGTGCGAACGCGCATTTCGCGTGACCTCTAGATTTGACCCCAAAACCAAGATGGCGCCGGCACTCAATAAAGTCCGCGAACGCCGTGTTTTTCACTTCCCGCACTATCGGAAACCGTTCGTATCCTTAAACCCTGATGATATGGTATTATATGCGTTCTTACCAGCGAGCCGAGTCACATGTAAAAGCAATCCGTAACGAAAAACCCACTCAAGCACGGCGTTCACGCAGAGACCTGTATGTACTGACGTTACATAAATAACTTTATTGCACAACAATTGTACAAGGTACAAAGTATGGCATTCACTGGTACATAGATAACATTCTATTAGGCTAATCCGTCTATCTTATACAATCTAGTGTGCTAGTCTATCGTATACAATATGGTGTAGTAGTATGGGATGACAATGGGATTTTACAATTATTGGAGGGGTTTCTAACGTCTAGACATTCTTTGATATATTTCCCAATGTATACCATGCATGGGTTGTCACATGTCATTATGTACTTTTAAAAATTTGCAATTCAAGTCCATTGAGATAAATCCTGGTAAGTCCGACGATAGCACTGAGTATAGTGAATTACGTATATCAAAATATTTGGGACATACAATCAAAAAGTGATATTCGTCTTCAACTACCTCTGGACAAAATGGGCAAACCCTCTGGTCGATAGGAAGTTTTTGAAATCTCCCCGTTTCTATACTTAAGTTTAGTAAAGTTAAGTTTGAAATACAATTCAAGGCCCTCAGTACAGAAATTGAGATCACCGAGCTTTGAACATAGTGCTGTTTAAATAATAGGTGAATTAATTGAGAATGTGAAAATGTGGTCTTAAATTCCTACAGAAAAAGAACAATTAAAAGGAACCGAGAATGAAGAGCGGTGAAGCTGACAGCAAGATCAAACTGTTCCAAGATGCGAATTCCGAGGATCAGAAAAGGGGCAGAGATTGGCGACCCTGGATGAAGGCAAGGCAAAGCATACACTTATACATGTCTTTGATTATTTGTTTAATTTCACTCTTATGGTTGTTGCAGATTTAAAACAAACTAAAGAAATTTTTATCTATTTTAACTCCTAAAATATTAACTCCTATTGCAATAGCAACCTTATCGAATTAACTAGAGTTCCACGACCTCATACCTTCGCCAAATGATATTAACCTTTATGACTGACGTATTATGAGTGTTTTTCACCAATCATAAATCATACCAGTTGATAATCTTCTCCACCCAAATAACAGAAGTTGTCAGAAGTATGAGCTTAACAAAGAAGGTTATGCTAACATTTATCATCAGTTATGAAAATGATGTCCTTATTATCATAATTTTATTCAACGAATTCACATTCACCTAACTCCCAAATGCCACAAGTTGATGAAATTGTCATTTAGTTATGGGGTAATAGTACTTTTACATTAATTATGCAAATTAGGTCTTCATTTGCATATTTTCTATCCAGCAACATTCCTCTCTTCCTCAGTTACAAATGTCACATATTTGAAAAGTCATATCATGGAACACGGCTGGTTTTTGAAATTTCCTCATTTATTATGCAAATCATAATTTGAGTTGTATAATCATTGTCTGATCATATAAATATATATATAATCATATCACTTAAGCTATTTACCTATAAAACCACATGATTCGCCAACCTCATCTTGAGTTAGCGTTTTCTCATTTATTATGCAAATGAGTTCTTCATTTGCATAATCAATATATATATTAATATTTCTCTCTTCCTCAGTTACATGTCACATGTTCGAGAGCTCTTTTATGAAATTCAGCGGAAGTATAAACTTTCCTCACTAATTGTGCAAATTAGATACTGATTTGTATAATAAGTATCTAATTATGTAAACCATCACTCAAGCTATCTACGTGCTAAAAATTATGACGATCTATCAAGGCCTTCTTGAGTTACTCCCTTTCAAAGTTTGAAACGAAATCGGCTCCTGCAGTTAAAAAAAGCCGCTAGGTGGCCCAAACCTACATAACTTACTTTCCCTCTAAAGAGCTATCTAC
This sequence comes from Branchiostoma lanceolatum, assembly GCA_035149815.1. Lineage (NCBI taxonomy): Eukaryota > Metazoa > Chordata > Leptocardii > Amphioxiformes > Branchiostomatidae > Branchiostoma > Branchiostoma lanceolatum. The sequence continues at coordinate 12,397,788 of CM068880.1, forward strand.
CATTCTAAAATCATGACCACAGCATGTCCAGAACGCGAGATATCGAACCCGAAAGTTCTGCTGCAGTACCTTAACAAGCTGCTAGGGAGCCCAAAATCGAATCATTTCCCGGTCGCATCAAGACCCACCCACATACCAAATATCAAGACAATCCATGCAGGCCTTCTCGAGTTATCCTGCTACCCCCCCCCCCCCCCCCACACACACACACAAACGCTATACGAAAACATAACCTTCTTGGCGAAAGTAACAAGTAGACCTGCCATCACGACTACCACAGAATTTTGGAGGGAAATGTATCTTGTAACTAAGAAACAGACTTTATATAAATCATGTATAGATTAATTCCACATGACAGGAGGGCGGAAGCCAGGCCTTCTGGAAGATGACCCCAGGGTCACCAGCCTGCCAGCCTGAGCTCCCTCAGCTGCCTGGTACAGTGACTAATGCTGCAATATGACACATTTTTACACTTTTCTCGTTAATTATGCAAAGTACTTCGCCCAAAATCTAATCATCTTGAGATTTCCCACATACACACCGACACACCAAATATGACAACAATCCATCCAGGCGTTCTCGACTTATCATGTTCACTAACAGACACACAGACAAGCATCAACGAATAACCTTCTTGACGAAGGTAATAACCAATAATCAAGGCGGTGATAGAAAAGATTGCATTTCCGCGGACATCTAAAACTGTTTGCGGCAGTATGGGTAATTATGTCATTTTACCAACATTAATAACCACTCTAAGGACTAACGTTGTCGTTTCGTGTACGCTATTAACCGATTAATGTGTCAACATTCACTGCGAAATCACAATACTCTTAAGTCGAAATATATGTTATTTTGTTGTAAAGTTAGACGTTTTATATTATTTGGGTTAAAAGGACATACCCGAAAGTTGTATATACCGTTTCTTTACATCTGTATTTACCGATACATGTGAGTGCATTTCAAAATCTCACTCAACAAAGGCCTCACAGATATGATAATGCATGGCATCCTCTGGGACCCCCCCCCCCCCCCCATTTCGTTCCTTTTCGTTCCATTTCGTCTATTTCGTTCCATTTCGTTCCATTTCTTTCCATTTCTTTCCATTTCGTTCCATTTCGTTCCATTTCTTTCCATTTCGCACTTTCAGGGGACCCCGTTGACGGTTCGTTCAAATAACCGAAAGAACTGTATGATTTATGTCAAATAATATCAATGTTTGCTTAACTTCTAATGAAGCATATATGAAATTTCCCTTATGTACAATTATAAAATTATAGTATTTTCTTATAAATCATACGAATGAGATCTTCATTTCCATAGTTGATACATATCAATATTCCTCTCTTTTTCAGTTACATATTACAAATGAGTACTGATGTCCTATTACGGAATGTAGCAGATTTATAAAGTAGTTCACATTAGATACTGATTTTGCTAATGACATGACTATTTTATCCATTAGTATCTACCAACCGTCAATTCTAATTTGAATTACTCTATTCTCTTTCAGTCTCAAACTTTAGTTTAAAAAAAGCTGCTAGTTGGCCAAAACCTACACTACTTGTTTTCTGTACAAAGAGCTATCTACCACTCAAAATATGACCATGGTATGTCCAGAAAACGTGACAGAAGAAAAAATAAAATAAAATCTGAAAATCTGCTCTGGTACCAGGGGAAGAAATTTGGGCCGGGGCGGCAAAAGTCTATCCATTTCTTTGATTAGACCAAAACAGACCAAATGTCATGACTATCCGTCCCTAACGTTTTAAACTATGCTGTTTAACCGCAAACATACAAGCGCCACCAAACGCTAATTAACCTTCTAAGCGAAGGTACTAATCAAGGCAAAGACATAGAACTTTGTACACCGAACAACAAATTCTTTGTTTTATGTCTTTCACACCTTCTTCATAGACTTTAGGATTTACCTTGGTATTATACGTCATTAGTATTCATATTTGGAGATGATTTCTCTTCCCATGCACGACATATCGTTGCTCAATCGTATATAATTTACAGCATGGAAGCAAACCTTTATTCCTTACTTCATTCTATCAACCCTGTAGTAGTCCATCAGTAACATGTGTATCTGTTCCGAAAATAATTTCATCAGGTTGGTAGAATATAGGATATGGGAGATTCTTTATACACAACCAGGTATTAATCTCACCTGCCAACGTTTCGATGTCTATCAGACATCTTCTTCAGAGCTTCTGACTGGAGTACTGCTTCTCACCGCTACAAGTAGCCAATGTAGGTGGCGCTTTTGCGGTGAGGGCACTGTCCCAAACGTGGCTAAGTTTGTATCTGGGAGGGGGCCAAGGTCATTGACAGAGAGGATAACAGACGCACCCGGTGGTTTAAGGAGGCGGTCTGGATAAGGAAGACAACACAGGTGATAAACCGAGACAAGGGGGGATACAAACTTAGCCACGTTTGGGACAGTGTTCTCACCGCAAACGCGCCACCTACATTGGCTACTCATAGCGATGAGTACTCCAGTCAGAAGCTCTGAAGAAGGTGTCTGATAGACATCGAAACGTTAGCAGGTGAGATTAATACCTGGCTGTGTATAAAGAATCTCCTATATCCTATGTGTATCTGTTGCTTCAGAACCTATCTGGTGTGGCAGCCTGTCTTGTGAGCGGTCTCTTCCATGGTCCCGTGCCTACATTGTCACGATACGTAGAAGAGCGAGGGTATACACCTTACCAGATAATTGTCTTGGTTGAAGTCCTGATTTTACTTGGAGCTCTGTGCATCGCTGTGTATCAACGGACAGACATGTTACCGAATGACTGGAAACAAGGAGCTCAACTACTTTTCCAAGGACTGACTCGATTTACCAGTATGCTTTGTATCTACACGGCATATCAGTTTATTCCTCCGGCGAACGCGGAAGTGGTCTGGAACGCCGGCAAGCCAGTCTCTGTGGCGATATTGTCATGTATCTTCCTTCAAGAGGTAAATGATGATTAAAGTATTCTTTTGACTAGTTACTCTCTTCAAAACACGCGCTATTTTACCGGTCCCCCGAAATTGCGAAATGGAACGAAATGGACGAAATGGAATTTCGTTCTATTTCGTTCCATTTTGTTCCATTTCGCAATTTCGGGGGACCCCTATTTTACCTGCTGACATGTTCAAAATTACGATTACTAATTATCATGGAGCAAGTATTTTCTGTACAGAATATGTGCCAGATAAGCCTTAGAAAACTGTGGCTGTGGAAACAATGAATATGATGGACATCAGTTTCCTGAATCAAATTTTAGTCACCAAGTTCAGTATTACTACACATTTGGTCGTTATATGTTAGTATCTCCATCTCCTATTCATAAAGGTCCTTTTCTTTTGCTTAATAGTAGTCCACTGTTTATTAGTATCGTTTACTTTGTTTAATAGCAGTCCACTGCTTTTACTTTGTTCCATACTTCTCGTTTACTCTACATTCATATTCATGTATGATTTATCAAGTTATGGTAAATTCTTTATTATATTGTTCTCATGACCTCTATATTGTTTCATTTTGTTTATCATCCAACTTATTTCCTTTGTACAACTGATCAACTAAAAATGTTATGATTTGATAAAGGGATGCCTTTACATAAGCAGAAGCTTTTTGGCCTTCCATGCACTGTTTTATTTATCCTTGTATTTCTTTCTTATGTATGTATATTTTTAAGTGCGAAATAAAATAATAATAGAATAATGATAATAATAATAAAGATAAAAGGTTCGGAGCGTAGGATAGCTTGTGAACGTTTCACTAATTGTAAACATTTTACATTCCAGAGACCGACTCTTGCGACTGTTCTCGGTGGCACGTGGTGCGTAGCAGGGGTCATACTTATTGGTTACGGCAGCTTCGTCAACACAAGGTTATCGACGGACACTACAGACGTTGCGATCGGAATGGTTCTAACGGTCACAGGAACACTTATTCACGCCATGTGTGAAATCGGCGCTAAAGTGCTTGTAAAATCCACCCCCAGGGCAAAGGTTGTGACGTACACGTACGTCATTAGCGCAGCGTCTGCTGGGATAGGAGCGTGGGTCAAAAGTTCCACGTGGTACCTTGATCCGAAGGGGGCAACGATACTGGCACTTATTTGTGTTTGTTTCATCATAGTCGTGTCCTCCTACTACATCAGCTTGAAGTTAGTAGAGATGAATGCATTAACTGCACTGCAGCAAGTCAGCGCGTTTTCGGCCTACGGCGTGCAGTGGGCAATGCTAGGGGTCGCTCCGACGATTTTAGAGAGCTTGGGTCTAACATGTGTACTGATAGGGTCATTTTCGGTTATGGTGTGGGAGGTACTTGCTCACTGGAAGAAAGAAAGACACGGGGCATTTATGGAACAGCTAGATTTGAATGTTACGCCATCAAAAGATAGCTAGTAACGAAGCATTGCCAGTTATTGTGCTATACCAATTATCGTCCACATTGGGTCGTGTAGACATGTCGAGGTGTACTATGTAAAAGCCAGTTCTCATGAGCAATAAAGAACGATGGAATTGTGATCCTTGGCCATGACTCTATTTATAAAAAGCAATGGAATGGGTTAACATCCAGCGACACCGCAGAATAAACTTCGGAAGTCGGAACAACAAGTCACTTTAAAGTGAAAATGGATAACTGAATTCATTTAAGTTTTGAACTCTTGATGACCCTGCCATTTGGGGTTAGAGTTTCTCAGAATCCGAAGAGATGGCTGACTCGGGCCGAACACAGCAGGGCACTTCCTGTGATAGGCTGATTAGCCATCGGTATTTATCATATCCAGATCCCTATTAGATATTAACGTATACATTTAATATGAACCAACTTACTCTTCTGTCTATTGACACATGACAAAAGAAATGACAGAAGCATATTAAACTGCAATCAGCTAGTTTTAATGTATGATAAGCAAAAACACACCCACACCCACACGACGTTTGATAATATCGCCAGGTCTCAATGACAGACGGCAGATCGAACAGTGTTCTACATCATTCCATAGGCAATGCACTGCTTTACAAACCGTTTCATGGTCGTAACTATATCCGTCATTCAGTTCTATTTTCTTGAGTCAGTCCAATGCCCGTTAATGCCGATATAGGGTAATATGATAGTAAATGACACATGCACTTTGTGGTTGTCACCGCTTTACAAAGTATTGAAAAAGCAACGGTTACGGGTGTCTTAAAAACCAGTAGACTGCTATCTACATGTAAGAACAACATGCATATGGCGTTCCAAATCTACCGACATCATTGAAGTACAGTAAATGATCTTTCAGTTACAAGCTGAGTAAATCTTAAAACTTTTTGTCGTTACATCAAGTTCTCTTCTTATACAAAGGTGTTACATCAAAGGTGTTACATCAGATCTTCTTTCGAATTCCATAGTATGTGGTAACTACGAGTCAATGTCCACAGTATATGTTAAAGGTGACCATGTACACATTTTCTTCTTCAGTCGTGTAAAGACATTCAAATGTAACGTTGGGTAACATAAATTCGCGGGATACTTAAAGTCGGGATTTTTCGAAAACGGGGTATTTAGGGATATGTGCTAGATGCAACATCAGTAATACCGCTAGAAATGCAAACTTGACAGACTAACGTATTCAGAACACTGTCTGAAAAGCTTCGATAACCATGCTTTAGAAGTTGGCTACGTCAAAAACTCTCCGTCCCTTATTGTCACAGTCTGAGGGCTTCGTGGGAGAATATACTACATAGTTGTTCGCTGGTTTATAAGACAAATGTCACATCCGATTCCTGCTCAACACAATTATTTACAATCAACTTATTAGAATCTCTTTTGCTAACCTACAACTGGACTCTAAGTGTGATTAATCATCAAAACGCCTCTTTGTTGCTACAACCAATGGCTACGGCACTAAGGGGGAATTTTCCCGCCGCCATATTCGTTACCCAGAATCCTGCTATTCGGCAGACGACAAACGTTTGCGAGGAACACTTTTTTGTCTAAATGTTGTGTGTGATAGTGGACTGATGGCGATATTTTCCTCAAAGTTTGCTCTTAGCACAAGCAGAAACACATGGACATAGTAGTATTACCATTTCTACGGCATCCAGCTAACGCCCCGATGAATAATGTGCAAATTTCCATGACGGTGGGGATGAACTTTGAGTGACGTTCTACCGACTCAACAAACGGGATGTTAGAAGGCCTGATGTGTGTGGTACGGCCGTTTTTTCGTGTATTTTTTTTTTTACTTGGACACGTCTATATCCATAGCACTCTCCTCAAGCCAAGGATGGAACGAATAGCTGCTGTATAAAATACAATTAGCGGTAAGATATTCAAGACGAATCTTCTCTCCCGAATTAATGTTCACCCCTGTCCGACAGCACCGTCATTGTGCGTGCGGCGGACGGTAGTTTCAAGTTGAAATATTATGGTGTCAGCACGACTAGAGACAAAATCTACCATATATATGATTAGTGCAAAGATAGTACATGATACTGACAGAATAATAGAAAAAAAGATGGTTTATTGTTCTGCTAGATTGATTTCAGTCAACCATTATCGGAAAAATCCCGAATTTATGTTACCCAACGTTACATACCTGGGGTCTTACTCTTACTTACCGTTTCTTATGAATATATGGGTAAATACTTGGAAAAAAAAGAAGAAATACTTAAATCTTACAGAGGGTCGCATCAATGGACATTAATTTTTTAACGTGTTATGAGACGTATGTGATGACAAAACATTATGTCTTTTAAAATTGATTTAACTTCTTTCATTTTTAGATCAAATGGCCAGAAATACCATTGATGAGTAGAAAATGCAGATATGCTGAGGTTTGTTTTTCTTCATTCTATTATTATTATAAATGGTTCTTTTGCCATTTTCTGAAAAAAAGGTAAAACGTTTGCCTCATGTACTTCTGTAAAACGTACTGTAACAATATGACTTTCTTTAAATTTAATATGGTAGTGCCCTTGGGCATATGCTCATTGTAATTCAGTTCCTTTTTTTTCGAAAGAACATCTAGTGAGATTCTGCTTTTTTGGACAATCTTAGAATAAAAATGTTTATTTTGGCCTGACTAGAAATTTGGTAAGGACGCACATGCGACGTATGCCCACAGGACTTAATCATCATAAATCCATCTCCAAATTCTTCATTCTAGGATTTTTGTTTGTTATTTTTGAACCCAAACTCTGTTGGGCTCCTATGCCGGTGTATTACAGCTAAACGAGCTGGGCGTTTTTGAAAAGGTTGCCTTAGACACATGTGGTGAACAAGCATTCTGTCTTGTAAGATGCCATTGGTTAGATTTTAATTTCTCTTCTATCGTGCTTTCTATCGTGCTTTGATGTTACGGTTTGATCTACTAAAGATGGCACCCAGGCACTTGCTGTTTGAATATTGATTAAAAAACATGTGATTTGTTACATGTTTTAAAATTCGTATTTCAAAAATAGAAACAATTAAGATGAAACATCATGATGTTATGAATGTCATCGCTGTTGAATAGTGGTTTTCAACTGCAACGTATCCTATTTACGTTACAGTTACGATGAGACGCTCTTTAATTCTGTACGGTTGTAAGTCTTGTATTGTTCAGTGAACTGTTTTTCCCATGTAGTATCCTGTGCATACCCTACCTTTCCTAAGTAACCATTAATAAAGATAAAAAAACATGAATACACTGTTATCTATTGATAACAAAACTATCAAACAAATCTAGCTTGATTATATAAGACGCAACGTTTTCAGAGTGTTTAAATCTTTTCACTAAGCCAAATTTGAATGAATATCATCGTTATGACATTGTGGCCTGTATCTAGATACTTGATAATGAAATAATATTGTTTGAAGAATTTCAAAGATGCAAAGAGACAGTTTCTAAATTTTACATACTACCATGACATAAGAAGTAGAATTTTTGAAAGAATGAAGAGTTTCAAGAACTCATCTTCCAGGGCATCAGAAAGTCTTTATAAAATGTCTAGAGGGTTCACTTAACACAGCCTGAATGACCCTAAAAAAGTACATGGTGAACTTTGAAATTAGCATCAAACAAGCTAAAAATTGTCATTTAAAGATTCTGAAGGTTGTGGAACGGCACCTTGAATAATATATGGCTGATTAAGCAGGTACTAGTCAAAGATAAGATGTAATTTATAAACCTTTGCAAAGTAACAGCACCACTTCTGCAACAGTCTTGGTGGTATCTGTCCAGTAGTCTCAACCTGAAAGTAATGAATGTTATTTCAGTTGGTGAAAATGCATTTTGATGAGGATTTTGCAATTGGAACTCAAAAACGTATGTAATGATTTGATAGGTACATTGAAATATTCGCTCTTTTGAAAGTACCAATACTTCCTTTTTTTCCATCATAATACAATATGTCACATAAATAAATAGGAGATATTGTATTATTACTTCTGTAGAAATAGTTTGCACTTTCAAGTAAAAAAAGTCTCCATTCAGATTGATAATGCCTTACTAATGGTGTGAATTATAATATCAATGATTCAGAGTGAAGCTTTGTCAGAATGATCCTGTCAACGATAAAAAATTTATCTACTGCTGACAGGATGATCCTGTCAAAAGAGACGATTTTTTACAGTTCTCATGCACGAATTACAATATTTTGGTTGGATAGTATCACGGCAGTTCTTCAATTTACGATATTTTGGTAGGCCTGCGGCTAATGGCAGGATCGTCCTGTCAGCAGTCGAAAATTGTGCACTGCTGACAGGATCATCCTGTCAGCAGTGAAAAATGCACTGCTGGCAGGTTGATCCAGTCAGCAGTGAAAAAAATTACATGTGCAGGATGTTCCATTTTTTCAAAGCATTGGTGGCATATGCTACTGTACTAACGGATATTGGTGTTGCTCTTGATGTTTCACAATTTTAATTGTGTTCATCTGGACGTAAACCGATATGTACACGTATTCAAGACGCTGACTGTAGTGGTGGTTCATATCTCATGTTATGTTACACGCCAAATTTCAACATGCGTTAGCGTATAATGTGTACGAACGTTACATCGAGTACATGCCCAGATAACTCCAACTCCGGGCCCACCTAACCTGGAATCCGGTCAAGATTGTCGTTAGGCCGGGCGTTATAGGTCGGGCGCTCTACAGGGCGTTTTTCGCTGCCGAGATATTTTTGGCACCATGTAGTAAGTTTGCTGCGGTAGTCTGCCACGACGATTGTTAATCTCCTACCGGGCGCCAAAATTATACCCGCAGAAATAAGCACCCTCAACCCCGAAGGGAACCTGGCCAATCCACGGTACATTAGATGCCAGACATCAGATTGAGGATACCATACAAGCAAACAGGAATTGCCATGGCTACTCCCACCCGAGCTTTCTACGCTGGCTTAGCCATGATTGACGGGTATTTGTCCCTATTGAGTTGACGTGCAAGTGACACAAACAGCCGTTCGTTGTCACAATTGACTCACTTTGTTTGCTGAAGTGTCGGTCGAACCGAGTTTTAAGAAACTAACTTTACAAAGAACCCACCACTATCTTTGCGATATCGTAAACATCCCTTTGCTTAAATCGCGTCACGTGTGATATGAAATGTGTGGCGTTCAAACCAGTACTTCATACTTCAAAGCTTCATATATGCGACTATTTTCTGTGACCCTTCCTAGTATCGATAATTCCATGATATACGAAATAAGAGTGACATGTCAACTTACCTTACCAGCTTCCGTAGAGCTTTAGTTCTCTGAGATACGGCTGATAGCCCGAGTGGGTCCGCGTGATCACGAACCTCCAGTACCGCGATGTTGCCTGGAAACTGCCGAACTCCTGGCTGCCGGCCGTCCCTGCCCGCACGTTAGTAACGGACACGACGTGCTTCCATTCGTACGGACTTCCAATCCGTGATCTTTGCAACATGAAGGCTAAGACATCATGGATATGGTCTCCAAAGTTGTTCACTGCGATGCGGGTCACGGTTTTGGGCGCCCGCAGGTCCAGTACGATGTACCAGTTGTTGTTGTTCCTTCTTAGCCCACCGTCGAAAGGATTCCAGTAGGTCGCAGTGTTGCCATCCAAGGCTTTTGCGGCATCATATGATACTCCGTTGTTGACATACGGGGCGCCGGCGGAGCCCACAGCCCACGACGGATCCTGGATTATTTCTGGCCGGGGAAGAGGACGCAGAAATCGTTAAGCTGAAATACAATTTCAAAATGGTCGTTCTAATTTCTTGCGCTGGGTGCAAACCTATCGTCTGAGCTTCTTATACTATACGTCCTTACGCTACTTAAATATGCGTTTGATAATACGATATTTGAATTAAGAATGTACATTCTAGCATAAAGCAGAGAATCGATTAAACGATACCGAATTAACAAAATCGTCAGAATTGCAATATCGTATACCTGCTGACGATAATGTAAGTTACGTTTTATAACGATATCTTAGCAAAGTAGTTTTGTTGTGTGTAACGGAATACAGCGATATTTTATGTTGTTCAGAGACGATATCGTAGACACAAAATACGTATATTGCTAGTTTAAGGTACGTATCTTAATGCGAAATTTTGACACAGAAACGATGCCATAAAACGATATAGTTTTGTAGTAAAAATACGTATATCGAAGATGTATTTTCGCTTGTTTAATTAAGCGAAATAAAGTATTTTGATACAGTATTTGTGGCGTCTGTGTGGCACAGTGGCAGAGCTTCCGGCTATGAACCAATAAGACCCAGGTTCAATCCCCAGTGGGATACCCAGAAATGTCCGGACATGCACCCAGACGTTGTGCCCTTAGGAAAGGCACTTAACACGTATTTCCCATATCCTAAGCCCAGCAATAGGGTTTGGGTTGGCGTTAGGAAAGGCATCCAGCCGTAAAAACTCTTGCTACAAAAAAGACTTGCCCAGATGATGGGGAACAAAAGACGTAAAACTGGATAGAGATAGAGAGATACAGTATTTTGACACGGAAATGATGCCTAATGTCTATCGTCTCAGTTTGTTAGAATATGCTAACACTATGTACCAAAGGCTATCATATGCCTCCATACGCTATTGAACCCTCTCAATAAGCCGAGGTACGGGAGTTGGCGAGAACTGCACCATACAGGTGGTAAAATTCCCGCACGGGAACCTCTCCACCAAGAAGCGCGGACGCCCGTGCGGGAATGTCACCACTTGGGACCGACATCGCCCGCACGGGTTTTCACTACCAAGTACCCACATTGCATACACGGGAATATCACCAATCGCGCCCGACATCGTCCGTACGGGACTTCCACCAGTCGTGGCCAACACCGTCCGTACGGGAATATCACTAGTCGTGACCTACATTGTCCGTACGGGAATTTCACCAGTCGTGGCCAACATCGTCCGTTCGGGAATTTCACCAATCACGACCGACATCGTCCGTACGGGAATTTCACCAGTCGTGACCAACGTCGCCCGCACGGGTTTTCACTACTCAATATCCAAATTGTCTCGATGTTTACTTGATTCTTGAGTTCAGAGGGCCAAAATGTGCTGAATACTATTTGCATCTGATACAAATGTTTCTCTTTCTTTTGTACAGGTACGTCGATATTTATTGTCGGAGAAAAGCCAGCAATGCCGTTTGGTCTTAGATAATCAACGTCAGGGCTGTTGATTTGTTTTCGCCATGTTCTGTTCGTTCTGGTTTGTGTTCCGTTTTGACGTTACTTCCGTTTTGACGTTATTTTGTTTTCCGTTTTGGCGTTACCTTGAGATCCGTTCTTATCCGGGATTTGCCATTTGTACCAGATCGAGTTGCGCTTTATGTTTGAAGAACCAAGTACATAATTTTGAAGGATATGTACAAAATGCAACGAAGTTGCACGCTCACAAACGAACCATTGTCATTTTTGTAATACTTTTTAATTCTCTATAAGAAGAAAGGTAAGTCACTGGTTGAGCTGCATGAAACAGCGGACCCACCTAGGACATACGGCAGGTTTGTAATCTAAAGAATAAAGTGAAACGTGGCTTCATTATGAAACAAAAATAAACATGTGACATGCCATGTGTTGTCAATGATAAAGTTTTTTAAAATCATCAGTCTGACTATATATAATTGTCAGACTTCAAATCAGCTACGCAGACCCAGCCGTTTGACAACTTATTTTCTTACCGTCCACTATGGGTAATATACATGCTGCAATCTCAGATTGACAATCAGGAAGTTAAAAAGTCGTTATGATGTTTTCAATTACGTAAGTAGATTAAATAAATGGCTAACAAACTTTAACAAGTAATGTTGATTTGCATTAAACGAACATCGGGTGAAAAGAGTACCCTGTCACATTTACATACAATCTCTAAGTAGAATTGTAGTAGACTGGTAGAATTCAAATGAAATGGATGAAATTTCAATCAAATGTGTCTATGATTCAACTTGAACATACATCATGTTAGTAGAAAAGGTAAGGTGCACATGTAGTGTTAGGTCAAACGAAATATTGCCTCTAAAAATCCGAGACTGATGATAAAATCTCTTCCGAAGAGGAAGTCAGTTAACTGTTTTCGGTATTCTTCCTCGTACACTTTTAAACTGCGCACCTGTACATGTGTATAAAAGGTAACATTACAAAGCAGTTAACAGTCTGTCACAGATATATCTTATGACACTCTATCTATGAAAAAAGAGGGATTTGCAACTCTAGTACATGTACTTGTATTTCAAAAGGCCTTGTTATGCACCGAGTCCTTTGGACGACACAACAGAAAATTTGACACACATTTGACTCAACAATACACGTTGTTTTAAAACGGCCTTTGTTTTCCTCAGCGTTGTTAGCGTTTCCGGCTCGCATACTCATAATTGTTTATCCACACTGATGCTAGCCTTAATCTGCATTGTCTAAAATAACAGTTTTGTATCTGGAACATTTAACGATAATAAATAAAGTTTGATCGAATAAGAATTGCCGTATGAAAGTTTGGCCTATTTAAAATGCCGTAGAAAATCCTGTTTCTATACAATAGTTGATTGCAAATTGCTAATTTTGTGCCGAAATCGCTTTCAACAGCAGAAAGCGGTCACAACCTTACAGAAATTAACATGTGTTTTTATTCGTGACAAAAGAGGGAAAACAGATTGGAGACCAGGGGTGGGCAAGAAAACGAAGCAGTGTAGATTTAGCTAGCCGTGGTTGTTCACTTCTGATGAAGACGTTAGCTGTGAAAGTTCCTGTGGAAAAATGTGGCTTCCGAACTTCATTGGCAACGATAGTGCTAGTGGAATCTCGCAAAGCCGACCAAACATATCCGTTTGCTTTTTTTAATACGACTTCCGCCGGCGAAATATCTCCGTTATATGCAAACTCGAGAAGTGACTTGCCCCTCCTTCCCTATTTCACTCTATATGAGAAATCACTATGTTTCAAATTCTAACGTTCATTATATTCGTAGGTCTGACAAGATATTCGTGAGAGCAACAGACTGATGTCAAGCCATGAAACAGCAAAAAATCGGGACCTGAAATTCAAAATGGCGAGGCGTCGCGTGACTACAAAGACAAGGGAAATAACAACATTCGTCTTTACACACAAATTCAAAACAACAACAACAAACTGGTGGTACGAGTTTCAATGTTCGATTGCGTAGTGTCGACTTTGTGGGTGATAGTTTTGGAAATTCCAGTACTACGGTTTGACTCTGTGACTCAACACGCGCACGGTATCACAATATTGCTCAAATTCCCGTACGGACGATGTCGGACATGAGTGGTGATGTTGGTGATTGGTGAAATTCCCGAACGGACGATGTTGGTCGTGATTGGTGAAATTCCCGAACGGACAATGTCGGCCACGATTGGTGAAAGTCCCGTACGGTCAATGCGGGTCTCGACTGGTGATATTCCCGTACGGGCAATGTAGGCCACGATCGCGCCTGGTGAAAATCCCGTACGGACGATGTCGGCCGTGATTGGTGAAATTCCCGAACGGACAACGTAGGCCACGGCTGTTGAAAGTACCGTACGGACGATGTCGGCCGTAAGTGGTGAAATTCCCGTGTATGCAATGTGGGTACTTGGTAGTGAAAACCCGTGCGGGCGATGTCGGTCCCAAGTGGTGACAATCCTGCACGGGCGTCCGCGCTTCTAGGTGGATATTTTCCCGTGCGGGAATTTTACCACCTGTATGGTGCAGTTCCCGCACGGGAACGTCGCCAATTCCCGTACTTGGGCATATTGAACATACCTTTTATGATACGATACTTCAATAAAGAATGTACATTTCAGAGAGTCGATTAAACGATACCGTATGAAAAAGTCGTGTGAATTGCGATAACGTATACCTTTTGACGATAATGTAAGGTATGTTTCATAATGATATCTTAGCAAATTGGATTTGATTGCGTATGAAGCAAGCATTAAAACGATCTTTTAGTCCCGAGACGATATCGGAGACAAAATGACATCGTTTTCATGGAGAAAATACGTATACGTATTTTTGCCATATCAAGGTACGTTTTTGAAGACGATATTTTGACATGGAACTTATTCCATAAACTTTTTTAAGCTTGACAAATACAGCAAAATTCGTTTTCAAGCAATTTATAGGGTTGTTGTGAAATTTAAGATGGGGTGTAAATGTTTTATCAATGTTCGTCTATTTGAAAAAAAAGGGTAAACTGCTGATGTCATGTGGAAAAATACTGTATTATTATGTTAGATAGTACCTTTTTTACTCAACTCTAAAATTTCGACATTAGTAAACAAACCTGTGCTGCACGTTAACTGGCCACTCCGGATAGTGGTGTATCCATATCGACAGGACATACAGCCCGCTGACCCTGCCGTGCTGCTGTATTGTCCGACAGGACAGGCATTGCAGCCCGTGGACCCTGCTGTGCTGTATTTTCCGGCAGGACAGGCACTGCAACCCGTGGACCCTGCTGTACTGCTGTATTTTCCGGCAGGACAGGCACTGCAACCCGTGGACCCTGCTGTACTGCTGTATTTTCCGGCAGGACAGGCACTGCAACCCGTGGACCCTGCTGTACTGCTGTATTTTCCGGCAGGACAGGCACTGCAACCCGTGGACCCTGCTGTACTGCTGTATTTTCCGGCAGGACAGGCACTGCAACCCGTGGACCCTGCTGTACTGCTGTATTTTCCGGCAGGACAGGCACTGCAACCCGTGGACCCTGCTGTGCTGCTGTATTTTCCGGCAGGACAGAGGTTACAGCTATTGGCCGCCACTGTGTTGCTGTATTGTCCGGCTGGACAAATGGTACAACCCGTGGATCCTGCCAACTCGCTGTATTTACCAGCCGGACACTCTGAACAAGTTGTGGACCCCCCGCCCATGCTGTATTTTCCGGTTGGACACTCTTGACAGGACGACGCCCCCGGAGTGTCGCTAAACTCTCCTGCTGCACACGGCTCGCACGTCGTTCTGTTGTCGTTACTGGCCGTTCCCGCTGGACAGATGTCTTCCGTCTCGTCACCCAGCTTACACTCATGGCCGGACTGGCACTGGTGGCAGGTGAAAGACCCGTTTCCTTTGTAAAATTGTAAAAAAGACAATTCTTAGGATCTAATTCTTAACATGCACCTTGAAGTAACTGTAATGCTCTCTGTCTATCTAGCCTGCATTGCAAACTCTTGCCGGATTAACTTTTTTTATCAATCACGCACTTTTTTCTGATAAGTTACTTTGTACATTTTTGCATGAGGTTTATCAGCGGAAGTCCGTAGAACGTTAGTACCTCGGCAGCTGTTTTGGTAAGTCATTTTCGGTTCTATTGTATCAGACCGGCACCGCCTGCGTCTGTGTGCAAACAAACTGCAAATTCTCAGTATCCGGCCCTGATGTGGTAGAATTCCTGCCACGAGTGGACGTTAGAGTGGCTTTGCACTGAGTCTACTTTCCCCGAACTAGTCCACTTTAACTGGACTAGTTCGCCTCCCGTTCCCAGTGTAAAGAGGAGAATCCGGTTTCTCCAGGAACCGCACCAGACCACATCCCAACCCTGGTCTAGTCCACATCAGCGGGGGGTCGATGCGGTTCCGATCTGTGTGTAAAGAGGAAACTGGCTCCGGGACCGCTTTCGGGCTCATGATAATGATATGCTAATAAGCCTGTGCTAGCAATAGAAGCATATTTTCCTCATTCTGAAACATTTGTGCAATTGTCATTGAAAGTTTTCGAATGTATCAAGTGCAATGGCCTGCCACCCGTGGCTGCTTCTTCTTTGGTATTCTCCTATGACCCGATCAACGTGCCCGACTTGCAGTACAGCCAGCGAGGCGAGGACGAACGCCGGCGGGTTCAAGCCTGGTCTTGTCTATCCCTGTACATGCGTCTCATAGTCCGGTTCGGAACCGGTTCGGATTATCTGAAGTAGACTCAGTGTAAAGTGGGTCTTAGTCTGGTAACCCTGCCTTGTATCGCGGTGTATTGACGTAGTAGTTTCCAATAGCCGGTGATCTGGTGTGAGCTCAAACTAATAAATCAGAGCGTCAACGAAAGCTTGAACTTGTGGCCTTGCTTTTGTGGTGAGCTCAGAGTAATTATTAAGTAGACGTTGAGCCCAAATCCGATCACTAGACCATCATGCGACACTGGGAGGACGCGAACTTCTTGTTTCACGTGCATCTCGTCACTTTCGCCACTTACTACAAAATTCTCGATCATAGAAGAATTCGAGTGACATTAACCTGATTATACCCTCGCTTATGACATCAATGTATGGCAATTAACAGAAAAACATACTAGCTAACAATCTAGTTCTAAATATTTCTAGATAGAACAAGATTGTTACCTATGTTTTCTGTAAATTGTCATACATGCATGGTCACCGATACAATTGTTGTGCAATAAGATCATTCATTCATTCATGATCCGCCCTCTTGAATTGTGACTAATGACGTCATCAAATTATCATAGATTACGAAAATAGATCATGAATGTCGCAATAAAATAAATACGATGTTAAAGTAAGAAAATACGTGTGGTTCAGCAAGAAGATCTTGAAACCTCATTGTTTAAGCGAAATTAGTGAAAATTGTAAAATATGCCTGTCAGAAAACCGTTGTCATGGTAAAACAAATAATCATATACTTGCATCATTATCATGAAATTTTTGTCAACTAAATTCTAGAAAATGTCACCAAGTTTTGTAGTCCTAGCACACGTCGTTCAGTAGCTATACGACGGGAAAACTTTGTGTTGCGTTAAGAGAATGTTACACAATAGTTGGAACTTAGAACCAATGACCAGACAACTATAAGTAGTAAACGAAGCATCAAGTCTTCGCACTTAAAAACAGTATTTTTTCTTCTTTAAAACTGGTGGCATTACACCGAACCTGAGTGTGACCTTAACATCAAATTTCTTATGTATAAACATAACGAACCTCGGACAGCTTTCTGTCCAGGACTGCATCCTTCCACACAGCGCCCTTTGTGTAGATACTTGCACGTCTCGCAGTCTTTTGAGGCCGGTCCCGAACAAACCCTCTTCCCTTCGTCACTGACGTCTGCACAGAAGCTGCTACATTCTGTTGACATAAAAAGTTCATCATCAGCAAGAATTACGGGTCCATGTAAGGACATAAAATACAGAATACGATCTTTTACAATACACTTTTTTGCATACGATTTTTGGGTCTCACTGTAAATTGCGCCTTTAGCCAGAACAACCAAACTTGTTGACTTTCTCTAAATGTCATTTTATGCCCCCATGGTAACGAAGTTCATGCAAATATGTTTGACAAAATTCACCTCTTTTGGTTTAATAAACGTTTCCAAACCCAGTCTCAATATATCGCCAAAAGTGTGTTAAAAATAACGATAAATTTGTCAGTTCATACGCTCTTAAATAAATTGTATCATTTCTGGGGAAATTAGATCTTCTGCAAAGTTTAATACAACTCATCTCCTGAGAGATTTATGTTTTAATAAAATTGTAATGAATACATCATTATGTATACTTATTTGTTTTTGTAAAACATCCACTACAGTATCAGGCCAAATATTTCAACATTTTTTTCTTTATTCTATTTGCACAACGAGAAGTACATAATACATAATACGATAAACAATAGATAAAACAGGCGCGGGGGGCCCTTCTCTGTACTAATCAAGCTTGATTAAAATTGATATGAAAACGTTACAATAAGGATGATAAGATAATCATCGGTATGAAATTTTAAGATAATAAATAAACATATGAGGCTATAACAGGGGGCTAGGATGACTTATATGAGATGGGATTTCAGCGCACTTTGAAACATCAGAAAATAGAAGGTTTTTCTATTTTTGTCTGTTCCATATTGTGACACATCTTTATCTTACGAAGGACTGCTAATAATGTGCGGAAGAGAGGAATATGCCGTTGATTTCGCCTGGTATAATTGCCTTTGCATCTGAAAACAGCATAATTCAACTCCTTTGCCATTCCGAGATCTTTTCATTTAGCCGACATTGACCTTACCATTGTCGCCAGCACGTTTTAGACCATCTGATATGCAATGTTTGTGTTATATGTAAATGTCTTTATACTGTCTTTGTTGTTTTTGATATGGACCCTAGACCAGAGGCAAATAAGAAATAGATGAATAATAGCGGTGTACAAATTAATAAGGGTTAAACACATTTCCAAATGTATTGGAAATTTGTGGGGAAGGTTGAGTTAAATGTAAAAATACTATTAGTTTGTAATTTATTGATCTCGTGAACATAAAGAAGTTTCAATGTTTCTAATAGAGGAGTCGTGTGTGAGCGAAAGTCTTAAGTAGTTTCTATTTTTGTGAATTGTTTGGGGAGTTATAAGAGAGTGTAGAGTTGTACGGCAGGCACAACCCCTAACAATGTCACAGTAAGTCAAGCATGTATATAGCTGTGAGAGTCTTAGGGGGTTGTAATGTTTTCGATTTTCCCAATAACACCGATCGTTTTGTCAACTTTTACCTAAGCCACAGGCATGAGTCCTCCAATTTTATTTTTAATCTATTACTACCTCCCCCCCCCCCAAAAAAGTAGTCTGTCTCTCTTGCGTAATAGAGATATTTTGTAAGAAAATCTTGGCCTTATTGACATCATAACCTTTATTTTTACTGCAGAAGTTTTGACATGCTAGGAACTATTGGTCGGTAGATATTAAATGAAGTTGAGTCTCTACCTTTAAAGAGAGAGATTTACTTTGACAATTTTTGTCCCAGTTGGATCGGGGAGCCTGTCCATTTAGTAGCGGCAGTGTACGGATATGGGTTAGAGGAGTAAGGATGGGGAATGGCCAACTTTAGGGCCAACCTTAGGGCTTTAGATTTAATTTCGTCATATCCAGCGACAGAGTCTTTTAAGTTCAAAACTATGTACTCATACTTTTGCAGACGTCGTTATCGTCGAAGTCAGTCAGAGGGCACTCCGTCACACACTGCACTACACCACCAAGACGCACCTCCTCCATCCTCTTTATACCTGCAATCAAAATAATTGGAAACATTGAGAACATGATATTTATTTTCAGAAGAACCTTGACGTACCAGCAAATTACACAGGAATAGTCGAATATGTACAATAACATCTAAACTATTTAAAGCGGGATTATATCATTTCCGTTTATGTAAACCTGGTTTCAGTGTAGCGTGCCTTATAAATCGTTTGAAACATTTATATGCACCCTTATATATATAAATGTGTTTATATATATATATGAATTACTTCCTTCATATGCCCCATGTAATTGCATAGTTACATCTATACAACCAGCAAGGACTTTTGGAACAAATAATACTGATTTTGATCGGTTCATGGTTAATCAAAAAAAATACTTGTATGTTAACATCATAACAAAAAGTGACAGAAATGATAGATCGCCATACTGTGAATACTATTAAACTACACTTTATGTGAAGTCCAGAGTGTCGCTACATTTGCTCGGACTGCCAAAAGCACCAATCTTTAGTCTGGCAGTTTCACACTACCAGTGACAATATTATTGTAAAATGCATCACTCACATGTACATGTTTTTGAAGCAGTGTCAGGCTGCATGTGCTGCGGACACTGCGCGACACACTCGAAATCACCGGTTTCCCCCTCCCTGTAGGGGTAGGACACCTTCAGATGTTTGCAGGCGACGCAGTCAGTAGGAGAGTTCGATCCACTTGTGCGGCAACCTATGTAAAAAGATGAAATTTGAACTCGGGCATATTAAGAAGAGATCATTAATGCATGTTCGCATAGATGAGTTGCGGATGGTATAGGGCGCAACGGCCAGCAAAATATTTGTTTTTTAAGGGTGGAAGACGGTGATGGCCAACCCCAGCACAAAACACTGACATGCGGTGGGGATGGTGATGATGATCGAATTTGATCATCTTTAATATGATTACGCTGTGCTTTCGTTATTTTTCTAAGCGCGAGTAAAACTAACCTATTCGATTTATTAGGATGACGCAATAACAATAAAATAAATCAGAAGACACTAATTTTTGTATTTGGGTAAGATCTTGAAAAGGAGGAGAAAACATAACAAACTATTAAACTTTAAAGAGGTTAGGCAGCTATAACATAATGGATACCCAGCACTGCCTCAAGTACACATTACATGCATTGGTGCTGCACTCAGCATTGACGTTTGGGCTAAATTCGTATGGTATCCAAGGTTAGCGTGAACGTTGCAAAGTTTCTTAAACAACAACTTTCTTGATATGAAATTAAAGAGTATATAATATAAAGAAAACTCACCTTCACACTCGGAGTGGCATTTCTGCTGACAGACTCCGTTGATCATCTCCGTCCCTTGTCGGCAGATGATGAAGTCTTTCGCCGGCGTGTCCAGTAGTGACAGTCCCATCACCTTCACAGGAGACTCGCCACTGCCGAAGGAGTAGTATCGAAGCGACGCCGACTCGTGGAATGTGAAACTCAGCCACACATGCGGTCGCTCCTATCATCAGTTAGATAAAACAAACAAACAAAAAACAATCATCATTATTTATCTGGACGGATATTAAAAAATCTTTGTAAAAGCACCAAAGACGATATTACTTATATATAAACACACCTCATTGTCAGGGGTTTTGCCGTACTGAATGGATGTGGTCGCCTTCTCCACATCTTCAGTCACGCAGACAAAAAAGGACTGGTACAGGATAGCCGAACCCAGCCCACCGGCGTTGTCACTTAGCTGGGTGGTTTGTAGCCGCATTGCCTAAACAGATGTGTGTGAAACTTACAGTTGGTTTTGTTTGTTTGTATTGCATACCCGGTAAACCGCCTCAAGGCGTAACACACCAGGTTTGTACTGAAGAGTACAAGCTGCATATCCGGACAGATTTATATGATCCTCTCACACCGGGACGGACCCCTACTATTTTCGATAAGTGTGGTGGGTTCTTTTACGTGCTCAAGGTGTGGCTCTCCTCAAACACGAGACCTCCATATAACGTCCTATCCGAGGGACCTCCCTAACCCTAGATTAGCTAGGTCCTCATTTTTACCTGAGTGAAGCGAGGAAAGTCGTGTAAAGTGCCTTTCCAAAGGGCGCAACGTCAACGTGACAGATCAGGGAACCTCGCATTCGAACCCGGTACTTCTTGGTTCTTGGGCCAAACACCCTGCCACTACGCCACCGCGACGCCACACGGTTCTATATTAAACTAATGCAATACCTGATGAAAAAAAGTACTTGTATCATGATCTCAATTTGATTTGGATCAATAAAAAACAACTTTTCTGGCAAAAGTAGAAAGAGAAGGATATCTAGAGCACTAGAAAAGCACAACATCACCAATAATCCATCATCAATAGTCTTCAAGAGAGATGTATATTGTTCTATAAAAGGAAATAAACAACGATAAGTGTAAAAATCGTCTCATGAAAAGGTAGAAACAGAAGTGACATTGGCAATCATAATAAATTTGTTCGGTGATTATAGTTATATCTTGCTTAAATTTAACCAGTTAACCGAACCAATAATCATTTTCATCATCTTTATATCTTTAGAAAGTAATGATATAGAATCAATAAGAGGGCATTGACCAAGGCTAGGGCCGCTCTAAATGAGTTGCAGTTGACTGTCTTTACCAACTTCATTCAATTTTTCTTAACCGGATATATAGATGAACAATTCAATAAGCCAGCTTGAGTATCTAACATTTTATGTGCATAAAAAAACAGAAGTATGAATTCACATTAGTATCCACAGCGACGCAATTACGACACAAAATTAAACCCCGAAAATACGTCTAATATTATAGTCTGTATCTCAAGCTGTCTGTATCATAGGGCAAATGTAGGACAAGGAAGTATAGCAGTAATGGTAAAGGTATAGTACAGATATGCGAAATATATCTAGAATAGTTCTGGAAAGTGCGAGAAACTTAGACTGACGGTTGAATATTGAAAGTATTCAAGAAACATGTAGAAACTATGTTGCCTGCTGTTGCCTGCCTTGGTATCTATGTGTTTGTTTGCAGTGACGTTTGAAATAAGAATATGTTAGTAATAGTTATTCACGTGGAATGATAGATAAAAAAGAAAAAAAGACTAATCTTACTTGACGTATAATGAAGTCAACAGGTTGTGTATATATGAAAACAATTTATAATGTTGAATGGTAAGCGTGCTGACCTTATACAGTGCCACTCCCTCAGGTGAGATCTGTATGTAGATCCAGGTCTCATGGTTCTGCGGGATGCTAGCGAACACAACAAAGATGTCGCCTTCTGATGCTGCAGTGAAGTGGATGCACTTTCCTCCGTCGGTCGGATCAAAGCGATGCGCGTTGGACCACTGTATACCACACGGGACGTCTCCAACAACTGTTTGACTTAAGAAACACAAAACCAAACGGTTTGCATAAATAATGAGTCAAACTTCTGTAATTGTATTAAAGTGAATGGCAAAATACTGTACCTTTAGCTTTAAGAATATTTGGAAATTAGTTTTGCATTCTGAAACAACTACAGCCCAGTTATTAACACTGTGTTTACTCACGATTTTTGGCTCAGGTGGTTGAGTAGTTTTTTGTACTCAGCTCTGGCAATGTCACGGCCTTTTATCCAGTTCGGCAGGTCGGGGATAAGGGGAGCTGACGCCTCGAAATCGTCATCAGTTACCGTGAAGACACCGGTTTCTTCATCGTACGTCATGACAAGGCCCTGAACGCTGACCTGCCGAATCGATAATTGAAAAAAAGAATTCCTTTGTAACATTAAAATATAGAGCTTATCAGAATGATTGCGTAAGTAAACATCTATAATAATCCAATATAAATGCTCTTATCCGTTTACCTTTTTTCCTTGCACATCGTTGCTTCCTCCGTTCTTGTAGCCATCAAACAAATGCGGTGCAGATCCCCTCCTATTGGAAAACCACTTGTGGCGGAAGAACTTCAGTTCCAGCACGTCCTGCGCCTGAAGGATCCCTGGGATGTCGTACGACATGTCGAAAACGACCGTGAACTCGTTTCCTCCGGTCATGTCTTCCCATGTGGGCGCGCCGGTGTTGTCCCCCTGAAGGAAGGCTAACATGGCGGTTTCACAACCTGCCTCTCCGGCGGGCAGGAGGAAGTCTGAGCTCAGGAGACGGCCCTACAGAGATAGCGTAAAGATGTATAATTATTAACGTACTGAAATATAGACTCATCAGTGCAGTCGCTTCAAAGCCAAAGAAAAAAGCTGGAGCTCTAGAATCCTCCTGGAGTAAAACTGTAACAAGTACAAAATATAAGATGAAATGTAATTAAACATTGTGTCTACTTGCGAATGCCAGTGTTAGAATTATTCCCTTACCTCTTCCAGATACACTGTCACAGCACGCTCAAGAGACAGCCTCTTCTTGGTCATGCTGTCCTCAAGATCTTTACGTTTTGCAAAGTTACAATAACGGATCTCGGAGACCGTTACCGCTTCACTACCATTCTTAGATCCTTTGTCACCACCAACTTGTTTGGTTGTCTTCTGGATGTAGTATTTTCGACCTGTTCCTTCTTCGACCTTTAGATTCCTGAGTAAAAGTAACCAACATCAAACGATATTTTACTCAGTCTACAGTGTGATAGTGCACAATAACAATAACAAAAGCTATGTTGTTTCCTTACACTCTTTCTTTGTTAGCATGTATGTCTTTGATGAATATTTTGGATGTTTTTAAAGATACATGTTTTAGTAACACCTATTAACGTATAGCAGATTTTCCAATTAATCATTAAAATACTTGTGGGATAACTGTATATTTTGGCATGCTTTCCAATTCCCTCGTGAGTTTACTGGAGGCAGGTTTGACTGTATAGTATAACGTAGCTGTGGTAGTGCCACTAAAGTGTCATACGCTTCTAACAACTAACCTCTCTCCAAAGCAACCATAATCCACCTGTCCGGCAGGGAACAGAGAGGCGAAGGGGATGTTCAGGAGATCGGAAACCAGTCTCAGCACAAAGGAGAAGGGTTTGGGGTAGTCATCAATGGACTCTAACCAGTCCTTCAGCTCTGTTGTAAAGGCTGTCGTGTACATCTCCGTGATGACTGCGGCGATCTGCTGGTCTCCGCCTTGAACCTGCAGCTCTTCGCTGCTGTACTCTTGGGACGATCTGGATTGAAAATCATAATATGACAACATATCAGTTCTAACATAAGAAATCCCCTATTAGAAATGCACATATGAGCATGCATCACTGCCTGGTTACCCTGCTAGCTGTCAATTACCTGTTACCATACTTAGGTGTCTTAAGAGGAACGTGGGTGAAGCAGAAGGCAAGAACAAGCAAGATGAGCCATAACACTAAAAATCATTTAAAAAAAAAAAAAATCGAAAAAATGATGATGAAATATCTCTCGTAGAAAGACTGTTGAATTATACATTATTGCATATCGGGAATATGGTTTATTTGCAACTGACTAGATTAGCCTGACTTAATCACGCTTCTAGCCCCTCCACTGATATGGGCCCCGAGAAGCTTAATGGTCAAATCCTGTAAGCGAGAAGAATTTGAACACCCTTAACCTGTTAACTTATGGATATGTGCTAGCATTGACTAATTGCTGTTTGGCATTTTGTTTCCGTGATGTTATAGGTATAATGAGTCGTTTCCAAAGTGACGGAGATTCCTTGAATCCTGAATGACATTTCTACTGTCACAGTGATAAAGAATCCTCGTCTCCTATTGGTGACTATTTGACTGAAATGAATGTTTTTTTCGAGTTAGAGGTGACCGGCTACACAAGCTGTCGGGAGGAGCCCCAATTAGCCCATCACCGCTAGAGATTGTGTAACACAGGCAAATTTCTGCCAATGTTTGACTTCCAATTAAACAAACTTACGCTTGCTTCTCTTGTTTTCTATTTGACTGAGACTGTGATCCACCAGTGGCCTGTCCAGAAGATTGTTTTGACTCCTCCTTCGTCTCGTGCTCATGAAACCAGCTACTGGACTTGGATTGTTCAGCCTGAGCTGAGAAGGTGCTGAGGGTCATCTTCCAGTCAGACTCGGCTCTAGTGGCGAATTCAGACATCGACAAGTCCTTTGTAGCTTGCTTTGTTTTTATGATCTTTAGCTGGCCTCCAAATTTGGCTGACTTGATGTAGTGTGTTCCCCAGCGGAGGTAGAAATTTTCTGAATGCGGAATGATAACAATCATTTAATGTGATAAACAAACAAAAATGCGACTCTTTGTGACAAATGTGCAGATGTTGGCACATGGTGTTTTTTTTCCGGCACACGTTTTGACAGCTGTTCAGCCGAAGGGGGCTTCACTCCACCGAGAAAGAAGGTGGTGTTAAGTACTTTTCTCAAGGGCACAACGTTGTGGCAAAGTGAGTTTCGAACCCTAGACCTATTGGTCTTGAGTCCAACGCTCTAAGCATTGCGCCACACCGACACCAATTGTTAACAACAGCTAACAATTTGTATCATGGAATGCAATCTTTAAATTATATACCTTTTACAAATAAATAAAAAAAGGTAATGATTAACATGGCAGTTTGTAACAGGGGTATAAATGTAGGGTATTCCTCGTAGATTTGTGAAAAATAGATCGATGTAGTTAAAAAGAATGTTTTTCTACGTACGGAACGTGATTTCTGCTCCGGGAGAGAAGTAGGATTCAGGCAGTGAAATGAAATCTCGCAGGAAGCCCACATTCAGCTGGTCCGGCTTCACGTCGTCCATAAAGATCTCATACCTAGGGGTCAAAGAACGAACGATCAGTTGTCTATTCGATGTGTCAAGCCTTTCGAGGCTACATTGCCGTAGTGTAGTTTCGAAAGCAAATTGCCCTGTGTTCCCTTGTTCGACCCAAATTTTGATCAATATTCAGCCTTCAACAAAAGGTTCCTCAATTTCCTGATCATATATCAACTACCAATAAGGAACGTCAGACAAAACATGAGTCTTTTCAAACGGTTAACTGTGTTATAATGTTCGTTTGTTGTATATTTTCAAAGTCGGGTTTTTGAAAACAACAAAAGGTAGACAATAAGATCTACAAGGACAAAGCATGGTTTGAAATACAGTCAATACCTTATTGATTTCTGGAACAGCAACTGACTGATCAACAAGGAAAACAAGTCTGACTTATCGTTACTTATAGATTACCTGGTTCATTGAATCATTTACTAGACTCATGACAAGATTAACCCCAAATTTATCTCTTGGGAGAAAGTAACAACCAATTCCATTAGTTTGTTGCGTCCCCGTAAGATTACGTTTAACCCCAGCTTTACGTGTATTTCGTCTTGGATACACCGTGTCAATATGGTCCCTTGATATCATATTTCATTATATATCATATTATATATCATATTATTTTTCAGTAAACACAGCTCCCATTCTTACCTGAATATGTTTATCTCCAGCATAGCCATGAATGTTCGTGTCTGCTTCTCACTCAGTCGGGCGCTGGCAGAAGAGCTGGCACTGAAGCCTGATGATTGGCTGGAGCTGCCACTCTGACTGGACTTTCCACCTCCTGCTGACCAAAGAAGGCCAAATATTCCACCCGCTGCTCCATGTCCGGACGCCTTTTTGATTTCCTCCTGAAACATGGCCTTGGCAGACGTTACAGCCGATTTTTCTGCCAGGTAGTGCCTGTATTCTTCCATTGAGCTGAAGGTGTAGGACTCCACGTTGGTGTCATAGATGCCTTGCGGAGTCATGGAGTCGGGAACTTCGTGTTTACCGTATCTGCTCAAGGAAAAAATCGTAAAAGGCTTAGTATCATGACGTCTGCATATGTAAGGAACGTCTTCAAGGTTCTGATATGTGATAAGTCGAATTAATTTGAGCTAAGACTTTGGGGATGTGGTAGGGTTTATGTTGTTGGTTTGGCTCCGGGGACGTTTCAGGCTGCTTATGCACAAAATGATCTTACGAAACCATTACTTCCAGAGGTAATAAAGGGTGATGATTTGTTTCGTTGAACATTAACCTGTAGGTCTTACGTTTGCAGGTTTTTGCATGATCTTTGGATGACGCTTTTCTTCCTGGATTCAGCTGAGTACACGCCTCTTCCGTCGAAGCCAACGCCAAGGTAGGTTGCACCATCGATCATGTTCTGGACATTACATAACACAAATTATTTTTGTTTTAAAGCCACGTACGAAAAATATCTGAATTCCGGACATAATAAAAAGATTGTGAGCACGCTACATATTAGTAAAAAAAAACCGTCACGCAAAGCTAGCAGTCAGCCTTTTTTCACTGTTATGTACTTAACTACTGAAGACCGCCGTTCACGACTATTTTTTAATTAATTTTAGATTCATTTTTTACTCTTTGCTCACGTCTTCGGCCAGGTATATGAGTGTTGAGATGGTCACTCTCCTTTTTGTTGTTGTTGCTGCTATTTTACATCAAAATCTTATATCAATATATGCCTCTCTCTCTCTCTCTCTCTCTCTCTCTATATATATATATATATATATATATATGTATATATATTATATATATATATATATATAGAGAGAGAGAGAGAGGGAGAGAGAGAGAGAGAGAGAGGCATATATTGATATAAGATTTTGAAATATATACAGATTTTGATATATGTATATATATAGAGAGAGAAAAAAAATTACAGTATATTGACGCAATAATATATAGATCTATGGCAGATACTTTCTATATTGCAACTCATGGTTACACAAAGCCTCTTTACCATGATGCATGGCCGATCCGAAGGAACACTACGATACGTGTGCATGTTGAGACATGCATGCACAGAGATAGACAGTTTCAGTATAATGCTTTTATGGTCCTTACCGGACAGCCTTCCAGTGGTATCTTTGCCTCCCAACATGGATCCCCATTCTTATAGCCGGTCCCGAAGCAGCCGTTCATCAGAACTGGTCCCAGCCCGTTTGGATAGGTGTATGCTGTCTGTCCACCGGAGCTGTCTTTGTCGTCATTTCTTTAAATGAACAGAATTAATTATACCAATTTTTAGAAGTAAACGTTCTGATATGAGCTCTATTCCAAACTTTATTTGAAATTGTTATGCATTTTTTTCTTTTTTTCTTGTACCTATATTTGAACAAATATAAATTCTTAAAAGTAGAATCTCACGTTTGAATGACATGTCTAACATAAAAAATCATTATTCATTTATCATTTGTTAAATTCCTTATAACATTCAACATAAAACACTAAAAATGTGCTTAAACAAATGATTTTGATTGCTGGAGTCAATGCGCTATCTGGCGTTTACTGATTTTGACAATCGAACACAAACCTGTCATCCTTGTATTTGTACTTATGACGGATCTCCCAGCCTGGCGGTGCATACATGTTGCCCATCTTGGCTCCTGGCCTGGGAACGAGCTGGATGTCCGCCTAATAAACAGACAGTTGTTCGATTATTTCATTTTTTATTTTTTATTTTTTTTTATTTACCACTTTTGATTTGTGCCTATCGTGGAAGGTTTGACATAACAGGTGACTATCACCTTTTCAAGATGTCAACCCAGACCAGACTGTAAGGTTTGGACCATCGCACACCGGGGCATGTCCCTACTCATTTTTCGAAAAGGTGTGGTTGGTTTTTTTTTACGTGTGCGGGGTGTGGCTCTCCTCAAACACGGGACCTCCATTTAACGTCCTATCCGAGGGACGTCCCTAACCCTAAATGAGCTAGGTACTCATTTGTACCTAGTACCTGAGTGAAGTGAGGAAAGTCGTGTTTAGTGCCTTTCCCAAGGGCACAACGTCGGGACGCAAGTTCGGACATGTCTCTGGGTACAACCCGGGATTCGACACCGGGTCCCATTGTTTGACAGCCGCGCGCTCTACCACTTGCGCCACACGACATCACATGGATTAAGGACATTCAAGAATATCTTCTCTGTATCGCTATAATGTAAACCGAACGTGTATTAGTTCTAACTAATCCACAGAACTAGGATGTTTCTGACAAATAGATGAGAGAAGCAGACCGTTTACCCACCTCTTCAACCGGTCGGTTCAAACCCGCAGCTAGACTACTGGTGTCCTTCATCAGGTCTTTGTACTCATCGTCAAACTTGTCCATCTGTTTCCCAAGGTAGTTCTGCAGACCGTTCACTACCTTATCCTGGTGGTTTTCCACAACACCTTCTGCGATCCTGTCGCCAAGCTTGCTTACAACTTTACCCCCTATTTCTTTCGCTGCCGCAGCCAGAAATGCAGGGACTGCCTTTTTTGTCTCTTTGGATCCGTCTGTAGAACTTCCTCCTATCTCATTTTGGGGTCCTATATTATGATGAAAGGTACATTACGATTGCATTACTGGCCTATCTTTTTTATTTATCTATCTCTCTATCTATAAATCCATGTATCTATCTATCTATCTATCTATCTATCTATCTGTTTATGTATCTATCTATCTATCTATCTATCTATCTATCTATCTATCTATCTATCTATCCATCCATCTAAAAAATAAAAATAAATAAATGGATGGATAGATAGATAGATAGATAGATAGATACAGAAATAGATAGATAGATACCAATATACATATTTCATATTATCCCTATCCACAAAGTAGCCTGTCGTAACTTGTGCGTAAGACATCAGTGCTATAGAGTGTTGGCAATTTTCTGAATCACAGTTTTGACAATTATAATAATCAGCGATTATTTCTAGGTTTACAAATCTGATTTATGCGTATTTTCTAATTTGATGATTGATTACCTTGTATGTTCTTAAGGGTCGTTCTCGCGGCTTTCACATGTGGATCAGGAAGATCCAGAATATCTCGAAGCTTGGAAGTTGGTGTGTCCACGGATTCCTGTGAATTATAGGCTTCCGCCTGGTTCACACCTCCAAGTGGTCGAGCAGGGTTCGTGTCTAATTATAAAAATAATCCAAGGCGAATATGTTTTTAGAAATTGTATGCATTTATATATCGAAAGGTACATGCAAACCAATATACCACTTGGTCTACGCTCACTTGTAAGGAAGATTAGAGTGTGAAAGAGAACCTAAGTCTATCTCAACTTAAGATCTGAAACCACCTTTAGGGAAATGACAGTCGTTACCTGAAAATGTGGAATCGTGACCTCCGATATCTGCCATGTCGAAGTTCTGCTGTACGTCTGAAGCATCTTCTCCACCTTCTTAAGCAACAAGAAAACGAAGGAAAACTTTATTGCGCGAGAATTGTAACTGGTACGATGTATGTCAACTTCCACACATTGCAGTTGGACTATATTGCTAATAGCTAATAAGTTAAAAAGAATCTAATCTATGAATAACAGTAGAAATAATCTATCGAATGATATGCTAGCCTCTTTTGCCGACTCCTTCCGGCTTTCTTCCGTTTTCGTATTACATTTTTTTTCTCCTTATTGCTGGCCGAGAAGGAGTCTGCGTTCACTCGGCTTCTCAAAGGGTAATGTAAAAAAAATACTGGCAATTGGCATAGAATTCTGAAATGCGCACTCCGCGGAGGGTGCACGCACCGCTGGTTTCTTGTTTCTACGCCGTTTCGAATCGCCTTGCATTGTCCCGACAAGTTTTCATAAAGGTTAATGGATGTCAACATGCAATACGTTTATAAAAGTTCATGGTGTACATATTGTAAACAACGCATGATATCATATTGAATATCTATTTCTTGGGATGTGGTAATATTGTGTTGGACTTACAAGCAATATATTGTAACACCTATTATCGGTCTTTATCATAAGTTGGACACTCCATTATAAAGTAGAATTCGTTCTCAACATCATCATGGCATGTTGGACACAGTCTCTGATTGACTGGTGTGCTGTAGTGTCGGCCCTTTTAGATTTGTTAAGAGTGGTCACTAATCCTTAGTTTCCTTATGCTATTTCTAAAAGGCTTATTTTGAATTGATGAGAGAATTGTTTTTGTAATTTTGCAATAAGTACTGGGCTTGTTAAGCTCATTTATTTCCGGCCCAAGAGAAATGTGTATTTTAGCAGACGAGTTTTGAATATATTTCCAAAGTGATTGGCATTATGAATATATATGTTCATCGCAATGTCATGTCATGTCATGATATGTTTGGTCTGGAAACAAACAAATAAACAAACTATTAACAAAATAAATTCCAGGGTAAAGTGATGCTCTA
Source organism: Branchiostoma lanceolatum (assembly GCA_035149815.1). Lineage (NCBI taxonomy): Eukaryota > Metazoa > Chordata > Leptocardii > Amphioxiformes > Branchiostomatidae > Branchiostoma > Branchiostoma lanceolatum. The sequence goes on from CM068880.1 coordinate 12,429,315, forward strand.
GGAAATATAAGAAGATTCAGAGTCGGGCAAGTAGGTCAAAAAAATAAAGTGAATACTTGTGACGGAAAGTAGTCACGGCCCCGTCGTTACATTTATTCTTTTAAAGCTTCGCTCACTCGTTGGCTTTATTCGGTGGTTACAGCACATGGCCAGGCGTTATGACACCATATACACCTCGGGGCGGGTCATTTACCCTTAATCAACCATCTAGGTTCTACAAAAATACCATGTACCATTGAAAATTACAATCGTTACCTTCAAAAGAGGATTCGTCACCTCCAATCTCTGCCACGTCGTAGTTCTGCTCTTCATCTGCATGTCCCTCGCCACCGTCTTCTGTGGTTGATAAAACATGCATATCAACTTTAATAACCACGTCATGTGATGCTTGTTCTATGAGAATACTTATCTACTTGTTCTAATAGAATACGTATCTACGGGAACAACATTATATCAAGTATAAAAGTATACTCTCAGAAAATCAAATTGATGCAGAGTTGGGGTAGGGAAAAGGGAAATAGAAGTCATTATAGGTACTTTAATGCCAAAGCCCATCTTCATTTAAAATCATAAACCGTCTATCTTCAAATGTAACAACTGAAAGAAAAATGGTGGCTATTACCTTCAAAATCGGAATCGTTTTCTCCTGCGCCGTAGATCTGCTCTACGTCTGTTCCTTCTTCTCCTCCCTCTTTCGTAGCTAGTAGAAAACGGATACATATGTATATCATCTTGTACTCGTTGTAGGACAAAACTAAAAAAAGAATCCAAGTTTAATACCATACTCTATGAAACGCAAAAACAATACATAGATGAGGTAAGACAAAGATAAATGGAAACCTGGTTGACAGACAGCTCTTATACTACCATGTCTTCAATTATCTTAACTTTAAAGACAAAAACCATTAAAGTGCTAATGACTGTTATATACTGGGCAAATTTCAGTCGTTACCTGAAAATGTGGAATCGTGACCTCCGATATCTGCCATGTCGTAGTTCTGCTCTACGTCTGAAGCATCTTCTCCACCTTCTTAAGCAACAGGAAAAAGAAGAAGGGGAACTTTATTCCTTGAGAATTGTAACAGATACAATGTAAATCAATTTACACATATTGTAGCTGGACTATATTGCTAATAGCTAGGAAGTTAAAAAGAATTTAATCTATGAATAACAGTAAAAATAATCTATCGAATAATTTGCTAGCCTCCGTTACCGACTCCTTCCGGCTTTTTCCGTTTTCGTATTACATTGTTGTGGAAACAAACAAACAAACAAACAAACAAATTACTAACAAAAATAATTCCAGTACAGTGTAAAGTGATGCTCTAGGAAATATAAGACGATTTAGAGTTGTTCAAGTTGGTTAAGAAAATAAAGTGAATACTTTTGACGGAAAGTAGTCACGGCCCCGTCGTTACATTCATTATTTTTAAGAACGTAATTACGTAAACAATCTAGGTTTAAAAAATACCATGTAACATGGGACATTATAATCGTTAACGTTAAAGAAGGAGTCGTCACCTCCAATCTCTGCCACGTCGTAGTTCTGCTCTTCATCTGCATGTCCCTTGCCACCGTCTTCTGTGGTTGATAAAACATGCATGTTGGTCAAAAAAATAAAGTGAACACTTTTGACGGAAAGTACTTACGGCCCCGTCGTTACATATATTCTGTTTAAAGACATCTAGGTTCTACAAAAATATTATGTAACATGGGACAGTACAATCGTTACCTGTAAAAGAGGATTCGTCACCTCCAATCTCTGCCACGTCGTAGTTCTGCTCTTCATCTGCATGTCCCTCGCCACCGTCTTCTGTGGTTGATAAAACAGGCATATTAACTTTAATAACCACGTCATGTGACGCTTGTTCTATGAGAATACTTATCTACGGGAACCACATCATGTCAAATATAAAAGTATGCTCTCAGGATATCAAACTGATGCAGAGTTGAGGTAGGGTAAAAGATAATAGAACTGGTGACAGTCATTATAGCTACTTAAAGGCCAGCATATATCTTCATTTCAGGTCATAAACCATCTATCGTTAGATAAATATCATTGGCCAAGGGAAATGGTGGGTATTACCTTCAAAATCGGAATCGATTGTGTCGTAGATCTGCTCTACGTCCGCAACTTCTTCTGCACCCTCTTTCATAGCTAGTAGAACATTGATGTATTTATATGTAATATATACAATCTTTTGCTCATTTCAGGAAGAAAAGTTCGAATCACATCATTTCAAGTTTAATGCCTCGCTGTAGAGTATATTTCTATACATCCTCATTATTAACATAATCATTCGTCGTGTTTCTGAAGTGCATCCTACTTTATTTTTTTTCGAGTCAGTTTGTGGAAATCCCCAATTGGCAAAATACCAATACCTCGACCATAACAACCACCTTAAATGGTGCAAGAACATACAAGACTTCATGAAATCGTGAGCAAGACTAGTTAAAGTGCACATGACACTTCAAGAAAACATGATACTACTGTATGTAACAGGAGTATTATTGTCACATTTGTTGCAGAAAAAACAAACACAAGATTACCTTCAGGTTCTGCTTTTGACGATGCAAGATCCAACTTTTTCACGAGATCCAGAAGTCTGGTCTCCTTAGATTTGATATCTGTTCCATCACCTTCCGCCTTAACCGCATTGGTGCGAGTCACTGGGACGTCATCAATCGCTTTCTCGCCTACAGGTTAATAAAAGGCTTTACATCATGAGTCCAGGTAGCGGCATTAAGACAAGTGGATAAATCAGCCCATGTATAGTGTCATCATGTGATACAGATCAATTAGATTAAGTACAATACATATGGCGTTACCTGACCTGCCAACATTCGAAGCTGGCTCAAAATCTTCTCCAGGTTGGCAGTATCCCCCACTGTGACAAAATGATAAAACGATGTCAAAATGTCATTGATTGAAGAAATTTCTCTCCTTAGTCATACAAACTGGTTGGTCTGAAACTATAACGATATAAACTAACAGAACCTGCCAGAAATCTTATTATTCAAATCACTCTATTTCACTGATTCAAATTAATGAAGTGTTGGCAATAAACAGTTGCAAGATCTCATTTCACAGTATATCTAGTCTAATCGATCAATTTGACATACTCTATAAAGCTTGTTCTTAAAATATAATCGATTTACCATGAAATTAACATGGAAGCGGTATGTTTAAAAGTATCTAGCAAGCGCTTTGTGTGTTAGGGTCCGTTAGAACTTGTATATATATTCAAGTCAGTATGAATTGTGTATTGACATTTCTTTAGTTTAGGTTTAGTTTTAGTATTAGTAAATCTTTTTTCCGGTTCGATGACCAGGCACAAGGGCGGGTCAAAGTAGAAAACAACTTTTTCCCCGCAAACTTTACCTTAACAAGTGTTAATATACAGCTTATGACGGACTTGAATATACGCACACGCGTGATGCCCTTTTGCTTCTCATCAAAAGCATTGCAAACGTAGAAAATGAGAGCTTTATTTTCACTCAATTCTGAAAGCAAATATATTAGTGAAGCCTTGTCTTTTGTGTATATAAATATGGCAAGTAATATAAAGGCGAAATACCTTACTTTTCAAAATCCAATGTCTCGCCGTTACTAATTACTTTTATCAATATGTAGCGATCCACAAAACTATTTTTTCAATTAGATAAATTGTATTGACAATGGGAAATTCAGTACATACCCACAGCCATGGCCAAGATGACGGCCAGGACTAGTGTAGGGGTCTTCATTGTTGTTCGTTGCACCTGAGAAAACACATATTTACTGAGGGTGAGTCAGTCAATAATGCAAGTTGTTTTGTAACAGGACAAGTTATTTGAAATTTTAAAAACCTGGAAGAAAACACCGCCGCCAAGTCAAGCACAAGGAAGACACGAAAATACCACCGAGTGCACCATAACAACGGCCGTGCCTACACCTACAAAAGCCCTACACCACCGAGAGAAGACAGTCCAAGAACGTCATCTACGTAATTTTCAAGCCCTACAAGAAGCTGAGACGCCAGAGCTACGTGCCTGAGCAAGAAAACAGCGAAGGTGGAAGACAACACTATGAAGAGGACGCATCTCTCATCTCTCGATTGTGTAAACATTAGACCTTTTACACGTAATTGATTGTTCTAGAACAATAGATGAAGTCCTATATAGGTCAACTGAGGTCAGAGCACAAGGACCTGTATGGTATCTTATTTCAAGGGCAATTTGCACTAGATGGTATAAAAGTGAAATCTTCATGAACTTGTGTCATTTAAGACTTAACCACTGAAGAAGCCACATCGGCGAAATAAATTTGTGTAAAAGGCTGAATAAAGCGTTCCAAACGTGAACCATGCGGCTCCAGCTGTCTTACTGAAGGTGATTGCGGTGCGAAAGAAGTCGGTTAGCTTGAGTGCCTCTTTCCCCAAATCCAAAGCATGGGGAAAGGAAACACATCAAAGTTTCTTTTGGGATTAAAACGATTAAAAAGAAAAAAACACTTTATATTGTATGGGTTTTTATTAATGCGCCTGTTAAGTTTAGTAACCTCCGGGTTGTTGCCACGATGAAAGGTTCTTGGGTGCCAAAATTGTTTCATGTAATTAGATAAGTGCCTTGGGTCGAACATGGATTGTCATTGAAAAAATAGGGATAAATAAAAGTCAGACTGTAATTTCCACCCAATTTTTCACTCATCAGCTCTGAAGCATGGGGTCGTTTATAAGGTTCAGGATCAACAAAATGTTTCTTGTTGGGCGACCTTAATTTTCATATGTACTAGAATACTCCAATTGAGAATTGAAATATTAATCACTAGGGGTGGGTACCGGTACAGAAAATTTCGGTCCGGTCCAGGTCCAGGTCCAGAGAGTCAGGTCCAGGTCCGGACCTGTACCTGTACCTGATTAAAGTTGTGTCGCAGTGCATCATATTTTGGAGAGCGAGACACAAGACTCTGTGAGTCCTACAAATTATGTTCAAATTGTATATTAGAACAATATGATTATTCTCGGTGTACACTAATGTGAACTAGCCGTCTGTTGACTCATCTACAAATGATTCACTACTAACGTCTTCGAAAAGGGCATCCACGACTCGTTAAATCTGCTATTTTGTATTTTCTTAGACCGGTTATGTGACCGCCTGCTGGTAGTCTGGTACTGTGAATTTTCTAATCGGTCCATAGGCCGGTCCACTGATTTTCTCTGGACCGGTTTTTTTGGACCGGTCCATAAGAAAATACCGGTTTTGTACCGGTACACGGTACCGGTACCCACCCCTACTAATCACTATGACCAGAAATGTCTTCTCGGCCCTCGTGGTGCTAACAGAGGGATTGAATATCACTTATTTACAGCTCCTAAGTCTTTCTCACCCATACAATGTTAAGGCAAGTAGGCAGGGGTAAGGCAACATTGAGGGATCACCTATCAATCAAATAGCTAGTAGCAAATAGCGATGACCTGAAGCTTAGCGTCCATTCACCCCTGAAATGAGGAATGTCATGCAACAGTGACACTAGCTTAGAACTTAAGTCAAGGAGAAAGCTCAAGTGACAACCTAAACAAATGAGCAAGATGTTTCAAGATGGCGGCCCCAACATAGGTCATTGTGTTCAAGGAATGTTCCAATAACTTTTACTCTCCGCGTTAAAACAGCACAAAACTCTTAAAGACCATGCCTGTACTATAAAATCATCCAATAAATTCGGCTAGCATAAACTACCAGAGTTAGTCTGCTACTGACTGTCGTGGTGTTCACATCGGTAGGGGTATGGCTAAGGCAGTGACTGACACGAGTTACTCTTCAAGTAACTTTTGAAATGTAGAAACAACAGATACGAAATTGATACATGGTTGTACATGAAGAAGTTAGCTTTACTTAACCCAGAATATAAATTACAACACTGGCTAGCCATGCTCTGTTCGATAGTGTAAGGCATTGGTTTGCAGTTACATGCGCACCCTGCCTTACAACAAGTTCTACAGTGTCTACATAACTGGCCTTTAGTATATTACATGGACAACAGAGCTACAAGCTTTATTTCTACACCCAACAACCAAACATTAGAATTTAATTGTGAGGAGGGCATTTTCAAGTTGCAAACATAGATACAGTTAGATACTTTGAAACAACTTTGCTAGGCGCTAGGCTGATTTGAAAGTTGAATTTTTAACACGATTTGGGTTTTCAAAAAACTAAAAGTTGTGTTGATTATGTGACTTTGCTACAATTATGCTGCGTCATTATGTGCGGTTCCATAATGTTACTTTGGAAACCAGGAATATTTGAATCTTCTTCACCAGTATTATGCTAATCTTCTCCTGCGATTGTTTCCAGCTCAGACGGTCTGGGATTTTTATGTGTTTTTGAAGTTATTGGGTCAATTAACCTTTCAAACTGCAGCAAGGTCGAAGTGGGAATCACTTCATAAATTAATTTATGGTTCTGGACCCTGGGTACATATGTATGATTTTTAAGCCCGTGTCTCACTGAATTGGTCCACTTCCTCTTTTTTGTAATTCAAAAAACAGAATTGTACACAAAGCACAATCCAGCAAATGAAAAATCATGATATCACACAAAATGCACCATTTAGCATGGCGTTTTTCTAGTTTCCCCCTTTTTACCTTTATTTATTATACTTGGTAGAATAAATTAACGTAACTAAAGACTAGTTTTAGAGGCTAGATTTCAAAATATGACATTGAAGTCTAGTCCTGTTTTATTTTCATTCCAAATTTTGATTTTATTCTAAAAGGAGACTAAACAGGCACAATCACAGAAGACAAGAGTGTATGTTTTGTTGGCAAAGTGAGCATATGGGGCCGGGCTGTCTACACACTTCCAAATACAAAAGAGCATATCAGTACGCACAATTTTATGAATGAGTTTATATTATAACAATCTAGAAGTTGCGTCAATTGTACAAAGTAATATGGGAGTAAGACCAGTTTTCAAAACAATGGCAACTGTTATGTCCTCTGAGCTCTGAATCGGTCCAGTTCCTCTTTACTGACTACTTGATTTTTGTAACAATACAGATTTCTGTGTATTGAGCAAATGAGATAGACGTGTCACACATTTATATATAAGTTTTTCTCGTTAACGTTAAATTACCTAATTTTAGCTTTGTTTGACGGTGTGTTGTATACTTTGGTATGTATTACTGCCTGACGACCATGTATGCCTTTATATGTTCCAGGTCAGATTTAGACGTGTTACGTTAGTATAGTGTATGTGATCCAGAAAACCTGTGACGAAAATATGTTATTTGATGTTTTTTGCCTTGCTTATGTTTTGTCTTTTCTTTTCTTGCATTATCACATAAAAATTATAAAACTTTCCACATGTATTTAGGAATCTCATGGTGTTGCTAAAAACTTTTATTTACAGTTATTAGTTCAATAGAGAGGGTGTTTATAAAATGTCAACCGAAAACTAATGATCCGTCCTTCTTTGTTGACCCTGAAAATAATGTTCAGACCTTTACAATATCTGGTTTATATACTGTCATTGCGGGTGACTTTAACACAGTACTGAAATGTAATATAGGGACGGGCACCAATCTGGATCCAAGCACGTAACAACAATACGTAACTCATGGTGACGTCAACTTTAACCTAATAGAATTAATTATTCGTTGACATCGTTCGCATTAACTCCTTTACATCAAGAGCCTATCTATCTCTATATCCCTCTATCTACCCATCTATCTAACGGCCTTTGACAATATGCAAGGTAATCAAAAATTGAATTAGAAAATACTAACAAGCATATAAATCAGAATGTGAACCTAGAAATACTCTCCAAATCTATAAACTTGTTTATTCTATATAAGAAAACAAGTGCTGTTTTACCAGTAAGAAAAATGAAAACTACACAATCAAGCCAAATCTTGTACATTATATGAAAATAACAATTGATTATTAATGACCGTTATAATGTCAAAAAAAAGGAAATTGACTCATTATTACAGTCTTGACTTATTGATTAGACAAGACTTTCAAGCCGCTCAGAAATATATTACAACACTAACTATAGCTTCGGCCTGAAAACACTCTAACCCGTTTGAAAAGATTCAAAGCGGTTAACCATTATGATATGTTATGAAAAAAAAAATACCAACCCAAAAGATAACATAACAAAAAGACATCCCTTTAAATGATGAATGAGGAAGTCAAAATACACATGTTGTATTCATCTTTTTTAATTCTATAGATGTCTAAGTTTTAAAAAAAATGCCTTTTATGACATTTCTACAAGCTAAACAAACATTGACCTCCCGCTTATCGTGGATAAACCCATAACCGGTAGAATGCCATCCAAAAGTGAAACTGGTTTGCAATTGCTATGATTGAGAAATCTACACACGAAAGAGCAGACGAAAAAAAATACATGCTTTTAAACAAGCTGGCCAGTAAAAGTATCCATATTCTAGATTTCCATGGCCAAATAAACAGAGGCAAAGACAATTGTCACATGCAACGCTATTTCGTTTTATTGATTTTTCTTAATAGAACGCTATTGTTGAAAGACTTTTCAAACAAACACCAACAGTTGCGTGTTACGGGTATTTATGATCCACAAACAAGGCCTTATCTACACTCGGATAACGAGGTTGGACGAAATAACGCAATGCCTGACTTTAGGTGTGCATGACACGGAACGTTGCGCACGTTTAACGTTATGAAGGTTTAAGTGACCAAGGAGAACCCAAATTCCAATCAGTTAACCGAGGGACCCGTTGCTGTTTTGTACAGTAATGTTGCTTTTACAGATTATTCAAATAGAAAGAATGCAGTCGTTTTTTATGGCCAAAGTATCATTTTATCAATGTCTAAGAGAGTTTAGTCTACTTCATTGTTATTACAATATTCATTAATTTTCTTAAGATCTCTTCTGTATACGAGTATATTGTTTTGAAATACACGCGTAACTCTGTGTTTCTGCGGAAAGTTACCATGAAGTAGCAAGTTAGCGTAAAGACAGACTCCCATGTTCACATAAATAGATAATTGAAAAGTTATTCAATATGATATGTAGACCATGGTAGAGTATGATATACATGTAGTAGCTGACATGAACAAGTTAAGATGCGTCTCCTGTCAAATGCTATCAAATTGTAAACATCAAACAAGAACACACAAAAATTACGCACCAGTCTTCAGACTCACTTACTTTTCGCGGCGACCGTTTCACCGTGAACTTTCCTCTCTACCGCTAAATTAAATCCAATCAATTCAATTCAGTTTATCAAAATAAACCTTGCAGCATTACATAATGGCTGAATTGTGATGATTTTGACACAAGTACTATACACAAACAGCATCCACAATTAATCAAAAACAATACGCATGTAATATAACATGTAACAACGACAATAATATCCAATATCAATTCACAGCTAAGAGCAAAATTAAAGTCCCTCGCCTAGAAACGTCTTCATTAGTAAACTAACTAAGAGTATGAGTATTACTGAGTTGCCTTGTTGTAAAGGCGGATAGGAGGTCTGGTAGAGTAACAATTCACGCAAACTTAAATTGACTAACAGTATATGTTATGACTTAAGTAATCAAACAAACATCTCTTCTTTTTTTAAACTGTTGTTTTTCCCTTGATGTGTCAACATTGACTCAGTGAGTACCGGGACGACTGCACCATTTGTGGTAACCATGGAGCTACAGGCAGTAACGGCCATTATTAATCAGATTTGCTAGCTGGAATGCTTCACAAGTGTAAGGGAAACATTGGGTAATCTGTAGCCGGCGGACTCTGATTTAGAATTAGCAAGTTTGGATTTCCCTTAGCCTCACCTTTCCTTTTGTTGCTGCTTGTATTTTTCAGAAATCATACACCAGGTAGGTGATCATTTTATTCATATTGTTAATTTAAATGCTGATTGTTTCATTCATACCCAAGTGGTGACCTTGTTTTGTTATTCTGAGTTCTGAATAAGACGTATCTTCAAAAGAATGGTGATTGTTATGTCATCTGAGTTCTGAATTGGTCCACTTCCTCTTTTTTGTAATTCAAAAAACAGAATTGTACACGAAGCACCATCCAGCAAATGAAAAATCATGATATCACAAAAAATGCACCATTTAGCATGGCGTTTTTCTAGTTTCCCCCCTTTTTTAACCTTTATTTATTATACTTGGTGGAATAAATTAACGTAACTAAAGACTAGTTTTAGAGGCTAGATTTCAAAATATGACATTGAAGTCTAGTCCTGTTTTATTTTCATTCCAAATTTTGATTTAATTCTAAAAGGAGACTAAACAGGTACAATCACAGAAGACAAGAGTGTATGTTTTGTTCTTAAGATGGCAAAGTGAGCATATGGGGCCGGGCTGTCTACACACTTCCAAATACACAATAGAATATCAGTACGTAGCATGAGTTTATATTGGAACAATCTAGAAGTTGCGTCAATGGTACATAGTAATATGGAAGTAAGACCAGTTTTCAAAACAATGGTAACTGTTATGTCCTCTGAGTTCTGAATCGGTCCAGTTCCTCTTTACTGACTACTTGATTTTTGTAACAATACAGATTTCTGTGTATTGAGCAAATGAGCAAATAAGAAACAAATTGCTAGCATGCTTCACAAAGGCAAAGTGAGCATAAGGGGCTGTTTACACACATCCAAATACATAAAAGCCTATTAGTACGATTCTATGAATTCTATGAATGAGTTTATATTGAAAGAATCTAGAAGTTGTGTCAATGGCAAATCGCAATATGGAAGTAAGATCAGTTTTCCATAGAATGGTCTTTGGTAGGTTCATTGAGTTCTGAATTGGTCCAGTTCCTCCTTACTTACTACTTGATTTTGTTCGAAAAAAAATATTTCTGTTGATTGAGCAAATGAGACATAAGGGTCACACATTTATATATCTAAGTTTGTCTCGTTAACGTTAAATTACCTAATTTTAGCTTTGTTTGACGGTTTGTTGTATACTTTGTTATGTATTGCTGCCTGACGACGATGTTTATCTTTATATGTTCCAGGTCAGATTTAGACGTGTTACGTTAGTATAGTGTATGTGATCCCGAATACCTGTGACGAAAATATGTTATATGATGGTTTTTGCCTTGCTTATGTTTTGTCTTTTCTTGCATTATTACTTAAGAATTTTAAAACTTCTCACATGTATTTAGGAATCTCATGGTGTTGCTAAAACCTTTCATTTACAATTATCATTTCAACGGAGAGGGTGTTTATAAAATGTCAACCGAAAACTAATGATCCGTCCTTCTTTGTTGACCCTGAAAATAATGTTTAGACCTTTACAATATCTGGTTTATATACTGTCATTGTGGGTAAATTTAACACAGTACTGAAATGTAATATAGGGTTGGGAACCAATCTTCTGGGTACAAGCACGTAACAACATTAAGTAACAACTAGAATTAATGATTTGTTGATATCGTTCGCATTAACTCCTTTACATCAAGTGCCAAGACCAATTTTATCTCCGTTATGCAACATGGTCACAATATACACTCACGATGCATACAATACAAAACCGTATTTCTATAACAGCTCGCTTCTGTTCTATTTTGTTCGCGTCACTTCTGTTGTCATTTGTATCAGTTTCAATTAACAATGCAAACAATGATCGGCTGGGATCCACCACCTTGTACATACCATTCAAAATGTGATATTGAATTTCTAAATCTATCTCCATATCTCTATCTACATATCTCTCTCTCTCTCTATCTATCGATTTGTCAAACTTAATTATATCAATGTAAGAAAACAAGTGTTATTTTACCAAAAAAGATAAAGACTACACAATCAAGCCAAGTCTTGTACATTATATGAAAGAAAATACTTGATTTTTTTTACCATTACAATGTCAAAGATGATGAATCTCACTCCTTATTACAGTCTCGAATTATTGATTAGACAAGATTTTCAAGCCGCTCAAGATATTAGGACACTGACCTCAAAGCACCCTTGCCCGGTTGAATAGATTAAACGTTATGTTATGTTATAAAAACAAACATACGAACCAAATAAAGGAACATAGGATAAAGACATCCTTTTAAATGATAAACGAGGAAGTCAAAATATACATATTCTTAGAACATGGCCATAAAAAATGTAGTAATCTTGATATAAGAACATTAATCTTGGAAGTAAGAAACAAATTGCTAGCATGCTTCACAAAGGCAAAGTGAGCATAAGGGGCTGTTTACACACATCCAAATACATAAAAGCCTATTAGTACGATTCTATGAATTCTATGAATGAGTTTATATTGAAAGAATCTAGAAGTTGTGTCAATGGCAAATCGTAATATGGAAGTAAGATCAGTTTTCCATAGAATGGTCTTTGGTAGGTTCATTGAGTTCTGAATTGGTCCAGTTCCTCCTTACTTACTACTTGATTTTGTTCGAAAAAAAATATTTCTGTTGATTGAGCAAATGAGACATAAGGGTCACACATTTATATATCTAAGTTTGTCTCGTTAACGTTAAATTACCTAATTTTAGCTTTGTTTGACGGTTTGTTGTATACTTTGTTATGTATTGCTGCCTGACGACGATGTTTATCTTTATATGTTCCAGGTCAGATTTAGACGTGTTACGTTAGTATAGTGTATGTGATCCCGAATACCTGTGACGAAAATATGTTATATGATGGTTTTTGCCTTGCTTATGTTTTGTCTTTTCTTGCATTATTACTTAAGAATTTTAAAACTTCTCACATGTATTTAGGAATCTCATGGTGTTGCTAAAACCTTTCATTTACAGTTATTAATTCAATAGAGAGGGTGTTTATAAAATGTCAACCGAATACTAATGATCCGTCCTTCTTTGTTGACCCTGAAAATAATGTTTAGACCTTTACAATATCTGGTTTATATACTGTCATTGTGGGTAAATTTAACACAGTACTGAAATGTAATATAGGGTTGGGAACCAATCTTCTGGGTACAAGCACGTAACAACATTAAGTAACAACTAGAATTAATGATTTGTTGATATCGTTCGCATTAACTCCTTTACATCAAGTGCCAAGACCAATTTTATCTCCGTTATGCAACATGGTCACAATATACACTCACGATGCATACAATACAAAACCGTATTTCTATAACAGCTCGCTTTTGTTCTATTTTGTTCGCGTCACTTCTGTTGTCATTTGTATCAGTTACAATTAACAATGCAAACAATGATCGGCTGGGATCCACCACCTTGTACATACCATTCAAAATGTGATATTGAATTTCTAAATCTATCTCCATATCTCTATCTACATATCTCTCTCTCTCTCTATCTATCGATTTGTCAAACTTAATTATATCAATGTAAGAAAACAAGTGTTATTTTACCAAAAAAGATAAAAACTACACAATCAAGCCAAGTCTTGTACATTATATGAAAGAAAATACTTGATTTTTTTTACCATTACAATGTCAAAGATGATGAATCTCACTCCTTATTACAGTCTCGAATTATTGATTAGACAAGATTTTCAAGCCGCTCAAAATATTAGGACACTGACCTCAAAGCACCCTTGCCCGGTTGAATAGATTAAACGTTATGTTATGTTATGTTATGTTATAAAAACAAACATACGAACCAAATAAAGGAACATAGGATAAAGACATCCTTTTAAATGATAAACGAGGAAGTCAAAATATACATATTCTTAGAACATGGCCATAAAAAATGTAGTTATCTTGATATAAGAACATTAATCTTGGAAGTAAGAAACAAATTGCTAGCATGCTTCACAAAGGCAAAGTGAGCATAAGGGGCTGTTTACACACATCCAAATACATAAAAGCCTATTAGTACGATTCTATGAATTCTATGAATGAGTTTATATTGAAAGAATCTAGAAGTTGTGTCAATGGCAAATCGTAATATGGAAGTAAGATCAGTTTTCCATAGAATGGTGTTTGGTAGGTTCATTGAGTTCTGAATTGGTCCAGTTCCTCCTTACTTACTACTTGATTTTGTTCGAAAAAAAATATTTCTGTTGATTGAGCAAATGAGACATAAGGGTTACAAAGTTATATATTTACTTTTGTTTCGTTGACGTTAAATTACCTACATCTAGCTTTGTTTGACGGTTTGTTGTATACTTTGTTCAGTATAGTTTCCAGACAGGACGATGTTTGTCTTTATATGTTCCAGGTCATAATTAGACGTGTTGCGAAAGTATAGTGTATGTGGATATCCTGAATACCTGTGACGAAAATATATTATTCAATTGTTTTTGCCTTGCTTATGTTTTGTCCTTTCTTGCATTATTATGTAAAAACTTTAAATCGTCTCGCATGTATTTAGAAATCTCATGGTGTTGCTAAACCATTTCATTTAGTTATAATTTCAATGGACAGAATGTTTATAAAATGTAAAATAAAATATTCACATGTTAAGATTTTACAAAAGATAAATCCTACAGTACTCATTGCTTACATGTAACTCACCCCACACCTGTTAATGAAGAAAGACGGAAATCAGATGGAGGGGGGGGGGGGTAAGATTCTATTTATCAACATTCGGGTAATAGTTGAGATGTGATGACTTATTTCACTCGATCAAGAACAAATGTTCCCCTTATACTTTTCTTCATCAGACACTAAGTGAAAGTTAAGGGCGGTTTAAATACTATTGACTCAGTACGTTTTCTGGTAGTCAACCGAAAACTATTAATCCGTCCTTCTTTGTTGACCCAGAAAACAATGTTCAGACCTTTACAATATCTGGTTTATATACTGTCATTGTGGGTGACTTTAACACAGTACTGTGTTGTAGTATAGGGCCGGGCACCAATCTGGATCCAAGCATGTAACAACAATACGTAACTCATGGAGACGTCAACTTTAAGCTAATAGCATTAATTATTCGTTGACATCGTTCGCATTAACTCCTCTACATCAAGAGCCAATACCAATTTTATATCCGGTATGAAACGTGGTCACAACATACACTTACAATACACACAATACAAAACGGTATTTCTAGTACAGCTCGCTTTTATTCTATATTGTCGCGTCACTTCTGTCGTCATTGCAAACAATGATCGGCTGGGATCCACCAGCGTGTACACACCATTCAAAATGTGAATTTCTAAATCTATTTCTATCTCTCTATCTCTCTGTCTCCGTCTGTCTGTCTGTCTCTCTCTCTCTCTCTCTCTCTCTCTCTCTCTCTCTCTCTCTCTCTCTCTCTCTATCTATCTCTATATCCCTCTATCTACCCATCTATCTAACGGCCTTTGAGAATATGCAAGGTAATCAAAAATTAAATTAGAAAATACTAACAAGCATAAATCAGAATGTGAACCTAGAAATACTCTCCAAATCTATGAACCTGTCTATTCTATATAAGAAAACAAGTGCTGTTTTACCAGTAAGAAAAATGAAAACTACACAATCAAGCCAAATCTTGTACATTATATGAAAAAAACAATTGATTATTTATGACCATTATAATGTCAAAAAATGAATTTGACTCATTATTACAGTCTTGACTCAATGATTAGACAAGACTTTCAAGCCGCTCAGAAATATATTTGGACACTAACAATAGCTTCGGCCTGAAAACACCTAACTCGTTTGAAAAGATTCAAAGCGGTTAACCATTATGTTATGTTATGAAAAAAATACCAACCAAAAAAAGAACATATGAAAAAGACATCACTTTAAATAATGAATGAGGAAGTCAAAATACACATTTTGTTTTCATCTTTTTTATATTCTATAGATGTCTAAGTTTTAAAAAAATGCCTTTTATGACATTTCTACAAGCTAAACAGACATTGACCTCCCGCTTATCGTGGATAAACCCATAACCGGTAGAATGCCATCCAAAAGTGAAACTGGTTTGCAATTGCTATGATTGAGAAATCTACATACGAAAGAGCAGACGAAAAAAAATACATGCTTTTAAACAAGCTGGCCGGTAAAAGTATCCATATTCTAGATTTCCATGGACAAATAAACAGGGGCAAAGACAATTGTCACATGCAACGCTATTTCGTTTTATTGACTTTTTTTTAATACAACGCTATTGTTGAAAGACTTTTCAAACAAACACCAACAGTTGCGTGTTACGGGTATTTATGATCCACAAACAAGGCCTTATCTACACTCGGATAACGAGGTTGGACGAAATAACGTAATGCCTGG
Organism: Branchiostoma lanceolatum; assembly: GCA_035149815.1. NCBI lineage: Eukaryota > Metazoa > Chordata > Leptocardii > Amphioxiformes > Branchiostomatidae > Branchiostoma > Branchiostoma lanceolatum. Next base: position 12,445,466 of record CM068880.1, read on the forward strand.
CTTTAGGTGTGCATGACACGGAACGTTGCGCACGTTTAATGTTATGAAGGTTTAAGTGACCAAGGAGAACCCAAATTCCAATCAGTTAACCGAGGGATCCGTTGCTGTTTTGTACAGTAATGTTGCTATTACAGATTATTCAAATAGAAAGAATGCAGTCGTTTTTTCTGACCAAAGTATCATTTTATCAATGTCTAAGAGAGTTTAGTCTACTACATTGTTATTACAATATTCATTAATTTTCTTAAGATCTCTTCTGTATACGAGTATATTGTTTTGAAATACACGCGTAACTCTGTGTTTCTGCGGAAAGTTACCATGAAGTAGTAAGTTAGCGTAAAGACAGACTCCCATGTTCACATAAATAGATAATTGAAAAGTTATTCAATATGATATGTAGACCATGGTAGAGTATGATATACATGTAGTAGCTGACATGAACAAGTTAAGATGCGTCTCCTGTCAAATGCTATCAAATTGTAAACATCAAACAAGAACACACACAAACCACGCACCAGTCTTCAGACTCACTTACTTTTCGCGGCGACCGTTTCACCGTGAACTTTCCTCTCTACCGCTAAATCAAATCCAATCAATTCAATTCAGTTTATCAAAATAAACCTTGCAGCGTTACATGATGGCTGAATTGTTCTGATTTTTGCACAAGTACTATACACAAACAGCATCCACAATTAATCAAAAACAATACGCATGTAATATAACATGTAACAACGACAATAATATCCAAAAGCCATTCACAGCTAAGAGCAAAAGTCACTCGTCTAGAACCGTCTTCATTGGTAAACTAACCAAGAGTATGTGTATTACTGAGTTGCCTTGTTGTAAAGGCGGATAGGAGGTCTGGTAGAGTAACAATTCACGCAAACTTAAATTGACTAACAGTATATGTTATGACTTAAGTAATCAAACAAACATCTCTTCTTTTTTTAAACTGTTGTTTTTTCCTTGATGTGTCAACATTGACTCAGTGAGTACCGGGACGACTGCACCATTTGTGGTAACCATGGAGCTACAGGCAGTAACGGCCATTATTAATCAGATTTGCTAGCTGGAATGCTTCACAAGTGTAAGGGAAACATTGGGTAATCTGTAGCCGGCGTACTCTGATTTAGAATTAGCAAGTTTGGATTTCCCTTCGCCTCACCTTTCCTTTTGTTGCTGCTTGTATTTTTCAGAAATCATACACCAGGTAGGTGATCATTTTATTCATATTGTTAATTTAAATGCTGATTGTTTCATTCATACCCAAGTGGTGACCTTGTTTTGTTATTCTGAGTTCTGAATAAGACGTATCTTCAAAAGAATGGTGATTGTTATGTCATCTGAGTTCTGAATTGGTCCACTTCCTCTTTTTTGTAATTCAAAAAACAGAATTGTACACAAAGCACCATCCAGCAAATAAAAAAAATCATGATATCACACAAAATGCACCATTTAGCATGGCGTTTTCTCGTTTCCCCCTTTTTTTAACCTTTATTTATTATACTTGGTGGAATAAATTAACGTAACTAAAGACTAGTTTTAGAGGCTAGATTTCAAAATATGACATTGAAGTCTAGTCCTGTTTTATATTCATTCCAAATTTTGATTTAATTCTAAAAGGAGACTAAACAGGTACAATCACAGAAGACAAGAGTGTATGTTTTGTTCTTAAGATGGCAAAGTGAGCATATGGGGCCGGGCTGTCTACACACTTCCAAATACACAATAGCATATCAGTACGTAGCATGAGTTTATATTGGAACAATCTAGAAGTTGCGTCAATGGTACATAGTAATATGGAAGAAAGACCAGAATTATAACACAATGGCAACTGTTATGTCCTCTGAGTTCTGAATCGGTCCAGTTCCTCTTTACTGACTACTTGATTTTTGTAACAATACAGATTTCTGTGTACTGAGCAAATGAGATAGAAGGGTCACACACATATATATATTTAAGTTTTTCTCGTTAACGTTAAATTACCTGATTTTATCTTTGTTCGACGGTGTGTTGTATACTTTGTTATGTATTGCTGCCTGACGACGATGTTTATCTTTATATGTTCCAGGTCAGATTTAGACGTGTTACGGTAGTATAGTGTATGTGATCCAGAAAACCTGTGACGAAAATATGTTATATGATGGTTTTTGCCTTGCTTATGTTTTGTCTTTTCTTGCATTATTACTTAAGAACTATAAAACTTCTCACATGTATTTAGGAATATCATGGTGTTGCTAAAACCTTTCATTTACAGTTATTATTTCAACGGAGAGGGTGTTTATAAAATGTCAACCGAAAACTAATGATCCGTCCTTCTTTGTTGACCCTGAAAATAATGTTTAGACCTTTACAATATCTGGTTTATATACTGTCATTGTGGGTGACTTTAACACAGTAATGAAACGGAATATAGGGCCGGGCACCAATCTGGATACAAGCACGTAACAACAATACGTAACTCATAGAGACGTCAACTTTAAGCTAATAGAATTAATTATTCGTTGACATCGTTCGCATTAACTCCTTTACATCAAGAGCCTATCTATCTCTATATCCCTCTATCTACCCATCTATCTAACGGCCTTTGAGAATATGCAAGGTAATCAAAAATTAAATTAGAAAATACTAACAAGCATAAATCAGAATGTGAACCTAGAAATACTCTCCAAATCTATAAATTTGTCTATTCTATATAAGAAAACAAGTGCTGTTTTACCAGTAAGAAAAATGAAAACTACACAATCAAGCCAAATCTTGTACATTATATGAAAATAACAATTGATTATTTATGACCATTACAATGCCAAAAAAAAAGGAATTTGACTCATGATTACAGTCTTGACTTATTGATTAGACAAGATTTTCAAGCCGCTCAGAAATATATTACAACACTAACTATAGCTTCGGTCTGAAAACTCTCTAACCCGTTTGAAAAGATTCAAAGCGGTTAACCATTATGTTATGTTATGAAAAAAATACCAACCAAAAAAAGAACATAAGAAAAAACATTCCTTTAAATAGTGAATGAGTAAGTCAAAATACACATTTCATGTTCATCTTTTTTAATTCTATAGTCTAAGTTTTAAAAAATGCCTTTTATAAAATTTCTACAAGCTAAACAAACATTGACCTCCCGCCGGTAGAATGCCACGCAACAGTGAAACTGGTTTGCAATTGCCATGATAGAGAAATCTACATACGAAAGAACAAACGAAAAAAATACATGCTTTTAAACAAGCTGGCCGGTAAAAGTATCCATATTCTAGATTTCCATGGACAAATAAACAGGGGCAAAGACAATTGTCACATGCAACGCTATTTCGTTTTATTGACTTTTTTTGATAGAACGCTATTGTTGAAAGACTTTTCAAACAAACACCAACAGTTGCGTGTTACGGGTATTAATGATCCACAAACAAGGCCTTATCTACACTCGGATAACGAGGTTGGACGAAATAACGCAATGCCTGGCTTTAGGTGTGCATGACACGGAACGTTTAGCACGTTTAACGTTATGAAGGTTTAAGTGACCAAGGAGAACCCAAATTCCAATCAGTTAACCGAGGGACCCGTTGCTGTTTTGTACAGTAATGTTGCTATTACAGATTATTCAAATAGAAAGAATGCAGTCCTTTTTTTCTGACCAAAGTATCATTTTATCAATGTCTAAGAGGGTTTAGTCTACTACATTGCTATTACAATATTCATTAATTTTCTTAAGATCTCTTCTGTGTACGAGTATATTGTTTTGAAATACACGCGTGACAAGTAAAGATGTGTCTCCTGTCAAATGCTATCAAATTGTAAACAGCAAATTGTTGTTGACAACTAAAAATTTTGTTTTTCAACATCAAACAAGAACACACAAAAATCACGCACCAGTCTTCAGACTCTCTTACTTTTCGCGGCGACCGTTTCACCGTGAACTTTCCTCTCTACCGTGAAATTAAATCCAATTCAATTCAATTCAGTTTATCAAAATAAACTTTGCAGCGTTACATGATGGCTGAATTGTGTTGATTTTAACACATGTACTATACACAAACAGCATACACAATTAATAAGAAACAATACGCATGTAACATAACATGTAACAACGACAACAATATCCAATATCCATTCACAGCTAAGAGCAAATGTCACTCGTCTAGAAACGTCTTCATTGGTAAACTAACTAAAAGTATGAGTGTTACTGAGTTCCCTTGTTGTACAGGCAGATAGTCTGGTGGATTAACAATTCACGCGAACTTAAATGGATTAATAGTATATGTTATGCCTGAACTTACCAAACAAACATCTCTGTTTCTTTCAAACTGTTGTTTTTTTCATTGATGTGTAAATATTGACTCAGTGAGAACCGGGACGACTGCACCATTTGTGGTAACCATGGAGTCACAGGTAGTAACGGCCATTATTAATCAGATAAGAGGGTTGAAGTGACCAAGGAGGAACCCAAATTCCAATCAGTTAACCAAGGGACCCGTTCTTTCTTCGTACAGTAATGTTGCTATTAAAGATCATTCAAAAAGAAAGACTGCAGTGCTTATTTTTTCTGACCAAACTATTTTTTATTAATGTCTAAGAGAGGCAGCCATTCAGTTTATTAGATAGTTTATTACAGTATTAATAAAGTTTCGTAAGGTCTCTTTTTCATACGAATATTTTGTTTTGAAATTACTCGTGAAAAAAAAACACCATACGATCCGAAAAATGAACATAGGAAAAAGACATTCTTTTAAATGATAAACGAGTAAGTCAAAATATGCATATTCTGAGAACATGACCATTACATCTCAGCCAATGAGAGTTCTTCAATTACCGTAACTATATTTTGGTACTGCAGAAATGTGTGGTACTATGAAAAAAGTGCACCACTGCACAGGTCTGCCAACATGAGACCCTGGGTCACTGTGTCAGCTAACTGCCAAGGGGGTAGGGAGGGTTCATTATTTGATTCACATAGGGACATGGTTATCTTACAGCCACACAAGAACAACTTCTCAAATTGAACAAAACTAATAAAATCTTTTAAGAATAACAGGCACAAATTCAAACAGTTCAACCAGTGATCCAATGAAAAAAGAGCATTTTAGCAATTCAAAGGTCACAAATCCCAGTTCAAAAATAGGTATTGATATTTTGAGACCATGCTTACATGTCATTTTGCTTCAACATAATATGATGGGCTGAAAACAATGTGGCAATGCTCTGAAACATTTAGAAGATGGCCTTGGCCTATCAATGTGAAAATAGTAAAGCTCCCCACTCGGGGCTTCAAGGTCAAATGGGTGCCAAGCTAAACAAACGTAACCAAATAGCATTGACATTAAGCGTGTTGTGGATAGACCCGTGTTAGACTGGTAGACTGCCACACAACAGTGAGACTGGTTTACAATTGCCATGATGGAGAAATCTACATACGAAAGAAAAAAAAAAGGATCCATATTCTACAATTCTATGGGCAAATAAACACTGAGGGGAAAAGACAACTGTCACATGCTAGGCTATTCAATCTAACTTTTTATTTATACAACTATGTACAGCGCTATTGTAGAAAGACCTTGTAAACAATCGCCCACTGTTACATGTTACGTGTATCAATGAACCACAAACAAAAGAATACATTATTTACACTGGGATCACAAGGTTGGACGGAGCAACACTATGCCTGGCTATAGCTGTGCATGACACGGAACGTTGCGCACGTTTAACGTTGGTAGGGCTTAAGTGACCAAGGAGGAACTTAAATTCCACCCAGTTTACCAAGGGACTCGTTTTTGCGTTTTACAGCTAATATCGATATCGCTATCAAAGATCATTCAAATAGAAAGAATGCAGTGCTTATTTTTTCTCACTATAGTAACATTTTTTCAATGTCTAAGAGAGGCAGCCATTCAGTTTACTATTATAAGTTGATATTACAGTATCCATAAAGATCTCTTCTGTATATGTATATATTGTTTGAAATTATCCGTGAAGAAAGTATGCATTCATTCGTTATTAGCTTTGCCTTGCTTGTGTTCTGTCTTTTCTTGCATCATGATTTGAAAACTTTAAGAATTCTCGCATTTATTTAGTAACCTTATGGTGTTGCTAAAACTTTTCATGTACAGTTATGATTTCAATGGACAGTGTTTATAAGATGCAAAATCAAATAAACACATGGTAAGTACAACTGTACAAACGATAAATCCTATGAAATGTACTGCTTACAGGAAACTAGCAATACGTATATAAAGCTTTGAAATACACGCGTGATTCTGTGTTCCTGCGGAAAGTTACCATGAAGAAATAAATTAGCGTAAAGACAGATTCCCTTGTTCACATAGATAATTGAAAATGTATTCAATATAAAATGTAGACCGTGGTAGATTATGATACACATGTCATTGCTGATGTGAACAAGTTAAGATCCGTCTCCTCTCAAATGCTATCAAATTGTAAACATCAAATTGTCCTTGACGACTAAAAATGTATCTTAATTGAGGCGTCCGAGAAACATGTCAGGTCTCACATGATTTGAAAACGACGTTTTGAAAAGGATGCCAACGTGCATTTTGACATTTTTCGCCAATCGTAAAAGTTACCATACCTCAGCTATAGAATTCTGATTGAATTTTGCACTAAAAGTCATAGTAATGACAAACGGTTTTCTGTTATCGACCATTTTTAACACTTGTTACTTGAAACATATATTCAATACACTGAATACAGGTACCTTCGGTAAGCTTATAGTCGCCCAAAATATGTAAAAAAAACAACAAAGAAAAATCAATTAAAAACTAAACGAACAGGTCAAACAAATGACCAACCAACCAACCAAACAATCAATCAATCAATCAGTCAACCAATTATGCAAAAGACAACAACCTAAGACTAATTCCATTAAAACACTGTGAATTACATAATGACCATTGCTCATCCAACGATTATCTTCGACGGAATCACTCACCCCATGTCACTTTAATTATATTTATAGTCTGTAGCATAGAGTCTAGTCGTTCTCAAGCCTGGCAAAAATGGGCTCAAAGTGATTAAACCTTCACAATGTTTTGTTTCAAAATTGATCCAGTATATTTCAAGGTCAAATGAAATCCTTAAATTTTGTCATCAGAAATGTGTCCTCATTTGAATGCATGTAACTTGGGAATCTAACAGCAGCACCAAAATCGTTAAAACATCGAACTAGCGAATCGATGAATCAATCAAACCAACCGACTAACCAGTCGGCAATCCGTCATAAAGCCGGTTAAGAGCGACCTCCTAACATTGTACGATAGGCTTCATTGTTAATTGCTATTTGTTTACTCGGGGACAAGCATTTAAACTTTACCGATACGCAAAAAAAACTTTATCACAGATCGATATCGATCATAGCCAACGTGGTTCATTGATGTAAGGTTGCAAAGGGCTCCAAATTTTATAAGTTTATACATGGGTTCAGCGCACTAAAGCACATAAACAGTACAACAGCTCATACACAAATGTGAAACAACATCAAACAAGAACACACAAAAAACAAGCACGCGCTTACTTGTACTTCTTTTGATGTATCATTGCTTTTTTATTGGCATATCTAACCAGATTCATCAAAAGAAAGAAAAGAAAAGTAGCCGGGTAACATCATACAACCTATAGGTTAAGCCCCACTTAAGCCCGGGTTACATATAGCCGAACACTAGCCGACCCAGGTCGGCGGAAGTTCGGGGGCAGTCTGACCAGTTTTAGGTCACGCCTATCTTTGGCGCCGAACATGCACCGAACATGTCCCGACCATCTCCTAACCAGTAAATGACTTACTCCCGACTGAACTCCGAATGCTTTCTAACCTACGCGCAACCATCCCGACCTCTTGCTGCAGACTGTCGAATCTTTCCTGACTACTCCCGGACCGATCGCTAACCCTCTCACGAATTAAAATGGACATATTCAACGACTTTCAAAGGGGGTGGGGGTCATTTTCTTTTTTAATCAAAATTATCCATTCTTTTATGTTGTTAACATCACCTAGAGATCGAATTCACATCACGGTTAGCTTCAATACGGCTTGAAGTGTTTTTATTTGCTTTTGGCCGAGTGAAGGTCTAGGGGGATTCACCCTGTAGTAGACCACAGCCGACCTAGGTCCCGAATCACTCTTAACCATGGTCGGGGGAAATTCGGGAGGCCGTGTCCGGCTATGTGTAAAGCCCCCTTTCATCGGACCCGCGGCACACTGGCGGCGTCGCTGCGTCCTAAACTGGATTTGTATTACCCTTGACTTAATAATGGGAATATCATTCAAAGCGTACAAGTATTGGTCAAGACAAAAGAAAAAGACAACAAAACACACAAAGCTTTAAATTATTCGTTTATTGTCGATGAAAGTCGTTGAGTGCTTTGTCGATTCGACCGGCCGCAGCGACACCGCCAGCAGCGTGCCGCGGGTTCAGTGAGAGGGGGGCTTTGCCGGGGATTAAAACTTCGGTTAACGGTTTTAATATCTTTCTCGAGGGTGCTTTTTTGTTTGTTCAGTGTACTGTTGATCCAACATGAGGCTCATCCAAAAGTTACAGGAAGAAAAACAATTCGCTTCGGGTTGACGGGCCCGAGTGTCCTGCAGCTTTTGGGCGATCGATCCGTTTGGTCTTACGCACAAGCTCAATGAGCTATAGCGACATCCGCTTTTTTCAGTAAAAAACCATCGCGTGGAGGCGTCGACGGTTTACTTCTAAAGTTTAGCGGTATAGACTGAAATCATTAATTTTTTTGGTGGTCAACGCCAAACTTTTATGGCCAAACTGCTGATACAATCGGTCCTTTCATCACCATTACATCGCCACCCCCTCCGCTTCTTATATGCGCTAAATCTACCGCACTCTCTCATTCACTACTCTCTGTGCCTCTCCACTGTGATTGATCAGACAACAAGCCCTCTTAGCTCAACTTGGTCGCAAAAATAAAGATGAATGAAGGGAATGCGTGTCCGTAAATTTCGACTCGAGACCGACCTGACCACACGTCCCAAAGCCATATCTACACGAAGTAATTTGTCTGCACGACGCCCGCCACGGCAGCTTTTCCGCCCGGTCGCTTGGTCGCCAGCTCTCTCCACCATGCACAGGGTAGAGGGACGACGGGCCGCAACTTTTCAGGCATAGCCTGTTAGGTCGATCAGGCTGGGCTTGACCCATACTTTTCAACATCTTATGGTCTTTGTCTTTAACCGGGGGTATGCAATATTTCTCCGCGCTTGGGAATGATACTGCGTACCAGGTAAAACAGCAAGCTCTTTTACCAAAACTAGACAGAGAGCACGTCAAAAGGCAAGTATGTACAATAGGTGTAGGTAATGAAATGATTGGAAGGTATTTTTTAAAAAATGCCACCGGCACTTCTTTAGAAAAGGGATTTAGTGTGTTATGTGAGAATTGTTTGGTTAGCGTATCTCCCGTCTCTAAGCTATAAGATATCCAAAATTCCCGCTAGTCTGTTGAAATTGGGGATCTTTTTTAGAGGAAAGGCCGGCTTAAAACAGTAACGTTCTTTTCTTCACAACCTCGAACTAATCAATTCCGTATGACCTCCATATTCTTCTCTGAAACTAAAAAAAAGAACAAGGGGGAAAAGTATTTTCATTCAAAGAATACTGATTACAAACTTAATAAGGCAACGGAATAACGATGGCCTACAGATTCGTTTGGAAATTGTTCTAGAGCTAGAACTTACTTTTTTTCTGCTGTCTGCGCGCAGAAGTTTCTCAAGTGTCGCTTTCTTCTCCCGGCCCGGTGCGCTCTGATCTTCGGTGCCCAGTCTAACAAATTTATACCAGTATGTATGCAAATTTTCTGCCAATCATCCATAATATACCATTTATGGTAAATGTTTTATCCACACTTTGGAGACGGGGAGGAACGCACTTCAATGATTGGTGAATATACCCTGGGTGAGAATTTTAAGGAGGAGCTTAGGAAAGATTACATCATTCCTAAGTAGATAGCCCGAACACTTTTTCTAGGTAAAAACCAATCAACCGTCAGACACGATCTCAAGCTTACCGTCTACTACAAAACAATGGAACAGCTTCACCGTGAATCCTGTCTTTTCAACTTAAACATACCAGTTGCAATCTGTGCCAGACAACTGCCGCGAAAACGTTAGATTCATGTACCTTTACTGACAGGTAGAAGAGCAATCAACCGTCAGACACGATCTCAAGTGTACCGTCTACTACACAAATATGTAACAGCATCACCGTGAAACCTGTTTTTCAACCAACACATACCTCTTGTAGTTTGTGCCACACACTGCGAAATGAAAAAAAAATCCTCTGACTGTTTCGATGACAAGCGTATTTAGATGATAGACGAGCGCCCGTGATAAGCAACTCAAGTGGTCACCTAGTACCTGAGAAGACGACATCGATGAAAGAATACAGATCTAATTAGGTTTTAACCTCATATCTCATCATTTTTGTCTTCAGACCAAATTATTTGCTTTATTTTAGTAAACTAGTGGGTTGTTAAGAAGAAACAGAAAACTGCCAATAAACATTCAGAAAAATAAAACCACTGACAAAACAGTAGCTTTCTAACGTAATTTCAACGCAACGGTGGACAGGTTTTACTCGCAGCCAACCTTCCTAACAGACTTTTAGTCACAACAGCATATAATAACTAGAGTTCCACGAACACATTATCTTCGCCAAATAATCAAGGCTTATTGTGGAGAGTGATTAATATTTACATGCTTATCACCCCCTGCAAACTTGATCATACACCATACCGTTTGAAAGTTATGGTGGGGGGGGAGAATGAGTCCAGTCTAGATAGGGATAAAAATCATTTGGTGGTACAGGACTAGTATATGTGTATAGTGTGCTGATATGTTATAACTGGTCATCAAAAAAATTGAAAGTTATAATTAAATGGTACAGTCAATATATATGAATAGAATAAATCTTTATTCCATATCATACACATTTTGCAAGACATAGTACATGTTACTTTTCCATACGGTGCTAGGTAATACCTAGCAGTGGTGCAGTTTTGGTGCAGTGTACTCTCTGAGCAGAGGAGTGGGTCCGGCTGATTATTCACATGTTTTTTTGTGGCATGAACTATCTACCACACAAATATCATGACCATAGCACTTTCAGAAAATATGCCACTAAATTTTGAAGCTCCGCTGCAGTACCTTAGGTACTCGCTAGAAGGCCGATTATCGAACTTGACCTTCCTTTTCGTAAACCATACCCATCCACTAAATATCATACAGATCCATCAACAGCTTCTTGAGTTATGTTGTCCACAAGAAAATACACATCCACACAAAGCCCGCTGCAGTACCGACGGAAAATGCCAGGAGAACCATTTCTGAACTTGACCTCCGTTTCTACAACATCTACATACCTGCAAAAAATCATGAAGATCCATCAACGTTTCCGTCACTTTTTTTGACTACATACAAACGCGCGAAAATTAAAAGTCCGTTGCAGTACTGTTGAAAAACGCACGGTAAACCATTTTTGAACTTGACCTTCCTTTGCACAACCACTACACATACCTAAAAATCATAAAGATTCATCAAAGGTTTCTTGAGTTATGCTCTTGACATACATACAGACCCACCAAACAGCTGGCTCAACCGAAAACATAATCTACCCCGAGTACTATAGTACTCGGCGAAGATAATTAACTTATAGATAATGAAAGGATTGTCCTAATTTGCGCAAGTACTAATAGTTTGGTTACGCCCCCATTCCACAGGGACGGCGCTCTCGCCGCGCTCTCACGGAGGTATAACAAGCAAGCATCAGCCGATTTCTCAAACCACCTTCGATCCCTACAAATTGCGCGTTGAAATCGATCAAACGAACACCGGGCTCAACACTGCAAAAAGTATAATTTAGAACTAGTCGGCTGACTGATTTTTCTGCTGTTTGAATGTCGTATAATAAACCACAATTTGCTCCTTGGGTGCAGTGCAACTCCGTCCTTTCTATTATCAGTGGTTCAAAAAGTGTTTCAAAAGTCTGTGATTTACGTTGCGATTATAACAAAAAATTATAAAATATATTTATTGCAAACAGGTTACATGACAGCCAACACAGAAAAAACAAGTTGAACATACATATATTATTTAAGACACACACTGAGCGACCGTGCCGCGACCAAAATTGAATCTGTCTTCCCATTGATTTTATCATTCAAATATAATGCAAGAGGTAAAGGTATGACTGAAAAGACAACAAAGCACACAAAATGCAAAAACAATTCGTTCTTTATCTCTGGAATTCGTTGAGTGATCTGTGAAATCTTTGGTCGCTCATAAAAAGTTGCTGACATTTGACATTTTGGTCGCGCTGACAGCGCGCAAGGGTCGCCGTAGAGATTCCACTTGAGCACGTTTTTCAGGAGTTCGGCGCTCTCACGGCGATCTGGCCAATTTTAGGTCGCCGTGAGAGCGCGGCGAGAGCACTGTCCAAGTGGAATGGGGGTATTACGAAGCAGGGAGAAATTCCCGCGTTTTAAATGATGTGATTCTTTAAACGCAATGCAACAGGGGTAAAACAACGACAAACGCATTTTGTAAATATTTTGGTTTGTCTTTATGATTTTAAATACCCATGGACTAGGTAGGAAGTTAGATAGTAACGACTTTGATATTCTAAAATGAATTTTAGGGTTTGACTTCTTCTCATCGCTGAAGATCTGGAAAACAGTTGACATAAGCTTTCCAAACTTTTCATACTTTTGTAGCCCTAGACATAAAACTAGAAAAACACAAGCGTAGCTGTATCTTATTCATTATTTTAAAAATCAAAACAGAACTTTGGACTGGGCTCTCGCCTTGCGGTCTCCGCGACCTAATTTTTTGAGAGCACTCGACGAATTCAATAGATAAACAAAAACAATTTGATTGAAAAGAAGTACGGTTAGAAATACGGTTAAACAATCTTTCCGATACAAAAAGACTTACAATCAAATCAGGCAAGCAATTTAAAATTGGATAAAAACGGCTTAAACCATCGACTCAATGAAACGCAAAAATCTGCCACTCACATCGACACGAAACATTAAACTAAAATATCTTATTTCTAACTTTGGGCTATTTACTTCAACAGGAGTGTACGGGTTTTATTGTTACTCTACGCAAAAGTGACTGAAGAAGACCTGAAAACATTAAGGTACTAGTATCTCTGCGATGATTAGTCTTGCAAAGTCATTTACACTCAATTCTAATCATCCTAACTCTTGGTTACCACTTATGTTCTGATTTCCTAGACGAACTTCTCTCTCCTTTTTTTCGGAACTCATGAGGATTTTGACACCTGTATATTTTCTATTTATTCATTTATTCATCTATCAAACTTCACAGAATGAAATCTGAGAGGTGTTGGCAACAGGATCGATGCATCCTTTACAAGGCCAACACCTCCAGAGTACATTTAAAAACAAATAAAGAATCAATTTTGTGTATGATAATTTACTGTTTGCAGAAATAAGACAAAATTCTTAGTCTTGAGATTCTGGACATGCAGTTGACAGACGAACACTACAAGTATTGCTTGTTTGTGTGTTCGTTTGTTTGTTTGTGGCCATAATCTAATAGCTCAACTTTGCTGCACAGCATATAGCCTGGTCCCAGTCTCTAGGGTCGGCTTACTGGTGTTTTACCGGGCCATCCAGTTTCTGATGGCCTTTCTACCTCTGGCTGCCATCCTACTATCGCTATACCCTACTTCCGCTGCCATCCTACTTTTCCGCCGACCCTAGGTGCCGAGCTAATTAATCCAAGGCCGTAAACAACACCCCGAGCGGGCTAAGCTGTCTGGGCGGGTGAGGGTCACTCACAGTGCCGTAGAGATATCGGGGAGGCACCGAGGGTATGGATTCCAGGCTACACAGCATACAGTATTCGAAATGTAGAACCTCGGGCCACCATAAGCTCTATTCAGGTTAATACAACGTGGAAGACCAGAAACTATTGAGGACAAAATCACTCGTGCTGGTCTCTCCAAACACGATAAGAAACACACGCGATCGGGACGACTGGAGAATTCAAACAAAACATGCTTACAGTAACTTGGAAATTTTAGAAGCAACAGCTTCGGCTGGACCAATCGAATCAGACCAGTTTTTTTTTAAAGGAAAACACTCAAACAAATTTGTGAGAAGGGCATAAAGAAGTCAACCTTGACATATCATGGACACATAAGAAGCCTAAAAAAAGACCACAGCAATATAGCATGTTTTCCACCGTCTAATACTTAAGCACTTACCAACAAACCAAATAAAATACTAAGCCAGATACTTTCTCTGTTCTACAGCACGGCCATGTACACGTAAAAATACATGTCGAACTAAAATCCCTCAAGACGAGTTACACAAATGTTCTACAAACGTTTATTGGCATCTAAAATGAAATAGTAAATAAAATAACGAGCACGACTACCGAACAAAAAGGTTTGTTCCGGGTAAAAAAATTAGAATAATCTAGCGGTCCACTCACCAAGTGTGTGTCAACGTGCACTGCTTCTGGACTCAGCTCACTTGTGCCGCAAAGATCTACAACGTGTGATCTACGCCGCTACTTTTCAAATCGTGGGAACATCACTGAGTTGATTCTGCATAAACGAATCAATAGGTCGAAAAGTCAGAACTGCTGTGGACCTGTTTGTAACCAGGTGATGCTGACTTTGAAATGTAATCCCTACTCTGACGTGTATCTGTCCAGCCAGACGTCCATGCACTTTGCCACCACACAATAAGAATCCGTTCCGGGAGATCTGCCTTGGTATGTTGTAATATAATTGGAAACACCTCGTGTTCAAGCCACGTTACGGTGACACCGGGGGCGAAGTGTAATTGAATTTGAACAACCGACAAATAAACCCTCCTTTGAAAAAATAAATAACTTGATATACATTTCAAAATTCAAAGGTGACTGTACATAGCTTGGTCTCACCACAGACCAGTGCGCAAGGAGGCGTGGCATAGAGTGTCACAATCAAGTAAAAAATATCTCCGAACATATTTATTTACAGTGAGCTTTATCTTTAAACTTTTCAACGTCCGAGAAGACAAACTTTTACAGAATTTTGAACAGAAATCACCTTTATTTAACAATCTAAGACAGGAACAAAGTAAAACTCAAATTAAGATTTTTAAGTCTCGTTCTCTATGTGCCACCTCGACTTGCTTGAGACTGAGGGATAGAGGCCGTTTTCCATGACGTATCATTTGTGGCGTTACTTTTTTAGGGTCCATCGTGGGAACTTCGCTTAGGAGGTACTGCATACAAGAATCAACGACTCGCACCGTTTGTTTTTTGGCCAGGTGCTCCTAAGTTTGAAATCTAATCCTTTCCCTAGCTTATTTCTGCAAAATCGGTTAAACACGCGTCCATGCACTATGCCTCCACACAATAAGGATCCGTTCTGGGAGATTTGCCTTGGCATGTTCAAACGTTATGGGAAGCACCACGTTCGTGTTGAAGCCATCTTCAAAATTCAAACGTATCTGCAGGTATCGTGGTCTCAATGAGCAGTAGGCAATGGTACTGTACATGTTTACATGGTTTCTGCACCACTCGCCAAATTTACTCCTGAAAAAATCTTGGTCATGGTCGTGTTGCACCTGACGATGTGTAGCACAGGTGTATTTGGCGTCTTGTGTTACCCTCTTACCTTCTTTACAGAACACCAGTTGTTATTGTACTTGCGAGGAAATACAAAGGAAGTTTTCTTGTGAGTCATTCACCTGTAACGACATCCGGCATATCCCACAAACTAAATTAGTGATATCACAGAAATGGCTTATCGGTAGAATAGGTGCACGTTTTATAGTTACTTTCTCTTCTCTGTGAACCTGATAACCTGAGAAAAAAAATTGCGAATGGCACGTGTACATCGGTGGTAATGTCAAGGGAAATAATCTACTTTATATTGATGTCAGAATTTTAGAGCTTAACCATAACATCCAAAAGAACAATTTTGTCATTGCAGTCAAGTTTAAAACCTATGTACGTCCGTAAAATAACATTAACTTTTATTCATAGGCCCCTTGCTATTGTATGCGATAGGTTGAGTTACCCGAATAGGTTGTAATCATCCTCGCACGTATTGGTAGGTGTTAGTGTAGGAAATACGGGCGCATGTTTCATTTAAGACTTCACAAAATCGCCGCCAGGGGCAGCCAGGGGTGCGGGCTGTTTCAACCTTTGTACCCGAGTGCCACATCCTGGTGTGAGCGCCAGGGACGGGCTTTCATGCAAGACATCACGAAATCGCCGGCAGGCGCAGCCAGGGGTACCGGCTTTTTCAGGCCATGTACCCGGGTACCCCGTCCTTGTGTGAGCGCCAGGGACGGGGTAAGACATCACAAAATCGCCGACAGGCGATGCCATGTGTGACAAGACAGACCTTTGAATGAGCGTAGTTGGGTAGTCGGTCGTATCTAACGTAGTAGGCTAGTCGGTCTTGTCGTTGGGAGGCTAGCGGATGGCGAACTGCTTATACTCGGAGCGACATGACCTATCTGCCGTACTTTGAAACATTTGTAGACTCCCGTGCAGACGGCCCTATGACAAGAGACCTTTGAATTTTGAATTTGCTGTAGTATGCTGTAGCACGCAAAGTAGGCTAGTCGGTCTTCTCGTTGGAAGGCTAGCGGATGGGTTACTGCTTATACTCGGAGCGACATGACCTACCAGCCGTGGAAACATTTGTAGACTCCCGTGCGGACGGCCTTATGAAAAAACAAACCTTTGAATGGGCTGTAGTATGCTGTAGCACGCAAAGTAGGCTAGTCGGTCTTCTCGTTGGAAGGCTAGCGGATGGGTTACTGCTTATACTCGGAGCGACATGACCTACCAGCCGTGGAAACATTTGTAGACTCCCGTGCGGACGGCCTTATGAAAAAACAAACCTTTGAATGGGCTGTAGTAAGCTGTAGTACGCGTAGTAGGCTAGTCGGTTTTTTCGTTGGAAGGCTAGCGGACGGGGAACTGCTTATACTCGGAGCGACATGACCTATGTGACGTGGTAACATTTGAAGATGACCGTGCGGTTCGCCCTATGAAAAAGACAGACCTTTGAATGGACTGTAGTAAGCTGAAGTAAGACCTTAATAACTCCTGATGGAGTGCCCTCCCTCTTGCACGACGGACAAACCACACACACGCCCAATCTCATCCACGTGCACACACACACACGCACACACACATAATCTCACAAACACACGCACACACAGACAGACACAGACACCCAACCTTACGCACAGATACATAAACACACACACACAATACAGACACACACACACATACACACACACACACAAACACACGCACACACAGACAGACACAGACACCCAACCTTACGCACAGATACATAAACACACGCACACAATACAGACACACACACACATACACACACACACAAACACACGCACACACAAACAGACACAGACACCCAACCTTACGCACAGATACATAAACACACACACACACACAATACAGACACACACACACATACACACACACACACGCACACACAGACAGACACAGACACCCAACCTTACGCACACATACATAAACACACACACACACACAATATGACGGTAAAGAATAAAGGTCCTTTATAGTAGTCTCCTGCATCGCATGTATAACCACAACGCTCCTTCACCACTCGTCAGCTTACTCCCGGAACCGTACATACATCGCCGAGAAACCCGCCTGTCCACATCCCAACACAGTGCAGCCCTAGAACCTGTCTAGTCATCCTCCTCCTGGAATACAAATAATGAATAAGATACCGCTACGCTTGGACAGCCCGGCGGAGACGGTGAAAAGGGGGACCGAGGGGACCAGGGACCACCCGGCGGGGACGGTGCAAAAGGAGACCGGGGAGAAGAAGACCACCCGGGGAAACAACGTCTGGTACATCGGCCAAAAGGAATGTGAAGCAGTGTACCTGGAACGACCTTAACAATGTTGATGAATCAGGGGCGATTGCGGTATCTAACATTTTATATTTTCTTCTCCTCTTGCAGCTACGAGTCAAAGGAAACTATGACTATTCTGCTTTGTGTGCGCTAACTCTGTTGTCAGTGTGGTGTTGTTTATCTTTTGCAAGAGAGCGGGTCAACACCTCACAGAGGTCAACACACCTTATTTCAGGGCTGACCAAAATGTTCCCAAAGCCGACCTTAACCCTCATACACCCGAACCCTTTTTCGCGACTAAAATGAATGAACGGGGTCAAAAATGACCGCAAAATGTTTTGTTCAGTAAAATCTTCCTTTTCACTTTTTTCGCTGATTGTTATCCGTACGTTGCTTCATCAATGTAAGAGGAATGTTTTGGCATGTTAACCCTATCTAGACCGGGCTTTTTTGAGACTTCTTGGACGGGGGGGGCTCTTTCGACCCCCCCTTCATAACTTCCGAACGGTATGCTCTATCATCACCAAATTTGCAGGGAGTGATGTTCACGTGAAGTTTTATAATTCTTGTAATTTTGGTGACGTTATGATGTAATCTGACGTTATTATGACGTCATCGATGTGATTTTATTGGCTAAATAGGGAATTCCCATAATATCTAAAAGTATTAGACAAAATAGTGCGTATTATTGATTTAAAGGTATGTCTAGACATTTGACGTCAGTGGTGACTGAGTTGACGTCAAATTGACGTCGAAGAATGACGTCATGTGTTGTTAGCGACCCCCTGGGGTCCGCCATCTTGGATCGGCCATTTTGAAATTTTTTTAAATACATTTTTTCCATGTATGACCCCAAATAACAATCAAAATAGACTAAAAACATGAATCTTAATGTTTCTGGTTAAGGTAATAACTGACAGCCCAGCTGCTAAGCTGAGGAGAGCTGCTAAGCATAGAAAAAAACCATGTACCTTGGCAAGTAGGGACACTGCCCCTCCATGTACCGTCTGCCTGGCACCAGATCAGGTTTGCACCTACAAGACTGTACCCGCGATCACAGGTGAAGTACATCACTCCCAGGTAGGATCTAGAACCACGAATGGTGCCATTGACTGCAGGTTTCGGTGTCGGACAGTGTAGAACTGAAACACAAATTAGAGCAAATAGCAACATTTTATTGGATACAATTGTGTAGGGCAAGAAATTCAATTTGAAAGTTGAGACCTTATGCACTTCCCATGTGTATTCTTTAAAAATACAGTTATGACGGTTGCATTTTTAGCTACTTCTAGACATCTTCATTAATGCTTGAAGCAATTGTACCGTTGCATTTTGGAGATAATCCACTCCAAATCCCGACAGCATGACAGGTAAGAGTAGAAGTACCGACCAGTTTGTATCCTGGGTCACACGTGAAGGTGGCCACGTCTCCATAGGAGTTGGAGCCAGTCACCGCACCATTTGCTGGGGGTGTCAGCTTGGTACAGCGTACAGCTGTACATGGAAACAAACAAGGCATACACAAGATAAAAAAATATAGTATAAGACAGTTTCGTCATTTCTGAACTTGTTACTGACAGAATCCAACTGGTCAACTCCCTATAAGTTTAGTTTACGTTACGTATTACATGGATACAATGTAGAACTCTGCTATTTGGACGGTCAAACAGAGGAAGCACGTGGTCAACTTCGGTAAGCTCTTTTGAGTATGACATTCAGGTAACAACATTTGACACTACTACACGTCTATCACCTGATCCATTCAAGAGAATCTATCTTACAAATTCACTTAAAGAGGGAGGTTCCACTATAAAACCACCCAATGAATTCGGCTAGTGTAAACTGTCTGGGCTCAGTCCACCCCTGACTGGCATGCCGTGCACATGGGTGCTGGGGCTGGGCTTAGACATATATTGTAGTGTACCAAGTAGTTACTCTTTAGTACACTTTAGAATAAACAAACAATGAATAGATACAAGTTTTCGTTTTTCACATAAAAATCGACCAAGTCTGCTTCCTCTAAACAGGCAGAATATAAAGTAAAGCCCAGCCTGGTAGGGAAACAGACTTGTAGGGAAACATAGTCTGATCAATGAGGTTTTATAAAACCTCCTTGGTCTGATGGTGACTGTAGCTGGTCTTGCAGATTGATGACAGCAGTTCTTTTATGAGAACAAGACACCGACTAGCTTTTATCAATGATATTGACATTTCTAGATCTGTAGCTTAGGCAAGTACAGAGCAAGATTGCATTGAATTCAAAATAATGGAAAATCTATTCAATGCTTTAAATTTGTATCAGTTGATCTTTGACGTCAAAATTAAACTTGAGGAAATTACTGTATGCAATATTTAGCCTTGCTGTAACTTTCTGGGTCATTTTACATGGTTTGACAACGTTTTTTTTAAACTAGTGGAAAACAACTCCATACCAGTTTTCAAA
Organism: Branchiostoma lanceolatum; assembly: GCA_035149815.1. NCBI lineage: Eukaryota > Metazoa > Chordata > Leptocardii > Amphioxiformes > Branchiostomatidae > Branchiostoma > Branchiostoma lanceolatum. The sequence continues at coordinate 12,465,836 of CM068880.1, forward strand.
CTAAAACGGTCAGTAATATGCAAATATCTTTCTGTTTTGTGTGGTGATGCAAGGCTTTTGTTTTCTGGCTGTAGACATGGCTGGACTCCCCATGGCTCTTGATTAGTTTATGTGGTCTAGGGGTCAATTCAGCTTTCAAAGTCCTGACAGAGGACAGCAGGGAGTATCTACATTGGTTTATGGTTATGGTTGTTCCCAGGGAACGACCTGTCCCAGTTTAATGCAGAATCTGACTCAGCATGGGCACACGGTAAAGTTGATATGCAGCTTTTCAATACACTTAAGCTACAGAAAGATCAAGTCTTACATGTACCTTGGCAAGTAGGGGCACTGCTAATCCATGTTCCATCTGCCTGGCACCTGATCTTCTTAGCACCCACAAGGTTGTACCCGCGATTACAGCTGAAGTTCATCACTCTACAGCGGGGGCTATAACCAAGCATCCTGCCATTGACTGGAGATGTCAGCGTCGGACATTGTACAACTGAAACAAAAAGTAGAGCAAATGACAACATCTTATTGGATAAAGAAATCTACCTTGATAGTTCACCTTTATCTATGTCTATTTATCTAATAAGACTTCCTTGTTTTATCTTATTTTAAACTACTAGACCTCTTCTCATGTTTGAAATGATTGTACCTTTGCATGTAGGTGATCCTCCACTCCAAGTCCCGTCAGACTGACAGGTAAGAGTAGAAGTACCGACCAGCTTGTATCCTGGGTCACACATGAAGGTGGCCACGTCTCCGTAGGAGTTGGAGCCAGTCACGGCACCGTGTGCTGGGGGTGTCATCTTGGTACAGTGTACAGCTGTACATGGAAACAAACATGGCATCCTCAAGTTATACATCGATATAAAACATATCAAAGACATTGACGTCATTTCTGAACCGTTTACTGACAGAAACCAACTAGTCAGGTCCCTGTGAGTTTAGGTTAGGTTGAAGAGCCCACACATTTTAGATGAATACAATGTAGAACTCTAGAAGACGAAAGGTTAAACAATGTGCAGAGGATGCAAACCTAGAGACAGTAAGGTTCAGCTTCGGTATGCTCCTTTAGAATAAAACTCAGATTACATGTTTTAACGAATTACATGCATATCACCTGATTCAATCAAGAGAAACTATTTTTAGAATACATAATCTGCTTTAGCATCGACACGAATTGATTTGAACTCTTTCCACACAACAAAAAAGACATACAACAAAAAAGATCAAAGCCTTACATGTAACCTTGCAAGTAGGAACACTGCCACTCCATGTACCATCTGCCTGGCACCTGATGCGTGTAGCACCTACAAGACTGTACCCGCGGTCACAGGTGAAGATAATCACTCCAAGATAGGAGCTTGATTTACCCATATCGCCATTGACAGGAGATGTCAGCTTCGGGCATTGTACAACTGAAAAAATAATATGAACATATTGCAACATTTCATTGGATAAGATTAAGTCGGATAAGAAATTTAATTTGAAATTCAACTCTTTACACTATCCATGTAGATTTTGTTTATGGATACAGATTTAAAGGTTACATTTAAATCAATTTCTAGAGCTCTTCGTCCATGATTGACATAATTGTACTTGTGCAAAAAGTTGCATCGAGCAAGAAGTTTATTTTAAAAGTTCACACTTTACATCACCCATGTCTATTTCTTTATGAGATTTGATAATTTCATTTTTAACTACTTCTAGACCTCTATTCATGTTTTATATGATTGTACCTGCGCATGTAGGTGATCCTCCACTCCAAGTGCCACCAGACTCACAGGTAAAAGTAGAAGTACCGACCAGCTTGTATCCTGGGTCACACGTGAAGGTGGCCACGTCTCCATAGGAGTTCAAACCAGTCACGGCACCATTTGCTGGGGGTGTCAGCTTGGTACAGAGTACAGCTGTACAGAGAGACGGTACAGGGAAACATTCTTTTGCGTTTAGAGATCTTAATCTATACCTGTACAGCCGGTTTAACCATCCTACGTTCCCAGGCAGTAACTGGTTGTATTACACCGAACGACTTGTACAGAGGGGTGAGCTAACTGATCTGCTTTAAAGTACCTTGGTACCCTTCCTACTCTAGCGCCGGATTCTCTTTCTGTTTCTCGACAAGGTGAAATTTGGGAATTGTTGAAAGACGACAAATGCATGTCAAAGAACTTTTACATCTATGTTAGGAGATGACATGAACTCACCTTGTCCACAGTTCTGCCCAGTCCATCCAGGTGAGCAGGTACAGTTGTAGCCGCCATCTTTGTTTACACAGGTCCCTTGCTGACAAGGGTTCTTCACACACTCGTCGATATCTTTGTGAAAGATAAGGGTAAGACCTTACATAGAAACGTTTCTTTACCAGGGTGACTATGCAGTCATCATCCTATGTGGTGCCGAAAACAAATCTTACAACGGTAACTCTCCTTAAAGCAAAAGTTTGAAGGTCTGCTACCTTCATCTTCCTATCATGTCAAAGAATGCCGAACTTTTGATATACGCATGCTCGCATCCGTTTCGGAGTCCTCAGAGGATTTCATCAATATGATCGAATCAACATGGCCTTACTACGCAAAAATAACCCACCTTGTCCACAGTTCTGCCCAGTCCATCCAGATGAGCAGGTACAGTTGTAGCCGCCATCTTTGTTTACACAGGTCCCATGCAAGCAAGGCTTCTTCACACACTCGTCGATATCTTTATGAAAGATATCAGGGTAACACCTCAAATATACATAGACACCGTTTTAACCAGCGTAATTATGTCCTTGCTGAGTTAAATGATGTCGAAATTTGATCAAACAACGCGATGGAAACTTTTCCTAAAATAAAAGTTCGAAGGCCTGATATCTCCATTTTCCCATTAAAAAAAAGGCCAAACTTTTTCATATTAAAGCAAGCATGCGTTTTGGGGTCCTCAGAGGATGTCTTTCAGTATAGTTTAATCATCATGGCCTTACTACGCAAAAATTACCCACCTTGTCCACAGTTCTGTCCAGTCCATCCAGGTGAGCAGGTACAGTTGTAAAAAATCTAACAACGCAATGGAAACTTTTCCTGAAATAAAAGTTCGGAGGCCTGATATCTCCATTTTCCCATTTTGAAAAAGGCTAGGGTCCGTTTTGGGGTACTCAGATAATGTCTTTCAATATAATCGAATCAACATTGCCTTACTACGCAATAATAACCTACCTTGTCCACAGTTGTGTCCAGTCCATCCAGGTGAGCAGGTACAGTGGTAGCCACCATCTTTGTTTACACAGGTCCCATGCTGACAAGGGTTCTTCACACACTCGTCGAAATCTTGGTGAAATGTACCAGTCAGGATAAGACCTCAAATATACATAGACACTGTTTTTACGGGCGTGATAATGTCCTTATTGAGTTATGTGATGTCGAAAATAGATCTAACAAGTTTCTTTTCCTGAAACAATGGTATGTAAAATATAAACAGAGGGAAGTGTATTTTCTCCCACTTGAAACAAGAGAAACCTTGATTAGTCAAAGAAAAAAACCCACCTTGTCCACAGTTCTGTCCAGTCCATCCAGGAGAGCAGGTACAGTGGTAGCCGCCATCTTTGTTTACACAGGCCCCATGCCGACATGGCTTCTTCACACACTCGTCGATATCTTTGGGAAGATTTCAGGGTAAGACCTCCTATATACATAGACACTGTTTTAACCAGCGTTATTATGTCAATGTTGAGTTATATGATGTCGAAAATAGATCTAACAACGCCATGGAAGCTTTTCCTGAAACAATGGTATGTAACATATAAACAGAGGGAAGTGTATTTTCTTCCATTTTAAGCAAGAGAAAACTTGACTAGTCCAAGAAAAAAACCCACCTTGTCCACAGTTCTGTCCAGTCCATCCAGGAGAGCAGGTACAGTGGTAGCCGCCATCTTTGTTTACACAGGCCCTATGCCGACATGGCTTCTTCACACACTCGTCGATATCTTTGGGAAGATTTCAGGGTAAGACCTCCGATATACATAGACACTGTTTTAACCAGCGTTATTATGTCAATGTTGAGTTATATGATGTCGAAAATAGATCTAACAACGCCATGGAAGCTTTTCCTGAAACAATGGTATGTAACATATAAACAGAGGGAAGTGTATTTTCTTCCATTTTAAGCAAGAGAAAACTTGACTAGTCCAAGAAAAAATCTCACCTTGTCCACAGGTCTGTCCAGTCCATCCAGGTGAGCAGGTACAGTTGTAGCCGCCATCTTTGTTTACACAGGTCCCATGCTGACATGCGTTCTTCACACACTCGTCGATATCTGTATTATACATTATAACAGAGCAGGATTTCTGTTAGCATCCAGACACTTCTTTATTATCACATTCCAGAACTTATCAAATTAAAATTATCAAATTAATGTCTTAGCGGCAACAAACACAAATCATGCAATGGAAGAAGAAAAAAAATGAACGAAGGCAAATGTATTTTCTCCAACTTGAAAACACAGAAACTTTTAATATCCTTAGAAAAAAACTCACCTTGTCCACAGTTTTGTCCAGTCCATCCAGGAGAGCAGGTACAGTTGTAGCCGTCATCTTTGTTTACACAGTTCCCATGCTGACAAGGCTTCTTCACACAGTCGTCAATATCTGTATTATACATTATAACAGAGCAGGATTTCTGTTAGCATCCAGAAACTTCTTTATCATCACTTTCCAAAACTTATTATTAAATTAATGTCTTATCGCCAACAAACACAAATCATGCAATGGAAAAATGAACGGAGGCAAATGTATTTTCTCCAACTTGAAAACACAGAAACTTTTAATATTTTAAGAATAAAGCTCACCTTGTCCACAGGTCTGTCCAGTCCATCCCGGGAAGCAAGTACAGTTGTAGCCGCCATCTTGGTTCACACAATTCCCATTCAAACATGGGTTCTTCAGACACGAGTCGATATCTGTATCATACATTATGTACGTTACAGTCAGGGCAGAATCTCTGTTAGCATCCAGACAGTTTTTGTCATCACAATCCAAAATTTATTATCAAATTATGTTTTCGCGGCAGCAATAACAAATTGTGTAAAAATAAACAAGAAACACTATACACTCCCACTAAAACTAACCTTGTCCACATTTCTGTCCAATCCATGCCTGGAAGCAGGTACAGTTGTAGCCACCATCTTTTTTCACACAGGTTCTAATATTCATTCCCTCTACCTGCCTGCTATTGCCAGTATTGGCTGTTTATTCCTAAGCCGGGCAGGAGACTGTTGGGAACTAGCCAATCAGCATTTAGGCTCTCAGTTTGCACAGACAGGAGTGGCCAATCAGTACTGACGATCTCAAACAAACATTACTTACCTGTGGTTGGTAGGGAAGTGATTGTTACTGGCAGGGTCTTGGGGTTCCGACTGATATTTGCAAATGGTTCTGTCAATTCCAGGTCAGTTGGCGCAGCAAGTAAAGCAGAGTCGTTACCGTCGAAGAGTGTCGTCAATGATGGAGGAACTGAGGTCTTTAATGTCGTCCCAACCATCATGTCTTCTTGCATCTTTGAACCGTGTGTCTCCTACAAACGTTTGAAGAACATCTAAGATCAGTGTCACAACTTTACGGACAATGTTGCATTGATTCGAACTGAATCTTTAAATATATCTTACTACATCGTTAATACAGTCCTAATGAAGTTTACAATGTTGTATATTGGTCAAAATATATCTACGATAAGATCTACGATAAGGTGCCAGGGGACGACAATTTCATATCTAGACATTCTAATTCGTAGACATTAGTGAAAAAAACAGCGTAGATAGAATTAAACAGCACCTGTAGATAAATCTACATAATGAACCTGGCTCATTCCGCTCATTTGAATGAAGGCTTCTGGCCTACCTTTCTTTCAGGTACGACATGAGTCGCCAGGATTGTAGCGGTAAGAACAGCCGCCATCACCATCATCGCACAACCCAGTGCAGGCAAAATCACTTTGCTAGATGTCACCTTAGTCCACATGCCAATGACACTCGCTAAAATGATGACAAGAGTTCTGAGACCTCAAACCTCTATTAGATATTCAGAGCTTTTGTAAATTTATTGCTTCACCTTTTTCTCATTGGTCATATCGGTTATTAGGCTGTAATTAGCATAATCGCCTTTAAATAATGGTCATCTCTACCAAAATTATACTACATTTCATGAAAGAAAGTTAGTTCCTAAGACAAAATTTTATGCATGTTTCATGTCATCATGTATTATGTAAACGGTTTTCATATTTACATAACCTATACATGGTGATGATGATGATTTTTAACTAATTTACACCTCTACTGTCCCAAGTATGAAGCTCCCATCATTTATCAATCAGGAATTGTGGCACTGACTATGAAAATGTAGGCATTTATTTGCGTGATTGGTATTTGTTAATGTTCCACCTGTCACATATTACATATTTAACATGTAATAACATGTTTAACTGTTTTGTAAACGATATATGTAGTGTAGCATAGTTTTAGTTGTTTTTAGTTTCTCATGACACAGGTACGCTACAAGTTATGATTCTTTACTTAAACGTTTCATAAAATTGTGAAACTGACCGACACAGACAGACAGACAGACAGACACACAAACACACCCAAAACAATACCTCAATTTCTCATGGAGGCAAAAATCTATTTAATCTCGAATTCACTAACAGACGTTATTGTCGTATTGTTTTTCTATATGCATTTCCGAACATGTAACAAACAATAACCAAGCACCGCCAAATCTACCAATTTAACTTTAGATAATCGTCTAAAAAATTGAATTGAACAAGAAATCTAAATATTCCATAGGGAATGAAAGATGGTCTACATACATACGCACATAAAGAAAAGCATAAAGCTATACATAAACATGTGTACATAAAGTACGTAAGTATAGCTACGAAGCTCCAAACAATGGTACATGATGCATACATTTCTTTAGGGACCAAAAAAGGATACCCGTCACAAGCATTAATCTTTTATGCAATATTTGTATAGAATTGTCTGGACATGTACGCGTGTGCACCAATTGTTACCACGGCCAAAACAAGGTATTAGTCCGGTCCGGAAAACTCCTGAATTTTTGGCGACGCCTCAGGGGCGAGCCAAATTTTTACTATATTGTGTGCAGATTGCAAGAATTCTAGGAATTGTACTGGAATGTGAAAGTCCAGGGGACGATAACTCAAGAATGCCTGGATGTATTGTCTTCATATTTTGTAGGTGGGTAGGTCTGTGGGAGACCTTGCAATGATTGGATTTTGGGCCCCCTAGCGACTTTCTATGGTACTGCAGGGGAACTTTCACTTTTCAAATCTCGTCTTCTGAACATGCTATAGTCATGATATTTAAGTGGTGGATAGCTCTTTGTTAGGAAAATATGTCCTGTAGATTTGGACCCCCTAGCAGCTTTTTTTGAACTGAAGGAGCTGATTTTTACTCAAACTTTGAAAGAGAATAACGCAAGAAGGGGATGACGGATCATCATAATTTTTGGTGTGTAGATAGCTTAAGTGATGATTTACATAATCATATAGCAATTATGCAAACAATATCTGATTTGCATAATTAATGAGGACAGTTAATAAATCAGCTGAATTCTATTATAGGACTCTCAAGCACATGACATATGTAACTGAGAAAGAGATAAATATCGATAGATATCAATTATGCAAATTGATACTTGATTTGCATAATTAATGACAAAATACTATAAGTCCATAGTGGTAAATGATGGGGATTTGATTTTTGCACCATTTGGAAGTTAAGTAAATGCGGCCACTTTTAGACACAAATCTTGCATAGAGGGCCTCATTTACATAATTTATGAAAAAATGGTACGATATCTTTTTTTGTGAAAACAATATTTCCATACATTGGACAACTTGTGTTATTTTGGTAGAGAAGGTGATCGACTGATATGATTTATGCGAGGTCCTTATATGCATGTGGGCTAAAAACGAAAACGTTAACAGAGACCACCGTCGCCATGGCAACATCTTTTTATGTTGCCAATCTTGTTAAACTTAAATCTCATAATCACATACTTTTGCCAACTTATATTGTCTGATAAATGCTTTGTCACCCTCTGTCCCTATTGACTGTAGAAGCAAAGGCTGGTCCCTGATTTGTGAGTGTTTAGACATACCTTTAGCCCTGTAAGCAAAGCTTACATCTTCGGGAGCTTTGTACCCGTAAACATCTTCTGGCTTGTCGTAAACAGACTCCTCTTCGAGCTGCGGACACTCCACTACGTGGTCTCCTATGGTCATGTACCGAGACTCGACGGGTGGACCGGGGTGCGATTCGTTGTCGTCGGTTGTCGCCATTTCTGTTCAAAACAAAACGCCCAATCGTTATACATTTAAATAAATCACTGACTCCTGCAGCAAATAATACATGGTATGGTCACGTATACTGATGAAGACTTCATATGGACTTCCAAACGCTGTATTCTCGCTTTTTGTGAACAACATATAAAATAACATGTTGAAACTTTCAATTTTTTCACATACATGTGGACAAACGGCATTTGGGGGACTAGAGGTTTTTTTTATTCGGACAGTTTCTTTGTTGCATCTAGCAAAATAAAAAGAAATAATTGAATAGAATAGAATTGTCTGAGATCATAGCTAACATCTGCAGGACGTTATAACGACTGCAGATGCAGAGACCAGTGGATTATAATGATGACAGCTAACATCTTATCAATCACATCGCTAAAGGTGTAACCTTATAGTATACATATTTATGTTTCAAAACCCTAATGCGGCAGTATGGAGTCCATTTGGACCCCAGAGGTATATTAATATATGCTATATCAACATTATTCATCGGAGAAAATGTTCTGAGTTTTTTTATGTACACGTCTTACGACTTCTAAGAAAAAACTGACTAAGATTGGCCCGTTTTTGAAGAAGTTATACTCCAAAGTTTGTGAGGTCCAAACGGATCCAAGATGATTTTGAATTCTATATTTCAGAAATTTGTTATCACTGCTTTACAGCAACAAGCTACTAGAAAAGTAAGATACTGACTTTTAGAATTTAGATTTATCATTTTAGTGAAAAAAGTGGTTTTACTCATTTTTCATGAATCATAATAATGAGTACCGATATATACATATCGTATCTTCCTGGATTATCTCATTTATGCACTAAGTGCAGTCTACACAATTTAACTAAATTGACGCTGTGTTACCAGATCTACAGCAATTAGGAGAGAATTATAAGCTTTAGATATCGGGGCGCAGAAAATTGACAGTCAAATCTTCGAATAATGTCCGATTTTACACATGTCACGGAGAGGTAAGTAAATGGGAAGAATAAGTAACTAAAATACCTTATTTTGCCTCCATATACCCATCAATGTGTAAACTCGTGTCCGCTATTAAAAGCAGTCCAACTGACTTAACGTCGGTTTCAATAACATGCAGAAATAAAATGAGACTAATCTAAAACCACGTGATAAAGTACACACCCACAAGCTAGATGGACCAATCACGAGCTGTATAAGAAAATTGAGTCACATTATGATTATTATTATTTCTGAAAAGGCAATTTCATACTCTTCAGCTTACAAGAATAACGCTACATAATCATGCACCATGCAAGGTGTATAGTCAACCAATCCTGAACTAAATGAGTGAAGCTGGATTAAAGCATTTAAGCTAATAATAGACAAATATATCATGTTAGATTTTTACGACAAAACTGAAAACATGCTGAATAGCAAAATCACCATAAAACAAAAGAAAACGCGACGTGGTTGTTCTTTGTAATATTGCTTTAATTTCACAGTGTTATGGAAGAGTCATACTACTTTCATCTGTAACAGACAGTTTCATTGTTGTTTTTACTCAAACCCACTGGAGTAATCTTTCCAGACTGATTTGGTTGTTTCATCAACTTCAATTATTGTATCTCAGTAACGCCCCACAAATAAAACGCAATGATGTCGTTTTTACATGTTTGCATCGAGTAATCCGTAAAACTCTCAAAACCTCTTGTAAACTTGTTATCATTATCGAACTGATAACCAAAATGGAGATTGTGAAACATTGAAAGAATGACGCATCGTCGGTGTGAAAACACCCGCATTAGATCTAAGTCATGACTATTCAGAAAATTCAACGCTAGCTGTCCTGTGGCTATAGTTAGCATTTATTAGAAACGGATGCACTAGATCAATTTACACGTATGCTTTTATGTTGTGGATCTGTATCTGTATTGTGTTTAGAATCTGTTATATTTTCTCAGAAATTGTTATTCATTTTTCAAATACGCTGAAGTGTTGGCAGACCACGTAACCTGCGAAATTTGCTCTTTCAGACAAAGGACAGAGAAGAATAAAAGCACAGTGCAGAATTCTCATTATAGCCTTAAGAACGGACTCAAAGCTAGCGTTTTATCAAACTACTGCATTGCTCTGATCTTTAGCAGACGAGTTTGATTTGATTGCTGTTTTTACGTGAGCCATGTTGTTTATCCAACTTTGTGACCTTTAATAGCAACTCAGGGATGCATTGAAATATAAATATATTTGTAGGAGTATCATACTTTGTTGCCGAACGTAGAGCAACGTGTACAATAATCTATCTATCTATCTATCTATCTATCTATCTATCTATCTATCTATCTATCTATCTATCTATCTATCTATCTATCTATCTATCTATCTATCTATCTAGTATCTATCTATATATGTACATGTATCTGTGTGTGTGTTTGTGTGGATGTGAAGCTATTCTATTGAACACTCTTAAAGTAAATAGTCTCGCCCGATACTACAATCTTTTATAGAGTAGATACGCTTCCAGCATTATTGTATATGTTCAGCAATAAAGTATGATACCCCTGCAAATATTTCCATATTTCAATGCATCCTTGAGTTGCTATAAAAGGTCACAAAGTTGGATAAACAACATGGCTCACGTAAAACAGCAATCAAATCAAACTCGTCTGCTAAAGATGAGAGCAATGGCCAATGCAGTAGTTTGATAAAGCCGCTAGCTTTGAGTCCGCTCGTAATGCTATAATGAGAACCCTTACCTATGCTTTTATTCTTTGCCCTTTGTGTAAAAGAACGTGTTTCGCATGTTAAGTGGTCTACCCAACACCTTAGCGTATTTAAAAAAAAATCAACATCAATTTCTGAAAATTAAACAGATTCTACACACAATTCAGACCCACAACAAAAACATACGAGAAAATTGATCTAGTGCATTTGTACAGCTAGCGCTAAATTCGTTGAGCATCAATTTCTTGGCTATAGATCTAATACGGTGGCAAAGTTGTTTTCCAACCAAAGATACGTCAATCTTTCAATGTTCACACTCTCCATCCTGATTATAGTTCCATAATGATAACAAGTTGGTCATAATTTTGAAAGGTTTTACAGATTACTAGATGCAAACATCTAATAACGACATCATTGAGTTTTATTCGTGAGACGTTACAAAGACAATTGAACAATTGACAGAATACTCAAATGGGTTTGAGAAGAAAAAAAACACTCAAATCAAAATACCAGGTACAAATGAAAGTAGCGTGATACTTTCATAACACTGGTATGCCCTCTTTGAAATCAAAGCAATATTATGAGAACAAGAACGCTGTGTTTCCTTTTCCTTTTATGGCGATTTTACTATATCCAGTATATTTTCAGTTTTGTAAAAATCTAACATAATATCTTTGTTTGTCATCGCTTAAATGTTTTCACCCATCGTCACTCATTTAGTTCAGCCCTGGTTGACTATACAAATTGCATTGTGCATGGTTATCTAACGTTGTACTTTGTTGTGCAACGTGGTAAGCTGAAGAGTATGAAATTACCTTTCAGAAATACCAATAATCATAATGTGACACAGCTGGTGATTGGTCCAACTAGCTTGTGGTTGTGTTGCCATGTGTTTTTAGATTAGTCTAATTCTTTTTTTGTATGCTATTTAAATCGATATACATTGGACCCTTGTAAACACATCAGAACAGACTGCACACACCCCGGTAAAGTCAGTTGGACTATTTTTTATAGCGGACACGTTCGAATAAACACATTGGCTGGTATATGGAGGCAAAATAAGGTATTCTTAGGTATTTTTGTTCCTACCATTTACATAACCATTTCTAGTATGTATTAAATCGGTCATGATGAGTAACTCTGTCAATCTTTAAAGCTTATAATTCTCTCCTAATTGCTGTAGGCCTGGCAACATAACGTCAAGTTAGATAATTTGACAATGTGTAGACTGTACTTTGTGCATGAATGAGATGATCCAGCTATACTACATATGAAATGTAAATTTGGTACTCATTATCATAATTTATGAGTAAAAACGAGTAAAAAAAACACATTTTTCACTGAAATAATAAATTTGAATTCAAAAGTCGGTATCTTCCTTTTCTAAGCAATAGTAACTAGTTGCTATGAAGCAATGCATGGTAATGTTTCTGTTATTGGATGGGAATTCTTCATATTAATATGTAATATACAATGTAAAATCATATTGGGTCCCTTTGGACCCCACGCACAAAGATGATGTTTAGAGTACAACTTTTACAAAAATGGGCAGTATAATCATTAAAATGTTCTTAGAAGTTGTAAGACATGTACATAAACAAACTCATGGAAGGATAGTCTCTGCGATTAGTAGTGTTGACCCCATACGATCGGATCAGGGTTTTAATACATAAGTATATGTATGCTATAAGTTTACACATTTACCGGTGTAAAGATGTTAGTTATAATCTCAGACATGTCAATTCAATTCTTTTTAGCTTGCTAGATGCGACAAAGAAACTGCCCAGACGGGTCCGAATACAAACTTCCACAAAGGCAGTCTGTCCATATGTAGATGAAACATTTAGGTTTCAACTTTTTGATTTATATAATACAGCGTTGAGCAAATTAAAAACTTACTTGTGTTTTTGAAATTGCACAAATCATATAATCTAAATTTGTATATAATGATATCGTTTTTAATGTGAGCTGACTTGTAAATACCTACCAAATTCAGACTCTCAAGTCTGCCATGTAGTATTTTCAATAAAAGATTCAAAAGTCTTCATCAGTGTACGTGACCGTACCATGTAATGCTAGCTGCAGGAGTCATTGATTTGCATTTGAATGAATCACAATTGGGCGTTTTGTTCGGAGCAGAAATGGCGGCAACCGACGACAGCGAACCGCACCCTGGTCCACCCGTCGAGTCCAGGTACATGACCATAGGAGACCACGTGGTTGAGTGTCCGCAGGTCGAAGAGGAGTCTGTTTATGACAAGCCAGAAGATGTTTACGGGTACAAAGCTCCCGAAGACGTCAGCTTTTGTTACAGGGCTAAAGGTACGTCTAAAGATACACTCACAATTCAGGGACCAGCCATTGCTGCTATAAGGTCAGGGTGTTCCAAAGCATATTTACCAAATAACATTAGCTGTAAAAGGTATGCGATCGTGGAACTCAAGTTTTAAGAATCTGGCGTTTTCGGAGTATCTATATCTTAGAGGATGAACAGATTGATATTTTGTTTTGGCCATGGTATGTGGTCGCTAGACCCATGTTTTATATCTTTTGTGGACCCTTGAAATATTTCAAGCATTTGTCAGGTCCTGTGACATGACGTTAAAAGTATCCAGACAATGCTAAATAGATATTGCATATTTTGCTTTTGATACTTGTAACGGGGTCTCATTTTTTTGGGGTACCTCGTGTAATTTTTACAACATGTACAATTCTCCGTTGCATTGCCTACATACTTCATGTATACATGATTATAGTTGCATGTCCTTATGTATATAGACCATCTTGCATTCCTTATGGAATGTTTAGATTCCCCCTCTCTCATATCCTGGGAGGATCATTTCAAGATTGGTTGCTTGTTTTGTTATTGCTTGGTTGTTGCTTGTTACTGTTGGGACATGCATATGGAAAACCAGTCCCAGACATATCATGGTCTTAATGTTTGGGTGACAGTAAGTTTTCGTATTAGCAACAAGTGGATAAGGTTTTGGTCCCTGGCAGCTTGCTCTGGAACTATAGTGGCGTTTTTGTTAAAATCTTGCAAAGAGAATGTTTGAATAAATGAGCGATGAATTGCCATGGTATCAGGAATGCAGGTAGCTTGACAGAGATTCATAAATGCCAATGATTCGCATTTGGACTTCATGTGCATGATTATTGATAGAATTATGTAATTTCGGTGTTTTCCACAATAGGACTTAAGTGATGATGATGATTTTCATTTGCATGTTATTGTCTACATAGGCTACATGCAGTAGTTTCACTATCACGTGAAACGTCTAGGCAAAGAAACATTACTTGTAGCGCACCTGAAGGTTGGAAGAAACAAAGCTCAAATAAAGCTACGCTACAAAGAATATATCGTTTACAAAACAGTTAAACACGTTAGTGCATGTAACATTTGCAATATATGACGGATGGAACATTAACAGATGCCAATTATGCAAATTAGAGGCTAATCAATTCTTGTAGATGCCACCATTCCTTAGCGCCGAATGATACAGGAGTTTCATACTTGAAACAGGCGTAAGTTAATTAAAACTTAGCATAACAATACATAGATTATGAAAATGTAAATATATCAAATGCAATATGAAAATCATTTGCATATTCCATAATGACATGTAAACATGGAATTTTACAAAAAAAAGGACTTTCCCTCATAGAATAGAATATAATTTTGGTTAAAACTTAGTTGGCTAATTACATACTTTTGCATACTCAATAGATAAGATAAAGCAAGTAATTTACAAAAGATCCGAACTCTTTTTATCATCTTAGCAAGTGTCATTGGCATGTGGACTAAGGTGACATCTAGCAAAGTGATTTTGCCTGCACTGGGTTGTGGGATGATGGTGATGGCGTCTGTTCTTAACGCTACAATCCTGGCGACTCATGTCGTACCTGAAAGAAAGGTAGGCCAGAAGCCTTTATTCAAATGAGCGGAACGAGCCACTTGTAACGGTAATGGGGTTGTCGTATTCAGTTACAAGTTCATTATGTAGATGTATGTACAGGTGCTGATGATTTTATCTATGCTGTTTTTCGCACGAATGTCTACGAATTAGAATCTCTAGATATCAAACTGTCGTCCCCTGGCACCTTATCGTAGATCTTATCGTAGATATATTTCGACCAATATACAACATTGTAAACTTCATTAGGACTATATTAACGATGTAGTAAGATATATCTAAAAGTTCAGTTCGAATCAATGCAACATTGTCCGTTAAGTTTTGACACTGATCTTAGATGTTCTTCAAACGTTTGTAGGGGACACACGGTTCAAAGATGCAAGAAGGCGTGATGGTAAGAGCGACCTTAAAGACCTCAGGTCCTCCATCATTGACGGCACTCTTCGACGGTAACGACTCTGCTTTACTTGCTGCACCAACTGAACTGGAGTTGACCAAACCATTTGCAAACACCAGTCTGAACTCCGAAACTCTGCCAGTAACAATCACATCACTGCAAACCACAGGTAAGTAATGTTTGTTTGAGATCCTCAGTGCTGATTGGCTAATCCTGTCGGTGCAAACTGAGAGCCTAACTGCTGATTGGCTATTTCCCAAGAGTGTCCTGTCCGGCTTAGAAATAAACAGCCAATAGAAGGCAAGTAGAGGAAATAAATACAATTAGGACACCACTCTCTCTGTTTAATCGTATGGTCATTTCCTGGTGCTGAACGCACATTCACTCTGATAATCCTCCTACTAATTTTCCACGGGCCCTGACCTTGGTGCTGATCTTAAAACCCCACTGATTGTCCTCCTACTGACTTGGTTCCGCCAAAAGTAACTTGACAATATTGTTTGGACCGTAAAGATAAAGAATTGTTTGAATGCTGACATAGATCCTGCTGTAACTGTTACAAACATAATGTATTATGCAGATATTGACGAGTGTGTGAAGAACCATTGTCAGCATGGGACCTGTGTGAATAAAGATGGTGGCTACAACTGTACCTGCTCACCTGGATGGACTGGAAAGAACTGTGAACAAGGTGGGTTATTTTTGCTCAGTTAGACCACGTTTCTTCGATTACATGATAACATTCTAAAGGACCCCAAAAATGGAAGCGAATGTGCGTATAAAAAATTGGAAGTTTCTTCATAATAGAAAAATTTAGATATTAGGCCTCCGAACTTTTGCTTCAATAAAAGTTTCCATTGCGTTGTAAGATTTTTCTCGTCATCACATATCTGGATGAGGACTGCATAATTACGATGGTAAAAAAATGTCTATGAAATGTCTTATTCTGATATCTTTCACAAAGATACCGACGAGTGTGTGAAGAAGCCGTGCTCGCATGGGACCTGTATAAACAAAGATGGCGGCTACAACTGTACCTGCTCACCTGGATGGACTGGACAGACCTGTGGACAAGGTGAGTTTTTTCATGGACTCATCAAGGTTTCTCTCGTTTAAAGCACTTTCCTCTGCTTATATTTTACATACAAAATGTATTATGCAGATATCGACGAGTGTGTGAAGACACCATGTTTGCATGGGACCTGTGTAAACAAAGATGGCGGCTACAACTGTACCTGCTCACCTGGATGGACTGGACAGAACTGTGGACAAGGTTAGTTTTTCTCATCGAGTAGTCAAGGTTTCTCGCGTCTAAAGAAGGAGAAGAAACATTTTCCTTTGTTTCATGTAGTTTACAAGATTTGTTTCTGATGCCGTGAAAACCTGATTTAATAATTTGTTTTCAAAAGTGAAAAAATGTCTGGATTGACTGGACACAACTGTGGGCAAGGTTAATTTTCTCATGGAGTAGTCAAGGTTTCTCTCGTCTTAAATAGGAGAAAAAAATATATTTTCCTTTGTTTCCATTTATATTTATTTTTACAAGATTTTGTTTTGGTTTCCGAGGTTTTGAAAAGTGATGACAAAGAATTGTCTGGGTGCTAAGAGAGAATCTGCCCTGACTGTAACGTACATAATGTATCATACAGATATCGACGATTGTGTGAAGAAGCCATGTTTGCATGGAACCTGCATAAACAAAGATGGCGGCTACAACTGTACCTGCTCACCTGGATGGACTGGACAGAACTGTGGACAAGGTGAGCTTTCTTGGACTAATTAAGGTCTCCTCGTTAATGTGGAAGAAAATACATTTTCCTCTGTATACATGTTACATACATAATGTATCATTAGATATCGACGAGTGTGTGAAGAACCCATGTCAGCATGGGACCTGTGTGAACCAAGATGGCGGTCACAAATGTACCTGCTCACCTGGATGGACTGGCCAGAACTGTGTACAAGGTGGGCTATTTTTGCGTAGTAAGGCCATGATGATTTGATAACATTGATGAATTTCTCTGAGGGCCCCGAAAGGGATGCGAGCATGCGCATGATATCAAAAGTTGGGTATTCTTTTCCATGATAGGAAAATGGAGGTATCAGACCTCCAAACTTTTGTTTCATGGAGAGTTTCCTTTCCTTTTAGATTTGTTTTCGCCACCACATAGGATGATGACTGCATAGTCACCCTGGTAAAGAAACGTTTCTATATAAGGTCTTACCCTTATCTTTCACAAAGATATCGACGAGTGTGTGAAGAACCCTTGTCAGCATGGGACCTGTGTAAACAAAGATGGCGGCTACAACTGTACCTGCTCACTTGGATGGACTGGGCATAACTGTGGTCAATGTGAGTTCAGGTCATCTCCTAAGTAAACATAGATGTAAAAGTTCCTTGACATGTATTTGTCGTCTTTGAACAATTCCAAAATTTCCCATTGTAGAGAAACAGAGAGAGAATTCGGTGCTAGAAAATGAAGGGTACCAAGCTACTTTGAAGCAGATCAGTTGGCTCACGCCTCTGTACAAGTCGTTCGGTGTAATATAACCAGCTACTGCTGTGCCGCGTGCATGGGAACGTAGGATGGCAAAACCAGCTGTATAGGTATAGATTAAGATCTCTAAAAGCAAAAAGCCACAGAATGTTTCCCTTTACCCTTTCTCTGTACAGCTGCCCGCTGTGCTAAGCTGACACCCCCAGCAAATGGTGCCGTGACTGGCTCCAACTCCTACGGAGACGTGGCCACCTTCACGTGTGACCCAGGATACAAGCTAGTCGGTACTTCTACTCTTACCTGTCAGTCTGACGGGACTTGGAGTGAAGGATCACCTACATGCACAGGTACAATCATGGACGAAGAGCTCTAGAAATGAATTGAAATGTAACCTTTCAATCTGTATCCATAAACAAAATAGACATGGATAGTGTGAAGAGTTGAATTTCAAATTAAATCTCTTATCCGACTTTATCTTATCCAATGAAATGTTGCAATTTGTTCGTATTATTTTTTCAGTTGTACAATGCCCGATGCTGACACCTCCTGTCAATGGCGATATGGGTATATGGGATTATCCTGGAGTAAAACTCTTCACCTGTGACCACGGCTACAGTCTTGTAGGTGCGACACGCATCAGGTGCCAGGCAGATGGTGCATGGAGTGGCAGGGTTCCTACTTGCAAGGTCACATGTAAGGCTTTGATCTTTTTTTGTTGTATGGAAAGAGTTCACATCAATTCGTGTCAATGCTAAAGCAGATTCTATATTTGCGTTCTAAAAATAGTTTCTCTTGATTGGATCAGGTGATATACATGTAATTCGTTAAATGTTATATTCTGAATTTTATTTTAAAGGAGCATACCGAAGCTGAACCTTACTGTCTCTAGGTTTGCATCATCTGCACATTGTTTAACCTTTCGTCTTCTAGTGTTCTACATTGTATTCATCTAAAATGTGTGGGCTCTTCAACCTAAACTAAACTCACAGGGACTAGTTGGTTTCTGTCAGTAAAAAGTGCAGAAATGACGTCAATGTGTTTGATATGTTTTATATCGATGTATAACTTGAGGATGACAACTTTTTTTCCATGTACAGCTGAACGCTGTACCAAGCTGACACCCCCAGCAAATGGTGCCGTGACTGGCTCCAACTCCTACAGAGACGTGGCCACCTTCACGTGTGACCCAGGATACAAGCTGGTCGGTACTTCTACTCTTTCCTGTCAGTCTGACGGGACTTGGAGTGGAGGATCACCTACATGCACAGGTACAACCATTTCAACCATGGAGGAAGTGGTCTAGAGGTATATCGAAATGTAACCATCAGAACTGTCTTGAAACGTCAAAAAATTACACGGATAGTGTTCGAGTGAACGTTCGAGTTGAACTACTTTTCAGAGTAAATTTCATCCAATAAAATGTTGCCATTTTTTCTGATTTTTGTTTCAGATCTACAATGTCCGACGCTGGCACCGCCAGTCAATGGTGATGTTGGTGGGTCAATATCCTTCAAAGGAGTGATGATCTTCAGCTGTTACCCCTCGTACCGTCTTGTAGGTGCAAAAATGATGTGGTGCAAGGCAGACGGTACATGGAGTGGCAGTGTTCCTACTTGCAAAGATACATGTAAGGCTTTGATCTTTTTGTAGCTTCAGTGCATGAAAAGACTGCATATTAACTGGTGTCCATGATCAAACAGATTCCAGGATCGTTTTTTTTGTGTTTTTGATAAATTATACATTGTTATTAGTGTTATGATAAAACGAAAGACCATGCCCAAGTTGAGCAACATTGTCGGTGGGTTTGCATCCTCACACATTATTTGGCATCACATTTTCCAACGTTATTCACAGTATTCATCAAATTATGTATGTGCACGTCAGACTAAACCAAAGTGGATTCAACTAGATGATTACTGTCTTTAAAAGGCTTTATAACTTTACGATATCATTTGTATCTCTTTACAGCTGTACAATGCGCCGAGCTGACACCTCCGGCACACGGTACCATGACTGGATCCTTTACAGACGTGGTCACCTTCACGTGTGACCGAAGATACAAGCTGGTCGGTCCCTCTTCTCTCACCTGTCAGTCTGATGGGACTTGGAGTGGAGGAGCACCAACATGCAGAGGTAAATTTTACAGAGGAGAAGAAATAGATTGCCAATAAACGAAACAACCCGGGTTTACATGCCTATCTATTTCGTATATATCAGAGTACATGATTCTTTTTTATATGATGGGTGCTATTCATATCATAAGATTAAGATTGTCCTGTGTTTCTTCCATAATAACATTTTTTTATATCTGTTTGTTTCAGTTATACAATGTCCGGCGCTGACACCTCCAGCCAATGGTAATATGCGTGGTTCTCGCTTCTATCCGGGAGTGATGAACTTCGGCTGTGACCGTGGGTACAATCGTGTAGGTGCGAGAATCATCAGGTGCGGTCCAGACCGTACATGGAGTAGCAGGGTTCCGTCTTGCCAAGGAGCATGTAAGGCTTTGATCTTTTTGTAGCTTCATTGTATGGAAAGAGTGCATATAAATAGGTGTCTATGATCAAAACGGATTATGCGTTGGGACTTGACTGGAGGATCACCAACATATATACGTAGGTTATTCAGAAGAGAAAACATAGATTGCCAAATAATGAAACAAAAGGTGTTTACATGCCTATTTATTTCGTATTTATTCGAATCCATGATTTTTTTTAAATATTATGGGTACTATATTATAATTCAATCCAATTAGATTAAATTTTATTATTTTAAGATGCACCTGTGTTTCTTCCCTGATAGAATTTTTTTATATATAGTTTTCATTTGTTTCAGTTGTACAATGCCCGACGCTGAAACCTCCAGTCAATGGTGACATGCGTGGTTCCAGCTCCTACCAGGGAGTGATGCGCTTTACCTGTAACCGCGGGTACAATCTTGTTGGTGCGAAAAGTACCACGTGCCAGGCAGACGGTTCATGGAGTGACAGTGTTCCTACTTGCCAAGGTACATGTAAAGCTTTGATCTTTTTGTAGCTTCTTTGTATGGAGTGACTGGTGCATATAAAAGTAATTATCACAAAATAAGGGGTGATACAAGCTGGTCGGTACTTCTTCACTCACCTGTCAGGCTGAAGGGACTTGGAGTGGAGGATCACCTACATGCACAGGTAGGTTATGCAGATCTTACTATATTATCTGAAATTACAAAGCAAATGGTCACCTGTTCCCATGGACACAAAAAACACATATAATGTTGTAGCTGCTGTATAACAGACATCCTTGGCTTGGAATCTACCAAGATAGTAGTAATATTAGAATCCATAATTCTTAGAATACAAATCAGAGCATTTAAGGTCTGAAATTAAAACTCCCCATAATTTAGGGCGCACATATCTGTTCACACAATACTATATAGCTTCTGTATATCTTCCAGTTTGGTATAGTAAAACGGTTCAATAGGTTCTAAAAATGAATTGATAGCATCTTCTGCCTGTTATACACACACGACATGTTGATGTAGGTTGTTGTATGTAGTTGCCATCTGTTTAACAGCATCCCCAAGTGCTGTCCGTGGGTTTGCTTCCTCTACACATTGTTTGACCTCACATTTTCCACATAGTGTTCATCTGATTATCTCATGAGCATTTCAGGCTAAACCAAAAGGCACTTGACTAGGTGATTTCGGTCACTATGTTATTAATGTAAATGTCTTTGAATGCTTTTATAACTTGAGTGAGTCATTTTTGTTTCCCTATACAGCTGTATGGTGTGTAAGGCTGACACCCCCAGCACACGGTGCCGTGACTGGCTCTAACTCCTACAGAGACTTGTCCACCTTCACGTGTAACCCAGGATACAAGCTGGTCGGTACTTCTTCACTCACCTGTCAGTCTGACGGGACTTGGAGTGGAGGATCACCAACATGCACAGGTAGGTTATGCA
The DNA here is from genome assembly GCA_035149815.1 of Branchiostoma lanceolatum. Lineage (NCBI taxonomy): Eukaryota > Metazoa > Chordata > Leptocardii > Amphioxiformes > Branchiostomatidae > Branchiostoma > Branchiostoma lanceolatum. Next base: position 12,487,596 of record CM068880.1, read on the forward strand.
GGTCTAATTATATTAGCTGAAATTTCAGAGCAAATGGCTAGCCTGGTGCCGTATGCCACGAAACACAATACATGTAATGTTGCAAATGCTATATAACAGACATCCTGGTCCAGGAATGTACTAGTTAACAGTATTATTAGAACCCACAATTCTTAGTGTATAAATAAGAACGTTTAACGGCCTGAAAATAGAGCTTCCCACAATTAATGGCGCAGTCCTATATTTGTTCATGTAGCCTCTGTCATCTTTTGTAAGATCTACAACATTACATCTGTTTGTGACATTTCCATATCCCTGAAGAAAATGGAATATGAGCTTTGTGTCATGATTTTTTCTCTCTATCACATTAATCATAATTTTACCTTTTGTTTCTAATTTGTATTCAATATTTCAGTTGTGCAATGTGCGACACCGAGGCCTTTAGACAACGGTTACACGACAGGCTCAAAGTCCGACCTAGGAGTGATGTACTTCACCTGTGACCGCGGGTACAATCTTGTAGGTGCGACGAGCATCAGGTGCAGGCCAGACGGTTCATGGAGTGGTAGAGTTCCAACTTGCAAAGGTGAGGATCTTGTGTCTTTTAATTAATTGAAAAGTGGTGGACATCTTTGTTGCATTCAATTGTGATAACAATTGTAAGACGGTTGAATCAGTGCTCAAAATCAATTGATAGCATCTTTTGCCTGTTGGCTACCAACGACAAAGGTTTTTAATTTTTCTGTAGTAGTCAAAACTGCGTGACTGTTTCAGCTGAATGTAGAAATGGCTACCAACTACTTGCTCAAACCTGCATCCGGGTTCATCTTAACGGAAAGAGCTACAATGACGCCCAGAAGGCCTGTGAGAACGAGGGAGCCATCCTAGCCATGCCCAAGACGATGGCATTGGACGTCGCTCTGAGAAACCAGATTATCAAGTCTGGCAAATATTCCGAGTACTGGATTGGTTTGACGAAATGGCAAACGGAATGGGAATGGGCAGACCGCTCTAAACTCAATGATAACCCGTACAAGGTAAGTTAAACACGATCTATATAGTTGTACAGGCCGACAGGGCTATCCAAGGAAAATAAAGGTTTTCTACTCTACTACTCTACATTTGTGTGCTGTCAGATAAGACATATACGGTCAGTGTTCTCTAAGATGTCAAAGTTATACTGCCTTTCACTCTTCATCTGCAAACGCGCCGTGCCTCTGTGTATGTCTTTTTGGCGGACAGCCACACACACTAAAACAATACTTCACAGCCTATGGGATGAGGAGGTATCCTGACGATTAACTATGATTAAAGGCTTAGCACAGCCTGAGGTCCTTTATACATTAGTCATCTACAAGCATGAACTGATAATGCAAGTGTAAAAGAAATGGTGGAATAGTTTTGTTGGTTTGTCTAAGAAAGCTCAGTCTTTATGAGTACTACATCCTTGAAATGGGTAATGGAAAATGATACATTCTTATTAAAGATGATTGGGTGTGTTATTTTATTGACTATTTAACTTCTTTTTTCGTTAGGGATGGAACCCAGGTCAGCCGGAGTTCTCAGTGTTTATTTCTTACAACTGTGTACGCTATTGGTCAAGAGCCACTGGTATCCCTATGTGGGATGATACCTTATGCTCTTATAAACACAGGTACATCTGCCAAGCTTCTCATGCTAGAATGCCACCACGGAAAACCCCACGCGACCCTCTTGACATTTTCTCCTCCTGGGGGAGATAAAACAAAGGAATGGTTTCCGCAGATTAAACCTGTCTATATGGCAATACAAGATTGATGTTTTACTCAATATGACGAGTCGAATCATGTTAATTTTTTGTTAAAACTGCCGGCATATGTGTGTTGGCTTGTTGTGGCATAAGTATATAACATCAACTCTAGATCTCATAATTCCCAAAGACCCACGTAGAATGGTCTAATGAATGCACTCTCAAGACTGTCCTAAGTACCTTGATATTTGAGGTGTGCATACGTCGAGGATCACTGATGCTGCATCAGTAGATGATTCACTCACTGCTTTATTATGGGGTAGCATTAGGCTGTATAGAGAGTTACATAACAGCCTACGTGTATATACGTTACATACTTTTATTTTATATATCTGGCTTACGCGGCCAATCCTTCATTTCTCATATACTGTTTGTTTTTTTCAATTTAGCTGTATTTATTGGTCTTTTTCTGGGTTATTCTTGTAGCAAATTGTATAAAATGTCACTTGTAGAAGTCCATTTACCTAAAGCCGATATTGAATTCACAATATCATATTCAATCTTTTTTTAAATTTACTGTGTTGCTACATAGACATTCATCTTTCATTTATTGCATTCGTTCAGTGAGGATACAATAACAGCTGAAATATTTTCGATTGCGAGCTATTACAATGCTGCAATTTAACATGAACATAATAAAAGATAACATTAGCAGTGCTCAACGCGGAATAACCTTATATTACATTAATATTTTATGAAATAACTCAGAAATTTTTACCAAATGGAAAGTGTTAAGTAATTCAGTGAAGGTATACTTCTAGGTGAGAAATTGTTTCGATTACGTGCACTACGCTTTAATTGTGAGTTTATGCATGGTATTTCATATTTACGGCCTTCATATATTTACATACATTTACATACTAGTACCTTGCTTGTGTGGCAATTGCTTCATTTGTTATATCAATATTATTGTTGTTTTAACGTAGCTGTTATTTTAGTCTTGATGTAGTAAATTCATCGAGAAACTTTGTATGGCTACTTTTATTTGTCTATTAGACAAAGCTTATGGCGAGGTTACAAAATCATATTCTAATTTTTCTGACTTCGTTTGTTACAACATTCATTTGTTTTATTCATTCAGTGAGGGTACATTACAACTTGAAAACAGTGTAGTTTGATTACTTGTACTACGTTGTTACAATTTAACGTAAACAAGAAAAAGAACAACATTAACAGTAATGTATAATAATCTTATGTTAGCGTCCCATTGGAAGACCTCAAACATCTTGTATCTGGAAAATGTTAAGCAAACACTAAGCACATTGATGATACGCAGCATATTACGTTTTATCTTATTTGCAAGTTGTTGGCCAAGGGCTAATTACAACATGAAGCAGTGAATATCAAAAATATACATTAAAATTATACATACAATGCAAGGTGGCAATATTGGCAAGTGGAACAAGTGACTGCTACGTATACAATTAATATCTAATTAGCATTACGTAATAAAATGTAAAAACACCATTACATTCGTCAGTTCTGCTATTTTTTTATAAAGTTTTAACGTTCAGTCTGATATAAAGGAATTGACTCAACTTTGGCATGTCAACAACACCTTCCAATGATATGTCTGGGTAAAAAAACGTAAACAACAATTTTAATTAGACTATGATTTGGGTACGTTTTCTACTTGCTAAACTGAAAGAAAAGCTTCCATCCCTCATTACTTTAATGAAAAATGTAGATTCCTGGTGTTTTGTTGAAAATGATAAAGAGAATTTTCCGACGATATATTAAGAGAAAATGAATATCCTACTGGTTGGATGAGATGAGAAAGCGAATGTTGCTAAATAGCCGATACTGAAATTAATACCCCTGAAAATGCCAAAGTATGGATCCATGGAGTATGCATACATGAATTCAATACAAGGTAGATTGTATCATGAAAGAAGCTGCTTGATATATTTTCATTTAGGCATCGCACGAAAACAGCTCATAAAAGAATCATATTAAACATCATAACATAAAGTGTCTTGATATCAGAGATACTGATTTCATGCCTCATTATAAAAAAATTTTCTCAAGAACAATTCACGTTAACCGATGTGTCGAGACGTCTTTATAAGCCAGTTCACGATTTGATCTGCGCATGCGTGTCAAAGATGTAGGCACGTGACTTGGAATCAGTTCTTGTCCAGACCATGCACGATACCATATCCGGACGTGTTTATTTATGTCTCAGGGGCCTTCAACTTTGATATATTACCCACGATGCATCACACTGCGCATGCGCAGTTTGAACCGCGAACACACTTATTTTCCTACGGCCCACGCCATGTTGTCACGCTTGCTGAAGGGAGACATGATTAAGACATGCACAACTCTTGTAGCCACATACTATAGCCAGGCGTTGGTGGTGTAATGGTCAGCATTGTTGCCTTCCAAGCAGTAGATCCGGGTTCGATTCCCGGCCAACGCAGCGTCAGTTTTTTCTACGTATATTGTTTTACCCCCTCAATATTGATTTCAGTTATGAAATTATTAACTATAAATTGCATATATACTGCAACCGCTGGGAGACCAAATATTTGACAAATCTCTCCCCAAATTTCAATGATAAAGAACGAATGTCCCTACGTTATGTGTGTCTTGTCTTTTAAATCTTCCTTTGATATCTCGCATCATATTTCAATTATAAAATAAAGGGTCACACAAATCTAATTTTAGTCGCTATATGGTCGCTTGGTGATCACCGTCTGGTGCAAAGGGGGCCTAAGAGAAACTCTACCATCCCACACAATGGTACCGTTTGAGACTTCTGATTCTTTGCATTTTGATTTTAAGGTTGTTTTTCGATATTATTTCATATTGGTCTGACTAGTAAGTCCCTTTGCCCGTATGAACTCGGTGTGGATGAATCAACACGTACGCTTTGTTTTTGTGCCTGTAGATGAGTCTAGTTGTTGTAAAACATAACATTTGCATGAACTTTTATGTCACCTTTGTTCTGGAATATCAAACCATGTAGCTGCAACGAACGCCCACTGAGCACCATTTTGTATTTTGACATATTTTGTTTCAGGCAGGATAGAATACACCGGTTGTGAGCATGGTGACGAGCTAAGGTATTTTTGATTGTTTGCATCACAGTTTTTTTCGTAGAAACATTTTTTCTCTGTACGTTTATGTCCTCTTGTCTCGAAGGAACAATGTATCGTTTTATGGTCGGGGGAATTTGTCATGGAAAATGCAGCACAGTGATTATGTTTGTATAAAGACCCTGTCACACCGCACGACTGGTAGACGAGTCTGCGAGCTATAAATGACATTTTCGACAGTAATAGACCCGTTGTTCTCTCGATCATGGCCCGATTGTTAGGGATCGGCCGGCGTTTACCGGTCAGCAAGCCCCGTTATGCTACGGTCACATTTGCACCGGTGCCCGTAAGATGATAGAGTGAGTAAGGGGTGTAGCCGAGGCTGGGCTCGGAAGCCACAAATTTGTCACCGTGTCGGATTGTGTCGAATACCGGTAAGGATACCTCTCGGTGTTCAATTCTTTACCCAAATATGGCGTCTATTTTTTACCGGGCCCGGGGTTGATTTTAACTGAGTTAAAAAATCCAGGGCCCCGGCCTTGTCTAACGTCCGGTAGGCACAGGGTGTTCCACGAAGGGGTCACGTCCCAAAGTACAAAAAATGGCAGCTTGTAAACTGTCCGGCAGGGCCCCTTTTCCAAATGTGACCGTAGCATTAGATATGATAGGGTAGATTTTCAGGCGAAAAATACCTACTGACGATAGTGAAGGGTTAGATCATTTGGTTTTAGTAAAGCTCTGTTATTTGAATTTCTAAACATTGTGAAAACAGTCCGTGGGCCATGAGGTGTTATTAACAAAATTATCAAAGGCTGTTAGATATGCTCTGATTGCTGTTGTTGTTGTTTTTCACCTTGTTATGCCTAGTAGCACATATGGCAGCATGTTTTCTTGCTTCAGTAGTAGGGGGTAGTTTTACAGGAAGGTGTTGCTGGCCCTTCCCCTCTAACGTGTTTGCAGTCCAAACCGAGATGCCCTTCCTAGGATTTTAACCGGGGTTTCCCAGTTACCAACTAATTTAATTTGAACCAACAGCTGTGAGGCTGCTACCAGTTGAGATACAGGGACATTCCTCTTGTTGGTTCCAAACAAATATATTCCTGTCAATTTTTGTGAAACATTGTTGTTTACAAGAACGTCCTGCCAATGACATTAGCCCTCATATATTGCATTATCATATGTTCACCTACAGTGTAAAAAAGCTTACCAATCTCAATGCCCGTAACAACTCTAACCGAAATGGCAGCCGTTTTCAAATGCGGTTGATCAATTTTACCCAAATCTTAACAAAGAATGGGCCATCAACATTTCCCTTCTAAAAGAATCTTTATGTATATAAACTGACAGAGTATATCTTTGCTTGCTTGCTTATGTTGAGTCCTGAAATATACAGGTGTAGAGTATGTATATCTTTTATCGTTCATTTCCCAGTTGACTTTGAAGATTTCCCATGGATGACCCCGCACGAGAATCTACTGGTCAAGGGGACAAGAAAGAGTTGCCCTCCGACCGCTACCGCAAAAGGAAAGACAACAATAGAGACAAAGGCGTCGTCAACGGAGCTCGAGGTACGTTATAACACAGCTAATCCTCGAAGTGTTACGTACTTTTGCGTATGCATTTGAAACCAGACGACGAGGCACGGTCGAATTGGCCATTGTATTTCGATAGTTAGACCGCGCAGAGTGCCAAACTAATGGCTGATGCGCTGGAAGGAAAGCAACAAAACACATTAAAATTCAACATAAATGTGAGATACGGTTTCTTGAAATCAAAGAAATGGCTTAGTAAAATAGTTTCATGTAGTGATTTTGAAATCAGTGCTTTCAAAAGATGTGAATGACTGATAAATGGATTAATGCTTATAATTATAGCTATGTACAGTTATATAAGGTTTGATACCATAGAATTATGCCCCCAGACCAATTTAAGATATTTCTCTAAATGCGTTTTTTTAATCATGAAAACCTGTACATAAAAAAGGTAATACAAGTGAAAAATAACAATTTACAACACATACAATAAACAGGGTTACACGTTTAAAACGTTTTTCGTTTTCCTGAGATACGTTGTTTTTTTATAGTTTGTTATGTTGAGGCGTCTTCTCAAAAATGTTCATACGCGTATTTCTGCCGTGTTTTTGAGGCCCAGGCCTCGTACATTTTGCATCATTTCGTAGACTAAACGAGTTTGTACCTTTTTTTAAATTTTGACTTAGAACGTGTCAGGAAGATGAAGAAGTGCTCAGTGTTCTGGTTCACGTTGAGTGGAGTGCTGCTGGCTGTGGGAGTGGGGCTACTGATCACCGCTGCAGTCATGGCGACTCATCTCGTACCAGGAAAGAAGGTGGGCTTCATTCATTACCTTCGCCCTGTTTAAGTAGCGTTGGTAACAGTTTAACGGTATAAACACAATATATTTCACCTTTACACTACGTTGACTAATTTTTGATGCACAAGAACGCATGTGTAACGTACAATGGAGAATAATCCAACAGCTTTACTTCAGTGTTGTCATGCTATTTATATGCTAATTCTCAAGAACGTTATCGACATGAATAGTAATGCTAGAACATGTATTAAATTTAGCTATCTGGATGGATTCATACACGTATGTATTATGAATGGAAAGTAAAGTTCACTCTTGAAAAAAACTGGGTTTGTAGTTTTGTAGTTTTTCATTATAGCACAAGAGACCAATTGTTATGATTTGTGGCCATGCCATATAACAATGATCATAACAGTAATATTACTAGTACGAAGACATGGTTTTGGTCTCCCTCGCGATCTTTCTTGATGCTGCGTGAGAGCTTTCGGAATTCGTACGCCATTTTTAAATGAAGTCTACCGAAGGGTAATTCAGCTATTGAAAGCTGGTTGACGACAAGTGCTCGTAAGATATATCCATCTTTTTTGATAGTGGCTTGCGTGTTTGTCTTATAGACGTGCCCTGCATCTGCTTGGAGATCATTTGTAAGGTCATCAGATCAGTGATCGCATTATTCAAATATGAAAAAGGTATCCTACGGTAGACACGGCGGAAAATTAGGTGTTTTTTTCTTTATCTGTTGAGATGCAGTTGAGGTTTTAGAAATATCAATCACCAACGCGTGTCAATATTCATACTAATAGTAGTAGCGGTAGTTTGATCAGGCACATAGTGTGGCCGTCTCCAAGGTTATATTGCCTTATAACGTAACATGGGTGCATTGTGCAATTTTTGCGTTTCGGCGCATGCGCGCCGAAACGCATTCTCCTGGCTTTTACCTTCAAGCAAGGAGGAAGGAAGGAAGCTTGGTTCAACAGGGAAGCTTGGTTCAACACTGTGTCGCAGATTTGCATGTGACACAGGACGGCGCAGATTTGCATGTGACACAGGACGGCGACCGCATGTAACTGCTACAACTGTTCGGAAATATCATTGCATTGTGGTTTCGGACTTTGATATCCTGAAAAATGACCATATTACATCTATTCCACAAGATTGCAGAAGAAAAAAAATGATTTCGTCAAGAAAACGACCAAAAATCGGCATAAATGATACCATATAGTAAGGTTATAGCATTACGTCCAGTGTGAATAGTTACGTACCGCAGCTTGGCCGATCTGGCAACGCGAAGCGCTTCGGACCCAGAAGATCCGGGTTCGTCTCCGTGCATGGATTTCTTTTTCTTTTTAGATATTGAATATCAAAAATATATATTGATATTATATTAATCTATCAATATCATATTTATGAATATCATTTTTTTTCATTAATAAATAAAGAAATATTTTATATTTGTTATTTTTAAATATTCATTTAATATATACAAGGCCTTTGTCTTATGAACAGGACTTCATAGATTCCAAACCCGGCATTCGAATTTTTCTGTTCATTGTAATGGAAAATACCGTGCAGCGGCTCCTATGCGCGGTAAGATGATTCTTGCAAAACACTCGCCACTAAACTTCTATCCCCGATGTAAACAGAGGCTCTTGATGTTGTTTGCAAAACAGCGATTCTTTGTTACAGTAGCAAATGCTCCATTGTTCAGTATCGACTTCATTCAGACAACACGGACGTGGAAAGTGGCGCCCCTCGGCACAAAACTATGGGAATTTTCATGAATTTTAGCAAAATTACCCAGGAAAATAAGGAAGAAATGTTGTAAATGCGGAAACCAGAATAATACGGATGAGGTAGCTGTTGATTTGTTTGACATTTGGTAGTCATTTTAGATAGAACCTTAGCTGTTATGAACTTCTATTTCACTTAATTACCATAGTGCTGATGATTCAATGGTGCTTTTTCAAATTTTATGTTTTATTGCGTGCCATGTACATAATTACATTGATAGCTTTTATAATGAGCCTATTATACATTTTACAAATAAGTACAAGTTGTAGGCCAAGACCAGCTTTTTCAAAAGCACTTAAGTTAAGTGACGTAACTTCAAAATTGCTTTCCCCAATCTGCCTTTCTCTATTAAAACAGTACTCATTTCCCAAAATGACAATTTTTCTTATAGACTGAACAGCCCTTGAGTGACTTCCTCTGGCAGATTTTACTTCAAGTAAAGGGAAAAGACAATTCACACTTATAAACGTAGCCGAAACGCCAGCTTTTTTTAAAAGCTCTTGTTTGGTTCAGGAGACATGCGCTTCAGACAATCAAGGAGATGCGAAGGGTGGGAACATCCTTAAAAAAGGAGACACTTCATGGCTTACAGCATCCTACAAGGAACGCACCCCCGGTGTCCGTTATTCGACCTCGCCCACTGGACTTCAACCAACAGAACCATTGACAACTGCTTTACCAACAAACTCCGTACCTGTGTCCACCACAGGTAGGCAATGTAATCAGCACCATGGGTCCTGGATGATAGAGTTAATGTAGTAAATTGTGTTGTTACTGAAAGAGGAGTTTCCACTGACCACAATTCTGGCATACCAATTCAAAACGCGTTTGGTGACAAGCCTCATGCGCAGGCATGCATGTATATCTTTCTTTCGTTTTCCTTTCTGTCTCTTTCCTTCTTCACTCCTCTTTTATCTCCAATTTATTCCTTACTCCACAGTTTCTTTCTTTTTGTTTCAAAGAAAATTTCAAGGACTGCGGGTCTAAACACACACTCACAATACCTCACAATAGCAATAACACAATATATCACACACCTTTTAAGTGATTTTAAGAATTTGATAAAAGAGATGCACACAAAGGCAAAGATTTACAAACATCATCAGAATAAGTAGGATATTTTAGGATATCACATGTCTTTATCTATAATTTCGCAGACATGGATGAGTGTATAAAGAAACCATGTCAACACGGGACCTGTGTGAACCAAGATGGCGGCTACAAATGTACCTGCTCACCTGGATGGACTGTACAGAACTGCGGACAAGGTTGGTTATTTTGAAATCAAGACCTGATGATGATGACTTACAAATCTAGTATGCTTTCATCAAATTAGACAACTTTACATTTATGGAGATGTACTGCTTCTGCATTGCAGTTCCTTTCATCTCCCTTTCAAATTGGCTTTCATTTCTTGACCAACTAACTTGACACAGTCTGGAACTTACTTTCAAGTGCTTAACATTCAGATCCTATTAGTTCAATAGTTTCCTTTGTCCGACATTCAGACATCAATGAGTGCACCGGCAAACCATGTCAACATGGGACCTGTGTGAACCAAGATGGCGGCTACAAATGTACCTGCTCACCTGGATGGACTGGACAGAACTGTGGACTGGGTAGGTTATTCCGATGAATGCCAAAAATAGTTACTCAAGGAACTGGATGAAATTGTGTCAGTGACGTTAGTTGTTTTGATATAGTTACTAATTCAGAATGCTATCATCAAAATGTGCAGCTTTTATGATATGAGGATGCAATTGTTCTGCAATTATGCTTCTTTCCATTCTTTTTCAAAACAGTCCTCCATTGTTTGATCAACTGACTTGAAATGGTTTGGAATTAACTTCACGTGATATCAATTCAATCGTTTCCTTTGTCCAACATTCAGACATCAATGAGTGCACCAGTAAACCTTGTCAACATGGGACCTGTGTGAACCAAGATGGCGGCTACAAATGTACCTGCTCACCTGGATGGACTGGACAGAACTGTGGACAAGGTGAGTTCTCCTTATAATATAACTCAGAAGATGTATATGTTCTCTACATGATTGTTTCTCTGTGGACAATGTTATGCCTTTTTCTCATATAGTAGTCATTCTCTTGTTTAAAGTGGGAGAAAATACATTTTCCTGTGTCCATTGAAAATTTTGTTTTTCTTGCAACAAAACATAACTTGATACTTTTTGGATGATAATGATCAAGGAGTGACTAAACGGTAACAGAGATCAGACTTAGTATATTCTAGTTACCATATGTCTATATGTCATATATCTATGATTTCGCAGACATGGATGAGTGTATGAAGAAAATATGTCAGCATGGGACCTGTGTGAACCAAGATGGCGGCTACAACTGTACCTGCTCTCCTGGATGGACTGGAAGGAACTGTGAACAGAGTGGGTTATTTGAATGTAGTTACTGATTTAGAATACTATCATCAACATGTGCAACCTTCCTTATCTTGAGATGTACTAATATACTGCTTCTGCATTGCATTTTCTTTCCTTTCCTTTTCGAATTGTCCTTCATTTCTTGACCAACTAACTTGTCTGGAATTAACTTCAAGTGCTTAGGATTCAGATACTATTATTTCAGTCGTTTCCTTTGTCTAACATCCAGATATCGATGAGTGCACCAACAAACCATGTCAACATGGGACCTGTGTGAACCAAGATGGCGGCTACGAATGTACCTGCTCACCTGGATGGACTGGACAGAACTGTGAACAAGGTGGGCTCCGTTGGCGATTTACCGTATTCTACTTCTTTATGGAAGATCAAAACGTGTGCATTTACACAGGATGTGTTCCTCCATTTCACAAAAATGGGTGTTTACCTGATCGATATTATGCTTTTTCATATGTATTACATAGATATCGACGAGTGTGTGAAGAATCCATGTCAACACGGGACCTGTGTGAATAAAGATGGCGGCTACAAATGTACCTGCTCACCTGGATGGACTGGACAGAACTGTCAGCAAGGTGAGTTTTACTCATCTTGTCAATGACATGTATATGTTCCCTTCATGATTTTTTCTCTATGAACAAGGTTATGAGGGTTTTTTTCATGTTATAGTCAATCTCTTGTTTTAAGTGGGAGAAAATATATTTTCCCTTGTCCATTGAAAGATTTGTTTTTTCTTACCATGAAAGATGTCTTAATACTTTTTGGATGATAATGATTAAGAAGTGCCTAAATGGTAATAGAAATCAGACGATGTTAGATATTTCAGTCACCACATGTCTTTATCTATAATTTCAGACCTGAATGGGTGTATTAAGAAACCATGTCAACATGGGACCTGTGTGAACCAAGTTGGTGGATACAAATGTACCTGCTCACCTGGATGGATTGGACAAAATTGTCAGCAAGGTGATTTTTCGTCATCTTTTCACTAAGATGTAAGATAACATTGGCATGCACTGCTTTTAGAACGAGTGCACAAAAATGGGGTAGGAATTTCCCGAGCAGCCTTCGTAACCCCTGCTTCTCCTAATGGGTCAGTGAAGTCAATACTTGTCTCGAGCATTGATATTTCTGACCTAGGGTGAAGAGATGCTGCTACAGTAACAATTGAGCCGACTTTCTTCGTAAATCGATGGCAACATCAGGCTCCTACGAATTGATTAAAAAAAAAAATTGGTATCCATGCTAAGACAAATTCCTGCATTATAAAAGTACAGTTCAATAGTTTCTCTTGAATGAATCCGGTGATATGCGTGTAGTTCGTCATACGTTGTTACCTGAGTGTTATGTTAAAAGGACATGCCGAATTTGAACCTCATTGTCCCTGGGTTCAATTCCTCTGCCCATTGTTTGACCTTCAAATTGATCTATTTATTTGTTTACTGACAGTGTTACAGTGCACTTCACCGACTCTCAGGCAGCATTACTGATTGTCAACAATGACCTTCGAATTCCATATTCCAGAGTTGTACAATGTATTCATTCATCTACTATGTGTGGAAACTTCACACTAAGCTAAACTTATCGGGACATGACCAGTTAATTTATGGCAGTATCAGTTGAAAAATGACGTCAAAGTCGTTGAAATGTTTTATAACTTGAGAATATCTTTGTTTTCATGTACAGTTGTCCGCTGTACCAAGCTGACACCCCCTGCAAATGGTGCCATGACTGGCTCCAACTCCTACAGAGACGTGGCCACCTTCACGTGTGACCCAGGATACAAGCTGGTCGGTACTTCTTCACTCACCTGTCAGGCTGACGGGACTTGGAGTGGAGAATCACCTACATGCAAAGGTACATTCAAAACATAAGTGAAGAGGTCTAGAAGTAGTTAAGATGTCAAATCTGTATTTTTAGAAAACAGACATAGATAGAATTAAAATTGAACTTTCAAATTGATATTATTACCCAACAAATTTTATCCAATAAAATGTTGTCATTTCCTAAAACATGTATGTTTTTTCAGTTATGCAATGTCCGACACTGACACCTCCAGTCAATGGTAACATGCGTGGTTCTCGCTCCTACCTGGGAGTAATGTTGTTCACCTGTGATCGTGGGTACAAACTTGTAGGTGCTAACAGCATCACGTGTCACGCAGATGGGACATGGGGTAGCAGTGTCCCTACATGCAAAGGTACAATCGTTTCAAACATGAGAGAAGAGGTCTAGAAGTAGATTGAAATATAACCATCAAATCTGCATTTGAACAGAAATAGCCATGGATAGTGCAAAGAGTGAACTTTCAAATTGATATTATTACCCAACAAATTTTATACTATAAAATGTTGTCATTTCCTAAAACATGTATGTTTTTCAGTTCTACAATGTCCGCCGCTGAAACCTCCAGTCAATGGCAGAACACTTGGTGATGGCTCCTACCAGGGAGTGATGCACTTCACCTGTAACCGCGGGTACAAACTTGTAGGTGAGAAGACCATCAGGTGCCAGGCAGACGGTACATGGAGTGTCAGTGTTCCTACTTGCCAAGGTACATGGAAGGTTTTTACCTTTTTGCAGCTTCAGTGCATGAAAGTGCAGTGCACATCAATTGGTAGTAGTAGTAGTAGTACGTGCACAGGCCAGAACTGGCCCCATGCGTAGGATTATACCGCCCCTTTTCGGGGTGACATACCCTTTCGTTGGCAGTCGTACAAGACGGTGATGCGCCAGATATCCCGCCCGGGTGAATGATGTTCATGCTAAATTCATTAATTGGTGTTCATGCTAAAACAGATTCCTGCATTCGCATTCGAAAAAAAAGTGTTTTGTAGTTTCTTGATTGAATCATAATGTGAAAACGTTGTACGTGTGGTTCGCTTTTTGTTGTTACCTGAGTGTGCTGTTAAAATCACATGCCGAAGTTGAACCTCATGGTCCCTGGTTTCGATTCCTCTGCGCATTGTTTGACCTTCAAATTGATCTATTTATTTGTTTACTGACATTGTTACAGTGCACTTCACCGACTCTCAGGTAGCATTGCTGATCGTCAACAATTACCTTCAAATTCGATCTTCCATAATTGTACACTTAATTTATCCACTATGTGTGGGAACTTAACACTAAGCTAAACTTATTGGGACTTGACCAGTGAAATTTGTTTCTGGCAGTAAAAGTTCAGAAATGACTCAATGTATCTGAAATGTTTTACAACGTGAGAATATCTTTGTTTTCATGTACAGTTGTCCGCTGTGCTAAGCTGAAGACCCCACAAAATGGTTCCATGACTGGCTCTAACTCCTACGGAGACGTGTCCACCTTCACGTGTGACCCAGGATACAAACTGGTCGGTACTTCTAGTATTACCTGTCAGTATGACGGGACTTGGACTGGAAGTGCTCCAACATGCACAGGTACAATCATTTCAAACAAGAGAAGAGGTCTAGTAGTTTAAAATGTAACCAGAAAATCTTATTTAAAACAATAAACAAAGTTAGTTTAAAGAGTGAACTTTAAAGTTAAATGTCTTTATCTAATGAAATGTTGTCATTTGCTCTAATTTTTGTTTCAGTTATACGATGCCCGGCCCCTTCTATTCCAGTCAATGGCAGGATGCTTAGTTATAGCCCCCACCGTAGAGTGATGACCTATACCTGTGACCGCGGGTACAAACTTGTTGGTGCGAGAAGTATAAGGTGCCAAACAGGTGGTGCATGGAGTGGCAGTACCCCTACCTGCCAAGGTGCATGTCAGGCATTGAACCTTTTGTAGTTTTAGTGTATGGAATAAGTGCATATCGACTGGTGTCCATGCTAGAATCAGGTTCCTGAATTTAGTGTTTGATATTTTCTTTTGAATGAATCATGTGATATATACGTGTAATTCGTTAAATGTCGTTACATGGATGCTATGTTAAAAGAGCATGCCAAAACTAAACCATACTTTCACCTGGGCTTGCTTCCTCTACACATTGTTTGATATTCTAATCTCATCATCCTGTGCTGTACATTGTATTCATCTAACATGTTTGAGCACTTCAAACTAAACAAAACTTGTAGTGGCTTGACCAGTTGGTTTTTGTCAGTAACATGATCAGAAATATCTTATCTGGATTGCTTTATAACTTGAAGATGTCATTTTTGTGTCCATGTACAGCTGCCCGCTGTACCAAGCTGACACCTCCAACAAATGGTGCCGTGACTGGCTCCAACTCCTACGGAGACGTGGCCACCTTCACGTGTGACCCAGGATACAAGCTGGTCGGTACTTCTACTCTTACCTGTCAGTCCATTGGGATTTGGAGTGGAGCATCACCTAGATGCACAGGTACATTGATTCCAAACATGAATAGAGGTCTAGAAGTAGTTGAAAATTAAATTATCAAATCTCATAAAGAAATAGACATGGATGGTGTAAAGTGTGAACTTTTAAATTAAACTCGATTTGCTTGCTACAACTTTTTAAGTAAAATGTCGCCATTTGCTGTTTCAGTTGTACAATGTCCGACTCTCACACCTCCAGTCAATGGCAGGATGCTTGGTGATGGCTCTTACCGTGGAGTAATGCTCTACACATGTAACCCCGGGTACAATCTTGTGGGTGTGACAAGCATAACGTGTCAGGCAGACGGTACATGGGGTAGCAGTGTCCCTACTTGCCAAGGTACATGGAAGGCTTTGAACCTTTAGTTAGTTTTAGTGTGTGGGAAAAGTGCATATCAACTGGTGTCCATGCTAGATTCTGATTCCTGCATTTGCGTTCTAAAAAAGTTTGATATTTTCTCTTGAATGAATCAGGTGATATATGTGCAATTCGTTAAATGTTGTTACCTGGATGCTATGTTAAAAGAGCTTGCCAAAGTTGAACCATACTGTCACCTGGGCTTGCTTCCTAGATCCTCTACACATTGTTTGACAGTCGATTTCCACCATCTTGTATTGTACATTGTATTCATCTAACATGTTTGAGCGCTTCACAACATTACATCTTTGTATGACATTTGCAATGAAGGAAAATGCCAGTCAGAACGATAGAGATGCTTCATTTTTGGATCCACTTGTGTTGACGTAAATCGAATGTTTCAGCTGTGCAATGCCCGACCTTGAAGTCTCCAGCCAATGGCAACATGATGGGCTTCAGGCCCTACCGAGAATCGATGACGAGGTCCTTCACCTGTAAGCGCGGGTACAAACTTGCAGGTGCGACAAGCATCAGGTGCCAGGCAGATGGTACATGGAGTGGCAGGGTTCCCACCTGCAAAGGTGAGAATCTTGTTTGGGTTTACGAACACCTTTTGGAGTCGACAGGAATGTGCAAGGAGAACCCTAGGCCTCTCAATGTATGTATCGTTTTCTAGTAGGAAAACTCCACTTGAGCAGCCCAAAGCTCCTCACACAAAGCTTCGAGTCGACTCCGAAAACGTGTGTGCAAATCGCACTAAACATTCATTACAAGGTGTCCGTCTTTGATGTATTTAAGTACTATTGATATCGTTTTGTGTGTATTTGCCTCTTGCAAGTTGTGTGATATTAACAAAGTTTAATGGGTGATCAAAATCATATGATAGCATCTTTTCCCTGTTAGCTACCAACGAAAATATAATAAGATTATATCTCTTGTCGCAAAAAACTGCAAGGTAGACTTTCATTCAATCACTTTTTCCTGACGGCATGACCATATTGCCGGAAAATTGATAAACTTTACTGTACAAGCAAAAACAGTCTTCATATGAAAATATTATTTGCTGCGATATTCATCTATTCCACTTCTCCATTAGTCAAACCAGATTTTTCAGTATTACAGGCTCTTTGATGTACCATAGCCTGGGCTGATTTTGTGATACTGCAATGCTTGTGTGTTTCTCTGAAAGCCGGCTTTGCCGACTATACAATACAGATACAGAAATCCCATAAGAATAAATGATGACCAAACCTCCTGTGTCACTGTTTCAGCTGAATGTAGAAATGGCTACCAACTACTTGCTCAAACCTGCATCCGGGTTTATGTTGACAAGAAGAACTACAATGATGCCCAGAAGGCCTGTGAGAAAGAGGGAGCCACATTAGCCATGCCCAAGACGAAGAAGTTGGACGTCGCTCTGAGAAAGCTGATTAGCAAGTCTGGAAAGGATTCCAAATACTGGATCGGTCTGAAGACAGGCCGTCTTAGAACCTGGCAATGGGAAGACGGGTCTCGCCTAGAAAATGGCTACAAGGTACATTAATACGATCAGTGGCTGTTGGTTAAAAGAGTCATTGAGAAGACTCATGCAACTAGAGTTAGGAGGTCTCATACTTTCCTCAAATATTTATGAGGGTCATATGTGATTCTTTAAAGCTGTATGGAGAAAACTGATTTTGTCTCTTTACAATGCAAATAAACAAAGAGATAGAAAATTGCAGTAGTGATGCCAGGGAACAGTTTTGCAATAGCCCACTGTTGGCCGAGATTCCAGGTCCCCGCTATCAAAACTCTGCAGTTATGATCATATGGACAACCGCAGCCATGGCATTATCTTGTTTTTGTTTTCGGTATTTTGTGAAAACTCACTAAATGCCGAAAACAACCGTTTTAGGTTAAAACAACCTTGTTTTCGGCTGTTTCCGGTTTGTGATCAGTTTCTTCGGTTTGTTAAGCGTTGGTTCAGGTTGTTTTCGGTTGTTTTCGGTTGTTTTCGGTTGTTTTCGGTATTTAGTGAGACCCGGCCCAAGTATGACATAAAATTTGCGGTATAGTCCATATGATCATAATTGCAGAGTTTCAATGGGCTTCGGTCGCATAGTTCGAACGTGTACCGCCTGTAAAGCGTGCACCGATGTCGAAAATTTGAATACAGGATTTGGAGGTTGGGACTACCGTTATGAAAATTGTTTGTTTGATGATAGCAAATATTCTCTTCTCCACTTCTGGCGTATTTCGCAGTGAAATTTATGTTTTCTTGGGTTGCCATGACATAAAAAGCTTACAACACGGTGTATTTTGCATTACTGTTTTGCTTGATACCCATCATCTTCATTGTTACTGCTACTGATATTTTTGATGTGTTGTCTTAGAAATCTCGGATCTTTATTTTCATTCTGAGTACTGCATCTTATAAATGGGTAATAGAAAAGGATACAGTACTAGTAGTCATGTAACTTTGACATTGAACAAACTTTTTTTTGCTTAGGGATGGAGTCCTGGAGAGCCAATGTCATCTTGTTTCACTAAGTCAGTGTGGTGGTCATCATCACCACAGTGCGTACAGTACTGGTCAGCGTCCACTTATAACCATATGTGGGACGATGCTGAATGTAAACAGAGCAAAGGGTACATCTGCCAAGCGTCTGATACCACTGAAAACCATTAAAAATGAATTCCTTTATTTAACAATTTCCCTGCACATCCCGGTTTAAAAGTTGTTTGTGAGCTAGGAGGCTCTATCAGGTTCTAGAACCTCATTAAACAAACTTAGCAAGTGCATGGATGCGAGCAGCATCAATGTGTTCAGTTTATTTTAGAGCTACCAGTTTTAGATTTTTGGTTTGTTGTGAGTTGTGAGTTGAGGCATGATATTTCATACATACGCCCTGCATTTACATTATTTTACAAAACGCTAGTTGACCTTTATACGTTGCATTTTTACTTAGAAGGAGTCAAGTGACACTAATCTTACCTTAGCTTTTTCCCGCATGTTATATATGTTATATTTTCTCTCCAGCCCCGCTGATACAAAAATGTATCTTATAACTACAGTTAACATCTGTGAAGCTTCTCGTAATCAGATACCAAGAAAACTTTTTAATACCTAACGACTTGAGACTTTGTGAAAGTTAAACAATAGAATTGTCGAGTGAACGTGTACTTGACAGTGTAAGTCACAAGGACGAGTTGGACCATGTGTTCTGGTTATATCAAAACAACCGGTATCAGTTTCTTGGCTTGTTGTAGCATTGCATTTCATTTATAACGTCAACGCTCATGAGTCCCTCATTTTTTAAAAGAAATGGTGTTATCGAGTCATTGATTCTGAAGAATGTCCTGGATATCTGTTGTGTGCATACCTTGGGCATTATTGATGGAGGATTATGATTATGAGAGTTGACAGTTTTTACTTTTTTGTTGTTATCTGGCTAAATTGGTCATTCCTTCATTCCTCATACCAATATTATTGTCGTTTCAATGTAGCTGTATGTTTGTCCGGTCTTTTGTACTTTACCCTTTTGTGGTTGGACATTTTGTTTGAGAGGCACCTTTTTCATCCTTGAGTGTGCACTGTATCAATATTGGTCAGGACCCACTGGTACATCTATGTGGGAAGATACTACCTGCTTCTATAGCAAAAGGTACATTTGGTAAGCTTCTGAGAGGTCTGATACCACGAATATGTGTTAAAAGGCTCTCTGGGGCTTCAGGAAAACTTGCCTTACATAAGAACAAAACATTAAAAGCCTAAAGCTTGATAGAGATGGACCAACGTTTACGGTTAGCAAGTAAAGAAATACAGTACACAAGAGCAGCAAAGTCTTCAGTTTATTTCAGAACTACCAGTTTTAATTTTTGTTGGTTTGTTGTGAGTTGATGCATAGTACACTGCACGAAATGGCCTCGTTTCCCGGCGTATACGTACCGGGATTTTTCTGTATTTTTGTCGGATACTGACGGATACTGACGGATACATGCGGATTCGTGTAAGGTATCCGACTATTTCCGCACCGGTATATGGAATATTTCCTGAAGAATCCGAAAGTAAGGGATTTTCGACGAATACGGAGCCGTACACTGTACGGAAATGCCACCGATCCTGACGGATACGAACAGGAATTTTTCTGTATTTTTGGCGGATACTGACGGATACATGCGGATCCGTGTAACGTATCCGACTATTTCCGCACCGGTATATGGAATATTTCCTGAAGAATCCGAAAGTAAGGGATTTTCGACGAATACGGAGCCGTACACTGTACGGAAATGCCATCGATCCTGACGGATACGAACAGGAATTTTTCTGTATTTTTGGCGGATACTGACGGATACATGCGGATTCGTGTAACGTATCCGACTATTTCCGCACCGGTATATGGAATATTTCCTGAAGAATCCGAAAGTAAGGGATTTTCGACGAATACGGAGCCGTACACTGTACGGAAATGCCACAGATCCTGACGGATGCGTACAGGGATTTTTCTGTATTTTGAAGAAAATGGTGAATACTGACGGATACAGGTGGACCCAACAACGAATCCGTAACGGATCCGACTAAGTGCTTGCATTCCTAATTTAACTATACCCAAAACATCATTTTGAATGACAGGAAGTTTGGGAAAGCCTGTATGTAACATATGTATCAGTTCATATCTCAACATAATGTATTTCTAAGTTCAAAAACTATCAAATACAATACAATACGGAAGTACTATGTGGCTAAATGATCCATTTCATTTGAGACAGGCTGAGGGACATCCACATACTCAAAGCACCACTGCATATGCAGGTTAATGTCGGTAAATTGGGGTTGTGCAAGCACAATGTTCTGAAAAATTATGAAATGTATTACAATTAACACCATCACAACATTGTGGTAATATTTACTACTGTATAGTGCCCTTGGACCAAAATTATCTACATGTTCTAAATATTCCACTAAAGTAATAAAAGCCTTATTTGTGGCCAGCTCTTCGTCTAAAAGCCATCAGATACAATTATTTCAAATACAGAGGTTGAAAATAGAAAGTAACATTATACTGTCTGAAGAACTCCCATGATGACACGCCACATTTTAAACGTAAGTAGCATATGCCGTGGAACTGCATGTGTATAATCGTCCTCTCCCCATTCTCTGACTACATCTGAGTTCACTTCTTCCATGCACTCTTGGTAATTGACAGGCAAGGCTGATTTCTTCTGTATCTGCATGTTGGACTCAGCTTGGAGTCCATCTTGTGATGAACCAGTTCCTATATGATAAAACCAAATGATGAATAAATATCAATTCACGTATTCAAGGAACATGTCACATGATTTTGACATGGGCTTCGTTTCATCACATCAGCTACAAAAAACACGGGACAATGGCTATCCTTCATGCCTCTCTCAGCTAACATTGAAGTGTACCGATGATGGACTTACCAAAGGAGCCTGAGGTACTCAGCAGCTGAGCATCTGACAGTTGATTGCTTTGTTCCCAGCCAAGGTCCTCACAATATGTGCTGCATTTGTGAAGGAAGTATCTGCCGATGCTGTACTGGATATATATATATAAATGGAAACAATGACAAATATTAAACATATCACATACTCGCATGTGTAAAAAAATGAATCTGGGCATCGTTGAATTGACTACGTAAAACTTACATCTATAACTTGAATATGATATTGATCAAACATGCACAGCTATAACTGAATGAAATAATCACTGAGGCACACTACTGCCTCCTTATAAGTTCTAGTGCACTATCCACAAACTGTGGGATCTTTGTGGGACAAATATAGTACTTATGACATTTTCTTCCCTTCCATACCTTTAATTATCTTTCCCTCCACTGCTTGCTATTTTGTATCTGAAACGTTAACCAGACACACATGTCTGCTGACCATTGGCAGGAACAAGGAGGTTTAAATTTAAACCTCCTTGGCAGGAATGAACAAATTGAAATTTTAAATTTCCTAGATCCTAACGCCGTAAAAGGGCAGGTCGGCTGGAGAATTCTTATGGTCATGCGAATGCGATGATATGTCAAGCCACAATAGGAGGATAACTGACGTCAAAACTAGTTAGAAACGGGAATTTTTCAATTTGTACTTACCAAAGGGCAGTCCCTCAAAATGATGAATCAACTCCCTACCAGCGTTTACAAGGGGGGAGGGGGGCGACGAATATTGCATGCACGAAGAAGACAACGTCGCAATTCCGTGCGTTTGAGTTTACACCGAATTCCCTTCGACTCTCAAGTCACTCAAAAATCACTGGTCGACCATGGTAGACTCTGGCGATGCCATGTTAAGCACAGAAGGTGATGAAACGCCGTTCTTGTCTGTGCTGTTAACCGAAAGAAAACCGTTAACGTTTGTCGCGCCCAGAAGTGTCTTGTGGGTAATTTGGATATCCGACACGAATCCGTGTTCCGTACACGTCAGGATCCGAGACAGCTCATGACTTCTAACATATTGGCAAATCTGAACTTCTAACATATTGGCAAATACATAAAAAAATGAAAGATCCGAGTAGATCTTGTATCTGTACCCAAAACGTATCCAGACGTATACGGCATCAGAATTGCTGGATCTGAGGTGTTCCTGGTATTTGTCCGAATTTGCTCGGAAACGTTCCGCATCTGTACCCGAAACATATGAAGGATCCAGACGTATACGGCGCGGGAATTGTCGGATCTGAGGTGCATCGGATCCAATCGGAAACGTTCCGTATCTGCTATGATGCGCAATTCCGGATCTGTTGGATTCGTCAGGATCTGAGATCATGCCGCGTGCCGTGCAGTGTGTATTTGTTGGTCAGGATCCGAAGCAACTACCGACAAACAATCCGAACATCTCTGCCATATTGACAAATATCTAGAAACGAAGGATCCGCGCAAATATCCTCAGGTATCCGACGCGCATCACGGATCCAGACGTATACGGCGTCGGAATTGCCGGATCTGAGGTGTACCTGGTAATTGTCTGAATTTGCTCGGAAACGTTCCGTATCTGTACCCGAAACGTATGAAGGATCCAGACGTATACGGCGCCGGAATTGTCTGATCTGAGGTGCATCGGATCCAATCGGAAACGTTCCGTATCTGCTATGATGCGCAATTCCGGATCTGCTGGATTCGTCAGGAAATGAGATCATGCCGTGCCGTGTGCATTTATTCGTCAGGATCCGAAGCAACTACCGACATACAAACAATCCGAACATTCCAAATATCAAAAAACGAGGGATCCGCGCAAATATCTTCGGGTATCTGAGGCGCATCACGGATCCAGAAGAATACGGCGTCGGAATTGGTCGGATCTGCGGGCACTTCAGTATCCGAGCAGTGAACTGGGATTTTTCCGGATTCGCTCGGAAACGCCATGAGGACCGATTCCGGATACGTCGGATCCGTCAGGATACGTGGCCATTTCGTGCAGTGGTATTTCATATGTACCTCCTACATGTATTTACATTTACATACCTTGCTTGTACGGTCTTTACTTCATTTTGTACAAGTCAGAGTAAATCATTGTTGTTTTAGCGTAGCTGTTATTTAAGTCTTGATGTAATAAATTCAATAAGAAAGTCTTTTTGAAAGACTACTTTTAATTTTCTATTTACCAAAGCTTATGGCAAGGTATGGCAAGGTCAATATGTCATATCCCAAGTTTTCAGACTCAGTCTGTTGCTACATGCAGAATTTGTTTATTATATTCATTCAGTGAAGGTACAATGTAAGGTGAAAAGATTGTAGTTCGATTACATGTAGTACGTAAGTACAGTCTAATGAACAGAACATGTGAACAGAACATGTGAACAGAACATGTGAACAGAACATGTGAACAGAACATGTGAACAGAACATGTGTTCAGAACATGTGAACAGAACATGTGAACAGAACATGTGAACAGAACATGTGAACAGAACATGTGAACAGAACATTTGAACAGAACAACATTAACAGCAATGTGAAATAATCTTAGGTTCTAGCGTTCCATTTGAAGAGCTCAGACATCTTGTAGTAGCTTTGGAAAGTGTTAAACAAGCACATAATCAAAGTAAAATTATTTAAGCACATTAATATCTTATTAGCATTACGTAATAAAATGTAAAAAACACCAGTACATTCGTCAGTTCTATTATTTGTTATAAGGTTTTCAACTTTTAGTCCAACTCAAGAGAATCAAGTCAACTTTGGCATGTCAATAACACCTTCCAATGATTATGCTGTGGGAAAACGTAAACAACAATTGTAATGAGACTGTGATTTGGGTACGTTTTCTCGTTACTAAAGTGAACAAAAATCCCCCAGCCCTCTTTACTTGGCAAGAACATTTAGATTCCTTGTGTTTTAGTGAAAATATTAAAAGTGAATTTATCGACCCTTTAGTGAGAGAATATGGACACGTACAGGTATATGCATTGTATTGTAAAGTAGGAAAGATGTCTATTACGTGTTCTACTTTTTTTTATTTTGCCTAATCTTTCAAAAGCAGACTCTGAGGTTTGGGGGCTAGTAGTGGCCGCGATTTTTAATGTCTCCCTCCCTGAATAGAGAGAGACGGTAAAATCGCGGCCACTAGACGTTCTGAAAAAAAATGCGGTCACTTCTAGCCCCCCGACCGAACCCTCTGCTTGGAGAATAGAATACTGATCCAATACTGTAAATGCATTTTTTCATGCCCAATGTTCAAAATCACTGGAGTCATTATCTTAAATATCAGCTTTTCTATGTTCCAAAACCTGTTGTGATTCAATGCTAAGACCAATATTTCGACCCGCCCATTTAATACATCATGGTCATCCTGGTGACAAATACACGAATCATAATTTTTGTGATAATGAAATTCTAAATCTAGCATTATTTCATGCCTAACGCTCACAATAAATGGAGTCATCATTTTAGATATCAGCTTTTGTGCTCCAAAACCTGTTGTGATTCAATGCTAAGTCAGCAATATTTCTACCCACCCCTTCAATACATCGTGGTGAGTCCCTGATGACAAATATACGAATCATAATTTTGTGATAGTAAAATTCTAAAGATAGCATTATTTCATGCCTAACGCCCAAAATCACCGGAGTCATCATCTTAAATATCAGCTTTTTTTGTGTTCAAAAACCTTTTTGACGTACGAACCACGAATTATAATATTGTGATAGGAAAATTCAAAACGTAGCATTATTTCATGCTCAGTGATCAAAATTACTAGAGTCATCATCTTAAATATCACCTTTGGTGTGTTTGAAAACCTTTTTTTTAATTCAATGCCAAGTCAGTAATATTTCAACCCATCCCTTCAATACATCGTGGTGAGTCCCTGCTAACGTACGTCCCCTTACACGTATCTACTGAATCTCCCCTATGCGCCACCGTAGTTCTATCTACCGCCCACCTCAGGGCGTACTGTGAATGCAAAACATATGTGACTTTCTCATGCATGTGCAAATGTTTGGAAGTATTGGTCTGCTACCGGCAGCCTCGTCAAGCAGGCGTTGGTGGTGTAATGGTCAGCATTGTTGCCTTCCAAGCAGTAGATCCGGGTTCGATTCCCGGCCAACGCAGCAAATTTATTTTTTGGGCTCAGTATTTCTTTTTCGTCTAAAAGCAAGACCGTGGTAGCTTTACAAATGGAGTCGATGTACTAGTCCACTATTTCCCTCCTCCAAATAATATCATCACCGGATACCAAGACATATTTTGCTATAGAGATCTAAAAAAAGACTATAAAAAAGAAGTTTCACAAAAGGGGTTCTAGGTTAAAATTTTCCATACTTTTATTTTATCGTAGAATGTCCAACCTTCACCTGGGAGGTTTTAATTCTACATTTATTCTATTCTATTTCAATGCAAAATACCTTAAAGGGGGTGATGATTAGAAACTGTATAATATGATCATTCCCATGACTGGGAATAATTGTCCAAAACCTTTGCGTGTTTCTTGGAATAAACAATTTGAGATGTCTCTTTTTCAACATTTTCTCTCATACATATGCACCCACCTCGCACAGAAAAATACTGCACTTCAATAACAAGCGTTAGGTGGCGCTTCAAAACTGCCACTGCCTTTTTTTGTGCTGATATCATATGTGCGGACTTCTGCTTGCCCGGTCGTTTGTGAAATTTATGTCCAAATAATAGTAAGTTATCTTTTTCAAACACTTTTTAGCATTTTACAACCTACGACGCACTACTTTCCAAGCAAATAAGCCCCCTTGAAGTACCCCTGATTCTGATTCGCGATTTTCATGTAGGTTCTTTTGCTTGAAAAATGGTAATCGTAATTTCCAGCAAAATTAACTGGCCCTGATGTATCAAAAGTCACGAATCAGCTCCCCTTGC
This sequence comes from Branchiostoma lanceolatum, assembly GCA_035149815.1. Classification (NCBI taxonomy): domain Eukaryota; kingdom Metazoa; phylum Chordata; class Leptocardii; order Amphioxiformes; family Branchiostomatidae; genus Branchiostoma; species Branchiostoma lanceolatum. The sequence goes on from CM068880.1 coordinate 12,513,954, forward strand.
CGAAATACTGATTACAGTATAACGTCGGCACCTGCCAGAAAGCTTGCAAACGGGGCTAAGAGGTAGCCTCTACCAGGCCCCGCGGATGGCTGCAAAAAATAGTAAAAATTGGCCAAAAAGAGTCTATGCTAAAGCCGGCGTCACAATTCATGCAAGCGTCAGCGAGATCACCCGAAGCTCGCCGAATTTCAAAATCGCCCGAGCGTCGACCGTATTTTCCAATGAAAATCTCGGGCGACGTCCGTCGAACACTAACAATTAAAAATCCCCCATGAGATGGTACCATCTCTTGGACATGGACGAAGTCAAAATCGACTAACCTGGTAAAAGGCCAATATTTGGGTCAAATTTTATTTCTAAAGATCGCCCGAAGCCCGCGTAATTGACAGGCCGTACTTCGGCCGAAAATGCACACTTGAAGCTCGCCAACACGTCGGCCGAGCTGAGTTCCTTATTTGTGACGGGGGCTTTAGGGAGTCGATGGCAGATTTTGAACATATATATCTCTCCGTAGCCGACTCCCTTAGCATACTATTCACTCTATTTTGCCAATTTCTACTGTTTTGCAGCCATCCGCGGAGCCTGGTAGAGGCTAGCTATTAGGAGCCAGGAAGATGTAGCCAGAGGTGGCTGGAAAGAGTAGAAATTGGTAGAAATTGGCCTAATAGTTGAATGGGCGTCAGAAGGATGACGGCTGAGACACAACGATTGCGTAGAAATTGGCCTAATAGACAGAAAAACATGCAAGAGGACTTAGTCTGCTTTAGGGGTACAGTTTGCCGGCACGGTTGGACCCTCTCTCCATAGCCGACTCCCTTAGCATACTGTTCACTCTATTTGGCCAATTTCTGCTGTTTTGCCATCCGCGGAGCCTGGTAGAGGCTAGTAACTAGGAGCCAGGAAGATGCACAGGAGCCTAACACCAGACTAATACAACCCCGCCCACTCTCCACACGACTCCGTACAGACACGTGTTGTAAACATGGATGTGCAGGGGACCGCTGTCTGAAACACGCTTTTGACCGATCACTTGTCAATGGGAATTCATGGAGGATCTTCTTTCATTCGAAGATCAAGAAAAAGAACTAAATTGAGCGTATGGTTGTAAGAGGAAAAATAAGATTAGGTGGGGTTGGGTACTCTGGGCAAGGTACGTCTACGTACTACCCAAGACGACAGATATCGTTTTTGGAAATAATATAATATTCGAGTATTCGAGAGACAAATAAGCATTGCTTAGAATATACAGGTATAACAAAATGCCACGCATTGACAGCGGCTAAAGCACACACGTGGCAAACTCGGACACTAAACTAAAAGTATTCTGGAAGAAAAAAATCATTTCAATTAACATAATCTCCAAGCAGATGTGAGGGTGGAAGACCGTAACGTTTTCTGACAGTCTGTCTTCTCTTGAAATTCAAGCAGATGTAGGGAAGCGAAATCCTAATGTTTCCCAAGCCCCCTGGTTCTAGAAAGCGTTTTTTTCTTCTGCTTGACCGTAGGATTCTCTGACAATCGGGCATCTCTGAAAAGCTGTCGGAAAAGCCCGCGGTGTTTTAATAAAAAAAAGGTAAAGCAGGCATCCTCAATTGAGGTGAAGCATGATGCTTTTTCAACTAGCTAGTGGTAGTGCAATGCAGCTTCACTGCGGCTCGCGTTTTCGCCCATGCACAGCGGGTCACCCCTACTCTTCTCAATAAGTGTGTTGGGTTCTTTTACGTGCAGAGGTTTGACGCTTGAGGCTTATGCCTAAAGCTCTCTCATACACGGGGCCGCCGGCTTTACGTCACCATTCGAAATATGACGAATGCAATCCCTTGCATGTTCGAGCTCAGGAGTCGACCCTTTGGATCGAACTCGGGCCCTAGGATCCACGGAATTTCATCTAAATGGCGAAGCAGCGGGGCTGCGTTACCGCTTGCGCCACGGACTTTACACTATGCTACAAACGTTTGTAATCTGGATTTACAGCCACTTCGCAATTTCTTTAGCTCGCTGCCTTGAACTTCAAGGAGGTTGGGGGTCGACCGATGATGATGATGATGATGATGAGCAAGCTTCAGTAGACGTTTTCGCACTGCTGTGTTTTTGCTGAGTGCATATTTTCACATACTTTCACATGTACGCCCACACTATACTGGTACACGTACACTGGTGCCATTCAAAGTCAAAGCAAGTCCCAAACGAATATCTGCCAGGACCCGCAAATACTGTAAATGCATTTAAGTTCGCGTGATTTTTATTTCGGAGTAGGGAGAAAATGGCGTGTTCGCAGCTTGGTGAGACAATAGTAGACAATGGGGTAGGACGGCAAAAACGTTCGCGGTGGTTTTAAGTTTGCCCCGTAGAGCTTGCCGCGAAACCCGCGAACATAAAACCACCGCGAACATGTCTGCATTTACAGTACCACTTCAATCTTGTGCAACATTATTTTTTTCAAAGCAGAACTGAAATTACTAGTACTAGTAGCTAGTTCTTGTTTCGCCAAACCACCATTTCCTTACACATTGCCTTATAAAGCTCGTTCTCATTTAAATGTACACATTTTGTAATCTCCGTTACCGATTGGAATAAGACGTTCCTGGCATTAAGATATGCCACATATAAGATGTCAAACTGTAGGTTTTATGACGACTTAAAACTTTTCTAGCTTTTAAAAACGCCAGTTGCGTACCTTATATGTGGCATATCTTAATGTCAGGAACGTCTTACTTCTAACGGTAACGGAGATTACGAAATGTGTACATCTAAATGAGGACGAGCGATAAAGCAGGCTCCAAAATGCCCACAGCTTCTGTGGATAATACCGTTTAGACTAGTACAGTAAGGACATAAGAAGGGGCATAAATAAACGTACGGTGTTGAGTCTGTCAGAGCTTTAGCTGTCTGGCAAGCAGTAGAGGGAGCATGTATGTGTGTTGGCTAGCGCTGGAATGGGTGGGGTAAGTGAGATATGTGGTGCTAGAAACAGTCTAGTGTATTTTGATAAACTGTACTATTACATTTCTCAAATTATCATGGAAGCTCATTTGTGTTGGTATAGTCATCATAATACAATGCTAAATTTTATTTCAACACTAAGGTATTCACGGATCAAATTTTCAACGACCACTGTCGCTTATATTCAGGATCAATAATGGTTGATTATTATCGTTTATTGATTATTCTTATTATTATTATTGATCCGGAAGAAGGGGACAGTGGCCGTTGAAAATTTGATCTGTGAATACCTAAGTGTTGGAAGATAGTTTAGCATTGTATTAACTTAATTATGTAACATTACAGTTCTAGTATTAAAAGGTGAAATAAAAGAAGTTCATGGGGAAAATGATAGTAACAGATTTTCTTTTCATGACTATATATTGCACAATTTTTCTTGTCGTTCTTTTTAACTTTCTTACACACATTATTTGTCTAACATTTACAGTGTTTCTCTTCAATTGTCACTTTCCTCTTTTTTAATTGCTATACCCCGCCCCCATACGAAAAACGAGTTGCCAATACCTCAGCAAAATTTCACGGTGTAAGGAAAATTGACATTTTACTGAACTTTACTTTCACGGTGGTAGCAAGTGATTTACAGAACGGATGTGTGAAGGAATCATAGATCTACATAGATAATAACAACAGTTTTTTTTCACGGTGATGGTAAGTTCACGGTACAGAGGTGACCGTGAAAACAGTGAACATAAAGTTACAGTGAAAGAAACAAGAATTACAGTATCTGGAAAAGGGGCGTGCCAATTTGAGGCCCTTTGGAGACCACGACCTTGCTCTGCCTGGTACGGTTTCCACTAAACCCAAACCGAGGCCGTGACCGACAATGACCTCTTCGATGAAATCCTATGGTGTCGAATTTCAGTTCTACCAGGGGTCGAACGTAGCCTCCTTCGCAGGATTTCTTGTGGGCAACGGCGTGTATTTTCGGGGGAAGCGCTGATTCGCAATTTTCAGCATATCGAGGCCAGGTTTTTCCGGACAATTACGATTTATCCAGCAAAATAACCTGGTCCGATATGTTGAAAATCACCAATCAGCGCTCACCCCGACAATAAATGTCCATGCCTGCCTGAAAGCCTGCAAAGGGGGCTAGGTCGAACTCCAAAAACTGGTGCGGAAGTTGGTTACCGCCTACATTCTGGGAATACTATGACTTTACTAGAGTCGTGCATGACCTACATGTGTTTACAACTCGCTTCTAGATGCTTGTTTGTACATTGTCGTTTGTGTACACTGACGCCAAACGGTAACTTTCTGGCACATTTTGCCGTACTAATGAGAGATCGTGACTTTTTGCTTTGGCTGCCCCAAAGCTGTGTTTTCAATTCGTAAATATCTCACGAATATTTCCTCTTTTGTAGTGTAGGGACATTTTTGTTTTCAACGTACGTTTTGTGTTTTTTATTGTTTGGTGTAGTTGGACCTAAAGATCTGTACCAATGTATAAAGAATTGAATGATCCCTTCATTCGTGATGTCTTGACCAGACCAGAGTCTTATAACAACTGAAGTGTCACCTGTTAAACGAGTTATTGTGTTTCACTTGATGGATGTATTGCTTGAGGACAATCTCACGAGTGGGACTGAATAAGTTGACATGACTAAATAGAGCATGGCTGGACTCACTCTCCAAGCAGATGTTAGAAGGAAGGAATGCGAAATTTTCCTGGTGCCCCCTTTTCAAAAACATACTTGAAATTTGTTGGTTTGTGTTCTGAATTAAAAACAGGGCAACCAGAACTAGTATATGAGCCCTTTAAAAAATTCACGACTCACCCCCGCACATCTGCTTGAATGTTAGGCGGGGACAATACATTTTGTACTAAACGATGAAACATATGTAGAAATTAGATTAAAAAAACAAACGTTTATTATTTAAAAAAAGGTATAAGTCACTAAATGTTTACGCAACTGTCTATAAAACGTTTTTACATCAAACACGCAAGCTTGTGTGTTTAATAATAATAATGATATCTTAAACCTTTTTGACAGCGCCTTTTTCATGATAAGAAGGTAAATATTCATTCTACTTTTTATACTCGCATGATCGAATTTTATAGGTTTTAGTATTTTCAGGCAAAAAAAACAACAACGATGTAGCGTTTCCGCTTTATGTATAAGATTACAACTTCTGGCAACAGTTTAAATTTCTTAATCAGTGTACATTCAAAACAAAGCACAGTTAGAGGTGGCAACAAGAATGTCTGACCACCGGCGCGGTCTTTAATGGTGTCAAGCCGGGTTTCAGTGTCTAGCTAGGGTCATGGAACCCTGAAAACGATATGTGTGCAGTCTTCTGGTCACTTGGATTAAATGGTCTTACGAAAACTCGCTTGGATTATGTTGTTACGAAAGCTTGTATAATAGTGAGTGTAGAAAAAGCAGTTACTTTGAACATTACTTTGGGTAACTGCGTAAGCTAAGCTTTCTAAAAATGCATGAAAAATCAGTTGAAAATGAATTATACGATATAGTATGATGTTTTTCGAGTACATTTGCTTGCATCAGAAAATTCTAGAGCTTTTGTGGTGGGTGCGGTCACTTGTATAACCAAGGGACCTCAAACTGTGAAAACAGGTCACGCGTACCATAGCTCTGTTCCCGCCAAATATTTCCTCTCGCGCCATCAGCAAAAAAAGGATGATACGTGACTTATGCTACCATGCCTTGCAATGGTTTATTGTATTTTGTAGCTCCTAGTATTTAAGGGTGTGGTCGCGATGGCATCTTTGTCTACCACGTGGCAATTTCGCGCCAAGTTTTCACGCTTTGCTACGTCACGTAACTGGTCACGTGGGAAAGCTAATTGTCTCAGCCAGAGAAATGGAGTATTCCAAAATAATAAAAATATAGGGGATGTCTTGACACCCCAATCTGAATATTCTAACATTTTAACCCTCTTAGTCCTTAATTTTGACTAATTCAACTATTTCAATCTTAAATTTTGACCACTTTAACAAGCTAAGCCTTAGAATTCTAAGGAGTTTAAACCTTCTATTAAGTCGTAGACTCATCAAAACCCCCTCCCCTAATTCTATTTTTTGGAAAGGCCCAATATACTCGTAACAGCCTCGTCGAGGAACGGGGGACTTTTCCAGCCTCCGGTTGCTAATATTTGCCGATAACTGGACTAAAAACCCCGCTGTGTGTCTACAGAGGAAGGAATCGAGAGCGTTACAGGAATCCTTGCGCTTCTAGAGGAAGCTATCTAGTGGAAGCGATAGCGAACCGGATATTGGGCGGAGAGAGTGGAGAGTGGCACCGCACGGGACTGCTTGGCACACCGTACGGGCGCGAACGATGGGGGCGCCGCCGAGACGACGACTCCTCACCGCTGTGCTGTGTCTCACGGTCATTACCACCGCTCACGGTCAAGGTAAGACGATCTATAACCTCCCAGCGGTGTCTGAGACTAATTTGAGCTTCTAAGAAGCTAAGAGAGAGGAGTATCGGCCTTTGTTTTGGTTGGAACGGCATGGCTTCACTACCATGCGCCATTTTGTACATGCATGGTGGAATTCACGACCGCAAGGCACATGACCAAGATATCATTTTTCTTCGGGCGCCAAATTATCATGATAACTCAAAATCCCCTTCTATACCCTTCTTTATGTTATTAAGGATATTTTTGAGAAATTCTGACGTAACGTCTGGAAATATTTCAAGAGTTGAGCCCGTAGTTTAAGGTTTTATCGTCTGCTAGTTGCGTAGGTGTCGTCTGAAATCGTGAGAAAAGGGGGTGGGGGGTGAGCTAATTTTTTTAGGTAAAACCACAAAAATCTGCTACACTTAACTCTTAGAATGCCAGGAATAACTCGTGATTACTGATACATATTTAGTAGACGGAAAGGTCTATTGCGAGGGGGAATATTATTTGCAAAATTGTATATTAAACTTGTTTTGTCTTTTAAATGTACCCTTAATAGAAATCCTACGCAAAGACTTGTTGGCTCCAAACAGATTAAATTAATTTGCTTGGATTATCCATAAGTCTTCTTGAATTCCTTAAGGATTTAAGCTTTAAATGTGTGCCACGTAACATACTTTACCTTGTTTGTTAGACCTATAATTTGTTAGTTAACACTGCCCCCCTCCCCATATGTTTTAGAAATGGGAGGGGGGCATTTTAGTTTTAGAAACATGCCTAAAAAAATCCTAAAATCAAACAACACTCATACACATCCGCCTTTTCTAAACCAGCACCGCTAAGTGTCAATATTGTATCGTTCCTTCACCCTCTACATATTTCGGTAAATGTTTTGATAACAAGCAAGTGTCAATATTGAAATTAACTGATAATGAAATAAGATAAGGAATAGAGAAAGTGGTTTAAGATTAGCACCCCGTTATAGCTGTGTAATCTGAATTATATGCTAATCAGCCGTAATCTTTGTTGTTTTTTCCACAAACACCACAAGCCGTTCTGCGGTTTTCTGTGATTATTTTGTTGTGTTTGTGTTTGAGTTAATAGCTAAACCGTGGTGTAGTATTACCGGCACTTCCTGAATTGTTGTTTGACAGGCAAACCTCCTTCATTTGTATTTTGGCTGCAACCTACTTGGTTAAACAGCCGCACCTTCTACACTAATCAGATGTCGGCGTGATTTTAACCCTTGGATTACGTTAAAACCCAGTCGTGTTGCCGGGTTTTTGTTAGCATTGCAGAACTGTTTGGAAAATATATGGTACTTTTCACCGACAAGTGTTTAACATGCAAACAATTTAGCAGAGAGTGGTTTGAATTATGCTGTCCTTGAAGAATCAAGGATAAAATCTTGTACAGTACAGTCTTGCTTGAGCGTTAGTGTTTGAATTAGAATTTCTGAGAAAATATTGTGCATAATTTGCAAACTGTATGCCTTGCTGCTCACCTTCTATTATTGTAAATTTGGATTTGTTAACGTTGACTGGGTTTTTATCAGCATATGTGATTGCTTTTTCTTGTCTTGTGAATTGATAGCTATTCCCACCATAGTGTTCCAGGATTCAATGTTTATCTATCCGTATGTTATGAACACTGACACCATTGCTACTCAATTTTTAATGATCAGAGCTTGAGCGTCGTTGTACGTGTGGTTTTCGACGTAAAGCGATTGCCCTGTTTTGGCTTCCAGCCAAGTCACAAGACACACGAATGGGATATACGTTTCTTTTTATGTCTGGTATAACCTTATCCATACTACAGCCACAGCCTTATTAGTAACGTGAGAGATGCTCATGTGACTCATACACACTGCTTGCTTAAGCCCCAAGGACGAACAGGGCAAGAGACATAAAAGTTTAAACCTTGAGTACCAGAATTTTGCAAATTTCTACAACTTATAGCTTGCAAGCTAGGTTTACTATAATAAAAGGTTGTTGTTTTTGTACCAATGCCAAGAAAAAGGTGCAATCTTAGATGACCATATGGCCAAGTATGAAAAGAAAGTCATTGTTGGAAGAAGACAAGAAACATAGATCTAACTTCTAATCTAGTCCCATGATCTTGCATATTTTTGCGATACTACGACTTACAACTACAGTTTATTGCTTGCAAGCTAGGTCCTCAGTAATAAAAGATTGTTGTTTTTGTACCAATACCAAGAAAAAAAACAACTAGCAATCATAGAAGACCATATGCCCAAGTATGATAAGAAAGTCTTTGTTGGAAGAAAGAATTAAGTGGGAGGGGGGTTAAATAATAGTGATGGATTATCTGAAGACTTATCAAGACCAATTATCGTCAAAATTTCTATCCCCAGGGGCATGGGACTAATTCTTCGGCTACTTTTGAAGTGAGTGAAATTAAAACTAGGTCATCTGACTGCCTTGTGTAAGGGTAATGTTACCTAATGGTTTTGAGAATGTTTTGATTTTGAACCGTAAACAAACAAGGGTTACTCAGAACCCAGTTGTATAAAAAGATAGAGAAATCACAGTTCGAAATTTAAAGGAACCGCAAGCAATATTAGGGCCTGAAAATCGGATTTTGAAAGAGAATTTATTTAGTCATTTCTACACATGATTAGTTCAAACAATACTATCACAATGTACATTGTATAGCAATGTCCATCATGCAAAAATATGATGTCGCTGTGATATCAGGGACTGAGAACTTACTGAAAATCGTCGCCAGGATTTTTGTTGGCTCGCGAAACTAAGGGAATCATTGTACGGCACGTTTTTGTGTGGTTTTGGAATGCTCAAAGCATGAAGTTATTACGCATAAAGATTTCCGCATTTTTTCATTTCCATATTTTGGGCCCTAATATTGCTTTGGTTGTCTTTAAAACAGATATTTGCACCCTTCAATAATAATCCTTTTTCTACCCAGCAATTTTAGAAGGTGAAACTATATCCTAATGGTGTAGAGAACAAATCTCTTTATATCATACTGTTTACAGTATCTTGTGCTTCAAAAATGACAGTCTTTTGACATTGTCTTGTGGCATTGTTTCAAGGTGTTAATTTTACCTCTTAGCATGTCATTGTTATATGTTTATGATGTGATAGATTAACTATACAGAAGAAAAGGAACTTCATTATAAAAAGGTATGTTTACTAACAAGCTACATTGCAGTAATATTTACCTAAACATGTACTTTTCGTAAAGGTCAAGGTTTTAGATTGTAGCCAGACGACAATGAATTCAGTGTCCCAAAACATTTGCCCTGCAAGGCACAGACAGTCTCATCATTGTATGCAACACCCACATGCTCTTACATCACAATGTAAATGTTAGGGGACAAATAACCAGTTAGAAAGAAAAGAAAGAAGTGTACCACCCTAGCTCAGCCTTGGTATTTATACAGACGAATCCACTTAATTGCACCTCGGATAAATGCACCTTCCATTTAATTGCACTGAATCCCAAAATCCCAAACCGGTTCCCATTCACTGCATTGTTAGTGACTCCGCATATCTGCACCACACATGGTCACCAATGCCGGATAACTGCACCAATTTTTTTCAAAAATCCTCGACAAGTTAACTGAAAAGGTGCGCTTAAATGGGCAAACGCGGTACAAATGAGCCGATACTTGCCGGTGTCAAGGCGCAATACCGCCAATATGTTCAAAACTGAGTAGCAAAAGAAGCCGGTCTCCATTGACAGTTACGTTGATAGGAATCGTATGGGAGGTCCCGGGCGGGTCACCCGTAATCAGTAACCAAGTTTTAGTTTCAATTCATAGTTTCATGGCGGTACATGATTTACGTAAATCGACAACTGCACTCTACGTAGTGTAACACAGTAACTGTTATCCCATGATTGGCATGACGATGTTTCATAATGCCTCCCCTGTAACACTACGTGTGTTGTAATGCGGTAGATCGCATTGAAAAATGAAAGAATTCAAAATGAAAACAGGTTCGTAGTCATTTCTTTATTTTCAGCAAAGGGTCAATAAACAAAGTTAATAACTGAATAATTTCGTCTGTTTTCTATGCGCTATTGTTTCTGACTAACAATACACCCCCTCGCCCATGGTGGTGCGGTCCAGCTGGGTATTTCGCATAATCGCACCAGCCGGATAATTGCACCAAAAACGCTGACAAATAAGTGGTGCAGTTAAGCGGATTCTACTGTACTAGAAATTTAAAGTAGAGTAGGGGGTTTGACTTGAAATGTGAGCTGGTGAAATTGTATCTGTTTTGTAGTAATTGGTTAATTGATAAAACATGGAACAAATCAGCCTTGCACTGCAGAAAGTTGCAGTAAAAAACGCAACTTATACAGTACCGTAAAACCAACACAGTAAGTTATCATTATAGAATGTACAAATAACGTTCAATAATGTCGACATGGTTAACAGTTGATATATCGTGATAGTTGCAGACCGACACAAAATAAAAGTAGGGTTTCTGTTGGAAATTATAAAAGCATGGTTACTGTCGAATGACAGTTCAGTTTTGTAGTCTGACAAGGAGTTGAAAGTCAGTGTAGGTTTCGCACTGGTGGTGTAGTGTTTAGTACCCCTGGCTTGAGAGTACTGAACTCAGTACACACTCAGCTTTTAGTTTTACATGGCTGGATGAACCGCAAGCAACCACTCCAAGTATGTAACTCCAAAATCTTTTTCTACTGAAACAGAAACTTTCACAAAGGATAAACTTTTTGATTATCTATATTATGTGCTGCTAGGCACGGAATGGACCAAACAACCAAACAGCAAACTTGATGTACAAACAGAAATTACATGATGCAACCATCATTAGCAAAGCCGCCTTTATTTACCTTACATAGCATACACAGCATGCTTATAGACAGAATGTGAATGCTGATGCAATCTTTTCCAAAGGGCTTCTACTAGAGTGCAGTGACCTGAAAGAAGGGGATGTGAGAGAGGTCACTGAAGTGTTGCTTTGTAGGGAGGGTAGTTATTATGGTGTTTTAACGAGGTAAAAATGTGCCACTTATAGTTATACTGTGTCTATAAACGAAATAAAAATTGTAGGTACCCCTTTTTACGAAAAACATGGTTATAATATCGGTGTTACATGAATATGTTTGTAAAAGATATTGATTGTCAGTTGTTGAATTTTGTACGTGTCTATTTATCAATATGAATCAATATCTCCACATGAATTTGAAGTGTGCTTTTGGAAGTGAATGTAACAGCTTTTCTATGCTCCAGTGACAAAATCGATGCCCATGTAGCAAAACATTAGGAATAGCGAAACAATAGCTTTGTTTTGTTTTGTTTGAGATGCCAAATACCAAGACACTAAAGAAAGGAATTCTCACTGAGAATTATCTACTTTTTCAAGGAATAAGAGCTTTTGAAAGTTGTCTTGTACAATGTTTTGCCGTTGCACTTGTTTGTGGTATTTTCTCAACTTCAATTCTGGTAAACCACAATGACGGAATGCCATGTACCAGACAGCTGTATATAATGTAAATTGTACCTAACCATGCTATCATAACAATAATGAAAGTGTTGTCTTTGTGTGTGTGTCTTCCATGCCCTATCATTTCTAAACAAATGGAAATGATGATTGTAATGGAATTCACAATGCTTGAACTGTCACAAAGGAGCAACTGAGCCACATGTTAATTGTCCTGACAGATACACATAAATTGTCCCTTGGGTATATGAAAACATGTGAGCTAATGAATATGTATTGTTGCTAGTGATAGCATTCCCTCTTCCATTCTCCCCTCCGAACCCCTTGGCTTCTTTTGCTCTTACCAAGGACACTGCTCTTACTTTCTTATCTTTCCCTCCTTTTTACCTCTTACTTTCTTACTTTCATCCAAGCAAGGAGATTGTCTTTAACCTCCTTGATCCAAGTTTTCAAAAATCATGTTCATTATTAGGATTGTACAAACCACAGTAAAAACCCTAAAAGTGAATATTGAAGGTACAGATTTGTAAAGTATTATCATCTGCAAACTCTGTACTGTATTATAATTGCTACTGTAATTCTTGATTTGCTAATGGTAACTTGATTTTAGGTACTTAAACGGTTATAGTGAATATTTGATTACTAACATTTCAGACAGTGATGTCTGTTCCCACCGTTGAAATTAAATGCCTTTCCCCCTCCAAATCCAATCACTAAAGTTACTAACCGTATTATTAAATGGGTTTTACAGTATTTGTATTGTTAAAAAAACTGAAACTTTAAGACTAAACTGAGCATCTAAAAGCACTATCCATTGCTCCTATAAGGTCACTGTTATGGGAGGTACTCAGGTAGCAGCAGACTTCCTTTGATTGTAACAAGTATAAACACTGTTAAAGTCTGGAGGGGTATCCTACTGTATACAAACAGCAAATTGGCTTGTCTCTGTGTATGTGCAGTAGGGTTTGGGATAAAGACATAAACATTGTTTGTTTTTGTTAGACCAGTGGAAGTTTGTCTGGGTGTAGCGAAACTAGCAGAATGGATGTAAAAGAGAAGAAAGGGGTTGAAATCTTTCGTTTATAATCATATTTATAGAGGCCGATGCCTAATTCCTGTGTAGATGCACATACAAACATGATGTACCTATTGCATATTATGCCTTCTTTCCCAAAGATTGTATTCAGGTATTCAGATACTGTAATTCACTTTATCTTCACAGTAACAAAATTTCACGGTGTAAGGAAAACAGACATTTTCACTGAACTTTAACTTCACGGTGGCGCCAAGTGATTTACGGAATGGGTGTGTGAAGGAATCATAGATATAATAAAAGCAGTTTTTTTTCACAGTGATGATAAGTTCATGGTACAGAGGTGACCGTGAAAACAGTTAAATTGAAATAAACAAGAATTACAGCATACTATTCATATGTAATTTGCATATTTATGCCCCAAAAATGACTACCACATGGTACAGTACGTTCATATCACATTATACAGATGACCGCGTATGTTTACAGTGGAATAAATGAGATTTGCTACATGCTCGTTATTTCACAGACAGGCACCGATAACCATATACCACATAATCCCCTTAATTATCCTGGACAAGGATTTATAGTAGCTATGGTGACTAATCATACCAAGCTGTCACGGTTGCCATTGATACAGATCTCTGCCTTCTGTTGGAATTTGCAGGGAAGATCTCCTTATTTGGACGTGCGAGTCAAAAATTGATTGCTGGAAAGCTTGGGTGGTTTGGTTCGCATATGGTGTATGTCGAAACAATCTGTTCGGGTGTTTATTTTTGTTACACTTAAATTCCCAAGCAAAACCATTTTGTCATAAATATTACTATATAGTGCTGTATGTATGTTGTGCAATGTCGTAGTATTAGTATAGTAGTATATATGTAGTATATAATGTTTAAAGTCCCACATACAAATTTCTTCCAAATTTTCTTTATTGTATACAAAATATATCTGTGCATTAAGGTAAGTGGTCATCCTCAATTGAGGTGAAGCATGATGCTTTTTTCAGTAGCTAGTAGTGTGGCTTTGCTACGGCTCCCGTTTTTGGCCAAGGGCACCGGGTCACCCCTACTCTTCTCGATAAGTGTGTTGGGTTCTTTGACGTTGATCGCGTACAAATTTTCAATTCATAGCAATGAAGAAAAGGAGCTCATAGCTCTGAAAAGAAGCACGAAGCTGTTAATCTTTTATGTAAAGTCCTAGTTGTGTAAAGTCAACACAGAACACCCCTATCCGGTTTCTCAGAAAGCTATCCTGTACTGTATGCAAGGAGGCTATCATCTCCTTGCTGTATGTTATATTGCTTAGCAATTAATTGAATAAGATCTTTTATCTCTTGTGCAAAGTCCTGGTTGTGTAAAGTCAATGTAGAACATGTACACCCCTACCCGGTTTCTTGGAAGGCTACCCTTTTACTGTATCTTGCATTGCCCTGCTATAAAGTATAATTGAATAAAATCTATTGAGAAATTAGACTAAATTGATAAAGTTCTTTTGTTGCGACACTGAAATAGGCATTTGAACAATCGTATACCATATCTCGTAATCTAAAACTAAGTAAAAGAAGCAAGAAAGTTAAACTCAGTGCCACCGTCTATCCCAAACTTGTAGAAAGTTTTGGAACAGGTCTATTTCTGTATCTATATAGCCGGTATAACCGCCATTCGACTCAGCACACCACCTTTTTGTATGTCATTGAGTAGGTTACTTGGCCAGTACCTTCGTCTGGGTATGTGTGTCACATACCAGTAAATTTGACTCATTTGAGAAATGATTGTTTCCAACTGTATGTGATTACCACAAGATTCAACTGATATCTGCTTAGACATAGCAAAGGTATGAGATATATAAAGGTCGTGTTTCCTGTGTTGAGTGTATGGTATTCTGATGTAGTAAAGGAAAAACATGTTAAAGAAGGTGTTGAGAGCTGCCCCCTCCCACACTCAAAGAATGAGTCACTATAATTATAAGATGCTGATTGATAGAGTTTGAGGCTAGGAAGCTGGTCAAGGCTTCTTTGTAAATAAAGAATATTCCTCTTTAACCTTCATAACACTAAGGTAGCTGTTTCTGCACCAATTTTGTATTGGTTATGGGTTAAGCAGCAAGGAGAAGGTTAATCTCCAAGCAGATGTTGGGTTACACTGCAAGGAAAGCTGGTAGTTTGTAAAATGTTACGATTTTTCACACCAACATCTGCTTGGAAAATACATGTAAGCCCCCTTCACTTTTTCTTCTTAAAAGAGTTTTGTACTAGGAAACAAAACATAACAAAACAAAAGAAAAAAATAGTGTGATAGTATAAACTGCTATAGGTCAACTAACACAAACTTGATGACATGATATAAGATTATTGCTGGTCTAGAGTGATGACCAAGTAAAGAGATGCACTCTTATCTTTAAGACGGTTTAACATCTTCTTTTCATCTTTCACCAGGACATCTGTGTTCCCTTAGTATTCTTGATACAAAGAAGCCTGAACTTAGACCTACGCAGGTCAAACGTGGGTGTTAGTCAGTCTTGGCCATTTTCTTTAAGGCAAAAACACAACGATTCTTCGTTTCACACTCGAGGAATACAGAAGCTTCATGTAGAATGTTTTGTCCCATGTTTTACAAGAGCCACACATCGAGTGTGTAAAAGAACCCACCACACTAAGTGAAAAGAGTGAGTGGTTCAAATAAATCTGCCTGGATTTGCAGCTTGTACTGTTCAGTACAAACCTAGTGTGTTACGCCATGATGCGGTTTACCAGGTATGCAATACAAACAAACATGGAAACGAAAATTAAGATGAAAACAGGAAGGGAAGTGTTCATGGAAACCTGTTATTTATTTATTTTCTATTCAATCTTCAATAAATAAATTTAATGAAACATCTGGATAGCCCCTTCAACAACAGACCTTGTTGATTTCAAAACCTCGCAATGTGACAATTTTTCTATTTCAAATTAGAATGTTAAATATGCAGTAACATATTGATAAACTTCTCTGTTTTCTTTCCTTATAATATAGTCCTCTCCTGCCCTTGGTGTCTTTTTTCACCAAATTTGCATTGGGAACAGCAAGCACTAGATCTCTTTGATAGCCAAATTGTCATTCCGTGTGTTACATGTTTTGCTTGCACAGTCTGACAAGTTATGCGTATGTCTACATTATGATTCAATGTAACGATCCAATGTGCAAACATATGTCCGAAGTCAGAGACACTTTTTTGTGAAAACTTCAGGGTTGTATTGTAGCAATTGCAAGCACTAGCAGAGAAAAAGGTTTCTTTCATAACCGTCATTCTGTGTGTAACATGTAAATGCTTGCGCGGTCTGACAAGTTTTGCATACGTCTACAGTATAATTCAATGTAACGATCCAATGTGCAAACATATGTCCAGAGTCCGAGACATTTTTATGATAAATCTTCAGGGTTGTATTGTAGTAGTCTTAGGCTCTCTTTACATTATACTTTTGCCGTCAGCGCCACTGGCGTCAGCGCCACTGGCGACAGCGGGAACCCCGTGTAAAGACAATTCCCGTCGACGTAGTCCCGCTGTCAACAAAATTTCTCCCGTCAGCTTCGAAGCCGTCGCCCGTCAGCACAGCGGGAGTCCCCGTCAACTTCAAACTCCGTCTAAAGAGAATACGTCGGGCTCGCGTCAGCGGCAGTCAGCGTTTCGGCGATTAGCATAAAGCACGCGATGATCAGCATACTGTAAGTCTACTTAGATCCCCGGTATATATATAGAGAGAGAGATTCGCGGGATCCGCGGCGACTTTTGTGCCGTGCATTCATTTCCCCGTGGATATATTTATCGTACTTGTGCCCCCTCCCCACATTTACGAGTGATGAGCATGGAATTTTTCACATAAACAAGGCTTTGCATTGTAGTTTAATACGGGCGAGGAGACGCCGTCTTCCGTTATACAATCATACAATTTTGTTTCTTGCTTTTGTTATGCTTACGCCCCTATGATACTTTCTACAAGATGGCGAAATGCAAGCACCGCAGGTGTCTGTCAGATTTCCGGGCGGTGTGTCTAGAGACGTCGCGACAGCGGCCTCCCGACAGCGGGAAATTTCGCCGCTGACGCGAAAAACGTAATGTAAACTGCGCCTTACAGCTCCAGACCGTTCTATTGTACAGGGGGAGGTGGATGTTAGTGTACATAACCTACAGTAGCATGAACAGACTGAAAAACTGTGCGTACTTCGACATTATGATTCAACGTAACGATCCAATGTGCAAACATATGTCGGTAGTCAGAGACATTTTTATGTGAAAACTTCAGGGTTGTATTGTACTAGTCTAACAGCTGTGGACTGTTCTATTGTACAGGGGGAGGTGGATGTTAGTGTACATAACCTATAGTAGACGTTTACACGGGCACTAGTGCAAGCTGGCTTCTTTATTTTGGCTGCCACCTTTGTGCATGGTACTGTTTGATACAACAACTGAGCAACAGCTGGCCCTTTTTTGCTGTATCCAGCGAAGAACAAAGACACTGCCTTTTTTGGTTACTGATGACTCTCTAAACATTGAGTTGTTTGTAAAGATTCATGCAATATGCTATGGTTGTTAAAATCAACCATTAAGATATTCAAATACTGTATCAACACTGAGATTGTAACACAGAAGTTTGAATGACTAGAAAGACATATCAATTTAATGTATTGGTTCTTGGATCTAAAAAGAATGCAAAATCAGATTATCAACTTAAAAAATGTGTCTGACTCTGAGGAAAAAAGTTGTACTTTTGTTCAGTTTCAGTGAAATACAGTCAGATTAAGTCTAAAGTCCATTTTTCTGCTTTCTTTTTTTCTTGGATTTTTACATTAAAGTGTCTAAACCAAGGAAATGAATTGGTATTGCCTAGTCATTATTCTATCTTTTGAGCTAGACAGTATGTATATAGACAACCATGACGAAGTGATGACACACTCCAAATTGGCCTAACATTTGAAACACCTGTCCATGGCATCCGCGGATCCAGAGGGGGGCGCAGCCGGCGCGCGCCCCCCGTTCGCGCCGTCAAAAAAAAAAATACACAAGCCGACCGGCCAAAACTGTTGTTGAGGGCAAGGCTAGGTGCCGAGGATCAACCTTATATTATTAATCCGCTCAGATGAAAAGACAGCTCTGTTAATTCTACAGAGTTATTGACTTCAGTATAGATATTATTAGAGATTGATTAGGTTTAAGCGCTGCAACGATACAAGACTTACCTTCCCGCCAGCCCAGAAAGCGGCGCTGGCAATCCAGGTCCGGGGCGGGGTCATCCTCTCCCGAGAAATTTAGTTAGGATTTTCAAGCCATCAAAAATATTCTGGTTGTCATAGTTTTAAGAAAATACTAGTTTTATTATATTGCTTGCTTTGTCATTGTTGCCATACAGCTTAACAACTGTCGAGCAATAAAGTTCATTCATTCATAAACGCAATTTCCTGCATTTCTAAAGGCGAATCTTTTAACGCCGCCATTGATGTTATCATCGATGGGCGGCGGTGACTCCCCAAACAAATTGTTTTTCAGAACGCTGGAAATCAGTAGACTATGCTGTCACACACGTTGCTGTATACTTATCACACGCTGTTTTACTTATATACTCGTGTTTTCAGGTACGTAAGTACCGTCGACCAAGTTTCACATTGGACATGGAAAATACTATTACCGTAAAACCTTTGATAAAACCGGCTACCATATCAGTTATGTTCCCATAGATTTCATTGTTCATTCGTTTGTTCTCGACCGAAGAGTTCGATTTTATGTCGCTAACACCGGGGGTTACCCGCGAACGTTGCTAGCATGGAAAGGTAAGCAAACATGAACTTACAAGTAATATTCCCAGACTGTAGTTTATTTACAAACATAACGTTACAATTGACAACCAGGGTGACCAAGTATGGAACTAGTTAAGTGACGATAGAATAGATACATTTGTGGGTCAAAAAAGCAGGGCAGGTAAATTACCGTCAAAATAGTCCACATGACATCAAGGCCGGTTCAATGTAGGGTCGATGCTAGAAAATTAATGATCCTCCGGTGGCAAAATCGTAACCGCCAGCCAAGACAGTCCTACAGCCATAGAGACTTTTATATAATAGAAATTTGTCTCTACATAAAAGCTGCGTGCTTCGGCTCCCGGTTTGCTTTTACCCTGTACGTACTATTTCCGTTTCCTGCGTATGCGTCGTGCAGTCGTGCTACTTGCCAAATATGAGCTAGCATTTGCGTCAACTGGAGCAAAACCGCGACACAACTTTGGACAAGATGGCTGTACTCAGCTGTACTCGGTGTACTCACTGCATCCAAGCATAAAAGAGGGAGATACGATCACATTGCATGTTGATACACGTTGTAATACTTGTCTATATAAAATCCTAGGATTATAATATAAGACGTTTGGGTGAGATTTAAGTGATTTGTATTGATTTCTGGAAAACATATTAATTTTTGTATGTATCGATGTGTTTGCTTTTGTGCTTTGTTGCGTTGTGATGCTATCAACATTCGTGACTTTCATGTTTGGCGCGAGTTTGTCCCAGTTCAAGATATAACCGCTTGTAGAATCTTTAGCACCGCAAAAAGGGCACAATGAGGGACAACAGCAACATATTTGATTGGTGCTCCTTGTTCGAGCGAAAATTCCCCGCGGACGTAAGGCCGTCGGTACTTTTTTGCCACGGAAATTTTCTTAGAGATTACGGGGGGCGTGCCGCACAGCGGCTCGGC
This sequence comes from Branchiostoma lanceolatum, assembly GCA_035149815.1. Taxonomy (NCBI): domain Eukaryota; kingdom Metazoa; phylum Chordata; class Leptocardii; order Amphioxiformes; family Branchiostomatidae; genus Branchiostoma; species Branchiostoma lanceolatum. The sequence continues at coordinate 12,533,538 of CM068880.1, forward strand.
GTGAGTTTGATGTTTTTGAGGCGTGCCGCGCACCGCCCCCGGTCATGGACTGCTAACAATGCGTAACAGAGAACTCTGGAAGTTCACCGTAGGCTTCCTTCTTATAAAAACAAGGCTGTTGTTCCTGTAAGATTCTTATACTACTGTTGACGGTAATTAGCCTCCCTTTTTAATTTCTTTTGAGACTCAGAGGCAAATCATGGTTGAAGAAGGTAGTTACGTTTAATGCGTCCACATCAACGCCGACAAGTACGGACGAAGATCTACGTGAGGCCAACCCGACTGCCCGTCAGTGGCTACAGCCGTGGAGCGGCAAGATATGATGATGAACGCCAACAAGTGCCAGCGTGGGATCTTTCCCACCACGTCCGCAGCTTCAGTGGAAAACACAAAATGACCGTGCGCATTTCTCAATTTTTTTACCGACTTCGCAGCAAAATGTCTGTCAGAGTCCAGGCCTTCCAAATCAGATTTGGCCTCAATTGACGGGCGGACGCCCCTCTGGCGGATTCTACGTAAAAAAATCTTTATCCCGCCGGGGTTTATTTTGCTCAGAAATGGTTCTAAAATGCACCAGAGAGCATCTAGATTTTAGAAAGTTTCCGGGGGAGGCCCCCCAGACCCCCCCAACGAGAGGGGGTTCCACCCCCTCTCGTGCTCTCCCCCCGCGCAGCTAACGCTGCGTGACATCGTGGCCGAGGTTGCGCCCCCCCGTTCCCCAAATCCTGGATCCGCCGATGCATGGTACTGCAAATTCATTTATCTTAGCAGCAGTTTTATTTGGGAAAATAATTTTTTTTTGTGCTTAAAAGTTTAAATTCATGGTTGAAACATTTCTGTAATACAGTAGTACTACTAATACATTGGAAATGCATATTCGTGTAGCCTGTGGTACACAGTCTACTGCTACCTGGGTCTGATTGGGACTCCTACGAGCCTAAATAGCTAGAAGCTTGATTTTGTCAAGCTATTATTCTTGCCGTCAATAGATTTTCAGTGGAGAGGTCATGTCGAAAACTGCAAACGTTCAAAGATTTACAGTTTAAAAGGCTCAGGTTGCTGGCATTTATCCATAGCTAATATCAATTTCCGATTTTAGTAGATCTATAAATGTTGGATATCAAAGCTAACACACAGTAGTGAAATTTGTTTTGGTGCCTTTTCCAAAAGTCCATGCAGTTTGCATGTTGGAACATCCAACGGTATAACTATAATTGATCCTATACCTAGCTTAGGCAGGGAAGGGTTAAAACAAATAAAAGGGCCTTGGCAGAAAAAAGCTAACAAGTCAAGTTCTCGGAAGAGTTCAGGACCTGGCTGAACTAATTCAATTAAATTTGTTTGTCAAAGCCAGGCTAGAAACCTATTCCAAGTAGTGGCATTAACCAGTTTTCTATAGAAACCGGTTCCTTAAAACGTGGATCCAACCAGTCCATTCAGTCAGATATCTAAATGAGGTGTGGGCCATTGTTACAGGATTATAGTGATTTTCTTGTTGTAAGTGCTGTATTGAAGGGTACATTTTAAAGAGCCACAGCTACTAAGATTGATGAAACCAAAGCAAGAATTTGACTGTTGCAATGCAATATCTAATGTAGGGGCATCCATTGTAAACAATGGGCCCTGCTGGGAAGACACAAATTGAAATCATAAAACAAAATGCAAAGCTATAATTACCACAACCAAGAAAGTTGTGTTTTCAATAAACAATTTGCTCATGGTTTAACCTTCTCTCTGTTGAAGTAGCCGTTTGGCACCAAATTTGCATTGGTCAGGGTTAGGCAGTGTGTTAGGCAGCAGGGAGAAGGTAAATTTATAGGTGACTTTGACGCCAAGGTAATGGTAATGATTTTTGTCCCAGGATAACCTAAGATCAATGTGATAGTCAATAATTTCCCTCAGAAGGAACGCCCCTTTGATATCCATGGTTTCAGAACAAATGATTTTGAGAATTCGGTTGTCACGAACGGAAGAATAATCATTCTCTCTTTTGTAATTTGTGCGTCTTTTGCAATCAGTGCTTCTAGATTGATGTCTGGCTTAATGCGCCAAAAATAGTGATTAACGTTAAATGATTTGCACGACATAACAAGAATAAACTGTATTCTACTGTTGTACAGATTATACAATTTTGCAACCTTGCTGTAATTTGTATATATAGATGGAAGGCGAATTGATAATTCTTGCAATGTGCTAAAAGTAGTGATTGACGTTAGATAATTTGCATGAGATAACAAGAATACAGTTTATTTCATTTTAGTACAAATTATGCAATTTTGCAACCTTAAAGCTGTAATTTGTAGATATACATTGAAGACAAATTGATAATTCTTGCAAGGTAGATTTTTAGATTCTCTGTATGCACATGGAGCTTGCTCTACTGATAAGACTTGGTTGTTACGTATGTATCACCAAAGGTGCTTTTGGGGCGTGATATAATTCCAATGGTTGCCCCTGAGTTATCGCTTCTCCGGAATTATTCATCTGGGAAAGGTTCGGTAAATGAAGCCACAGATTCCAATATTGCCTCTAGACTTGAGAAGTGTGACTGGAATACAAAGAAGGTAGCTCTTGTCATCCAGGTCACAGGATGGTAAAATGCCTCGAGCTTCCAGCCAGAAAATTTAATCAGGATATCTTCTCTTGCAGCAAGGTCTTTGATACGGTTGCTTGTACGACTTTTAATGGATAGCCTCTCTTATTCGACGAAATTGCTGTCAGAAATGCAGGAAATCTGGTATAAAACTGATACTGTAGTTGACAGGTATATGTACAAAAGGCCAATATTACAACTTCATATTGTTTATAAAGCTATTAATGTGTAGCCTCTTTTGTTTGGCGGAATTGCTGCCATAAAGGCAGGAAATATGGTATAAAACTGATATTGTAGTTGACAGGTATATGTACAAATTTAAAGGCCAATATTACAACTTCATATTATTTATAAAGCTATTAATGTATAGCCTCGTTTGTTTGGCAGAATTGCTGCCACAAAGGCAGGAAATCTGGTATAAAACTGATACTGTAGTTGACAGGTATATGTACAAAAGGCCAATATTACAATTTCATAATGTGTAGCCTCTTCTGTTTGGTGGAATTGCTGCCATAAACGCAGGAAATCTGGTATAAGGCTCTCTTTACATTATACTTTTGCCGTCAGCGCCACTGGCGTCAGCGCCACTGGCGACAGCGGGAACCCCGTGTAAAGACAATTCCCGTCGACGTAGTCCCGCTGTCAACAAATTTTCTCCCGTCAGCTTCGAAGCCGTCTAAAGAGAATACGTCGGGCTCGCGTCAGCGGGAGTCAGGGTTTCGGTGATTAGCATAAAGCACGCGTTGATTAGCATACTGTAAGTCTACTTAGATCCCGGTATATATATAGAGAGAGAGATTCGCGGGATCCGCGGCGACTTTTGTGCCGTGCATTCATTTCCCCGCGGATATATTTATCGTACTTGTGCCCCCCTCCCCACATTTACGAGTGATGAGCATGGAATATCTATACATAAACAAGGCTTTGCGTTGTAGTTTAATACGGGCGGGGAGACGCCGTCTACCGTTGTACAATCATACAATTTTGTTTCTTGCTTTTGTTATGCTTACGCCCGATACTTTCTACAAGATGGCGAAATGCAAGCACCGCAGGTGTCTGTCAGATTTCCGGGCGGTGTGTCTAGAGACGTCGCGACAGCGGCCTCCCGACAGCGGGAAATTTCGCCGCTGACGCGAAAAACGTAATGTAAACTGCGCCTAAAGCTGATATTGTTATTGACAGGTTTATAAACAAAAGGCGGTCATTAAAATTTATATGGACGTATTTGCGGTAACCTGATAATTTCAAATATGTGAAGTGATAAATGTAAATTGATTCTGACTGTCTTAATGTATTGGATGCAACATAAATTTGATTATGAATAACCACAGCAAAGCATATCAACGATTTTTCCCACTTATTGGAATTTATTGGGACGTTTTACATTGTGAATATTAATGTTTATGGGCAGAACCATAATAATTTCATCTTCTCTGTTATGCTTTTAGTGAATGAAAAAGTGTGATTGTTGAGTGCTAAGATTTTGTGAAGTGTAGCTTGTAAAAATATACTGTAATTCTTGATTCGTTAACGGTACATGTAACTTAACTTTAAAATGGTCTAAAATTTCATCATCGCAAATATTTGATTAACAACATTTTAGACAGTGATGTTTGTTCCTACCATTAAAATTAAATGCTGTGAACTACCCCTTTCCCCCAAACCGCTAAAATTACCTACCCCAATATTGAATGGATTTACAGCATCATACTTGTAGATCACAACATATTATTTGAAATAAAAAAAATTGCGAGGTTAATAAAGTTTGCTTTTCTCTGACCTTCTGAATTGTCTCCTGGATTGACCCCTAAGTTGAAACGACAATCTTTTATCCCATTGTGAAAAGCTAATAAAAGCAGTAACTATGTGACCCCTGCATAGCCCGCATGTTTCATCCTGACCTAACTTTTATCTTGTCGTCTACGTGACGAGCATGTGTTCATCAACCCATGTGACATTGACTTTCTCCGAGATTTCGTCAGAACCAGGGCTCGAAATTGATTTTGTTGGAATACTGTAATTCACTTCATCTTCACGGTAGCAACATTTCACGGTGTAAGGAAAATTGACATTTTCACTGAACTTTAACTTCACGGTGGTGGCAAGTGATTTATAAAATGGATGTGTGAAGGAATCATAAATAATAACAACAGTTTTTTTCACGTTGATGATAAGTTCACACTACAGAGGTGACTGTGAAAACAGTGAACATAAAGTTACAGTGAAAGAAACAAGAATTACAGTCGGTGCCCATATCCTAATAAATGTAAGTGCACAGAAAAATTTTGGGTGCACATATTAAAGGTACAAAATGTAAAATTTCAGCAAAACCCAATTACATGTTTTCCTCTCTTTACAGGATGAATATGAAATTCTATAGCTTCCTTCAAAATTTTGAACTAGTAATACAGCAAAATTTTGATATCTTTTCTCACATGTAAATGCCAAGAATATGCTTTATACCAATGTACCTTTACATATGTTACACAAATATCTAGGTGCACTCACAGTGAAAAATTAGTGCACAGTTCCAATATTGGGTGCACAAAAATGTCTATGCATTTTGAGCCCTGAGACTTGAACCATGACCTTTCTATCCTATTCCAGTCTTGTCTGACCTCCAACTTTCACAGAATTACAACTTGATGTTTCATTACTAACCCTATCCTTGCCCTGGGATGTAATTGTATATTCGTTATTCAAACAGTGTCAAAGGTGTACGGAATTTTGGTTAAAGCTAATGTAATAGTAGACTTGTGCATCGGAAGGTTTTAGACATTCTGGGTCAAAGTGTTAGACTAATTATGTGTTTCTCATTTTAGCTCTGCCGTCTATTGTAGGTTAGGGTAAAGGCTGGGACTTGTACTCATAACCTTTGGTTCAGCAGGGGTATTACTTTCCCAAACTAGTGCCAGGTACAAGGTACTAGATCTGTCTCCAGGACTTCAAGTTCACTATAGAAATATGCTTGTTGGGACAGAGAAAACATTTCACCCCATCTGTCTAAAAGATCTGAACTTCATGAGATGAAACTGAAAATTAAATTACTGTAAATGCAGAAGTATTCGCTATTATATAGTTTTTTGTTCGCCATTTTCGCGGCGACCGCTTCGATCACCGCGAAATTAAAACCACCGCGAACATTTTTGTTCAATACTGTAGCAGTATGTGACTACAGCACTGCCGCGAACTTAAAACCACCGCAAACACTCCATTTTCCCTTTAGCGCAAAATAAAAACCACGTGAACTTAAATGCATTTACAGTATTTTAAGTTCAGAATGACAGGTATAACACCGAAAATCGACAACGGTGACTCCTAAACAATGTGTGGGACAGGAAAAAACATTTGAAAGCTGGAGACATCCCTGCAAGGCACTTAAAGACCTAGGCTGGGAAACCGATACACTTGAGACTCCTTGCAAACTGTCTTACAACATTCAAGACACAATACAGGCTGACTGGGTCACATCGTCTGACCCCTGTCAGCTCAAACTCTGTCCCAAGGACTTTTTATCTGATGCAGACATATCCATGGGGACAAACCATTACATTTTCAGGTGAAGGAAAACTTCAACAATAGACTGAGAGCTGTCCATTTTGAAAAAGGCTAAATTTAAATATCCAACGCGGAAATAATTTGGACTTACCCAATTTTTCGGCTGACATGAACTTTCATGCTAAGGCCACACCAATTTAATTTCTTGGTTAACAGATTTTTATTTTTAATCTTAGCAAAAAAAAGAATCATGCAAACAGAAGGCTGGGGTGAAAACTTGCACCTGACCCTGTTCACTCCCTGATACTGTGTGCATGAAAGTAAATACATTCCTCTGAGATTCTGTTTCCATGTTGTTTTTTCAATCTAGCATTTTTTTAAATTTTTTTTATTCCGTTAACCAAGAAAATAAATTGGTGTGGCCTAATCTTTCCATTTTGTTTGTTTTGCATAACCAGTGAAACATCAATTTTGTACAGTAGCTACAAGCTAGGAAAGACCAGACTGTAATGTTTGATCCACTCACACCAGGAAGGACCCCTCGTCTTTTGGATAAGTGTGGTGGGTTCTTTGATGTACTCGAGGTGTGGCTCTACTCAAACACGAGACCTTTGGCTTTACGATCTGCATGGGGGCCCTGATTACGATTTACGTTAAATTCAGGAAGGCTCATAATGCTTTACGCTAAATTCAGGAAAATTGATGATTTTAAAGTACACAAACACCAGATCAGAACAAGCTATCTGCCACCCAAAAATAAAGACCACAGCACGTCCAGGTCAAAAGATACAAAAATTGAAGTTCTGCTGCAGTACCAAGGTTACAGACCAGGGGCCCAAAATCGACCTTGAGTTTCGGCTTCACAACACCCGCCCACATACCAAATATCATTGTAATCCATCAAGAGGCTCTTGAGTTATGCTGACTGGAGTGGTGCAGAAACACAAACACACACACACACACACACACACACACACACACACACACACACACACACAGACACAACCAAAACAATATCTCCATTTTTCATGGAGATGATAATCTAGAATACGAAGACCAGATGCATCTAGGCAATGGCAGGAAATTTCGTATGGGGAGCTGGGGTGTTTCTGACCAAATTTTCACCATGTCCAGCACTGAAGGCCTGGCAATTAATCCTATTCCGCTTGTAACAGTATCCAAGACACTTGTGAGATTTGATCTACTGTCCACTAATGTAAACCATTTGTCCATACACATGTAACCTGTTTATGTTATGTATCTATTTTCCTTATCATTCTTTATCGCAGTCAAGTTCAAGTTTGTTGGACAGTCTTATCAAAGGCAAAACAAAGTGTTCGTATCAAATCCATAGTGTTTTATGTAAGGTGGACAACCTTGACCTGTATGTACATTTATTCTTGACAGGGTTGTCTTCAGCTTTAGATTTTTTCCGTCCCACTCGTTGTTTGGAGCTTATGTTTTTGATTTCTGTGTTAAATCTGTCATTTTAAGTTTTTTTTTTATCAATTTCATGTCAAGAAGACTGCTAAAGTTGAGATTTTTTGGACGGATAGGGTGAAATTTTTGTCCGTCCCAAGAAGTAGATTTCCTTGCCAGGAAAGCCCTAATGCCTGAGCCAAGATCTGGTTTTCCCATCTGGATGTCTAGTTTTCTGGTGCAAGTATGGGAACACAGTTGTATGGGTACAGGGAGTCCTCATACATGAATGATTGATTTGTGTGTGTTATACATGTAGAGGAGGGTTAAACAGATACTGTAAATCACTTAAAATTTGCTGGGACTTGACCTTCTCCCTGCTGCCTAACACTGTAGCCATTGCTAATTTTATCTAGCAAGGTGAAGGTTAAATTCATGGTAGGAGGGAAAAGGAGGAATTTGCATTGTTTTAACCTTTAGCACACTGAAGTAGCCGTTTGGCACACCATTCTCTATTGGTTACAGAGTTAGGTAGCAGGGAGAAAGTTAAGTTTGTGATTGAAACAGTACAGTAATACAGTAACCATTGCAAATTTTCTTCAGCATGGAAAATGTTCATTTCGAACTCCCAAAGAAAGCTGCCAACTTAAAACCGCAGCAAATATTTCACATTTTACAGTAGTTCAAGGAAATCTCTTACCCCATAAAATGAATAATTTCTATTACATTAACTTCACCACATATCCTGGGTCAGATATTATGTGCACTATGCACATATCAGTAGTCAGAAATCATATCCATAGCTACTAGCGGCGAGATTGCATCACCCAATATGTCAATTTTGTCAGAAATCTACCCAACAAGCAATCTCCAGTAGTGCTCCATAGGTGCCTCCATGTAACAATTTGTCACTGATGTATATATGGGGTTATCAAGGCCCTACCAATATATTTTGTTGGTTCACGGTTTGATAAAGATAATGCTGTGATGCTGAACTAAGAAAGTCATACCAGAAAATTAGAAAAATAAAGAGTCGGGAAAGTGTGTACCTTGGCACATTCAGTTGAAGAGAATATGGTCATAATATGTTGGTATCTGTATCTATATAGCCAGTTAAACTGCCCTTCAATGTAACATACCAGCATTACAGACAAGCGGGTAGTTGTAGCTTGTCATATTACAATGTCATATGACCTGTCACACCAAACATTTGCACATCTAGCTGCAAACGTTGTCTAAAGCTTTCAGCCCTTTTGTTCATTCTGGACTTCTTGCAGATCTTTTTTATTAAGAAATATGAGAAATAAGGCAAGAGTTGTATGGAATGGTTCAAACTTTTTGCTGCTGTATTTTGTACCAAGGCTAAGTGGTACATGTATATTCATCTGAAATCTGATTTGTATGCAAGTACAGCTAAGGCCCATCCATACATCACAAATGGGCTGTGTCCAAACTCTAGCGAAAAAATCTTTGGGTCTTCAGCTTGTCAGAAAATGATTTATGAGACTAGACCCCATACAAGATGCTATCAGTAGAGGTAATGTTCTGGGAGTGCACTGCCTATCCCACTATCCCACTAATGGCCTTCAGATTTCAGGGTTAGAATTACTGTAAATGCAGAAATGTTTGCAGTGGTTTTATGTTTGTGGTGCACCGGTGAACTCTTTACCGTGAACATTAACCTACTGTGAAAAGCTGTTTCATTGTGTGACGGTAGCACTACTATTGTTTCAAATTTGAACTTAAAACTACCGCGACACATCATTTTCTTGCTACCACGAAATTAAATCCCCGCGAACATTTCTGCATTTACAGTATCCAACTGGAAACTACAATTTGTGAAAATAAAAATAAAATTGCAGTGAATTGAAAAGTATAAATGACTTGTAATCCTGCAAGCTGAAAATTTCATACCTTGTAGTTATGCAAATCATTCCTATGCCTGATGCTGTTTGATATTAAAAATTTAAACTTAAAGGCGTAAGAATAGAATTTTATGGCATAATACTTTTGAGCACTGAAAATGAAATTGTCCTTGATGATAACAATCATAGATTTCATATTTATCATAAGGCTGAGGTTGTATTAATATTAGGACCGGAATCGTGGTTTGAGTATTTGGAAAATTGCAAGTAATACTTCTATCAGCACGATCCATGCTATTTGCTACAGCTATGAAAGGGCATATGCTGATCTTAGAGGGTATTTCTCAAATTCTCATAAAACGCAATGATCCATAAAATGGGAAAAAGAGGAGCAGGCTTGAGATCCATTTTCCGCGGCACGATGATAAATTCCTTGGGAATATATACCGCAGACAACACGTTTTACCGTGGTTGTTAAATTCCACGAGGTTGCAATAAAAATGGAGGATTCCAAGGTCACTATTGATCTCGGCGCAGTTTTATGTATCTGCGTGCTGTTTCAGACATATCTTATCAGGACCGAAATAAAGTATAACATGTGATTCTTGATTCCATCTGCGTATATGTTATTGCAATGTTGTAGCTGACAGGAATATATGATATTGTGAGCCGTTATGAGTCCGTCTTCCCAAGAGTATACAGTCAAACCTGGTCTAACGACCACGTCCAAAAGACGACCATCGGCTCAAGACGACCGATTTCGGTCAGTCCCGATTTTTTTCCCCATAGACACAAGCATTAAGCAATGTGTAAAAGACGACCGCCTGTCTTGTGTGACCGCGACCAGCCCCAATCTGGACCGAAAGCGACCAAAATGTTACCGAAGACGACCGCGTCATTTCCAATGTGTGGCGGCGTCGGTTATTATGCTAAGTTGCCGGAAATCACGGTTGGTCGGCATGTTTCGCTGCGCGGAAAAATCAAAATGGCGCTCGTGGTCATAGGTCATCGGGAATACTCTACTATTATGTGGGTGGGACTATAGTGTGCGGTGTGATTTACCGTACATTTAATTGCACAAAATGTTAACTTATTTCATCAAAGACATTCTTTGAATGAAGGAAATATGTATCCATACATCATATTTTATTTGTAACATTTCATTCCGTAGATAACATTTTTTTTAACACAATGCTCGCCTATGCTTCAAGTGAAGTGTCCCAAGTAAACAACGTCTCGCTAGAGGTATTTTGTCAGCAATTTTCTAGCGTTTTGGCGGTTTTGGACATTTAAAACCCACATCAGGAGCAAAAACAAAACATGCACGATATTTTCATGGATAACATTGCTAGAAAGAGCCAGTATTTTCTCTGCGGCGCTGCCGATCTTGAAAGAATGCTCTCGAACCTTTTTGCTAAAACCCAAGCCGCCATTTTTTTTCGGCCACGCCGGCGAATTCTTTTACACAAAGAACCTTGTCGGAAAAATACAAACGCCGGTTCGTGATTATTAACTTGAAAGAAAGGTTGGTAGACAACTCGGGCACCGATTGAACCGACCAAGGGCACAATAACATTTGATTTTCCATGGTGCCTTGATTCCAAGCCAAGCTTATGATTGCACTGTGCTGATTTTCTTTGAAGAACAAAGGAAAATGGCGACCAAGGTTTCAGACAACTCTCTAGCTAGTGCTTTAAAAAGGGTCGTTTTCAAGCGGGGTTCAGTTCTTTTCGTACGAACACGATGGCGAGCAAACCGAAGTTGGAGAAGAAGACGTTGACGTTGGGAGAGAAGATTGAGGTGATCCGGCGGTACGAGAAAGGTGGGGTTGGAGCGCGTGGCCTTGCCCAGGACTTCGGCGTGGGGAAGACTCAGATTCAGAACAGAGAAGACTGGCAGGAAGGCAGACTAAGATTGATCAATTCTTTAAGACTAAGTAAATTGTTCAAGACCTAGTGGTGAAAGATGTATAAACTTTACAATGTATGTTAAGTATGTAATGTATGTACATGTATGTAACATTTGATCAGTTTTGTATGGACCTAATTTATGTAATATGTCTAGAATGTAAAACTCATGTAAAGTACTTTGCACCACATGTAATTAAACACCATTAACTTTGAAATTTGTGTGTCTGTCGTATCTTGTCATTTTGCATTATTTCTAAGAAGACCACTTGTCTAAGATGACCACTTTAGATAGGTCCCCAGGGTGGTCGTCTTAGACAAGTTTGACTGTATGTATAAAGTTTGAGATATGGTGTTTGACTAGACCAATTTATTTTCTTTACAATCAAGGACATTTATATGAATTATGATATCCTTGGTACAATCAATGAATATCTAATGATACTGGTAACTTGACTGCTTTTCTGAGTGATATGGTTTTTCTTTTTTATACTTCTTATCTTGTGATAGATTTTTTTCCTGTTATTTTTGTCCTGTAAAGGTATTTTTCTATTCTGTTATTTTGTGATTGGTATTTTTTCTATTTTTTAATCTTGCAATTGTCTGGCTGCTATATTGTTATATTTTTATAAAATATTATGTATAAACTTACGCAGACAAAACATTACAGATGAAAGAAGAATGTTGCTTTATCATTTTTTAGAATTAATATCACTGCAGTTTCCAGTGTTAAAATAATTTTAAAGTTGACAGAAAATTTTGTTCACGAAAACTTTAAAAAAAAAGTAGTTTCCTTCCCAAGCACATTTTTCCCCCTGAAATTGAAGTTTGAAAAATGAATTTTTAGGAAGTCAAGGTTATAAATATTATCAAGGTGTGATGCAGTGCCAAATTCCTTCCCAATCCAAGTCTGTGGGTGAGTTATATGTAATTTGCTGGCAAATATTGTACTTATCGGGTGCCGCATTTGAAAATCCTCGTAAAAATTCCTGTCAAATAGACTCTCCTGTATACTTAGAGGTGCATTTAGCCAAACGTAACTACTTGCAGCTGTTACTGTGGTACTAAAATGAGCCGCAATTGCCGAGGTCACGAAACCGCATGATTTACGTCTGCTTGGATGTGAATGAATTGGCCATAAGGGGGTAATCCACAATTGACTGATTGCAGCAGTCCCCTCTAGATTGAATTGGGTACACAGTAATTCGGAAGGTGAAAATCTATTCAAAATGCTTCTTAATTTCATGATATTAATCTATGCAAGTCAGGTAGCACTACCCTGAAGTTTTCAATATTACTTATAACCCCATGTAGTGTTTGATATTGCTTATTAAATATTAATGACTTTTCTTGGATCACAGATTCCCTGATCTTAAGACGTATGAAAGTTTGTGATATCAAGTAGATACATGTATGTCTTCAGTCACTGTCTGATGATAAAGCATTTGAAAAGCGTATGATAAACCATAAGATTGTATCAGTATATTCTACTTCTTATTTGATATGCTTGGGCACACTTCTTGCACTAGATTTGTCTTAACAGGGTATTAACATACAATTCAGAGGTTTTGAATACTTTAAATGCATTTAAGTTCGCGTGGTTTTTATTTCGCGCTAAGGCGAAAACGGAGTGTTCACGGTGGTTTTAAGTTCGCGGCAGCGCTATAGTCACATACTGCTACAGTATTGGACAAAAATATTTGCAGTGGCTTTAAGTGCACGGTGAAATGGTCGCCGCAAAATCGCGAACATAAAACCACCACGAACATTTCTGCATTTGCAGTATATTTATGGGGAAAAAACAGACATTGATTGAGACGCACGTGTTACAAAAAGGCGTCCAAATCGTGCTCGGGACAATTTTCACATTCCTGAAGCATGCCTGGGAGCAACTTATCTAATTGAGAATGCGAAATACCACTCATGCATATGTACAGGTGAAGATGTAGACATAGCTGTGGGCTAAATGTAGTCTGGAAGATCAGCTGAACATCTACAGATTAACCTCTGAAATCTCCTATCTTTGTCAAGGACAGTGAGGAATGAATTATGAATTCTTTAGGTTTTTAACATGCTGTCTTCATTTTAGCTCAGAGAGTCTCTATCTTTTTGGAACAGCATTATTCTTTTTGTGAAATGAATGTTAATCGAATCTATACAAAAGACAAATTTTTGTTCCATCCATTTGATTATCATTGATTCGAGATTGTTTAGAATTAGATTGATGCATTTGTAAATGTTATCTACTTGAAAAGGATGTCATTTGCGGTGTTTGGAAACTGAGACGCAATATTCACAGGTTTCAACTTTATTCGTCTTTTCCAAGATTCATATTAAAGAGGTTGATATCATTGATATGATGACATCATGATATTTGTGTATGTAAATGTAAATGTAATTGCACATCAGATAGCCTTACCAGATATCACACATATTATGAGGCATGCATGGAATACAAAACAATGAATAACATAATTATAAATTATTAACATTAAACAATATTTTACAATTGCTCATTTTGAAGCATTGAACCTCCAGGGTTTCACCAAGGCCAGGGAAAAACAAATTGGTTTTCAAGTCAGGGCTCGAAATTCATTTTTGAGAATACCAGAAGGTGCTAGTACACCAATCCAAAATATCTTGGTGCACAAAAAGAATGTTCGGTGCACAACACGAAATACTGTAGAATATCACAATTGTTAGCAAAATGTAATTACAAACCCTACTGTCTCTCTTCAGAACTTTAAATTGCTATTCTATTGCTACATGTAACATAAAAATAGTAATACTTTAAAGTACAACAAGGGTTATTTTGCTTTTTCTGATCCTTAAATTTCAAGAAAATCTTGTGTTGTAGTAGTGTACAACATGTACAGTACAATGTACATTTACAGATGACCCCGGGCCCTTGTTAGTCACTTAAACACCTTCTGAGGGTGGGAGAAACCCAACAGTTTGGAAAGAAAGAAAGAAAGTGGGAGGTTGACTTTTGTTGGATCGGAGTTTAAGCTTACTTAATTCTTGATTTAATAATGGTTAATTAATTTCAGCGACTTTCACGGTCAATGTTCAACCGCTAAAATTTCATTATCGCAAATATTTGATTACTCTTTCTGCTAAGGCAGGAACTCTCTTTCCACCGTTGAAATTATATTGTAAATGCCTAACTACTGTAAATACAGAAAAGCAGAAAAAACAACAGCTAATATTTTTGCCTGTGTTTCTGTAACGCTACTATTGTTCAGTTTCAAAAAACCACTGCAAACTTAAATGCTTTTTACAACAGTATACCATTTCCCTAAGCGCTAAAATTACCGACTGCAATATTAAATGGATTTACAGTATTAGGAACATTATTGAAAGAAGGTTTTAATCAGTTAATATAAATTTTGTCTTTCTTAGACCGTAAGATTATTAAGTATAACTATAAGTTAAAGCATTGTTTGTTACTGGAACTCTAAATGAATGCACCTGTAATTGTTATTGCTCACCTGTTAATAAGGCATACTTTTAACAGGTGTGACGACCATTAAAAGTTCAAGCTGAATAAGCTATTCAGTCCTGCCCTTGCCCCGAAGCAAGTACAAATAACGCATGTTTAAGCTGCAGTTGAAGATGGGTGCCCGGTCATTGACTTTACCTCTGTACTTTGAAAGGGTCTGAATGCTCTTTTCCGTAATGCGTAGGCAGCCTATTTTTATTTCTTGTGATTCGTAAGGCAAACCGTCTTAGTCATGTAAATCGTAGGGTGGTAAGCAAATTTTGCGTAATGTACTTCCTTGATTTTAGCGTAATACAAAAGGGGTTCTTCTGAATTCAGTGTGAAGTGTTGTCCGGACCCCCCAAGCAGACCCTCTTAAAGGAACGAGAATTAAGTAGAACACCTTCTGTCAGTGGGTACATAAAATTTGGCAACTTGCAGTCTGGTTTGGCGATGTTAACAAAGAAACAAACACGCCCTCCCTTCTTTGCTCGCACAACATGAACATGGCTTCTGTAGTGCTTCTTGTCTTGCTGTTGTTCTTAACGTTATCTTGTTTTCCTTTAAGAAGGTATTCCTTAAGGTAAACTCCAAGATAATACCTCTTGAAGTAGACTTTGAACTTGAAACTGGGACTGTGTCTTGAGTAGAGCCAAATCTTGAGAACCCCTCCAGCTTTCAACAGCTCATCTGGAAACCATGCATTAGGCCGAAGAAAAAAAATGCTGCGTTTCTGGTTACATTCCTGTGAAATTTAGGGTCAGTAGGTACACATGTAGGATTCTCTTAAAAAAAGGATCTGGCCAAAGGGATCCAACAAATACATTTTAGCACTGTAAAACTGGAATGCATAAGGCACTAATAATATTTTCATCATGATATTGTAATCATATAGATATACATGTACACTGTACAAGCACTAATATATTAACCTTCTCCTTGCTGCCTAACTCTATAACCAATAGGGAGTTGGGTGCCTAAAGGCTACTTTAGTGTGCTTAAGGTTAATGAACTTCAAATGAAAAAAATATAATTTTACTGTGTATTCTTATATCAACTGTAGACTAGTCCTCATCTGTGAATAGAGCATAAAATAAGTCTGTTTTAAATATGATGTTTTAGGATGGGACTAGGCAAAGGTAAAGGTTTTACATATATCATCACTCATATGTTTTTAAATCCACTTTTTCTCATGAATCTATGAAAGTTGACCTGTAAATTGCTAACACATTCAACATTGGACTTGTCCATTTTTGTACGTCCAATATTTTTTTCGTGTTGACTTTTATTTTGACAATTAACAGTTCAACTTTGATTCAAAATAACTTCTAGACTACCAACACAGACTAGTCCAACATTTTTGTCCCTTGCCAGCAGCCAACCAAAAAAAAGGCCAGGGTCGACATATTTTTGCTAGAGTTGGTTCTGTAACCAGAAACAGAACATTTTTTTCCCTAGGCCCTACTGTTTGATGCCCGCCCCTGTGTGTGGCAGCTGTTACTGTAACTTTAAACACACTGATCCTGGTATGTCAGGAGGTGACGGCACTGTACCACTGTGTACCAGGAAGTACAAGGCACAAGCTCTGCCTGTCACTCAAGGGGAGGGAATAATGAATGGGGCCTGCATGCCTTTATCCACAAGTTGGAATCAACCCTCAGTTACTGTAAAATGCATTTATGTTCGCATGGTTTTTATTTCGCGCTAAGGTGAAAATGGAGTGTTTGTGGTAGTTTTAAGTTTGTGGCAGCGCTATAGTCACATACTGCTACAGTATTGGACAAAAATGTTAGCGGTGGTTTTAAGTTCGCGGTGAAACGGTCGTTGCGAAAACCGCGAATTTAAAACCACCGCGAACATTTCTGCATTTACAGTACTTATTCAATATAAGGCGTAATTGGTCAATTCATGAGTTTAGTGTGTTGTTATTGACAGGAAAAATGGACGTATAGCTGATGGCGTGTCTGTCTGTGTGTGTCTATGTATCTGTGAGTGTGTTTCTGGATTTTGTAGTCAACATAAGTCAAGAACCTCTGGATGGATTACGAGGAAATTTTTCATGTGTGGGCGCCCTGGTATGTGATTTTGGTACTGCAGCAGAACTTGCAGCTCAGTACTATGGTCTTATTTTTGGGATGCTTCTGGACTTTCCATGATTTGAAATGATTGTGCCAAGAATTTTGTGAGGCTTGTATCACATTATTCCCCTTGCAGACCCTCACGAAATAATGTGACCATGTTTGGTTAGGTCTGGTGTCATAATTTCCTTTGCTAAAGAGGTTCCGTTTTTACTTGCATTGGTTTGAAGAGGAAAGTTAGAAAAGACATGGGTAGATTTTTACATCTTTATTATAAGACTGAATGTGATGAATATGATATTCAAAGCAAAGACAGCTTTGAACATTTCCCTGAGGTACTTATATATAAAAATGATAGTTTTATATACCGTTATGCATAATCTAAGTGGGTTCTGTCTGTTGAAATGCATTACCTGAAACTCCTTTGACTTGAGTGATCCAAAGAGACTCAAAAATGAGGTCAATGAGGAGAATGTTACTTTGAAATATTTCTTTATTGATTTTCATGGGATTGAGGTTATGGGTAGGTCACAGTCTGAGGCAATGGTCATAAGAATTAAGAAAACCATCAACTACATTGTATAGAGAGGGTGGATAGGTAGGAGTTTGCAAAAAAAGATTTATTATTATGTATGTAGTAATCAGGCTGTCTATAGGACCCGTCCCTCCGTCACGGGACGGAAATTTGCTTGTTGGAAATGAAAAAATTCAACCCAACAGTCCAAAAAGTCTGTACTTCATGACGTGAAATTGATGAAAAATGTATTTCTGTTTGGTTAAAATGACAGATTTTTCAATGAAAATTAACAGCATGGGCTCCCAAACAATACTGTAAATCAATTTAGTAAATTCAGAAATGGTGGTTTTATGTTCACGGTTTTCGCGGCGGCCGTTTCACCGCAAACTTTAAGTCCAAACATCTTTGTCCAATACTGTACATAGCAGTATGTAACTATCGTGCTGCTGCAAACTTAAAACCACCGGGAACACTCCATTTTTCGCCTTAGCATTTACAGTAAGTGAGACAGGAAAAAAAATCATAGCTACTACTAGAGACAGCCCTGGTAGCAATTTAAAGTCTGAGGGAATATTTTCATTGATTTATCATATCTTGACATATAGCCAAGGTTACCTAGCTAGCCAAGGGTATTACCAAGGTTGGCCTGTAAGTTGGGAACTATGATAGGATTTGGCCATTGTGGACACAGGGGTATATTCCTACTGTAATCAATACATTCTTGCTCAAGGTTTGACTCTCCTCAAACACTTAAAACTTGTCACTTTATTGATTTCCATTAGTTATGCCTTATGGTGAGAGCCTAGCTTTTTCTAATTATAAGAACTTCAATAATACAATACAAACATTACTTTTAGTTCAGACAGTTAGAATGACTAGAGGGGGCCTGGATGCTTTAAAACAAATTTAAATTGTAGCCAGCTGTTTTGATTTATCGTAATTAATATTTACAACATGTAAATGTACCCTCCCTACCCACCAGTGAACTAGTGACCAGAAAAGAACAACACTCTCATATCCTGACCAGTAAAGACGTACTTGTCACAGCTGTACATGGGCCTTAGTATCTAAGTAAGCCAGTTGTTGGTTAAGGTTTATTACCTCCAGGAAAGTGGTTCACCTCTGACGGAGGTACTGTTTTTGTCTGTTTGTCTGTTCTCACCTACATGTATAACTCGAGAGTTTTTTTAGGGAATTGTTTGAATTTTGGCCTGTGGGTAGTTATTGAGGCCCTGAAGAAACATGGGAATTTTGGCCCTCTAGCAACATTTTCAGGTACTGCATCATTACAGACTGAAAGGATTGCTGTACAGCCCATTATACCAGTTAATGCTTGTTTCAGCATTGAAAGTATAGCCATGTATGTACATGTACATATATTTGTGTGTGATTCCCTGGTATATTTTTATTAATTTGTTTTAAACAATTATCACTAGGTACATTTATTTGAGAATAGTACAGAACATTGATCAACTTCCTCACCCCTTTCAGACCCTCTAGCGCAGCCAGAGCCGGCGACATGTCGGAGTAACCAGTTTCAGTGCGAGAACAAGCGTTGCATCCCCGCCGGATGGGTTTGCGACGACGATTACGACTGTAACGACGGAGACCTCAGCGATGAGACGGACTGCCGTGAGTGGCTCTGGTTGGCCGTCTGGTGGCCCTTGGTCGTCAGATCCTCGGTTTTTCCCAACCCTCCGTGTGGTCTAATCTTTGTGTTTCCTTCATTATCGTCTCATACTCATTACTGATTTTGTTCCTTTGTCCTTTAATTGCGTGCAGAAAGGGTCTTTTGAAGCACAGAAAAAAGTAAAAAAAGAAGGAATTTCAACTCAAATTTACACGTCAGACTCATTCAAATAGGACAATCCCATATTTACCAGTGTTGACTTTTTGTCAAAAAGTCCACAGAATCACACTCATTTACTCCAAATTTAAGATGATTAGAAATGGTTTCCTTGCATTTGTTTTGTCAGAATGTACAGAAATTTGACAAAATTCTGATTCCACTTTTCCATATAATTGGGACCATCCTTTCTGCACCATACAGTTGTAAATGAAGCAGTTTTCTCCCCATCCCATCTAATAAGTACAACTGTCTCCTAACCTGTTTTTATTGACGTTAAACCTTTCATTTTAACTTTCAGCATTTTATTACTGTCGTCTTCATAATGAAATTAAGCAAGCAGCATGATTATACATACATGTATAGTTATGATTCTAATTTAAAGACAATACATTTTATGACTGATTCTTTTTTACTAGTCATACATGTACCTAACTTTGTTCTAACATCATTTGTTTGTTTTAACAGAATGGTTTTGTTTATTGCTGTGTGCTTTTCTAAACATATTTTTTAGCATGATAGCATGTTCAGGAACTGACTTGCCAAGGATAGAATGTTTCTCGAACGGGGCATGAAAAACATCCGACAAAGTTGACTTACAACTTGTGTTTTTCCTAATATTGCTTACATGTTTGTTTTGTTTTTCATTATAACATCATTTGTTGAAGCAGTTACTAACTTAAGTTGTATTTTGTTTTGCTAACCTTCCAATTTGTGTGGAAGTACTAATTAAGAACTTTCATTGTATAATTAAAGTTCTTATAGTATATAATTGATTAGTACACAAATCAAGTCAGAGAACATTGTAAACATTGTACCACTTTTTAAAAGGTTTAGAAATACAGATTCATACATTTCAAAGTTACATTGTATTCACAAGGCTGAGTTCTGGGTCCTTTTTCATCTTTAGTTTATAGCATGAAACTGTGTTTCTAAATTTTACTGAAAAGGGAATAAGGGATAGAGTAACTGAATTGGTATTGCCTATGAATTTACAGTAACTGGAATGATTAGAAATTTTATCAACTTGAATTCTGATTCCACTTTTCCATATAAAAGAGACCCTCCGGTAACTGGAATGGTTTGTTCCAAGGTTGTTGTGCTACTGTAGTTTTGAGACATAAGATGTTGTTCCTCAGGGTTCACGTTTTGTTTTTGTCCTGTTTGTGTACCACAGCGGATAAGACTTGCGGACCGGGGCAGTTCGCGTGCTTGGACGGCTTAACGTGCATCACCAACGGTTGGCGCTGTGACGGCGAGGAAGACTGTACTGATGGCAGCGACGAATCGCCAGACATCTGTAAGTCCACGACACTCGTAGAGAATTAGTTTTACTATCCTCATTTTGAACATTAAGGCAACCACTCAAAAGTCTTTAAATAAACTGTCTGTCAAGATTCTTGAGTGGTTGTCTATGAATGCTTTTAGCTTGTTCAAAATGAATAGATATATTTTTTTATATAGATGTAAATGTATTGTCTTTAATCAGTAGTACCAATTTGAAAATTGTACTCGAAAATAAATTTGATTTCCATTGTAAGTTGTAACTAGCTTATCAGCAGATTTGAAATTTAGATTTTATGATTATGTACAGTGAACAAAATTTGTAAACTTGTCAAATTTGTAAAGTCATAAGTTATCCATATATTGTTAATGATTATCATTAGTGTATAAAACAGAGTAGTGTAATTATTATTTCAATTTTTTTCATGCGGAATGATGATGTATGAGTCTTTTTTTTTTACCAATTTCTTTCCAGAGAAGAGTGCTGAAAAAATTGGAATAAAAAGAGAAAATTTTCGAATCAAGCAATAATTGTTCTGTTTCTCACCAACTCTCCTCTAATTCTAAACGTCCTTCCCAAAGTCAAGGTTGATCTGAAAATCCCGTCTTCCTCGGCTTTGACGTCAAGCCGAGATCTCACCGGATTTGCAGAGCCAGACTTTCCGTTTTGTTTACGTCGTAGACAATCCCTCTAAAATCCCTTTTCCTCTTGGTGGTCTCATGTACCCATCAAATAAACTGCTAAGGGATAAAAAAAGTAATTTTAGAGGGGAATTCTAACAAGTGGCCATTTTACATGGTGTGAATAAAAACAATCACAGTGACTTGAAAAATTGCTCGAAATGAAATTGTGTATGAAAACAGCTAAAAAAACTCTTGAAAATGACTAACTATGTAATATTCTATGTACACTTCAAAGAGGATGTAACTACTTTCGCTTATGAATGAAAACAGTCACTGTGAAAAATTGCTCGAAATAAAATTGTGTATGAAATGACATGATTCATTTTAATGTGCACTTCGGACAGTAGTTTTCAAAGCTTCTAATTACATGTATGCAACCCCTGTTGCATGTTTTTTAATGAATTAAACAGTCACTGTGTAA
This sequence comes from Branchiostoma lanceolatum, assembly GCA_035149815.1. NCBI lineage: Eukaryota > Metazoa > Chordata > Leptocardii > Amphioxiformes > Branchiostomatidae > Branchiostoma > Branchiostoma lanceolatum. Next base: position 12,555,131 of record CM068880.1, read on the forward strand.
AATTGCTCGAAATAAAACTGCGTATAAAACCAGCTTAAAGATGACTTCCCTTTTTTGAAAATGATGAAATACATATTTATGATGTGTACACTTCAAACAGTAATTTTCTTACATGTATGCAATTCCTGTCACATGCTTTTAACTTTTTTTCAAAACTCCTTTTCTCAAAGTAGAATTGTCTTGCAGTGATGTACAATTTTGTTTAATAGTAAAAAATAGCTAGAATGTTTTGTCTTGTTGAAACTGTCAGTGTCTAGCTTGGTAGCTATGTTAGCATCATTAGTATGAATAGACAGCTAGACGAATAGAATGAACATTTCTATAGTGTTACTAGTTAGTTAACTTGTACTTGAATGTACTTTTCTAGAGTGTTACTAGTCAGTGTTACTAGTTAGTTAACTTTCTTATGGTTGAGCAGTCAAACCTGTTAGCTATAGACTTCCTGCCTTGCCTCCCCCTCCTAGATTACCTTGATAGGTGCTAGCCCGTTTTGCGTTGCGAGATTATTCTTTGTAACAGTTTTTTTTTTACTAACCGTGAACGTTTCGTCTATACAATAGTAGCATCATGGTGTGTGCGTTCGTTTGGACCCAACTTCTTCTTTGCCTTCTCATTCCTTCTACCTCTCCTGGACCCATAGGTACCTCGGGTGAGGGTAAGGTGTCTTCTTGCTATTGAGAGAATGTCAGAGGTTGAAACTAGCATCGTAGGACTTGTTCTAAAGTTGTGCATTTGTGAACTCAATTTGTGGACTCAATTTGTTCCTAAAGCCCCTCTCTCACTGGACCCGCGACACATTGGTGACCTCGCTGCAACCGAGTGATTCGACAGTGCGCTCAACAAATTTCATCAATGAAAAATGAATCTTTGAACGCTTTGTCATCTTTTTAGTCATACAAACGTATGTTTTGCAGGATATTCCTATTTTAAAGTCAAGGGTAACACAAGTCCTATTTAGGACGCAGTGAGGTCGCCAACATGTCGCGTGTCTAATGAGATAGGGGCTTAAAGGGTTCCAGATTTTACCATGATTATACACTACCATAATGGAAATGTCCCTTTGTTTGGAACATCAAAAATTACCATTCCTAATTAGGTGTTGTTACAAAAAAATTACATTTGGTATCTACAAAGTTAAGGATTGCTGATCAGGGTATTACCTAGCGGTTACTACGTATCAATTATTAAACTATCCCTGTTTAATTAATGGTTTACTTTGCCCCTTTAACTTCAGGAAATTCAATATAAAAATTGCTTGCTCAAATTTAAAAACAACAGCAACCAGCTAAATCATAGGTCTTTCCCAAAGTTAAAGGAAATGTTAAGTGCATGTATTAAGCTTTTTTGCTCTCGTGTAGATAATATTTTTAGTTTAATCTACATGTATATAACTGTATTATGATATGAAATTACATGTATACAACTCTTGTCACATGTGATATTTTCATATTGTAATCCAGTTGTATTGATTGAATTGAAATATTATTCTTTAATTCCTGGATTACTAATACCGATTTTAACAAATTTACGTTTCTACTACTAGAGATAATACCCTGCTTCTAAATCCAGTGCCATTCTTGAAACAAAAGCTACATACAAGTTATTGCCAACAGAACAAGTCCTATCTTATTCTAGCTAGTCTTTCTGACATGTAGAAAAGAAGCTAATTTCAACCTCTTGATACCTTCTATTTACCTAGACTATTACTATATCTTGATGATATTGGTTTCTTGATTTTTAAAGCTTATTCGGTGTCTTCTTATCTCTGTAATCTTGCACGTATTACTTACCTATCTTTGATTTATTTTGTTTAGATATAACTGTTGTGCTTTATGTTTAGTTTGTGTTATACTAGTTTTTCTTATGTTGTAGGATTGTTTTAGTTCACAAGACTTAGTGTATTCCTATTGTTTAGAAGTGTCTTCCATTTGTTAGGATGTTCAGCCGTGTCTTCCTATTAGTATTAGACATAGTATTAGAATCAGTCTTTTTTTGTGTAAGACTTAAAAGAATAATTTTCCCCAGCATTTTTGACATGTAAAAGAAAAAAAAATTATCTAAAGGAATTGAATACAAAATTCGATCAGCAATGCCATAAACTTTAGCTATATGTATATCCTATCCTTTTAGTTAATCATGTTGAAAATAACCTAGAGACACATAGATAGAATTATCAAGCAGTCAGCAGAAAAAGTAAAAGCATAGCAAGGAGGTAGGATACCATAACTTGGATAGATGCAATGCTTTTTATTCAGTCTCCCCATACATTAAATTTCAGACATGTGCTACTTATTTACACACAGGAAGCTAGTCTAAACTTTTGAGAATCGTAAATAGTCTACAACAAGTATCTTGAAAAATAATGAAACCTCCTTTCCCACAATGTCTATCACCCGATGCAAATGAAATGCATACTAGTGAAACTTGTCTGAATTGAATACAAGTAGACAGGTGGTAGTAGGTGGTAGTTATAGACAGAATTATTTGATACTTGTGTCAATGGGAAAGATAGTGATCACCAAATAATGGCCACCAAAAAGTGAAGGGCCGGCAAAAGTGGCCACATGGTCCTTATGCAGAGGTGGTCAGGGCTGTCTCAAGGACCCGTCCCTCTGTCCCTGGAACAAAAATTTGCTTCTCGGGACAGAAAAAAAAAGTCACCCTATTCTTTAAAAAGATTCTAAACTTCATGAAACTGATGAAAATGTATTTTCGTTACCTTAAGAAATTATAGATTTAACAACAAAAATCAACAACGTGGGCTCCCAAACAATAAGTGGGACGGAAAGAAATTAAAAGCTGGAGACGGACCTTTCACTAGCACAGATTATATGCATGCACATTCTGTCTCTCCAACTGTATTGTACTTATTTTATGTTGTACTACCATATGTTCATGGCAGGTCCAGAGTTGCCGAACTACCAGTGTCCAGCCAACCACTACCGGTGTCTGCAGCAGTGTCCTGAGGGGGGTGGACCCTGTACTGACACCTGTGTCCATTTCGACACTCTGTGTGACAACAACCCTGACTGCCCAAGTGGTGACGACGAGGGACCGCATTGTACCGGTGAGTTTCGTCTTTTTTTATTACCTTCGCCTAGAAGGCTATATTTTCAGGAGCATGTTTCTGTCTGCCTGTCTATTTATGAACACGATAACTCGAGAATGCGTGGGTGGATTGTCTTGATTACCTTTGCCAAGAAGGTTATGTTTTGTGCAGTGCATGTGTTTGTGTGTGTGTCTGTCTGTATGTATGTGGGCACGATAACTCAAGAATGCCTGGATGGATTGTCTTGATATTTGGTATGTGGGTAGGTCTTGAAGAGACCTCGAAATGATTAGATTTTGGCCCCCTAGCGGCTTGTTTCTTAAAGAGGGAGAGAGAGAGAGCGAGAGAGAAAAAGAGAGAAAGAGAGAGAAAAGAAACTGGTGTAATAACTTGTTTTAAGTTATCCTCAATAGAGGTGAACCATAATGTTTTTTCTAGTAGCTAGAAGTGCTTTCTAACTTTGAAACGGCTCGCATTTTTAACCAAGCACACTGGGTCACCCCTACTATTCTCAATAGATGTCTTGGATTCTTTTACATGCAGAGGTTTGGAGCTTGAATCTCCCCAAAACTATACACAAGAAACTTGTCATATCTGTATATTTTTTTTTATCCCTTACTAGCATATCTATAGCTTTGGCATAGTTTTAATTTCTTGTTCTGCCGCTTGATTTCAGCGTTGCCCCGACTGTGTGCCAATGGAAGAGGAGACTGCGAAGAGGCCTGTACTGTCTCCCGGGAGGGCCGGGTGTGTTTCTGCAGAAATGGTTACGTCGTGAGCCCAGACAGAACCTGTAAAGGTCAGTACATAGTAGTTTAAGTGTTTTGTAGTTGCTCCATTCCTAAAGAAGATTTTACAGCAAAATATAAACAATTCAATAGCTTGAACTGAATTGAATTTTTTATTTCACAGAATATAAGTAGCCAAGGGTATTAAACATATTACACAAGTATGTAGCATTGTGGCAAAATCAATGGTCTTTTGTATCAAAATACTCTATAAGCACATATCACAAGCTGACATCACCAAGACAATCTTTTAATAAGTGTGAAGTATTATCAAGATATTAGTGAATGTTATCAGTAGATTTTAATTCAATGGACTTCCACCTGCTTGGCGTACATAATATGTATGTAGTACAGGCACTGGAAGAATTCGCATTGGAGATCTCTTTAGACTCATTTTGAGGGTGGCAGATATACATGTACATGTATGTGACTTGCCCGGTTATGGCTAGTAGATGTTAGAAGCTAGCATGTCTGCTTACCATGCAAATTGAATGTCTTTTTTTACAGATCTGAATGAATGTGAGATCCCAGGTTACTGTGACCAGATGTGTGCGAACACCAAGGGATCTTACACCTGCTCCTGCGCCGCTGGGTACACTTTACAAACTGACAAGAAAACATGCAAGGCTCAAAACAGTAAGATATACTTCCAAAAATAATTATAGGTTTGCGATAGCAAAACCTGTTCTGTTTTTGCTTGCAAGGATGGGGGCCGCCATGTTGGATGTGACCATTTTATTGGGAGGGGTGCTTTGGGGGCCGCCATGTTGGATGTGACCATTTTATTTTGAGGGGTGTTTTAGGGGCCGCCATGTTGCATGTGACCACTTTTTGGAGGGGTGTTTTTGGGGTCGCTTATGTTGGGTTTGACCATTTGGATGGGAGGGGTGTTTTTTTGCTAGTTTCATCAGGTTTTGACTTGATTTCATTAGAATTGCAACAGTGCAATACATGTGGGACACAGGCAGATATGGCTGGTGTCGTGACCCTCACACATAATATACCCGTTTTTACACTTGGGTAGAGTGAGGTTGGTAGTACATAGGATATTGGAGTTTTTCTTTTACTCGACTAGTCATGTCTCTCACGATTTTCATACGTTTCAATGCCTATCAAAAACATTACTCAGAGGTTTTGACTCGAAAAGTTAACAGGTCAGAGAGACATTATAATTATTGGTTGTGTAAAAGAGTAAGAAATGCTGAAAATGCAGAAATGTTTGAGGCTGTTTTAAGTTTGTGTTTTTCGTGATGGCCGCTTCACTGTAAACTCAAAACCACCATGATCATTTTGTCTCCTGCCCACCTACCTCCTTGTCTAAGTGCTGTACATACTATAAAAATATAGATTGTTATGGGTATACAGATGTGTTTGAGGCTCCTGTTTTGGTGAAGACGCACGGATACTACCAATCAATACAGATTTGTTAAAATCGCAAGCCAAAGCCTTAATTTACAATACTATTCCTCAGTTAGCGTTTCTGGTTGTATAGCCAGTTTAAAAAAATGAGGTAAAGCTTTAGTGTATGTATAATTTTGCAGGTCAAAATAGAAGGCTCCCAAACACAGTGCCATGTGGATTTGAAAGAAAAGTACTGTTAGATTTTAAAGTGGTTTTACATGTACTTGTAGTTTTTGGAAAGTTTTGCTTCATTTTCATACAATATTCTTCCAATTTGTGATGTGTTTGTTTTCTTCTGTTCCAACCTCCAGGCAACAGTGCAGTGTTGGTGATAGCCAACCGACAGCGACTGAATATGCTCTACCTGAACGGCACGGCTTTACCTGGCAAAGAACTCATCACAACTGGAGCCATGGCTATGGATATCTCTCTTGTCGATCAGAAAATCTGCTGGGTCCAGGTAGGGCTTTTCTCAACCAAATGTACAATTTATTGTTATGCTACATTAACCGCCATTTGCATTAATCCGCCAGGTCACATAGTACATGTAAATCCGCCACTTTGAAAAGCAGTGGGTTTGAGAGATCTCTATTGACAAGTCAAACGCCCCCAGTTAATATACAGAGGGAGATTTTGGGTTGGAGATCTGTTTGAACGTATCTTTTCAAGGTGGCGGAATTATGTACTGTGGTGGAATTATGTTAGTAGAATCTGATGTTAATTGATTAAAGGAACAAGGCAATTTTGTGTTAGAGAAGAAAAAAGAAAAGAAACCTAAAGTGACATTTACTTAAACTTGTCACTATTTATTGCTTACCTAATAGTGTACAGTTTACGACGTTTCATAACAATGTAGTTGCACCGTATATTGAGCTTACAATTTACTGTACAAAACAAAAAATTAATGTAAAAGAAAAGATGATAGTGACTTTCAGGTAAATTATAGTTTTTTTAGTTTTAAAAAAGTAGCTTAATCATCAAGGCCATCTCAAAAATGTCTTTAAATTCATAATTTAAAAAAAAAAAGATTTCGCAGTCTTTTGGATTCCACTGGAGTTGATGTTAAACTGCAGTTTGTTTCCTTTCTTCTAGGTGGAGGAAGATGTCTCCAAGAGTAGCCTGCGGTGTGTTCAGAGGAGTAACTTTACCCAGGCAGGGGCACAGGTGCAGAGGTTGACTTCAAGTGTTCACCGTGAGTACAAATTACTGCTTTTGTTTGAATTCTAGATGTATTGTCCTGTATGTTTGAGATTCAGTAGACGTAGGATGATTATAAGATTCCAGTGATTTGCTTGAGAAAACAAGATTGGGAACATCAGCTGTAGGCCACACCAATTTAATTTCTTGGTTAACAGATTTTTATTTTTGATTTTAGCAAAAAAGATCATGACAACAGAAGGCTGAGGTGAAAACTTGCACCTGACCCTGTTCACTCCCTGATACTGTGTGCACCAAAGTAAAAACTTTCCTCTGCGATTCTGTTTTCATGTTGTTTTTCCAATCAAGCAGTTAAAATTTTTATTTTTTATTCCGTTAACCAAGAAAATAAATTGGTGTGGCCTTAGAGACAAGATACAAGCTTAGGGTCTAGTTGGATGTTATTGGAAAAAAAGTTCATAGTTTGATTCAGTGATATTATGAGTTGAAAGCCTTAAAAACAAGGAAAGTTGCTAGTAGGCCCACAATTGATGTGCGACTTCAGAATCACAACACTTAACATAACGTATATCATCACAATCCTAGCCTGGTAACTACGTCAGGGCTTGCTGCGTGCCTGCAAAGCTGGTGTGTTACACCGAAGGGTGGTTATACTGGCTATAAAGATACATGTACAGATACCGATATATAAAACCTTGATTGATCACAAATATATACACAGCCACTAAAAGCAATACCTCCTCATAAAGATGATAAAAGCAAACCACAAGGAAACCTGGCAACATGATATGGATCTCTTGATATGTTTTAACAATATTCAATATTTAATATTTTTCAGATGTTGAACAGATGGCCTATGATTGGCTTTCTGGGAACATGTACTTCACCGATGACGAAGCTGACCGCGTGTTCGCCTGCGACAAGCTGGGACGAGTCTGTGTGACGCTGATAGAAGACAGGATTGCCAACCCGCGAGGCATCGCTCTGGACCCAACCAGGGGGTAAGATTTGTTGAAGCTTCTTTGTCAGTCTCTAATGTAGTGGTTTCAGAAATTGTAGTTCACCTTATCATGCCTAGTGGCACATACATGTAGGTCAGCAAGTTTCCTTGCTGTTTCAGTAGCAGGGTATATGTTTACAGGGAAGGGTTGCTATCCCTCCCCCTTTAACGTGCTTGAGGCACCTCCTCCAACATGAAACCCCCATTTTATGTCCCTTCCCAAAAGACAGGTGCAGCTTTAATCGACATGCCCTTCCCATGATTTGAACGGGCTCTCCCAGTTACCAACTAATTGGAACCAGGAGCTTAACTGTGAAGCTGCTACCAGTTGAGCTACAGGGACATCCCTAGGGGTTTAAGAAAACAGCCTCAAAAAGGCTATGGGACTACATTTACCTTTTACCCCTTTTTTTTACCATTTAGAAAAATCGCTTTGAAACTGGTACACAAATTTACTTCGTTAAAACATTCAGAAATGTCTTATTACTTAACCAGCTAATCTCAGGCCTTTAAGGTAGTTTTTCCCATCTTGAAGAATCTTCTTTAGATGTCATCTTATAAGGATGGAAGTCGGTGCACTAGGACTGTTTAGCCATAAATAGGATTTTACCATGGTGAGTATAGACCAACGGAGGCCATATATTTAGATGCAATCACAGAAAGTTGATTTTTTTCTTGTTATTTTTTAGGTTGATGTTCCTCTCTGACTATGGCTCCACACCGAGGATCGAGAAAGCATACATGGATGGCTCTAACCGATCCCAGATCGTCACAAGTAAGATAGTCCTACCCCACGGCATTGCCCTGGACATCGTGACACAGACAGTGTACTGGGTAGACGCCTATCTCAACTACATTGAGAGTGTGGACTACGATGGACACAACAGGAGGACAATCGCTCATGGACCATTTGTAAGTTTTGGGCATAGTTTTAAATGTCTTTTGAGTAGGATTTATGATGTATACATATTTAGACATTGCAGCATTGCCTGATATTCCATCGTCTTCAGCTTAAATTAGTTGCTTAGGCCACACCAATTCAATTTCTTAGTTAACAGATTTAAAAAAAAATTTTAGCAACAAAAAAAAATCATGAAAACAGAAGGCTGGGGTGAAAACTTGCACCTGACCCTGTTCACTCCCTGAAATTGTGTACACCAAAATACAAACTTTCCTCTGAGATTCTATTTTCCTGTTGATTTTCCAATCTAGCATTTTTTTTAAATTCCGTTAACCAAGAAATTGAAATGGTGTGGCCTTAGGTACATTGTACATGTATGTACTACTAACTTTTTAGTATGATTTTAGGTAGAATGCTTCACAGTATTTCAATTGTAGTTGCATACTTTTTATGGCAACAGTAAGCTATGAGTCCAGAAAATTGTATCAGACTTGTTTTGAAATGATACATTGTATCTGAACCTTTGTAAATCATAATTTTCAAGGGAGATTGACACAATTGCTTTCATCTACAGTCAAACCTGCGCAGGGTATGGATAAAGCTGGTCTATGTGGACAGGTGGTCACCTTAGACAAGATTCTTAAGGCTTGTGTTAAGGCAAAATTAGGGAAAGATCATCTAAAGGACCACCAAATTGTGCTCACTTTGGCCTGATGGACCTTATGTAAAGATGGTCACTTGTACAGGTTTGAGTGCGCATGTATGGTATTTACAAATGCAGGCACTGAATCTTGCAATACTCGGTCACACCTCTAGGTGGAGCACCTGTACGGCATCACAGTGTTTGAGCGGTACCTGTATGCGACTGACTGGCACGAGGACACCATCATCCGTGTGGACCGTTGGAACATCTCGGCACCCATCGTCACACTGGCCAGGGACTTCAACCATGCCGGGTCCATCAAAGTGTTCCACCCAGTAATGCAGCCTATCTGTAAGTACACTTTTCTTGTATGTTGAATGCAGTACCTGCTGTGAATTTGTTACATACTATACTCAGAAGGTAGCGTGCGTAGTCCAGTGGTTAGCGATCTTGCCTCTGGAACTAGAAGCCCCGGGTTCGATTCCGGCTGTGTCACTCACCCGACATGCACGCTACCGTTAAAGATCGCAGTCCTTAGGACGGGACGTTAAGCCGTGGTCCACTGTTTATTCAGCTTGTCGAAAAGAGCTAGGGGAATTTCCCCGGTACAATGAACATGTAAATACTGTACATAGCGTCTGTCTTCTCTGTCACGACCGGTGGAAGAGTAGCTCATCTGTTCATTGAGTTAATTTGAGCTAAACTGGTTTGAGATCACTTTCCTTTCCTTTCAGAAACCGAGCTGATAGCTTTAGGTGAACACAATCTAGCATTAAGGTAGCATGTAAATGGCAAAGACTGTTGAATGACCTGTATGATTTTGAGTTGTAATTTTTAAGTCATCCTGAGTTGTTTGTATGATTTATCACTATGTTTGATGGCTGCTACCTTATTTTATGTGTAAATGAATTGCTCATGCAGTTTATCTTAATTTAAAGTAATTCTCTTTTGTGCCCTGTTTTGTTATGATTTTGTAAGGGCTCCCTTGGAAATCAGTTACCAAGTTAGCTGAAGGGACCATCCTAAAGATTCATGAATATTATAATCAATTCTAAAGCTTGTTTTGTGTTAGGGCAGGATAAATGGCTTGGGAATTTTTATAGAAATTATTGAAACTACACTTCAAATTTCTGGAAACTTGCAATATTTCCGGTATTCTTCATCATTAAAAATATATTTAAAGCCCAGATCTTATTCTTATCTTTCTTCATATTCTGTACCAATATTGTGACTTTATACGCCTTCCAGCTAACCATGCCTGCAGAAATAGCCAGTGTCAGGACATCTGCCTGTTGGCGGGGAGTAAGGACACTAAAGTCTGCAGATGTCGACCGGGGTTCTCTCTGAAGCCTGATGGAAAATGTGAAGGTAAGATTGCTATGAAATGTCAGCATTTTGTTACAGTAGTTGTTTCAAGTTGAAATTATTTGTGTTTTTTTTTGTCAGTTTTAAAAAAGTAGGTGAGAGGAATCTGGCATGTAATTCTTTTTTTCTGTATCAGTATTGGCATAAGTTAAATTCAGGTCGAACTCTGTATTTTGTTTTTTATTGACATGCATTAACTAACATTGATATTTTGATTCTTTCACTGATGATAAAAGAAGTGGGATGATGTCTTTTTAATTTAAGTTTAAAATCTAAAAAGAAAATGTGCTATGATCAAGTTAAGAATCTATTAAAAAAAACACATGAAAAACTCTACTCTTTCGTGTCACTGATTCTGATATCTTTTTTCACATTTATTGTCTTGTGGTAGTTTAAGGAAAGAACGAATACTACTTTCGTTGTGATAAAAAGAAGGAATTCCTATAATTGAGATAACTTTTTGTTCCAGCCTCCACAGACGAGACGTTCCTAATCTACAGTAAGAGTCGTCCCGGCGTCATCAAGGGAATCTCGCTCACTCCCGACGACTACACCGACAAGATGGTTCCCATCGAGCATCTGGACAACCCACGCGCCTTCGACTTCCACGCCGCTGACTCCTACATCTACTTCTCCGACCCGACTCAGTTTAGGATCGGTCGTCAGAAAATAACCGGCGAGGGCCACCAGATACTGGTCAACTCCAGTAAGTTGTTGCATTTCTCTCTCCTGTACTTGTCTGTGGTAGTAAATGGCAGTAAGGCCACACCAATTTAATTTCTTGCTTTATGGATTGTTTGGGTAAGATTTTAGCATGAGGACATCATTTAAACAGAAGGCTGGGGTGAAAACTTGCACCTGACCCTGTTCACTCCCTGAAACTGTGTGCACCAAAGTTCAAACTTTCCTCTGAGATTCTGTTTTCCTGTTGATTTTCTAATCTAGCATTTTTTTAAAAATTCCGTCAACCAAGAAATTAGATTGGTGTGGCCTATAAGGGGTAAAGGAACAAAATTGAACTTGTATTGCAAAGAAAGTGTGTCCAAATGGTAGAACATAAAAGGTGAACAAAATGATCGTAGTGAGACTGCAAACTTCTATAATTTTAATTAGACTTTTTTATCTCCATGAAAAAAGGCTTTTTCATGGATATACTGTTTTGCTTGCGTTTGGTATTTGTGTGTATGTTTGTGTCACCGGATGCTTAAAGTCACCATAACTGTAGAACCTGTACATGGATCGTAATGATTTTTGGTATGTGGGTGGGTGTTAAGAGGAGGAAGGTCAAGGTCGATTTTGGGCCCCCTGGCATTTGTGATTGGAACTGCAATGGCGTATTTTTAAAAATCTTCAATGTAGAAGAACTGAAGAGAGGATCGACAGATCATCATGTTATTTGGTACACAGGTAGGTTAGACCAAGATGTACACACTTAAGTGCAAACTATGCAAATGAGACCTAATTTGCATAAGTAAGGAGGTAAATCGTTTGCATGTGTGTCGCTGGATGCTTAAAGTCAGCATAACTGTAGAACGTGTAGATGGATTGTAATGATATTTGGTATGTGGGTATGCGCTGGGAGGAGAATGGTCAAGGTCGATTTTGGGCCCCCTAGTTTGTGTCCCTGGAACTACAATGGCCTATTTGTAAAAATGTTCTAAAGGGGTATAACTGAAGAAAAGAACAACAGATTTCCATGTTATTTGGTACGCAGGTAGGTTGGACAGAGATGTACACACTGAAGTGCAAATCATGCAAAGTTAGTGTGTTTGCGTGCGTGTGCACGTGTGTGTATGTTTGTGTCACCGTGTGTGTATGTATGTGTCACCGGATGCTTAAAATCAGCATAACTATAGAACGTGTGGATGAATTGTAATGATATTTGGTATGTGGGTAGGTGTCGGGAGGAGAAAGGTCAAGGTCGATTTTGGGCCCCCTGGTATGTGTCACTGGAACTCTAATGGCGTATTTGTCAAAATCTTCAAAGGAGAATAACTGAAGAAAGGAGCGACAGATTTTCATGTTATTTACTATGCAGGTAGCCTAAGCAGAGATGTATACAATGAACTGCAAATTATGCAAATTGGACTTAACTTGCATAAGTAATGAGGAAAATCTATATCTGCAGTGTTGTCATGTGGCACGCCATCTGTCAGTAGCTATTTATAGAAAAGTAGGTCAGACTTCTCCCCTTGCAGTGTGGGTCATACCATTGAGCGATATAGAATGGGGGGAACTGGTTTAATAGAAAAACAACGTTTCATGGAGATTTTGGGTCCTAAGACTCTTGTTAGATTCTGTGGTAGATAGCAAGTTCATATATAAAGAATCTTAGTCTAGAAATAGGTGTTGTGTTTTGGCATGTCTCACATATTTTGGTCATACAAAAAGAGGTAGTAGTAGTACTACTGGTAGTAGTAGAATTCAGTATTTGATTATACTGCTGCTGGGGTCCCTAACACTGGTGGCAGTAGTGGGCTAAGGTCTCTATCGGTCAGTTTTGACCAGTTTGAATGCTTCTGAAAGCCTGCAAGAAAGAGCCATGTTTGCAGTGGGTTTTCTGGTGTGCTGGTTGCAGATTTGCAGTATGTATCACTAGAAGCAGAGTGTGGGGAAGGCAACGTCCATTTTAAACTTAGTAAGAACTGACCATCCTTGTTCCTTGCAGCGTTTTACAATGAGGACGGTGATTACGTGAAGGGTGGTAAGTTTGACGTGTCTGACGTTTTTGAGTGACGAGCTGCTCATCTTCGTTTTAACCTTCACTGGTGTCTTTGTTCTTCGTTTGTTTCTTTCAGACAAAATGCTCTTATTGCCTTAGCTTGGTCTTGACTTTGTTTTCCATTAGGGCTGATAGTTGGAAAATTATTTCAAAGAAGAAGTGTCTTACATGTCATTTAAATTCCAGTGTGTTCCTAAAACATCAATTTCCATTGTTTTGTGAGAACAAAAAAGCAGAAACAGAAGCTATTTCCAAGATGTTAAAATAATATATTACACAGGAAATTACTTTCGGAAAATGCTGAATGTTATATTAAATTTTACATTTGGTTCTTCATCTCACTGTGTGTCTTCACTCGGCTTGGCTTTTTGGCACTGTCTTTGTTTTTAAACCAAGTCAAGATTGTTTCAAGAACATACCAGGGAACGTTCGGCTTTAGTCTTAGCAGGAGAGGTTTGGCTTTACCCTGGCATCCACCATAGTCTATAGCTCTGTTCACTCCTCAAATCACTTGCAGAAAAGTCAGGCATCCATTTATAGAGAAATCGTTTGCATTTCAATACAAGTCATGTATTTGCCTGGAATATAGGCCTCTTATGAGGTCTGAGTCACACGGTAACAGGGTATGATCATCAAGCATTTGAAAATTTGATCCCTGTTATACACTGCTTCTGAGAAATACATGTACAAGTATTATTTATACCTCTCAATATTTGTCCTCTCAAATTTCAAACAATCAACGTCAGAACAAACACATACAAATATTGATTCTTCCCCCGTACCATCCTGCATTGGAATGCCCTGCCTGGCACGGTAGTGACGCTCCCACCGTTGAGTCATACCTTGCCAGGCTGAAGGCCTGCCCGCCTTAGCCTGGGACCTCCTTCCCCCCCTACTTTGCCCCTCGCTGGGTCATTTGGGGGAACACCATGATGATGATGATGATACCATCAAATCAATGCAGAATGTATAAGGACTAAACGTTTCAATGCGAAAAAGTGATCAGAGGAGCGAACAATAGCTAGATATATAAAATTATTGGAAGGATTCCAGGCTACTTCAGCTTGACTTCATCTCAGTTTCCACGTTATGTTTTGTAGGTGCTGGTCCTAACTTTCCGTTCTGTCTGCAGGGAATGCTGTGTACTTAGTTTGCTTTTTATGTTACAACCTGGACCATCATTGAGTACTTGTCGATGTGCTCTCCAAGTGATCTTGAATTCCTTGAATGTAGGTGTTACTACAGGGCTGCATGCATTTAACGTTATACATGTAGGAGTTGTAGTCTTTGTTTGAAAAGGGTGAGAAAGATCCTGAAAGGTGGAATGAAAAGCTTGGCAGATGTAAAGAAATGGTTTGAATGCTATTGTGGCTTGCCCCATTATTGCAAGAGTCACATATCCATATTGTGGCCCGGCCAGGCTGTTTGCGGGAACGAAAAATAAAATTGTATGTCAAGAAATGCAAACAGTCTGTTTCATGCTCATGGCAATTTCTTTAACACTGAAGAGCACAATACAATCATTATGAATGGCCCAGGTTGAACAAAACATGAACTCCAACCTTAATTTCAGCTCTAAGGTTGGCGTACAGTGCTATGTTTTTTTTATTGGTGTGCTTGTAGGTCGAGTGCCAAAGGTTCAGTGTGTGACCTGTGTGTGACCTGCCACTGTCTTTGGTTTGCGGTGGTGAAGTTTTGGATTGACACTAACAAGTTTTAGTCATGATGACGACTGATTTTCAGGGCTGGAAATTCTGAACCTGAAAACTGTAGTTTGCAGAAAATTCTAGATTGCATGAAGATTTTGAAGATTGTAGGAAGATTTTGTAAATTGTAGGAAAATTTTGTAGATTTTAGGAAGATTTTGTAGATTGTAGGACAATTTTGTAGATTGTAGGAAGATTTTTTAGATTTCAAGAAGATTTTGTAGACTGCAGGAAACTTTTCTAGATGCAGGAAATTCTGTAGATTGCAGGAAATTTGTTTAGATTGCAAGAATTTTTTTTAGATTGCAAGACATTTTCTAGATTGCAGGAAAAGTTTATAGATTGCAGGCATTTTCTTTAGATTGCAACAAAAAGTTGAAAACTTGCAATACTGCAGAGAACAGGAGAAAAAGGATTTCGAGCCCTGATGTTTATAAAATGTGTCCATGCTGTTGCTAGAATACCATTTCTATTTTGAATCATATTTGTTTTAAGCATTGCATTTCAGAGACCCTTAAATATTCTTTCTTGCAGGCATCTGAAGATTTCCTTGCTCCCAGTCGAGCAAACTTAAAGTGGCTTCTCTAGTCCATGTCGCTTTTTTCTGACATGTATGATTTTCTACCACGATAGTTCTGCTTAAACTTGCTGTAATTTAAGTCTCCAGTGATGGATTTGGGTGTTTTTAAAGCAGCATTCCTCTCCAGAAGCGGCTATTATTTTCTGATAGATTATATTTTTCGGGATACAAATGCACCCGACTTTTGGCTAAATTACCTCAGCTGTCTTTTTGTCAATAAACCTTTTCTAAATCAATGTACCCCCATACGGACCCGCTTATATGTCCTTGCATGGCCAACTCCAGGCACAAACAGTAGTCATGATAAGGTTATCAAAAGCAGTCTAGTGACTATAACACATTCAGGAAGGTACCCAAAAGGTTATGAAGACTATCGCGTCTGGGAATACAAAGATTTTGGTACTTTTGTAAGAAACATTGAACATTGTTGGAAACGGTCCTCCCGGGAATTCAAGAACTTGATCATTATAATGTTTGCCCTGCGTTCAGGCTTCAACTTAATGGTAAATTTGAAAAAAAACACAAATTGGATTCAAGCATACCAATTTAGATGAATTATAATAGCAACTTCTGGAGTGGAATGCTCCTTTAAAGGTCTAAAGCCTTGAGCTTAAGGATTTTAAAGGAGTGATGTGCTAAAATGATTTCATTTTTCAGGTTTGAATAACTGCGAGGGGATTGCTGTGGACTGGATTGGAGGCAACTTGTACTGGACTGATGACGGTTTAAACACACTCAGCGTATCTCGTCTCGACGGGACCCATCGCCAGACGCTGATCACGGGCAACATGACTCACCCCAGGTCTATTGTTGTGGATCCCACCGCTGGGTACGTTAAAATTACTTCATCTTGCTGGCTTATGCTTCGGTCAAATGTGCACCGGTGCCCGTAGGATGTGTACATGTAGTCTTGAAGCTACAGTACAATGCCACAAATTTGTCCCGACGGACTGCTGGCTATGGGGGTACAAAAAATGTACCTTTCAGTGTTCTCATGATTTGCTTATCTTATGACATCAATTTTTAACTGGGTCCAGGGTTCCGAAAATAATTTCATCAGGTTGGTAGTAAATAGGATATGGGAGATTCTTAATACACAACCAGGTATTGATTGGGTCCAGGGTTAATTTTAACTCTCTGAGTTAAAAACATTCTGGGACCCGGCCGTGCCTAAGATTAGTCGGTGGCTGCAGGGTGTTACAGGGTCACGCCTGAAAGTGACGGAAAAAAACACAGCCTGTAAACTACTCGATGGGTCCCCCTAATTTCCAATTGTGACCGAAGCATTATCCAGTATAGAAGCATGTCATTGATTAGATAATGTTATGATATCATAATATGTAGAAGTAGTATTTTGGAATACAGTGTTGGTTGTGCATTGGGGCTTTCCCACTTCGCTTAACCTTCTCCCTGCTGCCTAACTCTGTAACCAATAGAGAATTGGGTGCCAAACAGGTACTTCAGAGGTGCTAAAGGTTAAAACAGTTTCTCTGCCCACTTGTCAAGCCTAGAAATTTCATGAATTATTTCAGCTGTAAGCAACTTGCAAATTATCTTTTTAAATTTACTTGTCATTAATATCCTTGATATTTCAGTTTTTAACCTTCTTCCTGCTGCTTCACCTCATAAAGAATACAGATTTGGCGTCAAACGGTTTCCTTAGCAGGCTAATGGTTTAAGTTGATTTATAATATTTACAGAATGATGTACTGGTCAGACTGGGTGGATGACATCAGCGACGAGAGGTTTGCGAAGATCGAGCAGGCGTGGATGGACGGAACCAACCGTAAGGATCTGATCAACCGCGTGAACACCCCCATCCTGTGGCCCAATGGACTGGCCCTGGACTACACCAACCACAGACTCTACTGGGCCGACGCCTTCTACGACAAGATCATGAGGGTGGATCTGGTGAAAGGGGATGTTCAGGTCAGTTTAAATTTGTATCTGACATGTTCACAGTCAGTTAACTGCGTGATTTGATTTGATTTAATTATTGGCTGTAGAAAAAAAACAGCCAGAGCTACCCAACTAGCAATCATTTTGCTGAAATAGATTAACTTTATCATGTATTTCTGGAACGATTTGCTTAGCTATTTGAGCCGGGTGTCTGAATGATTATTGGCACAATAAATAACATTTTTTAACCATTTCAAATTTTTGAGTTTGATAATCTGAAATACTGTGTGGGGATCAGATCATACAACTCATGACATTAAAAATTTAAAGTTTTTGAGACCAAGGTGAACACGACTGAAGTAAGGGATGCATACAAAGATCAAATCAGTCATACCTGCACAAGTGACCACCTTTGTATAAGGACCACCTGGCCATTTTGGCCCCTTAAACTGTTTTTTCCCCTTTGACCCAAGTATAAAGAGTTCTGTCTATAGTGTCCACCTTAAGTGGTCACTATAGACCTGTTTGACAATGACAGTCACTGTTAGTATCTCATCATCATCATCATCATCATCATCATCCACTGGTTCTGCATCTGCAATCTGTATCTCATTATGTTTTTTTGTGATTCTTCTTCCCAGACTGTGTACAAAGGAGACGTTCTCATCCACCCCTTTGGCCTGGCCCTCCATGAGAACCACCTGTTCTGGACCGAGTTCCGTACGGGGGAGATCAAGATGTTGGACCTGAACAACAACAGCAGCATCACACACATCAAGTCTGATCAGGCACCACTCTTTGAGATCAGGGTCTACAGCAAGAGTCTGCAAACTGGTAAGTTGCGAAGTTTCGTAACTGTATTGTTCAGCTATATAACCGCCCTTTTGTGAAACATATTTTACTTATTTACTGTACTTCACTTTATCTTCACGGTAGCAAAATTTCATGGGGTAAGGGAAATGGACACTGAACTTTAACTTCATGGTAGCAGCAAGTGTTACAGAACGGATGTGTGAAGGAATCATAGATAATAACAAGAGGTTTTTTCACGGTGATGATAAGTTCACGGTACAGATCTCAAGGTGACAGTGAAAACAGTGAACATAAAAGTTACAGTGAAAGAAACAAGAATTACAGTATTTATTTCATCTTAAGACAGCTGGATTGTCCCCACAAATTATAAAAGTTTATTTCCAAGAGGGCCCATCATATACAAGACAAAACATGTTACATTCAGTCAGCTAGAGACAGAAGTGGTCAAATTCAGTAAAGCAAGTAAAATCTGAAATGTCAGAATTTGATTTGAACATAGAAATATTTGATCTTTCTGCCTGCAGTGTGCCTTTTAGGTAGTCTATTGCCATAACACATGTAGTTACAACTTTTGATATCTTAAATAGGCGCCTTGGACATTGAAGTATAGATTTGATAGTAATACTATAATGCAGATCTGAAATACCTGTAAAACTATGATTGTTGCTTGGAAGATGAAATAATCAGTACTGTTACAAGAAAGCTGAAAGTATGATGTCTTGGGCTTATTTCTACTTATGTCTTTTCCTTAACATTTCAACTACTTTTGTATGACTTCCAAGCCTAAAATCAACCGATAACATGTAGGACTGATTTAAATGTATTTGTTTTAATTGTATTTTTCAGGTATGAATGCTATTTATCAACAGTGCAATAGTTACCAAGTTGCAACAGTTTATGAGTCAAAATTGAATATGACTAATGCAAAGCTGTCATCTTTGACTTCATGTACGGCCCTAATAAAGTATTCCTTTTTTCCAGGTACGAATGCTTGTGCCTCGAATGACAACGTGTGCCCGTCTCTCTGTCTCATCACCCCTGGGAACAAGGCTGTGTGTGGCTGTCCTGATGGACAACAAGTCATGGAGGACGGCAAGAACTGTGAAGGTGAGGTCTATGGCAGGCTTTACACCTGTTTCTTTTTAAACTGTTGTATTGGACATTGTAGTCTACTTGTCTCGTAGAATATAAGAAATAAAGTGAAGTGTCATACTTCAGAAGCGTAGCATGGTCTAGATAGGAGGCTGAGGTAGAATTCTGTAGTATCTGTATCTGTATCTGTTTCTGTATCTATATAGCCGGTATAACCGCCATTAGGCGTAACACACCAGCTTTGCAGGCACGCGGCGCGGCAGCAGCTGGTCATATTACACCGAACGGTCTGTTACACCTAGTCTATGCATATCTGACTGCAACCGTTCTTTAAAGCTACTTAGTGAGGAAGCTCCTACAGTACTTGATGACAACGAGTTCCATACTATGGTTCTCGGGAAATACGAATTTTTGAACATAATAATCCTTGGCTGATAACTCTGGTACTTAAAAGCATGACTATTTCTAGTCCTCTTCTGAGCTGGCATTAGATACTTATCAGTCGGTACGTCCACAAGTTTGTTAGTCATCTTGTACATCATGCAAAGTCTGGACATTGTTCTCCTGTCCTCAAGTGACATCCACTGCAGATCTGAAAGTAGACTTCATCTCATTTTTCCTTACTCTCACCAAAAATATTTAGAGTACGAGAGAAGTAGACTATAATGTCTAGTATAGGAATGGTGCAAAACACAAGTGTAAAGACAGCTTACACAACACAACAGAATAGAACAGAATGTTTTGAACAGAATGAATGGAATAGAATTGAACAGAGCATAGCAGAACAAAATAGAACAGAGCAGCTCAGAATGTACTGGGCAGATTAAAGTGGAACAGAACTTGATAGAAAGTATACTGAAAAGAAAACAGCAGTATAGAGCAGAACATGACATTTTTATACCACATTGGAATCAGAATCCTCTGTTTCTTTGTCGTTAAACTTTTTAAAAAAGAAAAGAAAGCCCAGTCTTTGAAGTATGAAATCACTGTAGATTTAGATTTAGATTAGATTTATTGGAATTGCAACAGTGCAATACACGTGGAACACGGGCAGCTATTGCTGATGTCGTGACCAACACACATAATGTACCCAATTTTTACACTTGGGCGGAGTGGGGAAAATCGTGTTAAGTACCTTTTTTCCCAAAGGCACAAGATCGGTGGCAGCAGGGGATTCGAACCCGGAACCCCTTGGTTCTGAGTCGGAAATCCTGCCGTTACGCCACACGACCCCACTGTACGTTATGCACATGCACATGCACATGCACATGCACATGCACATGCACATGCACATGCACATGCACATGCACACACATACACACACAGAAACATACACACACACACACAGAAACATACACACACACACACACACACACACACACACACATACACACACACACACATACACACACACACACACACACACATACACAATTATAAAAGTTCATTCACAAATTCTAATTCTTGGATCTTTCCCCCAGCCATTGCGAACTACACGTCCTCGCCCCAGTGCAGTGCTACAGAGTTTGCGTGTGCGAGTGGACAGTGTATCCCTGAGCGGTGGAAGTGTGATGGGGACAGGGACTGTCATGATGGCTCTGATGAAATGCCTGCTGCCTGTAGTAAGTACTGGAAGATCTAACCTCTACTAACATTAATCCTGCCAGGTTACATAGATCTGCCACTTTGAAAAACAGTGTGTTTGAGAGATCTCTGGTTCATTTTACAGGGGGACATTGGGTTGGAGAACTGTATGGATGTAGCTTTTAAAGGTGGCGGAATTATGTACCCTCACAGAATTTTGTTTTGTTTACATCTGTCATTTAAAAAAACCCAAAATAAACTCATGCAGTTTGTTTAACTTTTTCACTTCATCAGTAAACTGCCTTTAGGCGTATCATACAAGTTTTGTACAGTAAGTACAAGCTGGGATAAGACGGACTGTAATGTTTGAGCCACTCAGTGACACTGGGATGGACTCCTACTCTTTATGATGAGTCTGTTGAGATCTTTTACGTGCTCGGGGTGTGTCTCTCCTCAAACACCAGACCTCTGGCTTTACTTACCATTTTAGAGGATTGTCTCTAACCAAAGCTGTATACTTCGGAGGATCTGATGTAAAATATATGTATTTCTCAATGGGGCCTGCTCTTGATTCGAACCCAGAATCTTTAGATTCTACATTCAGTTTGTAAGTCAACAATCCTTACCATAAACCAAAGTTGCCACTTAGATAAACTTGACTCACCTGTGGAGTTTAGAGTCATTCAGAATTACAAAATTTTGAATTGATCTTTCCAGCGGGCCACACATGCCAGCCGAACCAGTTCCGGTGCAACAGCAGCCGATGCATCCCTGACCGCTGGGTCTGTGATGGAGACAAGGACTGTGGGGAGACTGGGGAAGATGAAATCGGCTGTAACGGTGGGTCAGGCTTTTAACTAAGATTTATAGACAGGGAGTAAAAAAATTGGGGTGGGGGGACCAATCGGAACCACAGTCATCTCTTTCAAAACGGCCAATGTAAAAACAAAGAGCAGGGGATGCACTTCAACATTATTTTTTAAGCCAATAGTGTAATGCTTGTCAATAATTTCTGTTTCATAAATGATGAACTTGAAATCAGGGCTAGCTAAATTTATTAAGCATAACCCCTCTTTCCTCATTATTTTATCTAAAATAATATTGAATGAATGAATAAGGTTTAACAAGTAATACAGGTAAAGAATTCCTGTACGTAAATAATGATAAGAGTTTCTACTACAAGGTACATTGTATGTTCAAAATTCGTTATCGTACCATTCTTTGCAATGTTATGCTCTAAGAAATTGAAATATCTTTCCTCTAAAATAGACATTCGGTGCTTGACAGTTGGGCCTCCTTTACTACATAATATATTGTATGCACTGCAAGGTTATTGTGCCTAATTGAAATGATCTCTTTTGTCTAGAGCGGACTTGCGGTCCCGGCCAGTTTCATTGTAACAGTAGCCGGTGTATCCCAGAGATGTGGGTGTGTGATCGGGACAACGACTGTGGAGACGGGTCGGATGAACCCAGCAGTTGTTGTGAGTCTTTAGAGTCAATTTTAGTATGCACATTACAACTCTTATCTTCAGCCCTGGTTATGCTATGGTCACATTTGCAGCTGGACACCGGAAAGGGACCTCTCTGTTCTTACAATTAGGTCAGGATGCTTTTTTGTTACCGGGTCCTGTGTTGATTTTAACTCTGTGTTAAAAGCTTGCAGGGCCCAGACCGTGCCAAAAATAGCCTGGTAGCCACAGTGTGCCCTATGCCTGAAAGTAAAAAAAAAAAAAAAAACAGACCATAGCATAACCGAGGCTTAAGGTTAAGTTTCTCCACAAGTCATGATCTTTTTCTGGCCATACAAAACCATGGTTGCAAATTAGACAATTCGTATTACCATACTCAATTTTGTATATTTGAGTCCTGGAATTTTAGAAGAAATATTAACCATTCTAAATCTAGTAAAAACTATCTCACAGTGTATCGTTACATTCATTTCAAACTTGAAACACAATACATGTAGATTGTATTTCATAACTGCACTTTTTCATATAGTCAGTAAAAGAATAGAGATACATAATTATCTAATACATTTGTATATTGTGTAGAATAGGAATACACACACATTGTTTGACTCTTTAAGGTTACACCAGGAGATATTGTAGGTGCCAAAAATTGGAGAGAAGTTTGGTTCAAGTTTTCCTGCATTTTCTCTTGATGAACACAAAATGTGTATTTTTCCTGGTTCAGCCTAAGTTTCAACAGTGGTACACTCAAACCTCACACTAAGTCTTTTGTGCTCTTTTGTCTTGTTCCCTACAGCATACTCAGGTGAAGGATTGGGATAAGTTTGTGTTATTTTCTCACTAACTCACTGAGTTTTTCCTTCATCCACCCCACCCCATCTTTCCTTCATACATTATGTAGCATGTGGCTTTGTCTTAGACCAAGTTGAGTCAAAAAGATTTTTCGAAACAGAGTTCTCTTACAGCGTTTGAAATACCCGCTTTCAGTCTTCAATTTGCAGAAAGATATTCTTGATTGCAGAAAAAAAATTAAACAACCAGGTCCTGCAATTTTGTAGAATGAAAAAATCAGGCTCAGGATTCAATATTTAGCAAACTAGCGGCTCTGTAAATAGACTTAAACCCGCGCCGCGAAGCTGACAGCGTTTCGGTGCGTGCCCAGACATACATGTAGACAGTTGCACCGACTTCTGGGTTTTACTAACTTTTAGTTTTTTCGGCGGTTTCTGGCACTTTCTGTGATAACTTCGGGGACGAATCATGTAAAAAAATTTCAAATTCGTAAATTTCCGTCTTAACCTCGCTAATACTTTTAATCACACTGAAGTAGCCGTTTAGCACCAATTCTCCATTGGTTACAGAGTTAGGCAGCAGGGAGAAGGTTAAAGACTGAGAAAGATTTTCAAACCAGAGTTCTCTTACAATGTATTTGAAAAAGAATTTAATTGAATGTTCAGATCTACACAACTTGTCTTTTTCAGTCTATAGAACATAAAACAGAATACAGTAATGGGGCCTAAGAAAAAGCCATATATTACATAGGTATGTGAATAGGAGAAATTCTAGAAGATTCCCCTGTAGTTGAAAAATGAATGGTGAATGTAAAGTGGGAGGTAGTCCAACACCAAATTTAGAATTTACGGCAAATTTCTTATTGGCAAAATCTAATTAGAGGTGTATTACTAATTAGATGTTGATTGTATTTCTCAACATTTGGGCAACTTTTATCATGAAATTTTGATTTGTCCTCTGTAGAGGCATTTGTTTCCGAATATCTCATTGCATTTCAACTCCTGTGTTGGACTACCAAGTCATGTTTTGAAAATCTATAATACAAAATGTAGATCAGTTGTCTTCCTGGGTTGGTGAATTGGTTGTGTTGTGGTGTATCTTTCCTTGGTAACACTTGAATCTGCCTGGTTTCCGATTTGAAGATTTGGTGGTCTTTTTACTCTAGTCGGTAGAAGCCATTGAGTGTAGTGATTATATTTGGTATAATTATGTTCACTCCCTACTATGTTCTTGCTTTATAAAATCATTGTGGTGCTATGGTGTTGGGTTTATCAATAACTTTGTGTGGATTTTGGGTTGAGTTTGATGTGTTTAAACCATTTGCACTGTTTTTTTATGAGTTATGATTATTGGGTTATAAGGTTCGTGATTTTTTTTAGATGTTACTTGCAAATTGGTTGAGTACAATCGTATTACCATACTAGTACTTAGAAATATATGTATACAACCTAGCTCATTTTTGTTAATTTCATTTAGTAATGCTTTTTGTATATGTAGCAAAAATGATTTTCTGTAACGTCCGTAAAATTTTTGATTTATTAGACATACGTGTACATGTATGTCACTATCAACTTGTAGTTTGTAAGTCGCAGTAGCATTAAGTATCAAGAAAAAGGTGCATTTTCATTGAAAAGTTAAATGAGACAACGTTATCATGTGAGTATAGTGATGTGGTAAAATCCTGTTAGTGTACTTTAGAAAGAAAACTTGATTAGAAGTTACCGTACATGATACACAATACTTGATTTGGCTTGAGATGGCTGACTCCAAGCAGTGTACATGTACAATGTACATGTACATGTACATGTAGGACAGGGTCTGATTTTTTTGTACCGTTGTTTGTCCCACAGCACATCCTAGCTGTGATCCCACCCAGTTCCAGTGTGACAATGGACGCTGTATCTCCCCAAGCTGGAGATGTGACACAGGTGCGAGTCTTAACCATCTAGCCATTGTATAAATCTTAGAGTTTTCTAAAAGACATCAGCTTCACAGTAAGTGAGCTGGTTACTTCATAGCTTGGAACCAAACTATATGTATCAGAAGAACTGTTGTTGGGATCAAGAATTTAACAAACAGCAGAAATATTAGAGTAGTAAGAGGTTTTACCCTGGTTTTGCTTTTTACACATTTTGTACAATCTTTATTGACAAAACAAGAGTACAGTGACTTTCATAATGTATACTACAACAATACAATCATACATACAAACAAGTGGCTACAAATGGATGAACCTATAGAGTCTGACGTACATTTATGACTAAATCAACATGTTGAGTTTTATGTCTTAACAGACTGTGGTCCCCCTCCCACCCCCCACCCCATATTTTAAAAGCAATGCAGGTTGCTACATGTATATTACCGTGGACTAGTCTATTTTTGGTTGATCAAAGTCAGTGGAGAGATATCTGTGACACTTTTTGATCTGATCTGTGTTTCAGACAACGACTGTACTGACAACTCCGATGAGAAAGACTGCACCTACTCCTGTAACAACGACACACAGCACAAGTGTCTGGACACCGGTCGGTGCATCTCCAAACGCTGGGTCTGTGACGGAGACTACGACTGCCAGGACCATAGTGACGAACCTGAATCATGCGGTAAGATTAAAAGCTAATCAAATTTAGTCAGCTGATTCCCACTTACGAATGTACTTCTACAAGTATTTCATTCCATCTTAGGATAATTTCATTCCATCATAAGATAAAATCTGCCAAAGTCTTCAAACTATTTGTTCTAGTTCATACTGTATTGACAAGAACAAGATATTTAGTTCAAAGTCTGGCTGTTTTCAATTACCTACATGTAACTTATACACTACTGAAAAGTTCTTCAGTCTTTAGAATGGGAATTTTGTTAAGCGAAGAGAGTTATTTCAGAGTCAATCTGTTCATTATTACCTTCGCTGAGAAGGTTATGTTTTGCAGTGTTCGTGTGTGTGTTTGTCCTTCTGTAAACGCAACTTAAGAATGCCTGGATGGATTGTCTTCATACTTGGTATATATGTGGGTTGGTATTCTTGAGACTTCAGAATGATTAGATTTTGGGCCCCCTAGTGACTGGCTATGGTACTACAGCGGAACTTCCTGTTTTGATATCTCGTGTTCTGAACAAGCATGCTAATTATTCATGGAATTAGAGCTAGAGGAGTTTTCATGAACTGTTTAAGCTCACAGTGTTTAGCACCAACCACCAAAATATTGGCTTTTCAGTACTAGCTGTAGTGTATTTAGATCCAGTTGTCATATTTTGTTGTTTATTTCCTCCTACAGCGAGTACCAACCCCCCTGCCCCGTGTGATGAGGATGAGTTCCAGTGCCACAGTGGACAGTGTATCCTGGCCAGGTGGAGATGTGACAAGGATGAGGACTGTATGGACAAGTCTGACGAGTTCAACTGTACAGGTAAGGACTGGGACAACTTCTAGTTCATCAAGGCATCTGGTACCATTTTTTATACAATCCAAAATATGAGCTTGTATTTTTCTTGACTTTAAAATCGATGTATTGGGAAGTATTTGGTATGTGAGTCTATTAAACAATGTGAAACAAACAGAAATGGCAAGATGCTACTGGATCTGTCAAGCGAGCAAGATTTCATCATCTCTAGTACGCGTTTCCAGAAGAAAGCCGGGAAATTGTGGACTTACATGAGCCCAGGTGGAAACAAGTACCAACTGGATTACATACTCATCAGAAGAAAGTGGCAAAACAGTATGCTTAATGTGGAGGCGTATAACACATTCGCTAGTGTAGGTTCCGACCACAGGATTGTTTCGGCTCGAGTAAGGCTCAGTCTGAGGAAAAAGAAAAACGAACCGAGGAAAAAACAGTATGACTGGGGAGCTCTTAGGAGGAGTAAAGACCTACAAGATCAATATGCCATTGAAGTGCGCAATAGATTTCAGCCTCTACAGGAAGAAACTGAAACCGCAACGGAGCGATATGGCAGGTTTATCACTGCAAACGAAGAAGCCGCAGAAAAAACAATCCCAATCAAGAAAAGGGAAAAGAGATTAAGATACTCCAGTGATCCAAGAGTAACACAGGCTAGGGATGAGGTCAACAGAAGTAATGAAATCTTCCTACAGAACACACAAGAAGAGAACAGACAGAAGCTTAAGAGAGCCAGAAAGACACTGGAGGAAACATACACAAGGGTCGAGGAGGAAGATCTCTTGCAAAAGATCAAGGAAGTAGAAAAAGCACATGAGAACTGCAAACACGGGCAGAGCTGGAAGCTTATAAACGAGATAACCAACAGGAGAGAGACAAAGAAAAGTCAGCTTGAAGGAAACTCACAAAAAGAACGTGTAACAAACTGGTATAACCACTTTAAGAACCTCCTGGGAAATCCACCAGACATAACCTGTGAGGACGAGGAAATACCAGCTGTCCTTGAGAATCTCGACATAAGGATAGGCCCTTTTGACAGGGAAGAATACGAGAAGGCAAAGAAATCGCTCGTGGAAGGAAAAAGCTGCGGTGAAGATGGAATACCACCTGAGGTACTTAAAAGATGTCAAGATCTGGACGAAGTTATCCTAGACTTCTTTAACAAGGCACTGCTTGAAGGGGAAAAACCAGCACAGTGGAGCACTTTAAACATTGTACCCATACCTAAATCTGGCAACCTCAAACTCGCAGGGAACTACCGAGGTATCAGCCTGAGCTCTATCGTAGCCAAGACATTTAACAGACTGATCCTCAACAGAATAAGACCAGCGCTGGATATGCACCTGAGGAGAAATCAGAACGGTTTCAGGGTTGGGAGGTCAACTATAGGGCACATTCTCGCACTTCGAAGACTTATAGAGGGCATCAAGACATACAATCTGACAGCAATAATCACATTCATCGACTTTAAGAAAGCCTTTGACACTGTACATAGAGGAAAGATGTTGAAGATACTTAAGGCATATGGTATTCCTGACCAACTGGTGGAAGCCATAGCCAGCATGTACCAGGACACAAAGGCAAAAGTCATTTCCCCTGATGGTGAAACTGAACTCTTTGACTTGTATGCAGGGGTGCTACAGGGGGACACACTAGCTCCATATCTGTTTGTGATTGTTGTAGACTATGCACTGAGGATGGCTATTGACGGTAGAGAGGAGGAGCTCGGTCTGCAGATTGAGAGGAGGAGGAGCAGAAGAGTTGGCCCGAAGACAGTGACTGATTTTGATTTCGCTGATGATATTGCATTAATATCAGAGGCAATTCAACAAGCTCAGGAACTGCTTGGGTGTGTGGAGAGCTCAGTGGGAAAGGTTGGTCTCTGCATGAATGCTGGCAAAACAAAGTTTATGGCCTTTAACATTCCTACCCCTTACTGTCTCAAGACAAGCGATGGTACTGCCTTGGAGGAGGTAAAGGACTTTAAGTACCTGGGATCTAGGATGGAAAGCACAGAAAAGGACATAGCAGCAAGAAAAGCAGCAGCCTGGCAGGCTTGTAACAAGCTGAAGAAGGTTTGGAGATCAAGCCTCTCTCGCAAGCTGAAAGTGAGGCTTTTCCTCTCGACGGTTGAAGCAGTCCTCTTGTATGGTTGTGAGGCGTGGACAATCACTTCCAAGCTAGAAAAGCAGCTGGATGGATGCTACACGAGGCTCCTGAGATCAGCACTAAACATCCACTGGTCACAACACATTACCAACAAGGACCTGTATGCTGGACTACCAAAACTGTCTGACAAGATCAGGACAAGGAGGTTAAAGTTCGCTGGACACTGCCTCAGAAGCAAAGAAGAAGTGGCTGACCTGGTTCTCTGGACTCCCAGGCATGGGAAAAGGAGGCCTGGAAGACCCGCAGCAACATACATTGACACCCTGAAGAAAGACACTGGCCTTGAAGTTGATAGTCTGCTCCAAGCGATGAGGGATAGAACCACATGGACTGCCATCACGACTCGAGACCGTCCAGTCTCGACATAAGCAAGCAAGCAAGCAAGAGTCTATTAAAAATGGTTAATGTGTACACCTCTTTTGTAAGTAAATTTAAGTGTTTAACATCTTTCTTCTTTTCTCAGCTAACTGCATGTTAGTCAATAGCATTGCATCTATGGTACAGATTTTGTTTACGCAGATTAAAAAGAAATGAGAAAAAGGGATTATCTGTTTGGTCTGCACAAGTAAACCTTAGCACTGTAAATAGTTTGGAAAGATTGTTGTTTTTATACTTTTAAGGAGTGAACAACCATGTGACCTGGAACAAGAATTCCTGTGTATACCAGGAACAACTAGCTAACCTTTGAGTCATACATTGTATTCGAAAGACAATGTTCCTTTTTATTTCATGTAGGCGACCATGTGATCCAGAACACAAATTCGTGTATAATTTTAGTCTTTTATCTTATCAAGCAAACCATAGAATCATAAATTGTCATAGAAAATCAAGGTTTGTTTTTATTCATTCAGGGAGTGAGCGACCGTGCAATCCAGAACACGAGTCTCTTATCTCAACAAGCAAACCTTAAAATCGTTTTTTTTTTAAAAACGATGTTTGTTTTTATCCTCTTAGGGAGTGAGCGACCGTGCGACCCAGAACAGGAGTTCATGTGTAAAACCAGCGGGGAGTGCATCAACCTAGACTGGCGGTGCGACCAGGAAGAAGACTGCGAGGACGGATCGGACGAGAAGGACTGTAAAGCAACGTGCGAGCTTCCCAACCGCAACTGCGCCAACGACACCTCCATCTGTCTCACCCCCGATAAATTCTGTAACAAGAAGCCGGACTGTCCCGATGGCTCGGACGAGGGAAAATTGTGCGACATACATGACTGTGATATCAACAATGGCGGGTTGGTTTATTTGTTTTATTGAGATCTCCATTGGTGTTACAAAGAGAAACACTATAATTTTACCCAAACCTTTGTCTTATAGATGAAGCAAGGTGGGCTGAAAGTGAACTTAGTATGGGCTAAGTCTACCCCTTTTGCCCTATCTGAGCACTTTTAGCGTGAAATTTGGTGGACTATGGTCTAGAGTGAGTCCTTCACACCAATTTGGATAGTGAGTCAACCCTCAGTCATCAGTGAGTCCAGGTCATTAATCACCATAGCTGGAAGCAGACCCAGCACACAGATATAGAAAACTCTATTTGTAAAAAAAATGAATAAGAGTTTCAGCTTGATTTTGGGGGAACGGTGCCTCCTGTCAGAAATATCTTTTTTCGCCAGAGGCATTACATTCTCCCACGGAAAAATCTAAAATTCTTGATCCATTGAAACGCTATTTCTTGAATTTGGAGGGGCAAACACAACTCCAGCTACCCACTGGCCAGACTCTGGGCTTGGGAGCTGGGTGACAGTTCTGATAGGTCTCAAGTAAGTCCAAGGGTGGAGCAGTTGGTCATGGTCTTTAAGCTCTCCTTCCAGAGTGAGTCCATCTTAAGTTCACAGGACTCACTTTAGGAATACCGAGGGCCATGGTCCACAGTCATTCATGCGTAAGACTAAGATTCGCTAGGGGACTCTGCATACATGACAGCTTAGATGAAAAATATATAGCAAAAACTTAAACTGTAATATACAATCGTACAGAAAATTGTAGACATTAGACATAAATCATAATTTGGGTATTGTATGCAAAGAAATCCAAAAGTACTGATGATTGGCAAGAATAAAAATTACTTAAATGAACTTAACATAAATGTATACAGAAGAAGTGCAATCAAAAGTTATCATAATAAAACATATAGTAAGTATACTGATTATATGCAAAAATGAATTATCACAAACAGACTCGAAAAAAGGTTGACCAGTTGATAATTGAATTTACAGAGAATGTTTACTTACTATCTTTATATCTTATTTGCAACAAAACCAGTAAGCTTATAATCACCATAGACTTAGGGGTGAAATTTTGTCCTGTGGTTTAGCCAAGTCTCTTATTCTATTCTTGAATTCTCCACAGTTGTAGTCACATTTGCCAGCCGTGGCCTATGGGCGTGGTGTGTCTGTGTCCAGACGAACTACGACTCAGCGCGGACAACAAGACGTGCGAGGAGGTGAAGTGGTGCGAACAGCTGGGCATCTGCAGTCAGATCTGTACTCCGGTGGGGAAGTCGTACCGCTGTGAGTGTCAGGAGGGATGGGAGCTGGAACCTGATGAGTACACATGCAGGAGCACTGGTAATGTCTTTATTATTTAGTTAAAGTTAGTTAAAATCCTCCCTCTCCGTTTCATAGCCCTGGGCCACACTGTGGTGCAATCACTGCAGCAGGGGGCTAGTCCACTGGCAGTGATGTGTGTTTAACTTCCATACTGTTTCATAAGTATGTACCATTTTTATAAAGTCTTTGGTATTACTCAATGCGCCTCTTGTCCAGAGGTGTCCTACCTGGGGCTTGAACCCGGGCCTTCTGGTTCCAAGTAATCAGAACCAGATGTGACTGAGTAACAGAAGCGTAGACCACTACACCACAAGGACACGTCTTTATTATTTACCTTGCTAAAAAGGTTATGTTCTTTGTACTGTTTGCATGTATGTTTGTATGTATCTGGATGAAGATCATAAGTTGAGAAGGCCTGGATGGATATTTTGTTTTGGACATGCTATCGTCATGAATTTTGAGCTGTAGATAGCTCATAGGGCAGAGAGTATGTCTCTTTTCTCCATGTTATCATTAACCCTTTTGTTCCTAAGCTGTGTGGTAAGCTATGCAAACTTGGTGGAAGGGCTAGTTCACAGCTTCAGAAGTTTGAATGATCATGAGTCTGTGCCTTATGATCCAGAATAATTGTTTGTTACTAAATGGATGTAGTAATGCCAACATTATTCTGTTTGTAAGAGATAGAACAACTTGAATGTACATTAGCTGCTAATTTACATGCATATTATCCTTGTTGATGCATTTTTCAATAGAATTAATTTGGAGCTCTCTAATTACTGTAAATGTTGAAATTTTCATGGTGTTTTAATATTTGCATTTTTTTTTACTGTGAACTTGAAACTACATGTACCTCGGGATTGCTGTTCTTTCTTCTGCCTTCCTACCTGATTGTTTCAGCTGCGAACTTAAATCCACAGCAAACACTCCATTTTCTCCCTACCACGAAATCAAATCCCCGGGAACTTAAAGGCATGTACGTAGTAAGAAAAAAATCTAGTCATTTTCCATACCTAAAAAAATTAACCCTCTCCTCTCTTCTGTTTACCCCCAGATCCTGCCACTCCCTATGTCGTTTTCTCCAACCGCCACGAGCTGCGGCGTATCGACCTGTCGTCTAAGGACTTCCAGTACCGCGTGCTGGTGCCGGGCCTGCGAAACACGATAGCCATCGACTACGACCTGTCCACAAACTCTCTGTTCTGGACTGACGTAGTGGAGGATAAGATCTTCAAAGGAAACATGAGCTCAACAGGAGGTAAGGATATTCATTGTTCTTGTTATCTGGGAATCCATACTTAATCAGTGCTCGAAATACCACGTGCATGTGCAAGTTTGTGCATGTGAAATTGGAGCCGTGCATGTAATTCCAGACCAGCCTCCACTGGTGCAAGTGGGCTACCACTGGTAGAAATTTACCCCCTTTTACTCACGTAAATTTTCACTCCAAATGAAAAATCGGGGCTCACACAAATTCTACACTAAGCAAGCAACACTTGTATCCCTTTTAAACTTGTATTCAATCCATTTTTACGAGTTTGCGACACTTTCTTTGATGCCTTGAACAAAGCAATTTAAAACTACCAGGGGCATTATACTTTCCCAAATATGCAAATGAAGTTGAAATATGCAAATGCTTATGTTTACACATAGGTATCTCCAGTATCCGGCCTGTAGTCCAGACTGGACTGGCGACAGCCGAGGGTCTGGCCGTGGACTGGGTAGGGAAGAACATGTACTGGGTGGAGAGTAACCTGGACCAGATCGAGGTGGCTCGGCTCAATGGCATGTACCGTACCACGCTGATCGCTGAGGAGATGGAGAGCCCGCGTGCCATCGCGCTCGATCCACGTGTTGGGTAAGTTCTGGAATAGAGAAGTACTGGATGCATGAACTAGAAGGAAATGTTCTGCTGCACGTACCACAAAGTTCTGTGGGACAACTTTAAAGTTTCGATGTATACTATGTGGCCTATACTGTAGTTCTATTGACGCTAAAGAAGAGTGATGGATGTCACTTGAAGCAACCAGAAGTAATCTCTGTATTTTATCCAGTTGTAGAAATTGATTTGTCTTCAATAATTGTTTACTTAGATGTCTAACAGAAGGTTTTTTTCACCGCGCATTAGATTATTATCCAATCCAGATATTCAGAATGCTGTCTGTGATTACCACCTGTCTATTGTCACCATTTTCTTCAAGTCCCTTGGGTGGTCACTACAGACAGGGTTGACTGTGGCCAAAAAAAAAAGTTTTGAAAATGTGAAATATCCCTGTCCTTGGTGCTGAATGTAGGGGAGTTATAGGTTTTAAACCTGTCCTTGGTGCTGAATAAATAGTGAAACACCAGCTTTTAAATTTCAAATTTATTCCTTCACTGTGACCCCACAGGTACCTGTTCTGGACAGACTGGCAGTCCAACCGTGCCCGTATCGAGAGGTGCGACATGAGCGGAACGAACCGGAGTGTGATCCACTGGGTGGCCAGCGACGGAGGCTGGCCCAACGGTCTGGCGGTGGACTACCTGGACAGCAGAATCTTCTGGGTGGACGCAAAGTTAGTTCAGATTCAGTTTTCAATTTTCCTCAGTGTGGTAACTTAGAAATAGAGAATATCAATAGCATCTAATTATAAGTTAGGTCATGTTGTTTTGATTTCATGTATATGGATGACATCAAATGTCCGTTTCCAGTAAAATAGGTTTTTGACCATACTGTAATGTGTAAATATTACAAAGCAGCTGGAAAATAAGCAAATGTATGCTGTAAATTGCAGAAAATATTTCGGAAAACGGATGTAAATGACGGAGAATGCCAAAGTGAATTCAAAAGTCATTAAGGAAGATACGAAAGAACAATAATGTAGCATATTTGGTATACCATGCTCTGTGTAAGTCATTTGTTCATCCTTCCTGACCACTTAGATTCATAATGAAGGCAATTTTTTTTGCCAAACTTTTTTTTAAGCATCAGTTTTGGGGTTCCCAGAGGATGTCATCCATACATTCGAATCAGCGTCGCCGTACAGTAAACAGTGGACCATCGCTTCGTATCCCATAGTCCCGGCCGATGGCCGATAGCTGATGATGATGATCCCATCCTCACGACTGCTAAAAACTTTCCGGTTACGAATGTGTTTATTGAGTGAGCGACAACAGCCAATATTTAATAATGATAATAATGGTTTATTGGTCAGAAATTACCCATGCAATGGCAGCCAGTGCTGAATTGCTGCAGGGTTTACAATCATATGATACACAACAAATTCATATTTGCTCCACACTTGCACTTTGTGGAACTGTTGCAAGGGTCTGGGCGGCTGCCATTCGGCGCCAGCAGGTGACCTCAATACGACCTTCCCCAACTGTCAGGTAGCCATTCACACCTGGGTGGAGTGAGGAATGTCATGTTAAGTGCCTTTCCCAAGGGCATAACATCGGGGCATAGCAGTGGTTTTGAACCCGGGACCTCTCGGTTCTGGGTGAAACCCCCTGCCGATTGCCCAACACGATGGCACATTTGGATTTGAACTTCCAAACTGTAGATCCAGTAGCCACTTGACATTTGTACCTTACACACTGGTGTGTTAAACATTTCCTGTGATGTTTTTCAGGTCTGACTCTATCACATCAGCTGACTACGAGGGAGGTGCTGTGAGGAAAGTTCTGTGGGGACATCGTCATCTCAGCCATCCCTTCTCCATATCTCTGTATGCTGAAAAGGTGGGACATTTCAATGATACTTCTGTCCAAAAATTGTCTTGGTTTTTACTTATTCAGTATGCCCCTCCATCTTTGTATATATTGGTTTTTGGAAAGCCTGCAAGATTCTTATGATTGACTAAAAATCGTTTTCCAAATTATATGTTTGGAACCGTACTTTTCAACTCATTAGTTGAAAGAGCTCATTTCCTTTCATATCCCTTTACAATGTGAGCTACTCTAAGAAACATTTTGACTTTACAAATTTGGGGGACTTTAATGTAAGCAGTGTTTTATGATATTTATAAACGAATCAGCATACAAAAAGTTAGCATGAAGTACAAGAAAGCCATGTGGATTTGATTATATGGCTAACATCTGTGCGTGCATCAATTTTCGTACGTTTTCAGAAAAAAGATTTTTGACTATACTGTAAATCGTACAAAACATCTGCAACATGATCAAATATATGCCGTAAATTGCCAAAAAAATATTTCGAAAAATGATTCTTATACTTATAGAATTCTTATTCTAATACTTATAAAATGCCAAAGTCAAATGTGTAAGAACAAAAATGAAGACTTTGTTATTCAGTCAACCATACTCTTGTGTTTAGTCATTTGTTCAATCTCCCTGACCAGGTAGATTTCATAATGAAGGAAACTTTTTTTTGCCAGATGTTTTTTATTCACATGCCCACATCAGTTTTTTGGTTCCCAAAGGATGTTATCCATATAATCAAATCAACATGGCCTAATGTCAGATCTTGCACGTCTTCAAATTTTGCAGGTGTTCTGGACAGACTGGAGGACCAACATGCTGGCCTCAGCCAACAAGTACACCGGTGGTAACTTCACCATCCTGCAGAGAACCAGCACCCAGCCGTTTGACCTACAGATCGTTCACCCCACCAGACAACCCAGTGGTGAGTCATGAAGGCAGGATTGAATGGATGAGTTAGCAAATAAACAAATGCAGGAGTTTTAACTTGAAAGCAGATAATCTTTCACTACAGAGGATGAAGATTTTTATTTGAAATTCTTGTATCTGTGTATTGATTTCATTTGAGAAAAGGCAAACTAGGTCTGTATCAAGTAAGAGAAAAATTGGATTGAAAAAAAGTATGTATTTTTTGTGAAAGCTATATAACTTATAAGTGAGTCTGCAAGTCAGTCAAGGAATGAAGAAGTTTTGTTCCTGTATTTTTTAATTTTTTTAGATTCGCTCTGCACTCAAGTTTTTCATAAATCATTTTAACAGTGCCACGTACAGAGAACAATATACCCATTTTTGCACCTGGGTGGAGTGAGGAAAGTTGTGTAAAGTGCCATTCCAAAGGTTCCTTTGATCGTCACATCCTACATGGATAACTGTGGTAATTCTAGAGCTAATACATGCGGAAGAAAAATTGGATGCGGAACCACTTGGTTCTGGGCCGGTAAACATATATCCGTTTCTGTATTTGAGCAATAGCCTAAAATTCATCCTATCCTAACTCCAGTTCAATAGTTGCTCTTTTAACAGGTGCTAGACTATTCAGCAGGAAAGCAGTTAAGGAGGAAATAGAGCTGGCTTTGGATGAATTTTAGGTTACAACCAAATTGGAATAAACTCAAATTACATCTACACTAAATAAGAGAAAAATTGGAAGCTGTTAATCCTTTTTTTTCAAAGCTGTAATCTTAGTCCAGTAACTGTTGTATCTCAAAATCTTCCAACTCGTACAGTTAACAACCACCCATGTGCCAACAAGACAAAGAACGATTGTTCTCACCTGTGTCTGATCGGGTACAACGGAGCCTACGCCTGCCGCTGTCCTCAACGCTACAAGCTAAAGGCTGACAACCATACATGTGAATGTAAGTGACCTTCATTTAGCATTAATCTGCCGGGTTACCTAAATCTGCCACTTTGAAAAATTACAGTGTGTTTAAGTCAGAGATCTTTAGTGTAGCACCCCGCAAGTATGCACACTTTAGATATACAGGAGTGCACTATACTGGGGGATGTTGGGGTGGAGATCTGTTTGGACTATCTTTTCAAGGTGAGGGGGATTATGTAGCCTGGTACATGTAGAATTATGTTAGTAGATGTTCCACTGAAGTTGTAAGTTTAGAATTATAGTATTTGTTTGTTGGGTATGTGTAGTGACGTTTTAGTTTGGCAAAAAATACATTGAACTTGTGAATTTAGAATTATTTTCTTTGTGTTGATATAAGACCAGTGAACTGATGTTTTAGCTTTAAGCAAAAGGTTTCTTTACTTTGTAAGTCCATTGAAGTTGTAAGTTTAGCATTATTGCAATTGTTTGTCTTGATATAGATGGGTGTCAAAATTATCTAAGAAATCTTTCAGTCATCAAAATCATAGACTCAGATAAAATAGCCTGAAAAAGGAATGGGACAGACCAATGTCTAAGGTACAAATGTAAGTGTAAGGTCTCAAGTATAGGGGTGGATACCGGTTCGGCTTAATAAGGTCCAAGTCCAAGTTTAGGTCCAGAGATTTAGGTTCAGGTCCGGACCTGAACCTGGACCTGATCCTGTTCAGTTGATGTTTTGTTTTATTAGACCAATATTAAGCATAGAGAATTAATACTGACACGCACGACTATAAAAGTTTCTTGGTGAGAAGACTTTCAAGACAAACCAGTGTTTGATATTTGCATGTTGCACTTATTTAAAATGCCTTTTTTGTCAGAGGGGAGACTCAAAAAGCTTTTTATCAAACAAAATAGAAAAATTATTTGTACTTCGTTCAGGTTTTTTTGGACTCAGGTTTTTGCTTTCGGGTTTTTTTGACTCGGTTCTTGGATGTTATAAAGGTCCGAATCAGGTCCAGCGAACCGGTATCCACCCCTAGTCTCAAGTATAGTGTACTTGGCATGCATTCTGTTGGAAAACCCTCTGGATTTTACATTGAACATGTATTTTTCTCCTCACAGTGGATGGGAAGTTCCTCCTGTATGCCCGTCAGTTGGAAGTGCGTGGTGTGGACCTCCTCAAACCTTACTACAACATGATGTCTGCCCTGACCCTCCCACACATTGGGAACGTGACAGCCGTGGACTTTGACGCTAAAGAGGAGAGAATCTACTGGATGGATCTGAGATTCCCCGCTCTTAGAAGGGCCTTCCTGAACGGGTCTGATGTCGAAACCCTTGTCACATCGCAAGGTAGTTGCAGTTACATGTATTATTTTGTGCTACATTGTTCTTTTACCAAAATGGTCCAATCAAGGATTTTGATGTTAAGAAATCTTGGTGTACAGTAGACTGCCACAAAGTGTAACTAGAAAAAAAAGCTAGCAAGAAAAACACCCCTCTGTCAAAATGGTGAAACCCAACATTAGCGACCCCCAAAAAACACCCCTCCCAATAAAATGGTCACATCCAACATGGCGGCCCCCATCCTGGCAAGCAAAAACAGAAAGGTTTTGCTGTCGCAAACCTGTAATTATAGCAATATACATGACAGTCATGATTGTAATCCAAAAGTGCCAGCAGACACATGTGATTGAATGTAGAAACCTTAAGCTTGGTCACATCGCAAGGTACTGATGATATTCCTTTGATTTACATAATCGT
The DNA here is from genome assembly GCA_035149815.1 of Branchiostoma lanceolatum. Taxonomy (NCBI): domain Eukaryota; kingdom Metazoa; phylum Chordata; class Leptocardii; order Amphioxiformes; family Branchiostomatidae; genus Branchiostoma; species Branchiostoma lanceolatum. Next base: position 12,593,492 of record CM068880.1, read on the forward strand.
AGAAGGTTAACTTGCTTTTCTAGCAGGGCTATCCTACTGGAAATAATAGTCCGTTTGAAAATTTATTATGATTTGATTGCATTGATAGAATGTCAGTGAAAATATTTGTCTTCCCACATGTTTAAATTTCTTGCAATGTCTCTCTTTTCTTGTAACTATTTGCTATTCTTAGTACAAAATGTTCCTGTTTGCTATACACGAAAATGTTTCATTTTCTTGTAAGAAGATTTGCACAGTTGGTCTTTTTTTGATTATTGGGCAAGATTTTTATCAAAAGAAAAATTTGTATGGAAATTGTGTTTTGTGTATGTTGATCAATGCACTAATTGTATCAACTAAATCTGAAATTCATGTACTTTTGTTTGATTCTATAGATCTGACCAATACTGTGGGCATAGCTGTGGACTGGTTGTCCAGAAACCTGTACTGGACAGTCAACTTTGGAGAGAAGAAGTCTATTGTGGTGTCACAGTTGGATGGCTCCTTCAAGAGAACTCTGAACATGTCGCTCACTGCACCTGGATACATGGCTGTACATCCGTCAGAAGGGTAGGAACAAAATAGAATATTTGTTTGTTTGTTTGTTTTACCAGGGGAATACATATCGCCCAAAATGTGATTTTCAATGTGCCCTGGGCTTTACATGATCTCAAAGTTACATCCAAATTAACAAAATAAGTTGCGCAAATTAATAGAATGAAATCAGGATTGAATTTGCATATCGATGTTGTCAAATACATGATTGTGTTTGAAAATTGTTTTGGCTGCAATATAACAACATACTGAATCTCTTGAATCTAAAATCACACTGCAATCCATTGATCTTTTTCTGCAATTGTAACATTCATGTTAGTCATACTCATAGCCATAGTCACACCTCGGGTGGGGTTTTGAAATGTCAAAATGTCATCCTAACTTTGTGTTTGGTCAGTATGGACAGGAGACATGATTCTGAATTTAGAATTGTTCAGCAATGATATAAAATGCAGTTTTGTAGGTGCACAGTGGCGGCTGTTTATACATGATTTTGTATCACACCAAACAACTTGAGGATATCTTACTTTGCAGTCTAAACAGTGACTTAGCTGTGTCTCTATTTTGTTCGTTTGTTTGTTTGTTTGTTCATTCAGAGCCTTGTAGTGCCTAGTTGTGCATATATGTCAACAAGTTTCCTTGCTGTTTCATTAGCAGGGTATATTTTTTTACGGAGAGGGGTTGCTAGCCCTTCCCATGTGCCTTTCTTTACCATAAAACGAAAACTCAATTTTCTAATGTGTTGTACTTTTTCTCCCACCCTTTAGTCTGATATTCTGGTCTGACGGTGGTGATGTTCCCTACATCGGACGTGCAAACGCAGATGGAAGTTCTGTTTCACAGATCGCTCAGAATGTCTCCACTCTGAGTAAGTCCGGTTTAAGCCTTTTTACAGGTTTTTCATCTACATGATTTGTACTTATTTGGGGTACACTATACAATAAAGTGTTTTATAAAAGGACTTACTTTCCTCTGTGTCATAGTACCAAACCCAAAAAGCTTAGATTTTATTCCGTAGCAGTTCTTAGAATAGTCGCTTGTTCCACTTGTCACCATAACAAAGTTAACTTGCAAGATGTCTGTATACTTTTCATACACATTGTTTCTTGTTGCAATTAGCCCTCAGGGAAGAACTTGCAAATAAAGAAAAATTCTATAATTATAACGTTTATGATTATAAAGATGAAAACTCTTAGACTTGGTAGCTGTGAACCTTGTTCGCCACTATTTTCGTTTACCATTTTAATCATAACTTGATTCTGTCTAACATTCATTGACTATATACCCTGAATGATTGCAAACGTTGGTGAATGACTATGATAAGTTCTTTATTCACACCACATACCTTGTTATACATTCAGTGACTATCATTTTTTTCACAAATAATTATCCCATGTTATAGAAAAAAAAGATTTTAAGCTTTAAAGTTGACTATCATTCTGTTTACCATTCCTATAGAAACAAAAAGGTTAAGCTTTAAAGGTTGTAAGATTCAAATTCAAATTTAAGATGACCAGTATTAACTGTTAACTGTTTTTTTTAAAAGGCTTAGCCCTGGACCATGTGGGTAAGAGACTGTACTGGATCAACAGTAACAGAACTGTGTCGTCCTGTAACCTGGATGGAACTGGTATGGTGACCATTGCTGGGGCTGTACAGCAGAACATGAGCAGGCCACATGCACTAGCTGTAGGAGGTGAGTTACTACTAAATTCATTAAACGCCCCCTTTCTACTAGTGGCTACAACTGCAGAACGACTGCTGAGCGACCAAATACTGTTTGCGTGGTTTTTATTTTGTGGTATATAAAGGAGAAAATGGAGTGTTGCGGTGGTTTTAAATTCGTGTTTGAATCAATCGTAGCGCTACAGTCATAGGTTTAACAGTCATAATGAATTTCATATAGCAAATTTTTTTATATCAAATTCTTGCATCATGCATCATTTTCTAATTATAAAATCGAGCGTCACACAAACCAATTTTGGTCACTCAGCTGTAGCCGTGATATGGAAAGGGTCTATGCAAATGACAAATATTGCTCTTGCAATTGCTCAAGTTTAAAAAAAAAAACTTTTTGTGTCAAGTTTAGGTTCTGTAAGACTTTACTAATTAAGTTATCCATCTATTTTGGTATTATTCAATCTTCCGCATACAATCCAGCATAACTATAAATATGTTGGTCGTAGTAGAACACTATAGGCAACATTCCTTATGTTTGGGTGAATGGAAAAATTGAATCAAAGGACCACCAAAAGTGGTCACAACAGCCAGATGATCCTTATGCATTGATTGTCAGAAGTACAATTTTGTGACAGTGTATTGTATGAATCGTTAAATTTGTCAATGTTGTCCACAGGTGACCTGATGTACTGGGGAGACCATACGTCCAATCAGATCATGGTGGCCAGCAAGATTGACGGTAGCGGCATGAAGGTGTTCCGCGGTCGCACCTCAAAGGTCATGGACATCAAGGTCTTCGACTCGGACGTCCAGACCAGGACAGGTGAGCATAGAAAAGAGTTTCTTGACAGAGACTTGCATGCTTTAAAAAAGTGAAACAGTTAACAGAATTCCTATGAAAACAAAGCTTATCATGCGTCAAAAGACAGTAACTCACAAACAACTTCAAGTTGATAAAATTTTGAAAATTGCCTTTCATGCAAAATTTTATCTAGGCCATCGTCAGGTGTATCTTTTTACCTGGATGTGTAACCTTCATTGACGTATCAAACCTTATTAGAAACTACCTGATGTGTTTCGACCGACAATCTTAAAGTTTGGCAATTCAAGATTCGTACAAGTAAAGATATATACTAGAATAACTTTATGTAGTACATGTGTACCTCACCGCAGTTCCAGATGTAAGATGATGATGAAAGATATTCTTCTTTAAGAGAAAATAGCAGATTAGTTGAAAATGGCTTTGGGTATTGTGTGGTATGCTTGTACAATGAATGGATAAATTACATGTAGTTAGTAACTGCTTCAGAATGAGTATTATAATTGAGCATGGAGTGTACAGATGAATGTACATACTATGAGTGAGTGAGAGTGTGCAAGGGTTATTGAAGGAATATAGGAAGGAATAAGCAAATAGAACAATATAAATAAACACTCTTTTTTTCCGCAGGACCGAGTGGCAGTAACCCATGTTCCACCAACAACGGAGGCTGTCAGCAGCTGTGCCTGCCTGCTGGTGCTGTGAAACGGACCTGTAGTTGTACAGCTGGCTATGAACTTCAACCTGACAACATGAAGTGTACTGGTACGTAGGGATCAGTTATACAAATGTAGCACCAGCAGTGGTGTGAAATTCTGTGGATCCGTTAGTTCATTCTTAGGGTCGGCTCCAGCTCAGACATGTTGTAAGGGATTGCATTCTTAATTTTGGATAGTGACGTAAAGCTGTTGGCCCCGTGTATATGTGTTAACCTTAAGCGTCAGACCTCTGCATGTAAAAGAACCCAACACATTTATCAAGAAGAGTAGAGATGACCCTGTGTGCTTGGCTAAAAAACGTGAGCCATTGCGTTGCACTACTACCTACCTACCTACCTTGACCTCCGGGTCGTAGGGGGGACAAGGTAGGTACTACTACGAACTCTTTGATAGCTACTTGAAAAAGCAATATGCTTCACCTCAATTGAGGATGTCTGCTCAGTTTGGTCAAGTGCTCAACTGTACCTTAGCATAGCACTCTAGTTTGCAGTAATTTTGCGGTGACTGGTCGAATTCCATCTGCAATTTGTGGCAGTGGCCCAGCCAGAATTTCAAAATAATTAAGATTCATAGTCCACAATGTTATATCACGAAAAGAAAAACATTTATGTCTCCTCCTGGAATCCTAATGTTTGCTTTCATGGACTTTGTACTTTTCTTTAGAACAGTATGTTCATTGACAATGTTTTTTTTCTGCTTTTCAGGTTTAAGTGAATTCATCCTGTATTCTGTGCACGAAGAAATCAGGGGGATCCAGCTGAATCAACAGCAGGGCAATGAACAGTCAGATGCCCTGTCTCCCATCCGTGGCAGCGCTCTTGCTGTAGCCATCGACTTTCTAGCAGGTATGGTTATTTCCTTTTAATGTGTTAAGCTGAAAGTGTACTTTAACTAACTGATAGTGTCTCTAGACTTGAATAGGTGTGGGAAGCTGTGCAGCCCCTGTCAAAAATAATTTCATCAGGTTGGTAGAACACAGGATATTGGAGATTCTTTTTGCACAACCAGTAATTCTCACCTGCTGACGTTTCGGTGTCTGTCAGACACCTTCTTTAGAGCTTCTGACTGGAGCACTGCTTATCTAGTGCTAACCTCTTTTTTAAGTATTTAAAAGAGAAAGACATCAAGAAGCACATTCAGCAAGAGCTTTGTTGTAGAACAGGGTACTGGGTCTGTCCCTGGTGCTGAAACTGTTGCGATTGTTTTCCATTGAGGAGAAGTGATTATTAAATGCAAACAGAAGAAATATTGAGTAAAATAGCTTCTTCAGAGTGATTCCTAACTGATTTGTAAATGATAAAATGACCGTTTCTTAATTGGAGGTATGTATATATATTTCATCATTATGTATCAAAGTGAAACTGCAATTTCCAACACAAGAAATAGGACTTACCCAAATTTTTGACTGATCAATTCCAGTCTTTATCAAGGAATTAGAAATCCACTGCTTCTGTGATGTCATATTGTACAGATAGAACATGTAACTCGGTGAGCGGATCATAAGTTGCAAAAGTCTATGATGCCCCCTATCTCTTTTGAGGGATGGTTGTAGAGCCCGGATGTAGATAACTTCTTTTCCTCTTGCAATAATAGAATTGTTATGTCCATGCAGAAAACGACACCATCTACTGGGTGGACACTGCGATGAAGTCCATCCACGTGAGTAACCGTAACCAAACCTGGCAGGACACTGTCATCACTACGGACATGGGGCGTGTGGAAGGGCTGACTGTGGACTGGGTCGCAAGTAAGTCTGCAGAGTGGTACAAATTAAACAATACTTCTGGACAAAAATGATAAAAATCGGACATTTCGGGCGTCCATCCGACTGCCCTTTTTCAATGAGAAGAATGAAGTTTACCTACGGATGCGTTCCTAAGTTCTAAATAAACAAAAGGTAACGACTAAAGCGTTCTAAAAAATGTTCTAATGCTAAATGGTAACGGATAAGATGTTCGTTCTTCAATACAAGATATGTCAAAACGGCTTGAAAAGACATTAAATTACAAAAGCAGACCTATAATAGATACATCAAATACGTTGTAAAGCACTGTCCCAAGTACTAGAAAGTTCAATCCGTAGGCCCCCTTTCAGTCCAGGTCTACAGTTCTGTCTTAAGAAAGACATCTCTAAAGAAAGACATCTCTAAAGAAAGACATCTCTAAAGAAAGACATCTCTAAAGAAAGACATCTCTAAAGAAAGACATCTCTAAAGAAAGACATCTCTAAAGAAAGACATCTCTAAAGAAAGACATCTCTAAAAGAAAGACATCTCTAAAGAAAGACATCTCTAAAGAAAGACATCTCTAAAGAAAGACATCTCTAAAGAAAGACATCTCTAAAGAAAGACATCTCTAAAGAAAGACATCTCTAAAGAAAGACATCTCTTAAGAATGACACAACCCTTAAAAAACAAAGAATCGTAGATCTTCCAAGGAATTTTTAGATCAGGCCATTTCTTTAGTTGTCTCCATTTTGATCAGCAATGAATCTAGTGTGTTGCATGTTTTGTTTCATTTCTGGCATTAGTATTGATGTTTCCTCTTGCCTTATCGATAATAACTCAAACTGGTTTAGAATATTGTCCAAGAATCTTTTGCTCACATTGCAGATTAAGCTTTTGACTATTGACTATTGGCAGAATGACATAAATGACTAACAGAATGACATAACAGCTTTTTGTGGATGGAATATAGAGGAAAATTTCTTGAGCTTTGTAACATCTGGGATTTAGTCTTGAGGTGATTTTTAACATCCGCTTGTAGACATAAGACATTTCAAACTTATCGTGATTTCTAATATCAAGATTTTTCCTGATTTTTCTTGCAGAAAATATCTACTGGACAGATCAGCAGTTTGATCTGATCGAGGTTTCTCGCTGGAATGGTTCTTTCCGACATGTCATCGTCTCTACAGACCTGGACAAACCACGAGACATTGTGGTGCACCCTAGCTTGGGGTATGTGTAGCATATTTAGAAGTAGTAGTAGTAAATACATGTAGTAGAAGAAGAAGTAGTAGTAGTAGTAGTAGCAGCTAAGAGTAGTAGTAGTACTGTGTTACTATTAGAAGTAGAAGTAATACTAGCAGCAGTTACTTGTAGTAGTAGTAGTATTTGAAGAAGTAGTATGATATTAGAAGTAGTAGTAGTTTAAGTAGTTAGTAGTAGTACATTTGGTAGGAATGTGGGAGCTTGTTTGAATGCAGTTTTCTTTTGGTTTTGCTTTGGCCTTAAAATCTAAGTAAAGTTTTTTTGACAGGAAAAAAAATACCATATGGTAGCTTACAAAACAGTGTATACTGCAAAAGTTCTTTCAAAAGAAACTAAAAAAAGAGTACCAAATATTACATGGAGCTTGGAGATCCCTTCACACATCTTAGGCCTCTTACCGATTTCTTTAAATTCTTACTTCTATGTTTTTGTAGCCTAGAACTTAGTTTAAATTTCATCAAATAATGAACATTTTTTCTTCACAGTTACATTTTCTGGTCTGACTGGGGTAACCAGCAGAAGATCGAGCGAGCGGCCATGGACGGTTCCCAGCGAATCGTCCTCTACAACGACACCAGTCTCCAGTGGCCAAACGGGATGGCAGTGGACTACCAAACCGACATGGTCTACTGGGTGGACGCTAACAGTAACAGTATCGAGCGTATCAGCATAGATGGCAGTAACCATCAGTACATCTTAACTACTGAAAACCAGGACCTGTTTGCTATCAGTCTGTACAACGATAACATCTACTGGACAGATAGGTATGGCCACAAAATCTAATGCTATTTTTTTCCAAATTAATCAAGTTTCTTGAGTAACTGCCATTTGGCTTAATGCTCTTTTCTTTGTATCTCCATGAAAAGTGGAGATATAGTTTTGGGTGTGTCTGTCTGTCTGTCTGTCTGTCTGTTTGTGTTTCAACACTACTGTAGTCAGCATAACTCAAGAACCTCTTGATGGATTACGATGATATTTGGTATGTGGGCAGGTGTTGTGAAGCCCAAGTTCAAGGTCGATTTTGGGCCTCCTAGTATGTGACCTTGGTACTGCAGCAGAACTTCCGTTTTTGTATCTTTTGACCTGGACGTGCTATGGTCTTGATTTTTAGGTGGCTGATAGCTTGTGATGTAATAAAGAAGTAAATTGTAGGTTTGGGCCCCCTATAGCAGCTTGTTAACTGTTGTCCACAGTTCTTTATTTTGAACTTGTTAGAACCAGTGGAAGAATTGTGTTAAGGTTCAAAAATTGACTTGTATTGCTAGCCCCCCTGTCCGTTGCACTGTTGATAAATTCTCAAGAGTTACTGAAATTTACCCAGTAGATAGAAGCTCATATGCTCATGTGCAGATTCTTTTTTTCTTACAAGTTGCAGGGTAGATTTTTAGCGAATGAAAACAATTTGCATAATTTGAAATTCATTGTGTACATCTCTGTCTAAGCTACCTGCATAGTAAATAACATGAAAATCTGTTGCTCCTTTCTTCAGTTATTCTCCTTAGAAGATTTTGACAATTTTACCATTGCAGTTCTAGTGTCACATACCAGGGGGCCCAAAATTGACCTTGACCTTTCTCCTCCCAACACCTGCCCACATACCAAATATCATTACAATCCATCCAGACGTTCTTCAGTTATGCTGACTTTAAGCATCCGGATGCACACACATACACACACGCAAACACAAACGCAAACACAAGTCTTTTTTCATGGAGATAACAACAAGGCTATCAGTTTGAATGATAGAAGTCTACCGGTATTTCTGCAGGACACACAAAAGTGGAGTGATAATGATGGGAAACAAGGACAACGCTACTATCAACCAGCGCACACTGAGAGACAACCTGGGTATTCAACTGAAGGACATAGCTGTGTTTAGTCAGCAGAGACAGAATGGTACAGTCTACTTGTTTTGTTGTATTCAATATGTAATTAATACTTATCATGATTTAAAAGTTCCAAAGATCTGGAAACCTAAAGTCACATTTATTTCAACTTGTTGCCTATATATTACTGTAAAATAATGTTCGCGATGGTTTTAGGTTCGCGTTTTTCGCGGTGAATAGTCTTAAAACGACTGCAAAAAAGCTGTTCCATTGTGTGACTGTAGCGCTAATATTGTTTCAAACGCGAACTCAAAACCACAGCAAACACTCCCTTCAGAGGAATTAAATCCCCGCGAACATTTTCTGCATTTTCACTACCAAATTTTCCAATATCACTCAAAATGGAAATTCATGTACATTAATTTTGTACTTCTAAAAGCTATAGATTTGTCTGTAAGAATGGTGATGAAATTGATTCAAAGATTTTACATACCTTGAATATCTTACTAAACCAAAAACATTAGTTTTCTTTTTGATGATTAAGCAGTAAACCTTGTGTACATTTCAATTATGATGATGATAATGAAGACCTTTATTGTACATTTTTGCTCCACTGGGCCGTATCATTTATATATGATGGTTGTCAGCAACAGAATACAGTGAATATATGCAAGTTGTGCTCAACGAGTACTAAAAGCAAGTTGTGCTTACAAGTTGTGCTTAATAACGGCAAGTGTGTTGGTTGCAAAGCTATCCATTTCAACTCCAATCATCAGATATAAAATATGTATGATCTTGATGTAATATATTTGACCATACAGGTTCCAACATCTGTGGGCCTCACACCGGTGCCGATGGTAAGATCGTGGAGAACGGTGGCTGTGAACAGCTTTGTCTGTATGTGGGGAACAACAAGAGGAAATGTCGGTGTGGACATGGCATGCTGGCTGACGATGGCACAAGCTGTAAAGGTAACTCATGCACGTCACAAATACTGTAACTTTTGAACCTAGCCATTAAGATATGTAGACATATTGCATATTAAGCAGACAGAAATAACAGACATGCAAGTAAATTTCAACAAAGGTACCATGTTTGTTTTCCCACTGCTAGTTTGTACATGTATTTTCTTGTTTCTAATTCTCATATTTTCTTTTTTCTGCAAGGTTAATGAAAATCAAACCAAGAAGTTTGTGCACAGAACTATTTGCCCTGTTAACTAGTTACTTTCTTGAGAATGGAAGCTGAGAATTAGAGCACATTTACTTCCCTGTGCTGTGATTAAAAAACAACAACTAAGAACCTGAATATGTAGTATGAACATAAACTGAGATCATGTCTTCTTACAGCACATGATGCATACCTGCTGTACTCTGAGAGGATAAGTCTGAAAAGTGCCCATGTCCTGGACTCCAAGAACAGGCCTATAGAAACTATTCAGGTGAGGAAACTTCTTTATGTATCTTGATCTACAACACAATCCAGTTGCTATAAGGTACATTAAATTTTGTATTGTGTATAAAAAAAATTCATGATATTACCTTACTATTGGTAAAGCCATATTTAAATTGATCTGAATTAGATTTTTTGATAATTTCTTTTGAAGAAGTTTGTGCTATGGCAGTATAGAACCAGCTGCCATCTCATGCTTGCAAAGCTGTTGTGTTACGCTGATTGATAATCAGACTACAGCTACATGTAAACCCACACATTCATGCATTTTCACCATTGCAAAGAACCAGGAAAAAGCCAAACCTGTATGCTACATGTAGACTACATGACATTGTATGGTACTTGTACCAATGTTTGTATGCCTGTCTTTGTTGTGACCTCTACATACATGTACATGTAGCTCAGTGGGTAAAAATGCACAATCTTCATTCATTTATTCATTGATACCTTGTTATCCACCTCTATAGCTGAAGGATAACATGAGGAATGTGATTGGCCTGGCGTTTGACTACGGCAACGGGACCAACAAGAGGATCTTCTACAGCGACATTCACCATGGCAACCTCCAGTCTGTGTACGAAGACGGCACGGGACAGAAAATCATCGTGGAAAGTGAGTACTTTGTTCAAAACATTCTCCTATGCAGAGCCTAGCCCGATGCCTATAAAATATACTACATGTATAATGATAATAATGATAAATGGTTTTTTGGTCCAAAATTACCCATGCAATGGCAGCCAATGCTGAATTGCTGCAGGGTTTACAATCACATAATACACAATAATACACATGATACATATTTGCACACTTGCACTTAATGAGACTGTCGCAAGGGTCTGGCGGCTGCCATTCGGCGCCAGCAGGTGACCTCAGTACAGCCTTCCCCAACCGAAGTCAGGTACCCATTCACACCTCGGTGGAGTGAGGAAATTCGTGTAAAGTGCCTTTCCCAAGGGCAGAACATTGCAGCATACCGGTGGTTTCGAACCCGGTTCTGGGCCAAACGCCCTACCGATTGCGCCACACAATGCCATATATGTAACTTGAGGAGGCTCTGCTAAACAAGGCTTAGGTTTCCACTTTTGTGGGCGTGACCTCTAACCAGCTGTCAGCCAGTTGCTTTTAAATAGGCAAAGCCGATTCTCTGATTGGCTGACAGCTGGTTTGAGGCCACGCCCACAAAAGTGGAAAGCTCAGCCCCGGCTTTTGTCTTGAATCCGCAAATTCCATTTTTTTGTTTCATTCAATTTTGACAAAAGGTTATTATTATTATTTCTTTAGTACCCTCATTTCTTAATTACGAATAGCATATTATCGAGTGTTCTTGAATCAGAATTTACTTGTCAGCAACGAAATGCACACTTAGAGAATCACTACTGTAACAGTTAATTGTTATAAGTCTGAGAGATGATTTAATGTTGGCTAAAGCCTATTCACTGTGTAAGGGAGATTTTTTTCCCTGAATACGCAGCAAAAAGGATGCATGTTGAACTTTTCTCTTTTCCCAGATGTCGGGTCCGTGGAGGGCCTTGCTTACCACAGAAGAAATGACGAACTGTTCTGGACGAGTTACACGGATTCCAACATCCGCCGATTCTCTCTAAACCAAACAAAACCGGGAGCGCGGAACGAGACTATCGTCGTGTTATCCCAGGAGGACCACCCTCGTGCTATTGTGCTGGATGAATGCCAAGGGTATGAATGATTTGTTAAAGGCATTCAGAGCATTTTATGAGGCTTGAAACTTGAAAAAAACCCTCCAATTTCTAGTCATTCGTACACATGGTAAGTTTCAAAAACACTTTACAATTACATATCGACATTAAAGGTGAAAAGACACGATGTCGTTGTGTGGTGAGAACTGATAGAAAATCCAAACTCTCATAGACTGATCCTGACTGTCCATCACAATTAGCGGTTCGACCACTGAGAGAGTGACTGCATGTCCGTCAAATGTTTGCATTTCTACGTTTTGACAGAGGTGGGCGGGGCAATGGTATTGGTCTATTTGCGCTAAGCGCGTGAAACTAAAAGATCACCATGTAGCTTATTTTTGTGCCGCTTTTGAACACTTTTTATAAGAAATCTGCATGCAAATATGGTAAACAGTGGCATTAAATGTCAATTTCATAAAGAGTACAGCAACTAGAATATTTCCAGTTTTCAAGCCTCATGAAATGCTATTTAAGCTGTTTGAAGGTACACATGTAAAGGGACAGTTGAGAAAAATGTGATATTGGTACCGCAAGGTACGAATCCTAGACAAATTTCCTTAAAAATGCTTTTGTTGTCAGTAAAAGTCTGTATTGAATGAATCCATCACAAGAGTTTAAGTGATATTACTGTAGAGCATAATGGAAATTTCTGTCATGGGATTGGGAGGAAAAGGCAGGAATTTCAAATTGACAATACACTATTACATCGTTGCAGTCGCTGAAAATAGATAACTGTAAATGCATTTAAGTTTGCGTGGTTTTTATTTCGCGCTACGACGAAAATGGAGTGTTCGCGGTGGTTTTAAGTTCGCGGCAGCGCTATAGTTACATACTGTTACAGTATTGGACAAAAGTGTTTCCGGTGGTTTTAAGTTTGCGGTCAAACGGTCGCCGCGAAAACCGCAAACATTTAACCACTGCGAACATTTCTGCATTTACAGTATGTGACAGTTTTCTTGCATTTCCCTGGACAGACAATGCAAACCTCAGAAAAGGATTTTTCAAGATGTTGTTTTCACCATTGTGTGTCTACCTGACTTTCATTCCAAATGTGTAGCAATATTTTGATTGGTCAGTAACATTAACTGTAACTATTTGAATTTCAGACGGATCTGGTGGACCAACTGGAACGACAAGAGCCCCAGCATCATGACGTCGTACATCGGAGGCCAGGAGGTGGTGTCCATCGTACAGGGAAGCGACATCCGTACGCCAAACGGTCTGGCGATCGACCACGCAGCCGAGAAACTGTACTGGTCCGACGCCACCTTGGACAAGATTGAGAGATGCAATTATGATGGCACCAAAAGAGTGGTAGGTGCTATGGATAAAATTTTGAAACGGTCAGACGTTTCGGACAGCATGCACTATCTTTTGTCAGTGACTTAAGAAGGATCTGGTAGAACTAGGTTTTATACCAAAACTCTTAATAGATATGTTAATGAAGTGAAGACAACTAACATAGACTTGCCTCTGAACTGCGACACTTACAGTACAGCCCACGAAAAACGCATCAAGTTTCGCGAAACGTGCCGCAGTCTTTCGCGAAACGTGCCGCCGTCTTTCGCGAAACGTGCCGCCGTCTTTCGCGAAACGTGACACAGTCTTTCGCGAAACGTGCCGCAGTCTTTCGCGAAACGGGCCGCAGTCTTTCGCGAAACCCCTAGCAATCATTTGCAGGCCCTTTCGCAGATTCTGCGAAACTCCGGGAGCCTACCGCATAGAGTTTCGCGAAAGCTTGCGATACTTTCGCAGAAACCCCCTGCGAAAGACCGGGTTTACGCGTAATACGTCGCTTTTCATATGCAGACCGCCCGCGCGGTGGGCGGAGAAAATATCACGCCCGCGCCCGATTTGTTTACGTTTCCTATAAACAAGCCAGAGTGAAAATGTACGGAAGGACCGCGCTGTAGACAAATTCAGTGCTAAAATTGACTTCAATATCTTGACAAAACGCAACACATGTCCGTACTAACTATTTTTCATAGATTTTACCGCAAGAAAATTACGGGAAATGCTTAATTTTCTTTCATAATGTACGGTGCCATGACAAACTGAATGTAACATTTGCTTACGAGGAGGCAAGACGACGGATACATTTTTCGTGTTGACATAATTATTGGGAAAACATCACAGAATTGACTACATCACCACAAGCAGTGCAGATAAACTGTCGTTTAGAAAATCTGATATCAACAAAATAAACTTGAATCCGTGCGTTTGTGAGAATAGATTCTGGTAGTAACGTTACATGTAGTTTAACCTGATATCAAATTCTTATATGCAACTGGGGAGATCTTTCCGCCACAGACAGGCCGGCGCGGCGCTGTCAAAAGTGATTGATTAGCGTTTCTTTGTCACACTGATCATGACGTAGAGCTGGATCAAAGGCGGTGGGCGGATGGACGCCGTCCAGTGCTATTTGAATGTAGCAAACTTGTTGTGCAGGGAATTCTCACGATAACGGGTACATAACCTCGCCGGGGTTGTGTCCGGTCTCTATTTTATCTATATGTTAACTACAAGTTATAATTAGTTCCATGAACTTAACAATTAGTTTTGTGTTTGCTACAACCAACATAGCATTTGTCACTTGAGCCGTGAAATAGGTTCGTAGGTTCGTGCTTTTTTCGATGGTTATTTTTTCTTTGCATTTGAATCTGCTTAGTGCAGACTATCACGCATACAATAAAATTATCAATTTATTCGTTATTAGCACCTAGTAACTTACCTTTCCTTATTCGAAAGCAGGTTTACGTTGATTGTCAGAGGATGAGCTTCCCGTGCGTACGCGTGGCGTGCCGTTCTTCTCATGCTGACCAAGGAGGACAGGAGACATCTCCCCTATTTACTCCTTATATTGACGACGTTTCGTCAGTTCTGACTTTTCAGTTACGGTCTCTATTCTATCTATATGTAACTAGAAGTTATAATTAGTTTCATGAACTAAACGATTAGTTGTACGTTTGTTACAACCAACATTACATTTTTCACTTACTTGAGCCGTAGGCTTAACTTGTTATATACTATTGTCAGCTGGTAGCTTATACATTGCAGTATGTGTATGTTCGATACCTTTTGTTGATATGCACATTTCACTAATGTGCTTTAAAACGTTGCCGTGGGGTAGTGAAAGCCGCTAAATATCAATCAAATATATTCGTACTTTTTCTTTACGACGGTTATTTTTTCTTGACATTTCGCATTTGAATCCTTGGGCATACTACTAGTATCATGTATACTGTAAAATTATTCATCTATTCATTATCAGCACCTGGGAACTTACCTTTCCTTACTTAAAAGCAGGTCTACGTTGATTGTCGGAGGACGAGCTTTCCGTGCCGTTCTTCACGTGCTGACCAAGGAGGGCAGGAAACATCTCCCCTATTAACTCCATATATTGACGACGTTTCGTTTGTTCAAACTTTTCAAGTACAGTTGTACTAACCTTCTACGTATACTAACTCAGGTTGTGTTCGGTATCAGTTTTCAAGCTAACACGGCAAGTTGTGCCAGAACTTCCCTTTCAATAATAAAATACACTTAAGAACTAACATAATTAAATGTTGGAAGAAATGTATACAACTAATACATTCTATATGGAGGAAAGGCGAGAAGCCTTTCATTGCAACACGCGTACGATATCTGGGGCATGGGTCATAGCAGAAAGTAACAGTCGATTTTTTTAATTGTTTCGTCTTTCTCCTTCAATTCGGCGGTACAAACTTTGTCATTATTTCCAGTCGCACTGTTTTCCTTCTTAGCAACTCCTTCTTGAATCCATATACTAGTATTACCCAGCATACAAACGAACGGTTCAATAAGATACAGTAAAATGCAAGGTTAACAGGAAAGGAAAAGGTAAGTCACTCATTGAGCTGTCTCCGACGTGGACCACGGAAGTACAGTACCCACCTCGGGAAAACGGTAGGTTTGTAAAAAAAATTACATAAGGAGAAAATCGAAATTCTCATAATTCAAACGAGGCTAGCGAATGAAAAAAATTGTTGACGAAACTTTTATTTTGTAGTTGTAGTTTTATCATGTAATTATTGGAAGCGTTCAGTCCCGTAACCTCAGTCGTTGAGCCAGCTATCGTCCTTTTTCTCATTACCTACATTTTAACCTCCTTGATTTTACTATGTAAAATGCAATATCGAAAAATAGATAAATACAGGAATTATAATTTAGCCACGTCCTTTTCGTTATATCCTGCTGCGTCTGGAACATCCTTTCTTCACAATATATTTAAACCTCCATAGTTCAAAACGTCGAAACTTCATACTTATAACAACTATTTATAGAAGACGCTAAAACGAAGAGAATTCACCTACCTTAGAACTTTTGACGTCCAACGGCTCCTTCTTTGGATATTATCCCCACTGAGAAACCAAAATGCGGGCTTTGGTTTCAATTTCAGAACACGTAGAAGAAAGATGACGGTTTGATTCACACGTGTGACGAGCCACACACGCTACGGAGTGATCAGGGTGGCATGTTAGAAAAATCGTCACCGTGTTTGTCGGCAAATGAACTTGCCCGTCGTAACTCCTTATTTCATTACCACCAAAGAACAATCAAGTAACAGATATCACAAAAATATAAAATCACCTTGTACTATTTGGGCAATGTTGAAGTCTCTGCAAGGAGGTCTCTGTAAGTGAGGCTTGTCATCGCAAATTACCCTTTTGTTGTTGAAAACTTCCAAATACACATAAGGTATGAATACGGCTCTAGTGGTAACAACATACATGGTCCGTTCGTAACAACTCGATTTGATAAGTTACTTATTTCATATGCATTCATGCCTGAGTGTACTTTTTCATTTTCTTATCAAGTATTCAATAGAAATGTACGCAGTCATGATGCTATCATATCATCAGTACTGGCGCACACCATAAGATACAGAGGTCGATAGTATTAGTGAGTCAGCGGGGACGAGCGCGGCCGGGTGAATGCCATGTCATGAGGACATGCCAGAAACAACATGTGTGATGTGCGCTCGCTCGGTAACTTAGGGTTTTTCTCGGACGTCCAAGAATAGAAGACAATTTTCCGTAATTTCATTCATTCTACACTTATTGATGATGGACCTCCCCGTCTGGCGGCATGTCCCACAAAGGTACCACAAAGGAACCCGCGGCTGTCAATCAACTGCCAAAGGCGTGAGAACTTATTAGTAAAGTGCGGGCAAAACGAAAAACCGCCCAACAAACTCCGACAAATCCCTTATTTCCGTTAGCACCATCGATGCATCGTAACCTTGCTCATCTTTTTCGGGGGTCAATAGCACTCAAATGATTAGCACACCATACCATTCACAATTTGGAGTGTTCTAGAAGGTAAAAAATACAGCCGATTACGTGTCCCTCTTACATGAATCAAGGATAAATGTTGTCTAGCTACGGGTCATTGACCTTCCAGTTGCGTTGTTCCGTAGTTCGGTGTCCGATTAGAAGTTCGACAGAATGTCTGACGCACTTTTTACGCCGATGTTTATCTAACATTCTCTCAATAATCATACACAGGCATCTATAAACTAACATTCTCTAATTAGTTTGAAATTGTTCATGATTTGGGACCGCACGGCCTGAGACCAAGCGATCTCGGCCATAGTGCCGAGTTGTACACCCGCCGCGTAGACCAGCCCCCACATTATCTACACATTATCGACAAGTAGATGAAAATAAGGACGAACAAGTGTTATGTTAATTGACGAATGCAAAAACTGCTCATTAACGACAAAATCTGGCGGAAGATTTCTTCCGCAGAAATGTTTCGGAGCGGCGTTTCGCGGGAACCCGGAAGAGTTTCGCACCTTTCGCGAAAGTCCAGATCACCTCTGCTGAACCTTTCGCGGTCTTTCGCGAAACCTACCGCACTCTTTCGCGAAAGGTAACGCACACTTTCGCGAAACCATACTCTTTCGCGAAACCTAACGCACGCTTTCGCGAAACCGTACGAACTCTTTCGCGAAACCTAACGCAAGCTTTCGCGAAACCTAACGCACGCTTTCGCGAAGGGCTTGGCGAAACTTGATGCGAATTTCGTGGGCTGTACTGTAAAGCGTTAAACAAAACAATGATCATACATGTATAGTCCTGAGAGACTTATAAATGCCTATTTTACTTTAATGTGAATGAATATTTTGAAGATACATTGTACATTTTGCAATGTCTGCATGGAAACTTCAACACCATGGATACTTTTACATGTAGCGTATGTAGTCCAGTGGTTAGCCTCTGGAACTAGAAGCCTCGAGTCCGATCCCGACATGCATGCTATCGGAAAGGGCCACAGTCCTTAGGACGGGACGTTAAGCCATGGTCCAATGTTTATTGTGCTTGTTGAAAAGAGCAAGGGGAATCTCCCGGTACAATGAACCTGTAAATACTGTACATAGGGTCTGTCCTCTCTGTCACGACCAGGCATAGGTTTGTCTTTTGTTGACTATCAGTAAATCTCATCCCTCTTCTAGGTGATACTACAAGTTGAGCCAGTGCACTCCTTCGGCCTTGCTGTGTACGGTGACTACATCTACTGGACTGACTGGGTTCGACGTTCGGTCATGGCCGCAAACAAACTGGACGGCAGCAATGTCAAGGTTCTCCGCAGCGACATCAGCCAGCAGCCAATGGGAATCATCGCGGTCGCCAACGAAACAAATAACTGTGAGTATAAGCCAAAGAAACGGTTACTCAAGCAACTGGATAAAATTTTGAAACAGTCAAGACAGCATCCGCTATCTTTCGTCAGTGACTAAAGGAAAGAACTGGAGAACCAGGTTTTATACAAAACTCTGAATTGAAATGTTAATCAGGTGAAGACACTTTAAGATGGTTTAATAGAAGACTAAGTCAAAACATGGGTATAAAAGAGTGAGTGTAGCTTATTCATCTTTTCCTGCAAACTGAAACGCATTTTTATGCAATACTTAATGTTTACATTGAGCATTTTAAAACCGCCCAAAACGTGCCATGCGATGATTCCCTTAGTTTCGCAAGCCTACAAAAACCCTGGCGACGATTTTCAGTGACTTCTTAATCACAATGACATCATATTTTTGCATGATTGACTCACTATACTTTGTGATAGTGTTGTTTCAACTAATCATGTATAAAAATGACTAGATAAATTGATTTTCAAAATCCGATTTTCGGGCCCTAACATTGCTTGGGTTTCGTTTAACTGAAGCCTTAAATGTGAATTAGTTTTCTCCTTGGTGCTGAATGTATAGGGTTTAGTTGTTATGCTGCCCTTGGTGCTGAACGAATAGTCTAATATCAGCTTTTGAATCTCACAAGCTAACCCTGTTTATTTCTCTGTTTTCCCTCCCCCAGGTATGTTGAGTCCGTGTCGTACTCTGAACGGCGGATGTGACCACGAGTGCAGCGTCATGCCCAATGGGCTGGTCAACTGTACCTGTCGTCCACCCAAAGTACTCATGGATGCTACGCGATGTGTCGGTGAGTTGATCATGACCCTGAACACTATTGACCATGAATGTATTGTGTAAAATCAATGCAGTTTGACTAAGGGGAGGTACCACCAAATGAGTTGCTCAAAAATGTGCACCGTGCATACTCTCAAACTTTTTTATTTTATTTTTTAAATGATTTTTTTTCCTGGGCAAATTTTGTTTAGAAAGGATCAGTTTTCTGCTAGGCAGGACAGAATTTGTGACCTTTGCCATGTTTTGACCCCTGATTGACCCCTGAATCCTCAGTGTACTGGTTGGACTGATCTACATTTGTATTAGGACATGGGGTGGAACCCTGGTCTCATGTCCAACTTCTGACTGTAGCTCGTTAAAATGCCAGAATTGACCTCCTTTTTTTTTTACCTAGTAAACAAACCTGGCAAATCCAACTTTGCAGTGGGGGTAAAGATTTGAGGTTTGAAATGTAGGTTTTAAAGGGATTGTTTTGATACGTAAATCATTGAAAAAATGATACCCCCTTCTGAAGTTTAGGATGCCTTTAACTGAAGGTGTATTGTTCCCCAGAGCCTGAGGTGACCTGTTCTCCTCGCCAGTTTGGGTGCAGTGCGTCTGGCTGCATTGCTTACGAGGACTCCTGTGATGGGATATCAGACTGTGAGGATGGCAGCGATGAGGAAAACACATATTGTGGTAAGCCGGCGATATCCGTCTACGGTCTAGCAGTTTTCAATCTTCTTAATATTGTCTGTAAGTCCAGAATCTAGTACAGGGTGGTAAAGAATGCTTCATATTCCCTTGTCACACACTTTAGGTAAAGCCAACCTACTAGCCTCTACCTGGCTGTGGTGGCAAACCGGTGTACATAAAGTGCGAAATGGAACGAAATAGAATGAAATGGAATGAAATTGGAACTACAGGAAGTGCAAAATGCAACGAAATAGAATGAAATGAAACAAAATCTGAAGGGACTGAAATAAAATTGTTGAAAATTTACGGAAACAGTACATTTGTACTTTGGAAGGATTAAGCAATAAAAAAAAGGGTAAAAATTTATTGATACATTTTCTTAGATATACAATATTACTCATCTTTAACATAATAAGTGACTTACCATCAATTTAATTGTAAAGCCATGGACTGATTTGATATGTCGTGAAATCCAGTATAAACCCAAGATTTTTATTCTTTATAGCCACCCGTGACTGCCGTGATGGCTGGAAGCGGTGCCGCAATAGTCGCTGCATCTCCGAGGACCTCTGGTGTAACGGGAAGAACGATTGTCATGACAATTCCGACGAGGACAGATGTGGTAAGTTGTCAGACTTGTGTTCTCCAATACCAATGCTTACAGGTAGCGTGCGTAGTCCAGTGGTTAGCGATCTTGCCTCTGGAACTAGAAGCCCCGGGTTCGATCCCGGCTGCGTCGCTCACCCGAGATGCATGCTACTGGAAAGGGTCGCAGTCCTTAGGACGGGACGTTAAGCCGTGGTCCACTGTTCATTGTGCTTGTCGAAAAGAGCTAGGGGAATTTCCCCGGTACAATGAACCTGTAAATACTGTACATATAGCGTCTGTCTTCTCTGTCACGACCAGTGGAAGATTAGCTCAAATTCTGTTCATTGAGTTCATTTGAGCTAAACTGGTTCGAGATCACTTTCCTTTCCTTTCCTTTTTAGGTCACAATTGAAAAAAAGGGTTTGCCAGATAGTATATAGCCCTTTTTTGTGTGGGACACCCTGCGGCACGGCCAGGCCCCACAGTGATTTTAACTCTTAAAATCAACTTGGCACCCGGTAACAAATAGATGCCGTGAGTTAACCGTGCAAACACTGCTGTCAGTTCACCAATAGGATATATTTTGCTTCATGATAAATGTAACCTTTGGAAAGCAGGGTTGTCGCGGAAAATAAAATTGAAACTTTTCATCGACACTGTGGAGTCTATTTTGTTATATGGGAGTGATACATGGACACTAACCAAATCTTCAACAAAAAGGTTAAATGGAACCTATACGTGAATGCTCCGAATATGCCTTAATATCTCTTGGGAGCAAAAACTCACCAACGAGCAACTGTATCAAGACCTGCCATCAGTTTCAGAGAAAATAAAAGCAAGAAGATTGAAATTGGCTGCTCATTGCATCAGACATCCTGATATAATAGCCTCCAGACTAGTGCTATGGGAGCCCACAAAAGGGAAAAGAAGCCGTGGAAGACCAAAAGGCACCTTTATCGACACGCTAAGAGCCGACACTAAGTTAAAACCTTATTGAAGTGAAGGAAATCAAGTCCCTGATGGAGGATAGAGTGGAATGGAGGAAGTTTTCAAGCTTGGTTCGAGTGGGAGCTCGACCAAAGTAAGTAAGTAAGTAAGTTTGGAAAGCACACTTCTGATCTTCAAATTGAAATGTGTATGATTCTCTTGTAGATGAGAGAAGCTGTGCTCCTGGAGAGTTCCGCTGCAACAACGGTCGTTGTATTGATGAATCCTTGAGGTGTGACCAGAGGATCTTCTGCGATGATGCTTCTGACGAGATTGGTTGTCGTAAGTATCCAACCAACACTGTACACTTGTTTAGAGTTTGGAACTCCATAGGCCAGTGATACGGTGTTGATGTGATATGATGAAAATCTATATGTTTGTATAGGTACATGTATTACGATAAAGGTCCTGTAGACTTTGAGTCCGTAGGGCAATGTTAATCCACTGTGTCTAATCATACATGTCTATGCATCAAGACACTGGTCATTTTCAACATCATATTGATATAGAATAATAGATATATGTTGTATCAAAGCAAGCAAAAGTACATTCAATTTGATAAGCTGGACAAAGAAGAAAAATGTGTACTACACATTCTATAACGTTTCAACCGTTCAGAACCTTATTGTGTTAAGAGTATGAAATACAGGAAGTCTGTAAGAAAATTGGCAGGACAACTTGAATTCTATTTTGAATTTTTATCACTGCAGATGTCAGGTGAAAAACTTTTTGGCCTTCGCTTATGCTTGGGTCACATTTCTAATCGTGGGCCCGACTGGGCAGTCTTTGAGAACGATAAGTATGATATAAAGGTCAACAAAAAACGTACCAAAAATTATTCAAGAGCACAGTTCGTGCATATTTATTGACATAGTCTTTAATTTTTCGCTTTCACAAACAGCCGGCCGGGCCCCGGTTAGGAAATGTGACTCTAGCATAAGCGGTTGACCCAAAAAATGGTAGATATTTGTTAGGGTCGGTCAGGTAACCGAGAAACACAGCATTTTACTATTTCAATAAAATACATTGTGTATATACTCAAGAAAGAAGAAGTCAAGAAACGCATCCATACTCTTCAAGGCCCACTCGACAGTTTCTTGTCCTTAGTTAAAAAGAAAAAACTGCAGTGGTTCGGGCATGTGTCTAGGGCGAAAGGCACACTTTCACACACAATCCTTCAGGGAAAAGCGGAAGGTGCGCGGCCGCAGGGACGTCCCCGTCGGTCGTGGATCACAGATCTACAGGAGTGGTCCGGTCACTCAGCCTACCAGGTGACTAGACTGGCGGAAGACCGCCAGCAGTGGAGAGCTTTCACTGAGAACTATGCTGCCCCAACGGCTGACTAAGCTATGGGAGAGAGTGATTGAGTGAGTGATATACTGAAGATCACTGCAACTTTAATTCACCCTGTGAAATCTTCCCCACAGCTCCAGTTGATTGCAGTACGTACAGAGAGCGCGGGTTGGAGGAGGTTCTGTCTGGGTACATCAACTGTAACATGACCAGCCTGTGTATCCTCCCTCAGTGGAAGTGTGATGGAGAGAACGACTGCGGAGACAACTCTGACGAAGAAGACTGTAAGCTTGAACTACATGTGTATCAGTCTTGTAGATTTGATTCCACATATTTTGGAAAAGACAAGAGGCGTGTGAACTGTAGATTTAAATGTAATGAGATTGTAGAAATAATGCATTTTTCTTTGTTCGACCATGTTGATCTGATTACATGTATATGGATCAATCTCTGCGTGCGCATCAATTTTTGTCTGTTTCCAGTAATAGAACAAAAAAACAATTCAGCCATACTGTGTTAATCATTCAAAACAGCTCCAAAATGAGAAAATGTATGCTGTAAATTGAAAAAAGTAATGCCAAAGTCAATTCCAAAGTCAAAGAAGAGGATGGGAAAGAACAAAAAATGAAGAATCGATTATTTGGTACACCATACTCTGTGTCTTTAGATTTTTTTAATCCTTCCTGACCACGTAGATTTCATAATGAAGGCAACTGTATTTTGCCTTACTTTTTTATTTTATTTGCACGCTGGCATCGGTTTTGGGGGTCCCCAGAGGATGACTGTCATCCATAATATCATAATGAAATCAACAAGTCATGGCCTTGTCTATGCAACATAAAATACTAATTCGGCCAATATACCGTAATGTAGCACTTATGAATTTGAATATGCATTAAAGTTCATTGTCATTACAAGACCATTTTGAACTGGCGTACTGCATTGGACATTTTTGGGGGGTATTTTTTCTGGTGTGGTGTTACTCTCTCTCATGATTATTGTGTTGTGTGTCGCTTCTATGTGTTATATTACCATGATTGTAATAGTTGAAATACTTTCCAAAAAGATGGAATATCGTTTTGACTGTTTTCCATAATTCTCTTTGGCTCAGGTTTATGTGGTAGCGGTTACTTCCAGTGTAAGAACGGACGCTGCATTCCAGAGTCCTGGAAATGTGACAACGACAACGACTGTGGAGACAACTCAGATGAGCCATCTAGCTGTTGTAAGCAGTACTACATCATAGTCCTACTTTTGCATATTGTATATTTTCCAACACTCTTTTTGAGTAAGAAGAACTGTTTTTGTTGCGTTGTTGTTGTGTAGCCAACACATTTGTGGTACGAAAGATTTAGGACAGAAAATTGTAAAGCATTCTTGTGACAGTTAAAGAGGCGTCTCAAACTTCAGTATTGGAAATATTGCTGTAAGACATAGTCATTGTCGATAATTGGTTCTTTCATAGACCTTGCTGAAAACTGATGAAAATTATATATACATGCATATGAATGTATACGAGTGATCGCTATTTTTGTTGATATCCGGGGTATTCCAAAACTGGTAGGCAAAATAAAAATAGCAGATTAGATTAGTAATCAATATTCAAATTAGCCGAAAAATTATGAGTTAACTTGTGAATTAGTCTTTTGCATTCCCCCTGATTTTTGCCTACCATTGCGTTACTGTGACATAATAGTGATCGCTTGTAAGTTGTATG
Source organism: Branchiostoma lanceolatum (assembly GCA_035149815.1). Classification (NCBI taxonomy): domain Eukaryota; kingdom Metazoa; phylum Chordata; class Leptocardii; order Amphioxiformes; family Branchiostomatidae; genus Branchiostoma; species Branchiostoma lanceolatum. Next base: position 12,617,943 of record CM068880.1, read on the forward strand.
CAACCATGCATCATGACAGAACAGTATACAGACTCTGAGGTTAACCTTCTCCCTGCTGCCTAACTCTGTAACCAATAGAGAATCAGGTGCCAAACGGCTACTTCAGCGTGCTAAAGGTCAGATAACAAAGGAATAACATTCACTTTTTACTGTTTTTGTATTTTCCAGCATTTGCGTGCACTCTGAGGTTAACCTTCTCCCTGCTGCCTAACTCTGTAACCAATAGAGAATTGGGTGCCAAACGGCTACTTCAGTGTGCTTAAGTTTAAATAACAAAGGAATAACATTCACTTTTTACTGTTATTGTATTTTCCAGCATTTGCGTTCACTCTGAGGTTAACCTTCTCCCTGCTGCCTAACTCTGTAACCATTAGAGAATGGGGTGTCAAACGGCTACTTCAGTGTGCTTAAGGTTAAATAACAAAGGAATAACATTCACTTTTTACTGTTATTGTATTTTCCAGCATTCACGTGCACTCTGAGGTTAACCTTCTCCCTGCTGCCTAACTCTGTAACCAATAGGGAATGGGGTGCCAAATGGCTACTTCAGTGTGCTTAAGGTTAAATAACAAAGGAGTAGCATTCACTTTTTACTGTTGATGTATTTTCCAGCATTCGCGTGCACAGACGAGCAATTCTCCTGTAATAATTCCCGCTGTATCCCCAAGAACTGGAAATGTGACGGCGAGCAAGACTGCGAGGACGGTTCTGACGAGTCTTCTAACCTCATGTGCGGTAAGTTACTGTAACTGCATTTAAAGTTCGCGGGAGGTTAATTTCGTTGTAGGGACAAAATTGAGTTTTTGCAGTGGTTTTAAAGGCACTCAGAGCATTTTATGAGGCTTGAAACTGGAAATATTCAAGTTGCTGTATTCTTTATGAAATTGACATTTAATTCCACTGTTTACCACATTTGCGTGCGGATTTCTTATCAAAAGTGCTCAAACCTGGCACAAAAATAAGCTACATGGTGATCTTTTAGTTTCACGCGCCTAGTGTAAATAGACCGATACTGTAGCCCCGCCCACCTCTGTCAAAACGTAGAAATGCAAAATTGAAACATAAAAATGCAAATATTTGACGGACATGCGGTCACTCTCTCATTGGTCGCTAATTATGATGGACAGTCAGGATCAGTCTATGATAGGGCTTGAATTTTCTACCAGGTCTCACCACACAACGACATCGTATCTTTGCTCCTTTAATGTCGATATGTAATTGGCATAGTGTTGTTGAAACTTACTATGTGTAGGAATGACTAGAAATTGGATTTATTTCATTCAAGTTTCAAGCCCCATAAAATGCTCTGGATGCCTTTAAGTTCACTTTTGAACAAAGGCATAGGTGGGTAGAAGACAGAATAAGCATTTTTGCTGTGGATTTAAGTTGCATTGAAGAGGTAACCACGAAAACCGTGAACATTAAACCACCACAAACATTAAAAAAAAAAATATATATATAGTGCATAGACAACAGTAGTTGGAGTTCGGGCTATTCCATTGTAAGGTCCCGGGCCATATAGTAAGGCACATATTCATTTTTTCAAGTCAAAACTGTAAAATATGCTGAGAAAGTATGTACAATTTTTGTAATTAGTAACTCTAAACAATTAGTCACACAACTAGAAAATCAAACACTCTTTTTGATACTACATCTATCTGCCATCTTGTTGCATAAAGACAAAGCACAGTCATATTCCTGAAGACTTTCTTTCCAAAGTATGCTAGGTCCTTTTTTAACTGTTACGAATTTTACTTGTGATAGTTAGATTTCCTTTTCCAAGTTCAACAATTTATATCAGCATTTAGTTTCTTGCCATACCTTTTCCACTGCCTCTACATCACATGACACATTATTTCACTCACACATGCTTAGCTGAATGGATAAAAGAACAGCTAGGTGAGAAATGCACAAAACCTTATTCATATCTAACACCATTAACTTCTTACTTTGATTTTCTTCATTTTTACTGGGCCCAGTCTACCACATAACTTCATGTGAAGAAGATACATTGTACATGCATATGCTGGGTCTGACTCAGTGCATTTAGAAATGTTTATTCTGGGAAATAGAACACTGATTCCAAATCACTCTTGTTACTAACTACTAGTACTAACACTCTTCTTTAAAGGGCATAAGACACCAATGACATCAGCATTGAAAATTTCCTGAAATTACATAAAACATAATACTATTGTTTAATAACATAGAAATTTTTGAAAAATATTCACACTTTGGATGTTGTTCAACATCGAACCACAAAACTTCATACCTCCAGCTTTTGATTCTTCCCACCGGGTAATTACATTGATGGGTGACTTGCGCGGTCATGACGTCATAATGAATGTGGCAGCCGATTTGGAACTTTGCACTGCGGCTTGGAAAGAACATTATTTGTAGAAGCTAACAAAATAGATATTGTTATATCCCTTCATTGAATGTCATCACGATAATTAAGCCCTCTTTGCTCATCAAATAATGTTGGTGTAAGGTTTCGAACCGGCTGCCATGTTCATTGTGACGTCATGATTGGGCATTAGTCACTGATTAATGTAATCATCATTCTGGTGAGAGGATCAGATAAGAAAAAAGAGCTGGAACCATGGAAGTATGGTTTCTGATGGTTCAACGTTCAATAACATCAGATGGGTGTGTATTTGTTTTAAACGTTTATATTCCTTCAATGATGCTACTCCTATTTCAGATAATAAGAAAATGTTGTATTTTGGTGTCTTATGCCCTTTGACACATGATGATCATTATTTTAGGCTACTTGCAGGGACCAATTCTACTCTACATCTCCAAGTGCCTCTGTCTTCCTTGATTATGACATGACTTTCTTAAACACACGCTCTACCTTCACATGAAAGGAAATTGCTTTGTTTTACAAACTTTGAGAAGCTTAACAAGCCATGATTATGTATCTGTATCTATATAGCCGGTACATGTATAACCGCCATTCGGCGTAACACACCAGCTTTGCAGGCACGCGGCACAGCAGCAGCTGGTTATATTACGCCGTCACGTCGTGCGTGAAATCGTTTCTGTAAGATAGCTGCTATACAAACTCTTACAGATCGAGTGGTCATGTGTTGGTCTTAGTGCTCTTAAATTGCTTGTTGAACACTCCCTGTATGTATATATTAAACGGGAGGATGCATTATCAGCCCAACTTGGGAAGCTTATCTTTCTATATATACAATGTATGTCGGAATGCGTTTTTTTTACATTATTGTTTTACAAACTCTTACAGACCGGATCACGTGTAAACCGGAACAGTTCCGTTGCGTGGAGAACGCTCGCTGTATCCCGAGTCACTGGACCTGCGATGGCGACAATGACTGTCCGGATGCCTCTGACGAGATGGGCACAGCAAACTGCAGTAAGTCAACTCTCTCAAGTCTTCTTCTACCACTAAGGCTATCACATTGAATCAAAGAGAGCAAAGAGTGTTGTTTTGGATAGAGCTTTTGGCTTAAAGACGAGCCGCCCTTACCCTGGGTAACGCAATAAGGAAGTACTCCCCACTGTGACCTTCCCAGCAGTTTGAGGGGTAAATTGGCCCCCATAACTACATTAACTCACAAAAATCCCAGACTGTCTACAAGCTGAAAACAATAGCCGGAGCAGATTTGCATATAGTACTGGTCAAAATTCAAATATTTTTCTCTACATGGTTTTCAAGGAAAATTTGTCAAATCATGCTGAATGGCCAAGATAGATGTAACAAAGTTACATAATCAAGGCTTTTACCATCTGCAACTTTCAGTATTTGGAAAACCAACCTTGTACTGAGATTTCAACTTTTAAATCCAAGTATCAAAGTGTCTGATGTATCTATGTATCTATATCTTGAAAATATCTTCCTTACCCTATTTACAGTAGAATAAGCTTTGATAGCTTCAATTCCTTATCTGCTGTCTGTTACATTCCAACAGTGTATTGAAGAGTAACTTGTGTTAGTCACTGAGCCAGGCCCCCACCGATGTGAACACCACAGCAGTCAGTAGCAGACTGACTCTGGGAGTTTACGTTAGCTGAATTTATTTGGTGGTTTTATAGTGCAGGCTTCCTCTTTAAGAAAATCTACCTGTCCATGGTGCTGAAAATGTGACTATTATTGTATCAAGTTGAGGAATTTTTTTTTTAATTTTAAGAACTGCCTGTACCTAAATTGTTCTATCTAGGCATATAAACTATGTGCATTTCTGCTGCACTGATTATTGTATCGTGTGTCAAATGCCCAAAATAAGCAGTTTCCAGTGTATATTTCCTACAATCTCTTAATGGAAGAAACAGAGAAAAAAGTGAATGTTGTCTGTAAAATTTGTCTAATTTGGGAAATTCTATACTGTTACCACTGTTGTAATTCATTGCCCCTTGTTTTGTTGTGTTCCCCCCAGCCTTTACAGAGACGTGTGACTCGGATGAGTTCCAGTGCCAGAACAGACGCTGTATCCAGGCAGCCTGGGTCTGTGACCATGACAACGACTGTGGCGACGGATCTGACGAGTTGGAATGCAGTAAGGCTTCATTCTATACAACCAGGCCATGTTGATTTATAATAATGGTTTTTATTGGTCAGAAATTACCCACAATGGCAGCCTATTAGCGCTGAATTGATGCAGGGTATCACAGGTTTCACACTATTCACAACATAATTATATTAATATCTTATCCACACTTGCATTTTGTGGAATGGTCCCAAGGGTCTGGGCGGCTGCCATTCGGCGCCACCAGGTGACCTCAATACGACCTTCCCCAACCGAAGTCAGGTACCCATTTACACCTGGGTGGAGTGAGGAAAGTCATGTAAAGTGCCTTTCCCAAGGGCACAAGATCGGTGACATGACAGGATTTGAACTCGGGACCTCTTGGTTCTGAGTCGAACTCTCTGCCGTTGCGCCACATGACCCCACATGATTTGATTATATGGATGACATCCGCGTGGGCATCGATTTTTGTCGATTTCCACACAAAAAAAGCACTGTAAATCATGCAAAGCAGCTATAAAATGAGCAAATGTATGCGGTAAATTGCAAAAAGATTTTTCGGAAAACGGATACTAATGTCTATAGTATACCAAACTCAGAGAAGAAGATGTGAAAGACCAAAAATGAAGAATCCATTCTTTGTTATACCATTCTCTGTGTGTTAAGTCGGACGGCAACTTTTTTTTTTGTTTAAAACTTTTTTTTATTCTCACGCTCACAGTTTTGGGGTTCCCAGAGGATGTCATCCATATAATCAAATCAACATGGCCCTTCTAGGAAGAAAAGTTTAGGAAAAATACAAAAAAATTGGTCCCGGACCATTTTTCACATTTTGATATGTTAAAGGGATAATTTTATCATAATTTTAATCATTGCCATCACTCCTCATTTTATAAACATGCAGTGTTGCAATGTTTAGTCTGCAATACAGTCTGCAAAAAGTCACTTCTGCAAAAAAAAGCTGTGTCAGTTTCAAGAAGGATTGTAAGAGAGACATACATGTAGAATTTCGCTTTGACTTTTTGTCCAACAGTGTTTTCCTAGGAAAAGTATATTTACGTATTATGCATTGGCATCTACATGTATATTTTTCACCTGTTTTGTTGCAATCTTACTATTTTATTTGCCATGTTTTACCAATGTCACCCAATACCAACTTTACAATGCTTCTTGCTTTGTCCTAAGTTGTCTTTAGCTAGAGATGTTTGTTTGTATTTATCTCTGTTCTTGTTTGTTTTCCCCCACAGCCTACACCACCTGTGCACCAGACCAGTTCCAGTGTAAGAACGGACGCTGTATCCCGTCCAGTTGGACGTGTGATAGAGACAATGACTGTAACGACAACTCCGATGAAGCTCCTTCGAATACTCAATGTGGTCAGTGTTCAGTGTGTTACTGTTTTGGAACAAAGTAGCTTGTTTTTGCCACGCAACCGCCATGCGTAGATGCTAACCCCGCAAATGCATCATTAGAATGTGTTACAAACAGTTGTTATTGTTATTCAAACGGTGACTTCAGTGTGCTAAAGGTTAAAGCTGCTTTTTCTTTAACCATGTTTGAGATAACACTGTTATGCGTCTTAGGATAAGACAGTAGATGCTAACCCCTCAAATGCATTAATTAGAATGTTACAAACCGTTGTTGTTGTTTTTGTTTTTGTAGAGCTGTCGTGTACTGAAGAGGAGTTTATGTGCACACAAAGTAGCCAGTGTATCCCGTGGAACATGACGTGTAACAACAACAAGGACTGTAGCGACGGATCAGATGAACCCCCAGACCTTTGTGGTGAGTCTAACGATTCTTCTCATCTAGGGAATGTTTCAAATTACAGTCGAACCTGTACAAGTGACCACCTCTACATAAGGACCACCTGACCATTGATTATACACTAATTCATTTATTCATTATTTTGGGTATATAAAAACAAACCCATAGAAACATTATACATTTTTAAAGAGTTAGAAGCTTAACTTAAACACCATTGTCAAACCTGTACAAGTGACCATCACTGCATAAGGACCACCTGGCCAATGTGACCACTTTTTGTGGTCCCAAAGATAATTTTTTCTCCATTAACATGAGCATTAAAAATATGTAATGACCACTTGTCCGCATAGACCAGATTTTATTTATCTCTTGAGTGGTCTTCTTGGGCAGTTTTGACTGTTTGATACATCAAGTCCTTCAGAAATTGAATTCGTTTATCATTTCAGATAATTATCATTTATATCTGAATTCTTGCAATGTGTTTTTTGGAATGTTGGAAAATAACAGAAATCTAACAATTTCAGCTGTTGTCTTACTACAGTTGTACATCTATAATTGATGAAAGTATTCCAACTGATCAGATAGGTTAGAATTAGATTTTTCATGGGAGTGAGGATTGGATGAAACACATTGAAATGTAAAGAATATTCCAATCTAAACAATGCATGGTGATGCCGAAACATTGATTGAAATACATAATCTTTTTTAGAAAAAGATTTTGTTTATTTAGAACAAATATAAACTTGATAATTTCTTTTATCCCAGGGAGAAATGAGTGCCTGGATGCAGAGTTCAACAACTGCACCCAGGTTTGCACAGATTTGCCCATCGGATTCAGGTGTCGCTGCCACAAAGGATTCAGGATGAGCGGATCTGTCTGTGAAGGTACGTAACCGGATAAACTTTTTCTCTATCTCAGAGTTAAGAAGTGCATCATTGTCATTTTAATTATCCTTCTTGTCTTGAGTTACTTTGTTCACATGCAAAGATTAGACTCCAATACACTATACAGATGTAGTTGCACAAAATAGACATAGACATTAAATGCCATATTTCTAAAGTGATAATTAAACAAATTCAATTTAGTTACATATAGTGATATAATGACATTGGGAAATTTATGTTGTACTGCTCAATGACTCCCTCCAAAACTACATTGTTTCTGAAATTATGATTTTTATCATATTATTCATTTTATTTTCTGTCATATTTTCTGTCATATTTAAGCCATATTTAACCACTTTTTCATAAACCATTTGCAATGATCATCTTTATTTTCATTTATTTTCTGCCATATTTAACCACCATATTTAATATAGTTTGGCTCCTTTCTGTGTTTGTTGTCTTGTTCTGTAATTTTCAGGATTCAAAAAAAGTGAATTTTCATGTCTTTTCCAGATATTGATGAGTGTAATACAGAGTTCCCCTGTAGTCAGTATTGCGTCAACACCTATGGGAGCTATCGATGTCGCTGTGCAGAGGGCTACAGCAGGGACCCGGCCCAACCTGGCGTCTGCAAAGTATCTTCAGGTCTGTATTTTCTGTCAAGTCAACTGCGTGTACATGAATTCCATTTCTACCTTTGCCAAGGATAGGAGGATATGTTTTCATTAGCGTTTGTGGTTTTGTTTGTGGCTGAACTGATTAAGATAACTAGACTAGCAGCAACCATTGTATGCAAAGGTACAATAATATTTGTTAGTGTTCATGTTTTCATGTTGTTCTGTTTAAATTATTACACAATAGGCCAAGAGCCGTAGTCAACAAATCTCTAAGTGCTTATTTTTAAGCTACGTTTGTGTTAAATTTAGAGCATTACGTATTTAAACTGTATACAAGGACTTGCCTATTACTACATGTAGATAGAGTTACATTTGGTATCAATCTTATTACTTCTTTTCTGGACAATTTGTAGTGACTCTTTGCAACATTATGATACTTCAAAAACTTCATTATCTTATGTTTTTTCCCCGGTATATTCAGATGTGAAGCCATACGTGATGTTCTCCAACCGCTACTACATCCGTAAGGTGGATTTCTCGGGCCAGACATACAAGATTGTGCTTGGAGGGTTGAACAACGCTGTCGCCCTGGACTTTGACGTAAAGGACGAACGAATATACTGGACAGACGTCACCACACAGAGGAGCATGATTCGCAGAGCTTCTTTAAATGGATCTAACTCTGAGGTAAAGCTACTACGATTTGCTTATACATTTTTGTGTAGCTCCTGATTTTTTAATGGTGATTATATGTATTATTATGATTTGTCAATGAAGGTTGGACATAGATTTTGTAACCAGTTTCTGGTAGCATCCACTGCCTTTCATCTGGGACTTAAGTAAGATCTGTGGTGATACTACCTGAAATGTTAAACCGTTTCCAAAAGCTGTCCAGTTGCTTAAGAAACTGTTACCTTGCATTTTATATTAAACTAAAGGTAAAGGTAGTCTCATAGCCTTTTTGAGGCCGTAGGGGCAGTGAGTTGTTATCCATTGTGTCTTGGGCATGATATTGGAAGGTGCAGCCCAACCCTCTCCTTCCATGCACCGCCTTTTACCTCCCCAACCAAAGTCAGGTACCCATTTTTACACTTGGGTGGATAGAGGAAAGTTGTGCCTTTCCCAAGGGCACAAGATCGGTGACATGACAGGATTCGAACTCGGGACCTCTCGGTTCTGAGCCGAATGCTCTGCCGTTGCACCACACGACCCAACTAAAGCAAATGTGTATTATGTGATTGTAAACCCTGCAGCAATTCAGCACTGGCTGCCATTGCACGGGTAATCAGTGTTCTCACCAGGATTTTTTCACAGCATAGGGGTCAGGTACAGAAGGCCAACTTTGCGCGTCGCAAGTCACGCGCGTAGTGCCAAAGACATAACGGTTGGGAGTCTGGTGTCTTCCAGCATAAAATTTTTTAGTTCATAACCAAATAAGACACTGTTTCCTGCATTTTGAGGGATAACTTTTGTGAAGTGAAGTTTTTCGTCTGTCAGATCCTCATTCTAAAGCCAAATATGGACTTTTTATAAGATTAATGAAGGTTCTTCCCAGAAAGAAACACCCCTATGCTCATTGAAACACAGCATCGGGGTCCAGATCACAGAATTGGGGTCCAGATCACAGCATCGGGGTCCAGATCACAGCATCGGGGGTCCAGATCACGGCATCAGGGGTCCAGATCACAGCATCGGGGGGCCAGATCACAGCATCGGGGTCCAGATCACAACATCGGGGTCCAGATCACAGCATCGGGGGTCCAGATCACAGCATCGGGGTCCAGATCACAGCATCAGGGGTCCAGATCACAGCATCGGGGGGCCAGATCACAGCATCGGGGTCCAGATCACAACATCGGGGTCCAGATCACAGCATCGGGGGTCCAGATCACAGCATCGGGGTCCAGATCACAGCATCAGGGGTCCAGATCACAGCATAGGGGGTCCAGATCACAACATCGGGGGTCCCTATGCTGAGACGGCCTGACGAGAACACTGGTAATTTCTGACCAATAAACCATGATTTGTTTTTCCCAGGTTCTCCACAGTACAGCCCTGAGTAACCCAGATGGCATAGCCGTGGACTGGGTAGGCAGGAATTTGTACTGGTGTGACAAGGCTAAGGATGTGATCGAGGTGTCCAGACTGAATGGAAACTACAGGAAGGTCTTGTACAAGGATGGGCTGAAGGAACCACGAGCACTGGTGGTGGAGCCACAGGGAGGGTCAGTCAAGTTTCTTTCCTTGAAAAAAAGGAAATTGATTTTAACTTAAAGTCATCCAGAGCATTTTATGAGGCTTGAAACTTGAATAAAAAAACTCCAATTTCTAGTCATTCCTACTCATAGTAAGTTTCAATTACACTATACCATTACATATCGACATTAAAGGACCAAACATACGATGTCGATGTGTGGTGAGAACTGAAAGAAAATCCAAGCCCTAATAGACTGATCCTGCATGTCCATCACAATTAGGGGTTCGACCAATGAGAGAGTGACTGCAGGTTCGTCAAATATTTGCATTTTTATGTTTTAATTTTGCATTTCTACGTTTTGACGGAGGTGGGCGGGGCTATGGTATCGGTCTATTTACACTAGGCGCGTGAAACTAAAAGATCACAATGTAGCTTATATTTGTGCCGCTTTTGAGCACTTTTGATAAGAAATCCGCACGCAAATGTGGTAAACAGTGGCATTAGATGTCAATTTCATAAATATTTCAGCAATTAGAATATTTCCAGTTTTCAAGCCTCATAAAATGCTCTGGGTGCCTTTAACAAGTATCAAGGCAATCCATCCAGGCATTCTTGACATAAATTGTACACAGAAGGAAGGAAGGACACACATGCGAACACTGGTGAAAACATTGCCTTCTAGGCGAAGATAAAAAGACTGTAGTTTGTACACAACCAAGTGTTGCAGTACTGTATACTCAACTGTCACCTTCCTCAGGACAATTCTGACTGGTTCAATTTAACTGATTTGAACTTTGTTTTAATATGCTCTTTTTCTTTTGTCCAAGCTTTGGTAGCAGATTCAACTTTGGTCTGATAAGTCTTTACCATTATCAGAAATTCAGGAAGTAAAATCTTTCAATAGATTCTTTTTATTCACTTTCTATAAATTTTATGGTTCAAATCCAGTCAATCAATCGACCATTCGACCAACCGACCAACCAATCAATCAATGACCTGTAGTGCTTCACTGTAAAGCAGTACATTGTCACAGATGTGAGCCACCCTGGCTAAGAAAATATACAGATACATGAAATTTGATAGGTAGATACATACTGAAAAATAGATAAATGAGTATTGAAAAATGTTAAACAAGGCGGGAATACTAGTTCTAAATTTTAACATGATCTTATTTTTTTATTTTTCAGATACTTGTATTGGACAGACTGGGGAGAGAACCCTCACATCGGTCGTGCCTGGTTGGACGGCAGCCACGGTAAAGTCCTCATCAACAGTTCCAGGACCAAGATCGGCTGGCCCAACGGTCTGACCATAGACTACGTCACCAAGAGGATCTTCTGGGGAGACGCACGGGAAGACCACATCCAGTTTGCTGAGGCTGATGGATCCAACATTCAAACAGGTTTGGTTATATTTGATCACTAATATTACCATCTTTGATGAAGCATAGATCTTGTATACTGTATCTGTATAGCCAGACCGGTATAACTGCCCTTTGGCGTAACACACCAGCTACTAGAAAGCAAGTCACACTATGGTAGTTTTAATGTACAGTAACTGTACATACCAACTGCTCCAATGAGAAAAAAAAGATACTGTTTAATTTGCTGTTGATTTGTGTGACCAAAATACATGTAAAAGGACTATTTTTAATTTGCCTTGGACTTAAGAATAGAAGATACTTACTACGTACAAAAGAAAGTACAGATAACCCAACAATATCATATCTGTGCAAATATTGTACATTGCATTCTTAAGTTTTCTAGTCTTGGACTCATCTTCTTATGTTGGCAATAGCAGTATTTCTTGCCTTTGTATTTCTCTGTAAACTGAGAGAGATAGGCTTATTGTTATCCTAGTCAGAAAAAAGCTTGAAGAAAGACTAGTAACGTAACATAACCAATTTACGTCCAATTTATTCAAAACGTATTTATCTTAAAACCGCACGGACAGAGCCAAATGTTAAACCCATGGTCAGAAATATCAGCTCTTCTAAAAAGCAAATGCATGGTCAGTAAGTTTTTCTCCGCCTATTTAATGCCGTGCGAGCATGTATTTATACTTAGGTATATGATGAAGAATTGTGCTAGGGTAACCCACTATCGTCCACCTCGGTCTTTTCCCTTCTAGCGCTATGCTTGAAAAACATAGACCAGAAAAAAATGCACAGTAACTGTCCAAAGTAGTCTGCAGACAAATGATAATAAAATCACTATGTCTGTCCGGCCACTTGCTTAACGCGATGGAAAAAAACAATGTTTATTTGTAAATTCCCCCTACATGCGCGGCACGTGAGGTTCACGTGGTAAACGCATGGCCATTATGTTTTGCTGTGCAAAAATTGAAGAGATGGCTAAGGATCATACTTATGATGTTCTTTATTGCTCATGAGAACAGGCTTTGGCATAATACACCGTGACATGTGGACATGAGCCAAACCGGACGTAAATAGGTGCTGCACGTAAATAGGTCATGTTACGTTACATGTTGTTGTAGATTCAGAAGAACAAGGGGTGACTTTGATATGAAGGAAAAAAACTCTTGTAGTTTAGCCTTTAGCACACTGAAGTAGCTGTTTGGCACCCCATTCCCTATTGGTTACAGAGTTAGGCAGCAGGGAGAAGGTTAACTGTATCTTTGTTTCCCAAACCCGACAGTTATCAGTGAGAGTGGCATCCCCCACATATTCGGCATGTCGCTGTTTGAAGACTACATCTTCTGGACAGACTGGGAGACTAAGGGAGTCCACAAGGCTCACAAGTACACCGGAGCCAACGCAACCCAGCTGGTCACATCAGTACACCGACCCATGGACATTCATGTCTACCACCCATTAAGACAAAGGCCCAGTACGTTTTTTTTTCCTTATTTAATGTTGTTCAGTTGAAATGTGCAAGCTGTATGCAAGCAAGCGCACCACACAAAAGTCTTTGGAAACTCTCATAGCAAAAGTCTAGATTATTGTAACTTTTAGAGCAGATTGCCATAGAAGTAGAAGAAACTGTGTCATTGCTAACTTTTAGGCACACACACACAAACGCACACACACACACACACACACACACAAACACACAAAAACACAATGTTAATGAACATAGAGCATCACAACCTTATCACAAACTTAAGGTTTGTAGCATCCATAATATAGCCTAGCAAACAAACATTTGTAGTATAGCATCCAAGCATAAAATCCTATTACAACTTACATATACTGTACAGAGAAATGTGCCGCATCTTTTAACAGTTTTTATCAAATCATGTATACTGTCATTCAGACAATTTCAATGTACAAAATTCTCCTTCTAACATCATGTTACTGTATTTCCCCCTTCCAGTACCTAACCATCCGTGCTCAGTAAACAATGGCGGCTGCCACAACCTGTGCCTTCTCCAACCGGGCGGGAAGCGAACCTGCGCTTGTGCGGAGAACTTCTACCTGGCCTCAGACGGGAAGACATGTCTGTCCAACTGCACGTCCAGCCAGTTCGAGTGTGGCAACTTCAAGTGCATTCCATTCTGGTGGAGGTGTGACACGGAAAACGATTGTGATGACGGCTCGGATGAACCTGAAAGCTGTCGTAAGTAGACTTCGTAGATTTTAGTAACAGGTGTAAGAACAGATTCTGAAGGGGTAGAGACTATACATTTTGTAGGTACAGAAGTCTTTCAAATCACTTGCTGCAGTTACTGTCGAATCATTTTTTTTAAACAAGCCAGGAATCACCTGCTCTAGCATTGCAATACTTTTACAAGCTTGGGATTTAAAAACAACACATTTGAAGATCTTTTGAAAACAGCTTAATTAAAATATGCCTGTAACTATCATTTTAAAAGATAATAGTTGCAGGCATATTTTTTGTCATAAATGAATGATTCTTGTGCACTGGCACTCCACAGCATCAGTATATAGTCTTGATAACATAATACTTCATGCTACTCAGTATGTTAAGTGTGCAAAGCTCAGTTGATGGTATTGTTGTGTACAGCAATAGACCATACAAAGTACATGACATTGTATAACTTGATTATTATTTAAGAGGAAAATCAAAGCAAAATTTCTTTCATTGTAATAAACTGAATGTTTAAGCACTGTCGTGCTCCTTTTGAGTTAAATTATGAGTTTTTTGTTTCCATTTAGCGCCCTTCGTGTGCCGTCCTGGCCAGTTCCAGTGTAACAACTCTGAGTGTACCAACCCAGCCTTCATCTGTGATGGGGACCAGGACTGCACTGATGGCTCCGATGAGAAGAACTGTGGTAATGGCCTAGTCACATTTGCTTTATGATCATTGAATGCTCGCGAGCTGATTGTATTCTAGGAATAGTCGTGAATGTGATGTACAGAATTCATCTGTCTTCTTGCCGAAAACCTTGTCTGAGATCCTTTGGCGGTGGTTGGTTCTGTCACAGCCTGTTTGAAAATCTTACAACATCATATATATATATGACGATCCCCAACGAAAGTGACCGCATTATAAGACTACATCTCAAATCACCGCTAACATAACTTGACAATGTGTCACTATGTGCTGACCGCTGATGTAATATCATTATTTTGGTTACATAAATCCACCGCTTTGAAAAACAGTTGGTTTGAGATATCTCTTGTGCAGCACCCCCCAGGCATGCACGATTGAGATCCACAAGTCTGGAGTGTATTATACTGGGGGATGTTTGGTTGGAGATCTGTTGGAAGTTTCTTTTCAGGGTGGCAGAACTATGCAACTTGGTGGAATTATGTTTAATTAGTAGATGTTATCTCTTACTAGCATTTATCCAATGTGCGAAAGAATTTGTAAATACTGTACGTCCAAGGCGGTGGAAGACAAAACACATTTTATTTCCAAGTGTCTATTTAAGAGTGATGAAAGAACCGAATTATTCAAACAAGTTACCACGAAATACCCCTACTTTTACACATTCACGGATGAACAAAAAGCTACCTTTCTCTTGAAATCACAGAACCCACAAATACTAGAAAAAGTGGGACTTTTCGTCTTCCACTGCTTCCAAAAAAGAAGTCAAACCCAGCTAGTTTAGATATAGCCAACAATTGTATTAAGTACCAGTAGCCTTTTATTACAACAAAGTCAGACACAGTTTACTTACACATGTTTGTTTTCCCTATGTTTTTACCATGTATTTGCAATTAGCCCATGGGCATGAACTTGCAATAAAACTTTTATTATGAAGAATAAACACCATGTTTTTATTATTTTTCTCCAGAGCACCACACCTGTCTGCCGAACCAGTTCAAGTGTAAGGGGGAGAACAAGTGCATCCCTGGGATCTTCAGATGTAACGGTGCCACCAACTGTCAGGATGGTAGTGACGAGCAACAATGTCGTAAGTAATCATACCATGATTATTATCACTTTGTCTAGGTACAAAATTTTCAGAAAACTGGAGATAATATTATAAGTTTGGAAATCAATTTTTGTGAGACTAGGCACTTTGTGTTTTTAGAACAATTTTAGGGATTCGCATTGTTTAAATGAGAACTGATGTACAAATGTAAATTGACAGCAGATTACATGTATAGACACTGTGCATTGTTTCGAACAATTTTGGGGTTTGGAATTGTTGAAAAGAGTACTCAGAATATTGCAACCAATGTAAATTGACAGAATTTGAAACCAATCATGGCAGAAAGAAGCATCTTCGAAACAATTACTTTTTATCAGTCCTAGGAGCTATACACTTCTAGAAAAAATTGTGATGTGGTTGGATGTTGGGATTTTAGCTAGAATGTTGTTCGCAACCAGTCTTAGACTCAGAGGTACATTGTACATATATCTGTATTACACTCTCAAAACTAAAAACTGTTACATACATATAGAATACAACAAGGTGTATTCCATATTGCCCAAGGCGTTGTATTTTATCCCACCCGTAAAAACATGCCATTTCAGTGCGAAATGGGCTAGAAGTTGAGAGTTTTGTGTCCTGGAACAAAAAAATGTCGTTAAAAGTAATAACAAAAGTTGTTAACCGGTACGAAGTACCAGTATCAAGCAATTTTGCGGCCCAGGTATGACATAAATATTTTTAAGATACTGAATACACATGTAAGCATGTATTTGTAATAACAAAATTTGTTCCCCCATAGCGGAGAGAACGTGTGCAGCAAACCAGTTCAAGTGTAACTCGTCCAAGATCTGTATCCCGCGAGTCTGGATGTGTGACGGAGACAACGACTGTGGCGACGGCTCGGACGAGCCCAACAACTGTACCGCACGGAGCTGCTCTGACAACGAACTACGCTGTAACAACACAGGTTTGTACAATCTCAGTAGCTTACCATATTTTCTCGAATAAAGTATGCACCCCAAATATAGTGCGCACCCCCGATATGTGGCAAGTTGCAGACAAATCTGTTGGTTTGGAACATGAAATGAGAAAACTCAAACAAAGTATGCATCCCTTCTCCACCATCGTTAACAATTTTGAAACTATTTATTATCAAAATATCTTTCCTAAGCATTTATTTCTATGGATCTTCTTGTGCTGTACCAAATTACATGTGCCAGTGTTTCACTGAGTTCCTGGCTGATTTGAGGTCCTCTCTTCTCATCTGTCAAGGCAATAACCTCAAATAAAGTACGCACCCTGACTTTTGCAATGACTTGTGACACCTTTTGGATTTTGAAAAGTTTAGAAAGTGCATAGTAATTCGAGACAATATGGTACCTTTTGTGACTGCTAACATGTCTGGTGTGTAGTCCAGTGGTAAGTGACCCTGCCTCTGGACCAACAAGTCATGATTTTAAAAATCAAAATTGAACTGTGAATTGCCAACACAGAAATTGGACTCATCAAATTTTTAACTGCTTCTGTGACGTCAAGTTATACAGATAGAACATGTGACTTGGTGAGCAGTGGACAAAACTAGTGAATGAACAGAACTGTGCAATTTGTCTTAGCTTCTAAATGATAGATATTTTTGTTTGTTTTTGACTTGCAAACACTGTTGTTCTACCACCCCAGGTCGCTGTATCCCAGCTAGATGGCAGTGTGACGGTGACAATGACTGTGGGGATGGGTCGGATGAGCAAGTCGGTGTCTGCAGTAAGTCACTCTTCCTTCTTCATATTTCTAGTGGCAGATGGAAGAGTTACAGTTCTTAGACAGAGGCCAACCTGAATGTTGGCAAAGAAGAAACAATGTAATATCAGTAATCCTTCCCTTACCGCCAGTAATGTACTTTACTGAAGTTCCTATATGTAATGTACTTTAAATGCAGAAATGTTTGCCGTGGTTTTATGTTCCCGGTTTTCTCTGTGAACTGTTTACCACAAACTTAAAACCACTGGGTAAAGCCATTCCATTGTGTGAGTGTAGTGCTACTATTGTTTCTAATGCGAACATAAGACAAACATTCTATTTTCTCCCTACTGCAAAATTAAATACCCGCCCGTGAACATTTCTGTATTTACAGTTTTAGGATGGGAAAGTGTAGATGTGCTTGATTGGAAAGTTCTTAGATTAGACCGTGATGATCCACATTTCTTGAACTGATCTAAGGGAATTTGGTATCTTGTAAACTAAACCTGTGTATATAGTACCTGTCCTTGTTGTAATGAGTAAGTAAATAAAGTGATTGGGTTGATGTACATTTACAATGATTATTCAATCTCTCTTCTCTTTTAGGTGCCCGTACTTGTGACCAGTACCAGCACCGGTGCAACAACAACAAGTGTATCCCGGCCCGCTGGAGATGTGACTATGATGACGACTGTGGAGACAACTCTGATGAAGACGGCTGCAGTAAGTATCTGGGATCATACAGAACGTCGAGGTTGATTGATATGTTTTTTTGTATATTTGAACTGCTGTGAATGGGAACACACTGTTTTCTTCTTGGGATAAGTCAGTTGCTATTACAGTTGTGCCCTAGTGAGAAATCCTTCGTACATAATGTCACATTGGAAGTTGTTCCCCTTACAAATGGGTACAACTGCAAAGCTATGGATTTCATCCTGTTATAGGACATTGTAATATAATAGGCATTGATTATTTTTTGGAGCCTGGAACCACGAAAGAAGCTGTATAGGTGAAACCAGTCCGGATAACAGGCTGAATCAAAATTCTAGATTGATGGGAACTATACAGATGTCTTGGATGCTCGCAATATATACTTGAATCATGATAGGCATATAGCATCGTCATTGTTGGAATGGTAAGGGGAAAATTGAATTGTTTATCATCACTCTATTTTAAGCACCACGGCCATGCTCAGAGAGTGGGAAAGATGTTGGTTAGCTGAGGATTTAGCCACTCTCGGTGTATACTATAAATGATTATCGTGATAGGCATATAGCATCGGTGTTGCCAGAATGATAAAAGAAGATTGAATTGTTTATCATGGCTCTATTTTCAGCGCCTCGACCATGCTCTGAGGGTGATTAAGATGTCGGTTAGTTGAGGATTCACCCACTCTTAATCATGATAGGCATCAGTATTGTTGGAATTGTAAGGGAAAACTGAATTGTTAATCACCACTCTTGTTTCAGCACCACGGCCATGCTCTGAGAGTGAGTTCCAGTGTGACGACAACCGCTGCATACCCGGCCGCTGGAAGTGCGACGGCGACCACGACTGTGAAAACGGATCAGACGAAAGCGGCTGCTGTAAGTTTCTCTAAATTGTGTTTATTGTGATACCCTTTTGCCAAAGGCTGATCTTCCATGGTTGAATCAAGGATCAAAAAATGCACTTTGCTTCGCTGTTCAAAATCCTGAAGTCAAGCTCTATCTGAGTATGGTACTTGTTGACAGCAAAAGGATGAGGGAGGGAGAGAGAAATAATGGAATGTAGGATTAAGTTTGAATGTTGCTGTACTTTTTAACATCCTATAATCTAGTTTTCTCAAATGTAGAACTTGTAAAGAACTATGTATAGGACAACCCAGAAAAAGGAGAGAAAAGAAATGAAATAATAAAATCAAAAGTAAACACAAAGTAAGGATTGAGGAATGATATGAGAGAAGCACAAAAGATAGGAATTAAGTAACTGAGGTATGCTAAAAATGACCACTAAAGGGTTAAAGGTTAAGCAATAAAGAGAAGGAGGGATTGCAATGAAGAAAATGGATAAAAGGAATTTTTAAGTTTAACCTCCTTGCTGCCATTACAATTTGGTGCCAAATGGCTATCATTAGTAGGAAGAATGCTTAAAGACAGCAATTGAAAAAGTCTAACATATATATATTGGTTAGAAATATGTTGCATTTGTACATCTTTTTTTTATGCTGTTGTGTTTTTGCTTCCACAGCGGCTACCTGCCTGCCAAACCAGTTCCAGTGTAGAAACGGACACTGTATCCCACAAGGCTGGCACTGTGATCTGGACAGGGACTGTCTAGACGGGAGTGATGAAGACAACTGTGAAACATCAGGTAAGTTTCTTATACAAAGCTCTTAAACATTCTCCTTGTGGTGATATGATGTCATTGTAGGTTGTGACCAAGGGGCACATATTTTTCTGTCAATTGAAAAAAAATGCAACTGTATAGTTTTAACTTCATGATTAAGCTTTGCTTAACCATTTTTGAACGATGACGATGTCACTCAATGTCTATCCTTTTGGGTTCTCTGGTGGCTATTCAATCCAATAAGGGCTCTCTGGTCCAAACACAAGTGTGTGTTTTTTTTTATCTTTAGGCCACACCAATTTAATTTGTTGGTTAACGGATTTTTATTTTCCAAAAAAAAGCGTTCTGTTTTCATGATTATTTTTTTCAAAAAAAATTTTTTTTTTGGACAATAAAAATCCGTTAACCAACAAATTAAATTGGTGTGGCCTTATTCAATCATTCATCAATACATAGCAAAACAACACATTTACAATTTCACATACATACACAGTTGCATATTGTTACAGTGGCCATTCCCACTGGCTTTTTTTGGCTAGGGTGTGCTCCCATACAAGATTATGACAAACCAGCTATTGGAATCAAATTCAAAATGTTCTTTTTTCCTCCCTAGTTACAGGGTGAGTTTACCGTAAAATTCCTATTTATGTACGCACCCCTCCTAACGTACGCACCCCCGATTTGGGGACGATTGCGGGCCTGACTCAGTGAGTTGAAACGTTCAGGGGAAAAACCCTCCTAACGTACGCACCCCCTCTCCAGCATTTCTGTGGATAGTTAAGAGGTTGACATGATCATCCTTCCGATGATGTTTACCGACTTAAAGGGTTACTGAGAAAATGTTTCTGGGCAGAAAATATCAAACAATTTAAATATATGCATTATTTATACTTTATTACTGATTGATTGTGTGGTAGCATTGCACACTTCATTTGCATGAAGATATACCGTACTCTCATGCTGATATGCGATTTTTCCGAGGAAGAACCCCACCTAAAGTACGCACCCCGCCTTAGGCGTCAGCCTGGAGCACCTGCTTGTGCGTACGTAAATAGGGAATTTACAGTATACACAATCCACTTACGATGTTTGGTGTTTTTTTAATATTTTCAGAGTCCCCAGGAGTTCTGTGTAACGAAGGAGAGTTCCAGTGTAACAACACGCTGTGTAAGCCGCTCTCCTGGAAGTGTGACGGAGAGGATGACTGTGGGGACAAGTCTGATGAGGAAGCTTTCATGTGCAGTAAGTCATGCCTCAGTTCTTACTAAGCTTCATAAAGTTGTGTTCTTTGTTTAGGATAGACTAGACTAAGGATATAAAAACTGCAAAGAAACTCAGAGAGCTACGGCAGCTTGTAGGAAAAAAGACACTGGAAAGAAATGAAGAAAGAATGAATGAATGCAGCCAGAGGTTGTTTCTACAACTACCTGAGCTGCAGAACACAGTGGATCAGCAAAATCAAGGATATCAAAATGGGTTGTATTAGGAATAAGATGGCCTGTTTTAGTTGCATTTCTTGGATTTAAATCTTAGACTGCAAAAGTTTATAACAATCAATTTAGAAAAATATGAGACTAGAATTGATATCTGGATGTCTGAAGAAAAAGACTTGTACAGTGCTTTACTATAAGCCAACGATTCAAATGTATAAAACTTATTATATGTTATATAATAAACAGTCTGAAAATGCCCTGTAGCTTTTGTGTATTCAAGTTGGTAATATGTAAAGCAGACATTAAGGCAGGGAGATGTCCTTTTCTTTGAAATTATTGTCATTTTGAAATTAAACTGTATTTGTGTTGTTTTTGTTGTTGCAGAGAACTTTGTGTGCCCGCCAACCCGTCAGTTCCGTTGCCGTAACGACAGGGTGTGTCTACCCATCTCCAGACGCTGTGATGGTTTCAGCCACTGTGACGACAACTCTGATGAAATTGACTGTAGTAAGTATCGTCTTACAATCATACAAAACCTCTCCTAATGGTTCAGTTGTAACAGGGAAGTCTTTACGCTTGTGCCTAGATTAGCGAAATGTTCAATTTGTTTGATATCCCATTAAAGTACTTCATAACTCTATTTCTTATGGTTCGATCTAATCAGTAAGCAAGAATTTTATTGATTTCCCTTTTCAGAATACTGTAAATGCATTTCAGTTTGCATGGTTTTGATTTTGCACTATCTTCGCGGCAGCACTACGTGTGTAGTCACATTCTGCTACAGTATTGGACAAAAATGTTTGCGGTGGTTTTAAGTTTGCTGTGAAACAGCTGCCACAAAAACGCAAACATACATGTAAAACCTTCACAAATATTTCTGCATTTACAGTAACTTCTTTACCTGTAGATAGATGGTCATTATGTGTTATGTGATTATTATGAAGGATTAGATGGAAAGAGATCCAAACATGTAGTGACAGGTACATTACATGTATGTAGTTAGCTTTGTTTTGTGATCCACATTCTTGTGCTTACTTGCAAGTTTGGAAGTAATACGTTTGTATTGTTTTGAAGTAGCTCGTTCTTAGAAGAAATTCTATCTTTTAATATGTGTTTTATGCCTTTTTAAAATGATTTTAGGAGCTCCAGCAGAGAACAGAACTTGTACAGCAGACGACTTCAAGTGTCTGTCAGGCAACAGATGTGTCAAACTGGACCTGGTC
Source organism: Branchiostoma lanceolatum (assembly GCA_035149815.1). Taxonomy (NCBI): domain Eukaryota; kingdom Metazoa; phylum Chordata; class Leptocardii; order Amphioxiformes; family Branchiostomatidae; genus Branchiostoma; species Branchiostoma lanceolatum. The sequence goes on from CM068880.1 coordinate 12,639,928, forward strand.
TGTAACAACTACGACAACTGTGGTGACGGGTCCGACGAAGGGCTGTGTGGTAAGTTAATTATGACCATCTACTAATAGTAATACACGCAATAGCTTGTTTTCATATTGTCCCTTTGTATAGGGGATATTATATAATAATGTTTTTTATTGGTCAGAAATTACCCACAATTGCAGCCTTTTCTAGTGCTGAATTGATACAGAGTTTAGAGGTTTCACATAATACACAACATATACAAATTTTATCCACACTTGCATTTTGTGGAACTGTCGCAAGGGTCTGGGCGGCTGCCATTTGGCGCCAGCAGGTGACCTCAATACGACCTTCCCCAACCGAAGTCAGGTAGCCATTTACACCTGAGTGGAGTGAGGAAAGTCGTGTAAAGTGCCTTTCCCAAGGGCACAAGATCGGTGACATGACAGGATTCGAACTCAGGACCACTTGGTTCTGAGCCGAACGCTCTGCCGTTGCGCCACATGACCCCACAAATTATAGACAACAACCTTGTGACAAAAGTACTTGTTGGCTCCTAATTGCCTGTTCTTTTGCCGGCACTCCAAATGCTTGATTCGGGTTGTTTTTTCTTAATACCCTTATGCTATTACATGTAAGTTCTACTAAATTGTTTTAGTTATATTACTGTAAATGCTGAAATGTTCGCGGTGGTTATATGTTGGCGCCTTTTGTGGTGAACTCTTTACCGCAAACTTAAAATCACCTCGAAAAGCCGTTCCATTGTGTGACTGTAGTACTACTATTGTTTCAAACGTGAACTCAAAACCATCGCCAACACTTCATTTTCTCCCTTCCACAAAATCAAATCCCTTCGAATGTTTACAGTAGTACATGTACGTACACACAACAGTTCAGTCCAATATAAGGAAACTGTGTATTCTGTATAATGTGTAAAGTACATTGTAAAATATGCAGTTAGATAAGTTCATTGACAAACAAATTGTGATGAATAATTTCCTATGTTTGACAGGTCCTCCTAATGTGAACGAGTGTCAAACCAACAATGGGAACTGCCAGCACATGTGTACAGACCTACCTCGTGGACACTACTGTACATGTAGGGATGGCTACACTCTGGGGGATGACCTCACAACTTGTGAAGGTAACATGAGAATGATGTTAATCTGATCATTTAAATTCTCCTCATCAAACAGCTCTGAAAAACTTTTTTGTGGTGACGTTTTGCTGAATTTTGCAGTTCTTGTGACTAGTGGTGTGTACCCTAACCCGTGTTCAGGTTCAGGTCTGGATTCAGATCCAGGGGTTTAGGTTCAGGTCCGGACTTATAACCCTGGACCTGAACCCATGGCTGGACCTGAACCCATATGTGTGCTAAAATAGTTTTTTGCTGTTACAAAAATTGGCATATATCTTACATGCAATTTGAAAACTATGTACTATGCGAAATTATATACAGTCAGTAGTAGACACAAAAGTTATAAAACACAAAAACAGCAATATTTTCATATTTTTTTATTGCAAATTTCACGATCTAAGGAAGTTTTATGATGGCTTAAGACAAAAAGGGAGTATAACTATACATAAGCGAGTTATTTTTTGTTTCAAGTCCGGACTTGTTTCCAAACTTTAACATGCCAAACTTGAAGTTCTTCATAGATGCCACAAAGTTTTGAAGTTCTATCTACCACTGACAATATTATATAGATAGTGCCTTCATGTAGATTGAAATGGAGCATTGTAGAACCTAACCATTGTATAGCATAGAACCTCCCTGTAGCTTTTAGTAGTTTGATATAAGTAGCCAGTAGTATTTTATTTTTGCCTTACATTGTACCTGTTACAATCGTTGTGCAATAAACTTTGACTTGTCATGACTACAGACTGAGTGTACTTTTTTTGTTGTTTTCAGATATTGATGAATGTGCAGATTTTGGCAGATGTTCCCAGATCTGCACCAACACCAAGGGTTCCTACCACTGTTCTTGCTCGGCTGGGTTCACCAAGGCACAACGCAGCAATGGGGTGGCTACATGCATAGCAGAAGGTCAGTTTCAGGGCAACGTTACTGCCACAGAGCATATCTTTGTGGCAGTGACTATGCATCCCTATAGTCAAAGAGCATATGCTTTGAAAACAGTTCCCCTGTAAATAGTTTCAGCAGGTTGGTAAATCAATTGAACATAGTTTTCTTATGTACACAACCTTATTTCGTGTCTGCTGTCTTCCAGAGTGTTAAATGAAATTGTGCTGAGGATCAAAGTAGACTTGTCCTATTGTGACATAATTATCTCAGGAAATAAGTTAATATCAAATTGTTTGAAATTACTTAAAAGGTTATGGAAAGACCTTAGTTAATGTCATAAAATGTTAGTGTTAGGCATTTCTGTGCATTTTGTTTTGTTGCAGCTGCTGTAGTTATCATTAGTATTATCTGCAATTGACTTACCGCAAAAGTTGTGTCCATATTTTTTACTAAATGGAGACTTAAATCGAATATACAGTCAAACCTGCCCAAGGCGACCACCCGGCGGACCGAGCAAAAACGGTCGCGATGGACAGGTGGTCGCCATGAAGAGGATTCCACTCACATGTTTCCAGGTCGAGGTTTTCAAATACAGTATGTAAATGAATGGAAAATTATGTGAATTTAGACAGCATGACCCCCACCAGGTTCAATTCTCATTGACAGAAAGATCCTACAAAAATCACATTTTCTGTTATCGTTGTAATAATTGTATACCGCTACATCGTGTACAAATTTTCGTCATAATTTTGACTACAAAACAATGGCTGCCTCGATTATCTCGCAGCGCCCTCCCTCATTCACACTTTACATTAAATGGTACACACATGCACACGCACATCATCGAAGTTTTAAGGCCTAAGACAAATCCCTAGAAAACACCTGCTGGCCCCAGCCTTTTTTGGACCGCCGACCGCTGGATAAAAGGGTCAAAAAGTTTTGGATCTGACAACTAAAGATGAAAACGGAACGGTGATTTCGTCGCGCCGCGCCGCCAAGCTCTGTGCGACCGCATCGAAAGGTATGAGTCAGTGTATAGCAGAACGCACAGCGTCCAATAAAGGTTTGTGAGATTCATGGAAATAAAAAGAAAATGAGAATATTAATTTTCATCAATAACTAGAGTATTCGTAAATGTTCATATACAAAAGCATCGTGTTTTAGAAAGGTCAGCGGTACGCCAAATCCGGGCCGAATCAAATCCAAGATGGCGTCGGGACCAAGGAACAACAATTCTCGCCCGATGTTTTGCCCGCCGCGAAGTTATTTTTCGGCGGAATTTAGTAAGACGCAGAGATATTTTGTTGCAAATACAAGCAATAGATAGTAATTTCTGTGAAATCTGACTTTTTGACGCCATGCACTACGTATTCGTTTTGAAAATTGAGTTTAAACCGAACTGAGTTTTTCGGTAAACTATAAGATTACGATAGGCACAACAACATCACAAACATTTGTCTTTACACTGTTTATAGGGGGAATGTTTTATCAAAACACTTCATGGAGGAAGCGATGCTATAACATTGCTATTCCATATATTTTTGTCCTTATCTTTGTCCTTCAAAGTCTTGAAAACATTTCCGTGAAATCCGACAGCAAAATGATCCGATGTCACCACACGCTTGAATATTAGGCGGCCGCCATGGGCAGGGATTGTGCTCTGTGCGGTCCCAATTCGTGGCGGTCGCGGTCGCGTTGGACGGGTGGTCGCCTTGGGCAGGCAGCTTAATGCTTGTGCCTATGGGGAAAATGTTCGGGACCGGGAAAAAGCGGTCGCCATGGCCAGGTGGTCGCGTTGAAAGGGTGGTCGCCTAGGCAGGTTTGACTGTACTACTTATTTTGTTATTTTGTTACTGTCCATTCCCTGTCACCTTTTTCACTCCCCACATAATTTCTTTGCTGTTTTCTTCAATAAATGATTTTGCAGGGTTTTAAACAGACGCACAAAATAATGATTTTTTTCAATAATAATTTTTTCCCTATATTTCTACCTACAGGCGATCCTGATTATCTGCTCATTGCCGACGACAACGCCATCAAAAGAATCAACCCCGACAACATTCGCGATGGGTCCGGCGACGGTTACCGTGGCAACGACAACACACGTGTTGAGAGTATGGACATCGACGTAAAGTCTGGAACTGCGTACTGGAGCAACATCCACACCAGCAGCATCTACAAGGCCACCATACAGCTGGGCAATGGTAGAAAGAAGAGACAGGCCACTGATATTGCCAAGTTGGATGTAAGGAAAAACATTTAAGTTTATCTCGATATGAAAAAAGATTTTTACTTTGTGCTAACACTTAAAGTAAGAGTAGATTCCGGTGAGTATACTCGTTTGCAACAAAGTAAGTCCTTTTCCATAATGATACATGTACGTACCATTTGATATTATATCCGAAGTAACGTTAGATTTGGTCTTAGTGGAGAAGGTAGATGGACATGTACCTGTGATTCCTTACCAGAACACTCTGGTGCAAATGTAGAAAATATTATGGAGGTGGACAGTTGCATATATACCCACTGTCTTAATACTTTTAGTATGATATGAATTTTAACCTTTTTTTCAATCTTTGACAAGACAAAACAAACTCATCATTACAATGTGGTAAAGAGAAAAACAACTACACAATTATGAATTATGTACTTAAAAGATAATATCTGGCTGTGTCAGGTAACAGTGAAACATCAAGATTAGTCTACCCAAAGCGCATTTCAATACTAACTAAATTGTACAACGTAGATGGCAACACTTGACCAAAAGTTGACGTAACCAAAAAAAAGGAAAAAAGAATTAACATCAAGTTTCATGATTAATTATAAGCTAAATTGTACATGTAGATGGTGACACTTGACCAAAAGTTGATGTATCAGATGAAAGAGAAAACAGGAAAAAAATTGACCTCAAATTTCATCTCTTTTAGATCCATGGTTTGGAGGAGCCCCGTGGGATCGCCATAGACTGGGTGGGTCGGCACATCTACTGGACAGACGCAAGGAAAGATGCGCTGGAGGTGGCCAATCTGAACGGGACCAATCGTAAAACTCTCCTGAGCACCGGGATGGACCGACCGCATTCTGTAGCAGTGGACCCTAAGAATGGGTACGACTGGGTATTCTTTCATTATTGGGGTGAAAACGTGTAATATTGGATTCTCTGCTTGTATACTAAAATAGAGTTTTGTCTTTTGAAATGTTGCAACTCTGGCCTCGAAACTCATAATTCACTGATGCAAGTATCTGATAAACAATAGATAGAAAAAATATGGCTGATGTAATGCATATTTGCATGTAAAAAGGAAGAAAACTTTTAACTTTTAATAAAGAATTTCAGGTTGCCTATTGCAGTAACTGTAAAATGCAGAAATGTTTGCGGTGGTTTTAATTATGTTCACAGTTTTCGCAGCGACCGTACCACCGCGAACTTAAAACCACTGCAAATATTTTTGTCAAACACTAGGAGTATGTTGCTATAGCGCTGCCACGGACTTAAAACCACCACAAACTCTTCATTTTCACCTTTAGCGCAAACTTAAATCCATTTACAGTAACTGCTCATATATAGTGCCTTGTGGTCAAATAGCAAACATTGATGTTTGCATTTCTTCATTATACATGTGTTTGCATTTCTTATGCATGCATGTGTTGTGACTGGATGTTTTCCTTTAAATTTGTATTTGTAAGACTTAGTCTAATAGTATTAAACAATCTTCATTGATAGTCCCCACCACCTTGAGCATAAAAGAAACTGAACATCTTGTGGCGCAATCGGTAGGGTGTTTCGCCCAGAACCGAGAGGTCCTGGGTTCAAAACCACTGCTATGCCCCAATGCTGTGCCCTTGGGAAAGGCACTTTACACGACTTTCCTCACTCCACCCAGGTGTGAATGGGTACCTGACTTCAGTTGGGGAAGGTCGTATTGAGGTCACTTGCTGGTGCCAAATGTTAGCCGCCCAGACCCTTGCGACAGTTCCACAAAGTGCAAGTGTGGAGCAAATATGTATCTGTTGTGTATTATGTGATTGCAAACCCTGCAGCAATTCAGCACTGGCTGCCATTGCACGGGTAATTTCTGACCAATATATCAACAAATAACACTGTTACTATTTACTTCCTAAGGTATGTGTTCTGGACGGACTGGGGCCTGTCTCCGAAAATCGAGCGGGCGAGACTGGACGGTTTGGAGCGGAGGGTTCTTGTACGCGAGGACCTCCAGTGGCCCACAGGGCTGGCCATCGACTACCAAAACAGGCGCCTGTATTGGGCAGATGCCAAGAAGAACACCATTGAGAGCATTGACTTTGATGGCAATGGAAGGGTAGTGGCAGCCAACTACAGTAAAGGTAGGTTGGCAAAATATCAGCAAAAGTTCTGTAGGCTTTGCTTCTAAATTTTTTTTAACCTTTAGCACACTGAAGTAGCCTGAAGTTGGCACCTAATTCCCTATCCGTTACAGAGTTAGGCAGCAGGGAGAAGGTTAAAAGGAATGGTTTTATGCATTTCCCCAGGTACTTTTCGCATTTACATGAAGATGTAGATCCACCAATTACATGAGATCTTGTATGGATGGATGGATGGAAGAAAGGAATAGATAAGGATTTGATGTCCTCATTTTAGCCATAGTATGAAGTATGACACTTGTATGAAGTAAAAGTACATTATATACACAAATTAAAGGCACATCCCAAATACAACAAAGGTCAATTATGGTCCTTATGCAGAGTTATGAAGTCCCAAGTACAGGACTGGAATAACAAGCAATTATAGTGGAATTACATTGTGAAATTTAAAATGTGTTTTTTTCCATTACACCAGGACTGTATTAATTAAATATTATAATAATATTTCATTGACCTGTTTGAAGACAACATCTAGTATGCATATGTGGGCAATAGTCTTTTAAGGGAATTTTGTTTACCAGCACTTGTACAATTCAGTTAAAAAATGTTATTTATTTTCTCCCCACAAGGACTGCGCCAACCGTACCTCATCGACCTGTTTGAAGACAACATCTACGGGACGACGTACCTGACTGGCGAGGTGTTTAAGGTGGACAAGTTTGGACGGGATAACGTCACGGTCCTGGCCAATAACCTGCAACACGCTTCTGATGTCGTCATCTTCCAACAGCACAAACAGGACCAGACAAGTGAGGCTTTCATTATTATCTTCGCCGAGAAGATTATGTTTTTGGTTACGCAAGCTGTTGGATGGGTCTGTATGTATGTCAAGAGCATAACTTGAGAAACCTTTGATGGATCTTCATGATTTTCGTTAGGTGTGTAGCGGTTGTGCAAAGGAAGGTAAAGTTCGAAAATGGTCTACCTGGCATTTTCCAACAGTACTGCAGCGGAATTTGCATTTTTGTGTGTTTGTATGTAGGCAAAAAAAGTGACGGATTGAATGTTGATGAATCTTCATGATTGTTGAATCTTCATGGTTATGGGAATGGAGTCAAGTTCAAAAATGGTCCCCCTGGCATTTCCCGTCGGTACCACAGCGGGCTTTGTGTATTTGTATGTCGCCAACATAACTCGAGAAGCTGTGGATGGTTCTGCATGATATTTAGTGGGTGGGTAGCGTTTACAGAAAGGAAGATCAAGTTCAATAATGGGCCTTCTAGTTTTGTAATCATATTTTTTCTAATCATCTTGGAGTTTTTTTGTCTGTAGATTATATTCAATATCTTAGTAACTTGCCACCCAAAGTAAAAAAAGGGGAAAGGTAGTTCCATAGCCTTTTATGAACCCGTAGGGCATTGGGTTGTTGTTAACTGTATCTAGGTCACGGCATTGGAAGGCGGAGCCCATCCCTGTCCTTTCACTGCCTTTTACCTTCCCAACTGAAGCCAGCTACCCAATTTTTACACATCTGGGTGGAGTGAGAAAATTTGTGTACAATGCCTTTCACAAGGACACATATAAGTCTAGCCAGGAATGCCAGGAATCGGTGCCGTCGTATGGCGTAACGGCTAGAACATTTGGCCGTCAAACAAGGGAACCTGAGTTCGAACCCGGCTTACCCCCAGACATGTCTGGACATGCGCCCGGACGTTGTACCCTTAGGAAAGGCACTTAACACAAATTTCCTCACTTCATTCAGGTGTAAATGAGTTCCTAGCTTCGGTTAGGGACGTCCCTCGGATAAGACGTTAAATGGAGGTCCCGTGTTTGGGGAGAGCACCCCAAACACACCCCGAACACCCCGCGCACGTTAAAGAACCCACCACACCTTTCAAAAAAGATGGTCCAAACCTTACAGTCTGGGCCAGGTTGACATCTTGAAAAGGTGATAGTCATCTGTTATGTCAATCCTTCTACAAATGTGGTAAATCTAAATAAAAAAGAGTCAAACCCATGACATACATTTTACAATGTATCTCTTACGTGGTAAAACAATCTCACATCTCACCTTCTTCCCTCACAGTTACGAACCCCTGCAGTTCCTCCAACTGTACCCACCTGTGTTTCCGTGCACCCATGCCTGGTGGTGGGACAATCTGTGCCTGTCCCAACGGAGGAAACCTGGATGGAAACTCTTGTCTGAATGTACCAACACCTTCTCCTACAGGTAAGAACGAAAGCCTGTTCTTTATACTAGACATGTGCAATGGCCAAGTAGTGAGTAGTGTTCGCCTTGAATTCAGTACGTTGTGAGTTTGATTCCAAAGACTTTAAAATGTGTACATATTTGTTTTCTCTGCTTATTATAGCACTCAGCATTTGTTTGTCATGTGTTTAGACATACAAAATTAACCAAAGTCTGACAATAGCATATCCGCTTAGGCTTAGCACTGATCAGAAGTACATGTTAAGTTGAAGAATGAAAAACATAAAAAGAAATTGTTTTAAATACAAGTCAGAGTACTGATTTGCTGAAGAGGCTAGTTTTTAAGACCATTTCAACAAAATCCTCTGTCTTGTTAACCTTGTGTTGTTGAGAAACCTTGACAACAGTATTTTGTTGAAAACCTCTACACTGGATACTAAAAGAAGACATTTTTGTGACATGTTAAGTATGCCTTGTAATGCCTTCTGTAATGATCTTGTAATGATCTTGTAATTGCCCCCTGTGCTATATGTTTGCCTCACAGTGTACATGTATTTCTTCATTTTTGATAAAACATTTTCATACAGATATCTTGTCTATTCAGTAATCCCTAATACTACCATTCAGTAGTGACTTCAGTCTACTACAGTGTGTTGATAACATACTATTATAAATTGTTCTCTAGGACCAACAACGACAGCTTGTGATCAGGCTGGGATTATATGTTACAATGCAGGAACCTGTATCACCAATGAAAAAGGGGACCCCAAGTGCAAGTAAGTCTGCTATGCTCTGCTTTAGGATACATTGCACTTGTGCCAGAGTGTGTATTTGTGATACATGTGTATATGGAATTCCAATTCTTTGGTATAACCATGGACATGTGGCGTACGACGATCCCCTTAGTTTCGCGAGCCTACAAAAACACAATTTTTGGTGAGTTCTCACATCACAACAACATCATATTTTTGCATCATGGACATTGCTATACATAGCGATAGTGTTGTTTGAACTAATCATGACTATTTTGCATAGAAATGACTAAATAAATTGACTTTTGAAATCCAATTTTCGAGCACTAATATGGCTTGGGTTTCCTTTAGTGAAGTGAAAACAGTTTTAAGATTGTTCAATAAAAGATGAAGTCAGGATAAGGTTGAATAAAATGTATGCTAAATGTGTTCTTGTATCTTCTCCAGGTGCCATCCGAACTTCCACGGTCCCCAGTGCAGACTGAACAAGTGTTACCGCTACTGTGCGAACAACGGGCGCTGTCAGCTGAACTCGCTGGAAAAACCAGTCTGTACCTGTGTCGGAGAATTCTTCGGGCCTCGCTGCAACTCTTCATGCGATAACTTCTGCCAAAATGGAGGCAAGACAACTTTTATAACTTTTTTTCACTGGCTCTGTTCCAAGCTTAAACCACTTGTTGATAGCCTAACTGCTGAAAATATCTGTGATTTCTTATCTTTAGTTAAAATTATGATTTAAAACAACACAGTAAGTCTAAGAAGGGGTTTTTCACCACTGCCAAAACGGAGGCAAGACAACTTTTTCTCACTTGCTCTGTTCCAATTTAAAACTACTTACTTGTTGAAAGTCTGAATGCTGAAAATATCTGTGATTTCTTATAATTATGATTTAAAACGACACAGTAAGTCTAAGAAGGGGTTTTTACTACTGCCAAAACGGAGGCAAGACAACTTTTTTTACAACTTTTTCTCACTTGCTCTGTTCCAATCGAAAACTACTTACTTAATTAATTGTTGGTAGTCTGACTGCTGAAAATATCTCTGATTTCTTATAACTATGATTCAAAACAACTCAGTAAGTCTAAGAAGGGTTTTTTCTAGCAACAAATTGCAAGAGGTATTGGAAAGAAGTAGAGTTGCCAAGCGGGGGAAGATGTGGAGGGGGGGAGGGTCCCCTTACTTGCTGTGGAGTTTTACAGGATCTTAAGGGGGCACCCCCTAGTTTATTTTGGGTCTCAATTCGAGTTTGCACACCCCCAAGTCTAGCGACCGTCTCTTCCAGGAAATACTTCTGAGCCAAAACAACTGTAAATGGGAATGAAGGCTATTCCTCTAGCTACAAGAAAACCCGAGTTTCGGTTTCTTCACCCTTTGTAATTTTAGTAAATGTAAGAGGGAAAAAGTATTTTTCCGTCAAAAATGAGGCGCAAAATTTGGCATTTTCCCGTGGAACTAAATACATCACAAAATTTTTTGACACGAAAATGACTGTTAGTGTCAGAAAGAGAAAACTCCAAGGTATAATCAAGCCCATTATAAAGAAAATCCTACCACTGTGATTTTCACAATAACCCGACGCGCGAGGTAATGCAACACGGCCAAAAGAACGCAACAAAGGTCAATCTGGGTCACAGGGGCAGTTTACCTTCAACGCGTATGGATATCCGGAAGAAAGGCTCGGATCGAAACGCAATTTCCACCCAAAACACACTAATTCATACGCTTTTCGGCCATGTTAGTATCTAATGTCAGTTCGAAGCACATTTTGGAAAATGTGAACTCAAACCCAGACCCTCGAAACCCTTTCGTCCCTTTTTTGTCGCGGACTACCATGGACCACTGTCGCGGAAGAACTGGTGCGTGCACCGTTAAGTTAAAACTGGGCATTCTAAGGCTTTCTGAGGGTCAAAATTACTGTCAGAGAGGTCACAGTTAAAGACTGTGGCCATATTTGATCTACTTGTAGTTAGCATCCCTGGCCAATCAGATTCTTATTCTTGTCAGAGGATCTGCTCCCCAGGGTAAGGGGGTGCATGGTCAGGGCAGCGTTGCCCTTGTTCCCCTTTTCAGATAATCCCCTGTCTAAGAATACTCCATAGGCTGATTTTGATACGACCTTTGCTTGTTTCAATATTTATTTATTTATTTATTGGTTCAGCATGTATATGCCAGGGTTGCTCAACTAGCCAGAGGTTATTACTAAGGGCGAACCCATGTGCGGCCATAGGACTGTAGGTTTTGAACCACTAACACCGGGAAGGACCCCTACTCTTTTCGATAAGTGTGGTGGGTTCTTTAACATGCTTGAGGTGTGGCTCTCCTCAAACATGGGACCTCCGTTTAATTTCCTATCCAAGGGACGTCAGTAACCGAAGCTAGGTAGTACTAATTTACACCTGAGTGAAGTGAGGAAAGTCGTGTAAAGTGCCTTTCCCAAGGGCACAACATTAGGGCATTTCGGTAGTTTCGAACCCGGGACCTCTCGGTTGTGGGCGAAACACCCTACTGATTGTGCCACACGATGTTTCAATATTTTTCTTACATTCCCCATTGCAGGCACCTGTAGTGTGAGGGGCAATAGAGGAGTTTGTGACTGCCCGCTACCCTACGGAGGTGACCGCTGTGAAACAAATCTCTGTGACGACCGCTGTAAAAACGGAGCGACCTGCACTGTACTCTCTGGCAGTATAACTTGTGTGTAAGTACATTGTATCTTTTACCTTGTAGATACGTAGCTACATTTTTTTTCTAGACCATGTACATGTGTATGAGGTTTAAAATCTCCAGGTGAAAGAGAAATCACACTGATCTTTGGACTTTGTGTGTTTTAAGTGAAATTTCAGCTTATTTGTACTGAAAATGTCAGGATTAGAAGTCAAGGTGGAAACATTCATGTATTGGAAAAGCAACTGAACTAAAATAAAGCAACAATGCCATGATGCTTTAATTGTTATGGCTGTATTGGATCTTATCAATATCTTATCAACAGAATTTAATGCAGGGTTATTAGAGAATGATTACAAAATAAGCTTCAAAATATTATCAAACTCAGTAAAGATGATTTCCTTGTCACTCAATGTCTAGTCGCTCTTTTGAGGGAAGATATCACAGTTATACATTTGCAAAGAAAATTCAGTCACAAAAATAAAGAAACGCAATAATCATTAAAAAAACTTGTCAGAAGCCATGCCATCATTGTTCATCATTTTCCATTCCTTGTGTTTACAGTGCATGTAGATCAAGTTGAAATTTGGTGTACTTCGGCAATGCAAAATGAAAAGAGTACACCTATAGTCGCAAGAAAACAGTGACTCAAGCAATTGAATAGCTTTCGGAAACAGTCAGACTTCTCAAGTAGCATCCACTGTCTTTCGTCGGTCATTGAACGAGAAATGTAGACTACCATGTTTTAAACCAAAAAGTTTGAATTGTACACCTACATGTAGTCTTTCGCACAAATGTATTTGAAAATTGGATTTTGGAAACAGTCAAACATTTCAGGTACATCCACTACCTTTCGTCAGTCACTGAACAAGAATTGTTGACTACCATGTTTTAAACCAAAAAGTTTGAATTGTACATCTAGTCTTTCACACAAATGTATTTGAAAATTGGATTTTGGAAACAGTCAAACGTCTCAGGTAGCATAGTCTTTCACACAAATGTCCTGTTTCCCCATATAGGTCGCCTACCTCTGCATGCGAATCTTGGTTCTGTAGTAACGGTGGTGCATGTGAAATGAATAAGCTTACTAACATCCCATATTGCAAGTAAGTACGGTCGGTTGGTGGTTTGTGACATTAATACATGTAGGTGGTAGATGGGAGCAACTCAGATTCCAGATTGAAGTGTATGCTTTGCTTGATTGTAGTTTGGTGTGGCAAAAGTGTGGTACATGTATATATGCAGGGATCTCCCCAGAAATATAGAGCAGGATGGGGGGAGGGTGCGAAGCACAGGAGCAAAATTATAGGCTTAGCTGGAAATTTAGAGATTTTTATTTTAGCTATTGAAACATCTCAAGATTTTTATATAAGCTATTGAAAAATCTCGAGATTTTTGTATTAGGTTGAAAAAAATTTCGAAATTTTTGTGGAAAATTTCGAGATTTAAAAAAAAAATCTAAAGATTTTAAAAAACAATTTCAAGATTTTTTTTTCTAAATTTCAAAAGAAAAAAAATCCTGAAATACCTTAATTTTGAAAATCAACAGGATGGAGCTGGGATTAGAACAGAAAAGAACAGCAATGTTCTATATTAGTTAGGGAGATCTCTGTGTATATATGCATGTACGATGTAACTGTCTGAGTGTATTTTGCATGGTACCACTAGTACATCCCCATCTAATTTCTTTCACTGAAGACCTAGTAATATCACAACATGGTTTTGAAATGTTCTTAATATTGGGTGGGATTTGGACAACCAGTTGGTAGAAAGTAGGTTAAAAATGTGTTTCATGTGAGATAGCAGTATTGTTGAATCCTACCACCAATAATGGAATTGACACAAAAATTTAAACTACCCTGTATAGCTATGCTGCAAAGTCTAGAGCACATTGTTTAAAAATAGGTGAAGGAAGTCCCATAGCCTTCTTAAGGCCGTATATGCAGTGGGTTGTTATCCACTGTGTCTAGGGCATGGTATTGGAAGGTGGAGCCCACCCCTCCCCTTCCACCACCTTTTACCTCCCCATCCAAAGACAGGTACCCATTTTTACACCTGGTTGGAGTAAGGAATTTCGTGACATGACAGGATTTGAACCCAGGACCTCTTGGTTCTGGGATGAACACCCTGGCGTCACGCCACATGGCCCCACTTCACATTCTTGACCAACTAACAAAACAGCATTGTCCGAATCCCACCAAGTATTGAGAACACATTGAAGCCATGCAATGCTTTCTTGGTGAGAGAAGTTAGCTGGTTGTCGACTGTAGTAACTGTTGTATGCTGTGCATCATGCGTGACTAAATCTCTAACTCTTTTCTTCATCTTGTTTTTCATTTTAACCACTAATCTTAATATGATTTGCAGTGTGATTAGACTAAAGAGCTTTTGTGTTGTGAAGTTTTTAAATACCTTACGTGTCTAGGAAATAGAAAAGACCCCAAAAGAAACTAACATGGCAAAGGTACACTAGTTGCATGTGCTTTTTGCACCCCAAAAAAAGCATATAATGCACAAAAAATCTGAAACCTCTTACTTTCAGCTTCTAAACCGTTCAAACCAAAACTAAATGGCTGTTCCTATGAACTATTTTCTCTTACAGTTGCCCTGAGAACTTCCATGGACCACAATGCGAATCAACAACAGACTTGTGCTTCGATTTCTGCCAGAATGGAGGGAAATGCAGTTTAGATGATAATAACCAACCCGTGTGCACGTAAGTATATTTATGCCATACCTACATGACAGTCTTGAAATTGTATGTACATGTATAGGACAATTCATATTTAGTTAAAGAGACTTCCTAAATACTAGTTAGACCTTGCAGTTGCTATAAGATATACATTATTATATGTATTGCTTAGTTTAGTTGTTGTTGTCATTCAGTTGTAATAATATTTAATGTAGATGACCTCATCAAAGTGTAGACACCGTCTATGAAGGTACAAATGTATCTACAAAATGTAATAGTAAGATAATTCATATTGTTTTATATATTGATGTTTTCCTATTTTTCTACATTTTGATGCCGCAGAAAATTCTGTATTTTCTGACTTTTATATATACATTGTATATGAAAGTTGTTGTTGCTTGACATTTTGTAATCATTGACTTAGTAATGTATTGTATGTGAAATCTTGAGAAGGATCGTTGTAACTTTTTTGTTCATTCTATGTCCTTTTATTACAGCTGTTTGAAAGGGTTTGAGGGCCAACAGTGTACAGAAACTGTTCCTTCAACTAAGGGGGAACGGAAGGGAGAAGGTGGTGACGGTGGAAGTAAGTATTGTTATTCCAAAGTTTTTACCTTTGATTTTAGTATCATTTTATATTCCAGACTTTTTAGCTATAGCTACACATGTACTACATAGGTTTTTCTAGAAAAAAATTACAAGGGAGAGCATTGTGAGGGAGTGGAACTACAAGCAGAAGGATGGTGTTCCACAGAGTTTTGGAGAATTTGAAGTTGAAATGGGGCATTCTTTAGCTTCTCAAGGGGCAAAATTATTGCCAGACAGGTCACAGTTGAAGACTGTGGCCACATGTGACCTAGTAGCATACCTGGTCAATCAGAATTTTATGCTTGTCAGAGGATCTGCTCCCCAGGGGTATAGGGGATCATGGTCGGGGCATGGGGGTGCAGCAGCCTTGTTCCCTCATTAGACTAACCCCTGGTACATGTATCACGGAACATTCAGTAGAGAATAGCAAATAAAAGGCATTGTAGAAAAAAAAATAGTTTGAAGTGAATGTACAATTGAGGCCGAAAGGCCATTCTCCACAATGTTTTGTCACGCACAATCAATGTTTTTCACCTGATGACATTTTGGTGGACTATCTGCCACCTTTGTCAGTATATCTTGCATAAAAAGACTCTTTTTACACAACCAAGTAATTTATTAATCCGACGTTTCGGTGACCATCTGTCACCTTCCTTAAGGGCAATTCTGACTAATTCTGACTGGTTCACATTGCACTGCAGCACAGGTGTCGCTGCTTATAGATGCATTTCCAAAAACATATTAAGCAGCAACACCTGTGCTGCAGTGCAATGTGAACCAGTCAGAATTGCCCTGAGGAAGGTGACCAGTGACAGATGGTCACCGAAACATTGGTTGAATAAGACTTAGTCTTACTTAATATGTACAAAGACACTTTTTATTCAGTGACTTAAGAACCTGATGAAACTATTCACAGATCTCAGTATATCTTGTTCGCCGCCTTTTGCTTTCTTTAAATATTGTATGGTTGTTGTATTTCAGCTACTGCTGCTATTGTTGTGCCAGTTGTACTTGCCCTCATTATCATCGCTGTGATCTGTGGTGTCTGCTTCTACCGAAAGAGAAGTTCAAGGTATGGACTTTAACTTGCTGTTGAGTCAGTTTGAACAGAAAGAGTTTAGTAACAAACCTTAGAAAATAAGGGCAATTATAGATGATTAGATGTTATGGAATGTGTTTAGTATTAACACTTAAAATTACTTTCTTCAGTAATACTTATTGTTTGAAAGCTTCTATAATTTCTCTGTTACTTACTGTCATAATGTTATGAAATTACATAAAGAAATATTGTATACTTTACTTTTTTTGTATTCCCTGTGTACTGATGTTGTAGTCTATATGACTCTGTAAAGGCACGTGAGACTAGCTACTAGCAGATAGCAGTGTTACAAAAGGAACTTTTGCATGCATGCATTAAAAACAGGGCTCGGAATACCACCTACATATCTACGTTTATGCAAGTGAATTTTTGCAGATATTTCTGATGTCTATCTGCACCTAACCTGCACTGGTCCATTATCAAACCTGCCTGTAAAACTAGTGTCACATATGACCGGTACAGTTATATTGTATAATGACCCCAAATGCCTTTTATTCTTCATGATACAGCAAATAAATTTAACTTAAGAAGATCCAAAGTGGTACTACTATAGGCTAGGAACATTTTCAAACATTGTTTTTCACAGACTGAAAGAAAACTAAACTGAGTGCATGTAAAACTTGTCTGGTGCAGGCAGTTTCGTATGGTGCGTTGTATGCAAAGACAAGTCAGTGTATTTCGAGCCCTGAAAAACCATCTCACTCACTCACTCACGTGGAAACCACTCTGTCCAACCGAGCTTGTCTTTTCGTGCTTTAGATCAGGGTGGTTCCCAGTATCAGTGGAAGCTCTTGAGCTGAAGTCAGTAGCCAGGTTTCTTTTCCTTTCATCCAACCCTTTCCTTTATTCACTCCCCTTTTATTTTTGTCCTTTCCTTGCTTCTTTTGTAGTCTGTTTTCAAGAAGAGTAGCTGTAGGATCATAATTAATGTACAATGTAGTTGTTCGTTTTGAAAAGGGCCGTATGTACTCCAATTTCTGCACATGACATCGACATAAATATGTCCAGAAAATTATTAATTAGTAAATACATGTAACTGGTTAGTGATTCTGCACATGTTGTATTGCATGTAGTTAGTTGTTTAGTATGATTATAGAAAGTATAATAATTTCAGTCAGTAATATATAAACCTGGCTTTTCGATAAAGGATAGACATCCAGGTAATAAGATATGCAAGGTAGAAGCTACTCAAGCAACTGAATAAAATTTTGACTTTTTCCATAAAATTTCCACATTTCATCCATTTGCTTGTCAAGTGTAACTGATACCTTGCAAAGTCTTGGGCTCTTATAGATGCATGTAGGTACAGACAATTGAAGTTGGTGTTTGTATCCTGTGCATTACAGAACCATGTTCCAACACAAGCGCATGACCAACAATGTGGAGATAGGGAACCCAACCTTCCTCTACGACCAGGAAGAAGACGACGAAACAGAGCAGTTAGACCCGTCATTAACCCTGGATCCAGACAAGGTATGTACTACACATAATGACTTGTGTACATATAATGCTATAGATTACAGCCTAGAGAAGTCACATGATGCATACATAATCATAACTAATATGTGATATGACGTTAGAAGTTTTGTCTTAGGTTATGACATACATTTTTATAGAACAGACTAAGAATACATTCGTATGTCTAATACATTTAGTAATGCCAATCATCATCCATGTCAATAATCAGGTACTGATACATAAGGCCACGCCTATTTAATTTCTTGGTTAACGGATTTTTCCCCCAAAAAATATTTTAGAAAAAAAAATCGTGCAAACAGAATTTTTGTTTCTAAATTTTTTGGGGGGGGGAAATAAAAATCTGTTAACCAAGAAATTAAATTGGTGTGGCCTAAGTACTCAAAAAGTCATCCTTTCATTTAATAAAACATACTTGTTAATTTTCTATAGCTGATCGGTGAAAACTTATCTAATTCGGAATTCAGCTCAGGCCACCCTACAATGTAGAAAACCTTGATTCATTTAGCTTTCTGTCATTGTTCAATCTGCCATCTTACTATTTTCCTAAAATGGCGTTTGCCATTCAGCAGTCCTATTACATTACTCAGCTGTTCTTGCATAGCTCAGACAATCTATCATCGTACTACTTTTCTAAAACAGTTAAAGCTATTCAGCATATTGCAACCATAGCCTGGCAATTGTACTTGACATATCATTAATATCTATTAGCATCTTACTCTTTTCCTAAAACATAAAAGCCATTCAGCAGTCCTATTACATTACTGCAGCTTGTATGCATGTACATGTAGTTACCTAATGCCTGCTCTTACTCAGACCATTTCTCCTGTCCCCTGCGCTATCTCTGGACTTCATCAGGTTGAGGACGATAAATACCGCTTGGAGTTCTTGGTACCCGGCTTCTTTAACTTCTCACTGTTCCATATTCAGCACCTTGCAATACTACAGTACTGTAGTCTAGAGCACATTATAGAAATCCACAATCCGTATTAATTTATCTCGTGCTAGTTGGAGTCCTTCATAGTTACCTGTCATCTTTCATTTCAATACCTTAATATTTTTTGCACATTTCAATACTTGTCTTTAGCAGATGTATAATGGTAATCTACGATTAAATATAATACTGATTTTTCTCACAATCGAATCACTTTACATGTTGCACTAATTTCAATAATAACTACTCATGGTTGTCTCAACAGTTGAGCCTTATTATTTCACCACAATGTCTGTATTATTTTTGATAATCCCATCTTGAGGTTTATTGTTCTTTGTTCAAATGTTTAAAACCCTCCTGTAGAGTCAGTTTAATTCAGTTTGTTCATCCTTATTAGAAAATTTTAAACTTTAATCCAACATCAAGAGTTGAACTCACCATAAATTTTCGGCTGGAGTTATGGTGAGTTCAACTCTTGGTGTTGGATTAAAGTTTAAGATTTTCCAATATGTACTCTACCAACACAGATGAGCGTTCATGCGAATTGTTCATCCTTGTTCTAAGTGACACCAACAATGTCCTTAACAAAAGTATGTGAATGCACATTAAGTGAGTGTGGAACCTCTTTACTGACAGATTCCATATTTTCCTTTCCTTCCAGCCAACCAACTTCTCCAATCCCGTGTACGACTGTCTTTACAACGAAGCTAGCGGCAGCTCGAACTCACTAACAAGTACGGAAGAGAAGAAAGGACTTCTCTCTCCGTCCGGAATTCAGTTATACGAAGACCAGAACGACCCCTTTGGTGGGTCGTCAGTAGCATAGCACACGAGCACCTTCCATTTTGAAACATGTACATGTTAGATGCTGAAATCTCAATTGTTTGATATGGGAACTTGTACAGTTTGTGAATTGGAGTGACCACTCTTCAGATGTCCATCTAGAATTAATTTTAGAATTTGAATTTTGTTGTTATGCTTTGAGGATGCTTGGTATTCAGCGTGAAATCTAGGAAAAAATTGTAAGACAGATTCTTGAATCACAGATTCTTAAATCCACTACTTGATTTCAGAACAAAGATGCTAAAGTAGCATTGAAGCTCGTCTGCGTAGGTGACTGACATTTAAACTGTTTTCCAATGCAGAAAGATTTAAGACTCACAGAAATTTACTGATGTCACTTTGGTCTTTTTCGGGACAAAAAAAAATGTTTTGGACATGTGATTCCAATAATTCGTCAAAGTTGCCTAAGACCACTAGTCTTCACAACTTGTTAACTTGTGCAAATGTGACAGAAAAACAGTACAGGCTAACCTTTGACCTATTATTGAAGTCACATGATCAAGTGGGTCCTGAGGAAGGCTACAGTAATAGTTAAAAATTTGCTGAGTCTGAAATTTTGCATGTGTGGCGGAAAAACGTTTTAGAGTGTTACTAGAATGGTAAACATTGGTCTACGTTCCCAGATGAAAATGAAATCTGTCGAATCATGTGTCGAAACATCTTACGTTTCCGTGTGTAACATAGAACAATTTGTCTTTGCTTTTCGTGTATGTAGTCAGCCTAGTTGTGTATACATGTAGGATTTGTATTTTTCCCCAAAAGTGTAAACAAACGCCCACTATTTTTGTGTGCAATATAGTTCTATGGTGAGTGTAAAATATAGAAAATGCTGCTCAAGTGTAAAAAAATATGTTGACTTATTTTCCATCATTGGCTTCTTCTCTATTAAGAAAAATAGAGTAAAGATGCAAATTTTCAGTATACAAAAAATGTACATGTAGTGGTATGCCACTGTTTTTGCCACACCCTTCTTAGGGATCGAGTGGACGCAATCGTGGGGTTATATATATATATCTTTTTATTCCTACAATCTTCCAACTTCCAAGTATGATATTTCACTGGGTTGTAGTCATTATACTTGCAAACAATATGCAACTAGTTTGAAAGTATTAGCGATCTTACGAAGCAGAAATCTCGCTATGTAAATGACGTTGTGTAATGGAACAACATGATCCCATTCATTTTCAAAAATAGGGCTTTTCTTCCATTTTGCTGATTCTTGGCAAAATGCCGCTATATCAAGTATAAGTTATGAACCAAGCTGCCTAGTTTTATCCCAAACTGCTTCAAATGCACATTTAATGCAACTTATTAATAACAAAAAAGGTGAAAGATACTACTTATGGTTCGGTGTACCACTTATCAGTCGTTAATAACTGTGTAGAATTTCATATTTCCAACAGATATATTAAAAGATGATTACTTACTTTCTTGATGTAAACAAAAATATGAGTGACGTCTGAATTGATTTGAAATCTTTAATTCATAATCTATTACTTGAGCGTAAAGCCACTGAATAGCATTGTTAATCGTTATACAATGAAGAACATGTTTCTTGTATAGTATTGGGTAATACTTTGTATTGTGATCTACTTCATGTGAATATTGATGATGGGAATTTAGAATTTAGTCATTATAATCGCGCAAAATACTTCCACACACAATATAGAGCAGCCCAGGCATTTTCCGTGTGTTTTGATTTCCATTTCATAGTAAAATATTGATGTTCTTCTGAGTCAATTTGAACTGGAGCAGCTTTACATCTGAAATATTCTTTTTTGCGGTGCAGGTTGTCATTCAGAAGTACATTTTGTTAGCTGTACTGTGTGCCAGGTTCGTTGAATGTAAAAAGCCAAGTTGAATCTAATTGGTGGCCTACTAACAATTGCAGACTGACTATTATAATAGCAAAGAAAACAGTAAATGTTATTGTCATTAAAGTCGAGCTTAGCATATTTTTTCAGTATCATTAGGCAAAAGATGTCACATGTAAAACTTTGTCAAGATTCTGTCGAAAAACTAATCTACTTATTTCAACAGAGAAACTTACTTCCGTGAATAGTTTCGTCAGGTTGGTAAGTCACTGAATAAAAATACTCTTTTTACACAACCAAGAGATCGGTTGAATAAATCTCTTGGTTGTGTAAAAAGAGTCTTTTTATTCAGAGAAACTTACTGTGTTATGATTCCATTGGCAAATTCCAAAGGCCGCCTGGACTAAAGCGTTGTACTGTTTCAAACTACAAGTATGACAAAAGAGGCTTCACTTAACCATTATGTATGCATTGTAACAGTTGCGAGAAATTTATTTATGCCTCAGTTCACCATAGCAAAAATCGTAGTCTTACTGAAAGCGCACATCACTGCTGTAAAAAGAAATGGGCTCATCATATGAAGAAATTAAAGCTTTTGAAATTTTCTTGTCTGGATGTGTACCATGATAAGCAAATAGTATTGGGTTAATTAGAATCGTCAATTTTTGCATGCATACAAACAAAAGCAAAATGATAATACAGGCGACAAAAAAACGGATTTGTGTCAGAAAGATATTTGGCTTTTCGTGGGCCACCCCCCAGAAACTTGATGGTTTAGATTATACATCATCAAAACTAAACAAAAGAAGTTAGATTCATACCACAGATTTTCTATATCTATCAGGAGTTACTTACACTTGTGAAAAAAAATGCCCCTGCAGTTCCAGAGCAAGTTGCTAGGGGGCCGAAACTTACACCACTTCTTCCTTACATCACAAGCTATCTGCCACATATAATACAAGACCATATCATGTCAAGGTCAAAAGGTACAATAAACGGAAGTTCGGCTGCAGTGCCAAGGTCACGTACCAGGGGGCCCTAAATCGACCTTGATCTTCGTCTTCTCAACACGTACCCACATAGCAAATATCGTAATCGATCCAGAGGTTCTTGAGATCTGCTGACTACAAAAATCCGGAATCAAACACACAGACACACCCAAAACAATATCTCCATTTTTTATGGAGACAAAAAAATTAGACTTTGGATTGTGCTCTGAGAACTTCCTTTTTTTTGTATCTTTAATCCCGGACATGTTGTGGTCTTGACTGTTTGGTGGCTGATAACTCTTTTTCGTGTGGTTTGAACTGCTTTTCCTGTATATGTCGACCAATCGTGCATAGGCGCTTGTGTTCGTCTTTCCGCTGACGCCAGTGGTGACCGTTTAGTTAGAAATGTCCGTCCCCTCCATACTGGTTTCTGGCAAATAGACGAACGGGTCTGAAACATAATAAATGTATAGCTAGCTCAATCTATCTACAACAGGCGATGTTATATTTTAGATAAAATTCAGTTTCTACGACTGGATAAGATTCGGAGATTATTTCCGGTGTCAAGCCAAATTTCTGACCTTGCTAAATACGTGACAGGTCAGCTACTGCACCTGAGCACGACACTTTTTTTTTGGGGGGGGGGGGTATCCAGTATACGTGAGAGGAGTACTCTAAGTGCAAAACATCCGTGTGACGTGGTCATTTTTCAAGCATAAGTCTTACTCTAACTCTAGCCCCAAAATCCTAATCAATACCCTAGCCCTAATCTTAACCCTAATCCTACATGTAAATCTTGCCCTGCCCCACACAGTTGCAGTACCAGACCTCTCACGTATTTTGCAGCTCAAGGATTTGACGTCACACCGGACGTTTCGAATTACCCATTACTCCTCTGTAGCGTCACTAGAATGAACTCGCAGAGCGAATATTAGTACAATTTAACTAGAAAAACCGGTTAATGTCCTAATCTTATCCAGTCGCAGAGATTGCATTGTATTTAAGATATTGTAATACATAGATGCCTAACCTTCATGAACGTAGGCGATTTAAGTACCATAATTATAGAAATTATTAGATATTGGAAGAAAATAACATCTTATGATGATGCTTCATCATGATTCAAAATACCAGTAAGTATAGGGAAAAGATGTTTTATTGTATACAATATACAGTTTGCAAAAATTCTGTCTGAGGTTATCAAAATTCTGGGGAATTCTGCACAACTGGCTATGTCTATGTGGACATATAATGTTTATCTTAAATTGATAAACTTCTGTTACATCATACTTGTAGAAATCAATTCATT
This sequence comes from Branchiostoma lanceolatum, assembly GCA_035149815.1. Taxonomy (NCBI): domain Eukaryota; kingdom Metazoa; phylum Chordata; class Leptocardii; order Amphioxiformes; family Branchiostomatidae; genus Branchiostoma; species Branchiostoma lanceolatum. Next base: position 12,663,638 of record CM068880.1, read on the forward strand.
TAGTAGGAAAATTAAGTATTTTACTTTTTAGATATGTGACAAAGCCACCTGTTCCAAAAGAGAAGTAAATGGTGTCAAATTATTTGAGACTTCTTGGACTGGGGCTCTTTCGACCCCCCCCCCCTCATAACTTCCGAACGGTATGCTCTATCATCACCAAATGTGAGTGATGTTCACGTGAAGTGTTATAATTCCTGTAATTTTGGTGACGTTATGACATAATATGACGTAATTATGACGTCATCGATGTGATTTTATTGGCTAAATAGGGAATCCCCATAATATCTAAAATTATTAGACAAAATAGTGCGGATTATTGATTTAAAGGTATACCAAGACATTTGACGTCAGTTGTGACTAAGTTAACGTCAAAATGACGTCGAAGAATGACGTCATGTGTTGTTAGCGACCCCCTGGGATCCGCCATCTTGGATCGGCCATTTTGAAATTTTTAAAACTGTTTAAAAGCTCCTAGCCTGGTTACAAGACAGCTGAGTTTGCGACAAGTCTAAACAGATCTTGTAGATTAAGATGAAGTACTACTTGTCTCTTACCATATATTATGCACACACGATCTTCGCACGCATAGAGATCCACCCATGCCAGGTTCGCGGAAGGATCTTGATGAAACGCGCAGTGAAGGGGCCGCTGTAGTCCCCAAAGTCGTGGTGGACCTCCGTGTTACGGTCAGAGTTCCCCTGGAAAACCTGCAGAAAAATTTCCGAGCAAAGGAGCAAAAATGGCACTTTAAGTAAACAAACTTAAGGATCTCTCTCTCTCTCCCTCCCCCTCTCTCTCCCTCCCTTCCTCTCTCTCACCCCCTCTCCCTCCCTCCCTCCCTCCCTCCCTCCCTCCCTCCCTCCCTCCCTCCCTCCCTCCCTCCCTCCCTCCCTCCCTCCCTCCCTCCCTCCCTCCCTCCCTCCCTCCCTCCCTCCCTCCCTCCCTCCCTCCCTCCCCCTCTCTCTTCCCCTCTCTCCCCCCTCTGTCTCCCCCTCTTTCTCCCCACTCTCTCTCTCCCCCTCTCTCCCCCTCTCTCTCCCCCTCTCTCCCCCTCTGTCTCCCCCCCCTCTCTCTCTCTCTCTCTCCCCCTCTCACTCCCCCTCTCTCCCCCTCTCTCTCTCCCCCCTCTCTCCCTCTCTCCCCTCTCTCCCCCTCTCTCTCCCCCCCCTCTCTCTCTCCCCCTCTCTCTCCACACGACCCCCCAAGAAATTATATGCACGATGAAGGAAGCTTAAGACGTAGGAGACAATACTTACAGTAGTCTCGTCAAGAAATGTAAGAAAATGCTTACGATGATTTTCCCTTCGGCATTGGTATAGAACGTCTCATGGCCGTTCTCGGAACCGTATGAGATGACGTATGAAGTGACGTATTCGTCATATGTCATGTAGTTCCTGCCTTTGGTTATGATGCCTGTCACGACTTTCACCTCGCCCAGGTCCCTCATCAGCCATTGGTCCAGGTCGTTGGTTGCTGCTGCCCATGCGCCGGCTTTCTCGGCAGTCTCGCGAGAGTTGATATCAGCGCGATCAGCTGAGTGACGTGTAGAGAACTGGGAGGATGCTGACCAGGGAGATGGGGGCTCTGAGATAAGAAAAATGAAGGTTACATTAAAGATGACTTTATAAGTATAACATAGAGTGTTCCAGTTACCACAGTGTTTCTCTTGTCTTCCCCTCCTCGTCGCAATGATATATTTCACTCGGTATTGTTGAAGGGTGGCTGAGATTATTTTGAAATATCGATTTTTGGCGATTTTTTTGTTTGATAGCAAAAAAATATTCGCCAAAAATCGATATTTCACAATATACTCGTAGGCACTCGTCATTCTTTAAGTATTACTATCATGTACATTCCTGCAAAGTTATATTGATAAACATAGAAGCACAAGCCAAGGAGAGCGTTTTTTCTAAAAAAGGGGCGTGGCCTTATAAATCTTGATGACGTAATCATGACATCATACTAATTTGCATAAATCATCACCTTGCTATAAGGTACTACCTGAAAAAAATTAAGGTCAAGGAAGGTTTATAAAGCTTAAGAAAGGGTTTTGTCAAAAACATCCCAAAATTTCTTAGCCACCCTTCAACAATACCTTAAGGAATGATTGAAAATTTAAATTAGATTTCCCTCTGATTCGAAAAATATATCTTTTGGCCAATTAAATCATAAGATTTCCAAGACAAGTTTCAGAGGCTGAAGTTCCAAATATAACATTGAAGGGGTTTAAATTTTGCCCCGTTTTATTGTTATACCAACTTTTTATTTCGTTCCAAAAGGAGACTACACGGATACAATCCCAAAATATATGAGTGTATGTTTCTTCTTCAAGATGGCCAACTGAGCATGTTGGTTACTGCTGCCCATGCGCCGGCTAAATAGAGAGCACATAACAGCCATTTTGGATATTTCTCATTATAACTCATCAAATAACAATAGTCAACGCCACAAATTGTCCTATTTTAATACTTATGGTGTTTCTCAAAGTACCATCACCAATAGTACCTATTACAACAGAAAAACCAACTGACGTGACGTCTTACTAATTTCGCGAAGACGTTGCTCCAAAGTGGCGGTTCGGCTTCGCTCCTTGTCCAGGTCGCGTTTCAAGCCGTCAACAGAGATGGTCAGTTTGCGCATGTCGTCTTGGTTGCGCTTTAAGGCATTAACAGTGGTGGACATGTCGTCTTGGTCAAGCTTCAAGGCGTCAACAGTGGTGGACAGTTGAGATAATTCCTATGAACGTATATACGCATGCCATAATGCTACACATAAGTGCCCTGTCACACTTGTGCGTATATTCAAGTGCGCATGAGTTGCGCATTAACATTTTTTAGGTTTAAGCAAAGTTTGCAGGGAAGAAGTTATTTTCTGCGTTAACCCACCGTCGAGCCAAGGTAATGACTTCTTGGGCTGCAAACTTAATCTAAACCAAAAACATGTTAATACGCAACTCATGCGGATTTGTATATACGCACAAGTGTGACAATGCTTTAGAAACAACACAAAAAATAGATGTTCTGTCTCTCTCTCAAAAAAAACAACAACAACACAAATCAGTGTAAAAAAAGCTTGACAACATGCTATATAGTACAAATGTGTTTACCTCTTTATTGATGACTGTCAAAGAGGCGAGTCCCATAGCGACCAGCAACGCAATACCAGCGGCAATGCAGCTGCGGTGGGAGCGGGTAAAGCTACAGAGAGCGTGGCGGTCACTTGCTTCATTCGCATACGTGCGGTCTGTTAAAGATACATTTTCCCCAAGATTTGTAAAATAGTGTACTTCGGATTGTGGCAGTAGGGAATTTACATTTACTTCATTTATATTGCACATGATTATTTAATCACCGAAACTACAAAGAAAGTAATGATACTAACTTTACCATTTCTTACCGTACATTTATGTTTTTTTATTGTACAACGAAAAACACGTTACAAAAGCGTCGGCTACCTGCAGTTGCGTAACATTTCACCGCCTCGGCTTCTTCGTACGTGTGTGAAGACGATTCTTTCTCTTCTTGCAACTGGACAGAAGCGCCGTTGTCATTGCGGACACGCCCGCGTGAGCCACTCTGATGGACAGGAGGGGGTTGGGGCGGCAGACCGCTGGTTTGGCCGCTGCCGGGGCCGGAGAAAGGGGACTTGACCGGCTCTGCTTGCTCGTACATTTCGACCGTACTATGCAGATAACAGGCGAACAGCACAGCAGCAAACGTCAAGGTGCATGAATATGGACAATAATACCATGATTAGTCTGCAGAAGTACGGATTTATCTGCCCATATTTGAAGGGAAGACGCGGTATGACGTTTTGTTTTTCTTCAAAAGACAGACCAATTTTCTGGGGAAAAGAAGTGAACTATGGGGGCTGGGAGGTAGAAACATGAAAAAGATATTTTGCAAGGTAATGTAATCGTAGATTCTCTATGCCTTTTTTAAGAACTGTGCCCGTACACCACCGTTTCCATAGCAGACACGCCCAAGTCTCACTCACTCGTCTTTGGTTTCTGACCAATCGGTAGATATCGGCTAGATTGAGTGATTAGTTTCTCCATTTCTTTCAAATACTATTCTGTATATGGAGAACCGTCCTTGCAGTTAAAAACTTAGTCGCCACAGGAGTTGCTCATCCACATTGCAGAACTTCTAAACTGCTGGAAAGACCGAACCCAGCCCACTTTTTCCTGACATCTGCCAAAAAAACCCAAGACAATCAGTCCAGGACAAAAGATACAAAAGAGGAAGTGCCGCTGCAATAAAAAGAAAAGCCGCCAGGGGGACCATTATCGACCGTGACCACCCCAAGACTTGATTCACCAGTTCTTTTATTTGTGCCCAGTTAGAACACCTGTTGGCGTTGCCAACTTTCAAAGAACAAAGCTTTTAACTGTTTCAAATACTTGTATTAAGAAAAAAAAAAGAAATAGTGGCTTCACCTTTATTGTGCAATGCTGTAAGCATACCTTATCTGAATAATTATTGTGCATTGAATTCAATCCAAGTCTAAGCTGTGTTTCCGGGCGTGTTGACGATTCGTCCCGCCCGGCGCCCGGGCATGTTGGGGGTTGGTCCCGCCCGGCGTGTTGGGGGTTGGTCCCGCCCGTCACCCGGGCGTGTTGGCGGTTGGTCCCGCCCGGCGTGTTGGCGGTTGGTTCCGCCCGTCGCCTGGGCGTGTTAATGATTCGTCCCGCCCGGAGCCCCGGACGTGTTGACGGTTCGTCCGGCCAGGGACCGGGCATGTTGGCTGTTAGTCCCGCCCGGCCTCCAGTCAAAAAAAGACCGCCATGAGTGGAACACGGTTTTTACAACAGCATTCCATGCTGTATCATTATACATATAGCCAAACAAATCTACCTTCATAACTCACATTCAGCTTAACCACATACACACCAATATCACCATGTCCTCATGCCTTAAATGTCTTTAATGGATAGATAGGTGGGTAACTGGTATGTATGCAGCCGACTAATCCTCACGCTAACTGACATCTTTCTCACCGCAGGTACCCCTAAGTAATACAGCTGCAGCCAAATAGTTCCGTTTACAACTTGCATTCAGTCTGTTTCAGATCTGTTTTTCCAATGTGGCTTTCTCAGTGGTTCAGGCTCAAATTAGCACCATTTACAAACATTTCATAATACATTAAGACGTTGACGGATTGTAGTGATTTTGGTCTGTATGTAGCTTAAGTGATGATTGACATAAACAGATGACAATTATGCAAATCGGGATCTAAGTTGATGAGGAAATTCCATACATTAATAGCAGCTCATGATGGCATTATCAAACCATGAACATACATACTTGTGAAAGAGAGTAACTCAACAGATATCAATAATGATATATATTTTATGCAAACGAGGGCATAATTGACCAATTATTGAGGGACACTTATAATTCCGTTGCAATGTACTAAACATGTCAAATCGACCTATATTTGAGGGCACCCGCTGACGGGCGCTGTTCATCACTAGGGCTGAGTATCTAGGTCAAATGGTAGGGAGCACTGCCTTCCATAATAGGAGTTTCAAACATGTGCCACATGTTAATTATAATTTCGTTTGTTTTACGTTAATCTTGTAATTATGATATTGATATTGTTGCCACGACCAATTGTAAGGCTTGAATTATGGGAGGCTTCTTCTCTTTAGTTTTTCTCTATATTATCTCATGTATTGCCATCTTGTTTTTTTTTTCAGTTCAGTTTGTGTACTATTTATTGTTTATTGAATTTAAATAAAAACATGTGCCATATGTAATTGAGAAAAAGCTGAACATCGATAGATACCAATTATACAACTGACGACATCATATACATAATTAATTGCATAACTGAAAAGAAAATGCTAGAATAGCCTTCTTTGCTAAAATAGGACTTCCTTACTTAGACCAACTCGTGGCATTTGCGTAGACAACATCATCAACTGATATAACAACTGCACATGACAATTTAATTTTCATAATCAACAGAAACCTTTATGATACGTAATTCGCAAAGGTTAACATCATTTGGCGAAGGTATGGGGTCGTGGAACTATAGTATTCAGAATATTGTAATGCCTTGATGCGCATATGCTTAAATATTTGATTTAGGAAGACAATTATTATAACATTAACTGATACTGATGATTTTACATCATGATGCAAATTTAAATACCAGTAAATAAAATGAACATTCTTATTCTACGCAATGTATAGTTTGCCCAAATTCTGTCTGAGGCTCCCAGAATTCTGTCTGATATTGTCATAATTCTGGAGAATTCTGAACAACTGACCATGTCCCTGTAAACATCTACTTGTTACTACACCGAGAAATTGATTACTGACTTTGGTTACATTATACTTCCATAAATTAATCAATTTGATTAAACAATTAAAATTAGCTATAGAAAAAGCCAGCTGTTCTAAAGAGATGCAAACGATTTCAATTTTAAGTCAACACTTATGGGTTGATACCCCAAACGTGGAAATTGTACGCACTGCTAGTAGATTGTGATTAGACGTGGAACGCTTAAAGCTAAGACGCCGTCACACCTATTGTACGATCTTCTTTCTTTTCTTTGTCGCAAGCTCTCCGTAAAGCCCATTGCAATTACAACTATCTAAAACCTCCTGGTTACAATACAGCTGAATTTAGTCGGAAGATATGCTATCATGTATTTTTCCGTATTACATATATATTTGTTGAGAGCAACATACGGATTTTTAGTTGATAAATTAAGGAATAAGTAAGAACAGACCTTATAGATAATTATTAACTCAGATTAAACTTTTCATCCAACACTGTAAAGAAATTGGGACCCAAATTTTCGGTTGGCACGGAATGGCCCGTCTACTGCTGGAACACGTGACCGCACTAGTGGGTCATAGGTGCCAGGTAACTTGTGTCTCCCCCATCTCTGTTAAGTCTGTGGGCTCTGATGTAGATCGCCTCCTTTACTCCTCTAGCGAAGAAATCCGGTTCCGAATCAAGGATTTTGACCCCTTCTAACGATACTGAGTGCACTGGAGACTCAAATATGTTGCGATACCTCTGAATTCCTATGTAGGTCTCTTTGCAAGGACGTCGACCTCTCCTGGTTTGACCTTGACACTTAATGTGGTAGACGACCCCACAACTATTTTCCTTTGGCATTTTGTCTTTCGGTGCCACCAGTAGGTTCTTGAGTGTGCGGGTGGTTCTAAAGCAACCGAAAATTTGCCATGGGCAAGTCCCAATTTCTTAACAGTGTTGGATGAAAAGTTTAATCTTAGTTGATAATGAATTCTACCAACACAGATGAACTTTCATACCTTGTAGATAAGATGAAGTACTACTTGTCTCTTATCATATATTATGCACACACGATCTTGACCCGCAAAGCGATCCACTCATGCCAGGTTCGCGGAAGGATCTTGATGAAACGCGCAGTGATGGGGCCGCTGTAGTTCCCAAGGACGTGATGGACCTCCGTGTTACGGTCAGAGTTCCCCTGGAAAACCTGCAGAAAAATTTCGGAGCAAAAATGGCGCATTGTTGTTTATTGTTGTTTATTGTTTGCATGCATGTGTACAATCATAAAACCATAGATGAATAGGACAAATAATCGATCCCGAAAACGCTTGCATTAAAGGCAAAAAACAGATATTTGAAGCCGTGGTGGACTTCCTTTGTTCTGTCAAAGTTCCCTGTACTCTGAAAACATGCGAAGAAAAGTTTCCGCTTTGTTTAACGTTAACGTAGACAGTTTACAACTCGCGCATATTCCACTTGTATTCATATGGCACAAATTAATCGAAATGATAGTTGTGAAATGATTTTCCAAAAAACGTGTTGTTATAAGAATTTCTCCTAGTAGAATTGGAGATTGTCCTGGTAGAATTCTCATTTATCTCAGGACAGATTGCGAATCCAACATGTACTAGGAGAATCGCGAATCATCCTCGGACAAAAATCGATTCCTTGTAGAATACCCATTTGTCTTAGGACAGATCAGAACTCCAATCTGTCAAATGACAATTTTTCATTGTCCTGAATTCCGATCCCTACTGTAACACTTATATATATAGAGAGAAATAGAGAGAGACTGCGAGTAAAGAAAAATGTAATCTTTTAACATAGACTGATAAGAGCCCCAAAAACTATTTTCGCACATTTTAGCATCTTAACATTGCATCATTCAGAACAACAAATTCAAGCAAATTCGAAAGAGAAGTAAGAGTGAACACTCACGATAACTTCCCCCTCGGCATTTGTGTAGAACTCATCGCCGTTTTCGACGCCATATGAAAATACATCAGTAGTGTAGAGCTTCTCATCGCCGTTTTCGGAACCGTATGAGATGACGTATGAAGTGACGTATTGGTCATGTGGTCCATACGGCCAATCAGGACTGAAGTTTCTGCCCTTGGTGATGATGCCTGTCACGACTTTCACCTCGCCCAGGTCCCTCATCAGCCATTGGTCCAGGTCGTTGGTTACTACTGCCCATGCGCCGGCTTTATCGGCAGTCTCGTGAGAGTTGATATCAGCGCGATCAGCTGAGTGACGTGAATCAAACTGGGAGGATGCTGACCAGGGAGACGGGGGCTCTGAGATAAAAGAAAAAAATGAAGGTTTTATTGAAGATGACCAGAGCTACTGGGGGGGGGGGGGGTCTAGTAGTCCGATAGTCGTTTTTATGTCACCTGTTTAAAAGCTCTGCTAAAACGCAGCAAAAACGACTCGCTCCATAGTTAACAGAGAAAGACTTTACTTTGAGCTTTTAAGTTTTGTGGAGCATGCATAATGCCAAGTATGCTTCGATTGCCATAACTCGTGCACAGGTAACTTCGTAAACCTTTAGATTGGGGATATATGCCATTGACGTACGAAGAGACAGCCTGAATGTCTATAACTGAAGTATATCTATATTGGTAAGTGATTACCTTGAATCTGAGTAGAATTCTCATCGGTAAAGATCTTGACCCGCATAGCGATCCAGCCATGCCAGGTACGCGGATGGATTTTGATGAATCGCGCAGTGATGGGGCCGCTGTAGTCCCCAAAGTCGTGGTGGACCTTCGTGTTACGATCGGAGTTTCCTTGGAAAACCTGCGGAAAATGTTAGCGAGTAAAGACAAAATGTTATTTTGTTGATGTTTTCATTGGCGCACATTTGAACATCTTAACATTAGTGAAACACAAGAGGCAAGTAGAAACATACTCCTGGTCCCGGGGTTCGAACCCCGGCCCATTCAGAACCTAAAATTCAGGTAAATTGAAAAGAGAACTAGAAGTCAATGCTTACGATAATTTCCCCTTCAGCATTGGTGTAGAACTTCTCATCGCCGTTTTCAACGCCGTAAGAAATGACGTATGAGGTGACGTGTTGGTCATGTGACCCATATGGCCAATCATGGCTGTAGTTCCTGCCTTTTGTCATGATGCCTGTCACGACTTTCACCTCGCCCAGGTCCCTCATCAGCCATTGGTCAAGGTCGTTAGTTACTGCTGCCCATGCGCCGGCTTTCTCGGCAGTCTCGCGAGAGTTGATATCAGCGCGATCAGCTGAGTGACTTGAATCAAACTGGGAGGATGGTAACCAGATAGGCCCTGAAATAAGATACGAAAAATGAAAGATTCCTTAAAGATAACGATAGGGTATCTAGTCAGCCGACAGCCGTTTATGATGTCACTTGATGCAAAGACGTGAAAATGCAGCAAAGACGACACGCTCCATTGTTAAAAGAGAAATATATTTACAAATAAACTTTTAAGTTGTGTGGAGTATGCACATTTAGATTGACACGAGGCCATAGGGTGCTCATGCAAAGTATGCTGTGATTGCCATAACTCTTGTACAGGTAACTTCGAAAACATTATTTTCATCTGAAGGAAAGTGGTATGTAAAGTAATTATTCTAGTAGTTGTTGCATTCGTTGGTTAGCTTTTGTGCACTATTCTAGTATGTAAAGGCAAATTAAACGTAATTTTACGACAATATTTGATTAAGGTGGAAAATGTTGTCCGAAATAGTTACCTCCGTAAGTTGGTCGGCTGCCATCTTCACATGTGTTTCCCTTGTATAAAGGTGGGCATCTACATGTAAAACGGATGAAGGTATATTTGAGAAGATTAATTATACTAAATGGTCAAATTTCAAAAGGAATTTTTACAGTAGAACTTTAAATGTCGCACTTACTCGCAAATCGCTCCTATGAATTCGCCAGTCTTGCGATCTCTTTGTCTGTGACAGGTTCCCCCATTCAGGCAGTAGCCAAATCTCGGACTACATATGTCAAAGTCTTTCTCGCGAGGTTTACCCTGCGAGAATATGTCTTTCTTGCGAGATTCACTCTGCGAGGATGCTGAGTCGAGAGATGAAAGATCTGTAAGGCGTAAAAAACGTTGTGTTTCTGGTTACGGCACTGAAAAAAATAGGGTCGGCTAGTAAGGATTAAAAAAGAAAACATTTCCACCGAAGTCATCCAACAAACACTGTTGAACGTTGTAAAACTGGAATGCATCAGGAAAGTGGTACATGTATACTTTCAACGTTGTATTCATACAGATATACAATATGCAGACACAAATATATTGAAATAGACTGAATAAATCGGTTGCAAAATTCACTACTCATTCGTACATCATCTGTTCAGAGCCTTGGCGTGTTAGCAAAGAAAATAAAGGAAGTCTGTAGGAAAATACACGTTTTCGATTCTGTTTTGAATTTCCATCACTCAGATCGATGATTTTATGTACCTTGCTAGCTGTCACCAAAATGAAAGTTGGGTCGGTAAATTTTTTTTTCTAGGATTGATTAGGTAACCGGAAATACAGCTTTTTTCCTAGGTGTAATAACAAAAGGAAGTTTATTGTTTGATGAATTATTTGCCATAAGATGAGCACCAGTAGCTTTTCGGTGTATGTTGGCCTTAGATATGTTTAATTCTAGTTGTAATATATATAATTATAAGCAGGTGGTCATTTAGCTTCTGTTACATTTTCTACACTATTCAGGCCATAGTGATTTGATTTAAAAAAATTGTTTAAAAAAATTTGCCTTCATTATTTAATCTACGTGGTCAGGAAGGTTGAACAAGTGATTTAATACACAGAGTATAATATAACGAAATTTATTCCTCTTTTTTTGTTCTTTCAGCCTCATTGAAAATAAGTGGAGTGGACTCATAAACTGATATCTGTTTCCCGTGTATTACGTTGGGCATTTACATAACATGTAAAAAGGATGACGGTATGTTTGAGATCAAGGTAGCAGAACACAGTTTCCGGCCTATGGGGATTTCTATAGTTAAGGGCCCCAAGGTGACTAGCTTCGACGCGGTAAAATTATAGCGCGGTGCACTTGAGACATACGAAAAACGAATATGTTTGAGTTTAGGGTACAACCTACAAATAACTAAAAAAACAAAAAATCCTGTCGGCGTATCGGCTCCTCACGCCCACTTTGAAACAGCGCTCTGCGAGAGGTCACTGAACTGCACCGACTGACCCCGTGAGGCGGTTGCACAAGATGGCGCATTTATACACAAAGCGGAAAAGGCCCACTATCCAAATCCTACAGTCTACAAGCCGACATATTTCTAGACCACACAGCACAGTTTACACATGGATGCCTCTCACATGCAGCTTTCTACCCAGTCTTCAAGAGTTTGGGCCGCACTATTTTCAGGGCTGTGTCATGGACCCCGGGGGTCGCGGATAAAAACTGTGTTCTGCGACCTCAAGATTAATATACTAAATGAAAAGGGGAAAATAATGACCTTTGACTTCGGTGCCATTTGTTATGATTTCCACCCGCATGGCGATCGAGTCATGCCAGGTTCGCGGATGGATCTTGATGAAGCGCGCAATGATGTGGCCGCTGTATTCCCTAAAGTCATGATTGACCTTCGTGTTACGATCAGAATTCCCTTGGAAAACCTGCAATAATAGCGAGCAAAGGTGAAAAAGGGTATATTTCTAATGTATTCTGTTAGGAATATTAGATTCCAAACAAACCACAACAATTTGCGGACATTTCAATATGTATAAATGAAATTAAGGTGAGTTGATTATATAGTAGGAAAATGCTTGTAATATCTTCCCACTCGGCTTTAGTGAACAATGTCTCATTTATCCCGGAGAATAAGGGGAACGAACAGGTTTTCGCATTTTAAACTGGACTGTTTAGTACATTCGAGTCCGCAAAAGCTGGCATTTGGTCACTGAAGAAAAAGCTATCAGTTTGCAAACATTCCAATATATTAGTGTATGATTAATAAACTCGGGTATTAATACTGTTTTTGAAATAGAATTAGGAGACAATGCTCACAATAGTCTCGTTGTCTGCATTTGTGTAGAACTTCTCATCGCCATTTTCGACGCCGTATGCAATGACGTATGAGGTGACGTATTGGTCATGTGTTCCATTCGGCCAATCAGGGCTGTAGCTCCTGCCTTTAGTGATGATGCCTGTCACGACTTTCACCTCGCCCAGGTCCCTCATCAGCCATTGGTCCAGGTCGTTTGTTGCTGCTGCCCATGCGCCGGCTTTGTCGGCAGTCTCGCGAGAGTTGATATCAGCGCGATCAGTTGAGTGACGTGAATCAAACTGGGAGGATGCTGACCAGGGAGATGGGGGCTCTGAGATTAAAAAAAAAAAGAAGGTTTTATGGAAGATGACCTGAGCTATTGGGTCTAGTCAACCGATAGTTGTTTTTTTATGTCACTTGTTTAAAAGCTCTGCCAAGACGCAGCAAAAACGACACGCTCCATAGTTAACAGAGAAATACCTTTACTTTAATGAGCTTTTAAGTTGTGTCATGTATGCTTCGATTGCCATAACTCTTGAACTAATAACTTCATAAACCATTAGATCGGAGATATATGCCATTGGCTACATCTACGGTCTGTTATGTCGAGAAGAGACAATCTGAATGCCTAAAACTGAAGTATACAGTAAGTGATTACCTTGAATCTGAGTAGAATTCTGATCCGTAATGATCTTGACCCGCATAGCGATCCACTCATTCCAGGTTCGCGGATGGATTTTGATGAAGCGCGCAGTGATGGGGCCGCTGTAGTCCCTTAGATCATTGAGGACCTTCGTGTTACGGTCGGAGTTACCTTGGAAAACCTGCGGAAAAAATTAGCGAGCAAAGGCTTAAAAACATATTCTTTTTAACGTAGTCTGTTAGTAACATTCGATTCCAAAGAACCCATATCAATTTTCGAACATTCAGGTGAGTGATTTTGAAGTAGGAAACAACATACGATAATTTCCCCCTTGGCATTGGTTAACACTTTCTCACCGCCATTTTTATCCCGGGGGATAATGGAAATATGTTGGCCCATTTTAGTTAGACTGTTTAGAACATTTGAGCCCCTAAAAGCTGGCATTTAGTCACAGAAAAAAACGCGGAATTTGCACACATTCCCATGAATGTTATCTATGTACCAGTGAATACCATACTTTGTACCTTGCGTAATTGTTGTGCAATAAAGTTATTATTATGTTAGTGCATGATTACTAAATCCAGGTATTGTGTTTGAAGTAGATGAGGAGACAATGCTTACAGTAGTCTCGTTGTCCTCATTTGTGTAGAACTTCTCATCGCCGTTTTCGACGCCGTAAGAAATGACGTATGAGGTGACGTATTGGTCATGTGGTCCATACGGCCAATCAGGGCTGTAGTTCCTGCCTTTGGTGATGATGCCTGTCACGACTTTCACCTCGCCCAGGTCCCTCATCAGCCATTGGTCCAGGTCGTTGGTTACGGCTGCCCATGCGCCGGCTTTATCGGCAGTCTCGCGAGAGTTGATATCAGCGCGATCAGCTGAGTGACGTGAATCAAACTGGGAGGATGCTGACCAGATATATACGGGATCTGAGATAAGAAAAAAATTGAATTTTAATTCTTTTTTTTAATCAGTTCGTCAGAGCCTGATGTTACCATCGATTTTTTTCGAAGAAAGGCGGCTCAATTGTTATTGTAGCAGCATCTCTTTACCCTTGGTCAGAAACATCAATGCTCGAGACACGCATGACTTCACTGACCCATTAGGAGAAGCAGGGGTTACGAAGGCTGCTCGGGAAATTCCCTACCCGATTTAGGCCGGAATGTTTTGATCCACTCATATCGGGGCATGCCCCTACTTTTTTTTAAAGATATGGTGGGTTCCTTTACGTGCTCAAGGTTTGACTCTCCTCAAACACGGGACCTCCATCTAACGTCCTATCCTAGGGACGTCCCTAACCGAAGCTAGGTAATCATTTAAACCTGAGTGAAGTGATGAAATCTGTGAGGAAATTTGTGCCTTTCCCGTGGGCACAACGCTGGGACGCATGTCCGGACATGTCTGGGGGCAACCCTGGATCGAACTCGGGTACCCCTTGTTTGACAGCCGTATGCTCTAACCATTACGCCACACGATGCCACATTTTAATTAAATATGACCAGACATATTTGGGGTTCTAGTCAACCGATAGCCGTTTCTCATATCTCTTGTTACAAAGACGTCAAGATGTCACAAGAGAAATATCTATACACAGCTTTTAAGTTTTCGGAGCATGCACATTTGTATTGAAACGGTGCTAATACCAAGCATACTGCGATTGCCATTAAACTCTTGTATTGGTAACTTCCTAGATCTTCCTTTCATCTGAAGGAACGTGGTATGCAACTGATTATTTCATCATTTTTTGTCTTGCATTCGTCGATTTTCTTTTTTATATCATTTATGAAAATACCAAGTTAACGTAAGGTGCAGTTTTGCGACAATGTTTTAATAAGATAGAAAACTTTGTCTGAAATACACATGTAGTTACCTCGGAGTCCGAAATTTGGTCGGCTGTCAGCTTGACACCTGTTTCCCCTGTATGAAGGTGGGCATCTACAAGTAAAGGGGATAAAGGTATGTTTGAGAACAAGATAAAAATACTTGATGGTCAAATTTCAAATGGAATTTTGACAGTGGAACCTTTCAAGTCACACTCACTTGCATGTCGCTTCTATTATGTCATAAGTCCCATAATCTCTAAGTCTGAAACAGGTTCCTCCATTCAGGCAGGGGTTCATATCACAATTGAGAATGTCAATCTCGCGATTTACTTGTTTGGTGTCATTATTTGTTTGAATCTTCACCCGCATGGCGATCCGCTCATTCCAGGTTCGCGGATGGATTTTGATGAAGCGTGCAGTGATGGGGCCGCTGTAGTCCCTAAAGTCGTGGTAGACTTTCGTGTTTTGGTCGGAGTTACCTCGGAAAACCTGCAGAAAAAGTTAGCGAGCAAAGGCACAAAAATGGTTTTAAACGTAGTCTGTTAGGAACATTGGATTCCAAACAACCCATAACAATTTTCGGACATTTCAATATGTTAAAAAATTCTGGTGAATGAATTTCAAAGTAGGAAACAATGCTTACGATAACTTCCAACTCGACATTGGGGAACACTTTCTCACCGCCATTTTTATCCCGGGGGAAAATGGAAATATGTTGGCCCATTTTAGTTAGACTGTTTAGAACATTTCAGCCCCTAAAAGCTGGCATTTAGTCACAGAAAAAAAAACACTGAATTTGCACACATTCCCATATGTTAGTGCATGATTACTACTCCATGTATTGTGTTTTAAAATAGATGAGGAGACAATGCTTACAGTAGTCTCGTTGTCCGCATTGGTGTAGAACGTCTCATCGCCGTTTTCAACGCCGTAAGAAATGACGTATGATGTGACGTATTGGTCATGTGTTCCATTCGGCCAATCAGTGCTGTAGTCCCTGCCTTTGGTGATGATGCCTGTCACGACTTTCACCTCGCCCAGGTCCCTCATCAGCCATTGGTCAAGGTCGTTGGTTACTGCTGCCCATGCGCCGGCTTTCTCGGCAGTCTCGCGAGAGTTGATATCAGCGCGATCAGCCGAGTGACGTGAATCAAACTGTGAGGATGCTAACGAGATAGGCCCTGAAATAAGATAAGAAAAATGAAAGATTAATTGAAGATGACGATACTTTAATATTGGGTATCTTGTCAACCGACAGCCGTTTCTTATGTCTTGATGCAAAGACGTGAAAATGCGACACGCTCCATTGTTAAGAGAGAAATATATTAACAAATAAGTTTTAAAAATTAAGTGGAGTATGCACACTTAGATTGACAGGGGATCATATATAGGGTGCTAATGCAAAGTATGCTGTGATTGCCATAACTCTAGCACAGGTTACGTCAAAAACCTTCTTTTCATCTGAAGGAAAGTGGTATGCAAGTAATTATTTTAGTAGTTGTTGCATTCGTCGGTTAGCTTTTGTGCACTATTTATGTAACGACTAAGTCAACGTAAAGTTTAAATTTACGACAATATTGAATTAAGATAGTAAACTTTGTATGAATAGTTACCTCCGTAAGTTGGTTGACTGTCATATTCACACATGCTTCCCGTGTATAAAGGAGGGCATCTACATGTAAATGGATGACAGTATGTTTGAGATCAAGATCAATATACTAGATGGTCAAATTTCCAAAAGAAATGACAGTAGTACCTTTAATGTTGCACTTACTTGCATGTTCCTTCTATTATGTAACCAGTCGCAGGATCATCCGACCTGATTCCGATACAGGTTAACGTTCCTCCATTCAGGCAGGATATTTTGTTGGGTATCGGACAAGGGACACTTTGAATCTCGGTAGTATAACCAAAAGAAGATGCGTCAGTCTTGCGAGATTCACCTGGCGAGTATGCGTCAGTCTCCCGAGAATCACGCTGCGAGGATGCATCAGTCTCGCGAGAATCATCCTGCGAGGATGCATCAGTCTCGCGAGAATCATCCTCCGAGGATGCATCAGTCTCGCGAGAATCATCCTGCGTGAATGCATCAGTCTCGCGAGAATCCCTCTGCGAGGATGCGTCAGTCTCGCGAGAAGTACTCGGTGAGGATGCGTCAGTCTCGCGAGAATCGTTCTGCGAGGATGCGTCAGTCTCGCGAGAATCCCCCTGCGAGGATGCATCAGTCTCGCGAGAATCCCTCTGCAAGGATGCATCAGTCTCGCGAGAATCCCTCTGCAAGGATGCGTCAGTCTCGCGAGAATCACTCTGTGAGGATGCGTCAGTCTCGCGAGAATCACTCTGTGAGGATGCGTCAGTCTCGCGAGAATCGTCCTGCGAGAATGCGTCATTCTCGCGAGAATGACCTTGCGAGGATGGTGACCCGAGAGATGAAAAGTCTGCAACAGAAGAAACTTTATTATTGTTTTGTCTTCTGTCCTTCTATGAGTTCCGTTATATAATTAGCTTTTAGTGTATGCTACACATACAGATTTTCAGCCTGAAACAAAGCCTTAAGTACAAGCAGCTAGACAGAGAATCTAAATATAGTATAGAATATAGTAGAGCTTGCAGTAATAAGTGAGGTCGAAAATTTTGGACGAAAACTGGATGGGGTGGGGGATAAATCCCCGCCCACGGACATGAGAAGAACTGGAGTGATAAACTAATGATTTCCTTTGAAAATTCTCAACTCTATATAGTTAGTTATACCACCTAGGTGTTGGCACCGCTGCCCAATGAAGCCTCCCGAGCATGCGCATGTGACGTCACCACTGGTTTCATCTCCACACATTCGCCCACCATTCAGACAGTATCCAGACGTGTCAGGGCGACATCGTGCGGTTGGACTTGGAAGTACAACAGTAAAGGAGAGCCCTGTAACACATCAAAGTGGACATTGTGAAATGAGGCTAACTGACTTGAGTGTATACATGTACTTGTCCTAGATCCTAGATCCACCAGAGAATACACGGGTTAAACATGTACATTTTTTGTTTACCCTTTTGAACTCCATTGGCCTAAAAGACAACAAGTCATTACCAGACATACGTTTAGGCATTTCTCTGTACAGATTAGGTCATTTTGATTTGATTATATGGAGGACATCCACGTGCATATCAATTTTCGTCTGTTTCCAAAATATTTTACGACCATACTGTGAATTGTACAAAGCAGATGCTAAATGATCAAATATATGCCGTAATTATAAATTGCCAAAATATTTCGGAAAACAATACTGAATAAAACAATACTGTAGTCAATTCCAAAGTCAAGAAAGATGTGCGAGAACAAAAATGAAGAATCTATTACTCGGTATACCATATTCCGTGTGTTTATTCATTTATTCAACCTTCCTGACCATGTAGATTTCATAACGAATGCAACTTTTTTATTCGCACGCTCGCATCAGTTTTGGGGTTCCGAGAGGATGTCATCCATATAATCAAATCAACGTGGCCTTAATGTAAATTTAGTACTGAACTAAGAGATATCGATCAAAGGCATTTCACCACGAGTGTCATAGATGTATTACCGACCACAAGGAAAGAAAAGAACGGAGACATCGGTAAGATGATTTAGGATTCAGCCGTAAAATGGCAGAAACTGACGCTGAAATTCAACCTCAGGAGGTGGATGATTCTAACAGTGCTTGATGTCATGTAGCCCCTACGCGGATTGCTGGAAAAATAGTAGAAATCGGCCAAATAGAGTGAATACTAGTAGTATGCTAGGGGTTCGCCTATTGGACCCATTGCCAGACTCCTCCAGCACACTATACACTCTATTTGGCCAATTTCTATTATTTTTTCCAGCGATACGCGGATCCCGGTAGATCCTGTGTTTTATAAAGAAGCTGCCAACCACGCCAATAGCATATTAAACATTCGTAAAGCTCTGCAAGACTGCAACAAAAATGTTTATAACCGAGCCAGTAATTCAACTCACATCTACTGCACAGTTGGACTCGCAGTTCAAATACACTGCACAGCTTCTAAGCCGAGGACATTTGCAATAAAGTTAATGATTATCCAAATAAATGACCTGTAGAGACCTACATGTTGTTATCAAGGGAACGTTGGCCGATATGTACCTAGTCTGTATAACACAACTGATGTTGTACATGGGCTTACCAACAGATGGAGGGCAGCTAGTGACGCTGGTTGATCCGTTTAGATCGCCAATCTTACACAAGCTGTTGAAAATATGTATATACGTTGTATTTCACTATGATATCAGATTTCGCTGAAAACAAAAATAAGACGCTGATGAGTAGTTTATTTGCTCTTACAACTTTATATATGGTGTTGTGACATCAATGTTGATAGACGCGATGATATCGGTTGTTATGACTTCTCCAGTGTGTTTATATCTGAGGGTACATTATAGTAATAAAGGAATATTCGGAATTGCATGCAGAAAAAACAAATTCAAGTTAAAAAATATACCGTTATTAACGGCCTTATTTATATCTGTTCCCTTCGATTAAATGAGATTTCCAGATGACATCCATATTAGAATTACCGCAATATGCAGCGATACATATCTAAAGGAAAAGTTCATAGTGTAACATGGTTAACCTTGCGCACAAGAATCCGTTTGACACGCGGCAACCAGAATGAACGTCTGGTTACCTGCTGCAAGTATTGCTGACATCATGATAAGAAAATTCAAGGAATCGGATGTTTACAAACTCTGAGGACATTTCCTAATAGACTCCTTTTTTTAAGGATGCAAACGTGCACAGCTGTTATAAACATCCGATTCCTGGAACGATTCGATCACAAGTGTATGTTTTAGAAGTACAGATGACAGGTATCGGTGGAGAAAAGGTGTGGTTGTTGGAAGTAGAAATGACGTTTACTTGATAACAACATTTATATTTATCTTCTTTTGTTCAAAACTCGTTTGTCCTTGAAGATTTTGATATTCTGTAAAACATCGGGGCAACATTGGGGCTTCCTAAAATCTAGATGACTCGCAGCATCGACATTGCAAGTTCAGTAGTAACCCATCCGCTAGCCTCCCAACGGCAAGACCGACTACCCAACTACGCAACTACAGCGAACTACAGCCCATTCAAAGGTCTGTATTGTCATAGAGCCGTCCGCACGGTCGTCTACAAATGTTTCCACGGCAGGTAGGACATGTCGGACCGAGTACAAGCAGTTCCCCATCCGCTAGCCTCCCAACGGCAAGACCGACTACCCAACTACACAACTACAGCGAACTACAGCTCATTCATAGGTCGTTTTTTTTCATAGAGCCGTCCGCACGGTCGTCTACAAATGTTTCTACGGCAGGTAGGACATGTCGGACCGAGTACAAGCAGTTCCCCATCCGCTTGCCTCCCAACGGCAAGACCGACTACCCAACTTCGCAAATACAGCGAACTACAGCCCATTCAACGGTCTGTCTTGTCATAGACCCGCCCGCACTTCGTGATTTCTTACATGAAAGCGAGTCTTTGGCGTTCACACCAGGATGTGGCACTCGGGTGCAAAGCTTGAAACAGCCCGCACCCCTGGCTGCCCCTGCCGGCGATTTCGTGATGTCTTACATGAAACATGCGCCGTAAAAGGCTTGTACCGTCAGGCTACTGTTAATCGGTTCGGAGGTTAATCATCATCAATATCTGATCAAATACCGAGTCTAATCATTTTTTAAATTTGTGAAAAATGAAACGTTTTATTTTTCAATTCTTATCTCGACATTTAATAGAATAAACATCCTGTCGTGCCTGTCGAGGCGTACAATGTCAGATATGATCATAACTACAAAACTGAGCCGTTGTGGTAATCCAAAGGTCAATGAACATATAAACTGATAAGGCCCAGACAAACTCTTCTTCACCTGTCGTTTGAACTTCGTTGGTAAGGCAATTCCAGGAATCAGATGTTTGTCCGCACCGTGCATGGGAAAGATAACAGACAAAAGGAAGGCCCAACAAACGGTAAATATTTACATGAAATACATAAACGTATTCTAGAAATTGACATGATGACAACCGAGAAAAGATCGACATTTCCAGGTAACCATGCCTTATCTACTCCTGAAAGAACTGTCCTTGAGAACACTGCTTGTGTAGGGCTTCATTGACTGCATGCGCAGTAACGTCACGTTCGATTTTCAACATTCCGCCTGATGAAACCTTCATAATATACTATACTAGACACGCTTTGTAAATGAACACGCGTAGCTTTGTAAAAGAGGTCAACCGATTGTTAGCAGGTCGGGTGAAGTATGACTAAAAATTATTTTAGTTGTACAGTTAGTCTAGATATCGTACGGTAGTATGTATGTTGATAGAACATATTCTAAAGTTGTGGTTGTTATTAGTATTGGCTCATATATAAAAATGCTGTTGTGATGTGCTGGTAACAGGCGTCAATGAAATGTGTGACAATGAAAGAACCGACTTTTTTTATGAATATATGTTCTATGGAGAAACGATAAGAAAAGAGTTACCTTCAGAGCGCATGTAATCACATGGATGCCATTTATGATTCATTCCTTTGGCACCTACCAAAGAAATGATCATTTTTACCCGTGTCACACGGGCGCAGCGTTCGAACGTTCACGAAGGAACCATTTTTACTGCTTCCAGGAATTGCGGATGAAACCTTGCCTCTAAAATAGAACGTGCACCTGCTAGTACTCAACGGTTGTTTTTCTGACCAAACTGCAAACATCGGAACGACATAAAAGTCGCTCTCCGCTCGTCGAAGTTACAGACATCTGGAGACAAGCTACATTACATGTTCTTTAATCTCTCACCGACGAACTCTCATCATGAAGACCGCCATCCTGCTCGTTGTGCTGGTGCTGGCAGTGGCTGACGGTAGGAACTCTTTCTTACGTGTTTTAAAACCTCTTGTTGTCTTACTTTTTCTTAAGATAAGCCTCCTCTCATCATATCTTTTCTTCCTATCCGTCTCATTTCAATATTCTGTTACAGTTAGGTTTTATAACCTTTAAAGGCATCCAGAGCATTTTATTTGGCTTGAAAATTGGAAATATTGTAGTTGCAGTAATCTTTATGAAATTGTCATTTAATGCCACTGTTAACCACATTTGCGCGATGATTACATGTTACAAGCGTTCAAAAGCCACGCGAAATAAGCTACACAATGATCCCTTTAGTTTCACGCGCCTAGTGTAATCAGACTGAAACAGAACTCAAAACGGTTTTTTCGTCGGTAATGGACCGTTCCCGTCGAACACCATCTAGAACCCCGTTCTATTTGGAACACCTTCGTCAAAAACAGCGCTAGTGGGACAGAAATGACAAGCAGGGTATGTATACATGTAACGTTATATCTGGGACAGATTTCTCACTGCATTGGCTCCATGAATACCCAGGAAAAAATCGAAATGAAAAAGAAAACATCTCAGGCACTCAAGGGGACGGAGTTTACATAACACACTGCCAACTACTACCAAGTCCGTTTCTCATGTACTTGTGCGTTATTCTGGTGTTCGACTGGAACGGTCTATTCTCTGCAAGTTCCGGCGACGGGACATCACGTTCCAAAAAGTCGGAAAATTTGAAAAAAAAATAGTGGCGCTGACAGCGCTTGGATTTTCTATCAGTGCTCAACACACAACGACATCGCATCTTTGCTCCTTGAATGTCGATGTGTAATGGTATAGTGTTATTGAAACTTACTATGTGTAGAAATGGCTAAAAAATAGTTTTTTTTAATTTGAGTTTGAAGCCACATAAAGTGCTCTGGGTGCCTTTAACTTACCTTATCCCGTTGATAGTTCCACCCCACTATACTAATTAGCATGGTTCTTATTCTACCGTCCTTTTGTGGTCGCTCTTTATAACAGTGAGAAGCAAAGGATGTACAAAAAATGTTATTGAATTGTTTTACGGTGCTTCCCAATGGGCCTCTGCCACAAAGTCCCATTGTATGTATAATATAGTATCCCCTGCTCTTCGATTGTGAACATTGTCCACATACAGCGGTAACTCCTTCAGTTGGGACTATTTTAACCTTTTTGAGACATAATGTCCTTGGAGAGATATGTAAGCAATGACATTAGCATTCTCAAGTGACACGATAGACCTCTGTTTTTTATCTCCATGAAAAATTTTTTCGTGGGGATATTGTTTTGAGCGTGTTGGCGTGTGTGTTTGCGTGCGTGTATGTTTGTGTGTCCGGATGCTTAAAGTCAGCATAACTGAAGAACGTCTAAATGGATTGTAATGATATTTGGTATATGGGTAGGTGCTGGGAAAACAAAGGTCAAGGTCGATTTTGGGCCCCCTGGTATGTGACACTGGAACTGCATTGGCATTTTTGTCAAAATCTTCCAAGAAGTATAACTGAAGAAAGGAACGACAGATTTCCGTGTTATTTAATATGCAGGTAGCTTAGACAGAGATGTACACAATGAAGTGCAAATTATACAAATTGGGACTGAATTTGGATAAGTAATGAGGGTTATCTATATTTCCATTCTAGGCATGTTGTGACAGGTGTCACCTGTGGTTTCGAAACCGGGTCAAACATTCCCCAGGGACCCGACAGCTGGTCAAACCACAGAGGGATATACAACCAAACCTGTATACGTGTTTCTATTATGTGGATAGCTTAAGTGATATAATGAAATGGTGATAATGCAAATCAGAATCTAATTTGCATAATTAAGGGGGGCATTTTATAAAGCCACTCCGTTCAATGGTACGACAGTTCAAAAATGCAACATATGTAACTGAGTAATAAAGGGATATTGATAGATATAAGTTATGCAAATGAGACATAATTTGCATAATTGATGAGAAAATACTGTAATTCCATATTGGTAGATAACTGGAATTTCATTTGGAAGTCATGTGCCAGTAAACACAGTTGAATATAAATTATGAAAATGTGGCCTAATTTGCATAATATATATTTCATGGAGATTGAGGTCTCCGAACTCTTGTTTTTACTGTTTTACACAAATGAATAAATGAGCAAATGAATACTATTAGATTACGTGTATATGCTGCCAATGACAACCTTTATCTCTATTCCAGCCGCCGTGATTAATGTGAGAAGTGGGAAAGAAAAATCAACTGGGCTGGAGAGGTCCGTCCCATGCTCAACAAACGCACAGTGCTACTCCGGTAACTGCAATGAGAGCGGGTTCTTGGGTTTCGCGGGCCATGCCGTCTGCTGCTGTGGCTCCTGGGAAGTAGTAAAATCATTCTTTATTTGAAAAGAAAGTAGGTCACAAAGCCCAGGCCACGATGGTCATCACGCTGTGGTGACCAAATGTGCAGGGACGGACAAATTACAAATACAATTCACAGTTAAATACATATTTACTTATTTACAAAGGTTACAAATTGATATTGCACTTAGGGCAGGACTACGGCTGCTTCTACATTAAAGTGTACATGTCTGTTTCCCAGTGCGGCTCGTGTCGCGCATTCCATATGGCATATGACGATAGAATGGCTATGCGGCTAATGTCTCTGAAAAGGTTCTTAGGCACTTTTGCCTGCACTACTTTAAACATTGTCCGCAGTCTGTTTTTGTTGTCTGGTGTGATGAGTCCCCTTGATCCAACCTCGAAGCAGGTAAGTGTGGCTGTGGTGCCTGCAGCTCTCAAGTCTGTCGCTAGGGCTGAATATTTGTTTACCTTTCGTTCATGGCTTGCGTTAATGTTTTGTTCAAAGGCCACATGGGAATACATGACTTTCAACAGTAATGTGTACCTCGGATCAGATCCGTACTGGTACCTGACTCCGTGTTCCTGCACCAACTAAAGATCTTCAACTTGGAATGCAATCAAACTACTAGATATGAAATGCATGTAAACACAGATGCTAACACGTTGCATATTCAATATGACATTTTTTTCAATATTCCAAGCTAGCATTAGCAGCGTATCATTACGAATCTTCATCCCTTTCTTCCTTTGTCGTTGCAGATGCCGAAACAATGATACATCGAAGCACGCGCACACAGACTGTCGACGTCACGATGTTATGTCTATCTATTTTGGAATATAAATAAATTCAACAAAACTTTTTTCCACTGCGTCTTTGTTGTTTTTGAGTGAAAAGTAGTTTCTTAATTATGTCTGGTCTCGACTTACATTCTAGCTCCACGTTTCCATATCTAATAACTCTGAAAATGGTTTCTCATAAGATAGAGTTGGGCCTTTTCAAAGCCAGGTTTGTTTCAGCGGACGACGACAATCCTTGTCTATATTGATAACAAACCAGAAAAGGAAAGTTTTCGAGAGTAAATTACACCTTACAAAAGCAGGAAATAAAGACAGCAAAACCTACGGGCCAAGAAAGTTTCATCGACATAGCAGAGAGTGCTATGGGTGGAATAGCCGTTAGAATAGCACCGATAACGTCGTACACTAAGAGTTAATCATTATCCAATAACTGACCTGTAGAGACCTGTAGGTTGTTAACAAACGTAACTATGTGAGAGAACGGGGGCCGATATGTACCTAGTCTGTATAACAGAACTGATATCGTTTCTGGGTTCAACATCATTCTGTTTGACACAAACCATGCTCACCATCAAATAAAGGGCCACTAGGGGCGCTGCTTACTACGACATCCCTCGAAATTATCAACAAAGAGCAGCCATGTTAATGTTCCTATAAATACCTACCCCCTGTAAGTCAAGTCAATATTAATGTTACTCCAGGCAGGAATTTGTTGTTGAGAGAATAATACTTCAGAATATTTCAAAATATTATCTCATTTCTACAAGAAGACAAACACGTTTGGAGGTTTTATGGAGGGGACGTTATTCTCAATAAGCAAATGTGCTTCATCATGAACACCTTTCTCTAACTTACACATGTTGCAATATTGACAGTCCTATCATTTCCACTAAGATGAATTATGGCGCTTATGAATTAATTATGCAAATTAGGAATTCATTTGCATAATTGGTATCTGTTGATGACTTGCCATAAACTACATATGTTACATGTATTTGAGTGCTATAATGGAAAATACTGCAAATACAGATTTTCCTCATTAGTTATGCAAATTAAGTCACAATTATAATAATTTGCACTTCAATGTGTACATCTCTGTCTAAGCTACCTGCATACTAAATACATGTATTATGTAAATCCGTCAATCCTTTGTTCCGTTATTCTCCTTAGAACATTTTCACAATAACGCTCCTGCAGTTCCAAAGCAAGTTGCTATGGGGCCAAAACCTACACCACTTTTTTTAATTACATCAGAAGCTATCTGCCACCCAAAAATCAAGACCATAGCACGTCCAGGTCAAAAGATACAAAAACGGAAGTTCTGCTGCAGTACCAAGGTCACATACCAGGAGGCCCAAAATCGGCCTTGCATTTCGGCTTCACAACACCTGCCCATATACCAAATGTCATCGAAATCCATCAAGAGGTTCTTGAGTTATGCTGACTACAGTAGTGCGGAAACACAAACAGACAGACACACCCAAAACTATATCTCCATTTTTCATGGAGATCATTATTCATTATCAATACATGTGATAAAACAATTAACAATTAACTGTAATACAATAGAAAAAGACTTACCTAATAACAAGGCCAGATTCAGAAGAAACATCTTGACCCGAAATGTAGAAAGGACATAAACAATCCTGAAGACAGTACTGCGACCGCCTTCCTGGTTCAAACTTTCCTAGCCTTGTGAGCAACATGTGTTCTAAGTCACAATGCCGTCTATTTTGACGCTGGAATATCCCAAATTTTAGAGGGGGCTCGATGAGATGTACATCAACTATAGAATAGATATCTGACTGAACATTATAAGATAAGCATTTGATTCGGCGAGAAAACATTCTTTGCAATGTGCAAAAATAATGGCACTTATACCAATAAAACTATTACTGTGGCAGCAATTTTAGGACGCTGAATGGAATGATCCAAAAAGTGCCGCTCAGCAAAACAACATTTCACAGAATTGGCGGATAACCAAGTGACATGTGTAGACACTTGGCAATGGGATATATGCCAGCCCACCTAAGTGAGGACTACATGAACTCGAAAACACATAAAACATGTCAAACGTTTGCAGCCTCGGCGGCGGTCAAATTCAGGTCAAATTAGCCCTGGTCTAGATCTGTTTTAAAGAAGATTCTGTGAGTCTAGATGTGTATTGTAGTTGGGACCGACACCAATGTGACCGATGGTTAAATTTAATCTACTTTTATTTGCAAATTCATTCCCGTAGACTACTTGCAAGGGGACAAACAGTAAAAAAAGTAACAAGTGTCTATTCTATACATATTTTCTAATTTTCTACATATATCACTGGGAGGGGGGGGCTTCTTCTTTGGAGACAGTGGCTGATAAAAAGTTCCACGTTTTTAATGGTTAGTGGGTTTTGTGGTTTTAGTACAAATATGTTAATTTTGGTGGTCTTCTATGTGTTGAAAACTCGGGAATATTGTTCTAATTGTTTCGAAAAGCTTGTTTCCTTTATCCTCATAATGAGGACATTTAGAAATGAAATACATTTCATCTTCCACTGCATCCAGAATACCTACACACGAATGGCAGAATGAAGGTCATTCTCGTCCGGGGCGAAACTCAACTGGCGCAAACAGTAACATCGTCATAGTGCACGCCCGGCTGTGAAACTAGAAAACACCCTCAAGGAATGTTAGGTTGATGTCCATACTATGTATGATGTACAAAATGACTAATAAACTGGTGGACGTACCGACTAATAGGTATCTAATACCAGCCCAGAAAAGGCCTTTAAGTATCAGACTTATCAACCTAGGATTGATGTGTTCAAAAATTCTCATTGTCCTATAACGATCGTAGAGTGGAACTCGTTGCCACCACCCTAGAAGCATCCGCATTAGACAGCTTTAAACAATGCATGCAGTTAGATATGCGAAGGTTAGACGTGACAGGTCGTTCGATGTAATATAACCAGCTGCTTCCGCGCCGCGTGCCTGCGAAGCCGGTGTGTTACGCCAAAGGGCTGTTATACCGGCTATTAGATACAGATACAGATTGTTAGTTAAAAGCCTCCCACACGCGTATTAGGCGGTGCCCATCTCCGTTTCATAGCCCTGGGCCACACTGTGGTGCAATCACTGCAGCAGGGGGCTAGTCCACTGGCAGTAGAGTGTGTTTAACTTCCATACTGTTTCAGAAGTATGTACCATTTTTATAAAGTCTTTGGTATGACTCAATGCGCCTCTTTTCCAGAGGTGTCCTACCCGGGGCTTGAACCCCAGTCCTTCTGGTCCAAGTAATTTGAACCAGATGTGGCTAGTAACAGAAGCAAAGACCACTACCCCACAGATACAGATACAGATAGGTTGGCAGGGGAAAACACCGTATCTTTCAGCTGCTTTTCAAATCTTTCAAAACTGTTAATTCTATCCTTGTCCCATAAAGCATGAGCTGTAATGACCCCATTGAACTTATTCTGCAGTATATCCAGCCTCGTCAGAGGGCGTACATGATGTCCTATTAAAACCGTCCCTCTGACAGAAATATGAGCCACAAAACTGAACGAGTCAGTAGAAGAAAACGCTCGGAAAACTAGCTTCGTTCACTCACCGTACACTAAACGTCCTAGATTTACTTCTTCTGGTTATTTAGATCTGAAATGGGCTCCATGCAATGTATTTCAAGAGTTTGTCTTTAATCTCATGATCACGCAAAGAATCATCTTAGATATTGATTTGTAGGGGCCTGTGGAGAATTAGTAGACATCTCTATGAGTTTGCGCTTTTTAGCCGCATGCTCTTTCCATTAAAAAATTCCAGTTGTGACGAAAAAGAAATCCTTGGAAAAGAACACATAAATGACCCTTTATCACGCTGATTTCTCTGTTTGTAAGAAATTTTCTTTATCACCTTTAAATGCTTGCCCAAGGTGTCCGTAAACAGTTGCCAACCGCTCTTTCCAGCATGAAAAAGTTCCCGTTAGGACGAAGGAGAAAACTCTTGGAGAAGAATCCTCAATAAAAGACTCTTTATCACGTTGATTTTTCTGTTTGTACGAAACTTTACTTATCACCTCTAATTGCTTTCCCAAGGTGTCCGTAACCATTTTTAAACAGTAACAGTTATATAGGACCCTGAGTAAGTACGGAGAAGATTTCCTTGGAAAAGAACCCCTCAATAAAAGACCCCGTATCACACTGATTTCTCTGTTTGTACGAAACTTTCCTTATCACTTTTAAGTGTTTGCCCAAGGTGTCCGTAAACGGTCAATCAAGATCGTCGTAAATCAGGCCACTGACCGGACATGGCTGGGCTTGGTCAATCGGACTTCCGACAAGTTTCTATACGTAAGATAAACAATCTACGAGTACACTTATAGAGAGATAACGAATCCAAGGCTATTTCCTTATTGGGGCTTGGTCACTTACGTCGTACGATCGTCATGCGATTGCAAACAGTCGTGCTTTTTTCGTACCAAATTCAGCTGTCTTACGGAAAAGGCTGTCTAAGATCCTTGTCGGTGGTTAGTTTTGTCACAGTCTGCTTGAAAATTGTACGTCGACACCAAAAGCCATAGCGCCAATACCTACATTCATGGCTATTGCGAAACTCAACCAGTGCGCATGCCAGCAAAAAAGGTTGCACCGTGTGCCTGATAGTAATCTTGGGTTGGGTCAATCGGAACTTCGGCAAGTTTCCATACGTAAGATCTCTCTATACGAAGAAACCAGGACCATTACGTCATTACCCCAAATAAGTACGGCTTTTTCCGAGAAGGAAACTCGTGCTAGGACAACTGAGAAACTGAGCTACTGCAAGCAATGACAGAATACTACTTGCGTCTCACTGTCATGTCTTAAAGACGTAGTCACTCTCTTAAAAATGGTATTCACAAGGTAGAGGCGCACTAATGCTTCGACACTACGTTCTTGATGATTTATAGTGACTCTACCATTAGCGTAGCAGCGTACATTAACTAGTTCGGGCTTAACTGTTATTCCATGCATTCTTGGGATACATGTGTCGTTCAAAAATATTTGCTGCATGACCTTTGGCCTAGCTGTCTATACGTCGTTTGAACACAACTTCATTTTAAGTACAATGAATGACCTCCCGACTAGAAACAAAGAGACACATAAAGCTGACACAAAAAATCACGAGCCAATTTATACACCATGAGGGTATTTGTAAATGTCAAAGAATGGCGTTAAACTTCTCGCCCCCCTCCCCACTTGGACTTCGGTATTAGTACATATATAAATTCCCTACAGAGAATCGTGTTACACGTGTTATTCTTTTCTGGAAACAGCAAGGATTGATTTACAAGAGAGTGGGCAACGTCTCTTATTCTGTAGATCTTGAAGATATGGTGACATGTTTTACCTTCTTTAAAACCTTTGACAAAAAACAGTAAGCCTATTCTTTGCCGAAGGTTGATAAGGAATCTGTAGTAGCCCCTCCCCTACTTGAAACTTGCACCATGTACCATGTTTACTACCCTGGGCGCCCGACTAGTATTGGGTCGCTAGCGATTTCTTTCGGTGGCCCAAGAACAGTCATCCTGCCAGCTCTTAATCAACGCTCCGGGGAGTTGAGCCCATGGGAGTGAACCGCGCCCCGGTGCACTAATTAGGGTTCTGCGGGCTGGGGTCTCTGTGCCGCCGAAGGAATTGACTACAAGGTACCGGCTAAAGGGAACCGCCTAAAAAGGCCCGATAAACAGTCTGGAACCCAGGGTACATGTTTACCCGATATACCACTACTTAACCTGTCAAGCTATCCCCCCCTCCAAATACACACTAATTGACCCTTCTAAGGTTATCTGCAGCCATTTCCTGCATCTTGAAGTCTGCCAGTGGCTGTACAGTCTAGCTTTTCAACCTCACAGACGTGTGTTTGTGTTTTCAACAAGCCATGCATTTACCGAGACTAGTAAGCATATTAGCGCAATGTAGCGTTAAATGGCTACGCCCCTTTTTCCAATAAAGAAAACATGTTTTGCTGACTACGAGCTAACTTTGGACCGCTGTATAAACATGTGTGTACGGGGCTAGTCGTTGTGTATGGGAAAGGTATTTTATACGGCTTCTCTTACTCCATCCAGGTTTAAAAATGGGTACCTGACTTCAGTTGGGGAGTTAAAGGCGGTGGAAGGAGAGGGTTGGGCTCCGCCTTCAAATACAGTGTTCTTGACACAGAGGATATATAACAACCCACTGCCCCTACGGCCTTAAAAAGGCTATGGGACTACTATACTTATCTAGTACCTTTACCTTTTTAAGTAAATATGCAATGTCGTGTGGTTTAAGGAAGATATCCATAGGTATGTCTTGAGAACTATGGCTTACACGAACAGAACGTCATAAGTTAGGCCCTTTGTTTGTACGAAACTTACTTTATCAAGCTTAAGTGCACGTGAAAGGTGTCGGCAAACATTTGCCAACTGGTAGGGCGGTCACTCATACATTAGACCACAGCTCCGACAAAAGACAAGTCTAGAATTAGCCAAAGATGATAAATGTTTATTAGGCCTCATAACATTCTCGTTAGTAGAACGTGATTTTAAATCATCTATTCGAATCTGGGGAAGGGCATCATGGCTGGAGCTGTATCCGTCTTTCGGAAGGGACGTAAAATGGGGGTCCCGTGATCGAGGAGGTGCCTCAAGCACGTTATTAGAATTCACCACAACAACCTAATTTTACACACATTCCACTAGTAAGGCGCCCTCGGCGTGCGCTCTCTCCCAAAAATTTAACAGAGCGCTCAACGAATGTAAAAAAAACAAACTTTTTTCGCTTTGTGTGGTCAGTTGTCTTTCCAGCCATACTTTTATATTTTGTTTGATATATCAACCATAGAATCAAAGATTATACAAATCCGATTTAGGTCACAGCGAGAGCGCAGTGCGATCGCCGTCTAGTGGAATGGGGGCCTAAATCTATGAAATTCGTTGAGCGCTCTGTTAAATTTTAGGTCACAGAGAGCGCACGAAGAGAGCGCCGTCCCATGCAGCAGAATAGAGGCATTTCTCTGATGGGTACCTACTAGCTGTAATTCAGATTAATGATGAAAAATAATGACGAATAGATAACCTTTGATGACCTTGGAAAGTAATGACGCACCGGTATCGAGTTTTCATGTTTGCAAATACGTGGACTATTAAGTGTTAGTGTTTAGAGCGTCAACCATACATACTGCAGCCAAACTTGGTCTCAGCAGTCACTCAAAGGACTGAACAAAATGGTTGGCGACTGGGAGTGTTTGCTAAATCCAAGAGGGTCTCAACTAAAGGCAGGGTGTTCGGCCCAGAACTTAGCGGTCCCGGGTTCGAATCCCCTGACGCCAGCGATGTTGTGTCCTTGGGAAAGGCACTTTACACGACTTTCCTCACTTCGCCCAGGTGTAGAAATGGGTATATTGTTCTCTGTACGTGGCACTGTTGAAATAAGTTACGAAAAATTTGAGTGCAGTGCCACGTCGACCTTGTCTGTCAAAAAACGACGTAAGACAACTAAAGGCCCGTTTTACACATTCGGAGTCGACTCAGGGCTTTGTGTGAGGAGCTTTGGTCTGCTCAAGTGGAGTTTTCCTACGAGAAAACGCTACCAGAATGGTCTTGAGTGTAAACCCGGCCTAATAGTATATAGAACTGGATCAGACTGGTTTAATGTGGCTTATGACTGGAGGTGGTTGGCTGCGCCAGGTGGTTGGGAGGTGTGACGCCGAATTTGTACCCCGCCAGATTTCTGCTTCGCAGTGTGTTGTGCGAGCGTGGAGTTAGGGTTAGGGTTGAGGATAAATGTAGGGTTTGGGCCAGTGATTAGGGTTGGGATCGAGTTAGGGTTAGGGTTGGGGATAGGTTTAGGGTTAGGGCTGGGGTTAGGGTCGAGCTAGGGTTAGGGTTATCCTCCACAGTGCGACCCCTTCCCCTAAATTACGATCAGGGTTTTGCTTGAAAATTACCACACCACAAGAGTGTGGCACAATTAGTTCTCTCACCTCATGTATACTGAATACCATCATGCAATGTTGGGGCATATATTTGGCAGGGGCAGAAATTTGGCTTCACACCGGCCAGGTTTCGCTGCATATGAATAAATTACATCATACCTAAGCAAACGTGACATTCCCCGAGTATTACTATACACGCCGAGGAATTTAGACTTGGGGTGGGGTGATGTTTATGTAGTTAAAACGGAGCTTTAAGTTTATTTGAATATGTCGTTTCCCCACGTGCTGTGTCCCACAAGTGACCGGACCAAAGTACAGCAAGGGCAAGGCGTGGCACGAACTGGTACAGACCGCCTTCTTAGAAACCTACCCTTGCAACTACCGCTGGCATCAAGCAAAGAACGCCGCGTCGATTCTTCTAGATTTTACGTTTTATTCAGAGTAAAAAAGTTGCAGTTTTAGCTATGACAGCACACTCTACATTGCAGCTACATATATATACACAATTCAATTAATGCATCAACCTTTTGGATGACTTGATGAAATATTTGTCTCCTTGTGGAATTTTGATAACCTTGTCCTTCCGATGATATTTATAGCTTTAAAAATCGAATGGGAACTTATTGATCCAATTCATGTGTTGTTGGGGTAAAAGGTGTAACTGCAAACTGATGGGGGTATTAGATATGTTCATTGAACTGCATAGAGGGAGAGAGAGAGAGAGAGAGAGAGAGAGAGAGAGAGAGAGAGAGAGAGAGAGAGAGAGAGAGAGAGAGAGAGAGAGAGAGAGAGAGAGAGAAACACACTCAGAGAGAGAGAGAGAGAGAGAGAGAGAGAGAGAGAGAGAGAGAGAGAGAGAGAGAGAGAGAGAGAGAAAGAGAAATTTCCTTTCCTCCTATCCCTATTTCACTGAATGCATCACTCTTACACTTTTCTCTCGGCCAAGGCCAAGGTTTCCCCCCTCCCAAAAAAACAGGTCACAATATTGATTCACTACCTGCCTAAACCACCACTCAAATAACGACATAGGCCTCTGTAATGTTGGCTGATTTATGGACATGTTTTGAGATATTTACCTACAGTTACAACGGCAATAACAGACTGACCTACCAGCAACAATGGCAATGGTACACTTCACTTGACAAGTCTGAGGACTTGAGTTACGTTTACCACATACTTTCGAGTATTTTGTGCTGACAAAATCCCAACAACAGTCGTTTCTTCCAGGTCGTGTGGCGTCATGTTGGGGTAACGGTTAGGGTGTTTGGCCCAGAACCCAGATGCTCTGGGTTCGAAGTCTCCGACATACCACTAATGTTGTGACCTTGGGAAAGCACTTTACATGACGTCCCTCACTCAACCCAGGTGTAAAAATGGGTACTTGACGTTGGTTTGGGAGGCAAAAGGCGGCGGAATGAGAGAATTGGGCTCCACCTTCCAATACCGTGTCCCAGACACTGTGGATAACAACCCACTGCCCCTACAGCCTCAAAAACGCCTACTACTACTACTAAAAAATGGACTAACTTTAATACCCGATTTAGCAATCAAGTTTCAATCAACATGGCGAAAACGTCTTCCACCATATACTGTAAATTTGAATCGGCAAACGGTTTGCCTCATTCAACCAACGCCTACAAATTGGGTAATAGGTGATTTCTGTAAGACAATATTTAAACCATCACAAGGAGCATTGTAAAAGGGGGTAACGATAAAAAGAACGCGGCGATCCTGTGTTCTTTCTCTGGTCACGTACTGCAGCGTAGTTGCTGGGGAACTGCGGTAGCAACGCACTATGTGTCTCTGTCATTTTACTGATAACGTTTTACTTGCCGTAATTACAAATATATTGCCTTGTCGACAGGAAAGACTTGTACAAGTCTATGGAAAGGAAGACAACCACACTGTAGTTCTTAGAAGAATAGGTGAATCAGAGTTGGAAGTTTCCTTGAAAACTTCCTTGTTTGACAACACTGTTTGTTAAAACGTACGTATTGCAGCAGTTGGCAATTTGCAAATACACATTGTTACGCTGGTGATACGGTAAACAAATGGCCTTTCGTCTTTGTATGCTCTTACTCAGCGCTGTTCAAACATGTCGTCATGGTCTACAACGGATTGTTACTCTCACCAGGCGACAAGCAATTAAAGTCTTCTAAAAAGTTCGATAATTTCTTAACAGAAATATTTTTGTTCAGCGCGTTTTTAGTTATCAAAATTGTACCAGTAAAAACTAGCGCTCTATTTGAAAGTAGAAAATAAGAAGTGGACTCATTTTTGTGATTTTGTTTTCGCATTTGTCAGAAAAAGCAAGGAGTGCTCTTGTTTGCAGAAATACTCGAATGTTGAAACCGTCCCCCAAAGCTTTTCTTACGTGTTTTATTGACTTAATTGCGCAAAAGAAATGCCACTCCCTAATTAGTGGCCTACAAAGTACCGTGCGTCGTCTGGCAGTCAAACACAACCGTTCCGTTTCCTTGTAGGACTGGGACTGTTTTTCGGAGACAACTTCTCGATTTTGTACGAACATCTAAAGAACTCAGGAGAGGATATTTTGGATACAGACAACCTGTAGAACGAAGGATATTTTACTGAGCGTGTTGAAAACCAATATGGAGTTCAAGTGTGTTGCCCTTCTACTTGTGACTGTAGCAGTTTTATGTGGTAAGTTGTTTTACTCCTCCTCGTGATAGCTGAAGCATTCTGTTCTATCGTTGTTACTGACTCTTAACTTGCTCAATTTTGACTAACATGTTTAAACGGTACTTAAAAAAATATTGCGTGTGACAGTAACCATATAGTTTGAAACAAAACGTAATGTATGCCCATCAAACGTAACAGTGTAGAGGATATAGATATCGTACAATGTAGGCATTTTGTTCATGGCAAAACCTTACATCAAAAATATACAATCGTGTTTTTAATATGCTTTGTGAAACCAACAATCGTTGTATGCCTGTTTTCGTCGAGAGACGTGTTGAACTTGGTGGTTTTACAAAACATGTCTTCAAATCACATCCATATGTTGTTGTTTCTTAACCGATGAACTTGAACAATCTTTGGTGGAATTTGTATTACTTTGATATGTATAAAACGTAGCGTTGCTTATAATTAAGTCACACTGTGCCTATCCAAATTCGTTTTACCTGTTTTCAAGCGCTTTTAGATCATGATATAATGGTTGTTTGCAGTTTTGTGTAGGCAGACTGTAACTTCCTGTGTAAATAGCCTTATATTTGATACAGGATACTCTAGAGTAAAAACAGGTTTTAAAGCTCTGTCACACATGTGCGTATATTCAAGTGCGCGTGAGTTCCGCGGTAACATTTTTTTAAGTAAAGTATGCGTGATCGAACCTAAGAAATCACTTATTCGACTGCAAATTTAACCTAAACCAAAAACATGTTAATACACAACTCATGCGGACTTGTATATACGCACGAGTGTGACAGGGGCTTTAAGCGGTTATCTCACTAAACTGTGCATAATTCTGTCAGATTTTTGCGCCAACTTTGCGAAGTTTCGCCAATTATCTCTTACGGTCATACTGACGTGTAAAATACGTCACCTCTGCAAACAAAATGGCCGCACCCGGAATGTCACATTCTCAGTTTCGGCTCTAAATAAGGTGCAAGATAACTTTATTCAGCATTGTAGTGTTGCCACTTAGAAACCAATGGACAATGATTCAACGAAAGTCATCAAAAAGAGATTTACAGTGATGGTGGACATTTGATTGCGCGCACCGAAAAGCATTCAATTTGGTATTAAACTCTACTCTATACTGAACTGCCTAATAGGATTAATCACAGTCTATGGCTAAATTCAATGTGTCTGACAAGGCATAAAATATGTTGGGTTACAAAAATGATTTAAGGGACGAAAAGAACAACTCATCTTGTCATATGTACCTTGTCCTCCTTGGCATGCTTATCGCTCTGGCCTGCATTTATGCCCAAAATATTCATGAAGAAAGTTGTTGTATACGTATAGGTAATACATGGGCAGGATCTGCACAGCGTAACTGAATTTTTACAAAACAAAAGTCAACTGATTCACCAAAAGTGGAATTCTGTAAAAAGTTGGCAGATTATATATCAATTGATATATAACCCATTGGAAAACAACACCCTCTTCTGGAGTTTAGGACTCATTGAAGTATTGGTTCCCAATATTTGCTGAAGATCCAGGTCCATTTGGCTCAACGCAGAAAAAGAAAAGTTGCTAAGGCTGACTATTAATTAATCAGTATTCACACAAATAGTATAAACATTGTTTTAAAGATCAGCTCTAACTTTCCAAGCATCACCCAATTTTTCTCTGGGCATTGTATGTATTTTAATCTTAGGCATAGGTTTCGATGGAATGATTGCTACCAGTACGTTTTTTAAAGCTGTTTTTTTTTTATTACAAAGGGGTCAGTAACACAGTAGCTCAAGGTGCGACTACCGACGCAACTGTAGCAACGTCTGGATTAACTACAGATGCAACTCTATCAACGGCAGATGCTTCCTCCGGGTTGACTACCGACGCAGCTGTAGCAGCGACTGTAGCTCCTTCTGGAATGACTACTGACGCAGTTGTAGCAGCAACAGATGCCGGATTGACTACTGACGCAGCTGTAGCAGCAACAAATGCCGGAATGACTACCGACGCAGCTGTAGTAGCGACTGTAGCTCCTTCTGGAATGACTACTGACGCAGCTGTAGCAGCAACAGGTGCCGGATTGACTACTGACGCAGCTGTAGCAGCAACAGATGCCGGAATGACTACTGACGCAGCTGTAGCAGCAACAGATGCCGGAATGACTACCGACGCAGCTGTAGTAGCGACTGTAGCTCCTTCTGGAATGACTACTGACGCAGCTGTAGCAGCAACAGGTGCCGGATTGACTACTGACGCAGTTGTAGCAGCAACAGATGCCGGATTGACTACTGACGCAGCTGTAGCAGCAACAGATGCCGGAATGACTACCGACGCAGCTGTAGTAGCGACTGTAGCTCCTTCTGGAATGACTACTGACGCAGCTGTAGCAGCAACAGATGCCGGAACGACTACCGATGCAGCTGTAGCAGCAACAGATGCCGGATTGACTACCGACGCAGCTGTAGCAGCAACAGATGCCGGATTGACTACTGACGCAGCTGTAGCAGCAACGGATGCCGGATTGACTACTGACGCAGCTGTAGCAGCAACAGATGCCGGATTGACTACCGACGCAGCTATAGCAGCAACAGATGCCGGATTGACTACTGACGCAGCTGTAGCAGCAACAGATGCCGGATTGACTACCGACGCAGCTGTAGCGGCAACTGTAGCTCCTTCCGGAACGACTACCGACGCAGCTGTAGCAGCGACAGATGCCGGATTGACTACCGACGCAGCTGTAGCAGCAACAGATGCCGGATTGACTACTGACGCAGCTGTAGCAGCAACGGATGCCGGATTGACTACCGACGCGCCTGTAGCAGCGACTGTAGCTCCTTCTGAAATGACTACTGACGCAGCTGTAGCAGCAACAGATGCCGGATTGACTACTGACGCAGCTGTAGCAGCAACAGATGCTGGATTGACTACCGACGCAGCTGTAGCAGCAACAGATGCCGGATTGACTACCGACGCGCCTGTAGCAGCGACTGTAGCTCCTTCTGGAATGACTACAGACGCAGCTGTAGCAGCAACAGATGCTGGATTGACTACGGACGCAGTTGTAGCAACAACTGTAGCTCCTTCTGGAATGACTACTGAAGCAGCTGTAGCAGCAACAAATGCCGGATTGACTACTGACGCAGCTGTAGCAGCAACAGATGCCGGATTGACTACCGACGCAACTGTAGCAGCGACTGTAGCTCCTTCTGGAATGACTACTGTTGCAGCTGAAGCAGCAACAGATGCCGGATCGACTACCGACGCGCCTGTAGCAGCGACTGTAGCTCCTTCTGGAATGACTACTGACGCAGCTGTAGCAGCAACAGTTGCCGGAATGACTACCGACGCAGCTGTAGCAGCAACAGATGCTGGATTGACTACCGACGCAGCTGTAGCAGCGACTGTAGCTCCTTCTGGAATGACTACTGTTGCAGCTGTAGCAGCAACAGTTACCGGATCGACTACCGACGCGCCTGTAGCAGCGACTGTAGCTCCTTCTGGAATGACTACTGACGCAGCTGTAGCAGCAACAGATGCCGGATCGACTACGGACGCAGTTGTAGCAACGACAGATGCCGGATTGACTACCGACGCGCCTGTAGTAACAACTTATGCTCCTTCTGGATTCATTACCGACGCGGCTGTAGCAACGACTGCTCCTCCTTCCGGATCGACTACCGACGCAGCTGTAGCTACGACTGACGCTCCGTCCGGGTTGACCACCGACGCGGCTTTAGCAACGACTGATGCAGGTACTGTCGCAGCGGGAACAACGGCAGCTACAACCAAAACACCTGGACCTACCACAAGCAAGTTGCCGGAAGTGACTAAAACACCAGCAGGAGAAGCCAGCACAGCTCTACCAACGACTGATGCCAAACCATCCACCGCAAAAGCCCCGATAACAGAAAAACCTGGTAAGTCTATCTTTATCCATCTGTTTGTTTATCTATTGTGGTTGAAACAAATATTATTTCCTTGTTATTGCCCTTCAAGTTGAAATGGTCGAGCTTGACCATCAATGACACATGGCATACCTTATAGTGTTATCATTGTGATACCTTAACGGCTTTTATAGGAAAAGCATGTTTACGTGTTATCAGGCAAACAACAAATGCAAGCTTACATACGTTTGTATTGATCTTAATCAAATATGTCAATATCTTAGCCCTACGGTAGTTCTCCCGTTGTGTGGTTTTCAATAGCATTCCTATAGTTGCAACTTGATAGAAAAAATATAAAAGAGGACCCACATTTGATTCCATGTATAGTATAGCAATATAGTTTCTTCTGAACTTAATGTTACATACATCTGTATCAGTACAACAACGTGCTTTGCGCATGCGCCGCTACCGCACGTTTTCCCCCTTCTCTCCCCCTTCCCTCTCCTCTAATTCCCGCCCCCACTTAACTCTCCCTCTGACACATAAAGCTCGTAAATGTTTAAGAACATCTAGGAGCAAGGAAAAACTTAGGAAACTTGATGTTTAGGGATTGGAGGGTGAGCTCAAGTACGAACTTCCACTTCAACTTCCCATCACGGGCAAAGTGGGGGGGGGGGGGGGCTGATGCGGGCTGGCCTCAACTGTAGGAGACAATACGCCCGGCCAGACAGAGCGTTTTGTTCAGGTATTGTTCGTGGAGGGAATGAAAATCTGTATGTATTAGTAGTAATTAATTTAGTACGGGCGTATATGGTCGGGTATCTGGCCGCTTGGTGTCGGGGGCGCCTTTTCACGTAAGTTTTTTCAATCTCTCCAGTTCACAGTACTCTTGCTGATGACCTCCAAGTCAGCAGTCTTTCTATTATTATATTTTTCATATTTTTCAATTAATACCATCCAGTTCTCAAGCGTCGGACATAACCAAGGTAAAGTATGCAAGTCAAAGCCGCCATGTTTTTGTTTACTAGTGGATGCGCTCAGTCGCTACCGCCATTACTATGGTATCCCATTGGCATCACACGCAAAAGTTTGTCTATTCGCCGATGGCTGAATCGCACAGATGGGTGTTAGATGAAAAAGCTCCCAAACGACATAAATAACATCTGCTCTTGGGAAATGGTTAATGGCTTTAGATCCCTCCGAGTGCGAACTTTGGCGGGCAGTCCTTGGAGCTACGCAGGTAGGATCACTCACTCACTCATACTTCAGGTGCTTGTATATACATGTATTACTGACCCACTAAATTCACCTTTCCTGTCCTTTGCTCACACAAAACCAGTCCTTTATTTTCCTTCGTTTTATTTGTTCCGGGCAACCCATGCGCAACTGCCCTGGATAATCTCATAGATATGAGGCAGTAAGAATATTGATAAGAGTGCTTGTTTTTATTTCAGATATCATAGTTGTGGAACCAGAACTGCCAGTCATAATAGGTGAGTGGAAAACATAAAATTGTGATATCTGAATCGATATTGGATAAGAGTTTATTGGTCAATTTGAATTGTAGGTTGACTTTAAAGTGGTGCAGGCATTACTGCCCAATCATTTTCTAGATCTCAGCATTTCATCACAAAGAACATATGTCCAGACGAATGAATGTCGCTTTGAAAAATGGTGAAAGAGGAATATTATCTATCAATTAATAAGTAGAATACGTGTTCTGTGCCATCTGAGAAAGAAAGAACTACGGGATTTTGTTCTGATCTCAAATGCTTGTATTCTCTTCAAAAACCATTGCAAACATAGAAATGATTTGCCTGCCTGCCTGCCTACGTGCTCAGGCCAGAAACTTGTCCCTTGCTTGCTTTTCATTTAACATGCATTATTTCCTCACTAGATGTGGCTCAAATCCCATCAGACGTTATAGTCATCGTTGCTGTCGGCTCTTCTATCCAGTTTGATGTGGCGTTTAATGACGACCTCACGGTTACATCGTCACAGACATACATAGACTTTGCTACGGACTTCATAACTCAGGTAAGATATATCATTTTACATTTAGTTGTTGACAAAAACTTGAAAAGTCGTGTGAGCAGAAAAAAACTATTAGAATTGACTTTTTAATTCCCACTGTATTCCATCAAACTAACGGGCATATTATCTTACCAAAAAACAGGTTAAGCCATTATACAATGAAACGGAGGGCTTTCAGAACATAACTGTGACTGGTTTTGAGTAAGTACACATCTTTTGTTGTCTTTAACCCCTGTTGATTATTGTGGATGTCGTTTTCATTTTTGAAAACCTCTTCCTGAAAGTGACTCACTTCCTCATATCACAGAAGCCTCAAAAGCTTCATATAGTATTTGATAAAGGTATATAATCTCAATGTATACTAATCCAGTCATTAAAACTTTCTTGCAAATCTCTTTTCCAGGGCTGGAGAAAAACCCACTAACAAACGCCGGGCTGTTGGCGACGCAACTGTTGTTAACTATGAAGTAAAGTATGACTACAAGGATCTACAAGGATCTGCAGGAGGCATTGATGAAGTCATCGATTCAACTGAAATAGTACAGGCCATCACGGACGGGTCATTGAGTTTGAACGGCAAAATTGCAATTCCAGATTCTTTCGTTCAACACACAAGTCAAGAAGGTGAGACAAGCAACAATTTTGCGCCAACAGGCAACTACATGCAGTTGCTTTCCTTCTCAACTACTGAAACATTAGAGAGATCTTTCTTGTTTATAACAATGTCTGAAAGTAGGATACTGATATTTGTATAGATTTTTTTACACAAGTGCTAAATAGATGCAAATATGCAAAAGATACGGTAACCGTACTTGAGCCAATACCTCTTATTTCCATAGATATCTATAGGGAGGCCGCCCAAATAGTGCAGGAGAAAATAGATGGGGACTTGTGTGAGTATATCGAGAAATGTCCACTTGGATACGAATGCGTCCCAGAAAGCGGTACCTGTCTCTCGAAATGTAACGCAACGATTGGTGACTACTGCAGCAACGATGGTACTTGTGTTCATATACCGGACAGGGACGTTTTCTGCACGTGAGTAAGCTTATGCTTTATCATAACATAACATAACTTTATTGCACAACAATTCTACAATGAAATCTGTACATAGATAACATTCTATTAGGCTAATCAGTCTATCTTATACAATATGGTGTAGAAGTATGGGATGACAATGGGATTTTACAATCA
Organism: Branchiostoma lanceolatum; assembly: GCA_035149815.1. Classification (NCBI taxonomy): domain Eukaryota; kingdom Metazoa; phylum Chordata; class Leptocardii; order Amphioxiformes; family Branchiostomatidae; genus Branchiostoma; species Branchiostoma lanceolatum. The sequence goes on from CM068880.1 coordinate 12,706,085, forward strand.
TTGGAGGAGTTTCTAACGTCTAGACATTCTTTGATATACTTCCCAATGTATATCATGCATTAGTTGTCACATGTCATTATGTACTTATATTTGCTATTCAAGTCCATTGAGATAAATCCTGGTAAATCCGACGATAGCATTGAGTATAGTGAATTACGTATACCAAAATATTAGTAGTTGGGACATACAATCAAAAAGTAACCTCTGGACACAATGGACAAACCCTCTGGTCGATAGGAAGTTTTTGAAATCTCCCTGTTGCTATTCTTAATTTATGACAGCCAATTCTGAGTTTTGTCAATGGAACCAATCAATATATATATCAATAAAACCGATGGAATATGGCTCTCATCTTTACTCAGGATCCCCAAAGACTCTCCAACTATCAAACCGCATTCGAATGTGTACAGCCATTGGCTATCAGTTGACATGAAAGCTGGACTCCATTTCTCACAAGCGAAACGTTGCTTTCTTGAAAGGAGTTTCTGTTGCTTAATGTATAATGTTTTTTTAGCATCAAAGTCAAACTAAAAATTAAAAAGAGCCGATATTTAGCTTGTTGTACCATTTGTATGTATTGATATTCAGATGATGGCATCATAAGAATGTAAGTAGCTAAGTTGCCTTCTATCAATGCTTGTTCTTTAACAGCTTGTTTTGCTTTTGTAACGTTAAGCTGTGACGCTGACCCTACTGGCTTCTACGTGGGAGACAGGTGTGACTTCTACGCTTCACAGCCATTGGTCATCGGAGTGGGGGCCGGAGCGGGAGGCCTTCTACTCATCATCATCCTCACCCTGTCCATCTGCCTGTGCTGCCGACGTAATAAGAAAGGGGGCGATCTTGAAAGGTACATAGACATAGACATGGTAACTCTATATCTACTGATAATGGTTAGAGGTTCTATACAGCAGTATCGTATTATGCTTCGGTCCATTTTGGAAAAATGGGGGCACCTTGCGGATGCAGAGCTTTTTTTTTGGGCCCGGCTGGGGCCCGTGGTGAGTTTAACTCGGATTTAAATTCAACGCGGAACCCGGTAACAACAAAATAGACGCCGTGCGCTAATCGTGCGAGCACCGGAAGGTACCCCCCGGTACACGGCAGTCCACCGGGACAAATTTCTGGCTTCGGGGCATACATACATGATTTTCAAAAGAGATGACATTATCTGATGTGATTTTAGATTAAGTAACACGGAGACCTATAACGAAACATTACTGTATTTGTTATCATTAAGTAATGTGTTAAAGTAATGAAACTTCTCGTTTTCTTCAAAGGTCATTAACGCCAGACCACGCCTACTGGACACCTGAGGAAAAGGCTCCAATGACGAAGCAGACAGACGACATGCACGATGAAATGCCGCTGTACAGGTGAATTTCTCAGAATCTTTTATTCTACAATAGGTGCATTACATGTCTTGCCATATAATTGCAGAATGATGTTCTATCAATACGCAATCTAGACTCAACTGAAATGAACACTTCACTAGGGTTACTGACTGTACTAGCATTACCCAAGTTGTTATGTTGTTCTTTTTATTCGTATTTCAACTTCAGAAGGGTATATGTAGCTTGTTAGTAAGTTCGCAAATAATTAACTTTCATGCAAAGAAACATAAAGGGCAAAGCTAAAGCCGGCGTCGTGTTCAAGCTGTATAAAAGATGCCAAAAAATTGACGGAATAGTTTCCTTTTCCAGCATGGTGAACAAACGTCAGACCTACTCGGACGACAGCTCAGGTTCTGAGAAGAACAACCTGGCCAGGGCGTCTCGTCTGTCCAGTCAGGACAACGGTAACTCTTACGTCACTCCTTCCCGGGAACGTTCAACCAATGACAGCTTCCTTCACGGAAACCTTCAGACCTTCGGCGGTCACGACAACCGTGCTTTTGATTGGAGGCCCAGTGTTGAGAATGTGCCTGTTGATCAGGTGAGCATAAGGGTTTGCACGAAGTTTGGGGATCAGTTATTTTGTTTTTGTTGTGATTCATGTCTATTATCAGCTCTCTATGACGCCTTTAGATCGACGAGCTGTAAGTTGTCAGCCTCGCTATGAAAGCTCTCCATAGAAAGCTTAAAGATTGTGCTCACTTTACTCACTCGAAGTTTGGTTCTGGACTTCTGGTAATCTCAACGTTTTGGTCTAGTCATCTATTTCTTGGCATATGCCTGTTGGCCTTTTCTTTTTAGGTGTCAAAGATTCTTTTAACATGTCTGTCCTCTGTCATTCTGTGCAGGTGTCCAAACCACCTCAGTTGATTTTTTTCGACTAATGCCAGTATGGGTTCCAATGAAAATGTTTGACGGTTGACTTTGTTTCTGATTTTTTTTTTCCGGTAACTCCAAACTACTCGCATCTCGGTAGCTTGCATCATACTTTTCAGTGTTGTAATTAGACCCTGTCTGTGTCAATTCTAAAATCACCATCGTCGTACAAAGCAAATACTATGTACACTGAAACGTTAATAAATAATGGTATGTTTACTATGTGCACAATTGACGATGTACATTTTTGCTCCACATGCAGAAATTCAAACTTCCCCGAGCTCGAGTGTCGACCAGCAACAACGAGTGGTGAACAACTCACCAGGTCAGATTGTCTAACCTCTGTACTAACGAGTGTACAAATGTTTACACAATAGATAAACTATTGATAGTCCTGTGGGAGCAAAGTATCGCTTTATCTCCAACAAGATTACCACTGTAGGTTTCATTATGAATAAAAAGACTCTTTTTACACAACCAAGAGATTTATTCCACCGACGTTTCGGTTACCATCTGTCACCTTCTTCAAAGCAATTCTGACTGGTTCACATAACAAGTGTTGCTGCTTATAACTGTGCTGCATTGTTATGTGTACCAGTCAGAATTGCCTTGAAGAAAGTGACAGATAGTCACCGAAACGTCGGCGGAATGAATCTCTTGGTTGTGTAAAAAATAGTATTTCTATTCAGTGACTTACCAACCTGATGAAACTATTCACGGAGGTTTCATTATGGATGCCATATATATCCGTTATCAAGATACACGTAGATACCCACTAGATAATATCAATTGAAAAAGCCATACTGGTCATTGTAGGAAAACAAAATCATATCCATAATGCCACTAGACGGTATCCCCTATGCGGGGTTTTGTATTGCATAGATAAAGATGTAGACAAACCTCCCATAGAAAACATGTCTGTTCGTCTATCACTACTATAGCTGAGAAGCGAGCAGAAGTTGAGTTTTTGAAAATGATAGTTAACTTGGTATCTATTAACTTTCAACATGTTTTGTTGTGACCTGTACTTAACCCAGTGTGGTAATAAAGGTCTTCATTCATACATTCTTTGTCCATAATGGTTTGAGGATGAAAATACTGCATTGATATTCAAAAAAGCATTTGAGACTGACATATGTTCTTGTTATGTTTCTAAACATTCATACATTGTGCAGAATATTTTGACACAGCGGTGCTTAACATACCTTTGTCCGTTTATTTTCTAGAACCACAACGCTGACTGACTTCAAAGACCTTAGACGACACCCATCACAGTAACGTGTCTTTGTCCAAGTGCCTTGTATGTGCTGTCACCTACGAAACTAAGTATACGCGTCTAAAGTTGGGAGCCAAACAACAATTCATGGATCTGTTTATATATATAACGTTATTTACATGCATGTCACAGTATGCTAAAAACTGTATATTTTCATATGCGAAATCGTTTTAGCGGAAAAGCCGTTGGCAACATATTTTTTGTAGAGTAGCAGTAAGTTATATAGAATAGTCTGTATAGTACGATATTATGCAATAGTGTTTCTGAGCAAGTCTATGAAAACTGTGACATGTAAGAAGAAGAATGATCTGTGTAGACTTCGACGTTACACATTATCATACCTCACTATTCATATTGTACATTTTTAATGTTGTTAACCTTGCAACAAAAGCTTGTATTGTTATATGATGAATACCACTTATATTAAGCTAATTTCTATTTAACGTTAGGACATATTAAAATGTACAATGTTATGGAAACTTTGTTTTGCTTTTTCTATTTATGATATTATGAGCTTCTTAAGTCTCTGATGTATCGGAGTGAAATCTATCACTTTTTAAATGTACATAATCGAATCTTCCTCAATTTGAAGATTGTTGTGTTGATATTGACGAAGTATCAACTTTTATGACTTTTACATTCATAGACTTTATTGAATAAATGAGTCTATCAATATAGACTTGTGTCATTGATAAGGATTTATTCTTTGAAGGCTCTTTTTAAAAGGGTACTGTATATTAGCTGGTGTGTTACGCCTGATGGCGGTTATACCGGCTATATAGATACAGATACAGATATTATATGATGATAAACTGCGACAGCAGAAGCTGTTGACCTGAAGATCTGTCATCAATTATGTATAAAGAGCGAAAAACGAAGCTTCATTATCAAAACTTTGTTGGAAAAAAGCTGACCTGTATTTCCATAAGTCATGTCAAACAAATTTTGCTTGTATGTAACAAAAACCCATTCCATCATTCAAGAAAAGACCAAATAAATGTCTCGGTACAAAATCGAAGACAATTTGACACTCCTTTTTGAGGCTGCAAAGAACCCATTGAATACTTTGAATTAAGCATTCTAATTCATGCATGCAAAAACACAGCATAGTTCACTTGTAGTGGTCGCGCCCATTTTGAATACGCCGGCGGTCTCACGGCGACCCCTATCTGTTTCTGTCAGTACTGCAGAGCCACTATCCATGACTGCAGTTTTGAGAAGAATCGATAGAGGTCTTTACTAGACCGTATATGGCCCGATTCTACAAGAAATCTGCGAAGGCGTAGAAATCTTGTGTCTCAGTGGCGTGGCCTGTGCTGCAGAGAAATCAATAGCAGCAGTGGTCATGACGAAACAGAACACACTCTGTACCCCCCGTAATTGATGTTACACTACACTCCGGTGGCTTTCTGAGCTGTACTTTACTCAATACACAATGTACTCTGTACTATCCGGTACAGATTCGATTTATCAATATTCTGTGCGTCATCTGAATTGCCACCGCACTAACACATGGCAAGTATTCAGTGTTTTCAAACTCATACACGTAACCCTAACTGTTGGCACAGGTCTTTCTGAAGGATCAATTTTCTTGTAATCTACGTGCAAAGAGCTGGAAATTTTCATGAATGAAACAGTAGTGCATTGTAAACATGCATATTTCCCAAGTAAGTGCCACAATGTTGTGTTCTTTGTCAGGTCACGTACTTCATACGCGTTGCCGAGGAACTGTGGGAACCAACTGCTGTTTGTCTTCCTCATGTTACTGATAACGTTCTTCAGAATTCCAAAAACACAATCATATTCAAAGGAACCATTGATTATAAGACATTTGAGAACGACGGAACATCAAATTTGCAGAAGAGAAGCAAAGGAAACGAATTTGTTTTAACATTTCCTTGTATGAAGCTAAATGTTTATCAAAACGCAGCCGGAATGTAGGTGACCAAGGTGCAAACAAATGTCGCTTTGTCTTTGATAACATGTGTACTTTTGGTCCCATTATGTAAATATGGATTTTTATGGGCCCTTTGGTCTCCCAGGGGGAATAACACCTGTTATACATTAAACGACAGTTGCAAAAGTTAACAGTAGTCTCTGAAACGAACTCATTTTAGACAGCCCATCAAATTTTGTCCACATCAACAACAACCGACAAAAAAAGGAACATGTATTCTTGGTTGAAGCTAAAAAAGAAAATGTCATTTGTAATTTGTATTAAGGCAGTTTTTTGCTTAAACCATACAACAATAAGGGCGATTGGTGGTTTCAGAAATATTCAAGTTTTGCAACATATCTAGAACAAACTTCCCACGTTACTTTGACCAGGGTATCAGACCACTTTCTAACACTGAATTTGTCAGACGCAACGACTTATAGCACAGCGATACATCGCTAAAAACTGCGGTCAACCATTCTGAATATTGGACAAACGTTAGCCCAAGGATTTATCAAGTTTGACATTATGAAGAGAGTACACTAGGGTGAATCCGTACAAGGGCAATACGTCAAGAACGCGTTACAGATTTTTAACAGTTTGACTGTCACGAATATCAAGAGACATGGATTACAGGGTGGCGTCGGTCATCCTGGTGACCATAGCCATCTTACAAGGTGAGTAATCGTCTGTATCCAATGCCTATACCTTTATTGCAAACATGTGTTAAGTTAAATATACAATTTGACCATATCAAGCCCGTCGAAAGCTGGGCAATGATGCTGAATATGTAGCTTTATGTATATATCCTTCCAGTCGAAGTCCTCGGTGAATGTTGTCGTTTAACGCGCTAAGTATTCTGATAGCTGTCGATGATCTGTTGGAACCGCAATCTGTTTTGTTTAAGAGAAGAGTTTATAAGAGTGCCGTCTGAGTATTTTTCTACAGCAAGATTGAAGGTGGGGTAGGTGGTGTTAATCAATATCAAATATCACGTGTGGATAATGTGATCAGTATGCAAACAGTAAGCGGCATAAACGAATAGATAAAGAGAACTCTACTGCCACCACGACTACGCTCAGCACCATTATTTCTATTTTACATCTGCCAATACAACAGCAACCTCTACCACCGTCTCCTCCACCGCCACCGCCACTGAGAAGCCCGAGCCTGTTGCGACAGGAAAACCTGGTACGTGCTATTTGTCATTATTTCTGCTTATGTATGTACGTGCCAGTTTTGCACAATAACCTCATGAATACACTGCACTGCACTGCACAATAACATCATTAGTACATTATATATATATATATATTCTCTTATCCTTCATGAGAAACGTGAATACATTTTCTTTAATGTTATGAAAATGCGGCACTGCTGACTTCACAGTTTAAAAAGTCCAAACCGCAGACTCTCAGTGGTTGGCGGGAAGAACGCACGTATTCTGGGTGTAACAGGCGTCCAATCACGTAACTTCCAGCTTAACCTTGCTGGCAGGTCACGAATAAAGGTATATTTTTCTATATTAGAAACCCAGAATAGTCTCTATACTTAGTTTATTACCATATTTTGTTTTCAGATATCATCACCGTGGAAGCTGAACTGCCAGTCGAGATAAGTGAGTACAATCGCTAAACCAGAAGCATGCCCCCCCCCCAAGTCGTATGTTTGGCACATTCGTGACCTAAGACATTTTATCAATCAATTGGAACCGCAGCTGTGCATCAGCAGGTTGTTTGCTATTAAATAGCTCAGTGTGACAGGTAAGGAACATTTCAGAAAATGGCAGAGGATGGTACAAATCATCTTATTTGCCATAATATCTTGCATATACAAAAGGTACTAAAATGGCTAAAATCCTTTTCTTTCTCTTGAGCGGTTGCTTGATAAGTGTATCTTGCAATACCTGATTCATAATGGGGTGGGATGGGATCGCAAATCAGGTTTCAGTAGTAGAAGCATCTACATATAGCAGGAGTATGCGAAAATGGCTAATGTAAATATGCCCTTTTATTGATAATGGAGTGAATGGGAAAAGGTTTGGGGTTTCAGAATGCATATCCTCGAAATATGCTATTAACCTTTATTGTTAACCTGTATTGTTAACCTTGACCTCTGACCTCTCAAACCTCTAACCTTCTTGTCATTTGTATTATTATTATTACCATTACTATTATTACTATTATTATCATTATCAAATCATTGTGTACGTTAGTGACCTTATTTGTATATATGCGTAGTTTTCAACATTGTAATTGTATGTGCTGTGTCAGACACCCAAAATCAGCCACGCTGCCTGGGTGGTCTTGTATTGCCGTTGCAATTTGAATAAAATATGCTATTAGCCGCAATGCAAATAGCTGGAATGTGCTGTACTTAGAATGTTCACATTGATAAACATCCGCTGTTTCCGTATTAGTTGTGGATCAGATTCCAGCTGAGGTCACTGTCATCGTTTTTGTGGACTCATCTATCGAGTTCAATGCACCATTTGATCCAAGTCTGAATGACGCATCATCGGAGGAATACAAAAGTTCAGCCAAGGAATTTTTATCCCAGGTGAAACTTACCGTTCCTAATTTATTTATTGACGAAACACGAGTGTGGTTAGTTGATGTTTGAAACTGAACTTAAGATTTTCTATTTTCTTAATCGACAGGTTAAACAACTCTACAATGAAACAAAGGGATTCAGGAATATCAGTGTGGCCAGTTTCGAGTAAGTTGTTATTGTTATCATTAAACCTCTTGCAATCAACACTACATCAAAATAGAGTATATTTGAAGACAACGGTCGGTGATCAAAGAATGCAAAAAACACTTTGAACGATACTAGTACTACATAATTGCTGCAGTTAAAAAAGACGACGTTTTGTTAATATTTATGTTTCAGGCCAGGAATGATGCCCACTACCCCCAGTACCTCTTCGGTCTCTACTGATACTACCACTCTGACGCCCGGTACCCTCACTACCTCTTCCGCCTCTACTGGTACTACCACTCTGACGCCCGGTACCCCAAGTACCTCTTCCGCCTCTACTGGTACTACCACTCTGACAACCAATACCCCCAGTACGTCTTCCGCCTCTACTGGTACTACCACTCTGACGCCCGGTACCCCAAGTACCTCTTCCGTCTCTACTGGTACTACCACTCTGACGCCCAATACCCCCAGTACCTCTTCCGCCTCTACTGGTACTACCACTCTGACGCCCGGTACCCTCACTACCTCTTCCGCCTCTACTGGTACTACCACTCTGACGCCCGGTACCCTCACTACCTCTTCCGCCTCTACTGGGACTACCACTCTGACGACCAATACCCCCAGTACCTCTTCCGCCTCTACTGGTACTACCACTCTGACGCCCGGTACCCTCACTACCTCTTCCGCCTCTACAGGTATTACCACTCTGACGACCAATACCCCCAGTACCTCTTCCGCCTCTACTGGTACTACCACTCTGACGCCCGGTACCCTCACTACCTCTTCCGCCTCTACAGGTATTACCACTCTGACGACCAATACCCCCAGTACCTCTTCCGCCTCTACTGGTACTACCACTCTGACGCCCGGTACCCTCACTACCTCTTCCGCCTCTACTGGGACTACCACTCTGACGCCCGGTACCCCAAGTACCTCTTCCGTCTCTACTGGTACTACCACTCTGACGCCCGGTACCCCAAGTACCTTTTCCGTCTCTACTGATACTACCACTCTGACGCCCGGTACCCTCACTACCTCTTCCGCCTCTACAGGTACTACCACTCTGACGACCAATACCCCCAGTACCTCTTCCGCCTCTACTGGTACTACCACTCTGACGCCCGGTACCCCAAGTACATTTTCCGTCTCTACTGATGCTACTACTCTGACGCCCGCTACCCTAACTACCTCTTCCGTCTCTACTCAGTCTACTACCTTGACGCCCGGTACCCTCACTACCTCTTCTGGTACTACTCAGTCTACTACTCTGATACCCACTACCCTCGCTACCTTTTCCGTCTCTACTGATGCTACTACTCTAAAGCCCTCTGCACTCGCTACCTCTTCCGTCTCTACCAATGCTTCTACTCTAAAGCCCACTACGCTCGCTACCTCTTCCGTCTTTACTAATGCTACTACTCTAAAGCCCACTCCCCTCGCTACTTCTTCCGTCTCTACTGATGCTACTGCTCTAAAGCCCACTCCCCTCGCTACTTCTTCCGTCTCTACTGATGCTACTACTCTAAAGCCCACTCCCCTCGCTACTTCTTCCGTCTCTACTGATGCTACTACTCTAAAGCCCACTCCCCTCGCTACTTCTTCCGTCTCTACTGATGCTACTACTCTAAAGCCCACTCCCCTCGCTACTTCTTCCGTCTCTACTGATGCTACTACTCTAAAGCCCACTCCCCTCGCTACTTCTTCCGTCTCTACTGATGCTACTACTCTAAAGCCCACTACCCTCGCTACCTTTTCCGTCTCTACTGATGCTACTACTCTAAAGCCCACTCCCCTCGCTACTTCTTCCATTTCTACTGATGCTACTACTCTAAAGCCCACTACCCTCGCTACCTTTTCCGTCTCTACTGATGCTACTACTCTAAAGCCCACTACCCTCGCTACCTTTTCCGTCTCTACTGATGCTACTACTCTGACGCCCACTTCGAAACGCCGACGTAACAGACGTCGTACAGTCAACACCACTGTAGTTAGATATGTCGTTAACTACGACTACAAGGAACTACAGAAAGCTGGAGGCATTGATGACGTCATCGATTCCACTGCAATAGTGGAGGCCATCAAGGATATGACTTTGAACGGCGCTCATGCACTTCAAGGATCTTTCGTTCAACACACAAGTCAGGAAGGTACGAAAAAACAAAGCCAATGTCGCCTATTATGGTATACCCTCATAGCCTGGTTATCAAAAAAACATCCTTAGCATTTTTGTACCCCCGTATGCAAGTGCAAACAAATAGTATGTCTTTGAAGTTTCTCACAAAAGGATGCGGGAATAATGTCAACTTTTACTCCCTTTTCTACAGATATTGACAAAGATGCCGTCGACCAAGTTCGGGTCTATCTTAACCAGAGTGGTGAAGATTTGTGCGAATCCAATGTCATAAAATGTCAACTTGGATACGACTGCTCGTCAAAAGAAGCAAAATGTATTTCAAAATGCGATGACGAAAACTACTGCAAGAACAAAGGACAGTGTGTTCACATACCGGACCAGGACGTTTTCTGCAAGTGAGTACCCTAGTGACAGTTTTTGATCAATCTTTACCATGTGTTGTTGGCAGTTTAGTATTTTTAAAAGATTTCTATCTTAAACTAGTAAAAGATTGAATAATTTACGTAACGTGATAGATGTTGGACATCAATAACATAACTCAGTTGGGATTTTTGTTTTATTAAAGACATTGTCTATAGGAATTAATGATGCTGTAATTTGATCACTATACTATGCATACTCCTGATGATTTGCAGTATCTCTTAGTGAACTTGACATTTGGACAAAGTTAGAATATTTACCCTGACTCTTTATTCCTCCTGGCCGAATCAATTTAAAACTTTAGATGGTTTCATTCTTATGTTTCTAAATGTTTCTTTTTTCTTATTAGCTGTAATCATGACCCTGAAGGTTTCTACATGGGAGAGAAGTGCGGATTTTACGCCTCTCAGCCATTGGTGATTGGTTTGGGGGCCGCAGCTGGGGGGCTCTTGTTCATCATCATCCTCAGCCTGTCCATATGCCTGTGTTGCCGACGTAAGAAGAAAACCAGTGTCTTTGAGAGGTACGCGAGAACTTATATAGGCAATGAACCAATGATTGCATGATACCATTTAATAATGGATTTTGTAAGCTTATGTAGTTATTAAACAGTTCTTTTTAATCTAATTGATGTGAAGAGGAGATTAAGTTGACATTTGGACTGTAGTGTGCAATATTTCTTTGTTTACGTTTCTCTCCATATATTTGACATTGTGGCAACCTACATCCCAGCATACATGTAAAAATCCGTACTTATCTATACTTATATTCTTAGTTGTGGCATCGTTTATTTTATTTTATATATCTAATAAGTATTAATGCATTCTTTATATTTCTGTCTAGGCAACACACCCCGGACCACCCATACTGGACACCTGATGAAAAGTTACCGATGACGAAACAGACAGACGACGTCCCTGATGAAATGCCACTATACAGGTCAGGTGCACTGTCTAGACATTCGTGTATCGTTTAATTTCCTTGCTGCATGATTACAACATGTGACATCACAACTATGAAATCCAATGTATCTTGTAATACGCACTGAAAATGAACAGAGTGAATGTCGCGTTTACAAAACTTATGTAGTTGCTTGAAAAACTTTTGTATTAAGTATCTCTGGCCTGGATGTCTAACCCTCATCGACATAGAGTGTATTTCAGTTGCCTCGTATTTGTGTACAAGAAATTGTAGTATAACGTATAGCAATATTTGAGTTGCTCTACAAGTTAGTGTTTTATTGTCTGCCACCAGCTAGTCGTATCTAGTGTATTGTGTTTGCAGGGTCACTGTGTCGACTACAGCATGGCAAACATAGTGCATAGTTTGTTATTCTGTTAAGTTAAACATGCAAATGATTAACCGACAAGCAGATGAACGTGAGAGCTAGAACAGAAGTCATGGCTCTTGGCTGGGTAGAAAACAACTAATATTTTATTATACATGTATAAGGTGGATTTTGTAACGTTCTTTTCCAGCATGGTGAACAAACGACAGAAGTACTCTGACGACAGTTCTGACTCTGAGAAGAACAACCTGGCCAGGGCGTCTCGTCTGTCCAGTCAGGACAACGGTAACCCGTATGCCACGCCCACCAGGGAACGTCCAGCCAATAATAGCTACGGTTATGGAAACCTTCAGACCTTCGGCGGCCGCGACAACCGTGCATTTGATTGGAAGCCGACTGTTAAGAACGTGCCTATCAATCAAGTGAGTACGGCCTCCGAGTTAATAGCATTAGATTTTGGTCTTGTGGCAGTTGCAGTGTTAAAAAGATCAATTTTATAATTTTTCAGAACACATGTACTAAATTTTGCTGTTTGAAATTAATACTTTTGTTGCAATCTAGCAAAGATAAGGGTTGCTAACTAGAGGCTACTGTATCACAATAAAAAATGGCTAAATGACAAACTAATTACAAATTACTAACTTTTAAAACTAATATCATAACCCCTACTAGTTCAAGCAAGAATACCCTGTCTTGTCTCTCTTAACATTGTCAAAACAAGCATGTATTGAGTTAGAGCGAAGTAAAATCTATCTACTTTGTTTTCTTTATTAACGAGACTAAACTTTGCTTCCAACACTATAAAAGAAATTGGGACTTACCCCAAATTTTCGGTTGACTCCATCAACCCTGTTCACGGAATGACCCGACTACTGCAACGTGACGTCAGCGACACGTGATCGCAGCAGCGGGTCATACGTGCCAGATAACTTGTGCCTCCCCCGTCTCTGTTATCTGGCACGTATGACCCGCTGCTGCGATCGCGACGTCACGTTGCAGTAGTCGGGTCATTCCCTGAACAGGGTTGATGGAGTCAACCGAAAATTTGGGGTAAGTCCCAATTTCTTTTATAGTGTTGGAAGCAAAGTTTAGTCTCGTTAATAATGAATTCTACCAACACAGATGAACTTTCATGCTACTTTGTTTTCTATACAGGAGTACAAACTCCCCCGTGCTCGCCTCTCAACCACCAGTACCAACCAGTGGTGATGACCTCACCAGGTCAGTGTTGGTAGCGGTTTATCCAATGGCTGTCTGAATATTTACTGAGAAAACAACTTTATCTTTAGTACCCTTAATAGGTATTAATCGTGATACTACTAAGGAATCAAGACGCCGTTAGCATTGTAATTCATAAACGTAAAACGTAGCCGTCAGTACGTCACTGGTCAATCTAAAAATAGACATTAGTAGGACATTTCAGCAAGCAAGGCACCAGACTGTTGTGGCTGAACTTTTTGGAATTCACGTCATATTACATCATGGTAGCACAGCTTTTCTAACCGAGATGTTTGCTTGTCTGATTTGTAGGTCCACAACTGACTGACTGATAAGGAAAGAACCTTTGGCCGGCTGCCCCCTTGCGTGTCCACCAAGAACTGCACATTGAGAGCGCTGCCGAAAGCATTCTTGTTCAAGATACTTATCGCTTTACATTGAGAACAGAGTAAACCGAAAACAATTCTATTTTATAAAAATATTCATGAATGTATTGCACATTTGGAGTAGTCTATTTCACATATGATATACAGATAGATTTGTTTATACTGCAGCATGTAGAAAGACAAATTATAAAATCTATTCTATGCTGGGCAATATTAGGCTTTCTTGCTAGCCCAATTATGTTTATTGTACATATGGTAATTGTTAGAAAAGGGTTGCTTACTTGTGAGAGAAAGACACTGTAATGAAGACATCTTCGTCAATGTAACGTAGACATAGGTTACCATGTAGCTTCATTATGTAACTTTGCTTTTTGATTGACAGTTATTGATTTAATGATGTTTGTAATAAGATTTTTTTAGTTTTTGATTTCGATTATTCAGGTTCGTAGATTCATGACAAATCAATTATTTTGCATCTAAAAAGTCACTCTAATTCAGATTAATGATCTCAAAAACGGAGCTTCAGACTTCAAGTTTTTCTGGAAACTTTTGAAGCACAGACGTTGATACGCAATCATATGCATGTTGCCATGGCTATTTAGGGACGATGTATTTTCAATCAATAATCTGCCTACACAGAACCGGTGCCTTTTATTGATTAAACATTGTTAATAGGTCCTAAGAAACCTCGTGTCACTATGTTGTATTTTGTATCAGGTCACGTGACCCATAAACATCGCTTGGGAATTATGCGTGTGAACTGGCTGTTATTTGTCTTCGTCATTATACTGATAATGTTTGAAATATTTAAAAAAAGAGAATTACTCTGAGGGGAATGATTTTGAGGCATTTGAAAACGAACGAAAATCTTATTTGTAGAAGACGATTGATCCAAATTGTTTCTTGAGTTAACTTGAGTGTTTCTTTGGATGTGCTGAGTAGTAAATGTCAAAACGCAGACGGATTAATGCTGTAGCCAAATGTGCAAACACACGTCGCGTTGCATTTAATGGCATGTGTATATTTGGTCTTGATAACCTTGATATGATTCCGTGGGTCCTTTGTTCTCACCAAGGGAAAAAGCATCTGTTATAAATTTAAAGACTATGTCCATGATTAAAAGTAGTAACACAAACGAACTCATTTTCCACAGCTCATCCATTCCTGCCTATAGCAATAGTATCCGACTAAATAAAAAAATTAACAGCTTTTCCTGGACAAATTGAAAAGGTTCTTAATAAAAACTGATAATAAGTGGTCGCTTTACTTAAATCGGACACAAATAAGGGCTGGGCTTTTTTTAAATAGAAATTTTGAAGTGTTGCGATGTTGTCAAGAGCAAACTTTCCCAGGAACTTTGACCAGGATCTCAGGCCACTTTTTAACCGTGAATTCGTCAGACGCGACAAATTGTAACACGGCAAGACATCGCGAAAGACTGTGGCCAAATATTCTGCATCTAGGGAAAAAATTCAATCAAAGGACTGCTTTTGACATTCTGGAAGAGAGTACATCAGAGCAAAGTCGTACGAGGGAACTACGTCAAGAACAAGTTACAGAACGATTACTGTTTGACTGTCGCAGATCCCAGAGGGAGTGGAACAGACATGGGTTACACGACGGTCTTGGTTCTCCTGGTAACCATAGTTGGCTTACAGGGTAAGCACTGTTTTGTATCAAATATCTATAATTTTATTACATAGATGTATTTAGTTGAAAAGACGAACATCAAATGCATGACAATCAAGCCAATAAAAAGCAGGAATGTTGCTAGATATGATGGAAGCTTTTCATGTTCTTTCAATCAAAATTTGCTAGTTAGTATTCAGCAACCAATCGTATTATGTCAGCTCACACATCTAGATTTTCATGATAGTCATATCTAAAGGAATAATTTATCTATGAATGGGTTTTTGTGGGAGAACAGATTAGAATGTATTTATGGCTACTTTTGAGCAAAATTTATCATGTTTGATCAACACGCGGCAGGCACAAGTCATTGTTCAAATATGAAACTACAATAGTAAAATGCTTTTAGTAATAGTTACGCCAACCGTACAATATCTTAGGGCTTAATTTAAATCGCTAAAAAGATTTTCAAATGTCGACATATTCATATGTGCGATTTTTATTTAATTATGCATTTGACGAATAAGACATGGCAAAACCTTGGGGGCGAAACTACTACCGGTAAAATGGTTAAGAATTTTGCATTCGAGCAAGGTGCAATTGAAGGCTAAAATAAATCCATGATTATTACTTCATATAAAAACAGTTAGATTATAGTCTATTTTATAAAAGAATAGTGGAGTTTAGTATGGTATAAAGCACTGCTGGTATCTATCTAAAAACATTAACCTAAATGGGACCTAGGTCTGTGTTTAACAGCCATCATCGTTGTCTCAACAGCTCCAACTACAGACACCAATCCTACGCCTGGCACCACCCCTACTCCAGTAGTCACTACTTATACTACTACACCGCCCAGTACCACCCCTAATCCAGTAGTCACTACTTATACCACTCCTACGCCTGGCACCACTCCTACTCCAGTAGTCACTACCGATACCACTCCTACGCCTGGCACCACTCCTACTCCAGTAGTAACTACCGATACCACTCCTACGCCTGGCACCACTCCTACTCCAGTAGTCACTACCGATACCACTCCTACGCCTGGCACCACTCCTAATCCAGTAGTCACTACTTATACCACTCCTACGCCTGGCACCACTCCTACTCCAGTAGTCACTACTGATACTACTGCTACGACTGGCACCACCCCTACTCCAGTAGTCACTACTCTTACGCCTGGCACCACACCTACTCCAGTAGTAACTACCGATACCACTCCTACGCCTGGCACCACTCCTACTCCAGTAGTCACTACCAATACCACTCTTACGCCTGGCACCACTCCTACTCCGGTAGTAACTACCGATACCACTCCTACGCCTGGCACCACTCCTACTCCAGTAGTAACTACCGATACCACTCCTACGCCTGGCACCACTCCTACTCCAGTAGTCACTACCAATACCACTCTTACGCCTGGCACCACTCCTACTCCGGTAGTAACTACCGATACCACTCCTACGCCTGGCACCACTCCTACTCCAGTAGTCACTACCGATACCACTCCTACGCCTGGCACCACTCCTACTCCAGTAGTCACTACCGATACCACTCCTACGCCTGGCACCACTCCTACTCCAGTAGGCACTACTTATACCACTCCTACGCCTGGCACCACTCCTACTCCAGTAGTCACTACCGATACCACTCCTACGCCTGGCACCACTCCTACTCCAGTAGTCACTACCGATACCACTCCTACGCCTAGCACCACTCCTACTCCAGTAGTCACTACCGATACCACTCCTACGCCTAGCACCACTCCTACTCCAGTAGTAACTACCGATACCACTCCTAAGCCTGGCACCACTCCTACTCCAGTAGGCACTACTTATACCACTCCTACGCCTAGCACCACTCCTACTCCAGTAGTAACTACCGATACATCTCCTACGCCTGGCACCACACCTACTCCAGTAGGCACTACTTATACCACTCCTACGCCTGGCACCACTCCTACTCCGGTAGTAACTACCGATACCACTCCTACGCCTGGCACCACTCCTACTCCAGTAGTCACTACCGATACCACTCCTACGCCTGGCACCACTCCTACTCCAGTAGTAACTACCGATACCACTCCTACGCCTGGCACCACTCCTACTCCAGTAGGCACTACTTATACCACTCCTACGCCTGGCACCACTCCTACTCCAGTAGTCACTACCGATACCACTCCTATGCCTGGCACCACTCCTACTCCAGTAGTCACTACCGATACCACTCCTACGCCTGGCACCACTCCTACTCCAGTAGTAACTACCGATACCACTCCTACGCCTGGCACCACTCCTACTCCAGTAGGCACTACTTATACCACTCCTACGCCTGGCACCACTCCTACTCCGGTAGTAACTACCGATACCACTCCTACGCCTGGCACCACTCCTACTCCAGTAGTAACTACCGATACCACTCCTACGCCTGGCACCACTCCTACTCCAGTAGGCACTACTTATACCACTCCTACGCCTAGCACCACTCCTACTCCAGTGGTAACTACTGACACCACTCCTACGCCTGGCACCACTCCTACTCCAGTAGTCACTACCGATACCACTCCTACGCCTGGCACCACTCCTACTCCAGTAGTAACTACCGATACCACTCCTATGCCTGGCACCACTCCTACTCCAATAGTAACTACCGATACCACTCCTATGCCTGGCACCACCCCTACTCCAGTAGTAACTACCGATACCACTCCTACGCCTGGCACCACTCCTACTCCAGTAGGCACTACTTATACCACTCCTACGCCTGGCACCACTCCTACTCCAATAGTAACTACCGATACCACTCCTATGCCTGGCACCACCCCTACTCCAGTAGTAACTACCGATACCACTCCTACGCCTGGCACCACTCCTACTCCAGTGGTAATTACTGACACCACTCCTACGCCTGGCACCACACCTACTCCAGTAGTCACTACTTATACCACTCCTATGCCTGGCACCACTCCTACTCCAGTAGTAACTACCGATACCACTCCTACGCCTGGAACCACTCCTACTCCAGTGGTAACTACTGACACCACTCCTACGCCTGGCACCACTCCTACTCCAGTAGTAACTACCGATACCACTCCTACGCCTGGCACCACACCTACTCCAGTAGTAACTACCGATACCACTCCTACGCCTGGCACCACTCCTACTCCAGTAGTAACTACCGATACCACGACTACGCCTGGCACCACACCTACTCCAGTAGTAACTACTGATGCCACTCCTACGCCTGGCACCACTCCTACTCCAGTAGTAACTACCGATACCACTCCTACGCCTGGCACCACTCCTACTCCAGTAGTCACTACTGATACCACTCCTACACCTGGCACCACTCCTACTCCAGTAGTCACTACTTATACCACTCCTACGCCTGGCACCACTCCTACTCCGGTAGTAACTACCGATACCACTCCTACGCCTGGCACCACTCCTACTCCATTAGTAACTACCGATACCACTCCAATGCCTGGCACCACTCCTACTCCAGTAGTAACTACCGATACCACTCCTAGGCCTGGCACCACTCCTACTCAAGGGGTAACTACTGACACCACTCCTACGCCTGGCACCACTCCTACTCCAGTAGTAACTACCGATACCACTCTTATGCCTGGCACCACTCCTACTCCATTAGTAACTACCGATACCACTCCAATGCCTGGTACCACTCCTACTCCAGTAGTAACTACCGATACCACTCCTACGCCTGGCACCACTCCTACTCAAGGGGTAACTACTGACACCACTCCTACGCCTGGCACCACACCTACTCCAGTGGTAACTACTGACACTACTCCTACGCCTGGCACCACTACTACTCCAGTAGTAACTACCGATACCACGACTACGCCTCGCACCACTCCTACTCCAGTAGTAACTACCGATACCACTCCCACGCCTGGCACCACCCCTACTCCGGCAGTAACTACCCATACCACTCCTACGCCTTGCACCACTCCTACCCCAGTAGTAACTACCGATACCACTCCTACGCCTGGCACCACTCCTACTCCAGTAGTAACTACCGATACCACTCCTACGCCTGGCACCACTCCTACTCCAGTAGTAACTACCGATACCACTCCTACGCCTGGCACCACACCTACTCCAGTAGTCACCACCGATACCACTCCTACGCCTGGCACCACACCTACTATAGTAGTCACTACTGATACCTCTCCTACGCCTGGCACCACTCCTACTCCAGTGGTAACTACTGACAGCACTCCTACGCCTGGCACCACACCTTCTCCAGTAGTCACTACTGATATTACTACAACGCCCGGTACCACTCCTAATCCTGCAGAGAAACCCAGTAAGTCTAATTATACTTATATTGGGTATTTGTGTGTTTTTGTATTGTAGATGCTCACTCTGCATTTATGATGACATTTAAATAGTTTCGCTAGTTATTTGATATATATTGCAATTATGTATTATAACATGAATTTAGTTATCAAGTATGATCGTAATAATGATGATAAATTCATTGCTATAAGAGCACTTTCAGCAAATTGCACAGCTTGATCTCACTTCCTCTCTCTCCTTATTTATTTCTTCGTTATCTGTTTTTTTGTCCAGAAATGCTCGTTGAGAATTGTTTTTGCGCGTACTTTTGCACGAAAATGCTATGTAAAGAATTACTCAACAAGGATAAGTTTTTTTACATATGTATCGCTTGACTCTAAGAGGTAAGTGGAAATTTCCTTTGGTGTCAGAGACGCAGGCAATACAGGTTGGAAATGAATGTGCTATCATCATATCACCCATAATCTCCAGGCTAGTGGTGTTTGTATATTCAGTACAACATATAGGTCCCAGTTGATCACGACCCTATCGATTTCTGTACCCAGGAAATTCAGATAATTGTGAGATAATTGTTGAATGTATGTTGTTATTTCAGATATCATTGTGGATCCAGAGCTGCCAGTTACAATTAGTGAGTAGAAAAGTAAAGATTTGCGATGTAAGGAATATATAAATATATATGTAAATTTAGATAGATAGATAGATAGATAGATAGATAGATAAATAGATAGATAGATAGATAGATAAATAGATAGATAGATAGATAGATAGATAGATAAATAAATAGATTGATAAATAGATAGTACAGCTCCAGTTGATTCACTCTTTGACGCTTTACCAGACCTCGTAAATCAAATGAATGAAGATAGAAATTCAGATAAAGCGATAATTCGCACCTTTAAGATGCTTAAAGAAAATACTATTTACCTCAAAGATACAATGCACACTGTTAAATAACTAATGAATGCGCTTTGCTCTCTTTCTAAAATAGAATAAAAGATAGTTATCCCCGTATGTACATGTACTCAATAGCTTGTTTTCTTGTCAAAACTACAGTTTGATTTTTTTCTCAACAGATGTAACTCAGATCCCATCAGTTGTCATTGTCATCGTTGCTGTCAGCTCTTCTATCCAGTTCCAAACGCCATTTGATGACGAGCTCAATGATCCATTGTCACATACATTCATAGACTTTGCTGGTGACTTTATATCAGAGGTGAGAAATGTGTTCGTAATTTTGTATTATGTGGATAGCTTCACCAAGTTAACAGTTAATTATATTTAATCATATGATCAATTTACTATTTCAAATTTCGTTGTGAAATAAGAGCATTGTTATAATGCCATTCTGCATAGTATGGATGACGACAATAATTGACATTGCCTAATTTGAAGACTAGGCATAACTTATTGAACTTCTCGTTGTTTTGGATTAAGCTAACACGTCCATGATCTTACCGACAGGTAGAGCCACTGTACAGTGGAACGGAGGGCTTTCAGGGCATAACTGTGACCGGTTTCGAGTAAGTCTGTTAAACGTTATCAGATCCTTTTAAAAGTATTTTGTAAGTTTAAAGCAATCATGTCTGATTTAATTAGATTTCATATGGAACACCTCGTTTCTTCATTGTTGTGTGATATTTATAGTATTTGACCAATTTCTTTGGAATAAAATACTTCAAAAACACCAAACTTTCCATGGTGAACCAGTCGATGATATGATGTATTCCAAGGGAATTTGAAAATGCGTTCCAAGGGAATTTGAAATGGCATCCGCATATATGTAAATGCACAACATGAATGACTACATCACCAAATGCCAACGCACAATTGTCCTTTTCGGATATTTCTAAACAAGCAAGTACCCATTTTTCTTGAAAATCTGTTTTAGGCCTGACAACAAACCAAGCAAGAAACGTCAGGCCATGAGCGATGTCACTGCACTGTGGTCAACTATGAGGTAGATTTCGACTACAAAGAGCTACAGAAAGCTGGCGGTATTGACAATGTCATCAGCTCCACTGGAATCACAGAGAAAGTCAAAGATGGAACATTGACTATTGATGGAAAAAGTGCACTTGCGGGATCTTCCGTACAGTACACAAGTCAATCAGGTAAGGAAAGACAAGGATTGGTATTTATATAAAGGGAATTTTCAGGTTGGTAGAACAAAGGATATTTGGAGTTTCTTTTAACACAACCAGGTAATCTCACCTGCTGACGTTTGGGTGTCTGTCAGACACCTTCTTCAGAGCTTCTGACTGGAGTACTGCTTCTCACAGCTATAAGTAGCCGAAGTAGGTGCAGCGAGCGCAGACGCAGACGCATTCGTTGGATTAAGGAGGCAGTATGGATCAGGAAGTCATCACCAGTGATGAACCGAGACGAGGGGGGATACAAGCTCAGCCACATTTGGGATTACGCTCTCGCCGCAAAAGCGCGACCTACTTCGGCTACTTATAGCGGTGAGAAGCAGTACTCCAGTCAGAAGCTCTGAAGAAGGTGTCTGACAGACACCCAAACGTCAGCAGGTGAGATTACCTGGTTGTGTTCAAAGAAACTCCAAATATCGGAATTTTCCATGTTGTCACATTCCTTTGGAGCTACATTACTTTTCGTTAAATGCTCAGTATTGCAATGACAGCGTCAAATATACACTTATAGAATATGATGTAAGCCAGGGAAAATTACTGATGGTGGTTCTTACTAACTATGTTGAAACGACGCGCTATGATGCTATGATGCTGAAACACAACTAGCATTTACTCCTTCTTTTCAGATCTTGACAAAGAAGCAGTCGGTAAGGTGCTGGAACAGATAACTGAAATTGAGGGAGGGTTGTGCTCAGTAGTACAATGTCAACCTGGATACAACCTAAGCTGCTCATCACCAGCCGACGCTACATGTATTTCAATATGCACTGTTGACAAGCACTACTGCAAAAACGATGGGCGATGTGTTCACGTACCAGGCCAAGACGTGTTCTGCAAGTGAGTACCCAATTAATATTTAGTTGTCAAAGTTTAAATAAATCTGACCTAACATACCATGTTTCAAAAACGTTTATGATAATTGATTACTATTTACGATTTCTAAATGAAATGTTATATTTTTTTTAACCATTGGCAAATTAACTTTCAGGTCATGAAGAACATCTAAAATATTTACAAATAGTGAAACAATGTTGTACCTTAATGAGTCGTATGCACTATATTCATAATTATTGGTTTTTAGCAAGAGGGGCCAATATGTGATTTATCCTAAATCTCAGCGCCCCACAAGTCAACATAATTATGGTTTTGCTTTGTTTTGTTTGCTAATCGTTACATTTTGTCATTGTTAGCTGTGACGCTGACCCTAACGGGTTCTACATGGGAGAGAGGTGCGAGTTCTATGCTTCACAACCATTGGTCATCGGGTTGGGAGCCGGAGCTGGGGGGCTTATACTCATCATCATCATCACCCTGTCCATCTGTATTTGCTGCCGACGTAAGAAGAAAGAGGGTGATTTTGAGAGGTACGCAAGTCATATTTTGGCAGTGTAAATATATGGTACGTCACAATGTTTCTTATGAGCATATGCAGTAACTTCAAGTTCTTTTGATTTCCAATATGTTTGAAAAATTAAAATTTTGACTGTAGTGTACAATATATTTTTGTTTATTTTGCTTTTGATATGTCCATGCCTGTCTACATTCCTATACTCGTACTATCATGTATCTGTACTCACTTATATTCATGTACATATGTAATGGCATTGTTAAACTTTCTTTATAATATAAGTAGTAGACGATTCTACGTATACATGATTTTTTGTCTAGGCAACAAACGACAGACCATCCTTACTGGATACGGGAAGAAAAGGCACCAATGACAAAGCAAACTGACGACTGGCACGATGAAATGCCGCTGTACAGGTGGGCTAAGGATTTTAACTTTTATAACAATTGCCTGTCCTATCATTTGAAAGCAAACCTTACAGTACTACATATGTTAAAAGTTAGCAAACATGCAATGTTCCACTGAAAATGATATAGGTTGTTTTTAATTGGCAAAGTATCTGTATACACGAGAATGCAGTATTTGCATTGCTTTGCTCTCCCAGTCTGTGTTGTAGTGTTTGTCACTAACCAGTCGTATCTTAAGCATTGTGTTTGCAGGGTCACTGTGTCGACCAAATAATGGCTAGTCACTTAACTATGCTACAAATTATTAACTGGTTAGCTGATAAACTTGAGAGCTAGGAACAGACACTATATTATGCTGTCCATTAGCCTCCACCAGGCCCTCTTACAGGCGTATGGATCGTAGAATTCGGCAGAAAAATGACTAATTAGGCAGTAGAGTAGATCTAGAGTCAGTCCACGGTGAAGATCACATTTCACCCGCGTGGATCCTAGGGATATGTCGGTAGGTTCTTTGATGTCCCTGGCAAATATTCTCCCTATAGCCGGCGTTCTTAGCCTGGTAGAGACTACTGTATGAGTGGGACTTGAAACAGGAGAAGAAAGAAGTACTGTTTTTGTCACCCTTTCCAGTATGGTAAACAAACGGCAGACGTATTCTGAGGATTATACTTCTGGTTCGGGGAGGAACAACTTGGCCAGGGCGTCTCGTGTGTCCAATCAGGGCAGTGGTTACACGTACATCACGCCCACAGGAGAACGCCCAGCCAATAGCAGCCACGGTTACGAACATCTTCGGAACTTCGGCGGCCGCGACAACCGTGGTTTTGATTGGAAGCCGAGTGTTAAGAACATACCAACTAATCAGGTAAATGTGAATGGTCTACACAGGGTGGGCAGCACATAGTGACTGCGTTATATTTTTGTTTTCTTTCTTTTCTTCCTTTATCATCTTTCCCTTTCTCTCCTCAGCTTTCTCTCCTTTTGATTATTTCATTCATAACAAACTTTCTTGTTAATCTCCATGGTCATTTTTATTTTGGCCTGGAACCTGTAGCTCTAGTCAGTCGCTCTAAAGCTTACAACTACTGCTTGAATTATTTCGTATACTTTCATATACAGAAAGCTATAGCGCGGAAATTTTGTACTGTCTATAGTTGGATATCGATTAATATACCAATCATATGGCTATATCGTTTTATATGTGTTGAATGTACGTTTTTCACTTCAAGCGGTAAAGGGGTGGTCTTATAATTATAGTGATTGTGCTTTCAAGACTACAGTGCCTTCATTGTGAAATATGATGATTGGAACTGACAAGCACTTCAAACTCGCGAGTTTGCAATGCTAAGGGTATTCTAGTACCTGGAACAATCAGTGAAATATTCGATGTAATTCTATCATACCCTGACTCTGTATCTGTCTACCTAGGTCAATACATATACAATGCTATGCAAAAGAGAAGCCGTAATGTGAAACTTAGCATCCATTATC
Source organism: Branchiostoma lanceolatum (assembly GCA_035149815.1). Classification (NCBI taxonomy): domain Eukaryota; kingdom Metazoa; phylum Chordata; class Leptocardii; order Amphioxiformes; family Branchiostomatidae; genus Branchiostoma; species Branchiostoma lanceolatum. The sequence continues at coordinate 12,731,072 of CM068880.1, forward strand.
TTCTGGATCAAGTAATGATACACTAGTACACTGGTATAAATAGTCCGTAGTTGTGAATATTCCATGTTATTTGCCATACATTGTACCTAATGCAATTGTTGTGTAATAAACTTGACTTTGACTCTGTCCCTGCAATTAAAAAGAGTAACAAATACGTATTGAAATTTGTATCAACATTTTCTCATTTACTTCATCACAAACAGGAGTACAAACTTCCCCGTGCTCGCCTCTCCACCAGTAACAACCAGTGGTGATGACCTCAACAGGTCAGTGTTGTTAGCCTAGCAGCCAATGAATGTGTCAATATTTACTGAGAAAACAATGTAGGCATCGACACAACAGAGGAAGCTAGACGTCATCAGCATTCTACTAGTAATTTGTTACATAGTGTAAAACATAACCGTTGTTGATGTACATACAAACGTACTTTGGTGACCAAACAGTACTATGCATCTCACCATGCACGTATGTAATGCTGGCAGGCGTGGCTGAATTGTTTGATATTCATAAGAATGTTTAGACCTTAGAACTAGTAGTAGAAGTGATACGTCAAATTCAACCTGTTGATTTATTCAAAAGCTTGAAATTAGATTAATTCATTTGTATTTGCATGTTTGTAAGTATAGTTGTAGTAGATCGTACAAAAGTAGCTGTACTTTTGTTGTGTCGATATAGATTGCTCATTATCACTCAAAATGTTTGAGTATGATAACACATCTATTCTTACAGGGATGTTTAACAAAGCTAGGACCACAACACTTAGCCATTGCCAGTCTGAATATTTACAAAGAAAACAAATTTATCTTTATTACTTTTAATAGGCATTTATCATGATAATACTGGGAAAAACGTCATCATCATTGTGATTTGTAAACTGTATATTATATCATAGTCATAAATGTACAATGATGTAGACACTAGGGTGACAGCATTTGAAATGCATCTCAGCAGAACGCTTACAGTTGCGGCTGTATTGTTTGACATTCATGTCCCTCAAAATGTTACATCATGATAACACCAAAATGTTTACATGATTGGTTTTTAGGTCCACAACTCTGACAGATATGAGATGGACCTTTGACCTGTTGCCCTCTACCGAGTCCTCTATGAACTGCACCATGAAGGCGATGTTGAAAGCATGCTTGCTCTGGTTACAAATCTAGCTAGCGCTTTACTCTGAGGAAAAAGTAAACTTAAAACAAACTTCTATTTTCCTATGCTGTTTGAATAAGTTCAAAATAGGTTTGTCATTGTATTACACTTTTGGGTAGTTTATATCAGATATAAGATAGGCATATTTGTTTTAACTGTTGCTTGTAGCCAAAAAATTAACTACGTAGTGTCAGCATTTCTTGTTAGCCCAATCACGTGCATTTTACATATGGACGTTGCTAGGAAGAGTTGTTATAAAAACAATATCGTTATGTGACGTCGTTCATTATCTGCCATTTCTGAATGACAATTAGTGATGTTTGTCATAGATTTTGAAATGTACAACGTGAACACAGTAAACTTATTCTGTTTTACAATTCTTATCTTCATTTTTACTTAGATTGCACTAATTGTAAAATGCGACAAAAAATGGCTCATCTAGGTTGAAAAATCTGTAGGAGCATGTGAGCTTTTGTTGGAGATGCATGGTAATTTTGTGTTCGTATGCCAATATAAGCCAACAATGATACCTGGACATGCAGAAAGACATGTAAGATTGGATACGATAAACGTTGGCAGTAGAAACAATAAACAGTACATTTTAATTAAACGCTATTCTAACAAAACTTGTCGTCTAAATCTGTGAGATAGTTCCATGATGGAAATGAAAATGCTACTGTGTGCATGATTGTGTTTCTTGAGAGAAATAAAAAGCTTAGGTGCCGATAGTGACAGCTATGTTTGTCTCTGGAATAATCAATGTTATACAAACTTGCAGCTCAAACTGAGTGATTCAAACCTTTACAAACATTGTATTATACGGCACAGATAAGATAAGCAAAAGAAAAAAAACAACTTCCTAACACCTGTGGAGTACAGAACAATAACATAGACCCATACATCACGTGAAGGTGACAAACCGTGCCTATATGATCAAATAGAAAGGGTACTGTAAATGCAGAAATATTTGCGGGTATTTGATTTCACGGTAGGGAGAAAATGGAGTGTTCGCGGTGGTTTTGAGACAATAGTAGCTCTAGTCACACAAAGGAACGGCTTTTCGCAGTGGTTTTAAGTTCGCGTGTTTGAGTAACTGCTTTTTTGGCGTTAAGTTCGCTGAGTTCACCGGGAAAACCTCGAACATAAAACCCCGTGAACTTTTCTGCATTTACAGTATTTTGCTGATGAAAAACTAAGAATATGGCCTTGTGTAATTATAAGAGGATGCGGTAGTGTTCTGGCCTTTGTATCGATGGAGTGTCCCTTACGAGTACATTAGAATAGCTGCGTGATGTTCGTGATGTACGCTCAACCCAGGCAGGAATGAAGTATGAAATCACTACATTTGTAGACGGAGATCTGTATTGTACTGTGTGCTGCTCATTGTACCTGCCGGCCACGAAAGTATTCTCTCTCTGTCCTCTCCCTACCTTGAATCTCGGCTCCAGAATCTGGTACATGGTTTCTCTTTTATGTATATTACCTTCTATCCGCCTACGTTACTATTTCTTAGAAAAAGTAATACACTCTTCTTCTGTATCTTCTCTGTCCGACTAGTAGTCCTGCACGTAGTGGACAATCCCCAGAAATGGTGATGTCCATCAGAAAACATACCCGGCCCCCTGGACAGAAGGGTCATTATTTCTCACCGGGTCATTTACCCAGGCCACCCTCCGAGGAAACAGTATTGGTATACACTCATTTTTCTTAGATCATATTAGTCCGGACGTCACTCAAAATAAATCTTGGAATGTGAAGTAAACTCAACCATATTGCAATACAGTACAGTGCTACTGCGCCCTGTTACACTTGCTTTAATACCCCCATTCTTCTAAGGCGGCGGCCTCACCGCGCTCTCTCTGCGATCTTAAATTAATCATAGCGCTAAAAAAATTCCGTCATATTTTTGCACTTTGCATGACATTCCAATCATTAAATCAAGGGTAACACAAATTAATCTTAGGTCGCAGCGAGGTCACAGTGAGAGCGCCGTCTTGTGATAATCTTGTGAAATGGGGGCCTAAAGAAAGGTGCCACCATGTTGTGTTTGTAGTTCTGAGTCACGTATCGCAGTTACGTTGCTGGGAAGGTGTTGGAGTCAAGGGCTGTATGTCTTTGTCATTTTACTGATAACGTTCTAAAGCCCTTCATAGAAACGTCTTGTTTAAACAGAAGTACACCTTAATTAGAATATAAAGCGAGTAATAGTCACATAGGTGTTGAATAGGTGAGGAAATTTCCTCTAACGTTTCCTCATGCGTAATCCACATTTGTCAAACTATCAGCATTATCTTGGAGGTCAAATGTGAAAATAAACACCACTGTGCACAGAAGGACTAGTGCTGCCAGTCAGCACAACGTAAGTATGTCGCTAAGGGCCCTTTGGTCGAACTGAGTGATTAACACATTCTTGCACAAATAAAACCATGGTTGCGAACTTTCTCGATGACGAAACCACCCCCTGGACGCTCACAAACACAACAAGAAACGCGTATAACACGTACAGCAGTTTCAGAAGTCAAGATCACAATTTCCTGGTACGACTGGACAGTACGAACGTTTGGATACTCAGGACTTGTGACAGCCTTTCTCTTTGGGAACAATTTTGTGAACTTCAACAAAAATTGTTTGTCGGCAAGCAGTTTTCTGAAGACTGGAAGTCATCATGGATTCCATGGTTGTGTCCCTTCTCCTGCTAGCTGCCGGGACCCTTCACGGTAAGTTCATGTCTTCCCTCATTCTTAGAAATGTCTTACTTTTGCCTTCTTGGTATCGATATACATTTGGTAGATATTATATGCCATAAAGCAGACCGTAGCTTCAAAGTATCATGCTCATGTGCGAATTCGAAGCTGCTTGACTTTCAAATATTTGGCTTGAGGCCAACGCCAAGAAAAGCAGGCGTTACGTTTACCATTGTTTGCTATAATCCTGTTTTAAGATATCAGGATTACTGTTTCTAGTATGGATTAAGAGTACAACAACAAACGGATCATGACGACACGGTTAGTAAAAGCAAAACATATTTTCTCTTACAACCTGGAGCGAAATAGCGTTAGTATGGAAATTGTGTAACATGTCATATAAAAAATGATGTATGCTAAAAAGTATAAATAAGTGAAAATGCTGCTTTAGTTTCCTCCACATCTTTACAACACGATAGATAGACACAAAACTAAATCGTCATGACAAGGTAAAATAAAAATCGGTCTCATAAGGACGTCGTTTCAAGGATGGCTATCGTATACGTATTTGATTCGGATAACATATGGATCTATCTCGTGTGCGATGTTTGATGCTTTTTCATTGTCATTGAATTATAAACGAAATGTTGTATGATCCCGGAGTACCACATTAAAAGCACTTTGTTAGTAGTGATTTGATTTCTACGACCCCATACTCCCACACGCACCATGTTTATCAGTAACTTTGCAAACCAAAGGGTGTGAACAATAAAGCTTTCAAATCTGTCGTTGACAAATTACAGCACCTGCAACTACAGCAACTACAACAAGCACCAGCACAACTTCCACCACTGTCAGCACCATCCCTCTTTTAACTACAGCTACTACAACGGGCAGCATCACCACTCCCTCGGTTGCAACTGTTACAATGAACAGCAGCACCTCCCCTTCAATAACAACTGCTACAACAACGGACAACAGTACTCTTGCTTTAATAACAACTACAACAACAGGCGGCAGCATCTCACCTTCAACCACACTTACTACAACAGGCAGTAGCACCACACCTTCAACTACAGCTACTACAACGGGAAGCATCACCACCTCCTCAGCTACAACTACTACAACGGACAGCAGCGCCCAGCCTTCAACAACAACTGCTACGACAACGAACATCAGTACACTAGCTTTAACTACATCTACTACAACGGGCAGCAGCACCCCACCTTCAAATACAACTACTACAACGGGCAGCAGCACCCTACCTTCAACCATAATTACTACAACGGGTGGCAACACCCCAGCTTCAACTACAGCTACTGCAACGGGCAGTAGCACCCCGGCTTCAGCAATAACTACTACAACGGGTAGCAGCACCCCACCTTCAACTACAACTACTACAACGGGCAGCAGCACCCTACCTTCAACCATAATTACTACAACGGGTGGCAACACCCCAGCTTCAACTACAGCTACTGCAACGGGCAGTAGCACCCCGGCTTCAGCAATAACTACTACAACGGGTAGCAGCACCCCACCTTCAACTACAACTACTACAACGGGCAGCCCAGATTTACCAACAACGACAACTACTGCTACAACAAGCAGCAGCACCCCACCTTCAACCACAATTACTACAACGGGTGGCAGCACCCCAGCTTCAACTACAACTACTACAACGGGCAGCAGCACCACACATTCAACTACAACGGACAGTAACACCACAGATTCAACTACAACGGACATTAGCACCGCACATTCAACTACAACTACTACAACGGACAGCAGCACCCCTCCCCAAGCTACAACTACTATAACGGACAGTAGCACCACACATTCAACTACAACGGACAGCAGCACCCAAGCTTTAACTACAACTACTACAACGGGCAGCAGTACTCCTTCTTCAACTACAACTACTGCTACAGCGGGCAGCAGCACCCCAGCTTTAACTACAACTACTAAAACGGGCACAAACAACCCTCCTTCAACTACAACTACTACAACGGGCAGCAGCACCCCTTCCTCAGCTACAACTTCTACAACGGGCAGCAGCACAACCACAAGTAGTCCTGGTACCTCCATTCAAACGACTGACAGCACTACTAAAACCACATCTGCAACGACTAGGACAACCACTACCACAACTTCTTCTGCCGTCTCCACCACCAACAAGGTAGAAGAATATACCACAAAAAAAGACGCACAAACTACACTGAAGCCGACAACCCCGAAGATTACAATTCCTCCAAAGGGTAAGGATCGCCTTATGTTTCACATTGTTTTAAGCAAAAGGGATGCAATTTTCACGTTTAAATGTTTTCTTTGTCATGCAGGGTCTTTAAGATATTCTAAAGTTTCATTTTGGCTTAATAGTTTAAAATATACTTCCAGTGTATGCAGATGATCTAATCTCAAAAATTGGCTGAAATATTTTTGGGTTCTTGTTTTCATATAGCATCTTCTGAAGCTTTAAAGTTGAACAGTTGAGCGCGAGTTGAAATGGGAAAGGTAATGCAATGCCGATGACAGATCGATCTTTGTTCTAGATCCAGAAAAGCCATCAAAGATCGTTGCCTTTCAACTGAGCCTTGGTGGTGATTTCACGCATGCGCTGAACAGCAGCGAAACACTAGAGTACCAAGAGCTAGAGAGAGACTGTGTTAACGAGGTAAGTTGAATTTTGTATAAAAAATAACTACTTTAGTATATTTGGATCTGCGTGGGCGGTATAACCACCCTTTAGTATAACACACCAGCTTCTGTATCTGTATAGCTGTTATAAATGCCATTCGGCTTAACACACCAGCTTCTGTATCTAAAATTTATATCAAATTTTAATTCTGTATTTAATACACCAGCTTCTGCATCTGTATAGTTGGTATAATCACAATTCGGTGTAACACACCAGCTTGATCGATAACTAAGATTTATACGTAGAAATCAGGATCGTAAGGAGTTTTTTTTGTTCATCTCTCTTCAAGAGTCTTGTTTAGTGAATACATAATAATATATAATAAACTGTAATATATATGAGATACAGACAGTGCAAGTATACACTACAGAGAGGAGACAACTGTTTCTAGTTGATAATGATTGCCAGAGTCAAGTGCAATTGCTAAGGAAAGTTTCTTGCACTGGAGTTTGTACATAACAGGTCGAGTATTATTGAGCTATCGGTCCAGGACAGAACGTGAAAACAGTGTTCAACAAAAGCAGTGCAAAATAAAATGCATTTTATCTGAAAATGTCCCAAATTCGAAGCAGAAAGAAACAGATTATTCACGAATGTATATGATATCTCTAAAAGATTTTCTAGACTAAGAAATACACAGAAACTAATATTCCTTTTGAAATCATCCGACCCACTCATCATTGAAAGTGTGGGACTTTTTATTTCCACTGCTTTCAAAGAAGAAATCAAACCCCGCATTAGTACCGTAGATATAGAAACTTATTGTAGACTAGTAATTTAGTTTGATCTTGTATCACATGTATGCCTTATGTTTGTACTTCGACATTGTTGTCAACATACAATTAGCCTACGGACATGAATTTGCAATAAACTTATTATTATTTTTACAGCTGACTACATTGCACGCAGAACAAAGAGGATTTCAGGGTGTCCTTATCCTAGGTTTCAGGTACAACAGATATTTATGTTGCTGTGATATACTATTTGTGCAATTATGAAACGTTTTGTTTGCTATGCTGCCTTGCATTCCTTTACCCTTTTTCAAGTAGTTGAGAAAATATAACCTTTACTAGTTGAATCCCTCCTTATGTCTAGTCAGGCCCAACGCTCGTTCTCATTTAAATGTACACATTTTGTAACTTCAGTTACCGTTTGAAGTAAGACGTTCCTAACATTAAGATGCCACATATAAGGTGCCAAACTGTTGTTTCTAAAAGCCAGAAAAGTCTTAAGTCCACAGTTTGGCACATTATATGTGGCAAATCTTAATGTCAGGAACGTCTTACTTCAAACGGTAACGGAAGTTACAAAATGAGAACGAGTGCCAAGCCCAACGCTGCATTCACGGCAACATGGTTCTTTCTCTGCTGTCAATTGTAACAATCTTTATATATCTACATATTCATATCTATCACGAACAACAGTCGTATACGTATCTTTAAATTAGTAGAAATGTGCTGCTAGCTTTTCTGGCCATTTTTACAAATTCAGTGGATGTTTAAAAGAGCATATTAAGTCACTATGTCACTCCAAGCTAGACGTTGTGTCCTTGGGAAATGCACTTTGTAAAACTTCACCCAGGTGCAAAAATGGATACCTGACTTCGGTTGGGGAGGTCAGAAGCGGCTGAAGCAGAAGATTGGGCTCCGCCTTCCAATACTGTGCCCTAGTCATAGTGGACAACAACCCACAGCCCATACGGCCTATAAAAGGCTATGGGACTAGCTTTAACTTTACTTTTATGTCACTATCTCACAGATCCGGCAGTATTGCCGTGAGGTATATCGTCATATTCGAGAATGCGAACCTGGAGTCGAATGAGGACATCACAAGTGAAGTCGGGGCCCTGATTCAAAATGGAAACGTCACCAGCATCGGGGAATACGTCATCAATCAAACTTCATTTCGGGAAATAGACCTAAGTGTTCAAGGTATCCATTGATTTTTCATAAAATTCTGTTGTTAATTTGATGTTAAGTTTTTCTGGTTTCGACTGCAATATTATCCGGAAAAACCTAATCTTTTATTCCGGAATCTACATTCGCACACTATCCATAATGTTTTTATTTTGTTTTAATATGCAAAAGAGCCAAGATCCATTAATGTAATTACCTTCAACAAGAAGGCTATGTTTTCGGTAGCGTCTTTGAGTGTTTGTGTGTGTATAGTATGTATGTAATACTATGTGGTTGAACAACATAACATAATAAGATATGAATGGATTGTCTTGATATTTAAGATGTATGTAGGTCTTGATGAGACATAGAAATGACTATATTTTGGGTCAACTAGCAAATTGTTACCGTACTGCAGTGGAACGTCCGGTGTTGCTATCTAGCTACTGATGACGCTGTTATTGATTTCTTCTTCCAGACATCATTGAAACGGTTGGTCAGGACGACCTGTGTCATGGTGGGTGCACGGGTGGTAAATGCAACCTGAGAAAAGCTTACGGAGTCTTGTTAACTGAATGTGTATGCGAGGACAACCATTGCAAAAATGGCGGACAATGCCATTATGACGACGGACCTAAGTGCAGGTAAAATTACTTTTGTGTCTTAGTTTTCCATATGTCTGTGCCTGTGTGTGTGTGTGTGTGTGTATGGATAGTGTTCCGCACCAAGGACAGGTATAGGTGTAGGTTTGTGTGTGTGTGTGTCTCTTTGTGTGTGTGTGTGTGAGTGTCTGTGTGTATGGATAGTGTTCAGCACCAAGGACAGGTATAGGTGTAGGTTTTTGCGTGTGTGTGCGTGTGTGTGTTTGTTTGTGTGTGTGTATGTGCGTGTGTGTTTGTGCGTGTGTGAGTGCATGTGTGGATAGTGTTCAGCACCAAGGACAGTTTGTTGTGTGTGTCAGCGCGTGTGTATCTGATTGTACGCAATCATCAATGTTTATTATAATGAGGAGCAAAACAACCATGGTTTTGTTACATCCAGGTGCGAAGATGACCCTACCGGCTTCTACATGGGAGACAGGTGCGACTTCTACGCTTCTCAGCCATTGGTCATCGGGGTGGGGGCCGGAGCGGGAGGCCTTTTACTCATCATCATCCTCACCCTGTCCATCTGTCTGTGCTGCCGAAGGAACCAGGAAGAACATGATATTGAGAGGTAAGTATGAAAAACGTCTTTAATCAATTTAGATGGAGTTATTAATGTTAACCTTCTATGATAACAAAGGAAATCGTCAACAATTATACTGCAGGGTGAAGATTATTGATGATTAGTACATGCCCATATAGTCATACTCTGTCGTCAGTTAGACAAAACTACGTAGGCGTTTTTTGATATGTTAGTATCTAAATTGCATGCCAACATATCATAGCCCGTTATACAACAATTTGAAAGTTGTATAAATGCTTCTTTTACTTTCTTTAGGCCACCATTGCCGGACAACACCTACTGGTCACTTTACGAGACGATGTCTGTGACGAACAAGATTGATGACACCCCTGATGAGACGCCGCTTTACAGGTAAGTAAATGACACGCATGTTGACTTATTAACATGTTAACAGGACTTCCCGAGATGCTACTGTAGTTATACGTTGTAGCAGATTGGGACAGCTATTAACCACCAAGATACAAACAGATATGAATTAATGACAATGTCAATTAACTTTATTGCATATTCATGCCCAACATGGACTAAATGCATTAGGTAACATAAAGTAAAAGAGAAGGAGTCTCTTCTCTCTTCTTGAAACATTTGTACACAAATTCACATAGTTTTTCAATTATGTCGTAGTTTTTAGATTACATGCTACATGTGAATGACTCTTTATTTGTAAGATGCACTTATTTCTTGTCTAGTTGCATGGAACTTACAAGGGATCTGCGCATGTCTTCGTATAGTGAGCATTCTAAAATGAAATGTATTTCATCTTCTATACAATCATTGTCACAGAATTTGCACTTTCTGTTATTTGGTAGAGTCTTTCTTACATAAATACATGACCTATAAAAACTGAATAAAACAGATGTAGACAATTCTTTTTTTAGTTCCAGTGAAATATTACTTTTCCCCAAATTTCAGCCTGGCAAATAAAAGGCAGGTCCACTTTGACGACACTTCCGGTCTGGAGAAGAACAGCATGACCAGAACGTCTCAACTGTCCAATCAGGACCAGGGACGTGTCAAATATCAGGTGTCAAGTTACGCCACGCCCACCTCGGAACGTCCGACGACAACCAATCACAGCTTTCTTCACGGAAGCCTTCAGACATCGGGTGGCCAGGAGAATCTTGTACACGGAGGAAGGCCAAGTCTCGGGAATTTGTCGACTGGTCAGGTGAATATCAACGTTCATTGTATACACGCTTTAGTATTTCGATTTCTATCTCTTTCCATGTCTTTCTTCGTCCTTTTTTCCCTTTTTTAATTTTTTTTCAAAACATGTCTATTTTAGCCTGGGTGCCATCCTATTTCTACCGGGGCTCCTACATTCGCTGAATGTAGGAGCCCTGGTAAAAAATTGGATGGCACCCTGGCTAGTCTATTACACATTTCTATCATAAAATGTGATGATTAGGTAACTTAAGAGATTTAGATTTTTTTTTCCATTTCTTTGCATGCAGGATTTCGAACTTCCCCGTGTCCGAGTATCAAACAGTAGCAACCAGTGGTGAACTATTAACCAGGTCAGTTTGTCTAACCTCTTATCGAATCAATATGAAAGTGTTTGCAAAGTAGGTGAAAAGCTTTTCTCCATAACAATAGGTGTTTCAGTACTTACAAAAACAACAGAACATTGTCTGCATTATGGAGACATCATCAACTGTACAATAAGGGTTTAGATGTACAGATATAGCCACCATTGATGTTCAGAGCTATACAATCAACCACGATTTAAGATTGATTTAAGAATTTATCGGCAAGGAAATACATAAACTGTCTTCTTGTTGATATATCACATTCGCATTGAGATGCTTAAAATACTAAGTCACAACAATGGTCACCGTCAGCTTTGCTTCCTTTGTTTTCAGGACAAGGACATTACCCTGACTACCAGTACCATCATTGCCATACTGTGGGGTGCCTTCTTATATTTGAACTTTTTTTTTAATTTTTGGTATATCTTCTTAAAAATGTGAAAGCTTGCTATATGGCGTAGTAGAACGTTTTGATGCTTTGACGTTTGTAAAAATGAGAGAATTCTTCACTGTCTTGCATTACTGACGCTGTAAATGTAATTTTCTTACTACATGTTCACTAGTCAGACTGATATATGAAACATATCTTGAACATGTAAAATATAGTTTACCTGACATACATGTCATACTCCTTTGAAGTAAGAAGCAAATTTTAGTTTGTTAACATTGATAGCATTATACTATCAGGTATTTGTCATAAGGAATTATAGTATATTATGATAAGGTGATAAAATGTATGGTGTGTTAAAAACTCAACCTAGAAATGGTTATGAAAAGGCTGACAAATGTATATTTTCTATACTTACGTTTTACGATAAGTTTTAATGATTACATGTTGTGATTCAGGTCATACGCATTCATTATAATGGCGGTGCCGCCATTTTGTGCTCTTATCAGGTCACGGACCACAACACAGCTAGGGTTGCCGGGAAACTGTATAAGTGGATTGCTGTTTGTTTTCGACACTTATAGATAACTACCTGTTGGACTTTACGTAGAGAAAATGTCCCCATGTTTGTTTGAAAGATTCTAATGGTGTTTCAATTAATAGTTTTATCAATGAAATTCAGCAGCACGCCTTTCCCACTAGAGATTGCAACCGCTGAGCTTCCAAATGTTTGACAGATTGCGGAATTAATTTTAGATTTAGTTTCTTCCTTTTCTAAAGTTACTAAATCCCCCTCTTACTGGACCCGCGACACGTTTGTGACCTCGCTGCGTCCTAGATTGAATTTGAGTTAGCCTTTACTTTAAAATTGGAATATCATGTAAAACGTACAAGAATGACTAAAAAGACAAAAAAATCACACAAAGCTTAAAAAGATGCGTTTGTTATCGATGAAATTCATTTAGCGCGGTGTCAAATCACTCGGTAGCAGCGAGGTCGCCAACTCGTCGCAGGTCCAGTGAGAGGGGGGATTTAGTAACTTTAGAAAAGGAAGGAACTGTGCAGAAAAAATGAGGAAAATCCTTTATAATCTATAGAATTGATTCGTTATTTCCTGGTGCGAGTTGACTATTTTTTCCATACTTGTTTTGTCGTGTTCGCCAGTTTGCAGATAAATTACTGGCTGTTGACTTCAAATATTTACCTTCACCCAGTCTTGTGTGGATATCTCGTCGTGGCAATTTTGGCCATACCAGTAGAGTGCTCTGTTGTCAAGGGTTTATCAGAAGTTAGGAGATGTTTGCGGACCACCTGAGTGGAGTATTTGTCCACTTTTGGACAGGGCAAGGAAATTACGTATTCCTTGAATTTGGGATAAGATGATTTTTGGAGATAATCCTACAAACTGGTGTTACTTGCTTGAGTCACGTATGGATAAGAGATGTACTCACCAGTTAGCCCTTAGCTTTTGTGATGGTGCCTAGAGTAAACTTAGCTAATTGTTTGGGCACACATAGCCGGGGAACTAAATAACCACCTGCTTCGAGGTTCGTGTAGCAATTTCATAAACAGTAGGGTGCCTTCGCAAAACTGCCAGCTTAACATTGAAGTTTGGGATGTATAGTTTTTCAGAGTCAGCTTTTTGTAAGATTTGAGAAGTGCTTTTTTATGACTGTTTGCTGCCACCTTATGTTATAATGTTATAAGCCCTAAAATAAATAATGTGTTCCTCGTAATGTTATGGTTGCAAGTCTGATTTATCATACGTCATTTAAATGATTGCTCTCTATATAAAGGCAACGTTAACGCATCAAACTTTGATATAGAAACAATACAGAAGACACAAAACAGATGACATTGTAGTCGTCCCCTAAGAATTCTCAATATCACGCATTATGATTGTCTTCTTGTTGTGTGGATGGCTATGTGGGGAATGCGTTTTGATAAACCAATTCCCGATGAAGTGTTCGGTGTATGCTAAATAATCTATATCTAACGTCACTATTGAGCAACGAAGTTATACATACATCTCTCTACTTGAATGTTTAAGGTAAAATATACAGGTAGTCCCATAGCCTTTTTGAGGTCATAGGGGTTGTTATCCACTGTGTCTAGGGCACAGCATTGGAAGGCGGAGCCCAACCATTTCAACGATTTTTACCTCCCCAACCGAAGTCAGGTTCTCAGGTACTTATTTTCTAACGCCTGATTGGAATGAGGAAAGTCGTTATCCACTGTGTCCAGGGCACGGTATTGGGGGGTGGAGCCCATCCCTCTCCTTCCACTGCCTTTTACTTCCCCAACCTAACTAAGATATCCATTTTTGCACCAGTGGAAAGTGCCTTTCCAAAGGGCAGAGCATTAATAATGATACAGTTAAATCTGTTGAAATATTCGGACCACTTTAACACAGTGACTATAGAATCCCGATGACATGGATCTGACACGCCCCGCGCTTGTTTTCGCCCTAAGGTATGTGAACTTTGAAATTGGAGGGTAAAGTTGCTCAGCAGATAACAAGGTTTGAAGTACCTGTGTTTTGACAGGTTGATTAACATTGTAATAAATTACCTTGTTGTGAAACCTGGAAAGTGAAAATAGAACGTCAGGTATGTATTTGTTTATAGTAAGTGGCGACCAAACAGTGGCATAATATGACAAATGTCTTTTTGCTTGTCCAAAACCTAAAACCATCAAAAGTATGGCTAGCGTGTCTCTGTAGTGCCATATCACAAGAAAACAAACTAGTGGCCCCAATTCCATCATCTTGTGTGGACTTTAACCCACATAAAAGACTACACATACAGGAAAAAATTAATCGTCGATCTTTGTTAATTTTGCATTACGTCTCACATGTGTTCGGCAGTACTTCTACCTAAAAATACTTGGCAAAGTTCATACTTTGGTTCAAAGTCAAACAAGCATGTGAGTGCTTTAAAATTGATTTATCGACCTTATAACTGGTTAATTGTATCAAAACACTTCAACTAACGTCATTACTTCAAAGGTTCTATGTGCCTGTTTTGGAAACTCTACCAAAGGGTAGCCAAATTGTGCTATAAAGAGCAAGTTGTCGAGTTTAGTGGCGTTTTAGGGTTCAACTAAAGCTATGCCTATCAACTGTTGAATGTGGGATGTTGTATTTATTATTTGTACTTAGTGCACGAAGTGTAATTGCTGAGATCAATATTTGATCTAACGAAGTATCAGCTTTAATTATATGATTCACTTAGAGATAGTGTTGTACGTGACAGCGGTGTCGAACATTTATAATTAAAACGACACTGAAAAGTCAAGAAAACTATTAGCAAAAATACGGGCAAAGCAATGAAACCTTTGATCTGATAATAATCCAATAATGGTCGAAAACGTTTGGCATTTTTATTTATTGGAATTCTGTCGCATTGAGTGCCGGCTTGACATATTAGATACTGTTCTGAGCCTTGGAACAAGCTTCGATTCGCTGTCTGAAAATATAAACATGGTAACATCACGTCTTGACAAATACCTGACACGATTTTCTACAGACGTTTCCTTGTGTGAGCTCATTGTTTGCCCGCACTTAGAATTAATTACAGTCGGCAAATCTATGGACAAATTCTGCCGCGCTTACACAGTAACGCACCTACGTTGCACAAACACATATGTGTGCTCTACGTAACCCTGTTTCAATATGACATCACTGGGTAACGTGTACCGTCTGATAACTCTTTCAACATGAAATATACTTTATCAGGAACATTCTAAACATGCATTGACAATATTTATGATTTTAGTGGGTTACATAATTACTTGAAATTGAACTTTTAAGGTTGGGCGTTCATTTATTACTTCAAACAACACGTAATCAACCTTAAGGTGACGTTTACACCTGAGACGGCCCAGGGAGCAAACATACTTTGTAACCAGGGTCAGTAGTCGGACGCGCCCGGACTTTCAGCAGGAAACGTAGACTGGCGGCGTGGCACAATTTCTAAGACTCGACCTAAAGGTCTTTGTACGTCCGTGAAAAGTACAACTGTTTGGAATTTGTCACGTTGAGTGACCTACGTTGAAGAAGATCTTAAATCTGGAACATAAAAAGGCGTTTTGGACGCGACTATGGAGGCCAAGTTTCTCACCTTTCTGGTGATTCTACCTCTGATACTGACGTGCTGTAAGTTTCATTTTCTTTCGTCTCCCCAGCTTGTAACATTTCAAAGCCTATTGTTGCCAAACTTGATATTTTTTCTCAATACACGTATCAAACTTCTTGTATTCCTGATACGTATTGTTCAATGTACATTTTCGCGGGCTATAGAGCGTATACTCTCGAAAAGTACTGGCAGATGGTCTTCTAGGGCAGTTTTTACATGAACAAATTCTTTCACTTTCAACCAAGCGGACTTGTTAATTTCTTATTACATTTTGATGGAAGCTAGATAACGCTTGATAATCTGCGTTCCCTTTCCATAGATTCTTTTATTTACGTTGGCTGGCCTGAAAATGACGAGACATAGTGATAGCTCACAGGATTATGTTAAACTTAGACTTTGTTCTCGCACAAGCACAAATAACATATTTGGCATATGAAGGTGACCGAAGGTTATACTATTCAAACAAGAGCGCAAAGAATGAAGTGAAATAATTTGCAAGTCCTAGAGTGTCCAAGAGACTATTTAGAATATTATTTGCAAGTCCAAGAGACTATTTTTTTGCAAGTCCAAGAGACTATTTAGAATATTTCATCATCTTCCTATTGTTTTATGAACCTGTTTAACCCAATGGTAGAGAATATGACGGATAACAGAGTGGGACAAGCAAATGAATCCAGATCGTACGATATGAAAAAATAGTTAGCTTCTAGAGTACAGACTGGTGCATTTTTTCGCTGTCTAGGTACAGCAACAGTCAACGCCTCAACAACATCGACAGTCACGACGTCAACCAGTGAGTACAGTAATGTTTGTATCACTATCACATTTACCCCCCAAACCTTGATATTTTCAATTAGGCTACAGTAAGCAAATTTTATGGATGACATCCTCTGCAGACTCCGAATTTAATGCTAAAAGGCGAAAAAAGGATGCGTAGAAAAAGGTTGCTAAATTTTCTAAATATATTTCATAAGCGGTGTGACAAGAATTAAAGTAAAAAAAATCAGTGCGAATGTGAGCCAACAAGCCTGTATTCAGAAGATGCCATTCAACTTAAATTATATGATTTATATGAAGTACCCAGTATATACAGACTAAGACACATTACATGCAGTCCGGTGGGGACAAATGGGGTCAACGTACATTGGAACAAATAAAATCCGATTCTGTCGAAACAAAATCGTTGTCCTTAAGTCAAAGTCCAAGATCCAAGTCCGTAAAGTTCACAAGTTGAATCCATGATAATGCCTCAAAGAAGCTCGATAAGACTCAGAGATCTATTCTGTATCCTTTTCGCCAATTTTATAATGCAACCACCCTTACTCTTCACTACCTTCGCCGAGGTTAATATGTTTTGCACAGCTTTCGTGTGTGTGTTTCTGTGTCCGTCGTCCGTAAACAGTATAACTCGAGATTTCCTGGATGGATTGTCTTCATACTTAGTATGCAGGTAGGTCTTCTTGACTCCTCAAAATGATTAGATTTTTGCTTCCCTAGCGGCTTACTATGGTACTGCGTTCTGGAGATACTATGGTCATGATCTTAAGTGGTAGAAAGCTCTAGGGAGGGAGAGTAAGTTGTATAGGTTGGGCCACCTAGCGGCTTTTTTTAGAACGTTAACCTTAACTGGGAATAACTCAAGACGGGGTTGTCGGATCACCATGATACTTGGTATCCATACAGCTTGAGTGATGATTGACAAGATCCTATTCTTATTATGTAAATCAGTAGCCTTTTTGCATAATTAATGAGAAAAGTTAAACAATCCGATTCATTCCATCATAGTCGCACGTCACATATGTAATCGAGAAAGAGAGAAGTATCGACAGATATCAATTATGTAAATTATATCTAATTTGCATATATAATTGCAACATACAATAACTCCATGATGGTAGATGATTGGGATTTCATTCTTGCAGCATTTGGAAGTTAAGTAGATTTGGACATTATCAGACTGAAATCACGCAAAGGATGGCTTCATTTACATGATCCATGAGGAAATGCTACAAGAGCCTTCTTTGCTAAGCTAAGACTTTCATGCTTTGAAAAACTTGTGTTTTTTGCGTAAAGAAGTTGATCAACTGACGTAAGTCATGCAGAAATGGGAAACATTTATGATATGCCACTTAGAAGGTCAACATCAGTCGGCGAATGTCGTGAAACATCTAGTTTGTAAAGTTTCGTCCAAAAAATGATGTTTATCTTTTCGAGTTTTCTGAGTGCATGTTCTGCTACTACGGTGGTCTGGACATTCTTCAAGTGACATGATAAATGCTTCTCTTGTTCCTCTCTTTCTCAGTCACATATGTCACATGTTTGAGAGTACTATCATGGAATGCAGTGGATTTATAGAATTTTCCTCATTGATTATGGAAATTAGATCGCGCTTTGTATAATTCGCATATAATTATATAAATCATACCATAAGCTATCTACATGCCAAAAACCATGGCGATCCGTCAGCACCTTCTTGAGTTATTCTCTTCCAAAGATTGAAACACAATCTGCTCCTGCAGTCTGAAAAAACGCTGGGGGTCCAAACTATACTCTCCCTCTCAAGAGCTATCTACCACTAAAAATTATTTCAAGAAGGCACATACCAAGTATCAAGACAATCCATCCATCCAGGCATTGAGTTATCCTGTTGACAGACGGAAAGGAGGGCATGCACACGCACGAACGCTGACGAAGACATTTTAACCTTCTAGGCGAAGGTAAAAGGTGAAGGGAAGCCCACTTTGTTACAATGTTTGTACATTGCGAAGCAAGCAACTGCAAACAAGTCAGAAGCAGATGCTGCTCAGTGCTGGTATAGACAATCATTTCACAAAAAGGGATCTTTCAATGACAAGCGCTGGTAGAAATAAACAATTGTTTCCTATGACGATAGAGATAGCGTGGACAAGGAGGTTTTTGTTAGCGTGGTTACTCCTAGTGTTGAGAAAAATCTGTTGTGCGTTCCGTCTTTTGAATGTTCTTATTTGAGATACTCGCGTAGTTGCCGGGTGCGTTCATGTATGCGTAGTCAGGACCCATAGAGTAGCTACAACACACATGATTAAATGGTAGAGAATTACGCAGATGACTTAGATCCAATGGATTTAGATGTTTGATATAGAGCAAATGTACAGGGAAAAATATGCAGCTTCTAGAGTACAGACTGAAGTACATTTGCTACATCTAGGTAAACCTTCAACTGTAAGTACAGTTATATTTGGATCAATATAGCATTTACTAGCAAATACTCAATATATTCAAATCTAGCTATGCGTTTTGAGCATTTATGCGGATATATTTTTCATTCTTATCGCACATGTAATTGCAATGCAACCATGAAAATGCAGTGACGTCGCCGGCCTAACTGACGTTTGATAATGATCGGGAATATCTCCTGTATCCCTAATGTCTTTTATATTTTTGCTTGGGCGCGCCCCAGCTTAGAGCCCGTTTTAATTGGTGGTTTGGTGGTTTGGTGGTTTGGTTTGGTGTTTTGGTTTGGTTTGGTTTGGTAGTTTGGGTGTTTGGTTGGTTCGTTCGTCCAGAAGCCTGTCCAGATGCCATGCAATGCCATAAGCTTTTCCCTATTCCCTGACATATCCCCAGAAATGGCCATATTACATATATAGCACGAAATTACACAAAAAGGAATTGATTTTTTCAAGAAAATGACCAAAAATTGACGAAAAGTGGTACAGTGTAGTGAGGTGTAAAGTTTAGATATCTTTAAAAAAACCCATTTTCACAGTAAATCCAAAGTAGCTCAGTCCGTCAGTGTTTAGGTATAATGATCGGGAGGTCGCCGGTTCTTGTTTTTAAACATTTGTAAAGTGTTTTTCGGCTACCAAATTAATCACATAATCGACAAATGCTACATTCATTCAATTTTCAACGGTGTAAAATGTAGACGGGCACACATGTAATCTAGATAGAGATATATCTTCCCGCCATTTTCAATTAAAATGTACTAGTGAATAGATAGGAATAAGAAATGTTAAGACAAATTCCATTTTTATTCAATGCTTGTACATTGTCTGACGAGGAATCAACAACAGCAAACAAGCAGATACATCTACGTAACTCAACAATCCTTCCTAATACAAAGAATTCCAAGTGACTTATTTTAGTAACAAAAAAAATCAAAGTGGAAATATGTCTTCAGTTATATATTACATGTACTAGGTCACGTGTACTTAGATGTACGTAGAAACTCCCATGTCTAGCCGAATTCGAATGTTGTTCTTCGACGTTCTATCTGACGTACTTCGATACGAACGCGTGTTCCATTTGGGTTCACCTGCAGGCATTGCAGGTTTGTACTGTAAATATCGCTATGTATGTAAACTAGCTAATTTCGTTTTATTTTTGAAAGGATTTTCCCGTCCCCACTATTTTTATTTCCAAGTATTTTACCGTTAGCCAAAAGGCGCCTCGTGAAACCCAATACTTTGCCGAACGCACGTAGCAACGGGAAAGAATACCCTAGTAACTGACCACTGTGTCAAATCTCCGACGACCACAGCGATTGGGTCTACTACTGCATCTACAACTAAGACAACTAATCCGATGACCACAGCGACTGAGGTAACTACCGTACCTACAACTAAGACAACCATCCCGACCCCAACGGCGACTGAGACAATTGCCACACCAACTACTCCGATGACCACAGCGACTGAGGCAACTGACGCAGCTACAACTAAGATAACCACTCCGACGACAACAGCGACTGGGTCAACTACCGCACCAATAAGGGTGACAACTAATCCGACGACCACAGCGACTGGGTCTACTTCTGCATCTACAACTAAGACAACCACACCGACGACCACAGCGACTGAAACAACTGCCGTATCAACAACTGAGACAATGATTCTGACGACAACAGCTACTGGGTCAACTACCGCATCTACAACTAAGACAACCACTCAGACCACCAACGCGACTGAGACACCTGAGGCACCAACAACTGAGACCATCTCTTCTACCACCACAGCAACTGGGTCAACTATCGTATCTACAACTGAGAAAATCCCTCCTTCGAGCACAGCGACTGAGGTGACAACTGCTGCATCTACAACTGAGACAATCCCTCCTTCGACCACAGCCACTGAGGTGACAACTGCCGCACCAACAACTGAGACAATCCCTCCTTCGAGCACAGCGACTGAGGTGACAACTGCTGCATCTACAACTGAGAAAATCCCTCCTTCGAGCACAGCGACTGAGGTGACAACTACCGCACCAACAACTGAGACGATCCCTCATTCGACCACAGCCACTGAGGTGACAACTGCCGCACCAACAACTGAGACGATCCCTCCTTCGATCACAGCGACTGAGGTGACAACTGCCGCACCAACAACTGAGACAATCACTCAAACCACCACAGTGACTGAGACAACTGCCGCACAAACTACTGAGACAACCACTCCGACGACCACAGCGACTGGGTCAACTGCCACTCCAACACCTGAGATAACCACTCATATGGCCACAGCGACTGGGTCAAATGCCACAGCAACAAATGAGACTACCACTCAGATTGCCACTGCGACTGAGTCAAATGCCACAGCAACAAATGATACAACCACTCAGATTGCCACTGCGACTGGGTCAAATGCCGCGCCAACAACTGAGATAACCACTCAGATGACGACAGCGACTGGGTCAAATGTCATAGCAACAAATCGGACAACCACTCAGATGGACACAACAGCAGGGTCAACTGCCGCACCAACACCTGAGATAACCACTCAGATGGCCACAGCGACAGGGTCAAATGACGCACCAACAACTGAGACAACCATTCAAATAACCACAGCGACTGGGTCAAATGCCACAGCAACAAATGGTACAACCCCTCAGATTGCCACTGCGACTGGGTCAAATGCAGCACCAACGCCTCAGATAACCACTCAGATGACGACAGCGGCTGTGTTAGATACTGCAGCAGCAACTCAGATGACCACCGAGCAAACCAGAGCAGCTGGATCAATCCAGCCGACCACAGATGCTGTGACAACTGTCCAACCTACCACTGATGACCCATCGACAAACCAGTCGCCCATAGTGGTTGAGACAAGTGCCCGAACTGCTACTGATGACCCATCGACAAACCAGTCGCCTATAGCGGTTGAGACAACTTTTCCACCTACTACTGATGACCCATCGACAAACCAGTCGACCATAGTGGCGGTGACAACTGTCCCACCTACAACTGATGACCCATCGACAAACAAGCCGACAACAGTGGCTGTGACACCTGTCCCACCTACAACTGATGACCCATTGACAAACGAGCCGACCACAGTGGCTGTGACAACAGTCCAACCTACAACTAATGAGTCATCGATAAACCAGTCGACCCAAGTGGCTGTGACAACTGTAGTACCTACAACTAATGAGTCATCGATAAACCAGCCGACCACACAGGCTGTGGCATCTGTCCCGCCTACAACTAAAGACCCATCGACAAACGAGCCGACCACATTGGCTGTGACAACTGATGAGTCATCGATAAACCAGTCGACCCAAGTGGCTTTGACAACTGTACCACCTACAACTAATGAGTCGTCAACAAACCAGCCCACCACAGTGGCTGTGACATCTGTCCCGCCTACAACTAATGAGCTATCCACAAACCAGCCGACCTCACTGGCAGTGACAAATATTCTATCTACATCGGAGATTTCCGCTACCCCGTTCACCACAGACATGGCTACTACAAATAATTTGGGAACTATGCACAGCACGACTGAAGTGACAACCGACATGTTAAGTACTAATGAAGGCATAACTGAAGTCACTACATACATGACCATTACAAGTACATTGACAACTGAAGGAAGCTCAACTGAAGTCACCACAGATATGATCACAGTAACGGATTTGACGACTGAAGAAAGCTCAGCATCAGCTGAAGTCACCACAGATATGACAACTGTAACTGGTTTGGCAACTGAAGGAAGTACAGCTTACGTCGCCACAGGCACGGGCGCTACAGGTGAATCGACTACAGAAGAAAGAACAACTGAAGTCACCACAGACATGCCCCCTACAAGTACTTTGACAACTGAAGAAAGCACAACTGAAGTCACCACAGACATGCCCCCTACACGTACTTTGACAACTGAAGAAAGCACAACTGAAGTCACAACAGACATGCTCCCTACACGTACTTTGACAACTGAAGAAAGCACAACTGAAGTCACAACAGACATGCCCCCTACACGTACTTTGACAACTGAAGAAAGCACAACTGAAGTCACAACAGACATTCCCACTACAAGTAATTTGACAACTGAAGAAAGCATAACAGAAGTCACTACGGACATTCCCACTCCAAGTAATTTGACAACTGAAGAAAGTACAACCGAAGTCACTACGGATATAACCAGTCCAATTAATTTGACAACTGAAGAAATCATAACCGAAGTCACCCCAGACATTCCCACTCCAAGTAATTTGACAACTGAAGAAAGTACAACCGAAGTCACCCCAGACATTCCCACTCCAAGTAATTTGACAACTGAAGAAAGCATAACCGAAGTCACTACGAACATAACCACTCCAAGTAATTTGACAACTGAAGAAAGTACAACCGAAGTCACCCCAGACATTCCCACTCCAAGTAATTTGACAACTGAAGAAATCACAACCGAAGTCACCCCAGACATTCCCACTCCAAGTAATTTGACAACTGAAGAAAGTACAACCGAAGTCACTACGGACATAACCACTCCAAGTACTTTGACAACTGAGGAAAGTACAACCGAAGTCACCCCAGACATTCCCACTCCAAGTTATTTGACAACTGAAGAAAGTACAACCGAAGTCACCCCAGACATTCCCCCTACAAATAATTTGACAACTGAAGAAAGCATAACCGAAGTCACTACGGACATAACCACTCCAAGTAATTTGACAACTGAAGAAAGTACAACCGAAGTCACCCCAGACATTCCCACTACAAATAATTTGACAACTGAAGAAAGCATAACCGAAGTCACTACGGACATAACCACTCCAAGTAATTTAACAACTGAAGATATCACAACCGAAGTCACCCCAGACATTCCCACTCCAAGTAATTTGACAACTGAAGAAAGCATAACCGAAGTCACTACGGACATAACCACTCCAAGTAATTTGACAACTGAAGAAAGTACAACCGAAGTCACCCCAGACATTCCCACTCCAAGTAATTTGACAACTGAAAAAAGCCTATCCGAAGTCACTACGGACATAACCACTCCAAGTAATTTGACAACTGAAGAAATCACAACCGAAGTCACCCCAGACATTCCCACTCCAAGTAATTTGACAACTAAAGAAAGTACAACCGAAGTCACCCCAGACATTCCCACTCCAAGTAATTTGACAACTGAAGAAAGCATATCCGAAGTCACTACGGACATAACCACTCCATGTTATTTGACAACTGAAGAAATCACAACCGAAGTCACCCCAGACATTCCAACTCCAAGTAATTTGACAACTGAAGAAAGTACAACTGAAGTCACTACGGACATAACCACTCCAAGTAATTTGACAACTGAAGAAATCATAACCGAAGTCACCCCAGACATTCCCACTCCAAGTAATTTGACAACTGAAGAAATCACAACCGAAGTCACCCCAGACATTCCCACTCCAAGTAATTTGACAACTGAAGAAATCACAACCGAAGTCACCCCAGACATTCCCACTCCAAGTAATTTGACAACTGAAGAAATCACAACCGAAGTCACCCCAGACAATCCCACTCCAAGTAATTTGACAACTGAAGAAAGTACAACCGAAGTCACCACAGACATTCCCCCTACAAATAATTTGACAACTGAAGAAAGCATAACCGAAGTCACTACGGACATAACCACTCCAAGTAATTTAACAACTGAAGATATCACAACCGAAGTCACCCCAGACATTCCCACTCCAAGTAATTTGACAACTGAAGAAAGCATAACCGAAGTCACTACGGACATAACCACTCCAAGTAATTTGACAACTGAAGAAAGTACAACCGAAGTCACCCCAGACATTCCCACTCCAAGTAATTTGACAACTGAAGAAAGCCTATCCGAAGTCACTACGGACATAACCACTCCAAGTAATTTGACAACTGAAGAAATCACAACCGAAGTCACCCCAGACATTCCCACTCCAAGTAATTTGACAACTGAAGAAAGTACAACCGAAGTCACCCCAGACATTCCCACTCCAAGTAATTTGACAACTGAAGAAAGCATATCCGAAGTCACTACGGACATAACCACTCCATGTTATTTGACAACTGAAGAAATCACAACCGAAGTCACCCCAGACATTCCCACTCCAAGTAATTTGACAACTGAAGAAAGTACAACTGAAGTCACAACAGACATGCCCCTTACAAGTACTTTGACAACTGAAGAAAGCACAACTGAAGTCACCACAGACATGCCCCCTACACGTACTTTGACAACTGAAGAAAGCACAACTGAAGTCACAACAGACATGCTCCCTACACGTACTTTGACAACTGAAGAAAGCACAACTGAAGTCACAACAGACATGCCCCCTACACGTACTTTGACAACTGAAGAAAGCACAACTGAAGTCACAACAGACATTCCCACTACAAGTAATTTGACAACTGAAGAAAGCATAACAGAAGTCACTACGGACATTCCCACTCCAAGTTATTTGACAACTGAAGAAAGTACAATCGAAGTCACTACGGATATAACCAGTCCAATTAATTTGACAACTGAAGAAATCATAACCGAAGTCACCCCAGACATTCCCACTCCAAGTAATTTGACAACTGAAGAAAGCATAACCGAAGTCACTACGAACATAACCACTCCAAGTAATTTGACAACTGAAGAAAGTACAACCGAAGTCACCCCAGACATTCCCACTCCAAGTAATTTGACAACTGAAGAAAGCATAACCGAAGTCACTACGGACATTCCCACTCCAAGTAATTTGACAACTGAAGAAAGTACAACCGAAGTCACCCCAGACATTCCCACTCCAAGTAATTTGACAACTGAAGAAATCACAACCGAAGTCACCCCAGACATTCCCACTCCAAGTAATTTGACAACTGAAGAAAGTACAACCGAAGTCACTACGGACATAACCACTCCAAGTACTTTGACAACTGAGGAAAGTACAACCGAAGTCACCCCAGACATTCCCACTCCAAGTTATTTGACAACTGAAGAAAGTACAACCGAAGTCACCCCAGACATTCCCCCTACAAATAATTTGACAACTGAAGAAAGCATAACCGAAGTCACTACGGACATAACCACTCCAAGTAATTTAACAACTGAAGATATCACAACCGAAGTCACCCCAGACATTCCCACTCCAAGTAATTTGACAACTGAAGAAAGCATAACCGAAGTCACTACGGACATAACCACTCCAAGTAATTTGACAACTGAAGAAAGTACAACCGAAGTCACCCCAGACATTCCCACTCCAAGTAATTTGACAACTGAAGAAAGCCTATCCGAAGTCACTACGGACATAACCACTCCAAGTAATTTGACAACTGAAGAAATCACAACCGAAGTCACCCCAGACATTCCCACTCCAAGTAATTTGACAACTGAAGAAAGTACAACCGAAGTCACCCCAGACATTCCCACTCCAAGTAATTTGACAACTGAAGAAAGCATATCCGAAGTCACTACGGACATAACCACTCCATGTTATTTGACAACTGAAGAAATCACAACCGAAGTCACCCCAGACATTCCAACTCCAAGTAATTTGACAACTGAAGAAAGTACAACTGAAGTCACTACGGACATAACCACTCCAAGTAATTTGACAACTGAAGAAATCATAACCGAAGTCACCCCAGACATTCCCACTCCAAGTAATTTGACAACTGAAGAAATCACAACCGAAGTCACCCCAGACATTCCCACTCCAAGTAATTTGACAACTGAAGAAAGTACAACCGAAGTCACAACAGACATTCCCACTACAAATAATTTGACAACTGAAGAAAGCATAACCGAAGTCACTACGGACATAACCACTCCAAGTAATTTAACAACTGAAGATATCACAACCGAAGTCACCCCAGACATTCCCACTCCAAGTAATTTGACAACTGAAGAAAGTACAACCGAAGTCACCCCAGACATTCCCACTCCAAGTAATTTGACAACTGAAGAAATCACAACCGAAGTCACCCCAGACAATCCCACTCCAAGTAATTTGACAACTGAAGAAAGTACAACCGAAGTCACCC
This sequence comes from Branchiostoma lanceolatum, assembly GCA_035149815.1. Taxonomy (NCBI): domain Eukaryota; kingdom Metazoa; phylum Chordata; class Leptocardii; order Amphioxiformes; family Branchiostomatidae; genus Branchiostoma; species Branchiostoma lanceolatum. The sequence continues at coordinate 12,758,041 of CM068880.1, forward strand.
CAGACATTCCCACTACAAATAATTTGACAACTGAAGAAAGCATAACCGAAGTCACTACGGACATAACCACTCCAAGTAATTTAACAACTGAAGATATCACAACCGAAGTCACCCCAGACATTCCCACTCCAAGTAATTTGACAACTGAAGAAAGCATAACCGAAGTCACTACGGACATTCCCACTCCAAGTAATTTGACAACTGAAGAAAGCCTATCCGAAGTCACTACGGACATAACCACTCCAAGTAATTTGACAACTGAAGAAATCACAACCGAAGTCACCCCAGACATTCCCACTCCAAGTAATTTGACAACTGAAGAAAGTACAACCGAAGTCACCCCAGACATTCCCACTCCAAGTAATTTGACAACTGTAGAAAGCATATCCGAAGTCACTACGGACATAACCACTCCATGTTATTTGACAACTGAAGAAATCACAACCGAAATCACCCCAGACATTCCCACTCCAAGTAATTTGACAACTAAAGAAAGTACAACCGAAGTCACCACAGACATGCCCCCTACAAGTACTTTGACAACTGAAGAAAGCACAACTGAAGTCACCACAGACATGCCCCCTACACGTACTTTGACAACTGAAGAAAGCACAACTGAAGTCACAACAGACATGCTCCCTACACGTACTTTGACAACTGAAGAAAGCACAACTGAAGTCACAACAGACATGCCCCCTACACGTACTTTGACAACTGAAGAAAGCACAACTGAAGTCACAACAGACATTCCCACTACAAGTAATTTGACAACTGAAGAAAGCATAACAGAAGTCACTACGGACATTCCCACTCCAAGTAATTTGACAACTGAAGAAAGTACAACGGAAGTCACTACGGATATAACCAGTCCAATTAATTTGACAACTGAAGAAATCATAACCGAAGTCACCCCAGACATTCCCACTCCAAGTAATTTGACAACTGAAGAAAGTACAACCGAAGTCACCCCAGACATTCCCACTCCAAGTAATTTGACAACTGAAGAAAGCATAACCGAAGTCACTACGAACATAACCACTCCAAGTAATTTGACAACTGAAGAAAGTACAACCGAAGTCACTCCAGACATTCCCACTCCAAGTAATTTGACAACTGAAGAAAGCATAACCGAAGTCACTACGGAAATAACCACTCCAAGTAATTTGACAACTGAAGAAAGTACAACCGAAGTCACCCCAGACATTCCCACTCCAAGTAATTTGACAACTGAAGAAATCACAACCGAAGTCACCCCAGACATTCCCACTCCAAGTAATTTGACAACTGAAGAAAGTACAACCGAAGTCACTACGGACATAACCACTCCAAGTACTTTGACAACTGAGGAAAGTACAACCGAAGTCACCCCAGACATTCCCACTCCAAGTTATTTGACAACTGAAGAAAGTACAACCGAAGTCACCCCAGACATTCCCCCTACAAATAATTTGACAACTGAAGAAAGCATAACCGAAGTCACTACGGACATAACCACTCCAAGTAATTTAACAACTGAAGATATCACAACCGAAGTCACCCCAGACATTCCCACTCCAAGTAATTTGACAACTGAAGAAAGCATAACCGAAGTCACTACGGACATAACCACTCCAAGTAATTTGACAACTGAAGAAAGTACAACCGAAGACACCCCAGACATTCCCACTCCAAGTAATTTGACAACTGAAGAAAGCCTATCCGAAGTCACTACGGACATAACCACTCCAAGTAATTTGACAACTGAAGAAATCACAACCGAAGTCACCCCAGACATTCCCACTCCAAGTAATTTGACAACTGAAGAAAGTACAACCGAAGTCACCCCAGACATTCCCACTCCAAGTAATTTGACAACTGAAGAAAGCATATCCGAAGTCACTACGGACATAACCACTCCAAGTAATTTAACAACTGAAGATATCACAACCGAAGTCACCCCAGACATTCCCACTCCAAGTAATTTGACAACTGAAGAAAGCATAACCGAAGTCACTACGGACATAACCACTCCAAGTAATTTGACAACTGAAGAAAGTACAACCGAAGACACCCCAGACATTCCCACTCCAAGTAATTTGACAACTGAAGAAAGCATATCCGAAGTCACTACGGACATAACCACTCCAAGTAATTTGACAACTGAAGAAATCACAACCGAAGTCACCCCAGACATTCCCACTCCAAGTAATTTGACAACTGAAGAAAGTACAACTGCAGTCACTACGGACATAACCACTCCAAGTAATTTGACAACTGAAGAAATCACAACCGAAGTCACCCCAGACATTCCCACTCCAAGTAATTTGACAACTGAAGAAAGCATAACAGAAGTCACTACGGACATAACCACTCCAAGTACTTTGACAACTGAAGAAATCACAACCGAAGTCACCCCAGACATTTCCACTCCAAGTAATTTGACAACTGAAGAAAGTACAACTGAAGTCACCCCAGACATTCCCACTCCAAGTAATTTGACAACTGAAGAAATCACAACCGAAGTCATCCCAGACATTCCCACTCCAAGTAATTTGACAACTGAAGAAAGTACAACCGAAGTCACCCCAGACATTCCCTCTCCAAGTAATTTGACAACTGAAGAAATCACAACCGAAGTCATCCCAGACATTCCCACTCCAAGTAATTTGACAACTGAAGAAAGTACAACCGAAGTCACCCCAGACATTCCCACTCCAAGTAATTTGACAACTGAAGAAAGTACAACCGAAGTCACCCCAGACATTCCCTCTCCAAGTAATTTGACAACTGAAGAAATCACAACTGAAGCCACTATAAACCTGACCACTACAAGTAATATGACATCTGAAGAAAGCACATTTGAAGTCACTACGGACATGCCAACTACTAGTAATTTGACAACTGAAGAAAGCACAACTGAAGTCACCACAAATATGTCCCCTACAACTGATTATACCACTGAAGAGAGTACAACTCAAGCCACCACAGACATGCCTACTGCAAGTGATTTGACAACAGAAGAAATTACAACCGAAACTACTACAGAAATGACCACTGCAAGTGATTTGACAACGGTAGAAAGTACAGCTGAAGCTACCACAACAAGCGAATCGACCACTATTGCAAGCACAACTGAAGTCACCACAAGTTCGACAACAGACTCTTCTACAACAAAGCTACCGACATTACAGACAAGCACAGCCAGTCCACCGGTTTCGAACCCACCAGGTATTTATAAACATCTAATCTGCTATTACGTTAAATGAGAGCCTAGATGATACGACAATTGGTTAACCATTTGTTTTGTATTTCCGTCACTGTTATCATATGGGGAGATTCTTTAAGTTTCTAAATTTGTATTTTTTCACACAGCCATCATCACTGTTCCCGAAGAAGTGCCCGCCACTGATCATATAATGATCGTATGAAATTGATGTTTATGTGTCACATTTTAACCTCTCCATTAATATAGTTTTCCACTATTTATCAGTGCAAGAGTTCCGAAACCGAAAGGCCATGTAAAATGATCAATTCTATGAAAGTTTGAAAGTACATTTACATACACACTGAATGAAACTGTATTTGCTCCTGGATCTAGCATAACGAGTTAGATATTACTTATGTGGGCGCTGCTGCTTGTTGTGATTAGAGCAATAGATTCATAACTCCTGACCACATCTATGTTTTTGCAGATATAACGGCAGCTATTGTCGTCATTAATGTGGTGGTTCCGGTTAACTTTTCCATGGAGTTTCCAGTTACTTTGCTGCCCGACACTCTGGAATATCTTTATTTCTTAGTCTCATTCCCCGAAAAGGCAAGATGACTTTTTTAAATGCTATCATTATATTAGAGAGTTCAATGCTATCATCATATTAGATAGTAGCTGCACATGTTTCGATAAATTGATACTGTAAGCCTGTATATACTGTTTCCTTTTACTGCAAGACAACGTTTTAATAGACTTACATCTTGAAGACTCATTTGCTCCTTAATTCCTGTTCAGGTCAGGCCATACTACGAGGACACTGAAGGGTACCAAGGTATCGAAGGAACAAGACTAAGGTAAGGTGTGTTTCGTTACATGTTAGCTATACGACCTTGTATACTATTATGTCCATATAAACAGTTTCATGTTTAAAGAAAATCTATTCAGCTGGATAAAATTTCAAGATTACTTCCGGAAGTTTGGAATGACATCCATCACTTCACCAACATAACATATCAATTTGAAAGTTATCAACTCGTAATAGTCATATGCAAATGTGACTGATGTTGTAAATCATTATGAAATACTAGTAGTTCCACGAAAGGGACTGGTACTGCCCCATGTGTTACACAAGTCTTCCCTTCATATGATAAAAGTTCCTATGGTGTTGTCTTACCATGGGAACTGCCCTAATAACATCATTTACATATCAGTGACGATCACATACGGTCATTATAAGTTACTAACATTGACTTGCTCAACCTTTTCATCAGTTACATGTCATGCACTAGTATTTCTTTATTCTATTTATTCTAGTGACTCTGAGAAACTAAGAGTCCTGAAACATTGCTTACCTAAATGCCTAAACTTTACATACTGAAGTTGAAAATTCATTTGCCAATTGGATCAGCATTTTGAAGTTATTAGGATGACTTGAAGTTATAGTAATTAGTTTGATCTTAAACTGTTCACTATTCCTTTTGTGTCGAAAATATGAGAGAAAAAGTTACAGTTCCTTTTTGACATGTACATACATGTATGCGTATGGTTTGCAAGGACGGAAATGAAAATGTCAGAAATCTGTGATAACCTTCATCTATCTGCCGACCTTGCAAAGACCAGTAAACGCTGCAAGAAGGAGGCAGCTTCGAGACGCTACAGAAGGCACGATCGTAGACTACGAAGTCAAGTATGACTACAAAAAGCTGGAGAAGGCTGGAGGCGTTCAAAACATTGCCGAAGATCTTGAAAAAGACATTAAGGCAGGAACTTTTACTGTAAATAACATCGCAGCCAAAAACGAATCACTGGGTTACTCAACTGAATCAGGTAGGTGGTTTCTAAGATAGTTCTACACATGGCCTAAACACAAAGTATTGGCCAGTTGTGTAAGATTCGGGTCAAAGTTGGCTAATATCAGTAAATTATCATCTTGATGATCTTTTAAAGACACAAACCGATTTTTTTTTTCTACACGCATGTACGATAGTTGGCAAATACTGTGAGCAACTGCTTTCATTTTAATTTGTTACAAACCTCACCCCAACTGAGATATAAAGTTGAATTTGTAGTTTTTAGGGTTGTAATATAGCAACTCTATGGCTATTCTCTGTTCTGTGATATAGACTATACTCTTAGTTTGAAGAAATGACAAATGCTAGATATATGCGCATTCCAAGACTACATACCAACAACATATAACTAACTTGAAAAGTGAACATGTATTGAATCAACATCTAATGTAATTGTTGGTAATGATCAATCTATTTACACTTGTTTTACATTTTGTTGTGCATTCTTGCTTCAACAGAAATTTTAGCAGTAGTCACCGAACAGGTGATCCAACAGGTGGCTCAAAACCCAGGTCTGATTCAAGCGGGTGTGTGTGCTGTCACCGTTTGCCCAAAAGGATACGAATGCAAAAACGACACGACTGGTAAAGCTACCTGCGCTACAAAGTGCACCGATGGCTATTGTCACAACAAGGGTACCTGTTTTCACGTGGAGAACCAACATGTTTACTGCAGGTGGGTACAATGGGGTTTTGCTGGCATATAGCTGTGTCAATCTATATACATTACCTAGTCCCATCCTCATGCCTGACGGTTTGAGACTATGGTGGCATCCAGTATCAGCCTCCTCCATTCCCCCTGGCTCTGTGGGTACACTCGGTCAGTGGGAGACCCATCCATGTATCTATGTAACTATCCCTCCCTCCATCCATCCATCCATCTATCCATCCATCCATCCATCCATCCATAAACTCGATCCATCCATCCATCCATCCATCCATCCATCCATCCATCCATCCATAAACTCGATCCATCCATCCATCCATCCATCCATCCATCCATCCATCCATCAACTTATTAATCCGTCTATCTGTCAGTTTATTCAATAATATTGTATCTGAAACATTTGATATACTGCATCGATGCAATGGCCTAGTGGATAAGAGTGTTCGCCTTGCATACGGTAGGTCGTGAGTCATACGAAAGACTCTAAAAATGGTACATACTGCTTTCTCTGCTTAGCACTCAGCAGTATACTGGCCCCCTGCTGTAGTGACTTGCACAAAGTTGTGTGGCCCAAGGGATGCCGAAACGGAGATGGGCGCCACCTTATGCACCTTCAGTGCGGGGAGGACTTTAACTTGATTTTAATCGTAGTTTCTCTATATTTATCAGTTAAGAACAAGATGAGGAAAGATCCTGATCATACAACTTTGTTAATGTATGACCCTATTGAGTACTAAAGGTGTATTGGCTTTTCCCCGTTCCTATCCTGTACTGCGCACCCTATTGCATTTAAAAAAAGCAACAATGTTATTAATGTTTTACATCGATTTTTTTTCTCGTATTTTACAAAAAGCTGCAACAATGACCCGACTGGGTTCTACGTTGGAGCAAGGTGTGACTTCTACGCCTCACAGACACTGGTCATCGGGGTGACAGTTGGAGTGGGAGGTCTGTTGATCATTATCATCATAGTCGTGTCCGTCTGTAGATGCCACCGTCCTGCTAAAAAGGAAACACCCGCCGACGAGTAAGTAGTAAACGTTTTGATAACAAAAAAGTGACACCCTCATTTTCAATGTACATGATTGTCTATATGTATGAATCATGGATTAGACATTTTCATACCTTTTCATATGTTAGTGCATCTCTTCCCTTGGAATTAGCCATTGGGCATACTCACTCACTCACTCACTCACTCACTCACTCACTCACTCACTCACTCACTCACTCACTCACTCACTCACTCACTCACTCACTTACTCACTTACTTACCCTAGGCATGCGTTTCCAAATAAATCAATCAATTTGTAAACGCACCCCAATCTAATTCTCGATTATTAATACTAGAACGTCAACCCTATAGCTCAGCGTATGTTATATATTCAAATTTCAGGCCCCGGGAAGAGGTAGAATCCACCTGGTTGTCTCCTGCGAGTAGACGCAAGAGGAAAAGTGCTCGTGATGACAGATATGCAGAGGAACTGCCACTATACACGTGAGTTACAATGCCAATGGGGGATGGTTGTGAATTAATGGAAGACATAAGTACGATCTCTGTGTATACCTTACACTACCAAAATATACTACTCAAGAAGAATTTCAAGAATGAATAAGAAAGCAAAATTAAAGAACTAGTCTTTCCATTGAAATTCTTACAACAAGGAACACTTTCCTATTTCTCCTAAGTTAAGAAATTTTTACTCAAATATTTTCACCCTCGAGCATTTCTAGAAATTCAAGTACAGATTTGGTGTTTATTTACTTTTTATTTTTCTTGTTATGTTTAAAAAGATTCTATAATTTTTCTCTTCCCTTTCTCGAAAAGCTTATTTAAGTACAAAAATTCTTAACTCGTGGACAGAATGTTTTTCTTAAACACAGAAAGTTTTCATCTTCTAAGGAAAATAAGAAAATGTATTTTTGGTAGTATAGTGTGTGCAACTTCAGGTGATTCTGCATAGATGCACTTTTTCCCTACAAAATAGTATAGAGTTCGAATTTATTAGTTAAATCTGAATATAGGGTGATACGAATATAGTAAAACCTGTCTATATTGACCATTCAACAGACAAACATATCTATAGCGACCATTCAACATGAAAGAAACGGTCACTGTGGGCAGGTTATCATTATAGATCAAGTTCTCAATGATTATGACCAGGAAAAAGTGCTCAAAATGTCCTAATAGTCCTCTTGCTTAAGGTACAGGTTAGACTGAAAATATGTACATTTTTAGGAAAGATATGTGTAAATTCTCTTAAGAGTTTATTGAGTGTACCTCTGTCTTGCGATATCTATTTCTTCGCATGATTCATATTTGTGAATGAAATGTGTTTTTTTAGCATTGCGAATAGAAAGCATGCATCTAATGGTGGAAGGACCAACCCGGATGTAGCGTCAATCATCTACGGTGAGGAACAGATGCTGGGAACGCACGCCCTGTCCGGTCACAACTACAGACAAGGATGGAAACCGAGTCTGCAAAATATTCCAGTTGGCAAGGTAAAGAAAACTTTTATACTTTTCTATTTTTTTTTTTAACTAAAGAATTAGTCTAATTCTTTCCATGGAAATGCTCACAACAAGGATCACTTTCCTACTTCACTAAAATTGAAAAACTATTTGTCAAAAATATTTTCACCCTCAAGAATTTCAAAAAATCCAAGTCAAAATTTCTTGCATTTATTGATTTCAAGATTATTTTTCTTGTTATTAAAAAAAAATTCTCTCCCCTTTCTTGAAAAATCTTTCTTTAACAAAAAATAACAATCCTCTGTGATGGTCCAAACTGATATCGTCCTGCATTCTAACGAAGTTATACTGTACACAGGAACTCAAGATCCCCCGGCCTGGGCTTTACGAAGACAGCAGTAACTACTGGCATCCCATTGTGAGTTTTGTTCAGGTTACTTTGTCCTTTAACTTCAAATACCCCCAGATGACCCCGCGAGGGGCAAAGTTGAGGGGGAGGGGGTGGTCGCAGGCTAAGGCGGGCAGGCCTCCAGCCTGGCACGGTAAGACTCAAAGATGGGAGCCGTCACGACCGTACCAGGCAGGGCATTCCACTGGGGAATGGTACGGGGAAAATATCAATATTTGTATGTGTCCAGACGGAACATATTTAATATGTGAACCATTTTATTGTCACCCAAAATTCGAGATGACAGCAAGTACAAAATATGGCCTTGATTTTAAACTTTATATCATGTTCATGTTGTTATGCGGAATAGTCAAACCATCGATAATTTGTTGAGATGTCTACCGTAAAGTATGTTGTTAAAGAAATTAACAATGTATAAGATTGTGACAATGTATAAAGTAATTTCTCTTTGACTTACAGGATGGGAGAGTGTCAGTGTCATCTATGTGACGTCATCCTTAAGTTTTATTTCATTCGATTAAGAGCGAATGGCAAGACGCAAAATATAGCGTAATGGATAGAGTTGTGATACACAAAAAGAATATCCTTCTCCTTTTCTTAATTAAGTAAAGAATCGTTGAAAAAACAGGTATAACAACTTTAAAAGATGTAGTGTATAGTGCACTACCTCCAAATTATGTTTGCTGTGGGTTTTGTTTTGGTTAGAAAAGTTTTTTTATTGTTTAAGTTTACATTACCATTATGGATCAAGTATAGATTTGCTTTAGTTACAAGTGTAAAATGCATGTCAAACTTGTAGAATGGTGCTGCAAAATAGCACCATCATAATACATTTACCTTGTGATAGAAAAATCAGGAATAGAATATCTATGTATTCTATCTGATACTAGTCTTGGAGCTTTGATGTTCTATTAACTTATAGTTTGTACCTTTTCATAGACCATGTGTGTTATCAAAATAAAATGGTGTATCTTTGCCTCTCTAGATTCCATACGCTTCACATCATTTTTCAATATTAAAAAAAATCCCTTTTTTATCTTAAGGTAGCAAATGAGACAAAACAACATGACCAGAAAACACACATCAGTGCAAGTTAGTTTTAATGGAGTGATTAAAAATCTACAACAGTTGACATTAACACGCGCATAACCATTATAGGACATACTGAGACAACATTTTGTTATGTGTCATCCAAAGGTCTTAGACATCTTTTTTCAAAACAGTTCCTTTTTGAATTAACCAGGCTTGTACTTTAAATTCTCGTCATTGGCACTGCACCCACATCAATTTGAATTTTTTGGTTTTCGGTTTAAACAGTAACAATGCTGAACTGGAAAATATAAGAATTTACATATAGAAATATAAAATCAGAGTCTGAGAGAAAATTATCTTATTTCTACACAAGTTTAATATAGTAAGATTGTAGTTTTCCTCCCATACCTCGCCATTTTCTTACAGAAATCAATCATTTCTAAATGGTATTCATTTCAATACTTAGCTTACTTTGAATCCTAGCTTTCTTGTCCTTCGCCAGGCGCTAATGTGTGATGCAATTCAGACACCAGCGACCCCTAGCGGAGAGGATACCCCTAGCGTCACTGCCAACTCTATGTTCTCATATTGTCTCTTGCTAAATAAAGACAAACTTTGATATATCGAAGATAGAAATAAGTTAACTGATGTGGCCTCAAAGCACTATCACTTAACACAAAACTGCTTAAATTCCAGTCAGTCTCACATCATATTACAGAACCAAGACTTTGTCTAATATGATTTTACAAAACAACTAATTTGGCTATCGCAAATCTAAACAGTAGGCGTCTTTGACATCTATTCCAAGACCACTGAACGTTCCTACAATGCATACAATGAAGTCTGTATATGTCGTATTGTACCGTTTGTAGAGTACATTAGTCTCCTAAAATGTAATTTTTCAAGGAATTTGAAAGAACTATGATGGTTCAGTCTGCAAGTGCTAAGACGCTGTAGAGTACTCTTTAATACACCTTGAAATATAGAAAAAAATAGATAACAAACTGAAGTATGGTTGCAAATAAGTGTAAATAAGGCAGCATAAAACAGGTAGAATATAAAGTAATGACCACATTGACTCCTTCTTAGGGAAATGTTGGATGGTGGTGACTGTGCAAGTAATTCCTGTCTTTCTAATTTCAAAGAAGGCACCGCGATTACAAGTTCTCCATATTCTTAGACACACGGCTGTCAGAAGAAAGCTAGGAGAGCCATGAGTGACACTCTTGCAAGTTGGAACTACAGTACAGAAATACATACTTTTAAGTTTGACAGGGGCTAACCTTTGCTGTAATAGTCAAATTTTGAACCTAAAGGCACTAAATCTGTACTATGTGACGATATTCAATCAAAAACAATCAGAATGGCTTAGAATGAGAAAACCGGTATATACTCAGAAAACAAAAACAATTACATTAATTCTTCTTTCAAGTTTAGACAGCCGTTAATGTCCACCTGAAGCAAACACTGCAGACACTTCGTCATTAGCGTAATGACTTAAATAGTAAGGCCCACTTTACCCACACAGTTTTTGCAATGGACTCGTGGCTGCGTGAGGAGCTTTTGGCTGCTCATGTGTTTCACTCCTACAAGAAAAGGCTACCTGAGTTGAACTAGGGTTCTCCTTTCACAGGGGACTCCAAGTCAAGTCAAAAAAAGCGTATGTTAATCGAGCCTAAGTTGGAGGGCAGAATAACCGAGTGCAGATGTAATACACGCTGATCCCCAGTAATACTAAGAATACGTTTTTGTTCTGACAGGCTTTCCTTACAGTCCGCCTTTCTGGTTACTGTCGTCCCATAGAGAGACGTAATTGAAACCAACTCCAAGGCACGGTAGAGATCCGGGAGCTTTTAATGGTTACCAAACTAAAAAGCGTCTAAGTGCAATGTCGCAGCAGAATCACTTTCTCTGCTTTAGTTTCCTACTCAACAAACCCAAACAAGGATATAGACAACCATAACGTGCTGAGTTCGATCCTTGAAACTAATCCTAGTTTTTACGTTTCAGTACTGGTTAGTGTTACTGCCGCTTTTGGAACAGCCGTTGTACGGTGGTGGTGAGAGTTCCGCCTGTCACCTATGGGCGTCCTGGAAAATATGGAGAGGAATTAGCGGGGATGAGAGGTGGAATTATGTTAAACAACAGCAATGGTGGTATCACGTGCTTAATCTGCTGAATACTGCAGCTTTGATATGATATCAGGGTTTCAGCGATCTGTTCGGTTACATGAAGTACCTGGAACAGCCTGGCATATGAAGCCACGCCGATTGTCGCATGGTGCGTCGAGCCACTTTCCTTCAAATTGTGGGGGTGTGTAGTAAAAAACGCAATCTTCTTTGTCCCCGTCCACAAGGTTGCTTGGTTTTCCCATGATCCAGGAGTTGTACGTCCCAAGTGTAGAACCATCCACCCACTCATAGCTCCCCTCTAAGCGCTGATCGTGCAGGCCGAACCAGAAGGCACCCCTGTCGCTCACGGACTTTAGCAAGGAGGTCAGGTAGGCGTTGGTCTCAGCGTCTCGTGGCATGGCGAGGGTCCCGCCGTCGGCACGACAGGTCGCGGCCGCATGGCTAAAGGTTTTCGGTGTCTTGAAAACTATGTAGCAAATTCGATTCCACTTTACGTAACCTTTAGAGCAAGATACTGGAGAAAAAAAATGAGTCAAGAACATACGTAGGGATAGCCATTGTTGCTATCAAATCATAACTTAACATTTCTTTATTAGAAGAAAAATTTACCCAATTAGGTTTTCGGGTAGTTTCATTTGATACAACATAACTTATAACTGAGTCTGTAAACCGTTTCTTCCAAACATTACATCATACATATGTACACTTGTAACGCCAATATTCAAGAGGACAATAAAATGATAATTAATTATTTATAATATAAATCATGTCATGCAATGAAATAATGGTAGTCAAAATATTCCTATTCTATGTAAATGATGTTCCTTTCACAATCAGGACATATTTAGTGCTGAAAACGAACTTACCTGGCATATTATTCATCTTGTGAAGACGCTGCTCCAAGACGGCGTTTCGACTTCGCTCCTTGTCCAGGTCGCGTTTCAATGTGTCAAGGACGGCGGACGCTCGACAAATGTCGTCTTGGTCACGCTTCAAGGCGTCAACAGTGTTGCACAACTGGCGTATGACGCCATGATTGCGATTCAAGGCATTAACAGTGGTGGACATGTCGTCTTGGTTACGCTTCAAGGCGTCAACAGTTGTGGACAGTCGGCGCATATCGTCTTGGTCGCGCTTCAAGGTGTCAACAGTGGTGGACAGTTGGCGCATGTCGGCTTGATCAAGCTTCAAGGCGTCAATAGTGTTGGACAGTTGACGTATGTCGTCTTGGTCGCTCTTCAAGGCGTTAATTGTGGTGGACATTTCGTCTTGGTCGTGCTTCAAGGCGTGAATTGTGGTGTACATGTCGTCTTGATTGCGCTTCAAGGCGTCAACAGTGGTGGGCAGTTGGTGCATGTTGGCTTGGTCGCGTTTCAAGTCCTCAACAGTGGTGGAAAGTCGGCTCATGTCGTCTTGGTTGCGCTTCAAGGCGTTAACAGTTGTGGACAGTTGGCGCATGTCGTCTTGGTCTCGCTTCAAGGCGTCAATTGTGGTGGACATGTCGTCTTGGTCGCGCTTCAAGGCGTCAACAGTGGTGGACAGTTGGCGCATGTAGGATCGGTCGCGTGTCAAGGCCTCGACAGTGGTGGACAGTCGGCTCATGTCGTCTTGGTCGCGCTTCAAGGCGTTAACAGTGGTGGACAGTTGGCGCATGTCGTCTTGGTCGTGCTTCAAGGCGTCAACAGTGGCTGATAATTGACGCATGTTGTCTTGGTCGCGCTTTAAGGCGTCAGCAGTGGTGGACATGTCATCTTGTACGCGCTTCAAGGCGTCAACGGTGTAGAACATGTTTTCTTGGTCGTGCTTCAAGGCGTCAACAGTTGTGGACATGTTCTCTTGGTCACGCTTTAAGACGTCAAAAGTGGTGGACAGTTGGCACATGCCGTCTAGGTCGCACTTCAAGACGTCAACAGTAGTGGACATGTCTTCTTGGTCGCGCTTCAAGGTGTTAACGGTGGTGGACATGTTCTCTTGCTTGTGCTTCAAGGTGTCAGCAATGGTGGACATGTCATCTTGTACGCGCTTCAAGGCGTCAACGGTGGTGGACAGTTGGCTCATGTCGTCTAGGTCGCGCTGCAAGTCGTTAACGGTGGTGGACATGTTCTCTTGGTCGCACTTCAAGACGTCAACAGTGGTGGACATGTCTTCTTGGTCGCGCTTCAAGGTGTTAACCCTGGTGGACATGTTCTCTTGGTCACGCTTTAAGACGTCAAATGTGGTGGACAGTTGGTGCATGCCGTCAAGGTCGCGCTGCAAGTCGTTAACGGTGGTGGACAAGTTCTCTTGGTTGTGCTTCAAGGTGTCAACAGTAGAGGACATGTCGTCTTGGTCGCGCTTCAAGGCGTCAACGGTGGTGGACAGTTGGCTCATGTCGTCTTGGTTGAGCTTCAAGGAGTCAATAGTGGTGGACAGTTGGCGTATGTCGTCTTGTGCCGTTGTGGACATGTTGGCCAGGTCGCGCTGTATGATGTCGACAGTAGTGGACAGTTGGTGCATGTCGTCTTGGTCGCGTTTCAAGCCAACAGCGGTGGACATGTCTTGTTCGTGTTTTAAGGAGTCAACGCAGGTGGATATGTTGTCTTGGTCACGCTTCAAGGCGTCAACAGTGGTGGACAGCTGAGATATATCCTATGAACGTATATACGGGCATTGGAAATCAATGATAGCAGAAAGATATGTCTTGACGGCCTTTAGAAATTCAACAGATTCAGTGTTAGAAATAATTTGACATTAGGCTTTGTGGTACAACTGTTTTTACCTCTTTATTGATGAACGTCAGTGGGACGAGTCCTACAGCGACCACGCTAAGCAACACGGCAATGCCGGCGACAATGCAGCTGCGGTGGGAGCGAATGAAGCTACAGAAAGAACGATGGCCGCTTGCTCCACCCGGATATGTGCAGTCTGTTAGAAAACAAGAGCTTTAAAAATAAGACATTTTTTTCAAAAAAGCGGCAGGCAACCATAAAATATTGGTGATGATGAACTGACGTTAGAAGCTAGTATGTTATTGCAAGTCTTCTCGGTGGCCAAACTGACAGAGTATGGTTGTACTTGCATGTGCAACCTCATAGTTTGGCAATTGGCTGAAAGTCTAAAGGCTGAGAATCTAAGGGCTGAGAGAACTTGCTTTGTATAGTCCCAGACATCAGGAGTGAAATGAAATTCAATTAGCAGGTCGGCATTTGTGACTCATTAAGGAGTTGTCAATCAGACATGTATGTAATGTGTAATGTTTTGAAAGACTGAGAAAAATGATGCATATGGTTAGCTTGTGTGTGTTGTGTTGGAAACAAGTGCTAGTGAATTTGTGAACATGTACTACAGAATCTTTATTCTGTACGACACCTGCACGATTTTTCTTTCTTTCTTTATGAACAACTAGAGTTTCACAACCACATACTTTCGCCAATAATTTAAGTCTTAATGGCTGATGTATTTGAGGTATTTATCATTGATTATACGAAAACGTCCTCATTTGCATAAACTACATAAAATGACAGTGTTATCATAGCAAAGAAGGCTATTGTAGCATTCTACCCCTATCATGAAAATTACATCCTTATCTGAATAATCTTTATTGAATGATGTTCATATCCTCATAACTTACAGATGCCACAAGTATGGAGTTGCTGTCATTTACTAGTATGGAATTATAGCAGTTTGTCATTGATTATGCCAATAAGGTCTTCATTTGCATATTTTCTATGCATCAACATTCCTCTCTTTCTCAGCTACAAACGTTAGGAGGCTATGTAGAATAGTTAGATAGTCTACGTCATGGAACGTAGTGGGTTTATGAAAGTCCTAATTAATTATGCAATCAAGATTATGCTTTTCATAATTACAATTTGATTATATGAAGCATCACCTAAACTATCCATCTAAAAAAAGTCCTGATGAGTCGTAAGCCCCTTCTTGAGTTATATTTTTTCTCATTAATTATGCGAATACATATAAGTTTCTGCATAGGCATGATTAGTATCTATCAATATTTCTCAGGCACATGTCACATGTTTGAGAGTCTATAATGAAATACCGTAGACGTACAAACGTTCCTAATTAATCCTGCAAATTTAATTTAGACTTTCATAATTAGTATCATATCATGTAAATCGTCATTTAAGCCATCTACCTAGCAAAAGCTATAGCCGTCCTAGCCGCATACCAAACATCAATACAATCCGTCCAAGCCTTCTCGAGTTATGCTGCTGAATATCCACGCACTAGTTAACAGATTTTTAATCTTTCCTCGTTAATTATGCAAAGTAGTTCGCCCGAGATCTAATGATCTTTAGGTTTTGCACATACCAACCGACAGACCAAATATGAAGACAAGCCATCCTTGCTTTCTCGACCTATCGTGTTCACTAACAGACACACAGACACACGCTCGGTAAAATACAACCTCATCGGCGAAGGTAACTAAACAACTCATTACTTATTTCAGCCTAGGCAGCTTTCACCGGTAGCGGTGGACCCACAAAATACAGACGAACGACAAGTTAACAATAATGTGTAACTTAACCTTCTACATAACCGACGAATAGAAATACAACATTCATAACAACATACATTAGATACATAGGAATACAGTATAAATAATCATACGAATCGCACTTATGCAAATACAGGTATACCGAAACAAATGATCTGAAGCTATAAGTAAGATAAAACAAGGGCAGGAGGAGGGTTTGGCACCGAGCCTGTATCTACATGTTAGACTCAATAGCAGCAAGAATACCATTCAGAAATCAGAAAGTTTTACCTGCTCTGGAGACGTACAAAGCGTTGGGTATATTCGCAGCGGCGTTCGCAATCGACTGCCAATCAGTCTGCGGCTGCTGCATGGGTGTGGTGCCTAGAGGAAAATTAGAAAATCAAAATGGCGCCGACGGTATGTATTTAGGAGAACAACAGTCTCTGAAAGATTTTATAAAACCAAACTTCAACATTTTTTTATGACAAGTAGATGTCTGTTAGCAATGATCGCATTTTCTACTTAACATACACAAACGCGTTTGTACAAAATGTATACCCTTCTTCTGTTAGCACCTTTGAAAATATTTTTCAGACTCATTTTTCTGTCACATGGTAATCTAAAGTAGACTTATGATGGCGTCACAGTAAACATAGCGACCAGTTCGGAAACTAGCATCAATATTCGTGGAAAAACATACTACCTTTAAACAGGAAATAGTGCTTAATCATTGTGTTTACCTAAAATTGCATGGTGGTACAATATTTGATTTTCAAAGGTATGTTTCTTCTCGAGTAGCGATGCTAGGTTCCAAAGTGGTCATGTTATTCAAGTACACCCACTCATTTCGACAAGTGTGTAGGGTTATTTTGCATGTAGAAGCCTGAAGACCGAGGATAAACTCAACGCCTGATGTTTTCCCGGGGCTTTATTTCACTATCCGAAATGAAAGATGCAATCCCTCCGATGAGCACTTGACCGTTTGGCAAGACAGCGCGAATACTTACCAATTGCGCCCCCCCCCCCCATGGATTCACAAAATTTCGTCTTAAAGAATGCATCTTCTAAATTTCATGACCCGGCCCGATGCTATTTTCGAAAATATTTTCTAAAACACTCTCTAATACCAAGCGAGGTTCTAGGTAATTTGATTCTTATATCTAACATTACATAAGATTTTTGACAAAAACAGAAACATCGTCTACTGGCATGTCAAGCAATAGAGAGAATATATTTTCACAAAAATATTTACCTGTGTCCCCAGTTTGGGACTGCTGTTGCCCTCCCGGCATGGTGCGACTTGACAGGTTTCTGGACAGCGAGAAATACACGTCTTACACCGGGCGGGTTCCGATTCACAATGTAAATTATAGCTTCAGCTTAAGAAATGAGAAGCAAAAGATGAAAGAAAACCAAATTGTGTGGGTGGAAAATATCGCACTTTTTGCAAGCGAGACAAATCATATAAACACGTAATCGTTTTCTTTGTTTTTCTGTTACATGATTGAAAAAGAGGTATCGAAAACAACCTTCAAAGGTATTCTGATATTCTAATCATGTTTGAAAATCTGTAACCTTTATTATAAAGGACTGAAACAATCTTTTCTTCGTCTCATATTTTCTGTGTTACGTGACGCAACAGCCAGCTATTTTTTTGCGTTAATGCATACATTTGCCAACTTTTTCACGGTTTTTCTTTTTCTTTATTGTTTGTTTACTGGGGAGCCGGTCTTGTAAAGATACTTGATTTCTGTTGCCGGCTCCTCGCAGATTAGCTGTTTTAAATCTGTGAAGCCAAATAGATAGATAAAAACATAAAACAATAAATAAAACAATACATACAGCTATATCTATCATGTCTACCATGTATGGTGAAAAGTAGTACATGTCTACAGCTGTCTGATATTGTCAACAATTGTCGCGCTAAAAGTTCTTTTTCTTCTTCTTATAAAATGTGTGAAAAGAATATTTCACACTTAACCGTTGCTTTTGAAATACGAGTAATGTTTTGAAAGCCAAAGCCATTGAAGACTCGTCACTAAAGTAAACATTACTTACCCACGTTTCGTTTGTCTTCGTGCTTAGCTGAGTGTGTGAAGCACAGGAAGTTTTGAATACCCTTGCGTAAATTGACAAGAAATGTGTTTATGTACAGAGCACATTTTCTCACACGAAACACAACGTTATCTAATCATTACTTCTCAAAAGAAGTGTGTGTGTGTGGGGGGGGGTTAGTTCACATACAGAGGACAGGTAAAAATGGCGCATGTCACATCTTGACAGCACAGCGACGGTTTATGTAAGAGTTGTAGGATTGTATATGTGTATGTTTTATTTTTAACTAATGCAACTGTATTTTATCATGTACTTTCGCAGCAAGGCTGGCCCCTTGTAATAGCAATAGCTAGTCGGGCAGCCTTGGCTGCTGTACACTGTACGCAGCCGAACAAATAAATAAATAAATAACTAGATAAACAACATTGGAAACATCTATTGCTGAATGATTACATACTACAAAGGACAAGAAGGAAGTATGATAAATATTACAAGTAATGGATAAAACATCGGGAAGTGGCCCGACGGCATTAGTCAATACTTCCTCTTGATTATATATATTGTTGCATTTTCCCAAGGTTAAAAGTCCACTAGTAATGCCTTAACAACCACGACTCGCTTAGAATGACTACATTCAATAATGCAATAAGAATATAGGACTTGACAATTGTTTGAAAATATTTCTACTTGTTAAAATTTTGCTTCAGATCTATTGGTAAAAAAGGAAGTGACAAAAACTGGAAGGTCGCCTTGCCTCTGTTTCTACATTGCAATGGCGTTTTAAATGGCTGGTGTTACTCTTACAAAGATATTAACTGAAAATACTAGTCCATAACATGCTAAGTTGTCCCCTTGTTATAAGGAGACGCCGTTGACAGTAATTGCACGGAACAGCTCCTTGAGACAGCTCTTAAGTGCTTGGCATCGCCAAGCTTGTTAGTTGTCGATAAATCCTTCTTTACAGAACTATTCAAGCAGAAGTATTCTTTGTCGTCAAACAAAGAGCAGAGCTAAGTGAGTTTATAACTACGTTTGTTTTTCACCAGTAGAAAATGTAATAGCTATAAGCCTCTTCCGCCTATTTGAAAAAAAAACAGCGACATATTTATTTTTACCCCAAAATTCATTAGCCCCTCTATCATGTTTCAGAGACGTCCATATTCTCTCTAATTGGCCGCTTTGAGGCTTTAGGGGCAGTGGGTTATTATCCACTGTGTCTAGGGCACGCCATTGTAGCCCATCTCTCTCTTTCTATTACCTTTTACTTCCCTAACCGAAGACAGGTATCCATTTTACGCCTGGGTGGATCGAGGTCTTGTCAAGTGCCTTTTCCAAGGACGCAGCATCGGTGGCATGTCAGGGGATTCAAAATTAGGACCTCTGGGTTCTGGACCAAACACCCTAACCGTTGCGCTAACACGCTAAGCAAAGGTTTATCATAAATTCTTAAAACATGTCCCTACGAGACCATACAGAACAACCTCAAACAACTTATACATTATAAACGTACCTACAAGAATGCGATTTGAATGATTAATAACGGACAATAAGGGTTCAATCATGACTATACCAATGTAACGCGATCTGGACTTCAACAGGAAGGGTGACGCAATTTGTTCTGTTTTGTTCACACTTGTTACACAGTAAAGGTATGCTGAAGGAACAAGGTAAGTTTAAACCACAAACGTAATTCGTTTACCAGTAACAAGATATAAGGCATGTGAGTGCTGCAGAAAGGGCTTCTACATAAAAGGCTTTCAAAAATTACCTTACAGGTTAATATCATTTGTGTCCAAAGAATATGTTTACCAAAACTGAAATGACAGTTAACAATCTCAAAGACTCATTATTAACGCAAACAAAATTACACCATTTTTAAAAAAGACTTTTTAGTGAACAATGTCCCCCAAACATATTTTGCCTGCTTTGAAGTTAAAGAAAATATCTCTAATCAGTCTTTAAAATGAACTTTTATGTTGAATCCTAGAAATACGAAATATAAGGAGTACGATAAACCGATGTTTGTTGGTGCAGACATTTATAATTTGCGAAGGTCCCTTAAAGGGAAGGAGACACCTGTGTTACGATCAGGGTCGATGTGTCAGATTTGACAGCGCCCTCGGCCAGGTCACCCATATCCGGCGCCTTCGTGCTTTCGCCTGGCTGAAGAAACTTTCTCTTGCGGTCAAACTTTCCATTTTCTTCGCCCTTAAGACCATATATATTTGGTTAAATCGTGAAACTCACAGAAAAGGCTGACTAGTGGACTTAATCGTAACGGAGGAAGGAATTTTCAACGCAGTTGAGCTCCAAAACAGCCAGGATATGGACAACAAAATCGCTTCCTCCTTCATAGTCCTCGCCATTCTTTGCGGTAAGTCTACATGTGATTCCACTTTTAACAGTACTTGTATGTACTATATGTTATAATCTTTCATATCTTTCTCGACAACAATCGTCTTGTTTAAGCAA
Source organism: Branchiostoma lanceolatum (assembly GCA_035149815.1). Taxonomy (NCBI): domain Eukaryota; kingdom Metazoa; phylum Chordata; class Leptocardii; order Amphioxiformes; family Branchiostomatidae; genus Branchiostoma; species Branchiostoma lanceolatum. The sequence goes on from CM068880.1 coordinate 12,778,799, forward strand.
TGTTATCGGTAGCATACAAACAAACGCTGAAAAACCATTGTCGGTTGCTATGACTTTATATTCCGTGCTAATTTTGTTCACATATAAGACATGTTGTAGAATGGATTAAAATAAGAAACGCATTACGTGTGATCTTTTTTAAATCCTTTTTTTTAACCAGTAGACCATAGTTGATGGTTGATTGACTGCACTTTTCTTGTTATTTTTAAGTACTGGCTTACGTGATAGAAGTCGAAGTTAAGTACACGTCTGTTGGAGCCAAAGAAAAGATTGGGAACTATGTTGTAATTGAAACGCGAGATTCTGTGTTGTGGATTCTTGTTCAATGCCGTAAGGTTTACACAGTTCTGCTCTCAGGGACTGCCGACATTGTTACGTATGAATAGGTATTAAGTTCAGGGGGTTGGGTTTCGGGACTGAGTGTACGGTCGTTGGCTTTTCTTGGAACAAAACTCAGATTGCTACACCTTACTCTGAACTACTGCTGAACCTTTCCATGAACTATTGCTACACCTTATAATTAATTATGACTATTGCTACGTTGGATTGAAATTCGACACTTTGTTTTCGTGAAACAGAACTATTGGTACGCTTTACCCTGAACTAATGCTACACCTTGCACATATCTATTTCTACATGGGCTTGAAAATTAGCACTTAGTGTGCATTAGTTACTTTTTCTTGGTACAGAACTATTGTTACGCCTTACCCTTAGGACTTATGCTACTTCTTATCATGAACTATTGGTACATGGGGTGAAATTCGGCACTAAGTGTACGTTAGTTACCTTTTCTTGGAACAGAACTTCTGCTTTACGCCATACCTTGAGAAAATATCTATAACTAATTACAGTAGATAAGGACGTCCTAATATTTGCGGAAGGTTCAGTGACCTGTGGTATTTTGAGTAAGTTGCTCGATGAAAACAAAATGCCAGTAGCACGGGAACTGGCATGGTGTTTATACCTTTAGAAAACTTCCGCTACACCACATAATGAATGACGCTCTCGAACCGTGTTTGTAACAAGTAGGAGAACAGAAACGGCAGGTGTGTTGATTTATTTCCGCACCAGTAAACTGAAAATGTCGTCGATTTTGTAAGTTTATTTGGAACTTATAATTATGTTAAGAATTCGAAAGAAGATGCTTATAAAGAGTATCAAAGCCATACAATTATGAAACAGGCGGGTGTTGAGCATGGCCGGCGGGGGGGGGGGGAGGCGTTTCAGTGAGCCTGATGAAGTAAGCCTGCCCGCCTTAGCCTGGGACCTCCTCCCCCCCCTACTTTGCCCCTCGCGGGGTTATCTGGGGGTTTAACAAGTTGAAGTTGAATGAGGGGTTTCAGCCGTAAGTGGCGAAAGCTCTTACCTTATAACTGTATTTGTTACTTGAACTGTTAACGAATCTGTACTAGCTACAAGGCACCGCGGCACGTCAGTGAACACCGACATGTCACTGAACACTATATATATACAAAGGGGAATTGCTTGAACGCTTTTTAGTTTTGGAGTCGTTTGTTTAGCCGTTGGGTCAGTGTGGCTTAACAGCAGGGTTTTCGGCCCAGAAACCAATGATCCCGAGTTCGAATCCCTTGACGCCACCAATTTTGTGCCCTTGGAAAAAAAGGCACTTTGTCCGATGAAAATTGAAGATGAATTTTACTTTATCATGGAATGCTCTAGATATGATGTTTTACGTCATAAGCTATTCACACTTCTGGAAACAAGTACAAGTTTTAAGAGTCTCGATGCTACAGACCGCTTTGAGTACATATTTAAATGCAACAATCCCCACAATGCGAACATAGGTAGATATCTAAACGACTGATTTCACATTAGAAAAAAAAGATTGAAACCAATGATTAAATAAATGATTATAACACAATATCGAAAACGTATGCTAGCCCTTATAGTATTGTATTAGTAATTATGATGTTAAGTTTTATTCTATACTTCCACTTTGTGTTATGTTAACGAACTCTTGCCATACTTTGTACCATGTACAATTGTCGTGCAATAAAGTTCTTCTTCTTCTTAAAACGACATTCCTCACACCAGCCAAGTTTGAAAACGGGTGAATTATGTGTGTGGTTCACGACATCAGCAATAGCTGCATGTGTCCCACGTGCATTGCATATTCCAATAAAATAATAAAATCCAAGTCGTATGTTCTATTTGGTGCCTGGTATCGATATTCAGGACATTATATAATGTGCAGTTATCATTGTGGTCAAATGATGGTGTTACGTCGTAGAATGTGTCGTAAAGGGACAGCTTTATGCATACAACACTGAGGAAACTCACCCCCATTAAACCGCCACCATCACCATGGTACTGCATGGAATTGGTAAACACGCCTTGTTTCCTTTGCCTAATTTTCCGTATTGATCTAAGAATTGAACTATTTGTATTGCACGTGTCTACTTTGTCTATTTAGTGTTCATTTGATAGGTTTGTCAGCAGCTGAGACCAAGGGATTGTTCAGTATTTAACAAGACAAGCTTGCCGTGGGGGGGGGGGGGGGCATATGTTTGGCTCTACACCACATAATCAATAGCGAAGTATAACCGTGTTTGTAATAGTAAGAAAAACAAGAACGACTGGTGTGTTTATATATTTCCGCGACAGTGAACGGTTTTGTAATTGAGTTTGGAACAAAAAAAAGACTGCTTATAACGTTTATGAAAAGCAAGCAAACAGGTAGGGGCGCGACAAAAAAGTGACGAAAGGGTTTCGAGGGGCTGGGTTTGAGTTTAGATTTCTCATAATGTGCTTCGAACTGATATTAGATACTAGCATGGCTGAAAAGCGCATGAATTGGTGTGTTTTGGGTGAAAATTGCGTTTCGATCTGAGCCTTACTTCCGGATATCCATCCGCGTTGATGGTGAAATGTCCCTTGGCCCGTGATTTACCTTTGTTGCGTTCTGTGGGTCATGCTGACATGCCTCGCGCCGTGGATGATTAAAGAAATCTAAGTACTAGAATTTTCTTTATAATTGGCTCGACTGTACGCTAGGTTTTTCTCTTTCTGACAACATCAGTCGTTTCTACCCAGAAAATTTTTTCTACGAGTTTTATCTTACGCAAAAGTGCCAAAATTTGACCATCGTTTTTGACGTGAAAATTATGTTTTTGTCTCCTGATTTACCAAAATTAGAGAGGTTGAAGAGACAGAGCTCAGCTGGTCCTATAGCGGAAGGGATAGGCTTTCATCCCATACACAGTTGATTTACTTAGGAACACTTCCCTGGAAGAGACAGTACCTAGACTCGAGGGTGCGCAGCCTCCAATTGAAACCCCAAATAAACTGGGGTGTGCTCCCTTAACGTCGGGCTGGGATGGGGGGGGGGGGCAGTGAGATGAAGTATGCGAGGAGGAGCTTCAGCCGTTAGTAGGAAAAGCTCTTGAACCTTTATCGTTTTGGTTAATCGAATTAAAGTGGAAAGAGGTCAAGGGATAGGCGAAGGAAGGTACTGATATGCCTCAAAAGGCCATACAAATAAGAATTTGGCTAGGACGCATTTTGGTCTTAAGATAATCAAAAACGTTTCAAGGTCTATGTTATCACAAAAGTAATAGAATTCATAAATTGAAACTTGGTATCAATATTGGCTGGGTAAAGAATGATAGGTCGATGCCACGGTAAAATAATGGCTTTACGCCACCAAATTTATAAATAATAATGTTTTTTTATTAGTCAGAAATTACCCGGAATGACAGCCTTTCTAGCGCTGAATTGATGCAGGGTATTGCAGATTTCATAAATATATAATATCTTATCCACGCTTGCATTTTGTGGAACTGTCGCAAGGGTCTGGGCGGCTGCCATTCGGCGCCACCAGGTGACCTCAATACGACCTTCCCCAACCGAAGTCAGGTACCCATTTACACCTGGGTGAAGTGAGGAAAGTCGTGTAAAATGCCTTTCCCAAGGGCAAAAGATCGGTGACATGACAGGATTCGAACTCGGGACCTCTTGGTTCTGAGTCGAACGCTCTGCCGTTGCGCTACACGACCCCACATATTGTGGTAAAGGGACATTATGGTAAAGGGACAGTTGGTTTTAATATAACATTGAGTAAAATCACCCCAACTTACTTTTTACCTATAGCACTCATTTACAGCACATCATTTGTATAACTATCTTGATCCTTTTGACGTTCCATTGAGTTTAGAATCGAAAATCCTGTTTATGATATTACTGGGCAATTGTCTACTGGATCTATCTACATGTCACTATAAATAAGCTGAACTATAGTTCGGCCCTAGGTCTCCAGGGAATTGTTAGATGGGAACTGAAATAAAGTTGTTATGAAAACTGTAATATAATGTAATTATGACGTAAATCTTATCGCCTGGAACCGTCCATATTCGAAATTCTTAATAAGCATCATCAAGAAATAAATAGTTCACGAAAAAAGTTTCGTAGGGCGAATTAGGGTTTCCTCAAGGGGAGTCAGAGAAGCAATATATGAGAAGATGTACAACCCCGCCCTCAACAGGAAAGGGAGTCTACGCGTTCAACTTTCAGGCACCTGGGATAATGCACTGCCCACCACCCACCACCCCCAGACAAGCAACATTTAGTTACTTTTTTACTGTACTAAAACAACAGTAGCTAATTGAAATATTGGCATAAAACTTTGTCTTGAATTAATCTTCTTTTTAAGGACAACTTCAAGACATCCTAAATTGTCTTAACCTCATTAACATATCTATTCAGAGGTTTGGTATAAAACCTAGCGTTCTCAGCCCTATCGTTAGTCACTGACGAAAGACAGTGGATGCTGTCTGAAACGTCTGACTGTTTCAAAATCTTATCCAGTTGCTTGAGTAACTATTTTTGGCGTTTTTCCTCAAGTTGAACAGGCAGGTGTAAAAAAGCTGAACTCAGACCTAATTTAATTGATCCTCTGATATAAAAGTCATCTGGCAATAACAACCCCATCTCAGTATCAAAGGTATTGTATAAATGGACAAAGTGTTGTGTTTTTTTTAACAAAAAGGAAAGTTAAGTCAGCTCTGGCTACTAGTTTTGAATGTTTGCATGATAACATGACATGTATTTTTGTTTGACAATTATCATCATGGACCAGATCCTCAAATATTGCGGGGAAGCATGCTAGCATTATTTTTTTTATAAATCTCTTTGTTTAATTCAGCTGGAATGTCTGGAATACATGCCATAACAACGGTTACGGTGACTACAGCTAACATAACGATAGCTGGCACAACTACACAGTCTGGGACCACAACAACTGCCTTAACTACAGCATCAGATACTACAACAGATAACATGACTACAGCTAGCACCACACCAACTACCGCAACTACAGCATCTGTGGCTACAACAGCGGCCTCAACTACAGCATCAGATACTACAGCATATAACGTGACTACAGCTAGCACCACACCAACTACCGCAACTACAGCATCTGTGGCTACAACAGCGGCCTCAACTACAGCATCAGATACTACAACATATAACGTGACTACAGCGAGCACCACACCAACTACAGCAACTACAACATCTGTGGCTACAACAGCGGCCTCAACTACAGCATCAGATACTACAACATATAACATGACTACAGCTAGCACCACACCAACTTCCGCAACTACAGCATCTGTGGCCACAACAGCGGCCTCAACTACAGCATCAGATACTACAACATATAACATGACTACAGCTAGCACCACACCAACAACAGCAACTACAGCATCTGTGGCTACAACAGCGGTCTCAACTACAGCATCAGATACTACAACAGATAACATGACAACAGCTACCACACCTGCCGCAACTGCAGTATCTGGGACAACAATAGCAGCTGCCACAACCACAGCATCTGAGACAACAACAGATAATATGACTACAGGTAACATCACAACACCTGCCGCAAGTACAGAATCTAAGACAACACCTGCCACAACTACAGCATCTGAATCATCAGCTACAGTATCTGAGACAACAGCTGCAACAACTTCAGCATCTGAGACAACAGATGCTATAGCTCCAACATCTGAGACAACAAAAGCTGCCACAAATACAGCATCTGAGCCTACAGCTACATCATCTGAGACAACGACAGCTGCCAAAACTTCAGCATCTGAGACAACAACAGTTGCCACAACTACAGCATCTGAGACAACAAAAGCTGTCACAAAAACAGCATCTGAGACAACAGCTACATCATATGAGACAGCAACAGCTGCAACGGTTACAGCATCTCAGACAACAGCTACAGCATCTGAAACAACAGCTACAACATCTGAGACGACTACAGCATCTGAGACAACAGCTACAGCATCTGAAACAACAACAGCTGTCACAAATACAGCATCTGAAACAACAACAGCTGACACAACTACAGCATCTGAGACAACAACAGCTGCCACAACTACAGCATCTGAGACAACAAAAGCTACCACAAATACAGCATCTGAGACAACAGCTACAGCATCTGAAACAAGAGCTACAGCATCTAAGACAACAGCTACAGCATCTGAAACAACAACAGCTGTCACAACTACAGCATCTGAGACAACAACAGCTGCCACAACTACAGCATCTGAGACAACAACAGCTGCCACAACTACAACATCCGAGACAACAGCTACATCAACTACAGCATCTGAGACAACAACAGCTGCCGCAACTACAGCATCTGAGATAACAGCTGCCACAACTTCAGCATCTGAGACAGCAGCTACAGCATCTGGGACAACAACAGCTGCCACAACTACAGCATCTGAGACAACAACAGCTGCCACAACTACAGCATCTGAGACAACAGCTGCCACGACAGCATCTGAGACAACAGCTACAGCATCTGCGACAACAACAGCTGTCACAACCACAGCATCTGAGACAACAACAGCTGCCACAACTACAGCATCTGAGTCAACAGCTGCCACAACTACAGCATCTGAGACAACAGCTGCTACGACAGCACCTGAGACAACAGCTACAGCATCTGCGACAACAACAGCTGCCACAAATACAGCATCTGAGACAACAACAGCTGTTACAACTACAGCATCTGAAACAACAACAGCTGCCACAACTACAGCATCTGAGACAACAACAGCTGCCACAACTACAGCATCTGAGACAACAAAAGCTACCACAAATACAGCATCTGAGACAACAGCTACAGCATCTGAAACAAGAGCTACAGCATCTAAAACAACAGCTACAGCATCTGAAACAACAACAGCTGTCACATATACAGCATCTGAGACAACAACAGCTGCCAGAGCTACAGCATCTGAGACAACAGCTGCCACAACTACAGCATCTGAGACAACAACAGCTGCCACAACTACAGCATCTGAGACAACAAAGGCTACCACAAGTACAGCATCTGAGACAACAGCTACATCATCTGAGACAGCAACAGCTGCAACAGCTACAGCATCTCAGACAACAGCTACAGCATCTAAAATAACAGCTATAGAATCTGAGACAACAGCTACAGCATCTGAGCCAACAGCTACAGCATCTGAAACAACAACAGCTGTCACAAATACAGCATCTGAGACAACAGCTGCCACAACTACAGCATCTGAGACAACAACAGCTGCCACAACTACAGCATCTGAGACAACAGCTGCCACAACTACAGCATCTGAAACAACAGCTGCCACAACTACAGCATCTGAGACAACAACAGCTGCCACAACTAAAGCATCTGAGACAGCAACAGCTGCCCCAGCTACACCATCTGAGACAACAACAGCTGCAACAGCTATAGTATCTGAGACAACAGCTACAGCATCTGAAACAACAGCAACAGCATCTGAAACAACAGCTACAGCATCTGACACAACAGCTACAGCATCTGAGACAACAACTACAGCATCTCAGACAACAACAGCTGCCACAACTACAGGATCTGAGACAACAGCTGCTACAACTACAGCATCTGAGACAACAGCTACAGCATCTGAGACAGAAACAGCTGTCACAACTACAGCATCTGAGACAAAAACAGCTGCCACAACTACAGCATCTGAGACAACAAAAGCTGCCACAACTACAGCATCTGAGACAACAGCTGCCACAACTGTAGCATCTGAGACAGCAACAGCTGCCCCAGCTACAGCATCTGAGACAACAACAGCTGTCACAACTACAGCATCTAAGATATCAGCTGTCACAACTACAGCATCTGAGACAACAAATAACATGGCCGCAGCTAACACCACAGCAGCTGCCGCAACTACAGTTTCTGAGACAACAGCAGACAACAAGCTTGTGACAACCAAAGGTCCCGTTACAGAAAAGCCAGGTTTGTCAAGTTCAATTTGCATCATTTGTAATGGCAAGAGCTGCATGTTTCTGTATGTTAAAGAACCCTGGTGGTAGTCCAGCAACTGAAACGAGTAAAGTGAGACCCACTGTTATTGGCAGAAAATGCAAGTTATAGCAAGGCTACTGTTCATGAATGCTACCTTTTTAAAGAAGCATCATGCTTTACCCCAATTATTGGATTACTACTTTATCTTTTGCATTATGATAACGAAGTAGGGATATTGTCGACTTTTATCTGTTTACTACAGGAAAGCCTGAAAAGATCCTTGCGTTCTCTTTGAGTCTTGACGGAAGTGCAGACGGTTTAAATGACACGACATCAAATGCTTATAAGGACTTGGAGCAAAGCTGCTTAGCCGCGGTAAGTGACATCCTTCTGCTGCATTGTAAACATTGCACACACTATGGGGGAAGGGAGTCCTGAAACCAGATCCCATTCAGATCCTGGATAAACAAGGAACAAAAACAGGCATAAAAGTACACTTACCAGTATTTCAATGTCCCAAAACTTCCACCCGATGAACAGCTAAACATGTCTAGTTGCCGTTTTTTGGAAAAAGCAGGGGTGTGACTCCTGCATTCTGGAGCGATATTGGCCATCAAACGTAAACAACCACTGACCTTTGAACCGGCAGCTGAGATACACTGGTCTGGCCCGGGAAAAACCCTCCTAAATGATGTAATTCTAAACCACCACGTGCACAAGTGACAAAGGTCACAATTTTTTTCTGTATTTGAAAAGTAAGCACATGTGTGGTCTCCCTGCCTGAAACTGCCCAAAAGCGATCAAAGATTTCACCAGGAAAAAATTATCAAATAAGATTACAAGAATAATAACGTGGATATGCAAACTGGGCTTTCTGCGCATGTCCATTTAAAGGTCCCACACCATGGGTAATATCTATTTGCCAGGGCTGCTAAAATCTACTAAGTTTGTCAGTCCTTTATTGAACAAATTCAGATATATTGTGTTTTGTATTCATTAATTTTGTGTGTGTTAACTTTTTAGTATTGTTACGAATTTGACCTAACTTTAAGCCCCGAAGAATCACACTTGTTATTGAATCACGTGACCATGCGAAAGAAGATATGCAGTGATCATGAGCTAAAGCTTTATTGAGGTGGACTTAAAATTTAAGTTTCGTAAATTTGACAGTCTTTTTATGTTACATAACGTAAATGAGGCCATAGGTAATGTAGCTTTTTCATGTTAGAACTTAGAATTGATACTATTTCATTACGTACTTGCAAATTGCAATCAGCATTGTAATCATATCTTTTGATATGTCCGTCAGTTACGTCCGGTGTACAGGGCTCAACCAGGCTTCAAAGACATCCGAGTCCTGGGATTCCTGTAAGTTTCTCATAATTAGATGCTAATTACAATATAGATTTATAGATTTACTGTGTTTCTAGATTGTTTTGTTGTATAGCACGTAAAAACAAATAATCAATCGTAATTGTTATGATGTTTTCAGTTTAGCCTTAATGAAATAATACCTTTCATGATATGAAAATAATGTAAGACTAGCTGTTCCACTCTATATCACATTGTAGTAAGACTGACCCAGAAAGATCCCACATGTAATTAATGCTGATGCTGGGCTGCTTGTGTATGTCTGAAAAAATATTTTTTCCATACTTGCACTAAATTTAAAAACTAGAATACAGTCAGACCTGCAGTCGTAATCAATTGATAGAAAAACCTTTTGATAGACCGACCATGATATGCGAAGCTTCCTGCCTATATAGAGACCACCTGGTTATGATTACAAAATTACAGTTACCGTTTTTGCTGGTTGGTTCATTTGTATAAACTATACAAAAATATGACTGTATAGATTACATGGCTTATTTCCTAACAATGTAGGTCTGGGAGCATCATTGTGAGACACGTCGTCATCTTTGATAGTGATGATGCAGCATCCAACGATGAGATCATGAGAGCAGTGGAGAACAAAGTCCTGAACGGAACCTTCCGCATCGCTAACTTTAGTGTCGAGCCAAATTCATTCGCGGCTGTTACACTTACAAGCACAGGTCAGATCAGAATTATCGTGTTCGTAAACATAGATTGAAAGATCATTTAACTTCCATTACACTTACTACAGAATGAAAGATGATTAACGTTGACTAGAAATTGACACGAATTTTCATGTAAGGTATCAATATTTTATGTTTTCCCTAGGGGTTTCTATCAAACAACTGTTCGGTTGAACTTCCTTGGTTATCATCAGGGACTAACATACCGGTGTTGATACCTCTAGTAACTGCAGTTATTGCTATGTAAAGAATGATGCAGATAATGAGAAATGGGACAACAATATTGCTGACTTCTACGATGGAAGCTGACTATGTCAGTTTATCGCAGTTTCAACGGCTGAGTCAAATTTTGCCATGGTCGAAGAACGTCTTAGAATGCTGGGTTTGAAATTTATACCTTCTCTTGATACTGCAATCTAAGTACAGGTATTACAGCAGAGGAGTGTGAATTCAAAATTTATTCATGTGGCTTTGTGACAAAGTATTAATTAAAGGGAAGTGTTGAAAATGTCTTATCTAATTCATCAGGTTGAGTTTCAGTTATGGAAATTGAGTTTATTTGCCAAGAAATTCTAAGTACACATTCAGTACTAAGTGAACTATAATGCTGTTTTTTGTGTTTAATTCAGAGCTTGCCCAGCTAGGAAAGGATGGCTTGTGTACCGCCGGCTGTGGTGCAGATGCTCTGTGCAACCTGACGACCATATATGGTGTGCTGGTAGCTCAGTGCGTCTGCGCAGACGACTACTGTAAAAATGGTGGACAGTGTGAGGTCATACCTGAGCAGGGACCCAAATGCAGGTAATGCTTTCTTTTCTAGTAGAGGCCAAAATTGGCCAAAAGATATGATTTACTCTTTGACATCCATCTAGCGAGCCACTTATTTCATTCATAAGACACATGCAAAGTTTTTAAAAATCTCCCATCATCTTGAAAAAGTGTTTGTCTCTCATGTTACTCAAGGAAATTTCAACACAAAAGTAAGATGCTTATCCAGATAAAACAAATCTTCATTCATTTAAATATATGGCAATCAGCGAATAACCATGACCATTGTGACTATGCAATACCCATTGGGCATTTGTATAAAATGATTATTTATGATCATCATAACAAGCTGCAAGGAGTTTGGACATCTGAATGCAATTTGATTATTCAGCAAGTTTTTCCAAGTAACTTTAGTTTCTGAATAAATGTATAAATCCATACAGATTGTATATTTTTGTTCTTTATTGAACCTCCCAGCTGTGAAGCTACTCCGTTTGGTTACTATGGTGGAGCGAGGTGTGAGGTCTACGCGTCACAGACTGCTGTAATTGGAGTCGGCGCAGGCGTAGGAGGGTCTCTGCTCCTCCTCATCATCATCTTTGTGGGATGTCTCTGCTGCTCAAGGAGGCGCGCCAAGGATGACATAGAGAGGTATGCCTTACTGTACAAGTGTTAAGGCCAGTGACTGGTCCCTTGCTCCCTTGCTATGGATCTCGAGCCATAGCTTCTGCTGCCTTTAGACTTAACCATGTGTCTTGTTTTTCTAGTACTTGTGGGGGGGGGGGGGGTCTTCCCCGGAGTCTTGGATTTGCAAACTCCTCGCTTTGTGGACAGATGTTTTGTGATGGTCTCTCTTATAACATTGCCGAACCGTCTTAGTCTTAAAGATCAAAATGCTACAACAATTGACTTGTTTTACCCCGAGTATAATCCTGATTTCGTCATCTAGAAATTTGTCTAGTTTAGCTTCTCATCAAACGAAAATCCGTGCATAATTGACTAAGTTGTGATTAGTTCTTTATTGTACTGTATTCACAATATACATGCTTTATTGATTTATTGCCAATCTTATTTCTCTTGTTTCATTGATTTATATGATTTATTATAATTTGATTGATAATGTATATAAGGGAGACGTTTACACATTAAGCACACAGCTTTCGGCCTTCCTTGCACTGTACTGTCATAATCTGAATTGTAAATTGACTTTTATGTATCTATTTTCAAAGTACAATGTAAACAAAAATAGCAATAATGTTATTATTTCTTGTAAAGGTTTCATGAAACATGTTGTGCAAACATAACCCTATAACATAACCAATTGTATTCATAATGACACAACAACAACGTGTATCACTTTATTTCTGCACTCAAGGGCCAAGCACAGATCAAAGTGATTTACTCACAGATATGCATTAACTCAGAATCTCATAAAATATGGTAAAAGTTATGTGGTAAAGATAGTAAGTTACAAGATTAAGTAACAAGACTAACTTGATATCAACACCTTCGGTATGCAGTATATTTTCAGTAAATTGCTATGAAATGTCTAATATTATTCAATGTTAACTCAGATAGGCTGTTCATCTGTGATGGCTAATAATTCTGTATGTATGAAAATTGCAAACATATTCATTAAGTACAACGCAGATGGCTTATATATGTGTGCAAAGAAATATCACATAGTGGTATGAAATACTACGATTCTCATTTTGTCAGGCCCGATCAAGGGAACGTGTGGTTAGCTTCAACTCGACCTGTCAGCTCCATGACAAGAGGAAGACCAACTGACGAGTCTGTGCCTCTCTATAAGTGAGTACTATCTCTTCATGTTTGTCCACATGAAACGATGGGCACATCGAAGTATTGCATTAGCTTCATGTTGTGAAATATGCAGGGTCAAATAGTCCGTAGAATAATTCATATTTTTGCTTCTCTGATATGAACCATAGTTATGGATATGAACATAAATTTAGGATACATCAATAAAGGTCAGTTATCAAGGAAATCACTAGAGATACACAAAAGTTACACAAGCAAGTGTATAAGTTTTGTAAACTTTTAGACGTAACAGATATCACCCACTATCTTTTGTGGGGCAAGATTATCACCAAACTGACCGAGCGAGGGTACATAGATCATACATAATATTTTCCCTTTCAGAGCAGAATGTAAGTCAAGTTAAGCTTGAAGTCATTCAATAACACAAAATGTGCTTGGAAATACTTGATTCTATTACATGCAACATCATTCATTCATGCATGGACAAAATTGTATTAAGCCAAGTGTTTTATGGCACCTATGTTTCGGTGACCGTTTGTCAACTCCCTCCGCAATTCAAACTGGTTTACTTTGCACTGTATATGTTGCTGCTCACAGATCTAGATGGGGTATGTAAATACGTATGGTATTTTCATATGTACCTAACGTTAGATAGTTACTGCGGTGTTTACATTGCAGTCCCGAACGTCTGATGCCTGCTATTATGGTCATTCATTACATTTCATATTCTCTCCACTCTAGTCTGGGGAAGAACATATATGCGCACCCCAACGAGTATGGCCAGCAGAACTCAGACTCTCCCCAGAACAACCTGGCCCGAGCGTCCCGGCTGACCGGATCCGAGTTCAACTACCTGAAAGGAGAACTGACCACATTCCAGGAGGGTGATCAACACAACCCCAATAGACAGTGGAACCCTACGGTGGAGAATGTTCCAACCAAGAGGGTAAGACTATCGGTCATTTACGTGCATAGAAGTTAAGCCCCCCTCTCACTGGACCAGCGGCACGCTGGCGGCATCGCTGCGGCCGATCGAATTGACAAAGCACTCAACAAATTTCATCGACAAAAAAGAATCTTTTTTAAACTCTGTGTGTTTTGTTTGTGTCTTATTAGTCATACTTGAACCTTTTGAATGATATTCCCATCATAAAGTCCAAGGGTAACACAAATCCAGTTTAGGATGCAGCGACGCCGCCAGCTTGCCGCGGGTCCTGTGAGGGGGGGGTGGTAACTTTTTTTGTTTGATTGTGGATGTTGCTCGTGTACTTAACTATTGTGTACAAATTCAGCGCATTTAGCTTGTATTTCATGCTGCAAGGTTGATTTGAATAAACTGGATTGAATTATGTAATGTAGGCTGGTGTAGTAGTTTTTATTTTTTGTCCTTTTTTAAAGTCGGCCTCACCATATTTCAATTGGAAGTTAAGCTACCATTCGATGACATACTGTCCCGGTAGCATGATAGCTCATCTGAGTTTGCGAAATATCTAGACTCACCAAATTTTGATCAGAAGACTTTGTTGAATATCTTATTTCTTGAGTTGAGTTGATATGATTTGTCTGGCAGCATGGTGTACAGCTTTGTTTTGCATTCTAATAGTCACCTGTGTATTAGACCGCGAATTATAAGACATCACAGGCAGCGTTTTATGGCACTTAAGCGTTGTATCCTGCGTAGCAATATTGTTCAGAGGACAATACATCCGATTCTCTCATTCTAGGAAGACACTCTACTTCGTGAAGCATATGACAATTTACATTCCGCTGACTCTGACTGGGTGAATCATGTAAATTAAAAGTTCGGTATAGAAGGCGGTGCCTTCCAAACTTCGGGGCGTGGAACGGCGCTCCGAACGCCGGCTCAGAATGGGTATATAAGTGCTTTACCTTCCTGTCTGAAGGCACACCACTCATTTCGACACTGACCGTCATGGCGGGCAGACGTAAAAGAGAGATGCTCCCGCGGTACAACGAGCCACCGCCGTTGCCAAGCTTTTTAGGTTACAAAATGGTGACAGGAAAGCCTAACACAATAAATCTAATGAATATAACGTTACACCTCAACTGCCGTACTACTACTAGTGCCGTAGTGCCGGGTTCACGCCTGACTCACGTTCGTTAGTTACCCGTTGTCCGTACAATGCTAGCAGTACTCCCTGCTTGATATGTAACGTTACAGATAACAAAACCCAACACAATAAAAGTGTTACATTTCATAACACTAAAATCGATTACGCTGGATCTCATATAACGTTACATATTCTAATTCTTACTGTGGCTCAGCCACACGGCAAAGTCGAGTACTTATTACGAGTAGAGTAGCCGAGTATGACACTGGGTATCCGTGACTCAGACTTTTACCGCAACTGTCGTACTAGCTAAGGTTAGAGTACTAGTGCCGTAGTAAGTGTTTCACGCGATCATCCCTGACTCACGTCCGTCACTTACCTGTTGTCTATACAATACTAGCAGTACTCGCTTCTTCAATTGTGTACGGATAGATATGACTGGGAAATGTCAACATTAGCTGCCGATCACACGATATACGTAATCGTCGATAACAACTCAACAAGGAACAAATAAACCGTGTAAGCTTTGAATTATTGTATCCTGGACGTTTGACATTCTATCAAGTCTTTACTGTAAATCTAAGTTCAATAGAAGAAGACCTTTGAGAGGTTAGGTGAACGAACTGACTCAATTTTGCAAGTCACGCTACGGAAAGTTTTTGGGGAGGGGGGTAACATTACCGCGTTCGAAATCAAACGTCCCCTCCCACAGGCCAAATATAGCCACACGTAACGTTACATAATGAGTTGCTTATAATTTTGCTTGATCCAACATAGCACCGCAAACATTCAGTTGTGATGTCCGTAACGTTAGAATGAAATCCACTCAACACTGACAATGTCAGGAAAGGGATCTATGTCGAGCTGGCCAGAGAACTCCATGACTCTGAGACATGTACACAATAAGGAACAATAACGTCGTGTATATGGTGTCCTGTTCATTTGGTATTTCCTCGTGATTCTGAATGTAACGAGCCACGTTATATTCAGTCAAACAGAAGTAAATGCAGATTCCAAGCGAATTTGGGGAAGGGAGAACTAGAGGTGAACCGCATTGGAATTTGTTACTCTACGGAATAGATTTATAACGAACACTGATTTCGGTGCATGAATGACAGACCAGAGAGGTATCATTTTTAGGCTAATTTTACTCACGTAGTATTGTTTCAACGTAGCCGAAAACACAGTGTATTTCCGTCGGCCGCCACGAATCGCCACATTTTCTAGCATGCAGCAGACACTGGTAACATAATCTCCAGGTTATGCCATGCCCTTGTGCCGTTATATGACACTACAGTACAATGGAAACATGGTCCGGGGAGATATAACGTTGCATAACGTTATATGTGGCGTTTATATCAAACATGCTATTTACGATGTGATTAACATTACCATCATTTTCTAGCAGGCAATCTAACATTTGTTATTTCTTTCCCAAAAAAATGACAATATTCGAAACAATGGACATCTAGATATTTTATTGGACATGCTACAATGGAGCATTCTCCATGGAAAACCGTGAAAAGTTGGACATTTCAACTTTTGACAAAATTTACATTTCCACATCAAAATGAAACAACATGATTCTAAGGGTAATTTACAATACATGTTATTGTTAGTTCACTACAATATGTGACAACAAACCCATAATGTAAAAGAATTAAATTATATCACGGGGTATAACGTACGTCACGGGATGGCCAGACACATTCGGTGGTCGCAGAGATCTATCAGCCGCAACGCGCAGACACATTCGACGCGCCGCGGAAAAATCAGCCGTCCGCGCGGACCTATCAGCCGCAACGCGCAGACAAATTCGACGCCGCGCGGACCTATCAGCCGTTCGCGCGGAAAATTCAGCCGTGGGACAGCGCCATCAGGTGTCTCACTACTGCCTTCAGAGAGCGCTGGAAAGGCCGCGCCAAGGTAGGTCCTCCACAATTTCCTTCTCTAGCGTCATATAGAAACATCGACTGGTAATCTAACTAGGCCTATCAGGTGCCAGACTATCTTAGGGTCATCTGGAGCCAGAAATAATCGGCAGGTCTTCAAATTAAGTCGAGATATAGGGAGAACAGTTCTAAATCGGTGACACGCCACATCGAAGTTATCAAGGTAAACAGTGGCCAATGCCGTATTTTGGGTCATTAGAAGCAAAGACATCGGCGGTTTTGACGTCTTTTAGTGTGATTGGGTGTCCAGAACAACGTAACATACTCTGGAATTGATATAATATGCCCACAGAGCGAAAATATGTGGTAGAAGTGATACCGCTATATAACGCCCCCCTCCCCATTTTCTAGTAACGTTACGGCCCATATCTTATACATGCAGTAGTAAAGTAAGCATTAATAGGCAATCTTTGTCGCCTCGATTGATTTTGGCGATATGCGGGGAATACCTTCTGTCACTTTAAGGGATTATCCTCATTTAGATGATTCAACGAACATTTCATACGTTTCTCGCAAGATTGTTTATTATATTGCAAGTGTAACTATTACCCAGGTATAAAGTGTCACTGCAAGTAATCAACCCTGACATTTTTCAGAAATGACTCGTCGACTCAGGTTGACACTATATCCGCGGAAAAGGTGTGGAAACAAACCAACGGGCACCTGGAAAGCAAACACAGATTGCGAAGTTGAAGGTGGATGGGTAACACAAGATAACATTGGAATTGATGACAGCACTGCAGCAAGTCCCAGGCAGAAAGAAACACAACTCTTCTGATCAACTCCTACTCAAGCTAGCGTCAAGGACACTTTTTACGAAAGGCACTAAGCAACGGAAATCATACAATGTACAACTGGAATATTCAAATAACTCCATATTTGCCGTAGAAATCTATATTAATAGAGATATGTATTGAGTAGATTATTCATCAATTTTGGTACTATGCAGTATGTTTGAAATAGCACATGATTTTAGATGAAGACTATACTTTGTCAGGTTGTTATATTTACAGATTTAAGTAATGGACCATCTCAGCGTTGCATCATTGTACTGACCATCTGTATCTCCTGAAATGTTAATCTAAAAATGACACACAAAATATAGGTATATATAACTAAATTCATTCTTGTTGTTTACAAAATATATATTTGCTGAATTGCAATACCATGTTCTTGATCTTGTTATACATCACTTTGAAAATGACTCTGTTGTAATCATATTGCACTGTAGCTTAATTTATTGCTATAGATTACAAATTAAAGTATTCTGATCGTTTATAAATATTGACTCTTGAAAAAAGAAGAACAAATTCAAAACCAGTCAAATACAGAGTCTCGGCGCCGTCATTGTCACAACACTACAGATGGAAATATGTCACTGTACATTGCATTATACATGAGTTATATCTTGTGAAACAACAAATGTAATTATATGAACCAGAATTCGGGCATGATTACACACAAGTTCTTCCTTTTTATGAAACCTGAGTTCACACTTGTAACACTGACAAACGTCTTTACTCTGGGATTGTCATGGGTTCTGTGATAATGTTTCAGGACTTCTTATATTATGACTTAAAGGACTTTCCACATTTGTCACAAAAATCCCAATCTGAGTGCACTATCACGTGCTTCTTCACTTAAACTCTTTCTGACAAACTGGGCACTCCTTGGATGATTCAACTAAATGATCCTGAAAGTCTCTAGCATGAATAAAGTCTTTATTGCACAACCCACACTAAATTGCTGGTCCTTTATCAGCCCCATGGCAGCGACTCTTTTGTTCAGCTAGTGAACCACTGTTCGCTTAGCACTTGCCATGTGTGTACACAGACTGTACTGTTGTCCTTTTGTGTGGGGGAGGAGACATCCTTTTCTACATCTTCAGCTGGCACAGCCACACCAGGTAGGTCATCGGACTCTTCCAAAGACACTGAACCCTCACTGGATCCACTGGTGCTGGTGTTTGAACGGGATCCACTGGTGCTGTTACTTGGAGACCAGGTACCCTGTCCCTTCCCAAGGCATGGCTTGTCAGGTGGTTCTTCATCTCCCTCTTGAAGGCTAGACCTGTAGGGTGGAACAGGTGGTTTTACATTTGTGGTCACATGCACAAACCTGTCCTACTCATCAAACTCCATGGCTGAAATGCAAATTCCAAAAATGAATGCCTTTGTCTGGATAAACATTGATGACTATGCATCTTCGTTTAAATGAACACAACAATATCGCTCCTTATGGCTTTAATGCTGCTACATGTATAAGATATGTCTACACGTGGTGGTTCGTACTGAAGGATGGGGAGGGGGGCGTTATATAGCGGTATCACTTCTACCACATATTTTCGCTCTGTGGGCATATTATATCAATTCCAGAGTATGTTACGTTGTTCTGGACACCCAATCACACTAAAAGACGTCAAAACCGCCGATGTCTTTGCTTCTAATGACCCAAAATACGGCATTGGCCACTGTTTACCTTGATAACTTCGATGTGGCGTGTCACCGATTTAGAACTGTTCTCCCTATATCTCGACTTAATTTGAAGACCTGCCGATTATTTCTGGCTCCAGATGACCCTAAGATAGTCTGGCACCTGATAGGCCTAGTTAGATTACCAGTCGATGTTTCTATATGACGCTAGAGAAGGAAATTGTGGAGGACCTACCTTGGCGCGGCCTTTCCAGCGCTCTCTGAAGGCAGTAGTGAGACACCTGATGGCGCTGTCCCACGGCTGAATTTTCCGCGCGAACGGCTGATAGGTCCGCGCGGCGTCGAATTTGTCTGCGCGTTGCGGCTGATAGGTCCGCGCGGACGGCTGATTTTTCCGCGGCGCGTCGAATGTGTCTGCGCGTTGCGGCTGATAGATCTCTGCGACCACCGAATGTGTCTGGCCATCCCGTGACGTACGTTATACCCCGTGTATATATCCTCAACATGAAGAGATACACTACACATAAAAGGCCCTAAAATGACACATTTTTTAAATCATTCATATTGTGAGGACTAGATTGAGAGGATTGGACACATTCGAATATATAATGCAGATTATACAGTCATCACATCAACACACCTGACTTCGGTACCTGGCAATTAATTTTCGTTGATTGCTGAAGTCTATAACAGAAGTAGTAAAGATGTTTTATGTAAAGTATTGCCCCTAATGAAAGGTACTCTATAGCCACCTTGATGGATACTGTTCTTGTCTCTCAGGATGTTCTGATACAGTTGTCAGCATTAGGTGTCTGGCATAGACTCAGGACATTTGTGTTCTGTATGGAGAAAGAAGATAATGTACAATGAGACTGATGCTATAGGTAACATACTTTTATGACTTTGTACCTTACTCTTTACAATCATGATGTAACACAGAGTATATTGTCTGAAGTAAAAGTATCAACAGCAGGGTATGTAAGAATGTGTGATAAGTGCACAATTATTGCACAAGTTAACACAATTAAAAGCACAAGTCATCATTTCTTCCCAAAATTAAATTGTTTATAGATCTCATTTCTTCAACTTTCTACAGAAGTGGTGGCCTTGAGTAATGCATATGTATATAATGCCCAGGCTACAGTTTTCATCACTATATAGTTATGAAGGTATTTGTTTTACAACAGCTAGCATTATTGCTAACACTTACTAGTATTATCAAGAAACTTATACCTTGACGGTTGCGAGCAATGTTACAAAACAGTTATCATATTTGATAGGTTAGCATATATAGAGGCCATATCTCTTCACACAGTTTGACTCAATGATACAAGTATGAGAATTTTGCTAACAGCAAAGATTTAGAGATGTAAATTGCCTGTAATACTCTTGAATTCTACTAGACAATTTGTCAAGTATTGCTGTGCTGTACATATGTACTACAAGATAACTAGATAACTACTCTACTCTAGATTGGTATTGATGTAAATTTGCAATTGGGATTTAAACCATCTGTTGCAATTTCCAACTCCTGTCATGTCCTGTCCTATAATGTAGATTCTCTATAGCCACCTTGTGTCCTTGATGGATACTGCTCTTGTCTCTCAAGATGTTCTGGTGCAGTTGTCAGCATTATGTGTCTGTCACAGAGTCAGGATATTTGTGTTCTGTATGGAGAAAGGAAATGTACAATGAAACTGATGCTATTACAGGGTAACCTAGGTACATAGGTAATATACTTTTGTGACTTTTAACCCTACTATTTGCAATTATATAACAATGTATGGATCAACAGCAGCATATACGGGCAAGGAGGTTTGGTTTTAATCCCCTTGATATGAGGATGTGTAATGCTGAGTACACAAGTATTGCATTGGTCACCATGTTTTTTTTGTCTTCCCCGAAATTTACTTGCTTTTAGCACTCTTTTCTTCAAGTCTACACAGAAGTGGTGGGTTTGAGTAATGTTATTTGTATAATCTCATGATCACTGCTGCAGTTTTCATCACTATGTACATATAGTTATGCAGATATATGTGTAAAGCTAATAGCTTACATGGTTGCAAAGCAACCCTATGGGTCAATCATTAGTTATCATATCATGGTTATCATATTTGACAGGTTACTAAATTCTGAGGCCATGTCTCTTCATAGTTTGACTCAATAGCAAAAGTTACACGTTTGAGAATTTTCCTAGTAGAAAGGTTTTAGAGATAACTGTAATACTCTTCAATATTCTAATAGACATTGTCAAGCCATGATGGTGTACATTATAACTTGTACATCATAACTAGGTTGGTAGTAACATTAAATTAACATAAATTTGCTATTGAAGTTAAAACCATCTGTTTGTTGCAAGTTTCAACTTCTGTCATGTATCCAGAGTGTGCATGGATATTTGTGAGGAGTTTCTTTGCAGTTACAGTTACTGTAGCTTCTTGTCAACACGATGGGTTCGAATATACGGTGCGTTTTCACTATGCCTCCAATATATTCTGCATTTTAGTATCTTTTCCCCAGAATAAGTACCGAGGCATCCATGTCAATATGTACACTTGGTTTGGAACATGCATGTGGGTTACTTCAAGAGGCACAAGAAGTATAATAAAGATGTCTAACGTTATTTGTAGAAAAGTAAATTATAGCTTCTGATGATAACAAATGGCGGTTACAGATGATATTTCAGAATAGTTATAAATTCCCCGTTAACCCCGGCTGTAGTCTCGAAGTTAATAGTTTACGAAGACTCTGTTTGTTATAGATTGAGTCAGGAACCACACATGAGCAATACTTATTAGTATTACCTCAATCACCGAACATACACGCAATCCAACAGTCAGCTACAGTCAGGGTTTTCGCCGATAGCGCCCCTCCCCGTTCACAGTCAGGTTGTTCGACGGCAATCTCGTACGTTTGCGAAATCGCCCTAACGTTACTAGTACTTTGAATGAACCAGGTCGGTAATGACGTTTCTGTTTTCTTTCGACATCTTGCTGAGACTGATAGTTGAGATGCCGTGGGGTTTTCCTCCAGCATGGTGTACATTGCCGCCCTACGAAGTTGCCGTCAGCTGTTGCAGGAACGTGCACTGTGACCCTTGCACCCTCACCCCAACTGATATGTTAACATACAAGTCACAACGTTTTCATAGGTACTATTATAGCTAGACCTATGATGTTCCCCATAAAACTTACTTCCCTTATTTGCTTACGTTCACAGCTAATGTTATAATGCCAAAACATGTGGTACTTTGTTCATAAACAGGCGAAACAAGCGGAGGAACTTACCAGGTCGATGCGTTACCATCCCGTTTGCGGTCTCCGTGCCGCTGACTATTTGACAGGATTTTCCAGCGTTATCCCATCTCAGACGAAAGATTGCGATGAAAGCGGCATTCCGATCTTTCTCAGAAAAGAAGGGGTCATTCTCTGATAATGGCCCATGACATAACGTTGTTATTTATGCAGTAAAACTACTTCATATGCAGTAGTCTGCTGGTGCACGTACACGGATAGGATATGTTGTATGGAACGGGGAAACGACTCCCTTTATTCATCATGCCATCATAAGATGGCCCCTTGAAGTGTAGGATATGCAATTCATAGCATTTCAGAAGTTTGACAACGGACTTGCGGGAGCGCTTTTTCCGTGCGTCCGTCTCTCACGGCGTCCAGAGCACAACTGGGCGAACCCGGAAGCGGCGCGCTCTTTTACGCGGTGCCATGTTCCATAGAGTATTAGGGCGTTATATAAACTACGCACAAAAAGTTCGGAAACTTAACTTTGGTCGATCATATTTCGGTTATTTTTTTACTGATTTCAATGTATTACACATCATTTAAAAGCTTATTTGATTTCCTTTCCCATGATACCAAACTTATTGTGATTGCAAGTTCATGAAACGAGCATCAGGCCTGCCAAAGTCAGTGGGTCGAAGAAATAAAGTGCCCACATTACCTTACTATAGTCAAACATGCTATTCCGTACATATTCTTCTGTTGATATTGACTTCTGTACGAGGGTATTGTGAAAAGTCAACAAGAATAAACAAGACATATTCATGAAAGCTAAGTTTATTATTTATCAAAACCAACAATCTGTGTCTTAGTAATGGGTTAGCAAGGAGTCTTAGTAACGGGTGGCCCAGCCACGCGCTGTCACTACAGCACGGCACCTCCTCCTCATACTCGTCACCAGTCGCGCAATGCGATGCTGTGGGATAGCGTCCCATTCCTCCACCAGCAGTCGTCCTAGGTCAGCCAGCGTTGTTCTCTCGGTCACTCTTGCACGGACAGCTCGCCCAAGCTGATCCCATAGATGTTCGATGGGGTTCAGGTCCGGGCTCCATCCTCTCTACACCTGCATGCTGGAGATGGTCGGCGATGATCCCTGCCCGGTGTGGGCGGGCGTTATCATCTTGCAGCAAGGAATTCGGCCCCATGTTATGGAGGAATGGGATGGCCACCGGATCAAGTATTGTGTCACGATATCTTTCTGCATTGAGGGTTCATGGTACAAGTCTTGTCTTTCCCCTGGAGGCTATGCCTCCCCATACCCCAATGTTTGTTGTGAAACAATAACAAAAAATAACACCTGTAGATGACGATACCGTTGCAGGACGCAGGTGTTTATGTGGTGTAAACGATTGGATCTTCGATGTGCTAAAAATAACCTTGGATGTTCTGTGTGCTAGAAATAACCTTGGATGGTCTGTGTTCTAAAAATAACCTTAGAACCTGAGCAAACAGTCTATTGAATCATCATCCGAGCCCAAACCGATAGGATGTCACAGCGCGCGCATGACACCAACAGGGAATTTTGGGCACTTTTTCTCGGTGACCCACTCACGTTATTAGTCCTGGTACTTGTTCCGTGGGTTTTCAATCACAATAAGTTTGGTATCATAGAACAGGGAATCACACAAGCTTTATAATGATATATAATGCATCAAAATCGGTAAAAAACAACGGAGATATGATCAACCAAATTTAAGTTTCCGAACTTTTTGTGCGTAGTTTAGAACAGTTCTCCGTTTAAAAGCTGAATTTATTGGGTGGTTTCATAGTGCATGCTTCCTCTTTAGAATTTCAAATGGCCAGTTAAAAAAATACTTACCGTAAGGTACGCCTGTCCGTCCTTCACCCAGCCGATGGCGATATCCGATCCCGGCATCCCCCCGTTCGGGGACAGACCCAGGCCGAGCCACCCGCGGGTTTTCACCCGGGCCTCGAACTCGATCTGCTCGTCATCAAACGTCCAGGACAGGACGAAATCTCCGTTCTCGTCAAGCACTGAATCATGGGTCAGATCGGACGCTGCTGAAGCCGAACAAAAGATACAGCAAAGAAGTGACGACAATAACAACAAGACCGACAATAACAACAAGACCGATCATCTTTCTATTCTTTTTGGCTTCGTGTATCGCTAAAGACATGTACACCTGAAGGTCTCACTAAGGAAATGGACGGAAGCCCACTAAGTATTACTACTTTGAAGCGTCTCTTCCCACAGGGCCTTATATAGCCGTTTGTTGGTCACTGGTCGTCACCTACTAATCATTAGCTTAGTAACAGTCAAGAGTGTGTTGTTTACGTCATCTATCTTTTATTCGGTGGTGAATTCTAGCTATCGTTATGTCAATAAGATTTATTTTGATCATGGCGACGGCGACGGCGACAGCCTCTGCGGGTCGCTGTGAAAATAGTAGAAATTGGCCAAATAGAGTCAACTGTATCAAAGGGGTCGGCTATGGAGATAGGGTCCAATATTGCAACACTGCGGATGGGAATGTTATCCTCCATGGCCAAAGTCCCCCGGCGACGGCTGATAATGAGTCATTTGGTCCAAGACGTCTTGTTATTATTTATAGAAAGCAGAAAGTATACACACTCAGTTTGTGAGGTGGAATACCTAACGTTTGGAGACGCTGGCGAAAATAAGTGAGGTTTCTTTGATATGTTGTATATAGACGACATATATACCCCCCCCCCCGAGTTTAATCTTCGAGTACAATGCTCTTGTGAATGCTATTCCATCTAGCTGGAGAGTAGTACTTCATTCTGATGAAGTTCATCAATACAAATTACTTGGTAAAGACGTGACAGTCCAAAACAATAGTTTCTTTAGAAATATATTAACATTACAAAAGAAAACCAAACCCGTTTCTCAAAGTGCTTGGGAGAAAAGATTTCCACATTTTGACTTCCAAGCTAACCCATGGAAAGCCATATGGGAAGCCCCTTTTCGAATAACAAAAGAACAAAAATTGCGATCTTTACAATGGAAAATTTTACACAATATTTATCCCACAAGGGTCAGTTTATTTAAATATGGAATAGCAACAAACAATAAGTGTGCTGTTTGTGATACCGTTGATTATATAGAACATTTCTTTTTTGAATGTATAAATGTAAAACCTTTATGGTCAGAAATTGAAAACTTTTTTCTTTTTGAATATGGTTATACAATGTCTTTAACAACACATGATGTAATCTTAGGGTACCAACTTTCCAATCTAAAACATTTTCAGTACATAAACAAACTTATATTGCTGGGAAAAAATATTGTGTGACGAGGCTCTAACCATGTGCTGAATACCTTTCTGATATCAATTAGAAAAGCATGCTGTTTTTTTTTAAATATAGACAAGAAGCATCCTTGGGAAGAGTGAAATACGTTGTCCATGAATACTTTCATAAGGTTGATGACGCCAATAACACTCTGCTATTCAAAAAACATCATATCTGACTTACATGGGATTTATTTCTTCTACAGGCGCACCTGTCAGACCTATCTGGAACTTAATCATGTAAAAGCTTAAAAAAACACCTGGCGCTAGATATGCAGAGCTTACTACACAAAACGGTGGATTTGCCAATACAGAAAAACATATCCAGTAAATCTATCCTGACGCCGTGTGACGTCTAACGCAAGTCACTTTTCGTACAGTGAGCGTCGTTTGCAGGTGGCACGACCGGAATCTGAGATTAAAGGAAAGCTTCACAAAAAATTGAAAATCCTACTATGCTATGCGTGAAATATTCCAAAGTCAAACTCTTACTTCAAGTTGTTTCATATAAGTCCGCCATAGTTCTGGGATCTTCCACCATTTGTAACTTATGCCGTGCTGACGCCTTCTCACCTGATAATTATGGTACAATGAACACTGACGTCACATAATTAAATCATGTGGTGAAAAATCTAGAACACTGACGTCATATGATTCAATCATCAGATGAGAAGGCGTCAGCACGGCATAAATTGCAAACGGTGGAAAATAAAAGAACTATGACTGACTTACGTGAAACAACTTGAAATAAGAACTTGACTTTTTGTGTAGCTTTCCTTTAAAGTTGCAAGAAACTGATCTACTGTAGGTAGCAACAGTAACAATGTTTTCAAAAGGCCATTCAAGTATCTTAAGTTAGATGCTTTGATTAATTTTGGTTCATGCTGTTGTCAAATCAACATAATATTTGCTAATCCAACACGATGTCGATGGAGGTTAGACATCCAGGTAATCAACTGATTAGCATGCAACCTTGTATTGACTTTATTTTCCATAGAAACATGTTAGAATAGTTTTCACTTTGCTAGGACTTTGTTCACTCACTTAAATTGGTAGGTATTTCTTAATTGTCTCGTCTTGTGGGAGAAGTCTTTCCCTAGTTGCCATAGCAACATGGCGTCCACCGCGCCAACGCATCAGGTACTATCTAGGCCGATCTCCAAGCAGATCTCGGGAAGAAGTCAGAGTTGGCTCTCTGTCCCAACTGTGACAACAAATGTTTCCTTAGTGCTTTTCTTTTTGGCATTGTTGAAATGTGAGATTGAGATTCATAGCAGAATGACAGATAACAACGATTTGGTCACAATATTTCGGTGGTGCAGCAACAGCGATATGCTGCTTTTCTTTTGATTTTCCTTTTCATCCTGATACGCTGCTTTTAACGGGAAGAATTCCAGCCTCTCAAATACATGATTCGGTGCCTCAGTCCCTGAAATGCAGTCTGTAGATAATAGATACTATGTGAACACGCAGAGTTATCAAATTGGTATGACAGACGGCAGGAACATTGCTCGCAAAAGGAGTTTCTGTTCACTCAAAGGTAAATAATGATGGCTGTTGTCCTTTAATCACTGCATGAGTTTTAGAGATCAGCCTATGTTTGCAAGCCCCCAAGACCCTGCCAGTATAATACTTCAGGATAGACTTTCAGGCAAAAATACGCTCCATTCTTTGGTCATTCAGTTAATATGAGTGACAAAGTCCTGTTTTTGTAGTCTTAAACTGCCTCGCTTTTATTCTAATGTCCCTCTTAGGAAGAACTAACAGAATGATGCTTTGATTTGATTTGATTGGTAGATACTGTTGCCATGCAACATGACGTCTTGTAAAGCAACTTGAACGCCTGCTATTGACAGTGTTCATACATTTTCTGGGCTTATAGTTACAATCATGCTGAGGGCTTTTAGCTTTCAATTTTCTCTCTCTCCCCGAAGCAGTCACTTGCACCTGCCAGCTTGTAATGGAACTGCACTAACAGTAACTGGTAGAGGAAATATGAAATTCAATAAGATATAGATTATTACCGGCCATCTGTTGGTGGTGTTGCAACAGCAATTTATATCATTCTGACATTCAGAGAACAGCCTGGGAATTAGCTTGAATCCCAGCCTATCAGATATGTCAATGACTGTCCCTGAACTGCGGTTTAGCAAAGGTTCATGGATCAGTTAACTGTAGTACGTGTGGTTTGTCTGTACAATGTTATGGCATAGCAGCCCAACTTGAGCAAATCTAGGTTGCCAACGTTTCTTTAGTAACTGCTAATCAGATGATTTTGGTTTTATATTGTTTGTATTGCATACCCGGTAAACCTTTATGTATTTCTTATGCAGATGTAGTTAGACATATATGTACTAATCTAGTAGTAGTACGATGTATAAAGTTATATTAACTACGCCAATCAGACTGTTATATAGTGTGTTCAGGCGTGACAGAAAAATATGCGTATAGTGTTGAATAAATAACGAATTAAGACCTGATGTTTAGCATTGAATGTTTATTACTGTAGCCTCATTTTCCATTATTCACATCAAAGATATAAAGCACGTAACGTTCACAGTACTTGCCATTGTTGTCACTTCTGGTGCAGATTCAGCAGTTTTTTCTACAGTTTGTTCGATGGTTCTGAATCAGTTCATTTTAGTCTATTTCCACCATGGCAAAGTCTTTGGTTTGTCGCCCTCCGCGCGAAGTTTCTGGTCCTGACATTCCGTGGGCATTTTGGATGATGTGGTCACGGTTTCCCACTGCGGGCTGTTCGTCTGGAGCCCGGAGACTCGGTGTGTTTTGTCCCTGTCCATGTGCAGGAACTTCCTGTAGATGTGGGGCGTCTCCTGTTCCAGCTTGGTCTTCCTGTGGGTTCACACGGTTTCCCACTGCAGGCTGTTCGTCTGGAGCCGGGAGACTCGGTGTGTTTTGTCCCTCTCCATGTGCAGGACCTTCCTGTAGATTTGGGGCATCTCCTATTCCAGCTTGGTCTTCCTGTGGGTTCACACAGTTTCCCAATGCAAGCTGTTCGTCTGGAGCCTGGAGACGCGGTGTGTTTTGTCCTTCTCCATGTGCAGGACCTTCCTGTAGATTTGAGGAATCTCCTGTTCTAGCTTGGTCTTCCTGTGGGTTTTCACGGTTTCCCCGTATCATGGTGACGAGTGTCTGATTGAGGCCTGTCAGTTTTTGCCAGACTGCATTCCTTAATTCCGCTGTGCGAATGAGTGTTGCCATTGGGTTAATAAGTGAGTTCAGAGAAAAGCCTGCAAGTATCATGGACCTAATAGGACACATATCTGGCCTGCTATTCCTGTTACACACTACAAAGGACAGGATGGGTAACAGCCACCACAAGAAAGACACTACTACATAAATCATCACAGTCCTGGCCTTGTACACCTTTTGCTCATATTTTCTCTGGGCCTCCTCTTGTGCAGCGTTCTTTGGTTGATCACCCCCCGCCCTGTTTTGTATAGGACCACTTTCTCCTGGTGCCCCCAGGGGGACCCCTGCCTGCTCAAGCCTTCTCTTCTCTCGTTTTCTGATTGCTACGTAAACACTTACATTTGTGAAGATCATGACTATGCACAGCAAGAACAATATGGATGCAAAAATAATGACAAATACCAGGGGGTAAAATGACATGCAGATACTGGAGGTCAGAGTCTGCATGTGGATACAGTTCCAGCCCATACTGGGTGAGAAGGCAAGCAAGGAGACAACAATCCATGAAACAGTCATAGCTACAACTGCACGCAGTTTGGCACTGTCAGCATGGACGTGGAAGTAAATGGGATGCTTTACAGCAACATAGCTATTTACAGACAATAGAGATAGAGCTGATGCTGAAGTCATCTGAGCAAATATGATCAAGTTGAAATAAGTCAATATAAAGTCATACATAACATTGTGGCCAACTGTGCGATACAGAAGTCCAATGCCTGCGAAAACATCTGCGAGAGCCAAATTTGCCAGGTAGAAGTAGATGGGTCTGTGGAGTTCTCTTGTTCCGATGATTCCTAAGAGCACAACAGCATTACTGATGATGATAAAAAGTCCCGTCAGCCAATAGACAATGTCAAGCCCTGTTCCCAAACTCACATCATGCATGGAGCAGGCTTCGTTGGCTTGTGCGATGGATGCCGTATTGTTCTGTAGATACCTCTTGTAGCAGGCCACTAAGTCTGCAAACTCAGGAGCAGATGTCTCCTCAGTGGGCATCCATGGGTCGGAGCTGTTGTTGAACATATTGGAGCTGATTCTGGCCGGCTGCTGTCGATCTGAGGCAAGTTATGAGATTTACGAGCTGCAGACCGTACTCGGATGGAGCTTGCGGCTGGAGTAGAAAGCTAGAGCGATGATGCAGCTGCACCTGATCGCGTTGAGTTTGATTCCGTGTGAAGCCGCGGCACGTCACAAAAGCGGTCGCTCAGTGAGACTTGCGTAGCCTGTCACCATGGGCAAAACGACAAGCTATTTAAACAAAAATATTATGTTGATATGTGCAATATTGTATGTAAAAGTTTTCAATGCTTCTAACATGATAGGTTGTTACCTTGGATACCACTGCAAACTTTGTCACCCAGTGAGACTGACGTAGGCTGTTACCGCGGGTAACACAGCTTGATCATTTTTTTAAATTTCATTGTCTTGTGTGTGGGCCACGACACCAGCAACAGCTGCCTGTGGCCCACGTGTATTGTATCGTTTACAATTTCAATAAATCACAAATCACAAAATTTAATTATGTTAACGTCTTGAAAATATGCTTCTAACATGATAGGTTTTAACCTTGGATACCACTGCAAACCTAGTCACGTGAGCTGTAACTATGGAAAACACAGCATGCTCATTTCTGAAATATATTATGTTCAGTTTGACGCGTGAAATGTTGTATGCCTTGAAAAGATTTCAATTACAGGATAGGTCGTTACCAAGGATAACACTTTAAATTCAATAACTGAAGCAGGAGAAATATGCTGTAATATTGTGTGATGACGTCTATTAGTAATTGCACTCTCAAGGCTATATAGCTATAACCGAGTGCTGAATAACTCACTGGTATCCGGCAAATAAAAGCATGCTGAGGTTCTTTGTTACCATAGGCAAGTAGTATCCTTGGGAAGAGTGAAATACGTTGTCCATGAATACTTTCATAAGGTTGGTAACGCCAATAACAACTCTGCCATTCAAAGAACATCATATCAATTTGAATTCTAGCCTCTCAAAGAGATGTCAATGACCCCACTATAAAGTTTAAATAAAAGGCAAACGAATGAGTTTGATACGAGCTTTCCGAGAGGAATATTCCTTTCCTGTGTTAGATTTATAATAATAATAACTTTTTTGCAAGTTCACGCCCGAAGGCTAATTGAAGACAAACAAATACGTGGATATACATGGGAATCGACATAGTTATCTAGTCTACTGTGAAAGTTCTATGTTAACTAAGGTTGACTATGGTTGGGTTTGACTTCTTTTTTGAAGGCAGTGGAAAATGAAAAGACGTTTTGTATCGTAAGTGGGTTGGTTGATTTTAGTAGTAAGATTGATTTTTGTAAGTTAGTCAAATGGTGAAAGCTATGGGAATTAACGGAAGCTGTTTTATATAATTCGTTTCTTTCGGCGTCATACTGAGGACATTGGCAAATAAAATGTATCTCATTTTCCACTGCGTTCATTGTACAAAACTTACACATTCTCTCGTGAGCAGGCAGCTTTTTATATCTACCCTTTTCTATTTCTAGCGGATGTGCGCTAATTCGTATCTTACAAACAGCTGACAGTTGGTCAAAATCTTTGTTGGAAAGATATTTTTCCATTGAGTATTCTGTTTTGACATTCCTATAAAATCTTAACTTACTGTATATATATATTTGGTGTTACAGCAATATCATTCTGCTATCCAAATAACATAAGTTTCAATTCTATCCTTTCAAAGATGTTCTGCATTAAGGATTAAATGAAAGGCAATCTACCAAAAATCATGAACATCCATCGACAGCTTCTTAAGTTATGCCGTTTAAAGTCCACTATAGTCAACCAGTCAATATATTGATTTCATTAATAGGGTAGGTTTAATACCTTCTGGCAAAGGTAGTGGAAGGCAACGCATGTTGGTAACGACAATATAAATACCAATTTCAGTCTTATTCAAAGAGCTCCCGTTAATTTGAATTCCAGCCTCTCACGGTACTCTCCAAGCAGAGGTTGGTGGGGAAGATTGCGATCATTTTATCATATGCCCTGTTTTTTTTTTTTTAAAAAAGGCCAGTCTTTCCCACCAACCTCTGCTTGGATAATATCTCGCAGAGGTGCTAAAGACCCTGCATTAAAGCTTCAATGAAAGGCCAACATATGAGTCTGATACTAACTTTGCGAGAAGGATGTTTTCTCTTGTGTTAATTAATGAGTAGATACCTGTTATGACAGAAAAATCATTCTTCCATTCAACGAACAGTAAGATTTTATTGGAATTATAGCCTTTTGATACGAGCTTTGCGAGAACAATATTTTTCTCCGGTGTTAAACTAGATATTTGTTGCAATAAAAAATGTCATTCTATCATCCAAAGAACAGCAACAGTTATAAGTATCAATTCCAGCCCCTAAGAGATGTCCTGCAAGAAAGTTTCAATGAAAGGCAACGTAAGTTAGTATCGACAACAACACTCTCACTACCAGTCTATGCTATTCAAAGAACTTCCGTAATTACAGTACTTTGAATTCCAGCCTCTCACAGAGGTGTCAATGACTCTCGATAAAATGCAAACAGATAGCTTTGCTGGGAGCTTTGCCATAACTTAATCTTTTCCTGTATCAAAACACACTGCACGAAAGGTATCGATGGCGATACACGCGAGGCAAGTCTGGTAATGGTTACTTTCGCCTTATTTATTTATTTTATTTCTGTTTTCTTATCCAGGGTGGACGCACTCAGTGCTAACCGCACTGCTTTTCAGGCGTGCCCTGCACAAAATAACATAAACAGACTAAATAACATAACAAGGAAATAACATAGAATAATGAACAGAAAGTAACCAAAAAAGATAACATATACATAACCGAGCGTCGAATCCAAATCATAATCCTGAAATCATAGTCGATATGGCAGGCCGGGGCTGGAGATGTTTTAAGGTAAAGGCAAAGCGGCCGAACGTCAGACTGAGGAAGAAGTATGACGCTTTTGTGTTAGTTAGCTAGTAGTGCAGTATAGGTACGGCTTGTGTATTTTTTTTCCAATCACACCGGGTCACTCCACTCTTCCCATAAGTGTTATGGATTATTTCACGTGCAGAGGTTTAGCGCTTGAGGCTAACACCTGAAGCTCCCTCATATACGGGGCCGTTAGCTTTATCTCACCATCCGAAATGACGAATGCAATCCCTTAAAACATGTCCAAGCTTGGGTCGAGCGTAGTCACTACCAGACTAACTACGCCGCCTATAGGGATAATATTTGTCAGGGGAGTTTGGTCATCATAGGGTTTCGTTTGCAGGCGCAGTCTGAGGGGGAAATGTTAACCTCCCGCTGACTAACTCTCCTAGCACCATGATTATTCTCTTTTTTGCCAAATTCTACCTGTACGATCCATACCCCCCGCCCCGTAGGAAGGCCTGGTGGGGGCTAGGCCGAGCTAATTATGGGTACGTGTCGGCGCCGCGCAAACCGCTGCACCACCCGAGCCATTATCAGACTTACCGGACTTACCTGCAAACCACTTCACCACGCGAGCCATTATCAGACTTACATGGGGTTTATCTCTTCTATAGGCGCACCTGTCAGACTTACCTGGAACATAATCACGTAAGCTTCAATAACACCTGAAGTAAGATATGCAGGGCTTACTCTACAAAACGGCGGATTTGCCAATACAGAAAAACATATCCAGTAAATCTATCCTGACGCCGTGTGACGTCTAAGGCAAGTCACTTTTCGTGCATTGAGCCTCGTTGGCAGGTGGCACGGTTGGAATCTGAGATTGACTGAATTGCAAGCAACTGATCTACTGTAGGGTGTATGTCGTGTAGCAACAGTAATAATGTTTTCAAAAGGCCATTCAAGTATCTTAAGTTAGCTGGTTTGATTAATTTTGGTTCATACTGTTGTCATATCAACATGACATTTGCTAATCAAACTCAGCACAACAGGTAGGTCAATGAAGGTTTGACATCCAGGTAATTAACTTATTAGCATGCAACCTTGTCTTGACTCCATCTTACATTGAACCACCTTAGAATAGTTTTCACTTCATTGACATGTCAATTCAGAGTTATAGTTTAAGTCTGGCAGCTCCGGTTTCTGGCCTAGTCACCGACGGAAGACAGCACATGCTATCAGACACGTCTGACCGTTTTCACATTTTATCTAGTTACTTGAGTAACTGTGCTGTAAGCTTGCGCAACACAAGCTATGATGTAGTACATGAAACCATCTTAATCATTTCTTTCTTTTTTCAAATATATTCCCCAATGTTTATTACCAGCCTTGTCGACAGGTGGCTTGGCTGGAATCGAAAGGATCATGCATTGAAATTGCAGGCAAATGAGCAAATACTGTATTAATTTTTTTAACACAACTTCATATCACTACAGTCGCCGCCCGAAGGCTGAGCTGATGTTGTGGTATTACAATACATGACTGTTAGCGATGAAATAGCGATCAATATTCAAAACAGGTCGACGAATCTTGAATATAGTAATGCTTCAAATCGGCGTAATAGAAAAAATGTATAGGCAGAAGACAAATGCTAGCGTCTTATAATTAAATCCACGAGAGAAGCTTCGAATTCAGAACAGCTAAGTGAAAAGTAGACGGACTATGTGTGCGGAACTGCATTTAGTTCTTTAGCTATAGCGCTCACCGTTCGGTTCGGCATTTAGGCATGTCCAGATTGTTCGCAGAGCGAGTTTGACGTCGGCTAACGTTCAGTCGTTTACTCTCGGAGTTGTGCGGCAAAAGTAATTATGCTGCTTTCAAAGGGCGATTCAAGTATTTTTAATTTTGAATGCTAGCCGCTCCGAGGCATCTCTCAAGGATGTCCCTACAATGCATTTTGGCAGAGGTTACTGTCGGACATCTCACGTGTAGGTGTGTTGGCGTTGTTACTGCGCAGCATCACAAGTTGGGCAAAGTGTAGGGAAGCCAACATTTCCTTTCAGCAAATGTAAATCGTTTTCCTCCTTTTCAACACTACTGTAAACGTGATTATTATTTACTAATTGCAATTTTTGCTTTCATTCAGAAAAAAAACATGTTTATAGACGTATATTGTACATTCTGACAGTTTCTGCAGCCTTTTCACTGATGATTTGTAGAGGGTGAGCTTCATTAAAAGAATGATATTCCGATAGTATAAACCGTGTGTGATTAAAGCTGTAGGAATTTTGTAACGACGCATCAGCTGTACTGACGGAGATCAGCTGGTGATACACCCAACGAGGCCCGGGTTTGCGACCTTACTCTGTTTAACATTCAATCTATACCAAATGTTTCAGCAGGCAAATGACTTTTCATATTGACCGAAACAAACAATCAACAAGACAATGGATCGGCACATATATCAATAGCTTTATTTCGTAATAACGTACATGAAATGCACTAGTGTCACTTCTGAAAACATGTAGGCTAAGAATAAAAGTTGCAGAACGTTTCAAGGGCGAAATTATTTCAAGTGTATTTTTGTATCAACCTCCCACCAGTTACAATTTACATTGACGGATAACTTCACGTAAAAAGGGGGGGGGGGGAGGTAATCTGGCGTGCTCACAAAACGTGGTAATGTATGGTGAGTCCTACATAAAATTGTATTCGCCATGTATGTACTTATGAAATAGTGTAATACAAATACCAACGGCAGACTTATTCCGTTCTAGTGGCATCATAGTCTTTTGCATATAGATTACCAGTCGACCAAATGTATGTTTTCGTCTCAAACAAAGCCTTACTTAAAAATATATACCTCAATCAGTCATTGATTTTCATTCGCCATGCATTTTTCTTTAAATGTATGCAGTTCTCGTTTATTCTTTTCATGGCGTGCAAGATAGCGATCAACTGTACATAATTTAAGGAATGAAGGATTCACTGTTGACGGCAATGATAACAGGAAACTACACATAATGTAGGGTTAATAACCCGCCCTGTGGTCCATACGGTCTCATAAAGCATGTCGTTTCCTATAACCACCGAATAAACGACCAAGTCCGCTTATGAGATCGTATATACCGAAGGAAAGTGGGCCATTGAAAGTATTATAATATAGCCATCATCGTAGCAAACACATGGGTGAGTCAAGTCCTGTATGACATCATATTTTGATATTACACACATTTCCGTTTCCTGTCCTCTTCCTCTATTTTCTTAATTCAAAATCGTGTCAGCTGTTTCCAAATCTCCTAAATAATATTCCACTTTACCTGTGGTGTAAAGCGACTTTTTAGGCTATGCCTTGACTAAGGCTATTCTACACAAAAAACAATCGATTCCAAGAATGACTACGATAGTTCTTCCATATTCTCCAATTGCCAAGTAGAGGTTTTGGTCGAGTAGGGTAGAATTTCTTACGTTCCTCTTCCTTCAGGAAGGAACTAACACTCGGTCGAGTAGGGTAGGGTTTTTAACGTTCCTTCTCCTTCATGAAGGAAGAGGAACGTAAAAAATCCTACCCTACTCGACAGAAACCTTTGCTTGGAGAGTAGTTCTTCCGCACAAGCGACTCACTGTCAAAACAAAAAGAATGGCGGCCATTTTGGGTTGTATCATGTGTGTAGTAAAGGGTTGTCAAGTTATATCGATGAGTAATGTTCTTTTTTACATGATTTGATTAATTGATTGCGATTGTTTTTGCTTGATATCATTGCTAAATTCACATATCACTTTGCTTATAGACATCTGTCTATATCTACAAATCTCTTGAAATGAAATGAAATCTAAATAAAATACTTTCATTTAATGGTAACGTTCGAACAAATTGCCTGTATATGGACATTTATGACCGGTAAAATGGGGTCAATATTGGAAAATAATGACCGGTAAGTGAAGCCTTCTGATTGGTCGACGACAACTGGCCATGTGATAATACATAGTAATGCCCCTGTCCGTCCATTTATTTCGTTGCACAGGTCCTATCAACAACAACAACAACAAATATGAAATACAAACTTCCATGTCTTTGGCTACTTGAAATAAAAACTGCACATAAAAATTACAGCAAATATATATCTCAATTGTCTCAATATGTAACAATTAACATAAAACAGAACCTAAAAACTCTTCAGCTTAAGTTCTATTATAACAATAAAATTACTGAAACCTGGGATGAATGTTTTATTTTATATTTAGTAAGTTCCCTTTGAGGAGACGAAGAACAAACTCGAGAATGGGCCGTCTGGCGGTTTCCTATGGTACTGAAGTGGACTTTTTGTGTTTATTGGTTTGTTTATTAACAGGATAATCAAAGAGGCATTGGATCGATCGAAAAAAAAAATCAATAGGTTGGAGGGGTCAGGAAAAGAAGGTCAAGTTCGAGAATTGGCCTTCGGGTGCGTTCTTTCGATACTGCAGTGGACCTTTTGTGTTTGTTTGTTTGTTTGTGAACAAGATAATTAGCGAGACATTAAATTGATCGTGATACAATTAAGTAGGTTGGAAGGGGTCGGGAAAAAAGGTCAAGTTCGATAATGAGCCTCCTAAAGGCTACCTACAGTTCTGTAGTGGGACTTCTAAGGTATTTTTCAAGTTCTGGATGTGCTATGGTCGTGATTTTTAGTGATTTTTAGTCTTCGGACAGGAAGGCTATGTAAGTTTGGTTTCTCTACCAGCTTATTGGGAAATTCAGTGGTTATTTTCGTCTAAAACATTGGAGGAAGATAACTCAAGCCAAGTTTGGT
Organism: Branchiostoma lanceolatum; assembly: GCA_035149815.1. NCBI lineage: Eukaryota > Metazoa > Chordata > Leptocardii > Amphioxiformes > Branchiostomatidae > Branchiostoma > Branchiostoma lanceolatum. The sequence continues at coordinate 12,816,610 of CM068880.1, forward strand.
AGATTTTCATTGCTTTGGGCAGGTAGGAAAGTTTGGTGATGATTGACATAATGGTCTGCATTTATTTGCAAATCAGGGACCAATCTAAATGGGGTCGTGGAACTCTAGTTTTTACTTTATATTACCCAATAAATACGACTGAATCCCTTGTCCTGCTGGAGTTCCATAGCAAAAATATACCCCCACTGCTGAAGTGCGCAGAAAAATTTGAAAGAAAGGGTACTCGTTTGATATTGCTCAATTTTAGTTACCACGCTGTACAACAACCGCGCGGGTGCAACTAGCGCATTGTAGAAATATTCCCAACCCAGCAATTGTCTGGGCTAGCATACAGAACAATAATGTACAACCCGGCAATTGCCGGGCGTAGCAGGACTAGGGTTAAAAATGATGAGACAGTAGTATTGCAAATAAAACACCAAGTAACATTTCAAAGAATGATTTGAAACAGATTTAAGTAGTCAACACACAAATACGTTTATGTCCCTTTTAATTTTAACTTAGTTGATGACTTTGTCACGCCAGCTTTGACAAGGTCTATATATCTATAAGAAAAGCACTGTCTTTTTCCAAGTAAATTAAACATCTGGTTGATTTCATATGGCATCACACAATATTTCAACTTTCATCTGAACCTTGACATTCTAATTGTCACATTCTGTTGTCTGTGTATGCGGTATAGACTAACAGCGTCGTTTTAACTCGATTAATGTGACATCAAACTCAAGTGTTTATGAATAACTGAAAGCCACACTTAACTCATCCTAAAACACATTACTGCAATATAATATCCCTTAGGTAAAAACAAGACGTTGTTCTAAAATTCTTCTTTCTACATGATTTCAAAATTCAACACATACTCGGCTATTCACTAACCTATTTTTAACATAATGTTTCATTCTGTTAGTTAACAACACATAATCATCTATTCCCTATCTTCTTCTTTATATTGTTTTATTCTGTAATATGATTTAATACAGTTCCACGTACTTCTGAAAGAATGCCCACAAAAAAGCACCACACGGCTGCAATGTACCCCAAAACTACACCATATAAAACAATATCTGAAATACACGATCACCCCTACATAGAAACAACTATATATTTCATGCATATCAACACCAAACATTGATACATCCAAAGTATATTTGACTTCTGTCAGCAATTACAACCGTGTATCTTCTGGCAGCATGTCGATACCCGGGCTTAGGATGCCGTCATCGCACACGCGATGCATGTCATTTTGATTGGGGTTGTTGGGCTGTCCTTGCTGGTTGTCCTGACTTCCCAGATAGACAGTGTCAGCTGTGGCAGAACTAGAAGAACTGGTGAAAGTGCAGCGTGCGTTGAGTGGTAGATAACCATACCTGAAGTTAAAGAGCTACTATATTTAGTATATGTTCAACAAAATCTGGTCTATTTGTAATCAAACTTAAGGCGATAAGCCAATGACATAGAATGAATTTTATGATATAAAAACCATTGTCTCGATCGTGAGATGTAAACTTGACAGATGGCAGGGTTCTGTTTAAGCATTTTTGTACTTTTCCCCAACAGAATGATGTTGTTTTTAGCATCTTTCTTAAACTTACTTCAGCTCTCGGTAGACACTGCCATCTCCTCCTGTTAGGCATTCGATTCGTTCTTGACGTTGCACCTCTATTTAGGACCAAGGATAGTACAGGTTAGTATAATAGAATTCTGGCGTCAAAACTTGATTATCCTTCAATAAAAAATGTTTTCTTATCTTTACCTTTACGGAAGGGAAACATATTGTTTTCCTATGTTTCTTCTCCCGTTCGAATTGAACAAGGTCAACGACGTGGACCATACAACTTTTACTATGATGACTGAGCAAGTAACACCTGTGGAATTTGAATACATTATGTAGCAAGTAGCAGGACAGAGCTGTAGGGGCTGGTCACTACATGTCTTCTTTTTCGACGTTCGTGACTTCGTGACGTAGTCATATTTACCTGGTGAGCATATGAATGTGTGGAAAATGTACATAAATGTGTTTAAAACATGAGCTTGAAGAATGTCACACTTCACACCTGCCTGCATCGTGAAGCGCATCTCTTTGGGTGCCTCGTAACCAAGGTCCGTTGCCTGCAATCGCCTTAACGGTGGGCGGTTCGCCACAGGCGGGGGTATCGGTACTGGAGGGTGCTCTTCGCCGTTCGTGCCTTTCCCTTCGGCGTAGTCGTCTTTCCCTGGTAAGTAATCATATTGATCTGCAGTAAATGCTGGCGTCGTCAGGTGCGCTGTTGACATTTGCTTCATACGACGACGCATTGATACCAACTTTACAATAAGCCCAAGGGTTATCACGAGCAGTAACCCAGCAAAGCCACCAACTCCAAAGAGGGTATGACGATGGTTAGCCAACTCAGTATCAAGCTTTTGCGTTTCTTTGTTGTCACAAGGTGGCGTGGTTGGGACGGTCGATGATGTAGCTACTGGAGAGGCTGGGGTTGTCTGTGTTGGATCTAGCGCAGTTGACACGGTCGCGATCAACGAGGAGGAACCTGGACAAACAATCGTTGTGTCTGTAAAGTTGACAACACAGAGGTATCAAAAGTTACCGGCAAGTCTTGATCAGATGCCATTCTCAATTTCTATAGCCCTTGGGCCATAAATTTATGCAAGCACTATCGCATGGGGTAGTCCACTGGCTGTGTTGTGTGGTGAACTCTGATTCTCTACGAAAAGGCTAAGAAAAATATCGTTTTGTCTGCACGGCATGGTCCGTATTATGTATGTATGCTGGTCGGGTGAACATTAAATTTGATGCTACTTTAGGAGGATAGGTCAAAACAATACCTCAGTAAGAAGTCGAAACTATGAACATTTCATAAATCTAGTTAGGCTTATCGTTATAATATATGGTCATCATCGTTAGGATAAAAAAAAGGTAAAGATAACTAGAGTTGTGCATGAAACATTGATATTCTTAGAGAACTTACAGGAACATGTGACCTTGACCTCAGGGGCTTGTTGCCAATGAGAACCATCAAAAATATACCAGGTTGCAACTATTTCCTCGGCGATGAAATGGCTGTCATCCACATAGAGTGCAATATCTATTTCATAGCCAACGGTGAGTCCTATGAACCAGGTATATGAATGTAAACCATGCTGGTAGCAGTAGAGAAAGTCATTTGTTGTGTCGCTGGCATATACTGGACGTCCAGCGTGCATGTGGTCAGTCCTTGTGTATGTAGTCATCAGCTTGATCATATGTGTTGTGGATCCAGAGACACGGATAGTGTTGCAACCAGGAACACAATCTATAAAAGTATAAGATACGCAATTATTGCGTAACAAGAAAGATAATCATATACCAACACTTGAATTCTGTTTGTAAGTAGATTTAGACTCAGTAGAATTATTTTTCAATTATCACTTGAAGCTAGCCTAACGTAATTCTATATAATCTTATGCAGTAGCTGAAGGACAACTTTTTGCTTGATTAATTCTTACTTTGCGTATTGAAAATTCATCATCAGTATCATCAAAGCCTGCACTACACCGTAGGAATTTATAATTACAGTCTAATATGAACCCATGCCATTAGTCTTGAAACGTCTTGGAGCAAAAGCGCACGACGGTAGAATTTTTTTTTAAGTTCAAAATTCTGTCAAATAAATTTTTGTTGAAGACAGTCTAAATCGTGGGCTACAGTTGTCAAGACTTAAGCAACAAATAACGTCGGCTACAAGAAATGACTATACCTAGGCCTTCTGCTGTTGTAATTGCCGTTGTGTTGGTAGGTGCAGCAATTGTGGCTGCTCTGCTGGTTGTTGCACCAACTGTTTTGAGAGACAAAGAGAATATTGTAGTCGTTTGGTAAATATTAAGTGGTGGAAACCTAAGCATATGTTTTATGGTATCAAGGTGTGTTCAAACGGATGCCACGTAGTCCATGGTACACTCTGAAACCTAACATAAAGAATAACAACAAACTAAAACTAGGGTTCCACGAACACTTTATCTCCGCCAAATAATCAAGGCTTAATAATAGGATAGTGATTAATATTTACATGCTTATCATCCGCTGCAAATTTGATCATACACCATACCATTTGGAAGTTATTATGGGGGGAGGGAGAATGATTCCAGTCTAGATAGTGTTAAAAATCATTTGGTGGTACAAGACTAGTATATGTGTAGAGTGTGCTGATATAAAAGTAGACAAAGAAGGCTCCTCTTTGTACTGACCTGGGACACAACACTTCCTCTCAGTCGGCCCTCCACACATCCCAGTCAGGTACTGACCGTTACAGAAGTTACTGTCCATCTTACACTGACCTTCCGCGTTAGAACAGCCGCTGTCTCCTGCAGACCATGTCTGGTGGTCGGATTCACCTGATGGTTCAAGATTAGAAAGATTACTATTTGGCAAAAGTGCTCGACGAAGTATGTCAGAAAGGTTTGTTAAGATGCAGATATCTATATTCATGAAGTCAAGTAGTATATCATGGACAGAAGACTTACATGAAGAGTCACATTGAAGGCAGCATCTTCTTAAGGCGTTGCCGCTACACTTGTTGGTCTCATACCCAGCTAGACACGTCCTTACAGAGTAGTCCTGACACTTCCCACCTTGACTGGTGCACGGTAAGTCTGCAGGAGATGTCTGGTCCACAACTGTGACAATCAAAAAGCAACTTAAAAACTAGAGTTCCACAAACGCATTATCTTCACCAAATAATCAAGGCTTATTATGGAGAGTGATTAATATTTACGTGCTTATCACCCCCTGCAAATTTGATCATGTACCACCCAAGTTATGATGGGGCGAATGAGTCCAGTCTAGATAGGGATAAAGATCATTTGGTGGTACAGGACTAGTATATGTGTAGAGTGTGCTGATATATGTTATAACTGGTCATGAAAAAATTTGAGTGTGTTGATATTATATGGGCCACAAAGGTTCCATATAGCAGTGTTGTAAGTTTAAAGTTGTTGATTGTGTAAAGCACCTTCTGAGATCTCCACATACAATACATCACGACGATCTGTCGACCCCTCTCAAGTTATTCATGTCCAAATGTCAAAACAAAACACTCACTGCAGTTCCAAACAATCCGCTAGGGGGCCCAAATTTACAGAACTTACTTTCTGTGGCATGAACTATCTATCACACAAAAATAATGGCCATAGCACTTTTAGAAAATATGCCCCTAAATTTTGAAGCTCCGCTGCAGTACCAGCTAGAAGGCCATTATCGAACTTGACCTTCCTTTCTGTAAACCCTACCCATCAACTAAATATCATACAGAACCATCAACAGCTTCTCGAGTTATGCTGGCGACATACAAATACACATCCACACAAAGCCCACTGCTGTACCGACGGAAATTACCAGGGAAACCATTTTTGAACTTGACCCCCGTTTCCACAACATCTATACACCTGCAAAAAATCATGAAGATCCATCAACGTTTCCGTCACTTTTTTTTGGCTTGCATACAAACACAGAAAAATGCAAAGTCCGCTGCAGTACTGTTGAAAAACGCAAGTTGAACCATTTTTAGACTTGACCTTCCTTTGCACAACCACTACACACCAAAAATGATAAAGATTCATTGAAGCTTTCTTGAGTTATGCTGCTGACATAGATTCAGACCCACCCAACAGATTTTTTTAACCGAAAATATAATCTTCTCCGAGTACAAGTACTCGGCTAAGATAATAAACACTACTATTCGTCCAGAAATGCTGAATGCTTTTTTTTAAATTGTCGTCGCACCTATTGCAAAGGCTACTGCTACCTTGTCCCCCCCAACGACCCGGAGGTCAAGTGACTAGGTAGGTAGGTAGGTAGGTAGTGGTGACAAAATAATTCGTATACATTTCGTCTCCTTAAAGAATATACGGAAGACATTTTTTTTGGCCGAAGTGGTCCAAGAAATACAGTTTGATAATGTATTTTGATCATACATATACACATATAAACATTGTACAAGCACACGCAGATTTGGACAGGTTAGGACAGGTTTGGACAGGTTTGGACAGGTTTGGACAGATTTTGACAGGTTTGGGCATGTTTGGACAGGTATGGACAGGTTTGGACCGGTTTGGGCAGGTTTTGGCATGTTTGGACAGGTTTGGACAGGTTTGGAAAGGTTTGGACAAATTAACTGGCCCTTTTGCACATGGTCATTCAACTTCCAGCCGGCTTGAGATATGGAAAACATGTAAGGGGATTACATTTTCATCAGCCATAAAAATGATACTGTTTGCAAAATTTGCATCTGAAAAGAGATCTTCCCAAATCACCAGCGGGAATGTATGAACCATACATCGTGAATGCCAGGAGGATACAATTTCTATTGTACTCCCGCAGGAAATCTACTTGACAAACGTAATATGTAAGGGATACCACTTGAGTAGATTGCTGCGATGCCTTTTGCAGAATTCCTATTTCTTTCGTTCCCGTCGGTTTATTTATCAAAATATATTCTCCAAGCAGATGTAAGGCTCCGGCTTATTTTGGACGTCTTTTTGGGCGTTTTCATTGGGATTTCTTGGTGGTTGAAAGACCGAAAACCTTACAAAATGGAAAGGCCGATAAAAAATCATAAAAAGACGTCCAAAGAAGCCTGACCTCGGCTCAGATAGTAACCAAGATAAGTGTATTTAGGGATTTTTTATGCAATTTCTGATAAATATACATAATTTCGACCGGATATTTGCATCAATCACGTGGGTGGCCATTTTCTGAAATTCTATGTGCAGGGCGTCCAAAAATCGCACTAGCATGATCGATCTCTTATTGTTTATCTGTTATTTTGTTCTGTCATTTAGCACATATCAAAGATACAAGTGAAAATAATGATAGAGTCATGATACATAATACAGAAGGACATGCAGTAGCCAGATCGGCGCTACAACGTTTTCATCAATCAGATATCAGATCATTAATTTTTAATCAAAAAAATGTTTTCCTTGGCAAATTTCTGGTAGGATCGGTTGCGTAACCAATTAACTAAAAATAGTTTTCTAGGCCAGACAGGTTACAATTTATTTTCTACTCCCCTTAGGAAATCTTTTTGACAAGCTTAATATGGAATAGATATCTTTTAGTCAGATTGATGTAACTGATATTACTTGTAAAAGGTAAGATCATTATGGTAAAGGTAGTCCCATAGCCATTTTGAGGCCGTAGGGGCAGTGGGTTGTTATCCTCTGTGTCTTGGGCACGGTATTGGAAGGTGGATCCCAACCCTCTCCTTCCATCGCCTTTTACATTCCAAACCAAAGTACCCGTCTTTACACATGGATGGAGTGAAGAACGTTGTGTAAAATGTCTTTCTCAAGGGCACAATATCGGTTACATGACAGGATTCGAACCCAGGGTTCTGAATCAAACACGTCACACGAATCCACCTTTCCTTGAGCAGATCGTTATTTTGTTTCATTAATCACCTTCGACTTACAATGTACTAAGCTGTTCGGAAATAGTAGGGAAAAGCATGAGTTTCGAAACTTGAAATTCTACATCGAGTTAATCCATTTCTAAATAAAGCCTTGTCGATTTTTACTGCATATAGTTCTATATGTTTAAGCTCCCTCTTTCAGCTTTATTGTTTTTGTTTCTAGTATAACTTTAGAATCCTAGAGGTATAAAGTTTTGAATTGTAATACTTAAATTGAAATAGTTGAACAACTGAACACTCAATTTTGATAAACCTGAACATGAGTTGCCGAGAAAAAAATTTGTATCTTGAACAAGATTCGTTCAGATACACCTCTTGATAAAATCATCTCATATTTTAAGTAGCTTAGTGTGAGATTAGCTATAGGCAGACCTAGCAGTTTAACGCTTACAGACCTCGTAAGTACGGTCAATCACCACAGTCAAAGTGCCTCACGCATTTGCCTAGCTGGCAAATTGCAGGAAATGCTAATTAAGACGGTTAGAACCCAAAATGTTGCATTCAGCATGTGTAGCATATATGTGTCTAGATATGGTTAAAGGTTGTACGTTTCTGCTGGCCAATACGATCATCGAGATACTTTCGGCCTACAAGCTTGTCTGGATTACATTATAAACTTTAACATGTCTGTAAGGATCAAACAATATAGCGGTCACTTTCAAAAATCTATTTGGGTCATATTTTGCAGAGTGATATAGTACTGGGATCATGACTACTCAACAACAGCTTTTTTCCGCCCTACAACAATAGTTGTCATGGCAACAGCCAAAATAACCTTTGGGCCATTTTGACAGATTATTTCATACAAAGAACATGGAAATTGACAAATTTCAGGGTACAATCTAATCTCCAAGCAGATCTACACGGGGCGCGAAAATCGTATATGCTAGCCAGAAAAGCTCCAGTCAGCCAGATAAGCTCCAGTCAGCCCCGGCTTCGCACGCCGGCACAATTCGCACCTTTTTTCTAAGCGCAGTTTGACTTAGGGGAGATTAGGTAACAATTGCGTGTTAATAACCTTGTCCAGGCCCGTCTTCGGGCAGATCCTACGGGGCTGACTGGAGCTTATCTGGCTGATTTGGGCTTCTCTGGCCAGCATATACGATTTTCGCGCCCAGTGTAGATCTTCTTGGAGATTAGGTACAATAACTGACAAATTCTTGGGCTGCTATATTCTATCCACACGGATATTAAGTCTTGTAGGAATTAAAGACTTACCACACATAATAATCGCCAAGGTGAGATGTACGGAAAACATCTTGACTCCCGCTGCTTAGGATGCCGGTCAGATGTTGCAAAATCCAAAAGCAGCAGAAAGAAACTGAATACGACGTAGGGAAACACGGCTACTTTATACATATCCTAATAGAGGAACGTTACAATATCCTATGTCTTTTCTGTCCGAAATCCATTTGCGTCAACAGTATGCAACTCGAGACGTCACACAGATGAATACCGTGACCAACTACCTGCAGACATACCGCCAATAAGACCTGTAATTTATCAGAAATTGAAGAGCACCATCAAAAACAGCTTCGTTTTCATTTCATCATCAGAAAATTTTCATGGAAACATGGTGAAGAAATCAGTGAATCAAGCAAAACTTGCATCTTCCAACGCTGCGGTTACGAACAAACCTGACTTTCATTCTGCCTGTCGTGAAGACCCACATCGGCTGGCCGAAACAAAAATACCTTGTACCATGACGGTGTCTATAACGTGCTAGTCGCGAACGATTTTACAGTCTACAGTTTATGTTGCTTCGTATGGCGCAAGTGTAGAGCGCGCGGCTGTCAAACAATGGGACCCGGGATCTAATCCCAGGTTGTGCCCAGGGACATGTTTGAACTTGCGTCCCGACGTTGTGCCCTTGGGAAAGGCACTTAAAACGACTTTCCTCAATTCACTCAGGTGTAAATTAGTACCTAGCTCATCTAGAGTTAGGGACGTCCCTCGGATAGGACGTTAAATGGAGGTCCCGTGTTTGGGGAGAGCTACACCCCGCGCACGTTAAAGAACCCACCACACCTTTCGAAAAAGAGAAGGGGAATGCCCCGGTGTGCGATGGTCCAAATCTTACAGTCCGGTCTGGGATGGCATCTTGAAAAGGTGATAGTTCACCTGTTATGTCAATCCTTCCACAAAATGTGGTAGATCTAAATGAATAGATACGTTCACATATTGCAACAATGAACGTTTACTGGCCGTTGTATGTTTCTTTGTTTCGCATACCCGGTAAACCGCCTCAAGACATAACACACCAGTTTTGTACTGAACAGTATAGTACAGGCTACATATAAGGACAGATCTATTTGATCCACTCCAATCGGGAAAGACTCATTTTTTATAAGTGTTGTGTGTTCTTTAACGTACTCTAGGTTTCGTCCTCCTTAGACACGCTCCATTAAAGCTGCACTATGTAAGATGTGGTCAATACAGAAAGTCAATTTTTCTACCATTCCTTTACATAGTATGTTGAATAAACATTGTAGAATGACATACCAGTATTCAGGAAGGAATGTTTCAACATCATTGTACCATATAAACCAGTTTAAAAACTGAACTTTCAAAGCCAGTTGGCAGTTGGGGCAGGTCACACAGGCTTATCACCCTAACTGCCCAATGGGGTGCCTGATTACAGTTAGCCACAGTTTTTGCCAAACGTCCTTATCAGAGTTCTACAAGTTTTGAACGGGGAAAATCCGCTTAATCAGTTCCCTACAAACTTGGCTTATATATTTTATCCTCGTTCAAAAATCTATGAGTGTTTTTGAAGAAGATGATCTTCATAACATCAGCCATTATCTAGATCCATTGAAGTGTCGCTAAGTAATTAGCCTACCCAGGGGTCCTACCAGTGTGCCGGAAGTTGTAGTGTTTTTCAAACATTAGGCTGTAGGTTGAGGTGGTGTAACAGACTGTTGTAGCATGTTTTTGTACAGTTAAAAACACCATACATGCCAGAAATAGACGAATTGATGAATGAAATATGCTGAAAAGTGGTTGTCCATGTCATTTGTATTAGGATTTGCTCACAAAAATATTTTAAATTTTTGCGCCAAAATGTTAGATAGTGCAGCTTTAAATGCCCTTTCCGACGGAGGTCCCTAACCAAAGCTAGGTAATCATTTTTACCTGAGTGAAGTTAGAAAATTATTTTACAAAACTGTTTCCAAACGGCGCCGGCACAACGTCAATGTTCAAATCCGCTGGCATATCTGGGGATTCAAACCCAGGACCTCTGCGTTCTGGGCCAAATATCCAGCCATTACGCCAGATGTACAGCGACGGTTGTAAAAAAAAATGCATTGTAATGTACATTTGAATGGCTATATTTCACACTCTTTAGTTATGGAAAAGCAAAGCATTTGCCATACAAGAACGTGCTAACGTAAAATGTATCAAAGACTAAAATGTCACCTCGCAATAACAAAATTTAATTAATTTCACAAAGGTCCTTCGAAAACTTTGTGTGCTTTGTGGTATTTGTATCTATAACGTTTTCTATAAGTCAACAGTCAATCTGATCATTAGGTTGTCTTGGATGCACGCTCATTTTAGAAGATGCTCAACGTATTCATGAAGACGGGCGTGGTGATATAATTGCTGCTTGTCTCTCGACCTTCTCAAATTCATGACTGTACTTCAGAAAGGAATCTTAGATCTGTTTGTAAGGTGGGACAATATAGGACTAATTGCACAATACTAGAACCGATTTAGCTAAGCGTGGTTCGACAGTAAAATAACGTTCTCACGGCGCTAGTGGTGTTTTCCTCCCAATCCGTAACGTCAAAGAGATCAGAGCTCACGGACAGACGTTTTCCTTTTCTAAAACGACTGAACAATGAACAACAAAGGCAACTACATTGCGGTTACACTGGTGGTCCTCGTCGTCACAATTCGCTACAATGGGATCAGTTTGGCCTCGGGAACGAATCTAAATACTACCCAACAAGCCGGGCAAGCAACCGACCACCTTCACAACTCGACACTGCGAAACGGCTCTACGGAGAACTGTGCCACCTTCTCGGCTACAAACAACTCGAAGGTAGGAGAAAACATCACACTAAACATCCCATTGTGGCTTCAGAATGACTCAGAACCTCCTGCTCTCGACATAGAGGGCCGTTCGACTGCACCTGTGTACACCGCGATATGTTTGTGTACGTGGTCGGTGGTGGCGAACAGTCTCCCGTTAGCCACCATCGTAAAGCACGAGCAGCTTCACACACCCGTGTACATCCTCATGGCCAACCTGGCAGCAGGAGACGTACTAACCGGCTTAACACTCGGAAGTTGGAGTGTTTATAGCCTAATCCACATCTATACGCAGTCTGCCCCGTCCGATGCTATGTCACGCCTCTTCTTCACTTTTGGCTTACTCTCCGGTTTGTCCTCCACATACGGTCTGCTGGCGCTTACTGCTGAGCGCTATTGGTTCATCGTTCACGGAATGACCTACGTCAACAACGTCACCAACGACAAGTGCAAGGTCGTGGTCGTGATGGTCTGGGTGTGGTCTGCTCTGCTGGCGATGCTGCCCAACTTCGGCTGGCACTGTGCAGGACGTCCTGCCGAGGAAGGTTGCAACCAGGTAGGAAAAGGATTGCCACAAAGCTACATCGTTCTTGTCCAGGTAGTCATCTTCATCGCCATGGTAGCAATCGTCCTGCTGAACATGGGGGTTTTCTTGTGCCTCTGGAAGCACGTCAACGCCATCGCTGACCAAGAAGCTGCGGTAGGCGCCGAGTCTAGTACAAGCAGAAAATCCGCCGTCACCATTGTCATCATCACCGTCGTGTTCCTGGTGGGATGGTTGCCGATACTCATCAAAATGGCATTTCCAACCAACGTCAGCAACGTCCCTCTTATCTTCGTCATCTTAAACTCGGCCATCAATCCTGTTATCTACGGATTTCGTCTGTCGGAGGTGCGTCGCAGCGTTGTGCTGCTCTTCGCGAACTGTAGCTGAAGCGCCAACTAGGCTTTGACTCTACGTTAGACCAAATGCCCTCCCACAACTCAGTGTTGTATCGGATGTGAACTAGACTTGGCTGTAAAACGAATCAATGATACTATTGCATTGTAAGCGTACAACAATGAAGAGAAATGCTATCTGCCCTTGTTATGACTGAATAACAAAGATAATCAACTCTAACAGTTTATCCAGGGCGATTCGGGTTGTTTTATCTGTTGTGTTGGTGGCTGCTGTTGTCATATACATAATGATGATGTTGTCATTTACATAATGGATGTGACAAAGAATGTAATGATGTAATTATTTCATTTCAACGGATCCTTCAGACTCAATTGTGAACAGATTTCGTGACTTGCCAGAAAAAAAAATTAAGACTAAAAATTATTACACATTAGTTTTAGATGTTGTAGCTAAAAGGGGGTTGAGATTGCCAAGCCTCCTTAGGCTTGCATAGCTTGCTAGCTATAGAGTCAACACGTGTATTTGGCTGGTCAGTTTAGCCACCATAGGGTTTCATTAAGGGTGAAAGAATGTTATCTTTCCCATGGACGGACTGTCCATGCCAATTATTCCCCTATTTGCCAAAATGCATGATCCATTCCCCCATAGAGAGGGCTGGTGGAAATACAGACCGCCTCGTCTTCGCAAACTAGTTGTAGGAAACATCCGTTCCAGCACCAAGGACATCACCGGCGGAAGAACAGTCACTTTTATTCTATTCACCCGCAGCTGAACACTCTCCCGAGAAACAGAGCTGCGCGAGGAAGTCCTGCAAAGCTTGCGTGGACAGGGACGCGCCGGGGAGGGGAGGGGGGGTACATTCGGGAAGAAAAATGGGAGAAGCAAAGGTGATTTTATATGTATGATGACGCACATTTTGACTTGCTGGTAGCCTGACAGAATGTATGAAATAATGCACACATTTACAAGGTGAAGTAAAATGTAACTGTATATGGAAACGAAGGTTTTGGTATTTGTATTGGTATTGATATTTCATATATGTGATAACGCACGTTGTGACTGGCTCTACCTGACAGAATATATGACGAAATGCACAAATTTAGAAGGTCATGTGGAGCGTAACTCCATATGGGAACGAAGGTATTGGTAGTTTGTATAAATGTTGTAAACTTAGTACAAAACAACGTTCTGTAATTGTCAGTAAGCTATCACCAGCACCAGCTAGTGACAGTCACCAACATCTGTTCCTTGATTTTATATAAAGGAGGAAACGATACCTTAATTTATCTCCGCTTGATCCGTCTCGTGCCCATCATTATCTATTTTATGTATGTGGACCTCGAAAGAAAGAAGACGGCAGAAAATGCTGTGAGTCGTCTGTCCACTGTGTTCAAAAGCTCAATAGGGTAATTCCCCCTTTTATAAAACGCTCAGAGTTTTCGTAATGAAGTACTGTAAATTACTTTGATATATCGGTAGGAAAATATTGCGTTTTGGGGGAAAATGTAGTAGGTCACGGCACTTAATTTTAACGGTGGGAACAAACATTACTGTCTTAAATATTAGTGATCAAATATTTCCGATTATAAAAATTTAGCGGTTGACCAGTGACCGTTAAATTAGCTAAAATGACGTTGCAGTTAACATATCAAAAATTACTGTATGTGGTTGGCTGTATCTCGGTTGGGCCTTTGAAATTAACTGCAAAGAAAGGTATTTCATGGCTAAGCCTTTGGTAAGCCGGTACAATAGAAGACTAATTGCAGAAGTGACGAAGGAAAACGAGATCCCCACTCTTTTCCCTGGGCAACCTACGATGGCGGACTAAAGCATAGCCTGTCTTAACTTAGTATTCCATTGAACCATCTGAAATTGTCTTCACTTCATTAACATATCCTTTCAAAGTCTCGGTATAAAACCTATTTCTACCAGATCTTTCTTAAGTCACTGACGAAAGATAGCGGATGCTGTCTGAAACGTCTGACTGTTTCAAAATTCTATCCAGTTGTTTGTCAATGAGTAAATATTTTGCCGTATCTTATTACCTGGATGTCTAGCCTTCCTCAACGTATAAACAGCCTAATTTTCAAAAAGTCAAATTTTGATCTTTTTAAACTAGATTTGACATAAGGTTAGTAATGATAATGATAACGATGGAGATACTAAGGATGACGAGTAATAACAAAGCTGATAAAAGATTGGAAGTCTGGCATATCTCAAGTAAGTATGGCATATCTTACACACTTAAAGGAGTCCTAAACTCCAGAAGGTTGTGTTATTTTCCACTAGATTATGTATCAATTAATACATAATCAGCCGACTTTTTACATAATTCTGATCGTGGTTAATTTTACAAGGTGTTTTTTTTTAAACAATGTGATACTTATTAAACCCTTGCAGACCCTACCCATGTATTCCCTATGCGCAAACATACATCATTAATCCTGGATATTTTCGGCATAAATGAGGGTGGTTAAGCACAATAAGAAGGCCACTTGTTGATAAGATATAAAAGAACACATAGCAAGACGAGTTTTTCTTAACCACCCTGACATTATTTTTATAATCTAACTTTTGTCAGGCCTTGTCATGCACACTGTATTAGGCCATAGGCTGAGGTTGTTTAATTTAATTGATGAGAAAATAGAGGGTCACCTGTGAAATTCGGTAAAATACTGAATGCTTTTTGATGCGCACGGTACTAGTGGGTACTTTATCGTTTACTGTAAAAAATATCAATTTTTACTTCCTAACATTATCATCTATGGGAAAATAACTCCCCCCCTGTGGACTTTAGGACTCCTTTAAGCACTTTGTTTCGCACTGTACTATATCTAAAATGCAGAGATTTGCAGTAACTGTTGAAAAATGAATTTGGTTCTCTTATCAATAGAGATAAATTCAGGTATAGAAAAAGACAGACATGTTTATCACACATTTATGATACCCAGCTCCTGTATCCGCCTATCTAAATATGTATATATATATAACTGATTCCGAAATAAGACCAAAGCAATTATATAGGGCTATATATCGTATTCTTGCATTGAAAAAAAACGGTATTAGTGTCATAGCTTGTAGATTTGTTTTCTGTACTAATATTTTTGTCAAGAGGAGGTTTCCATAAATCGTTATGCCTTGTAAGACAGTCGAACACGGAAGTTTCTTTTTTCATTAAAAGAATTGATTTATGATTATAAGTGACTCCTAGCCCTGACAATCCAGCATAAACTAACGCGGTATCGCACAGAGCTGGAACGGATGTGGAGCAACTGTCAGACCACCGCCAGTGTTCGGAGGAGGAGCGCCCTCTTGCGTCCTGAAGGTGAAAGACTGCAGCAGGGTCGAGAAGAACAGGAAAAGTTCCATCCTGACCAGCTGCTCACCAAGACACACGCGTCGGCCTGGAAATACAGAATATGTATTAGTTACACCAGCCACCCGTCGAATAGAATTTGTGTCATTATAAATAAAAAGATGAATAAATAGATAGTGCAACCATTACTGTGGTCACATACGTTCAATAACAACATCTAAGTATGATAATTACCTCCTCCAAAAGGCATGAAAGACTCGGCCTTATTGATAACGTTCCCTTCCGCGTCCAGCAACCTTTCGGGGTCAAACAGGTCCGGATCAGACTCCCTCGTTTAGAAAATTCGCTATTGCCACCTATCATCATTAATTATGACTTTATAATCATTATATCAACATACTGTATCGATGAAGTATTTAATTTGCCAATACAAATATGGCTCATGCAAGCTTTAATGGAAACATTTTTATATCGTTATCTCCATGAAAAAAAGGGAGATATTGTTTTGAGCGTGTCTATGTGCGTGTTTGTGTGTGTGTCTGGATACTTGTGGTCAGCATGACACAAGAACGTCTGGATGGATCGTTGCCTACTTACTTCTTGCTTAAGGCGGTCCATCGATTTCGATGATGACGTCACTCCACGTGGATCCTCTGGTGGCTGATCAAGCCGATGCGGGCTACCAGCACTCTTCCGCATACATCACATACGTACTCGCTCTGCGGCTGGCCAGGGTGGTGTCGCTTTTCTCTTCTGGCCTCCGCTTTCCTGTTGTAGCTGTCTGTGAAGGAGGCACGGCCTGCTGAGCACCTCTG
The DNA here is from genome assembly GCA_035149815.1 of Branchiostoma lanceolatum. NCBI lineage: Eukaryota > Metazoa > Chordata > Leptocardii > Amphioxiformes > Branchiostomatidae > Branchiostoma > Branchiostoma lanceolatum. The sequence continues at coordinate 12,833,125 of CM068880.1, forward strand.
GCTCCATTGGCTCCTACTCTCTGCTAGGCCTTCGAGTTCAGCAGGTTTGATGTTGTACTCCTTGAGGTTTGCCTTCAGCTGGTCCTTTAGACGCTTTTGTTGTCCTCCTACTGACCTTTTCCCTCTAGAGAGTTCACCGTAGAATATCTGGCGTGGTAGCCTATTAGGAGGCATACGTATGGTATGTCCGACCCATCTGAGTTGTCTGTGCAGTAGGATGGTCTCCAGGGGCTCGATGTTGGCTCTACGTCGTATCTCTGTGTGAGGGACCTTGTGCCACCACTTCAAACCCAAAATCCTCTGCAGGCAGCGGGTGTGGAACTGTTCCAGAGTGCGAATGTGGCGTCTGTACAGGGTCCATGATTCACTGGCGTACAGTAGGATGGAGAGGCAGACGGCTCTGTATACAGCAACCTTGGTCGTCACAGTTAAGTTCCTGTTAAGGAAGACCCTGCTTGCGAGCCTGCCAAAGGAGGCGGATGCGAGACCAATGCGGCGCTGTACCTCGTCTGTTATGTCGCAGTTGACACTTAGTGTGGAGCCAAGGTAGGTGAAGGAAGGTACATTCTTCAGCGTGGTGTCCTTGATCAGAAAGTCTATTGGGGCTGCTTGGGTTGCGCTCTGGTTCAGGACTTCTGTCTTTCCCGTGTTGATGCTAAGTCCGGCCCGTGTGTAGGTGTTGTCCAGAACATTGAGGTTCCTCTGTAGGCCCTCGGCGGTGCATCCAACAACTGCGGCGTCGTCTGCGTACTGCAGTTCGAGAATAGACTCGTGATGCACCTTTGTCGGCGCTCTAAGTCTACGCAGGTTAAAAAGGTTGCCATCAAGTCTGTAGGTTAACGGGACGCAGTCCTCTGGGAGTATGTCCTTTTTTGCTGATTTTTGATGGATCGTACTGATATTTGGTATGTGGGTAGGATTCGGTAGAAAAAAGGTAGAGGTTAATTTTGGCCCCTCAGGTATGTGACCTTGGTACTGCATCGGAACTTAAATTTTTTGCACATTTCGATCTAAAAGCGCTATAGTCTTTATTTTTGGATGGCAGATAGCGTGTCATGTAAGAAAGAAGTGTTGCCAAACCTGTATACTTCTTTTTATCATGTGGATAGCTTAAAGAGGGAGCTTCCACTATAAAACCACCCAGTAAATTCGGCTAGTGTAAACTGTCTGGGCTCAGTCCACCATTGACTGGCATGCCGTGCACATGGGTGCTGGGGCTTGGCTAAGACACAGTAGAGTACCAAGTAGTTACTCTTTCGTACACTTTAGAATGCATGAACAATAGATACATGTTTTAGTTTTTCACATAAAAATATTGACTGCTTCCTCTAAACAGGCATAATATAAAGTAAAGCCCAGCCTGGTAGGGAAACAGCCTTGTAGAGAAACATCGTCTGATGGTGACTGTAGCAGTAATTCTGGTCTTGCAGATTGATGACAGCAGTTCTTATATGAGAACCAGACACCAACTAGCTTTTATCAATGATATTGACATTTCTACATATGTAGATCTGTAACTCAGGCAAGAACAGAGCAAGATTGCATTGAATTCAAAATAACGGAAAATCTGGTGAACGCTTTGTATCAGTTGATCTTTGACGTCAAAATTAAACTTGAGGAAATTACTGTGTGCAATATTTAGCCTTGCTTTAATTTTCTTGGTCATTTTAAATGGTTTCACAACGGGTTTTTTAAACTAGTGGAAAACAACTCCATACCATTTTTCAAGCTAAAACGGTCAGTAATATGCAAATATCTTTCTGTTTTGTGTGGTGATGCAAGGCCTTTGTTTTCTGGCTGTAGACATGGCTGGACTCCCCATGGCTCTTAATTAGTTTATGTGGTCTAGGGGTCAATTCAGCTTTCAAAGACCTGGCAGAGGACAGTAGGGAGTATCTACATTAGTTTATGGTTATGGTTGTTCCCAGGGAACGACATGTCCCAGTTTAAGTGTTACTTGATAAAGTAAACTGGTCATTTGCATAATTAATGGCAAACTTTATAAACCTAATTTTATAATTTCAATGGTACGACTGTTAAAAAATGCAAGATATGTGACTGAGAAATAAAGGGACATTGAAAGATGAAAGTTATGCAAATGACGACCTTATTTGCATAATTAATGCGAACATACCGTAATTCCATATTAGTGTATAACTGGGATTTCAACTTGTGGTATTTGGAAGTTACTCAAGCAACTGGATAAAAATTTGAAACAGTCAGACGTTTCAGACAGCATCCGCTGTCTTTCGTCAGTGACTGAATAGTCAAGATCTTGCAATGAATACCTTTTTGCTTATCTTGAATCTCCGCATACTTTGAATTCAATTAACACATTTGTACCAGATCCTTACAGTTATTTGTATTAACTAAGTTATCTGGAGCATTTTATTGATGCTATAGTATAGTATAAAACAGGAAACTTCCATAAACTTAATTTTTTTCACATATTTGGATTGGTTGTCAAATACCATGATAACAGATATACACGCTTCCAGTACAGACCTTTTGGAATAACGTTACATGCTTCATGAGTTCTGCTAGGATCTCTAGTTGATAGTCAACGGTTTCTGTAACAAAACCGATTGTCTAAGGACCTATGTCAGTAAATATTGTCTGAATTACATATATCATAATGTAGATAGTATAAACTATAAAGTATAAAGCTTGAATGTACCTTTTCTCATTGGGTCAAACACAAATTAAACCAAATGTTCTCAAATAGTCGCTCTCCAGTAATAATGCAATACTTTTACATACGTATGAGTTACTGTTACATATCATACAGTTCTGTTGCCTCTTGTCGGCCTAAGACACGTTCACGAATAATTTTGACATAATATTTGCAAGTTGATATCATCCATATCCTCATTTTCCGAAACCTGATGTATAATCTTATTTATGGCATTTTGCAAAATCAATATTTTTTACTTTCTTATTCTATAGGTAATAGGTTACAACATCACCAATGCATATATCGATCAAAGTTTCGGGTCACCTTACCACTCATGCACAATGATCTGTTTTACAGTGAGCCAAAAAGGGGTTCTTACTTGGTTGCATTCTCAGTATTCTATCTGTCAATGAATTATCAGTCACTTAACACATATTCCGGTTAAACTCCATGTATTCAACTTACGATTTATGTACCTAGTCTTCCATCTGTAGATGAAACCACTGCCTCAACTTAAATCCATATTGTTTTCAACTTATGTATTTTTAATAACCCTCATTTTTACATTGTAGTTTTATCATTGTATTATTTTCGATTGATCGTTAATATTTCTATCTATAAATTGTACTATTATTATAACTTAGATGTTAATTTTTTCCTAAATTGATTGTCTGTCTCATTGAATATATGCTGAGCAGCCGGACTTGTAGAGAAACCAGGATTCTGTTGCCGGCTCCTCACAGATTTACTGTTTCTAAAGAGGCCCAAAGCAATATTCGGGCCCAAAAAATGGAAATGAAAAAAAATGCTGAAATTGATTTATGGTAATAAGATTTACTAACCCTGTTTAGCTCGTTTGCGTAATGTTTCCGTTTCCGTGCAAAACGTGCCTTACGATGAACCATTTTGGGTCCTAAGATTGCTTTGGGCCCCTTTAAATTTGTAGAGTCGAATAGATTGAAGTAATCAATTCCGTGTATTATTAAGAGATTTCTATCTACTTCTAGTAAGCAAATTAATCTACAAAGGTTTCAGTGTGACACAATTACAGAGAGAAGATACTTCTTGTAGGCAGGAAAAATCTACAAAGATGCCAAATCATGACCGCTCAGTGACATAATCACAGAGACAAGAGTTTGACTGACAGAAGAGGACATATGACGCTTACGAGAAGAACGACAGTCAAACAACTGTTAAGAGTTAGATACCACCAGAGGACAGACGGAAAAGAAGCTGGAGAACATGGAGAACAGCAGACCTCCCACGTGGTTCCCTGATGGAAAGGAATCGGAGACCACTAGGGACCAAAAGGTGGACAGTTCGATCTCTAGTTCTAGTTCGTAGTCTGCAAACTCCCTGGTAGGGACATCACGCTCACGGAGTGGAGTATATTTTTTATAGCTTGTCTGTTTGTTTGTCTGTTTGCCTCTATGTGTGTATCTGACCCTGTGCGCGTTTGTTTATATCTGTCTCTCCGTGTGGGTACGTTTCTTTCTGTGTTTGAGTTTGTGTATTTCTCTCTCTCTCTCTCTCTCTCTCTCTCTCTCTCACACTCTCACTCTCTTTCTGTATATTTGTGTGTGTATGCGCGCTCTTGTATATGTCTATGTGTGGATCTATGTGTCTGTCAGTTTGTTTCTGTGCGTGTGTTTCTGTGTCTGCCAGTGTTTTCTCAGTATGATTAATAATTATATTAACAATACAGTCATAAAACCCTCAGTGTTTTTTTTGTCTGTGGGGATTGAAGGGCCTCGAGGCAAACTGTGGGTAAGGACGTAAAGTCATCCATCTTTGATTGCCTTGGTTACACTTAATTGGGAGCGTCATGTATTAATCGGAGTGATTAAAGGAAGGGCGACTGCCGTTGCAGTAGGGATGCGTACTATTACTGTAACTTGTTGTTGCTGTAGTCGTTGCTGTTTCTAAGTATTGAACTAGAAATTGCTGTCTTTGTCATCTCCATCTGAAGCGCTTGCCGAACGCCTGTCTTCAGCCCCGTTCTCCCCCATGTCAGCTGAAGTTGCCATGGGTATGTTTGCATCAGAGCTGGTTGCACCAGCCGTTACCTCCGCTTCCCCTCCGGCGGTCTGCTGGTTTCTGGCAGAGGCAATTTGTCCACTGTCACGATGAGGCTCACCCAGTTGATGAGCTGCCCTAGTCTCCTCCACGTTCACAACGGTCAAAGTTGCAATGGGCATGTTTGAATCAGAGCCGGTTACACCAGCCGTTACCTCCGCTTTCCCTCCGACGGACTGCTGGTTTCTGGCAGAGGCAGTTTGTCCACTGTCACGATGAGGCTCATCCGGTTTAGGAGGCTCCCTGGTCTTTTCCACGTTCGCAACGCTCAAAGTTGCAATGGGCATGTTTGCATCAGAGCCGGTTTCACCAACCGTTACCTCCGCTTTCCCTCCGGCGGTCTGCTGGTTGCTGACAGATGCCGTTCGTTCAATGTCATGATGAGGCTCACCCAGTTGAGGAGGTGTCGTGGTCCCCTCCACGTTCACAACGGTCACAGTTGCCATGGGCATGTTTGAATCAGAGCCGGTTTCACCAACCGTTACCTCCGCTTTCCCTCCGGCGGTCTGCTGGTTGCTGGCAGAGGCGGTTCGTTCACTGTCATGATAAAGACCATCCAGTTGAGGAGGTGCCCTGGTCTCCTCCAAGTTTACAACGGCCAACGTTGTCATAGGAATTTCTTCAGCACCGTCAGTTCCACATGTCGTTACCTGGGTTCTACCACCGGTGGTCCGCGGGTTGCTTGAGGTAGTGGTTGCTCCATTGTTCTGACCAGGTTCCTCCAGACCAAAGCGTGCCCTGACCGCAGACTTCCATTTCTCCAACATCTCCGACGTCATTGTCAGTATCAAGGTCAGCAGAAGACCCTGAGAAGCATTCAGCACGATAAAGATGTATTCGACAGCCCTGCTGTTGGTGTAAGGATAGATGAACCCAAGGATCCAGGTAAACCCCGTCAGAAAAGAGACACGCATGTACACCCAGGCCTTACTGCTCTGTGAGCGCGACAGCGCTACGTCGCCTATCTGAAATGACTTCCGTATGGCCAGTAACACAAAAGTGACCAAGACAGCATTGACCAGAAGGGTACAGAGGACAGGAACTCCAAAAGCCACCAGACTAGCTGCCGGGTTGCCGATCCAACAGTTCTCTCCGTAACCTACCCTGACTGAACTGCCGAACTCTACAACCATGGCCACTACTACTATAGCCAACGGCACCAGCCAGGTATACAACAGGTACTTGTAGAAACCCGCTCTTTCTAAGCCATCACGGAAGGTAAGAAAGAGATCCATGGCTAGTGCGTTTGTGGATGTAAATGCCGTTAGGAAAATGTAGTGCAGCAATATTGCGTACACAATACAGCCCTGCCCGGAAGGGATAGATACACGTACCACAAACATGAATTCAGCAAGTGCCATGCATATCATCATCTGAGCCTTCAGCTTTTCTGGGACTTTTTTCCACTGACCAGACCTGACAGTGTGGACCACGAAACCGGCCACGGCTACGACAGACACTATCACAAGACCCAAGGTTAGCCAGCCCTGGTCAGGGTCCTGATTGTCGGTGATTTGCGTGTTGTTCAAGAAGTGCTGAAGTATGCACTCCCCGCAGATCGATGCTGTTGTGTTCAGAATGGCCACCTGCTCAGCTGGACAGGACACGTTAGAACTCAACAGGTGGACACTTCCATTGGGAAGGACATGGTACTCTTCCGCTGTGAACGTCAAAGCGGGTTCGCTGCAGTTTTGTAAGAGAACAGTTTTGTTTGATGAGCCATGACTTCTACTTGCGGAAGAAAAATCCCGACAGGCGTCGGCAAAGGGGTCGAAGAAAGTGTCGGAAGGGCACTCATCGGGACTGTTATCACCACTCCCATATACATTAAAGTTGAAAAGATTAGTCAGTGAGAATCTTACAGGATCACTATTAATATCGCGATGTCTATCCCAAGAAGAGGCACACCATAAATTTGAAGTTGCCGTAAGGGAAAGGCCTTCGCAAAGAGCACAGTGTACATTTTTGTAAATCTTATGCCCGACACCTATTGGATAACTGTAGGACCTACAGGAAGTGAAATCACAACTCCCATTTGAAATATCTGTCTGGAGACATCGTCTCGCACCTTTAGAGGCAAACCCTAGCTTGTTCGTTCCAAGGCAATATTTGTCACTATCAATGATGTTGTCGTACACGTTGGAACCGCTAGGTGTGTGCGAAAAAAGGTCAAGCCGTCCAGAACACTCAACGTCATATTCCCCAACAGCTACGTTCGTTAAAGACACATTGTTACAAATTGCACAAAACACGTTTCTGTAGATGGCTGCATCTCGTAAGAGTCTAACAGGCATCCGGTAGACCACGTCACTTGGGTTGAAGGGATCCACTTGTTTTACACACTGATCCCTTGTGACGTCATCCATCCATTCGTCAGGGCAGTCAGCAATCATCCAAAAGGATGACGCTTTTTCATACGGGTATAAAACTTGAGTAAAGCCAGGCAAACACTTCCACTTCAGATGATGATGTTCAGGCGGTGTTTGAGCTAAGCTGCTTTCTCTGTAGCGGTGTAATAAAGTCGTTATTAGTCAAAATAATTAACGAAGACAAATTATACCATAATGCTACTGTGTACGTCTTCCTAACGACATTGCTACGTATGTTGGTGTAATCTGATTTTCAAAAGATGAAGCACCAATAGGAGCGAAGGATGCTCTGTCACTATGTTAACTAGTCATAACAGTCTCTCTCTCCGTGGTAACAGACAACTCTGACATTGTTCATTGCTAACATAAATATGAATGTATAATTTTCTGACTTTGAGGTGTTGGCCATCAAGAGGGATAATGGAATTGTGATAAACGTTAACGTTTCGGTCACAATGGAAAAAGGGGCCCCGCTGAGTAGTTACTTGCTGTTTTTTTTCACTTTTGAGGGTGACCCCTATGTTGCCCCGCCGGACACCCTGCGGCTACCGAGTAAAATTGTTGGCACAGCTGGGGCCCGGGATGTTTTTATCTCAGAATTAAAGTCAAAACGGACCCGTAAACAATTAGACACCGCCAGCTAACCATAAGATTGATAGGACCGATTTGTGGCTTCGGGGCTACACTCCGCGATGGGAACTGTTGCAACTGTGACCGAAGCATTAGTCTCACAAAAAGAGATATACCTACTCGAAGTCTTCGCAGCAGTCGCCGAAGAAGTCACAGTCGTTATCACAGTAACACAACAGCCCATTATGCAATTCATTGGCACACGTATACACGCCATCGCAGTCCTGGCCACGAAAGTCCTGTGATAGAGGATCTGAAGACAACAAATCGGACAGCAACGTTAGTCAATCAATCCTTATTGACACAGTTCAGCGACATTCGTAAGGTCTTTATCAACTGTACGGGGGTGTCCCTGTGGTGTAGTGGTCTGCGCCTTCTGCCTCTCACCACATCTGGTTCAAATTATTTGGACAAGAAGGACCGGGGTTCAAGCCCCAGGTAGGACGCCTCTGGACAAGAGGCGCATTGAGTCATACCAACGACTTTATAAAAATGGTACATACTTCTGAAACAGTATGGAAGTTAAACACACTTCACTGCCAGTGGACTAGCCCCCTTCTACAGTGATTGCGCCACAGTGTGGCCCAGGGCGATGAAACGGAGATGGGCACCGCCCTATACATCAATAATGGTGTGGGAGGATTTTAACTTTTAACTAACTCTTCAACTGTGCACACATACATACAAACAAACAATTGTTTACATAAGATGTAACCTACATACAAGTATATGAACAAATTAAAATGTTGAGTTTGACGTATCACTTATACTACTAATAGTTCTAAGGTATCAAAATTATTCGATAAATATATAGATGGTTGGCACATGATTTGCAGTAACTGTTCTGAATAACCAAGGATGTTATAACCAAGTTCAATAGGATATAATAATGATGATTTATCGGTCAGAAATTACCCGTGCAATGGCAGCCAGTGCTGAATTGCTGCAGGGTTTACGATGATGTAATATAGGGCAGATACATATTTGCTCCACACTTGCAATTTGTGGAACTGTTGCAAGGGTCTGGGCGGCTGCCATTCGGCGCCAGAAGATGACCTCAATACAACCTTCCCCAACCGAAGTCAGGTACCCATTCACACCCGGGTGGAGTGAGGAAAGTCGTGTAAAATGTATTTCCCAAGGGCACAACATCGGGGCATAGCAGTGGTTTCAAACCTGGGACCACACGGTTCTGGGCGAAAAACCCTACCGATTGCGCCACACGATGCCATATGAACTTCTGTGTGGAACCAGTTGTTCTTAGATCCTTTGACCGAAGAGAACACTTTGTTTGGCCTTCTCCTTAGGATCATGAACTTTGGTCATTAAAGACGTAACTTATTTTCAATTGATATTAAGTAATAGCGAAAATAAATCACAACTATGGATTTGCATAAGTGTTTTTTTTTTTTTACCAGCACATTCCATCACGTCGCAGTAGTCCCAAATCTGTGCCGGGTCGATGGTGTAGCACCAAGGCCGCTCCTTGTTGTCAGGGTTACGGCAGAAGTTTTCCTCCAGACCTGCATCAGGATAAGCCTGTGGTGTGTGGGGATGGCCGTGAGGGGACTGGGAGTCCCATCTCTGACACACCCTGTCTCCTGCCCTGTTAAAAGGGGGACAGAATAACAACTATTCTCGACGCGAATGAGGTTAGATGTTGTTTAGGTCAACTGAAAACAGTAGGCCATGCCTTTTTTTCACTTATCGTCCAAGGGGTCATTTTGCCCGTCTTTGAACGTTTTGTACACCACTGTCACGTGTACTTGGCATGTAAACTTTTTTGTGTCGAATATTTGGGGATTCCTAAACTGTGGACATACCAACTGAGAAGTATCTAATACCAGGTAAGAAAAAGATAAGACATAGTCACCCCTTTAAGTGTCAGAGTTATCAACCAAGGAATGATGTGTTCAAAAAGTTTCCAAGAACCGTTAGCAGACTGGAACCTCTTGTCATCAAATAATGTAGGAACATCCCCACTAAATAGCTTTAAAGAACGGTTGCAGTCAGATGCGCAATAGTTAGGTGTGGCAGACCGTTCAGTGTTATGATATAACCAGCTGACATCGCGCCGCGTGCCTGCAAAGCTGGTGTGTTACACCGAAGGGCGGCCATACCAGCTATAGAGATACGGATACAAAAACTATCCAGCTAAGCTTACCTGTTGATATGTCCTGCGTAGCTCCTTCCTTTGTCCATTGCGTAGAAACAACGCGTCGGTGGCGCTGAAAACACACAATTGGGGGAGGGTGGTTAAAACATAACCGTGGATGAATTGGGACTTTATGTTCTACACATACCATTATTTTACCAAGCTCAAGTATACTTGGAGTTTGGAAAGGTGCCCACAATGTTCTCTTTGTGTCTAAATCCTTCAATGCAAAGTTTTGTCTGCAGATGCTGCTACATTTGCGCGTCAACGACGAAGTGCACAAAGAAGAATAAAGCTAAGAATAACAAGAGAGCTTTATGAAGTCATATTGAACTTTTTGAGGTGTAAATTGTAAATTCGTAATGTACATACTGCTCCATGTAAATATGCAGTAAATCAAACGTTTGTCTGCAGGAGCTGCAACGTTTACGACAAAAATCTCCGTACCTCTATCTCCTTACCTGTTCAACTTAGTTCAGTGTGTAGAACGTTGATGAAGGTTAGACACCCAGGTAATAAGATACGACAAAAATAGTTACTCAAGCAACTGGATAAAATTTTGAAACAGTCAAAGATATACAAAAACTGTGCAGCTAATCTTACCTGTTAACGTGTCCTGCGTAGCCCCTTGTCCATTGCGTAGAAGCGACTGTTTCAAAATTCTATCCAATTGCTTGAGTAACTATTTTTGGCGTATCAGAGTGTAGAAGTGGTCAATCCTGGCCTTGCTACGAGCAATACCGTTTTAAAAAATGATTTTAAAAAGACAAGAAGGATACCGTCACAGGCGAAGACTTCATCACAGTACGTCCACCTGATGAGGGGGTTGGTTGTGAAGCACCACGGCCTGTCCTTCCCGTCCGGGTTCCTACAATAGTTCCGTACCAGCCCTGCCGATGGGTAGGACTCGGAAGTGTGGTTATGGGTGTGGGGGTACTGAGATGTCCAGAACTGACAGGATCCATCCCGGTTTGCTAGGCCCCTGTAGCTTGTCCCTTTGTCCCGTAGATAGTAACAGTCTGTGGATATGTGCATATTATAACGTTACATCGAAATGTTGTGCACGAAAGGACCGTTTCAAGGGTGCTTATGAAATTACAGCTATTGCATGCTTATGCTTTGGTCCCAATTTGAAAAAAAGGGCATTGCCGGGTACTTCATGGGACGTACATTTTTGCATTTTCGGACGTGACCCATACGTGGCTCCATGGGGGTGCACCCGATACATATCCAATTCTCGATAGTAATGGTGTTATAGGGGAAGCAGTAAGTGCATTGCTATGGTGCAGAAGGACGTACTTCCGTCCTCATTCACCATAGCTATGGGGGCGCATTTATTGGCTCCTTCTGCGCACAGGCTGATGGGAAGGCCTTTCATTCAAAATGGCGGCTCTTGCAGACTACTACTGGCCACAGAACAGTAATGAAGCTTCCTATCTTAATATATGGCAATCATGTAAGAAAGAAGCTGTCAAAAGTCACCTACCAGAGTTTTAGTCCATGAAAAACATGCATTGGCAGGGCTGTCAGGCCTCCAGAGTTTCAATCTAGAGCAAAATTTCAACTTTCTAATCGGCGGAACCCCTACGAATCCGGGCTTGTTTACCAAAGTTGACCTCTGACCCCCTTCTCCACCTGATAATCACACAAAAACAGCAAACTTTGCAGGCCTACAGACACCACAAACATGGATGAAAGTCTGATTTTTCAACTTAATAAGAAGGTAGAAACCCGTACCTGTAAAATCCAGCTCCAAAATATCAACATATCCTGGAAAAAAGCCCCTTTACAGCTACCTTTACCAAGGGTACCAAACCTATTTCCATGGGCTAAAAGTTGGCCTACTGCTTGCTGTGCACACGCATTCGTGTCGAAATTGTTAAAGATGTCGTACTTTTTGGAGTGCTGACGATCTACGAATTTACCGAAGTACTTATTGCCTGTTATGCCAACATTATGATGGTCCTGGCAAGCTGCACGTACATTAATGACCAGCTTTGAGAGAACAGTTTTTTTAACCGTTTGGAGGAAAAGTGGAGTATTATTTGTGGTCAGTCTATGGCCTGTATGCTACATATTATCACATTATATATTTCCACAAGAACTACTGCTATTTGTTTGTAAGCCTTGTGAGTACTGGTTTCACTATCAGTTCGCGTCAGGATTTTACCGTGCGGAGTACCGCAAAATATGTAGTGCGCGCGGCCTTGCGGTAAGGTATTTGCGACTGAGAAAAAAAACAGGTTCGCGATCGAGAGTGAAAGAATCGTTTTATTTACAGAAAAACTAAAGTCGCTTTCATGTACCCAAAATCGTAGGCTATCCCGGTTTGAAATATGTTTTACCTGCGTTGATTTAGATATGATTTATGAGCTCTAAACGATTGAGGATACTGCTGTACGGTGTACCGCAAAATATTTAGTGCGCGCGGCCTTGCGGTAAGGTATTTGCGACTGAGAAAAAAAACAGGTTCGTGATCGAGAGTGAAAGAATCGTTTTATTTACAGAAAAACTGAAGTCGCTTTCATGTACCTAATATCGTAGGCTATCTCGGTTTGAAATATTTTTTACCTGCGTTGATTTAGATATGATTTATGAGCTCTAAACGATTGAGGATACTGCTGTACGGAGTACCGCAAAATATTTAGTGCGCGCCGGGGCCTTGCAGTATCTTATTTGCGACTGAGAAAAAAACAGGTTCGCGATCGAGAGTGAGAGAATCGTTTTATTTACAGGAAAACTGAAGTCGCTTTCATGTACCCAATATCGTAGGCTATCCCGGTTTCAAACATGTTTTACCTGCGTTGATTTAGATATGATTTATGAGCTCTAAACGCTTCAGGATACTGCCGTATTGAGTACTGCAATATATTCAATGCGCGCGGCCTTGCGGTAACGTATTTGCGACTGAAAAAAAAAAAAACAGGTTCGCGATCGAGAGTGAAAGAATAATTTTATTTATAGAAAAACTAAAGTCGCTTTCATGTACCCAATGTCGTAGGCTATCCCGGTTTATAATATGTTTTACCTGCGTACATGAAAGTGACTTCAGTTTTTCTGTAAATAAAACGATTCTTTCACTCTCGATCGCGAACCTGTTTTTTTTCTCAGTCGCAAATACCTTACCGCAAGGCCGCGCGCACTACATATTTTGCGGTACTCCGCACGGTAAACTCCTGACGCGAACTGATAGTGAAAACAGTACTCACAAGGCTTACAAACAAATAGCAGTAGTTCTTGTGGAAATATATAATGTGATAATATGTAGCATACAGGCCATAGACTGACCACAAATAATACTCCACTTTGCCACCAAACGGTTAAAAAACCTGTTCTCTCAAGCTGGTCATTAATGTACGTGCAGCTTGCCAGGACCATCATAATGTCGGCATAACAGGCAATAAGTACTTCGGTAAATTCGTAGATCGTCAGCGCTCCAAAAAGTACGACATCTTTAACAATTTCGACACGAATGCGTGTGCACAGCAAGTAGTAGTAGTCTGCAAGAGCCGCCATTTTGAACGAAAGGCTTTCCATCAGCCTGTGCGCAGAGGGAGCCAATAAATGCGCGCCCATAGCTATGGTGAATGAACTTCCTTCAGAGGACGGAAGGACGTCCTTCTGCATCATAGCAATTCACTTATTGCTTCCCCTATAACACCATTACTATCGAGAATTGGATATGTATCGGGTGCCATGGGACACCCTGTGGTTACCGGGTTATCTATTGCCCCGGCCTGAACCCCGAATCATTTTAGTCCGGATTTTAAATCAACGCGGGAGCCGGTAACAACTAGACGCCGTGATATAATGGTGACCCCCCTTCTCTTGCCTTTTTTGAAAAATATTACTTTAAGAAAAATTTTGTAAGAAAATATTAAAGGCATGTTTGGTAGTGTATTCTGCAGAGGAGCGATAAAAGGAGCAAACGGGAGCTAGATTAGGAATGATGAGATAGTTGACTAGGTCTTCTCGTTGTGGCATGCATGACATCGTTAAATCCCGCTACACCCTTTCTTGTGAATGATTTAGTACTATGCTCACTGTGATGGCGTTTTCCACAATAACTGTGTATAATTATATATAAAGAACTTACCACAGTTCGTCTCGTCACTGTTATCGCCACAGTCGTCTTTACCGTTACACCGAGAACCCGAGTGGACCAGGCCTCCGTTATCACAGGGAGAATCAGCTAAGGGCGAGAGGGAACATTGATGAAATAATCAGAAAGCATCTCCATCTAACTGTAAGATTTAATCTCTGACTGTCTCGGAAATTCCCTCCTTACGCTTAGGTCACAGAAAAGGGGTCCCGCCGGATAGTTGACGGTCTCTTTTTTTTAACTTTCGGGCGTGACCCAAACATGTCCCCATGAGACACCCTCCGATTGCCGCGCTATTATTGGGCCCGGTCGGGAACCCGAATCATTTTAATCCGGACTTAAAAACAACGCGGGACCCAGTTACGCATGGAGCTAAATTTGTGGCTTCGGGACTCGGCCGGGACAACACCCCCTACGTGATTATGATTAGCTGGGTATTACTACTAACAATGCAGTCGCAACCGCAATGTCTTCTCTCTCTTCTCTTGGTTCTCCCGTCGTTTTACGATAGATGAGGGTAAAACAAACAAACGTACAAACGCAAAGTATTATTACATTATTAGATAGTGTTATAATACCTAGTAATACCTAGCATCAGTGCACAGTGAACCAGTCAGTATTTGCCCGATGATGATGACTGACAGTAATTGAAACGTTGGCTCATGTAAATACTTGGTTGTGCATAAAAGAACTCTGCTATTCAGACAAACTGGATGCCTGCTACACAAAGCTGCTACGTGCTGCCCTGATTATCTGCTGGAAGGAACACCCTACAAAGGACCTGCTATATGGGGATTTACCCCCCATATCTCAAGTCATCCGTTAGAGGAGACTACGTTTCGCTGGTAAATCCTGGAGGAGTGGGGAAGGGATCATCAGTGACGTTCTTTTGTGGGCACCAAAACATGGACATGGACATGCTAGTGTAGGCAGACTTCGCAAAACCTACATACAGTAGCTGTGTAAGGATGCAGGCTGCAATTTAGAAGAACTACCGAGAGGACTAGAGGAGGAGGGTGATGTTCATCCGTGACACTCTCACGACAAGATGATGATGATGATGATGATGATGATGATGATGATGATGATGATGATGATGATGATGATGATGATGATGATGATGATGATGATGATGATGATGATGATGATGATGATGATGATGATGATGATGATTCAGTCATTCTCCAACCTGATGAGATTATTCACGGAATACGGTTTACTAGTTATGTGATAAAAAATTAAAAAAAGTCAGTGGAGTGTACTCACGACAAGTCTCGTCACTGCCATCGCTACAGTCATCCACACCGTCACATGCAGAATATTGAAGATCACAGTCATCCACAATTGGACAGTTTTCAGGTTTCTTCAAATCTGTACAATCTCCATTGCTGCAGGCAAACCTGCCCTGTCGCTCGCCTGGTTCAAACATAAGAATGAATGAATGAATGGATGAACTTTATTGCTCAAAAATCGTACATGGTACAATGTAATGCATTAAATCGACAATATTACATACTAATCTATCCTACAATTCTAATTACAAAATATAATCGATACCAGTCTGTGGATTACAATGTAGTTATGTATGGGTAATTCTGTTTTTGCTTTCCAAGATATAAAAGTCTTCTCTAAGCAATGAAGCCGATTGTAGCACTTCCTCATCAGTTATGTCTATGAGGCCCTGATTTGCATAATCCAAGTCCAATCAGGTCCTTATTTGCATAATTGCCATTTATTTTAGCATCAAAAAATTATGCTACCAATATTTAAAAAAAAAATCTGACGATCTGTATACCCCTTCCCTACAGGCAACCAAGCTATAAACCAAGCAATCAATCAACCAAGCAACCAACCAAGCAAGACCAACGAACCAACAAACCAATTAACCTACCAACCAAACAACCAAACAACCAACCAACCTACCTACCTACTAACTAACCAACCAATCTACCAACCAACCAACCAACCAACCAACCAACCAACCAACCATACTATAGATAGCACCGAAACCATAGCATTTCCTTTTCGCCTTGACCGTACTTACAGCAGTTCTGCTCGTCCGTACCGTCTCCGCAGTCGTCTCTGCCGTCACACACTTGTGCCTTGTTGATTGTGACTCCGTTTGCACAGATCTGTTCATCTATATTCAAGACCAAAAGTTGGAGTAGTGTCAAAATATGGTTACAGATCCATGTATGTAAATACAGCTGGTAGATATTACATGAAGCCATACTCATTAGAAAACTATGGCATTTATTTCACATACTCCTGTCACATGGCCTGTCGTTTAGTGTTTTTCTTTTGGTTTAGATTTTGTCAGCTTCGAGCTAAACTTCTTAAAGATTCAAAATATACTTATTGAAAGATTGCAGTTGAACACTGAATTGCATTTAACTTACAAAGGTATGGCACATTATGAATGGTAAAGAGGATGCCCGATATTGCATCCTATACCACACTTGCTTACAATGGGCACACACACACACACACACACACACACACACACACACACACACACACACACACACACACACATACAAACACACACACACACACAAACACACACACACACGTTCTCATGCGGTGATTCCTGTTACAATCTACAGGTCAGGCAAGTTATAATGACAATATTATTATCTACCAGACCTTACCGCAGTTGTTTTCATCGCTGCCATCGTCACAGTCCACTATCCCGTCACAGATCACCTCATGCACGTCACAGTCCCCGTCTGTGCAGACTGTCCTCTCAACTCCGGAGCAAGCTGGGTAAATAGAAGAAGATACAGAACATGGCATAATTAGAAACTACGATAGCTGCAGATAATTTTTTTGAAATTACGGCCAAATGTCACCAGCTCTTTGTGAATGGGCGCCCGATCTAACAGCTTAAATAGGGGTGGGTACCGGTACCGGTACCGGTACAAAACCGGTATATCTTAATGGAACGGTCCAAAAAAATCCGGTCCGTAAAAAATCAGTGGACCGGCCTATGGACCGATTAGAAAATTCATTGTACCAGGCTACCAGCAGGCGGTCACATAACTGGTCTAAGAAAATACAAAACAGCAGATTTAACAAGTCGTTTTCGAAGACGTTAGCTGTGAATCATATCTAGAAACACTTAAAGGATGAGTAAACAGACGGCGAGGAGAGTATAGTTATAATTTTGAAACAAAGTGCAAACCAAAGAAATTATATCGTTCCAGACATGACGTTTTGAGACTTTTACGTGTGTCTCGCTCTCCAAAATACGATGTACTGCGACACTACAATAATCCGGTACAGGTACAAGTCCGGACCTGGACCTGACCCTCTGGACCTGGACCTGGACCGGACCTGAATTTTATGTACCGGTACCCACCCCTAAGCTTAAACATTCATAAAAAGGGAGCGCCGTGGGTGGTGAGAGAGCGTCTAACAACTCTGGATGCTAAGCTTAATACCTCTTGCTGTATCATAACAAGGGCGCTGGAACCTGCACAATTATCGGCATTATCCCGAGAAGCTCATTCCAGAACTCATACGTTTCTACAAGAGCAAGACCAACGGCAGTCCTGTACCGGCTGCAGTACAGGTGCAACAAGATCTGATCATGAGTTAGCTTTGCGCTGTCGCTTTACAAATATAGTATGCACTTACCCTGAAAAAACTCGATCTCGCTGATTTCTTTCCGATTGCCACGCGGGAACTGCAAACGCCAAGATTGTGCGGTGGCGAGGAGCCCAGTCAGGTCGATTCTGTTCAAATCTATTTCGTTATTTTTTACATTTAGTTGGCTGTCGTGTGTCACTTTGTACCAATCCCGTCTAGACAAACGCCAGACTGTGACGTCCATGTCTCCACTGTCATCCCCCAGGTACCACATCCGGATCCGGGAAAGCGTCATGGACTTCTGCAGGTCAAAGGTCAGCTGCCAGGAGGTCTCATCGTCTCCGCGTCTCCACGACGTCTTGAAGTTGTTGTCCAAAACGAAGCCGGCTACCCGTCGGACGCCGTCGTCGCCCTCCCATTCGTCCGGTTCTACCCATGTTGGATCGGGCTCCAGCCACCCACCTGCCAGTTAATAACAGCCTTTCATTAATGTTTCACAGAGGTATGTATCAAGCCGGCGTTACACAGGAGGAAAAACAAAGACTCGCCCACGACATTTTCAGTCTGACTACGACCAGTGTCCTCTCGGTAACTGTCACTCACTCACTCACTCACTCACTCACTCACTCACTCACTCACACACTCACTCACTCACTCACTAAGTCGCTTACTTACTCACTCACTCACTCACTAACTCACACACACACACACTCACTTCAAAATAACTTACTCACTCACTCACTCAGTAACTCACACACATACACTCACTCACTTCAAAATAACAGGAATACTTATTTTGCCAGTGCCATTAAACAAAACAAAAATATAAACAAATGTATCAAGAAAAACAAGCTGAAGTTATTCTCAATTACACAATTTCTATGTAGGATAGGTGACTTCAATATCATTTGCACGGAGAAATTCATAGTCCAATAGAGCTAGAAGCGTTGAGTCTGTTAAATGTATGTTTGTGTAAGTAGCATGATTCTATAATCATCGTCAGGAGTTATTGAGGATGAGCCTCTTAGAATACGATAAAGCCAGTCACGGTCTGAAAAAGCATTTTAATCAAAATGAAAATCCAATTAAGATTAATAACTCAAATATGGAGTGAATAATGGTCTCAGATCGGTACCAACAGTCGCAAGGTTGACATGAAACCAACCCTCGTAAATATTTGTCTTGCGATTAACATATTGGGTGGAATTTCAGTGACAGTGTTAGGCCGGCTTAACAGCGAGAAGATGGATTTTTGACTGAGCAAGACACTAATTTTTGTTTCTTTTCACAGATCAGACCACATGTCTGATTTTGCACACAAAAAAACTGTTACCCAATGGCTCAAACTGCCTTTCCCTCCTACATTTTGTGCTAATGTTGAATGAAGAATGAACTAAATCTCCATATATTTTGACCGTATCTTAAGCTAATTTGTTTACCACATTTTTTAATCCGTACATCTTATTTCTGTACTGAGTTCTGCTATCATTTAATGTAAAACTTTGATACGCTATCAATTATAATATTGTTACAATTTGCCACCATTTATTATTATCAACATTGTCTGATTTCTATCATATTGTTATTAATTGTTGTCATATACTATCATGATATCTTCTGACTTGTTAGATTTCTGTTATCCTTATATTTGCAAAGTATTCTAAACGTATCCTGGCTTAAAGACTGTCAACTTCTGCAGAGAGACATATAAACACTCATCTACATCACATAAAAAACGTGAAAGGAAGATATCAACTGTACAACATATCTCCAAAGAATATGCACAAATATACATGTTTTGCAATATAATAGTATAACGTGTACAACGTATGTTGGCTTGGTGTTAAAAAATGTAGCGCTGTCTTTTCAAGCTAAAAAAATTCACTAAAGAGTCTCACCAAAAGGTTGCACAAAGTCTTCGCCGGAAATCTCCGATATACATACTATTCAGCTGATTTAAACACCACCCCACTATGACTCTTTCACTGACTGACTTACTGACTGACTGACTGACTTACTGACTGACTGACTGACTGACTGACTGACTGACTCACTCACTCACTCACTCACTCACTCACTCACTCACTCACTCACTCACTCACTCTAATCTCAGTGGTCGTAGGGGCGTGACTATACTATACTATGCTATGCTATACTATACTATACTATACTATACTATACTACACTATACTATACTATACTATACTATACTATACTATACTATACTATACTATACTATACTATGCTATTCTACAAACTGACATGCGTAACTACTTCCTTACCTGTTTTCGCAAATGCACCTGGCAGGCAGTAGCACAGACCCCACAACAGCACCAAAGATGTTCTAGTGGGCGACATGCTTCCCCACTCGTTGCAACACTCCTGGCTCGTGATATATAGCTATCCTGCGCCGCCACTCATGAAAACAGCGACTGGACAATTTTGTCCAGTAAAATTCACCACAGCGTGCACTGACGAACGCTCTTATCAACTCGCCCGATAGGTTAAGAATGGTAGCCTCAAAAACAGGCCAATCGAGGCGTTTTGATACTTCTAACTAACCGTATATTGCTGACACACGTTCCCATTCGCCGGTCGCTTTAATCAAGGCTAGGTGATAGCAATTCTTAATTTGCAGCTTTAGGAATCACATGGTATCCATCGGCTGCATACGTCATCAAATATGTATTTCTTCTGACACGTCAGGAGCTAATTGTCCAAATTTCTCCTTGGTCACCCAAGTGGCAAGAAAAAAATCCCAAATGCAAAACAGGACCACACCTATATTACTTACCCCCATGCAGACTACACGAAAACCACCAGATGCAAAAAGGAGACCAAAAAGAATTATCCCCCTACAATAATGGACTATTCTGAAGCTACCGCTTGTATTGCGTTTGCGTGTCCTCGTTGGATCAGGAATGAAGGAATGTAGGTGTATCTTTCCCTTGCGTGATTAATAAGCAAACTATGCGGACTAATAAGCTAGGAAAGATGAAAACACGCAGATCTCAAATTGTCAACAACTCAACTGACCTATGACCCCAATAACATTTTGAAGGCAACCGATTGATGGCTGTCCTTGAAGTCACATGATGCTTCGCCCACCTGTCGTTCTGATTAAGGTCACCTTTGTCGTGCGGTTTTCCTCGCGGCTCTGCACTTAAGTTTTTCATAGCTTATTTTAACAATGCCACACACAGAGAACCCATTTCTATACCTGGATGGAGTGAGAAAAGTCGTGTGATATTGCTTTCCTATTAAGGGCACAACATCGGTGGCGTCAGTAGATTTGAACCAGGACCGCTACGTTCTGGGCATTTAAACACTGAATTGTTAGTACAACAATACAGTGTTAAGTTGCCTTGGACGACATGCTTTGAAAACAGGAGTATGTTAATAACCAAGAGTGCCTTTTCCCGAGTTGAGAGAATGTTTAGTGCTATCAAATGATAAGCTTAATAAGTAACATAATACTTTGATCAGCAACAGGTGGCAGCAATAGTTTGAATACCTTCTCCCGTATCCTTCTAGAGTTGGTACCAGTCTGTTCTCGGTGATACTAAACTCCGCTCGCTTGTAAAATAAGGCATGTCCAGACCTGTACACGCATTCTCCCAAATTGTTGATCACTCGGACACCGTACACTACTGATAATTAATGATACCTTCTCCCGTATCATCACGCATCCTGCTGAGATGGTACCAGTCTGTTCTCGGTGATACTAGGATCTGCCTACTTGTAAAGTAAGGTATGTCCAGACCTGTGCAGGCATTCTCCCGAATATTGTCGATTACCCTGGCGTCGTAAACCACTGATAATTAATCATACCGTCTCCTGTGTCGTCACGCATTCTGCTGAGTTGGTATCAGTCTGTTCTCGGTGATACTAGGCTCCGCGCATTTGTAAAGTGAGGCATGTCCAGACCTGTGCACGCATTCTCCCGAATATTGTTGAGTACACGTCTGTTCTCTGGGATACTAGGCTCCTCCCACTTGTAAAGTAAGGCATGTCCAGACCTGTGCACGCATTCTCCCGAATACTGTTGTCTACTCTGGCGTCGCACACCACAGTGCCAGGTAGGCCCAGTACACCGCAGTCATCTAGACCCTCCCCACGGAAATCGAATAATGGCGACCGGATTGCTTCTGTTGGTATGCCTGCTGTCCATCGGCCATGCCCCTCTTCACATTGCCGGCACGGAAGGAGAGTGTTTTGGCGGCTTCAGTTGTGAAAGTACCGGTGCCTGTTTTTATTCATTTCAACATTGTGACGGTGTTGAAAACTGTGAAGACGGCTCAGATGAGAAAGACTGCTGGGACAAATACTGCTCTAACCGCGACTATTTCAGATGCGAAGGTAGCGGAGCCTGTGTATCTACATGGAACCAATGTAACGGAGAAAATAACTGTCCAGATAGTTCAGATGAGAAAGATTGTTGGAGCCTAGACTGCCCTAACCCCTGGGACTATTTGAGGTGTGAAAATAGTGGTGTATGTTATTTTTCACTGTACCATTGTGACGGTAACCATGACTGTCTAAACGGTACAGATGAGAAAAACTGCACAAGCAGGGATTGTCCTTCCCCCAACGATTTCAAGTGTGAAGATGGCGAATCCTGTGTTTCTTCATGGCGCCGTTGCGACCGTGTTGATGATTGTGATGACGGATCAGATGAGAACGAGTGCATAGACAATGGGTGTTTTCACGACGAAATCCTGTGTGCAAATAGTGATGAATGTATCCTTCCAGCCTGGCGATGTGACAATTATGCAGATTGTTCCGACGGCTCTGACGAGGAAGATTGCTTGAGCGAAGAGTGTCCCTCACCCGACGATTTCAAGTGTAAGCGTAGTGGAATGTGTGTCCTTTCAATGCATCATTGTAATGGCTTTAATGACTGCGAAGATAGTTCAGACGAGGAAGATTGCTGGAGCCTAGATTGTCCTAACCCCGACTACTTTAGGTGTGAAGGTAATGGAGCATGTGTTTTTCCATGGAACCACTGTGACGGTGACAATAACTGTCCAGACAGTTCAGATGAAGAGCATTGCTGGAGCAAGGAGTGTTCCGCATCCGATTTCAGATGTGAAAGTAGCGGAGCTTGTGTTCCTCCATTTTACCGTTGTGACGATGCTGACGACTGTCCAGACGGCTCGGATGAGAAAAATTGCAGCAACACTTGTCCCCGACCCGACGATTTCAGGTGTGAACTAGATGGAGAATGTACCCCTTTTTGGAGCAAATGTGACGGTTACAATAACTGCCAAGATGGTACCGACGAAACAGATTGCTGGAACAAAGACTGCCCGAACGCCGACGATTTCAGGTGTGAAAGTAGCGGAGCCTGTGTTGCTTCATGGTCCCTATGTAACGGCGATGAGGACTGCCCAGAAGGCTCAGATGAGGACAATTGTTGGAGCCTAGACTGTCCTAACCCCGACGATTTCAGGTGTAAAGGCAGTGGAGCCTGTGTTGAGTCATGGGACCATTGCAACGGTGACAATGACTGTCCAGATGGCTCTGATGAGGACGACTGCTGGAGCCTAGACTGCCCCAACCCTGACGATTTCAGGTGTGAACATAATGGACAATGCAAGGCTTCACAGTTGCAATGTAACGGTATAAAAAACTGTGAGGACGGCTCAGATGAGAACAGTTGCTGGAACCTAGAGTGTAGCGAGCCCGACGATTTCAGGTGCGAAAGTAATGGAATGTGTACGTCTTCGCGGTTTCAATGCGACGGAAATAACGATTGCTCAGACGGCTCGGACGAGAAATATTGCACAGCGGAGCATTGTCCCTTACCAAAACATTTCTGTGAATATGGTTCCTGCATTCCTGACACAAAGCGCTGTGATGGCGTCAGCGACTGTCACGACGGGTCCGATGAAAATGGCTGCGGTAAGCTCTTCTCATACATTTTACAATTCAAAACAAATCCTTTACAATAACAAGACTGAGAATCTGTGCGCATTGCTTAGAAATTGAAAAGGGTCGTCACAAAAATATACCAGCCGAAAAGAGAATGTGTCCCACCTGCAAATAAAGTATTGAAGATGAATACCATTTCCTTATGACATGTCCATCTTATAATGAGGAAAGGACAAGATTGATGATTACATGTAAGGAGAAAATAACACCACCTGGAACAACAAGAGAAAAATTCAATATACATTATCATCTCCTGACTCTGTATCTGTCTACCTAGGCCAATTCATATATAATTCTATGCAAAAGAGAAGCCGTGCCATTATGTCATGCCTGGGCCTGATACGGGTGTTCCGGACCGTGTGATAACTATCCGGATCACATAGGGTTCGGGACTGTTATCACACAGGCTTCCATAGAATATTTCGAACGCATTTCGAGCGCGCCGGTTGCGCGGCCGTCGGAAATTCGAATGCCGGATTCGGCGATTGAAATCAATGTTGCTACAGTTCCTTGTTCGAGGACACAAAACTCCCTCAACTTCTGGCGCATTCCGCATTGAAATGTGTGTTTTCTCGGGTGGGTATGACCAAGGTATGACATAAAGAAAATACAACACGTTGTATTCCGCATCACCCTCGGTCCCAGCCCTCCCGCGGATCGGATCGCCTACGGCCGTCGGGCGATCCGACCCGCGGTCGGGCTGGTACCTCGGGTGATACGGAATACCCCGTGTTGTATTCTATATTTATGTGAAATATATCATTCCATTATCTTATGTATCGAGTAATGATGTTAGATTGGTTATTTTGTACACTAGTATAAATAGTCCGTAGTTGTTAATATTCCATGTTATTTGCCGTACATTGTACCTGATGCAATTGTTGTAGAAATAAACTTGACTCACAGACGTCTTTATCATACAGCACATGAGGGGGGGGGGCATTGTGAGCTATGCAAATGGCTGGCATCCGCATCACCCTAGTACTGGTTAACCTTTCTCATCATGGGCCTTTTACAGTCTGAGATATTGTCTGAGATATTATGCACAATGTACCTAAAAGTAGGTTCCATCATCAATAAGTATAACAAGCATATGGGGGGAAAAGAACCGCTTTCCTTAACTCCCTTCTTTTCAAACCTTAGAGTATTATTTCTATTGTCTTTGACTGTCAAGCGCAAGAAGATATAACGGATAGAGATCTAGCGAGATAGGGGAAAATAGATAAATAGATAGATGTTGTGTTCTATTGTATCAACGGCCTCGTCCCACATTCTTGCACTGTATACATAAAATGATGTATGCTGGATGCCTGAATAAATAATTCAACTGTAAATACCTTAACTGTTTCTGTGAAAAACTCGCCTACTACAGTGGCCAGGTGTACGTTTTATGATTGTTTATATCAGACAAAATAATTAGAGACAAGACGATTCGATTTAGACAAGACAATTCGATTTAGAGCTTACAAGATTCCTTCTCTCAGTACAGTGTTGTGTTGTGTTTCAATTCTTAGGTTTTAACAACAAATCCAGTATTTGTTAGTGTTGGACAATGGCTCTCCTGGCATGGTAGTGATCGCTAAGTGTGTCCATGGCTCTGCGTTGAAGCACATTAAACGTGTGTACGTACGGTGTGAAAAATCTTCGAACGGTCTATAGGGTAAAAACAAGTAATTGACGCAGGCGCAGAAACCCCACACACATCAAGGTTTTGACCCTTAGTAAAAGTAGCTGTCAACGGCCTTTTTCCTGAGACATGTTGGTATTTTAAAGCTGGATGTTACAGATTAGGGTTTTTTACCTTCTTATTGTGTTGAAAAATCAGACTTTTAGTCCTGTTTGTGGTGTCTGTAGGCTGTAGAAGTTTGGTGTTTTGGTCAAATTATGCTCTACATTGACACTTTAGAGCTCGAAGTAAGTTTTTCATTCATAAAAATCTGGTGGGTGACTTTTGACAGCCTCTTTCTTATTCGAATACAATGTATTAGAGTGGCAAGTGTTATAACTGTTCCGTGTCCTGTATGTTCGTACAGTGTGCACCAGTGTGGAGTTCCGATGTGAACACAGCGGCAGATGCGTGGCACCACCAGGAGTCTGCGATGGTCTCCCGGATTGTGACGACGCGTCGGACGAAATGCTGTGTCGTGAGTTTTATACGAGTTACAAGAATTACTGCTATCACTCACTCACTCACTCACTCACTCACTCACTCACTCACTCACTCCGACGAGCTTGCTCGGAGTTATGTACTGCTATACATCGTTAAAATGATGACGTTAAAATCATAGGCTGCGTGGTGCAGGGTGCAAATGCAGTATGTCATAAAAAGCCCCAACAGTGATTTAAAGAACGCTTAATGCTATGCCCTGATGATGGTCCATGGTGCAATGGTGTTGTAGATTTGCTTAACAATTTTCGCATTTCTCAATAGGAAATATGTTTAACTTACATGTATCCATGCTATTGATTTATTTGTCCATTGTAGAATTGTGGAACGACATTTAAAAGCAACTGACATTTCCCCAGACTGACATTCCAGTCCAAAAACTGGCATTTCATTTCAAAAACTGGCATTTCATTCCAAAAGCTGACATTTTATGCCAAAAACTGACATTTCATTCCAAGAACTCTATGGCATTTCATTTTCTTAAATGGGTTTTCATTCCAAAACTGATATTTCGTTCCAAAACTGGCATTTCCTTCCAAAAGCTGCCTTTTTTTTCATTCCAAAGACTGACATTTCATTCAAAATATTACATTTCGTTACAAAAGCTGACATTCTATTCCAAAACGGAGTATTTTGTTCCCAAAACTGACATTTCATTGCAATCGACATTTTTCAGAGTCCTGTGCAGAGAAAGGACTGTGGCAGTGCGACAGCGGCGAATGCATCAATAACGCATCGGTGTGTGACGGAGACAAGGACTGCTCTTCTGGGGCAGACGAAGAAAACTGCCGTGGTAGGTTCTAATAAAACATGTCCATAATGATTGTTGCTTTGCAGGTACTTTGTGTGCGTAGGTTTAGCTTTTCGGCAATCGGCTTTGCAGATACACACACGGTGTTTTTGCAGGCTATTAGATAATGCCCCATTTACAATCTATCAAGTTTTGATGATATATTCACCCTTATTTCCGCTTGTTCAAGTGAATTCAATACGCTCCATTCTGTTGATAGATTTGATTACATACTAATAGGTGACAAATCCTTACTGTGTACAGATATGTACATACATCAAATAATGTTTGGATATTAGAACCAGTAAAGTAATGTATAAGTATACGACACGTTAATTCTCAATATGTTGCCCTATCCCATATGATTGTATGTAAGCAAACTAATTCGTTTGCACTTATTCGTTTGTATATGATTATGTTTGTATGTATAGATACAGTCGTAGACCTTACGAAAGTCACTGTACTCTTTTTTGTGTCGATAAACATTGTTTCGACAACACAATTTCGTCACTGCGTTTGATGCCACCTATGTTGCTCTGATGCTTTCATTATTTTTTATGCAGCCCCCTGCAATGGTTTGCAGTTGGAGTGTGACGGAAGATGCCTGCCGAAATACCGCGCCTGTGACGAGCTGGAGGACTGTTCGAACGGGGAGGACGAGATTAACTGTACAGTCGGAGGTTGGGGTTCTTTTCAGTTCAATTTATTATCTCCATGAATAATGGAGATATAGTTTTGGTTGTGTGTGTGTGTGTGCTTGTGTGTGTGTGTGTGTGTTTGTGTGTGTGTGTGTGTGTGTGTGTGTGTGTGTGTGTGTGTGTGTGTGTGTGTGTGTGTGTGTGTTTGTGTTTCCGGACGATTGTAGTCAGCATAACTCAAGCAACCTCTTGATAGATTATGATGATATTTGGTAGGTGTTGGTTGGGAAGACGAAAGTCAAGGTCGATTTTGGGCCACCTGGTATGTGACCTTGGTACTGCTGCAAAACTTATTTGTTTTTGTTTTCTTTTGACCTGGACGTGCTATGGTCTTGATTTGTTGTTGGCATGTAGCTTGCGATGTAAGAAATAAGTGGTGTAGGTTCGAGCCCCCTGGTTTATCTAGCTAGGAATATATTTCACCTGGTAGCGCTTTCAAAGATTCCCGGGGGTTCAACCCCTTACATAGAATAACATTATAACAATGAACATGTCAAATGATAACAAATGATACCGGATTTGAAGATTGACTCGAAATATAACCATTCATCAAACAACAGATATCAATGATTAGGTAATAACGGAAATAAAAGATAACTTAATAGACTAAAAATAATGAGTCAAAACATAATGATGAATCAAGACAATGCACCAACTTAAAAGTAAAATAACAAGAAACGGAATTTGCATATCAATATGTAGATCATGTAAACGCCTTTGTCATACAAAACAGTTATCGGAGTAAATATCTGTTTAAGTAGTCTAATAAGTTGAGAAGCATTCCTTCACTCATTTATTGATCTTGAATACTATTGGGCATGTCCTTTAGTCAAGCTAGAAGCATTATGCCTGTATGTAAGACAAAAATACAATATTGATGAAACTACATTCGAACAGGTACGCCAAAAATAGTTACTCAAGCAACTGGATAAAATTTTGAAACAGTCAGACATTTCAGACAGTATCCGCTATCAGAGTTTTGGTATAAAACCTAGTTCTACCAGATCTTTCTTTTGTCACTGACGAAAGATAGCGGATGCTGTCTGAAACGTCTGACTGTTTTAAAATTGTATCCAGTTGCTTGAGTAACTATTTTTGGCATATCTTATTACCTGGATGTCTAACCTTCGTCAACGTACGTCCGAACAGGTTGCAGCGCAAAGCAGTTCCACTGCGAGGACGGTTCCTGCCTGTTGGAGTCTCAGCTGTGTGACAACCGGACTGATTGCAGTGGAGGGGAGGATGAGGACGACTGTGGAGGTAGTTAGATTATCTCTATCTTTGCACAATACACACCATCTACTGGACTTTTAAAACAGAGAATGAATACTACATATCCAGGAAGAGCATTACATCATACAAGAAACTAGGTAACTGGATAAGGAGAATTTTCATCGAGTTTCATCTATTTTGTATCATGTAAGAACGCGTACTTCATAAATGTAGTATGGTGTATGATAACCAAATTTGCAGGGGACGAGGAACATGTAAACTTTAATTACTCCTATAATTTTGTATCGTTATAACGCAATATGACGTAAGTATGACGTCAGCGGTACTGTGCGGTGTGATTGAATTGGCTCAACCCGTCTAACGGTGCACGCACCAGTTCTTCCGCGACAGTGGTCCGTGATTGTCCGAGACAAAAAAGGGACGAAAGGGTTTCGAGGGTCTGGGTTTGAGTTCACATTTCTCAAAATGTGCTTCGAACTGACATTGAATACTAACATGGCTGAAAAGCGTATGAATTGGTGTGTTTTGGGTGGAAGCTGCGTTTCGATCCGAGCCTTACTTCCGGATATCCATACGCGTTGAAGGTAAACTGCCCATTTGACCCAGATTGACCTTTGTTGCTTTCTTTCGGCCGTGTTGCATTACCTCGCGCGTCGAGTTATTGTAAAAATCAGAGTGGTAGGATTTTCTTTATAATGGGCTTGATCATACTTTGGAGTTTTCTCTTTCTGACACTAACAGTCATTTTCGTGTCAAAAAATTCTGTGATGTGTTTTGTTCCACGGGAAAATGCCGAATTTTACGCCTCATTTTTGACGGAAAAATACTTTTTCCCTCTTATATCTACTAAAATTACTGAGATTGAAGAAACCGAAACTCGTGTTTTCTTGTAGCTAGAGGGATATCATTCATTCCCATTCACAGTTATTTTGGCTCAGAAGTATTTCCTGGAAGAGACGGTCGCTAGACTTGAGGGTGTGCGAATTCGAATTGAGACCCAAAATAAACTAGGGGGTGCCCCCCTAAATGGGGATTTCCCGTAATACTTTAGGGTATCAAACAAAATGGGGAGAAACGGTGTTTTATTTATATCAAAGTCTGCCAAGTTGTTAACGGTCACCACATTGGCGTTAGAATAAAGTCATAGAATGGCGTCATATGTCTTCAGCTATTCCTTGGGATCAGCAATCTTAAAGTTTGTTAATATATATTATTTTTTCACAAAACACAATGAAAATAAACTAGAAATATTATTACCGCTGCCCTAGACAGAAGGCTATATTTTGGTCAGGCCGTTGTAGAGTGACTGTGGGCACCCCACTCCCAGACTCAGCTACATAGGGTATTATTTTTAGGAATAAGCGTCTTTAACCTCAATAATGACATTTTCTTCACAGATGTCCCGCCTCCTGGGTTCCCGCTTGGCTTGGCGAGTCGGTACATTCCCGATGTGTTCATCACTGCCAGTTCCGAGTACAAGTCGGAGTTCGCCGCATCCAAAGCTCGGCACACGCCTCCGACTGCACCGGGATACTGCTGGGTACCGAATTCTGTGGTTTACCAATGGCTTCAGGTATATTTCTTCTCACTGCTTTGTGTACAAGGAAAAGAAAGGAAAGTGACTCGAACCAGTTTAGCTCAAATGAACTCAATGAATAGATGAGCTAATCTTCCACTGGTCATGACAGACAAGACAGACACTGTGTATGGGGAAATTCCCCTAGCTCTTTTCGACAAGCGCAATGTACAGTGGACCACGGCTTAACGTACCGTCCTAAGGACTGCGACCCTTTCCGGTAGCATGTATTTCGGGTGAGCGACACAGCCGGGATCGAACCCAGGGCTTCTAGTCTAACCACTGAACTACGCACGCTACGTGTACAGCATTTTGTCTTCACACGATCCTGATAGTAGCAAACAAAGATTCATAAACACCCGTTTGTTTATGTTTAACTGTAGGTTTACTTTGCCAAAACCACTGACGTCACCGGCGTGGTCATCAGTGGAGGCGGTTCGAACTGGAACCTTGGCAGTTGGGTGACGTCATTCACTCTGGCCTTCAGCACGGACGGCACTTCGTGGACACCGTACGAAGACAGCAGCAACAACGTGCAAGTACGAAGAGTTTGTCTTACAGGGAAAGGGATAGAAAAGGGTCTGTCTTTCAAAAAAAGAGTAGGGGCATGCCCCGATGGGAGTGGATCAAACATTCCGGCCTAAATGGCCAGGGTAGGTAAATTCCCGACCAGCCTTCGTAACCCCGGCTTCTCCTAATGGGTCAGTGAAGTAATGCTTGTCTCGAGCATTGATGGTTTTCACCTAGGGTGAAGAGATGCTGCTACTTTAACAATTACTTCAGTGTTTAGATGAGTGCCCCCCCCCCCGGTCTTGCACTGAGCGAGTTCGTTAAAAAAAAAGCTATAGACTGGTATGGGCCACAGTGGCCGTGGGTTGAAATATGTATGTGATGAACCAAAGTGTCGTCCTTATGCATCCCGATATATATCAACTATTTTTACTTTTCTTTATTTCGCACAGGTAGAAACAATACATACATACATATACGCCAAAATAGCTACTGGATAAAATTTTGAAACTGTCAGAAGTTTCAGACAACATGCGCAATCTTTCGTCAGTGACTAAGGAAAGATCTGGCAGAATTATACCAAAACAATGAATAGATATATGAATGAATGAATGAATGATTTATTGCACAACAATTGCATCAGTGACAATGTATGGCAAATTACAGACAACATAGGTAACACTTAACAATCTAGTTCTATACATGTATAAGGATATACTACTTACTATAATACTATATCTAGTGTGATCTATGGCCATTGCAACATGGAACTAATACAGACTAAGGGTTGTTTTTCTAGGCTAATTGTAATCTAAGGAAATTTCTAATTACTATAACGCTACATCAAATGCAATCTACTTTAATTACAACGTGGAGCTATATCTAAATTACAGACATTGTGTTGCGTGTTTCTAGTCTAATTTGCGACTTTACATTTGTCAATTCTCATTCAGGAATGGTACAGTTTCGTTTTTGCATAGCGTGGTAGATATATTGGCCTAGGTGGATAGATATGGAATCTGGACATGACATAAGTACATTAAATGTATCGCTATCTGTGTAAGGTAGGGAAGTGAAGACAATTTCAGATGGTTCAATAGAATAAGTCAAGACAAGGTTGTATGCTAATGAATCAATTAGCTCATGTTGTTTTAGGAGCTAATGTTGTTCGTTGGAGGCTGGGGTGGCGCTAGCGCGTTGCCTCAAGTGCCTGAATGTTCGATGCGTAGACCTCCTTTCCTGTTGAGGGCGGGATTGTACATTTTCCCATATATTGCTTCCCTAACTCCCAGTTTGAACCAACGAAGTTCGCGGTCTAGGATATCTTTAGATTCTAGATTGGATGAGTGCCCCTGGTTGTGTTGTAAATGAATACATACATATAACTAATCATAATACATCAGGATTGTGCTGTGGGAAAGTTGGGACCACTATGGTCTATAAGAGTACTTCGGAGTCCTATTTTTCTTTACCAAAAGGTTCAGGATAATGATTTAAGGTGTAGAAACAAAAGAGCAAAGAACATTACCGTAACAACTAACAAATCAATATCTAATCATAAAAAAATTAACGAAAGCATTAGGTATTAAAACAATAAATACCGACCTGAACACGGAAAATGTACCTACTTAATAGGCAATGGAATGATAACAATTCGATAGATAATAACCAAGCAAATAGCACCAAGGACAGACGACATCTTATTCAAAGAGTTTTGTTTAATTCAAGGTCGCTGACGTCGTTCAGTGTCTTAGGTCCAAACTTGGACCCTTTGTACTTTCTTGCACAGGTGTTCCAAGGAAACCGAGACCGGTACAACAAAGTGAGTCGTCCTTTCCCAACTCCGGTGACGTCACGCTATATTCGTCTGTTCCCGACAGGCTACGAGGGCTGGGTTGCCATGGTGATGGAGGTGTACGTCACAAACGGTTTGTTTGCTGTAGTTCAATAACCAAGTGTGTGGATCCTAATAGGAACGTTGCCACAACATCTGCACGATGAAACATGATTGATAAGCAGTTAAACGCGCTGCATACCTACATGTAGATTGCTGTACAGGTTCAGGTCTGGATTGAAGTCCAATGGTTCAGGTTCAGATTCGTATTTGCCAGTCCGGACCTGAACCCCTGGCATATATGTGTTTGAAAACAAATATTTTGGGTTACATCAAAACTTCAATGTTAGCATAATTATCTTCGCCGAGTACTATAGTACTCGGGGTAGATTATGTTTTCGGTTGAGCCAGCTGTTTGGTGGGTCTGTATGTATGTCAAGAGCATAACTCAAGAAACCTTTGATGAATCTTTATGATTTTTGATAGGTGTGTAGTGGTTGTGCAAAGGAAGGTCAAGTTCAAAAATGGTTTACCTTGCGTTTTTCAACAGTACTGCAGCAGACTTTTAATTTTTGTGTGTTTGTATGTAGGCGAAAAAAGTGACGGAAACGTTGATGGATCTTCATGATTTTTTGCAGGTGTGTAGATGTTGTGGAAACAGAGATCAAGTTCAAAAATGGTTCTCCTGGCATTTTCCGTCGGTACTGCAGCGGGCTTTGTGTGGATGTGTAATTCTTGTGGACAACATAACTCAAGAAGCTGTTGATGGATCTGTATGATAATGAGTGGATGGGTAGGGTTTACGGAAAGGAAGGTCAAGTTCGATAATGGGCCTTCTAGCGAGTACCCAAGGTACTGCAGCGGAGCTTCGAAATTTAGTGGCATATTTTCTGAAAGTGCTATGGTCATGATATTTGTATGGTAGATAGTAAGTAAGTTCTGTAAGTTTGGGCCCCCTAGCGGCTTGTTTAGAACTGCAGTGGGTGTTTTTGTTTTGACCTTCGGACATGAATAACTTTAGAAGGGGTCGACAGATCGTCGTGAAGTTTGGTATGTAGAGAGCTCAGATGGTGCTTTACACAATCGATGTATAATTATAGAAAACATGAGCTAATCTGCATAGTTAGTAAGGATAGTTTGTAAATCCAAGTACATTTCACAATGGGCCGTGTGACAGTGTTTTGCCGCTAACAGGTCAACAGAGGGCCTTGCCTAGAAGTATAAATAAACGAATTGGGCACATAAATAAACAGTTGGGACAGTCTCACTACACTCCAAGCAGATGTGTGGGTCCGGTTGGTTTTTAACGTGTTCAGTTAAGCCATTTGTGTCCAACACATGGTTGGAGACATAACGGAAAGGGGACAAAATAGAAAGCCTGACAAAAGCACCTAAAAACATGTCAAAAACCAGCACTCCTCTGCTAAGAGGGTACACTGCACCAAAACTGCACCACTGCTAGGTATTACCTAGCACCGTATGAACAAGTCACATGTATGTCTTGCAAAATGTGTATGATATGGAGTAAAGATTTATTTTATTCATATATGTTGACTGTACCATCTAATCATAACTTTCATTATTTTTGATGACCAGTTATAACATATATCAGCACACTATACACATATACTAGTCCTGTACCACCAAATGATTTTTATCCCTATCTAGACTGGCCTCATTCTCCCCAAATCGTAACTTTCAAACGGTATGGTGTATGATCAAATTTGCTGGGGGTGATAAGCATGTAAATATTAATCACTCTCCTTAATAAGCCTTGATAATTTGGCGAAGATAATGTGTTCATGGAACTCTAGTTTTACATGTAATTTGAAAACCATGCATTCAAATTTTATATAGTCAGTAGTAAGCACAACAGCTCAGTCATAAACACACAAAAAATTGTCTTTTTTCAACGCAAAGTTCACGATCTATGGAACGCTTCTTGCGTTATTAGAAGAAAAAAAATGTAAGGGGAGATAGCTTTTTTGCAAGTCCGGCCTCGGTTCCCAACGTTTAGTCTTTTTTGGAATTGAACATGAACGTGTTTTTTTTTTCAATTTTTGTTTGGTTTGGTGTTTAGCAACACCTATTAGCGTATATGAAAAGCTATTTGCGTTGCTTCCAAACATTTCAAAGTTGTTAAGCATTTGAGATCAAAATGAATGCCAGAGTGCTAAACTCTGCAAAAACTGTCTAGCTTGGTTGTGGCTAGTCGGAATGTTTTCTTACAGAGCAACAGTTGTCATTTCAGGAATATGTATGCAGAATTCACATGAAAATTGAAATATAACAAGCCCGAAGAGTGTTGACCTCCGCAAATGCTGTAAATGCAGACAAACCTACATTACGTTTTAATTACATCACATGCTATCAGCCATTCAAAAATCAAGACCATAGCACGTCCAGGTCAAAATATACAAAAACGGAAGTTCTGCTGCAGTACCAAGGTCACATACCAGGGGGCCCAAAATCGACCTTGAGCTTCGGCTTCACAACACCCGCCCACATACCAAATTTCATCGTAATCTATCATCAAGAGGTTCTTGAGTTATGCTGACTACAGTAGTGCGGAAACACAAACAGACACACAAACAAACAAACAGACAAACACACAAACAGGCACACTCAAAACTATATCTCCATTTTTCATGGACATAAATAGTCCGGACCTCCGCAAATGCTGTATATGCAGATGCAACTGTTATTAAATCTAATTCATATTTTTCATTCTTTTTCAGACGAAAACACTTGGTTGACACAAGACGAGTACGTCCCGTTGGGAGTCGGACTGAATCCCGACGATCCTGCTGCGGTTCCGAAGATTCCCGACCTACACATGACCGCCTCATCCCGAAGGGACGACACCTTTCCGTGGCTGGCACGCCTCAACGGCGGTCAGGGACAGCAGCAGGGAGCCTGTTGGTATCCGGATCCTGACCTGGACGAAGAAATATGGCTACAGGTATTTGAAGCCCCTATCTAAGGGCCCTGTCACACTTGTGCGTATATTCAAGTGCGTATGAGCCGCGCATAAACATTGTTTTTTTGGTTTGCAGGGAAGAAGTCGTTTTCTAGTTTGACCCACCGTTGTGCAGCTTAGTGATAGAACCTGAAAAATCACTTCTTCGGCTGCGGACTTAACCTAAAACAAAAACTTGGTAATACGCAACTCATGCGGACTTACATATACGCACAAGTGTGACGGGGTCCTTACAGGACCCGCGACACGTTGGCGACCTCGTTGCGACCGAGCGATTTGACAGTGCGCTCTACGAATTTCATCGATAAATTGGTCAAACAGGCCAAAGCAATGTACTGTCAACAAAAACTCAAAGAAAATATGTCAAACTCAAGTAAGTTATGGGCAACATTAAAGGAAGTACTTCCAAACAAAAACCCTGTTGTTACCAAGTCACTACATTGGGGAGGGCAGTTCTACAAGGACCCCTCTAGCATAGTCTCCTGTTTCAACAACTTCTTTGTTTCCATTGGAAACAAGTTAGCTGAGAAGTTCACGAAACAGACAGGTAACTTAGTTTGCCCAGACAAGTACAAGAAGCTAACATCCACTTTCGCCTTCAAGGAGGTAACAGAAGTTACTGTATACGACAAGCTCAGAGTCTTAGGGACAAACAAGGCCACAGGGTTAGACAAGATACACTCAAGACTGCTGAAAGCAGCTGCACCATGTATATGCAAACCTATGGCCCACATATTTTATCTGTCTCTCTCATCTGGTATCATTCCTAAGGAATGGAAAACAGCTAAGGTGACCCCAATACACAAAGGGGGGGAAAAAGAGGATCCAAATAATTATAGGCCTATATCTGTTCTTCCAGTTATCATGAAAGCTTTTGAAAAAGAGGTACATGGTCAGTTCCTGGAATATCTCCACCATCATAGCATTCTCTCTGAACAGCAGTCTGGGTTCCGGCCAGGTCATTCCACAGCTACTACATTACTGGATGTCACTGACTATGTGTATCAAAACATTGACAGTGGAAACCTAGTGGGGGCTGTGTTTTTAGACCTGAAGAAGGCTTTTGATACAGTAGACCATCTCTTGTTACTGAAAAAAACTGTCCTGGATCGGGATTAAAGATGTAGAACTCAAATGGTTCACAAATTACCTATCTGATAGAAAGCAGTCAGTATCTGTAGACGGTTGTGTATCTGATTATCTCCCAGTGACAGTAGGAGTGCCTCA
Source organism: Branchiostoma lanceolatum (assembly GCA_035149815.1). NCBI lineage: Eukaryota > Metazoa > Chordata > Leptocardii > Amphioxiformes > Branchiostomatidae > Branchiostoma > Branchiostoma lanceolatum. The sequence goes on from CM068880.1 coordinate 12,869,671, forward strand.
AGGGTCAATCCTGGGGCCGTTGTTATCTATTATGTTTAGAAATGATCTACCAGACTGTATCTCCAACAAAGTATGTCTCTATGCTGATGATACGGCAATTTTTTGCTCCAGTAATGACACTAGGTACATTGAAGCCACTCTGAATTCAGAACTCTCCCATATAGCTACATGGTTCCAGTTAAACCATTTGACCTTAAATGCTTCAAAGACAAAGTGGATGCTCTTTGGGAGCAGTGGTAAGCTGATGAAAGCACATCCAATGTCAATCAAAATTGGACTAGAGTCAATAGAAAGAGTGGTTTCATTTAAATACCTAGGGCTTATTCTTGATGATAAATTGTTGTGGAATGAACATGTTGACAAACTCTGCTCAAAGGTAACCCAACGAGTAGGTTTACTCAGACGTCTTAGACCTTGCTTCACTGTTAATATAGCTGACATGTTGTATAAAGCAATGGTACTCCCCCCTCTGGATTACTGTGACACCGTGTGGGACAGCTGCGGAGTGGGGAGACAACAACAACTCCAAGTGCTACAGAACCGGGCTGCCAGGGAAGTTCTGCAACTGAACCTACAGTCCAGCAGTGTCCTCGACCTTCATGAGAAGCTCAGCGGGCAGTATCTCGCAGGGAGAAGGCGGGATCATGTGTGCATTATGGTTTACAAGTGTATAAATGGGCTAGCACCAACATACCTATCATCCACCTTCTCTCACAACCACAACTTACATAATTACCAAACCAGACAGACATCACTCCTATACAAACCTTTTTTCAAGACCACAACAGGACAGCGTACATTTGCCTACAGAGGTGCTAAACACTTTAATTCACTACTAGCCTACATTAAGCAAGTTCCAAGCCTGAATACATTTAAGTCAGCTTTGAAAGACCTAACATAGTCTCAGTACTGAGTAGTGACCTCTGACCTCCTAACTGTTGACCTTGGATTGGATTATGATTTTGAGTTATTTGTCTTTCATGTTTCAGTTGTACCCATATGTTCCGACGTGTATGTCTACTTTTCTCTCTGTAAGTTGTTTTTTATTTTCCATGTATGTATATGTGAAACTGGGCCCTATCAAAAACCAGTGTATTGGCACTGAATAGGCTACCCAGGTGTTTCAAAATAAACAAACAAACAAACAAACAAACAAATAAAAAAACCAATCTTTTTTAAGCTCCCTGTGTTTTGTTGTCTTTTTAGTAATACCTACGTTTTGCACGATATCCCCATTATTCAAGGCTTACACAAAAAAAATCAATTAAGGACGGAGCGAGGTCGCTAACGTGTCGCGGGTCCAGTGAGATAGGGGCTTTAGTAGCGAGATTATGCGAGAATTCAAAAGATAGACGCTTCAAGATAAATGGTTTGAAACCACCATGCCGTTGAGCCAGTACTCTACAGAAGAGAAAAGGTCATGACAGTGTGGGTTAAGACTTGAGGGACAGTCGGGCCCCCGGTTTAAATGTAGTAGGTTAATTCGTTTTGAAGTATATGTTTTGATGTCTACGCCATGTCCCCCAAAGTTGTTTTGTTGGTCCTTACCCTGCAAGTTGTTCGAGCGTAAAATCATTTCTAGACAACCACGTGCTAAATTCTCACCGACAGTTCCGAGGCTTTCAGTTTATTCGACAAGTTTACTTTAAAATCATTATTTTAAGTCTTTTTAAGACCAGATGAGACCAGATATTGGGAATACTTTAACCTTTAAGCTGTAATCCATGTTCATGGATGGATGTATACGATGGATGTATATGGTGGCTTCTTCTTTGCACTCCAGATTAAGCATGACAAAGTGTACGAAGTTGCCGGTGTCATCACCCAGGGGGCTTACAACACAGACCACTGGGTCACGTCCTACAAGCTGGCGTTCTCTGCAGATGGCCGAACATGGACGATGTACACAAACAGCACTGGGGACGGTGAAGAAATGGTCAGTTTAACTACACATTGTGAAAAAAGACAAGGCAATTAAGATAATCTAACGCTTTTTAGACAGTATAATACCAATTTCCATGGTAGGTTCCGGCCCCAAGTGGTATTAATTAAAAAAAATACTTGTACGATTCAAATACTGGACTAAACAAATCATTATTTTCGAAAATACTATAACTCAAGGTCGGGTTGACGAATCAACATAATGTTTGGTATGTAGATAGCTTAATTGATGTTTTGTATGATTAGGCGATGATTATGCGAATCAGATTCTAATTTGTATAATAAATGAGGCGATTTTAAAACCCCGCTGCGTTCCATGATCTCACTTTAAAAATTCGAGACATTTGTAACTGATGAAGAGAGGAATGTTAATAGATAGCAAATATGCAAATGAAGACATAATTTGCATAATTAATGAGAAACTACTATAATTCCACACTGGTGAAATGACCACAATTTCATACTTGTGGCTTTCGGAAATTTTGTGAACGTGAACATCGTTAAATCAAGTCATCCTTTGATGAGATCATTTGCATAATTGATTATTATTTATTTTGCAGTCTTTCCTCGTTATATTTTTAGAACCAAGGGTAGACATAGCATTGTCGTCAACATCAGTTATACACCGGAGATATTTTTGTTTTAGGAATTCCGAGGAAACCTCGACAGCCATCGCTATGCTCGCAACCTCTTGGATAACCCGGTTCTTGCACTCTACACTCGCATCTACCCACTTACCTTCCACAATCGGATTGCACTAAGGATCGAGATCCTCGTCGTAGACGGTAAGAAGTACAAAATGTGTATTAATTGAAAATAAACTGTTCTCCAACTCAAAACATGTCACCGTTGACACGTGATTAAGCACAAGTGACGTCACAACTAGTCAAAGGTTGTCGGAAGTCGGTACCGACCCCGTCCCGATTGAGAGAAGGTTGATGGGTCCCAAAATGTGTGAAGGGAAATGTGTGTTTTGCTTAAACTGTTCATGACACATATAAACCTTAATTTCCGAATATATGTATCAAAGGTAGCTTTATTCAGCTAACATAGTTAACGCATTCACGAAAAATACACGGTTCTCCATTTAAAAACTACTTCTGAACACCCCGTTACCGAAAACGCTAAGATTTTATTCATGACTATTGGTGTTCCAGCTTTCTACAATGTCAACAAAGACAAGAAATAGATAAACAGAAAAAAACATCTGCATTTGTACAAACGTCTCAAATTATTGAGCCCTGCCTGCAATCAATCATTTTTTATCAATAAACCGAATTGAATGGTAGATTAATTGATTAAATGCTTGATTACTGGCTTGATTAATTGATCAGTTGATTGGTTGATTGATTACAAGGTTCCGGATGTGCATCGGGCGAGGCCTTCTGTAACGGGGAATGTCGACCGAGGGAAAGTTTCTGTCCGGCTTTTGAGGGATGTGTGCCGCAGTACTATAACAGCGGAGACAAGTAAATACACTCATTGTCAGACTTTTGTATCTTAGATACTAGAAAGGAAAATAAATCAACATCATCATCATCGTCCCTGCTTTGAAAATAGATACTAGTAAAGCACGGCTATCTATCAACCATAGGTTTTCCAGATCATGAGAGATCAAAACCGGAAGTCTCACTACAGTACCATAGACAGTCGTTAGGCGGCCCCACATCTACTAATTTCAATGCATTACCTAGACCTACCCACAAGATCAAATATCAAGATAATCCATTCACACAAACACGCCCCCCCCCACACACACGCACATACACACACGCACACATGAACGCTGACAAAAAGAAAATCTTCTTGGTGAAGGTAATTTTAAAGTGAATAATGAAAATGTGGAACATGTGGCTGCTAACGTTCTCAATCTAGTATTGTTGTGATTGACTTTTTGCAGGCAGTTGAACCCCATTTTTTGTAGCGTGTGTTTTGTCCAGTACATGTAGGTATAAACAACTTTTCAGTGATAATAAAATATAGTTATGAGTACAGAGGCATTGGAGAAAGATTTGCAATATGTTTGTGTTACAGCATCTTCTGTGAGGACGTGATGGAAGCTGAGTGCGGTCTGGAATCTAGCACCAAGTTGGAAGATCTCGGATGTTTGGGTTCGTTGGTTCACCCTGAATAAATGAATGAATGAATTAATGAGTGTTGATGAATGTTGATGAACGGATAAGGAAGGAATGAAAGAAGGCATAAGGAATGAATGAAGGGTGCATGAATGGATTCTTTTTAAATAAGAATTCAACGAAAAGGAGGTCAGAGCCACAAATGGCTTACTTTGATACTTATATAGATATGCTTTCGTAAGCATTTACAGATTTAAAGCTTGTTATAATCAAAAAAGGATAACATCCCTGTCTTGACAGGGGCTTACATTATTGTCACCTCTTTACCTTGTAGAAATCGACAGTCAGTTCATACCGTGTAGGGATGACGTCAGTCCTGGAGAGTACCATGAAGTGTTCCACGAAAGCCAGCATTGTGACGGCACAGAAGACTGCCCCACAGGGAAGGACGAGGCAAACTGTGATGGTGAGGGAAAATTCCACCAATCCAGTCTCCTACCTATTTATATAGAAAACATGCAAAAAAATTATGTCAAAAATCACATACCTGATCAGGTTCAATTAAAGGAAAAGTCACATGGGATCCTCCAACACATAGTTAATTTCAACTCCATCTCTGATAATGCCAAACAACTTTTAATTTTACATGGTAGTTCTATTATTTCTTCTAGTATTAACTGTAGTATTATGTTAGCTGTTCAGGACTATGTCATATCAACCAAACGCTTTTAGCTATATGACTGTGTTCTTTGGCTTTCTTTTCCGCTAGGGGGGGGGGGGGCATAGATTGAAGAACATAGATCAGAACAAATGCACATGAATTGTCTTAAGGAGTCTAAAGACAAATAATAGTAAAGTGACGCATGGCAGCCAGTCACATTTTGTGTTCTATATTTCCTTAAAAGATTGCACGATGCAATGTCCGACTGAGTGGGGGGACCCCTGCATTCCAAATAACTGGATCTGTGACGACCTAGATGACTGTTTGGATGGGAGGGACGAACAAGAATGTGTGCAAGGTACGTGTTGGTCTGGCGACTAATAATTACAGAAGAGCAGATAGCCCGCTTTTACTTATATACAGTTCTAAATGCTTCGGTTCCTTTGGGAAAAAGGGCCCCACCGGACTTTTTGGCACTCTCGGGAGTGACCCCTACGTAATCCCCTGGTACACCCTGCGGCTGCCGGGCTATTTTGGGCCAGGTCGGGTCCCGAAATCAAATCAACTCGGACTTAAATTCAACGCGGTACCCGGTAACAAATAGACACCGTGACCTAATCGTACGAACAACGGGAGGTACCTCCGGTACCCAGCAGTCCATACAATTGTAGCTTAGGGACCCGGCCGTGACTACACATCCGACGGGCACCAGGGACCAAATCATGACTTAGTCCTATTAACAAATTTTGCGGTAATGGGGGTTCTCTACCAGCTGCTTTCTTGTGACGCCGTATTTTGGCGGTTTGTCTGTTGTCTATTCATGTATTGACTCATTTACTTATCACGACAGGGGTGCCCAAGCACTGCTTCTTTACCTGCCGTAACAACGTCACCTGCCTGCCGACACGTCAGCTGGGGGACGGGCATCGGGACTGCTCTGGCGGAGAGGACGAAAGGCCCAGTGACGGTAAGTCGCAACATTACCGTGATAGTTGTGGGATCGTGACGTAGTCTTTGCACTAAACCCGTTTCACCTTGGTTAATTATCATCAGATAATGTATCGATGTCTAACATAAGTCTTTTCAAATTTTACAAGTTTGTCAATGAGGTTTGAGCGTTGATAAATGTGTTTCTATAGTTGAAGACGCTCTGACACGCAAGTGGGGTTCCTGTGACTACAGCTGCGTGTCCGTCTACAGTAACGCGTCGTGCGTTCCTGACGCGTTCAGCTGCGACGGTGACGCGGACTGTGCGGCAGGGGAGGACGAGCAGGGATGTGGCAACGTGGACGGCTCGTCCACTCAAGTCAGCACCACGCCAAGCGCCGGTCAGCACAATCCTGCGGTGGGTCAAGGAGCAACTAGCAGACCTACAGATGGACAAGAAGCGATCATAGGACCCCTAGATGGCCAAGAAGTGACCGGAGGGCTCACAGATGTCCATGATCCACGTGAAGGACCGACCGCAGAGTCGACAACTGGTCAAGGACCGTTCGAATCCCACACAGGTAAGGCCAATGAAAAACGGCGTTCTGCCACACAGTTACCATTCATTCATTCATTCAAATTTTATTTCATTCATTCATTCATTCATTCATTCAGTCAGTCACAATTGTAAAACAAAGAAATACACAAACAAGCAAGCACTTTTTTGTCAGTCTTTTGATGCATTTTTTTCATGTGTGTGTATGTGTGTGCGCGTGCGTGCGTGTGTGCATGCTCGTGTGCGTGTGTGTGTGTTTGTGTGTGTGTGTGTGTGTCTGGTATACATATCTATATATCTATCTATCTAAACATATATTTTTTTCTAGTTGGAGGGAGTCGTGGGCGGCAGAACCAGGCCATGGTTTGGTTGACAGTCGCTGCACTGGGTGGTCAGATTCTCTATCGTCTGGCTATGTAACCAATACATCTTCCCGGCTGTCGGATAAAGACGGGCATAAGGAAATCCCAATAAGGCTATTACAAGTAGATTTTATGGATGATATCCTCTGCAGACTGCACATTTTATACAAGAGAGGAAAAAAAAAACAGGATGGGCAAAAAACCCAGCAAACAAGTCGTTTATTCCTGTATTCGAGAAATTCTTAAAGTGACACTAGTGACACACAGAATCAAACAATTACTGATATTAACGTCTAGAGAAATTGTAGAAATAATTGGGCTGATTTGCAAACTTTAAAATATTTTCGGTAACTTCGTATAAACTAACTTAATTATCTAAGTGGTTTACCTACTACGGAGTGGATAATGATCTCATTTGGTGTCTCTTTATACGGACATTTTTGAATATTGTACACACGTAGGCTCTTTAAATGTTGGGATCAGCAATGTGGTATTTTGTATCTAAGTGCATGCATGTAATAGTTGCCCAAGCAATACAAAAATATTTCTGTTACAATAATTTAAAGGCAGAAGTACCAAACTACGTACTAGTATTAGAAGGCAACCAGAAAAAGAACATAATATCTAATGAACCACATTGATTATTGAGCATAATCAGACAATACATTACTCAAGATGCTAAAGAAATATTGTAATCATTGTAACTCTGATACTTATGTATGTTGTCAATCATTTTCAATACAAGATCAGCTCAGAATGAAACCCTATTAACAAAATATTAAATACTGCATTGTTTTACTGCTGCAATCTTATGATGACGTGTTGATCCATGGTAACAACTGTTTCAATTCATAAGATATCAATGCAATATAACCGTGATGAATGTTTGGATGTGAAATCATTCTCTTTAGATCCATTGTATAGATATTTTTCAATACTTCAGATCAACTTCAGTATGAATCTTCAACAATCAATGGCATTTCGTATATCCACCTTTCAAAATGAGTTTTCATATTTTTTATTTGTGTGTTATATTACCTCTATGGCATGGATGCCCAGTTCTTGTAGTTAACATTAGATGAAGGAATAAATGAAGAAAAAGATCGGCATGCGTTAAGGACGACATTGGCTATTGAAATGCATTAACATCTATTAAAACATCAATGCATGTGAATGTTTGTACTGAGTCTGATTTCTACGTTTGTTTTCACATTTACTTGTCTTTGGACATTCCAGCAAGACAATGACCTCAAGCACACAACAACATCAATAAGGGTTTAGCCAAAAAAGGGCCTGGGAGGTTCTTGAGGGGCGGTCACAGTCTCCAGAATTAAACCCAGTTGATAATCTGAAGAAAGCTGTAGCGCGTCGTAGGACTCAGAAACTGGCTGAGCCGGAGACCATTGCCCACGAGAAATGGGCAAAAAATTCCAAAAGAGCGCTGCCTAAAGCTTGTGACAAGCTAGCGTTTCCGTCGACGCGTCCGGAGCAAGTCATAGCAGCTTTGGGATATGTAGGGGTGCTGCACGAAGTACTAAAGACAGACCCTCGTGGTGGGTTGAATAATTTTGCAACCTGCTTTTTATGTGAAAGTTGCAATTTTGGATGGACTATGAAATAAATCTTGACTTTTGCTCTGGCATTAGATTATAACTAGAGTTCCACGACCTCATACCTTTGCCAAATGATTTTAAACTTTATGACTGACGTATTAGGAGTGTTTCTCATCAATTATAAATCATATCAGTTGATTGTTTTGAAATAAAACATGTGCAAGGTATGAGCTTAACAAATTATGAGCTTAACAAAGAATATGCTAATATTTATCATCAATTATGCAAACGAGGCCCTCATTAGCACAATTTGATTCAACGATGTTCACATTTATATAACTTCCCGATGCCAACAAAAAAAGTATCAAATGTATGAAATTGCCATCATTTGCCAGTGTGGAATTATGTAAGTTACTCAGTAAGTATGCAAATTAGGCCAACATTTGCATATTTGCTATCTATGAACATTCCTCTCTTTCTCAGTTACAATTTGAATAGTCATATCATGGAACAAAGCGGATTTTTAAAGTTGCCTCATTAATTATGCAAATCAAAATCTGATTTGCATAATTATCGTCCAATCATACTAAGCATCACACAAGCTATCTACATACCGAAAATCATGACCATCCATCAAGGCCATCCTGTTATAGCATTTTCTCATTAATTATGCAAATGAGGTCTTCATTTGCATAGTTCATATTAATTAATATTTCTCTCTTCCTCAGTTACATATGTCACATGTTTCAGAGTCCTATCATGGAATTTGGCGGATGTATAAACTTTCCTCATTAATTATGCAAATTAGATACTGATTTGCATAAGAAGTATCTAATCATGTACATCATCACTTAAGCTATCTACTTACCAAAAATCATTACCATCCATCAAGCCCTTCTTCAGTTATTCCCTTTCAAAGTCTGAACCAAAACCTGCTCCTGCAGTTCCAAATAAGCCGCTAGGGGGCCCAAACCCATACCACTTACTCTCTGCCCAAAGATCTGTCTACCACTCAAAATCAGTTCCATAGCATGTCCAGAACACGAGATATCAAAACAGGAAGTTCCGTTGCAGTACCGTAAGAAGTTGCTAGGGGACCCAAAATCTCATCGTTTTTAGGTCTCATAAAAACCTACCGACATACCAAATATCAAAACAATCCATCCAGGCGTTCTCGAGTTATTCTGTGCCACTACACACACACACAAACGCTACCCTCTGCATAACCTTCTCGGCGAAGGTAATAAAATTACGCTTGCCTCATGCCCTCTTGGTGAATTATGAGATGCAATGTTACCACCAACTTCTGTATTATCTAGTCCTTACTTCGATACTCTTGTTGTTTTTTTAGTTCCGTTTTCTTTATTTCCCCGCTATTTGCAGCAGTTCATTTGCAGATCGTTGGTAAACACAAGGAAGAGCGGCGGTGCTTTTTGGTAAATAACTCAAGTAATGATGGGAAGCTGACTACATTTCTTGTGTAAAGCGAAGCTTTCCCCTCAAAACTCTTTAGTGTGTCTCTCTTTTCCTCCCTGTAGTGGTCATGATCAGATAGGGCAGGGCCATTCTCAGGCCATTACTAAATCCATACACAGACACCAGCGCTGTTGTAGTGACCAGTGGTCATGGTCAGACATGGCAAGTCACAGGCTACCGTCAAATCCACCAAAAACACGACAGCATTTGCAGATTCATACTTTTCATCATGGTCATAAGTGTTGATATTATTCAAAGTACCAGCCCAGACAATGTACACTAGGTGCAAATAGAGTCATAAAAACGTCATCACCGACGCCAACCAATAAAAAACGAACACCACAGCTGTTGCCGTATTAAAATGGTGATCATAACCATAAATGATAATATTATTCAAACAGACAATCAACGCCACCCTGTACGTAAGCCTGGGTTGTTTGTCACTCGACATTACGGATCAGCCACCGACGGACGCACCCTACAAAATACATCAACGGGGGCCTGGGGCATTCGACACGAGTTCCTGCCCTGAAATTGCCGACTGTAGCAATTCTGACCGGCTTGAAAGGTATGTTTGTGCTTGTCAGTGTGTAAACAGTAGATATGAATTTGTTCTGTACCCAGTTAATATCATACTTGAATCAGGGTTTGTTCAAACATTGCGGCAGATGTCGGGGGCGTTTTCTTACTGTAGGCAAGAGTAGATAGCTGTCAGAGGAAATATCAGTCTTTCGCCCAAAAATTCACCCGGGAATAAATTCTTAAAAGGGGGAGGGGAGCCAATATACTTTTCATGCTTTTTTGATTTTGTGCTGACATCAAACTCCTGTGACAAATTTTTCCAGAACTAGAAAACTCAGATTGACCACGCAGCCCTGCTAGAACACAGTCGTTTAAAACATTCTTTTAGGTCTGTTAAAATTTAAAACTCGAAGGATTCGGAGAATGAACGTATAGCGAATGCCACAGCGTATTTGTCTACAATTTACTGGATTTCTTAATGCAAATGCATCATTCAGACGAGAGTGACAACAAGATCAGTCCTACGGTGACTGTTTTAATAGTATTGCAGAAATAGACAGATTGACCTTTTCAATAGAAGTGTTCTATTCTTCTGCTGATTTCCTTATTTGGAGGGTGCAAACAGAGGCATAGAACGTCAGTAAAAAGCGTAAACAACTTGAACATTAATATTCAAACAGACAACTTCAGACAATCAGTACAATATCACGAGGACTATGATAATTAAAACCATTTGTTACACGCTATAAGGGAAATCTAGTCAAGGACGTACACTACAAGAACAGCAAACAAGGGGAAAACTTCTCTCTGTTTTAACAGTCAAACGCCACATGTTCCAAACTGTTCCAAGACCTCTCACTTTCAGGCGACAACACCTCAATTTCTTGATTCTCTGACATTTTGAATTTATGAACGCAAAACGAGGTCTGGGTATCGAAAAAAAAGGTTGGATGGTAGCCTGGATACCAGGGTGGTAAACTTAGACTAGATTATGGACTATTGACATGCAATACTTGTATTGCAGAAAGTTAAATTTCCTTTATGGTACATGCTACGGAAGTCATATTTGAGGTGTTACAAGGTAAGGTGAATACACCTGGATATGAATAATGCTAATGATGATGTCATTTGCATAATTATTGCAGCAAGTTGTTTTTACCTTACGGTTAATGTTACGGATGTCATATTTAAAGTGTAGGCGCCTTTAGGAAAGGTGAGTTACAATTTGTCTACAATTTACTGGATTTCTTAATGCAAATGCATCATTCAGACGAGAGTGACAACAAGATCTGTCCTACGGTGACTGTTTTAATAGTATTGCAGAAATAGACAGATTGACTTTTTCAATAGAAGTGTTAAATGTTCTATTCATCTGCTGATATCCTTATTTGGAGGGTGCAAACAGAGGCATAGAACGTCAGTAAAAAGCGTAAACAACTTGAACATCAATATTCAAACAGACAACTTCAGACAATCAGTATAATATCACGAGGACTATGATAATCAAAACCATTTGTTACACGCTATAAGGGAAATCTAGTCAAGGACGTACACTACAAGAACAGCAAACAAGGGGAAAACCTCTCTCTGTTTTTAACAGTCAAACGCCACATGTTCCAAACTGTTCCAAGACCTCTCATTTTCAGGCGACAACACCTCAATTTCTTGATTCTCTGACTTTTTGAATTTATGAACGCAAAACGAGGTCTGGGTATCGAAAAAAAGGTTGGATGGTAGCCTGGATACCAGGGTGGTAAACTTAGACTAGATTATGGACTATTGACATGCAATACTTGTATTGCAGAAAGTTAAATTTCCTTTATGGTACATGCTACTGAAGTCATATTTGAGGTGTTACAAGGTAAGGTGAATACACCTGGGTATGAATAATGCTAATGATGATGTCATTTGCATAATTATTGTAGCAAGTTGTATTTACCTTACGGTTAATGTTACGGATGTCATATTTAAAGTGTAGGCGCCTTTAGGAAAGGTGAGTTACAATTTGTCTACAATTTGTCTACAAATTACTGGATTTCTTAATGCAAATGCATCATTCAGACGAGAGTGACAACAAGATCAGTCCTACGGTGACTGTTTTAATAGTATTGCAGAAATAGACAGATTGACCTTTTCAATAGAAGTGTCAAATGTTATATTCTTCTGCTGATTTCCTTATTTGGAGGGTGCAAACAGAGGCATAGAACGTCAGTAAAAAGCGTAAACAACTTGAACATTAATATTCAAACAGACAACTTCAGACAATCAGTATAATATCACGAGGACTATGATAATCAAAACCATTTGTTACACGCTATAAGGGAAATCTAGTCAAGGACGTACACTACAAGAACAGCAAACAAGGGGAAAACCTCTCTCTGTTTTTAACAGTCAAACGCCACATGTTCCAAACTGTTCCAAGACCTCTCATTTTCAGGCGACAACACCTCAATTTCTTGATTCTCTGACATTTTGAATTTATGAACGCAAAACGAGGTCTGGGTATCGAAAAAAAAGGTTGGATGGTAGCCTGGATACCAGGGTGGTAAACTTAGACTAGATTATGGACTATTGACATGCAATACTTTTATTGCAGAAAGTTAAATTTCCTTTATGGTACATGCTACGGAAGTCATATTTGAGGTGTTACAAGGTAAGGTGAATACACCTGGATATGAATAATGCTAATGATGATGTCATTTGCATAATTATTGCAGCAAGTTGTATTTACCTTACGGTTAATGTTACGGATGTCATATTTAAAGTGTAGGCGCCTTTAGGAAAGGTGAGTACACCTGGATGTATATCATGCTAATTAGGATTGAATATACCTGCTAGTGCATAATACTAATGAGGACCACATTTGTATAATTTATGCAGAACCTTTTATTTCCCTATAGGAAAGTTGCATACACCTGAATACATAATAGTAATGAGGACCTCATTTGCTTAATTGATGCAGAAAATTCACATGTCTTTTTTACCAATGTTACGGATTTTCTATTCCAGACATAGGTAGCTTAAGGAATAGTGAATACAATGGCCTTTGTGTTATGCTAATGAGGATCTTCCTTGCATGATGCAAAAACATCATTTTTTCCATACTTCCTTTATCAATGGGAGGGGAAATCCTCCATTTTCTGGAAAATGTCACCTTTGTTTCTTTTCATTTCATTTCATTTCTTTATTTCTTCATTTCTTTTTGTTGTTGTTTTGCAGCTGCTTTGTATGATTAACAGTTTGACCGAAAACATTTTTTTGGAAGCAGACGAAAATTGGGTGCGTGGATGTCATCCATTTGATCAAATCATATGGCCTAAAAAGTCAATCCGGACATAAGAAACTATCCTGAAAACACACATTTATTACTAGATTTTTTAGTTGTCCGACTTCTAAAGAAATAAATCTAGCAACTACGTCATGTGAAAACAAAGTGCTGAGAGGACAATTTCTCTCCTGTGTGATCCCCTTACCCCTGTGACGCACTGATTCTGTAAATACAGACTATTCGTGAGACTCTGGATTCCTTCTGATTTTAGATTTTTCTTTTACATCAAGAAACAACATATAGAGTTACTTTTGCCCTACAGAGGTGCTTCTTGTTTTGTTTAGGTAGCAGAGCACCATGGGACGAAAGCTGCGACACCTCCTGATTTTCGTTCTCATTATTTTGGAGGAGCCCAACATGCCAGAAGCTGGCTGCACCTGTGCAATGATGTCATGCGGGTGCCTCAACCAGGGCCTCACCAGCATCCCTCGGAGACAGAACCTCCCAGCACGATCAACCATTACTGATTTAAATTTGAAAGGTAACCAGATAACTATTATTCAGGCTGGTGCATTCGAATATCTGTCCCAGATCAGAAGGTTAGACTTGTCCTCCAACCAGATAACAACGATTCAAGTTGGTGCATTTTCAAATCTACAAGAAATTCAAAGAATGTGCCTGTTCTACAACCAGATAACAACGGTTCAACCTGGTGTATTTGCAAATCTACGCAATCTCGTAATGTTGAATCTGCACAGTAACCAGATAACAACGATTAAACCTGGTTCATTTGAAAGTCTACCCCAGCTACAAAAGCTCTACCTGTACAGCAACAACATAACCATAATACAGTCTAATATGTTTTCATATGTGCCCTGGCTCCGTTATTTGTGCCTGTCAGACAACCAGATAACAGGGTTTCAGCCTGGTACATTTGCATATCTGCCCCTGCTACAAACATTGCGGCTGTACAATAATTCAATGACAGAGATCCAGCCTAAGGCCTTTTCAAAACTACCCCAGCTCCAAGAATTGTATCTGGGCATGAACCAGATAACCACAATCCAGCCTGGTGCACTTGCAAATCTGCCCCAACTCAAATGTTTGGACCTTATGCGAAACAAGATGTCTACCATTGACCCTTCAGCTTATAGTTCTCTGTCATCTAGCGTTACAATTATACTTGAGGGGAACCCCTGGCACTGTGACTGTAGGATGATTCCCTTCAGGATCAAAATTGATCAATTTACCTCGTTTAAAGACCAGATAATATGTGACAAACCCGCAAAATTCCAGGGACAGAAGCTTGCAGATGTTAATCCTAAAGAATTGACATGTGAAGAACCAACTATATCAACACTGCCTGTTGATATCCACACCACATTCAGATCAACTGTAGTGTCAACATCTTATTCATTTGGCAACACAGAAAGCACTGCTGGCCTAACAACACGCCCTGATGCATCAACATCTTCCTTATTTGGCAACACAGAAAGCACTGCTGGCCTAACAACACGCCCTGATGCATCAACATCTTCCTTATTTGGCAACACAGAAAGCACTGCTGGCCTAACAACACGCCCTGATGCATCAACATCTTCCTTATTTGGCAACACAGAAAGCACTGCTGGCCTAACAACACGCCCTGATGCATCAACATCTTCCTTATTTGTCAACACAGAAAGCACTGCCAGACCAACAACCCGTCCTGTAGGCCCCACACTGCCCCTTTTGGAAGGCAATACCAACGGTTACATTGGCACTCTCACCTCTCGCTTTTACAGGTACTTCAAAACTAATACTGACTCAACAGAAGGTCTTGAAGGTAAAACATCCAAAACAATAACAACACTACCCTCACCCCTTGCAACCACTACAGACAAACCAGAAAGCAGCGGTTCCGATGAATCAGCTCCCAGTTTCTCCCTATCTGTGCTCATTGGCGCTGTCTTTGGAACAGTCGCTGGCCTTGGTCTGTTTGGCGCCATAATAATTCTCACAGTCTGGTGCAAGAGGAGGACCAGGCTTCCTCCTTTAGGGCCAAATCCCAATGTTGTTGTTAGCAACACATACACAGCAGTTTCTGTAATAACCAGTGGTCATGATCAACAGTACGAAGACATTGACAGCCAGCATGATCAGACAGGGCAGGTTCAGTCTCAGGCTAACATTCCATCTCTTAACGCTGGAAATCTATCGCATAATGTGCTAGCTGCCTTAGGCCAAAATCCAATGTACAGTACTTGTGGTCATGATCAGAAAGGGCAGGGTCAGTCTCAGGCTAATATTCAACCTTTGAAAGTTGGAAACCTTCCGCATAAAGTCCTAGCTGCCTTAGACCCAAATCCTATGTATGCAGATGGGGAAGCATTACCAAAGGGCTCGGCATCTACAGTAATGGCTATTGGTCATAATCAGACAGGGCAGGGTCAGTCTCAGGCCACTGCTGAATCCAACACAAACACCACAGCTGCTGTAGTGACCAGTGGTCATGATCAGACAGGGCAGGGTCAGTCTCAGGCCACTGCTGAATCCAACACAAACACTACAGCTACTATAGTGGCTAGTGGCCATGATCAGACAGGGCAGGGTCAGTCTCAGGATATTGCGCAACCTCTGAAAGTTGGAAATCTTTCACATGACCAAGTGATAGCTGCCTTACATCCAAATCCTATGTACACGTATGTAGGCAAGGGGACACAGCCAAAGGACCCAATGTCTACAGCAATGGCCGTTGGCCATGATCTGACCGGTCAAAGCCCATTTCAGGCCATCCCTGAATCCAACACAAACACCGTGTGCACAGATGCTGTAGTGACAAGTGATCATGGTCAGACAGAGCAGGGCCAGTCTCAGGCCACTGTGGAATCTTTAGATGCTAGAAATCTATCGTATGGTACAGGGCCGACTGCCTCACAGCTGAATTCTCTGTACAAAGTTGAGGGCCAGTATCAGCCCATCATTAAATCCAACACAAACACAACCGCTGCTGTAACGGTCAGTGGTCGTGATAATGAGGAGCAAGGCAATTATCACACCACTACTGAATCCGACACAAACACTACAGCTACTATAGTGGCTAGTGGTCATGATCATACAGGGCAGGGTCAGTCTCAGGCTATTGCGCAACCTCTGAAAGTTGGAAATCTTTCACATGACCAAGTGATAGCTGCCTTACATCCAAATCCTATGTACACGTATGTAGGCAAGGGGACACAGCCAAAGGACCAAATGTCTACAGCAATGGCCGTTGGCCATGATCTGACCGGTCAAAGCCCATGTCAGGCCATCCCTGAATCCAACACAAACACATCAGCTACTGTAGTGACAAGTGCTCATGGTCAGACAGGGCAGGTTCAGTCTCAGGCCATCACTGGATCCAACACAAACACCACAGATGTTGTAGTGACCAGTGCTCATGATCAGACAGGGCAGGGTCAGTCTCAGGCCATCACTGAATCCAACACAAACACCACAGATGTTGTAGTGACCAGTGCTCATGATCAGACAGGGCAGGGTCAGTCTCAGGCCATCACTGAATCCAACACAAACACCACAGATGTTGTAGTGACCAGTGCTCATGATCAGACAGGGCAGGGTCAGTCTCAGGCCATCACTGAATCCAACACAAACACCACAGATGCTGTAATGACAAGTACTTGTGGTCATGATCAAACAGGGAAAGGCCAGTCTCATGCTAATATTCAACCTTTGAAAGTTGGAATTCTTTGGGATAAAGTGCGAGCTGCCTTAGACCCAAATCCTATGTACGCAGATGGGGAAGCATTACCAAAGGGCTCGGCATCTACAGTAATGGCTATTGGTCATAATCAGACAGGGCAGGGTCAGTCTCAGGCCATCACTGAATCCAACACAAGCACTACAGCTGCTATAGTGGCCAGTGGTTATGATCATACAGAGCAGGGAGAGTCCCGGGCTTTAGCGCAAACTCTGAAAGTGGGGAATCTTTCACATAACGACGTGCTAGCTGCCTTACAGCCAAATCCTATGTACACGTATGTAGGCAAGGGGACACAGCCAAAGGAACCAATGTCTATAGCAATGGCCGTTGGTCAAGATCTGACCAGGCAAAGCCCATGTCAGGCCATCCCCGAATCCAACACAAACACCACAGCTGCTGTAGTGACCAGTGGTCATGATCAGACTGGGCAGGGTCAGTCTCAGGCCATCACAGAATTCTCTGATGCTAGAAATCCATCCTATGACACAGGGCAGACTGCCTCACATAGAAATTATTTGTATGCAAATGTGGAAGCACCATGATGAACCAAACCTTTCCACTGGGTGGACGATGAGCAAATGTGTCTTTGATATCATTGCAAGATCATAAAGAGATTATGGGAAGTATTTAATAATTGAGATGATAGAACTTGAAAGGCCTTTCAATGTTAAAAGCTGTTAAATGTCCAGACACCTTTAAAAGACCAAACAGAAGCAAAGGTTGTGACGATAAACCTTTCCTATTTCCTTCTTTCTATAAAAACACCTCTACTGGTCAAACCGATTAATTTTCTGGGCTCTTTGACATTTTTAAACAAAACTTCAGCAAGGGGTCAAGATGCAAAAAGAGGGCTTGGAGGTAGACTTGCAAATGAACTGAACTATTGGGAATTGACCTACTGAGAAGCAAGCAGATGCCCATGATCCTCAGTACCGTATACCGCTACTGTAACATGTATCAAAGATCCACTGAGGCTTGTAATATTTACCTGCAACCTGGAAATTGTCAAACTCCCGGGTGGATGAAATAATCATAATGTATCATTTTGGTATTACTAAGCAGTTTGTGTAGATTCCAGTTCAAGCCTGTTATTGTAGTGATTAAAACGAATCTTTGTACACAACTAAGTATTTTATTTAACCGACGTTTCGGTGACCGCCTGTTACCTTCCCCATGTAATGGCAATTCTGACGTGTACACTACGTACTGCAGCTATAGGTGTCGCTGCTTACAAATGCGGTCCCAAAGGCAAAGGATTTACATAATTGCCCTAAAGAAGGTAACAGACGATAACGGAAGCGACTGTTTCAGAAAACATTTCGTTGTGTACAGAGTCTTTTCATTAAGTGACTTCCATGTACCAACCTGATGAAACTATTCACGAATGTTTTTGTGCAAGGACCTAATTCTTTAAAGTTAAATAGAGAATCCCATGCTTTAACTCTAACCCTATGAAATTGCATTGCTAAGAGAAACGTACAGCTATGTAAAATTTAGCAACAGCGTACATATTGCCAGAGATGAAGTTTGCTTTGAATTATATATATTGTGGAATTGTAACTGCTACAGTAATTTGCAAAGCTATTGTTTGCCGGTTTGACATCTAGGGAATGGTAACTGTAACAAGTGTAGCGTTGGATCCCCTCGTGGCTTTTTTGGAACAATAAATTGTATGTAGTTCAGATTTGAAAAATCATCACTAACTTTTATTGTACTTTACTAATCGCTGCAAAACCGAGAAGATGGACAATTTTACTTTGGTAAAATAAGAACTGAGCAAAATACTGCAGGCAATATTGCAGATAAAATTAAAAAGCACATTTTAAAGTAGCAAATCAATGCTGAATTTCTTACAATGAATGTGAGCTTTAACTCAGTATTACCGACCGTAGTTTTCCCTTTTTGCCGTATTGTAAAAATTGTGGCTATAACTATCATTGTGATTGGAAATAGACACAGAGACGATCAAGATAATAAGCGGTTTGTTGTACTGGCTGTCCTTTGGCTGTATCAACAATAGAACTGTAATAGGAGAACAAAATATGTTTCGGTTATGTAATTGTTCTATAGGAACATACTTTACGTTGTAAAGTTTTGCTCTGAAAAATATTTCGAGCTTGACCGTCAAATTGCTATCGCACGAGACAGAGAAACAGACTTATTGTTGTACTAAGTACATGTTTATCACAGTTCAATAGAAAGACCTTTGTTCACAACACAAGTTTACTATAAGACAGTTCACTGTTTTGTTTTTCATTCTTCTATTACATCAATCTATTACATTTCCTGTTTCTCGTTTACAAAAGAAGAGTTGAAGTGATTAGACCATTGAAAATAAAAATAAAAAACAATGAAAAAAACAAAGGTGAAGTAAATCATAACTGTAAAGTTGTATATATGTTGGAAAAAAAAAACTTTGTTTAAGGGAGGGTTTGAAGTTGGACCAAATGTAGAAACACTAGTAATATGAGCACTGCTGCCCAGTGATCCACAATGTACTGTGTCGTTGCAATTTCAAAGTAAAAGAAAGCATCTATTTGGTAATATACGTACTACATGTACTTGTATGACCACTGTGAAAACTGCTTTCAAAATAAACTGCATTGAAAAGTACAAGTTGCACTCCTTTCCTTTTTTTCATTATTGTGCAGCACTGAGAAGTAAACCGCAATGTACAGCTGTTGTGAAGCATCTCCCCATAGATTAATCATGGAATGTTGAAGCCCGATACTTAATTAAAAACTACAGGTAGACGGTTCACTGAGCTGTTGGTTTCTGGAGTACAAACTGGCAGGACCTCACATCATCGCCAACTGGAAAAAGGAAACAAACATTTGTTAATCACTCTGGCTTAGAGTTGAACTATTATTAAACAAGCAAATGGCCAAGTGAGTTGAATGTTCTCCTTGCATTCAATAGGTTCTGAGTTTGAACCCTGTTCGAGTCATACCAAATATTTAAAAAAAATGGTACAGACTGCTTTCTCTGCTTAGCACTAAGCATTTGGTAAAGCCGGCGTCACAATTCATGCGAGCATCGGCCGATTTTGTAGATCGCCGGAAGCTCGCCGAATTTCAAAATCGCCCGAGCGTCGACCGTATTTTTGTGATTTTTCCCTGAAAACCTGCCCCGTCACAAATTGAACGGAGCTCGGGCGACGTCCGTCAAACACTAATAATCATAAATCCCACATAAGACGGTACCATCTCTTGGACACGGACGAAGTCAGAATCAACTGACCTGGTAACAAGCTCAAATTGGTCCAACTTTACTTTCTGAGTTGTGGCAAATCTGTAGGGCATGAGTGAAGTGGGTGGGCACACTGAAAATAATAACCTAAACAGGAATTTTGTCATAAACCAATCCGAATACTAGCACAGGAGCCACAAAGTCAACAGATCAGTCGTTTAACCCCGATCCAAACATTTTCACCAAACGGAAATCGACCGAAGCTCGGGCGAACGCC
Source organism: Branchiostoma lanceolatum (assembly GCA_035149815.1). Classification (NCBI taxonomy): domain Eukaryota; kingdom Metazoa; phylum Chordata; class Leptocardii; order Amphioxiformes; family Branchiostomatidae; genus Branchiostoma; species Branchiostoma lanceolatum. Next base: position 12,890,220 of record CM068880.1, read on the forward strand.
GTCCGAGCTTCGGCCGACCGTTGATAAGCCTAAGGAAAAAGTCAAGCCTCAAAAGTCAAGCCCCAGTTCATTAATATACTAGAGTTCCACGAACACATTATCTTCGCCAAATAATAAAGGCTTATTGTGGAGAAAGATTGATATTTACATGCTTATCACCCCCTGCAAACTTGATCATGCACCATACCGTTTGGAAGTTATGATGGGGGGGGGGGTGGAGAATGAGTCCAGTCTAGATAGGGTTAAAAATCATTTGATGGTACAGGACTAGTATATGTGTATAGTGTGCTGATATGTTATAACTGGTCATCAAGAAAATTTAAAGTTATGATTAAATGGCACAGTCGACGTCAATATATATGAATAGAAAAAATCTTTATTCCATATTATACACATTTTGCAAGACATAGTACATGTGACTTTTCCATACGGTGCTAGGTAATACCTAGCAGTTGTGCAGTTTTGGTGCAGTGTACTCTCTGAGCGAAGGAGTGGGTCCGGCTGGTTATTCACAAGTTTTTAGGTGTTTTGTAAGGCTTTCTATTTTGTCCCCTTTTCGTTATGTCTCCAACCGTGTGTTGGACAAAGATGCCTAAACTGAACACGTGAAAAACCAACCGCACCAACACATCTGCTTGGAGTGTAGTGAGACTGCCCAATCTGTTTATTTATGTGCCCCATGTGTTTATTTATACTTTTAGGCAAGGCCCTCTGTTGACCTGTTTCGGGAACACTGTCACATGCCCATTATCAAATGTAGTGGATTTACAGACTATCCTTACTAATTATGCAGATTAGCTCCTGACTTGCAGAATAAGTCATTGATTGTGTAAAGCACCATCTGAGCTCTCTACATACCAAACTTCATGACGATCTATCGACCCCTTCTCAAGTTATTCATGTCCGAAGGTCAAAACAAAAACACCCAATGCAGTTCCAAACAAGACGCTAGGGGGTCCAAACTTACACAACTTATTTCCTGTGGCATGAGCTTTCTACCACACAAAAATCATGACCATAGCACTTTCAGAAAATATGCTCCAAAATTTTGAAGCTCCGCTGCAGTACCTTAGGCACCCGCTAGAAGGCCCATTATCGAACTTGACCTTCCTTTCTGTAAACTTAACCCATCCACTAAATATCATACAGAACCATTTACAGCTTCTCGAGTTATGTTGTCCACAACCAAATACACATCCACAAAAAATTAAAAGTCCGCTGCAGTACTGTTGAAAAACGCAAGTTGAACCATTTTCAAACTTGACCTTCCTTTGTACAACCACTACACACCTACCAAAAATCATAAAGATTCATCCAAGGTTTCTTGAGTTATGCTCTTGACATACATACAGACCCACCAAACAGCTGGCTCAACCAAAAACATAATCTTCCCCGAGTACTATAGTACTCGGCGAAGATAATAAACTATCTGTTAACCACTTATACTGTTTAATGATATCCTGCAGTTGCAATGTCATCTGCAAAAATGCGACTGGGGTTTAATAAGTTTGCATGGAACTGTACATTATGGTGCCCATAAACTTAATTTCTAAAACGCGTAGCATATATTTAAGCCCATTGAATACAAATATTCAACAGGCAGATGATAGAAAATACAAGTGATTTTTTTCAAAATATTTAATTGAACATCAGTCAAATCAACACCTTCAGGGGCTTAAAATAACACCTTGGTCACGCAAACTGTAAAAAAAACCCAATGTCAGAAATGTATAGTTTTACTAATATATCAGTTGCTCCTTATTATAATAAGTCTTCTCTTTACATGTATTTCAAAATCAAAAACAGGGAACAAAGAAATGCAAAATATTTCGACTAACAATTCAAACCATTATTCATATCGAGTCTATTATATTCATATATCCTCAACGTGCGTACATGTAGCTCTTAGGTTGACCATTTCATGATCATTAACGTTATTAAACCGTTTTCAAAACCTGCTATTACAATTAAGCCAGTTCTTATTTATATCTTATATTCTAAAAATCATATTTATATCTTATGTTCTTAATCAACATCAAAAGATACTAAGCAATCTTAACTGCAAAACAACAATCACACACGGAAAAAGGTGTCCCAGAAAATGGAAAAATAGTGGTGGTCACCCCTAATTACAAACAAAGGTACAATATTTTTGATACAATGTCAAACAAGGCATCAATCAAAATAACTTTTTAAATCATCTACATCCTTGTGTCTCTTGGCAGCCTGTCGTAATCCGGGGTTGGGATGTCGTCAGTGTACGCGGGTTTATGCCCACTTATGTTGTCATTTCTATAAGGGTTGTTTGGTTGTCCTCGCTGGTTGTTCTGACGTGCTTGATTGACAGGCTTCAGGTAACCATACTTGTCAGCTACTGCAGTGTCAGCTGTGGCAGAAGCACCGGTGGAAGTGTCTCGGGTGTTCAATGGTAGATAACCATATCTGAAGATAGAAAGTTTGCAATGATTGTAGTAAGAGTCACTGGTAATATATTTGCAATAAAGATGTAAGCCTGCCTGTCTGTCCGTCCGTCTGTCTGTCTGTCTGTCTGTCTGTCTGTCTGTCTCTCTCTCTCTCTCTCTCTCTCTCTCTCTCTCTCTCTCTCTCACTGTATATTTGTCTCTGTGTGTAAGTTTCTGAACACAAAGCAGTATGGTGCAAAATCGGTCCTTTATGCCAATGCATTCTTTTGCTACTGTAATAAAATGTAACTAATTAAATTTTTATCATGTTACACTATAAGAGTACATGTATATAGGACTGTTTCGTAAATTGTGCCCTCTTGATTTGGATCGACAATCTGCCGAAGCTGCAAGTGTCACAACTATTTTCAACTTACTTCAACTCCGTATAGGCACTGTCTCGTGAAAGATCGTCATCTCCTCTTGCTCGGCCTTCGATTCGATCTTGACGTCGCAGCTCTGTTAAGAACAAAGGGTTAAAAGAATAACGTATGTCACAAGAGTTACACTCATCTCAACGCCACTTAGTCACCATTCATCAATCTAAAACTTGATGTTTTTACTCCGGGAAGGAGGGTCACCTTCTGGAGTATTGCCAATAGAATTGTACGCACGTTCGCAGCTACAACTCACGATACCGTTGCTGCATTGGTAACTTGGCATTTCATTTGCTAGGTTGCGCGAGATGATACACGTTGCCTTTTATTTTATTTTACACCCTAACAGCTTTTATCGTTGATGTAATCTAAAAGCAACCCTATCTTGCAAACACAAAACATACTTCTTGAAGGATTGTGTCTTATGAATATTTTTTATGATGATGTGGGCATTAAAAATGCTACTTTACACACCTGGCCGCATCCTGGAGCGCATCTCCATAGCTGTTTCATGCCTACTGTCCGTAGCCTGCGTTCGACGCTCCTCGTTGTTCAGCGCCAGTGGTGGGCGGTTTGCCACCGGCGGTGGTGCGGGCGGGCGGTTCGCCACCGGCGGTGGCACAGACGTGTCGTCATCCGCACCTATCCCTTCGGCGTAAGCGTAGTCCTCCTTTGCTGGTACGTAGTCGTACTGAGCTGCAGTAAATGCTGGCGTCGTTAGGTGCGCTGTAGACATGTGCTTCATACTGCGATGAGTTGATACCAATTTCACAAGAAGCCCGATCGTAAGCACTAGCAACAACCCAGCGAAGCCACCAACTCCAAAAAGGACATAACGTTGGTTAGCTAACTCAGTCTGCAGATTTTGGGTTTCTTGGCCGTCGCATGGTGGCGTTGTTACCGCAACAGCAGTGGTCCCCACGCCAACAACATTTATCCAGACTGTTGCTGACCCAGTACGTGCGTTTACCGCTTGGTCAGTCGCAATGACAATCAAGGTGTAGTTGGTTATCGTGGGTTCTAGTGGCCACTTTGTACTAATGAGCCCACTGTAAGCGTCGATTGCGAAGATGTCTCTGATATTTTCCGCAATACCGTAGGTCAGCTGACCTTCTTTTCTACAGTTAGTGGATACGGAATCATTACAAGAGTTTGGGCAGTCCATGTCACACGCGAAGATGATAAGGCCTGTCAGGCTGGTTCCCACTTCTATGTCCTTTTGTACAGTTGTTTGGTACAGAGACTGGTTGAATTTTGGAGTATGGAAATTAGGATTCCCAACGAATATAGATATGGTCCTGTAGTCACGGGAACTGCCGTCGTTTACAGAGATGAGCACAGGATGTTCTTTGTTTCTAGCAGAGTCAGGAAAGTCCCTGATAGTGAAGATTTCTCCGGTAGTTTCATTGATGACAAAGTATTCGCTTCCAAATTCGACCTTGAAGGAAAACGCATTGTCCACGTCCGGATCAGCAACGTCCACTGCTACCACCGAGGTGCCAACTGGGGACGACTGTGGGACAAATGGAATATTTTTGTCACTAATACTATAAAAATAAAGGAAGTACGCAAAAAGAAGATAACATTTGTTTCACAGAATGCAAGTTAAAACTTGCATTCTGTGGAAATGTCGTAAGCAAACATCTGGGCTGTTGTCATTTGGCACCGCCATGTGACCTCAATACGACCTTCCCAAACATAACTTACCATTTACATCCACGGGGGAATTCATGTAAAGTGCCAAGGACACAAAGTCGGACACAGCACTGCCGGGAATCGAATTTGTAACATGTCGACCCGGACTCCGATAGCCTAACCGTTAGTCCATTGTGATAACAGTGACTGACATTTCATCAAGCTGAGAGAGCTTTATAAAAATATTTTGGAAATGTTTGGGAAATATAGATGATTCTTATACCAATGCTTTGTTGATATTAGAGAGAAATGTACCTGTGGAATTGTTACCAGATAATCTTGGACAATCAGAGTAGGTGGGTTGTCATTGACGTCTGTTAGGGTGACGTGAATCATGATCGTGCTTGTCTTCGGTGTTGCTCCCTGGTCCACTGCTAGTACAGTAATGTTAAGTCCAGAAGGGTATGTCTCGCGGTCAAGGGGCGCCTTCTTCAAAATCTCCGCGGAAAACACCTCTCGTGTATTGTCGTACAACGTCTTGTCTATCCTAAACAGTTCTGAACAGATGAATTTTGATATCATTATTACCCAAAATCGCAATAGAAGTCATACTGGTTGATAATAAACAATTTGAAGTTAAATGCAGATTACAATACTAATGATAACGTTATATACCAACTAACCATGTTATTGCATTTGAACTTTGCCTAAACGCCTGTATAGGTCGTACTCAACATACAATATAACATAGGTGATTGGGGCTAATGTTGTGTCGTGTGGTTTAGATCTAGAGAGACTGAATATACGAGTAAAAACGTATTTTTCACATGGGGCAGCAAATGTTTGCTCCCGCCATCTTACCTGAAATGTCATCGTCGCCTGAAAGCACAAACTTGACTTGTCCTTCATCCTCGGTATCGTTATCAGTTGCTTGAACTATAATAGGATTCCAGGTCTGACTCAACTGATTTCCATTGTCTTCTCGGATCGGAGGGAGAGATGGGACAAGAAGGATCTCTGGTGCGAAAAGGTTGCTACTGGCAACATCGATCACAACCTGTTGTGACATAAGAAAAGGCTCACGGTGGGAAAATTGGGCTTTAAATGTCCCAGACCTTATTCAGATCCCAAATCATGTTCGATTTTGTTCTACCTGGCACAATTGACGTCAATTGAAGGCGGATAAAATTCGGGATAGAGACTTAAAGGCTGTAAGTATGATGGCTCTTTGTTTTCTTCTTGAATGCACTTGTCTTGGGTCATACCAGACTCAGCAGACAAAGCTAGCTACTAACTGCATTTAAAGATTCAATATATGTAAGAACTACAATATTACATTAAGATGTTATTACTTGCAATGATAACATAAGTTGCAAAGAATGCGACGTACCGTTGTCGTGCTGCTAAGTGGTGGGCTTCCCATGTCTGTTGCGGTGACGATCAGGTCGTATTGCTGAATATCGTCATTAATGAAGTCAGGTGTGACCCTGATCTCCCCAGTTGAGCTAGTAATGTTGAACAGTGTTTCTACAACTGCCCTTGCAGGCTTTGTGCCATATTGTCCTGATAATGAAAAAAAATCTGTATGTAAGAATTTGTTGAATTGAAAACAGCATGGAACTGGATAGTTAGCAGTCCCAGCCTAGGCTAAAGAATTATTGTAACCCCAACGTAGCATCCAGAGACCATTTGGCATTATCCAAAAAAGACCATACAGCAAACTCAGCCTAGCCTGCAGCGAGTATAAAGCAATTTCAGTCTAGCCTAAAGAGACCAAATGGCATCCCAAACCTAGCCTAAACAGACCAGATAGCAAACCCAGTCTAGCCTTAAGAGACCAAATAGCAACCCCAGCCTAGCTTAAACAGACCAGAAAGCAAACCCAGTCTAGCCTAAAGAGACCAAATAGCAACCCCAGCCTAGCTTAAACAGACCAGATAGCAAACCCAGTCTAGCCTAAAGAGACCAAATAGCAACCCCAGCCTAGCCTAAACAGACCAGATAGCAAACCCAGTCTAGCCTAAAGAGACCAAATCGCAACCCCAACCTAGCCTACGGAGACCAAATCGCAACCGCAGTCTAGCCTAAAGAAATCACATATAGCAACCCAGTCTAGCTTAAGTTATTGTTGAAGGGTGGCTGAGGAATTTTGGGATGTTTTTGAAAAAACCCTGTCTTGTTATCAAACTAAAAAAAATCGCCAAAAATCGATATTTAAAAATATTCGCGTAGACACGCATCATTCTTTAAGTATTACTATCATGTACATTCCTGCAAAGTTATATTGATGAACATCGAAGCACAAGCCAAGGAGAGCGTTCCTTCTAAAAAAGGGGCGTGGCCTTATAAATCTTGATGACGTAATCATGACATCATACTCATTTGCATAAATTATCACCTTGCTATAAGGTACTACCTGAAAAAAAAATCAAGGTTGAGGAAGGTTTAAAAAGCTTAAGAAAGGGTTTTTTCAAAAACATCCCAAAATTCCTCAGCCACCCTTCAACAATACCTTAAAGAGATCATAGAAAAACAAAGGACAGCCTGAAATTGCCTACCTGTTATGCTATAGAGCAGTTGTGCGTTGACTCCAGAATCTCTGTCAGTGGCGCTGACGGTGACCAGAACGTCCGTTGTTAGTACGTCACGATGGGTTGAACCGTTGTAGTCGTCACGGTCAAATATGGGCGGATTATCGTTCACGTCTGTTACATCGATCAACAGTTGGGCACTAGAGGCTTTATTTGGATGACCATTGTCCGTTGCAGTAACGACCAGGTTGTAACTGGATCTTTCTTCAAAATCCAAACGACCAGTTAGTTTGACAACACCAGACCCACCTATGGGTAAAAAGAAGGAAAACTATTTTGGTATTTTCAATTTTTAAGGGCACTTTCAGGTGAACGTTCAGTACATTCAAAACAATAAAATAACATTATATATTGAAATAGCATGACAACCCCTCACAAATAGTACGCTGTAAACAAACACAGGCACGTAAATGTTTGTAAACAATGTCTTGCTGTACCTTCAATTTCTATGGAGAACAGGTTGCTTCCCACTCCGTGTAATGAGAATTCGATTTGACCATTTTTACCAGAATCGTCGTCAGATGCGATGATTGTGATGTTAAGCTGCAAAAAGACATCAAAAGCGATAAAATCGGTTATTTAATTAGAAACAATCGTTAGATAACAGTCCAAATTTGTAACTAATTTGACGTTCCATGATCAATACAGAATTGGCAGCAAAAAAATCAACTTCAATGTGCTAAAGGTGATAAACACAATCATCAGTGTAACTAATTTGTAACTGCTGTTTACCTGAGTGAGAATGGCGTCTTCTGGGAGGACTGTATGGTAGACCTGATTAGCAAATGCTGGTGCATTGTCGTTGATGTCCAGAACACTTACGTGCACAGTACAAGTTCCTCTCAATGTAGGGACTCCCATATCTTCCGCCTAAATAGAAGTGTAACAAATATTATTCCTGTAAAGTGGCTATAATGACGATCAGCAAATACATTATACTGAATTTCTAGTAGTCACAAGCATTTCAAACAACTTGAAGGAAGACAGGGCTTCAGGGATCACATTGCTTATAAAATCATTAATTTGGTAGTCGTATTAAAGATTGGTGTTAAACACTTTAGACTATTGAAACGATTTTGGGCCTAACTTACAAGTATTGTCAAGTCATAGCTATCCGTAGGCTCTCTGTCTAAGGATGTCGCTACTGTGATCATTCCGTTGGCGTCAATCCTGAAAGGGCTTCCTGAAAGCAAATAAAACAGGCCCGTAAACTTCTGAATTAGTCATATACTATACTGTAATTAACAAGAAATGTAGTCAACATTATCAGAATAACTTGCTTTTACGTACCGCTTGTATAGATGGTGTAGCTGAGGTCAGCATTAGACCCAGTATCCCTGTCCACTGCCTGAACTCTCCCCACCTCAACTCCGGCAATGCCCTCTGGAACTTCGAAACTGTAGCTGCTGCTTTCAAATGTTGGGCTCTCATCATTTGTATCATTGACGTAGACCAGAACCTGTTGAAAATCGTGTTCAATATGGTTGAAGCAACTGTTATACAATCCATGTATTAACCAATTCAAATACCACCTGATTGAGATTTTGTAAAACATGAAGTCTTTTGCCAGCATTTCGAGTAATGCAATTTATAAATTCTGAATAGAATCTTACCGAAGTGTAGTCAAAGCTTTTATCCGGACACGCGATCTCGACGACAACAGCAAACGCGTAGCTTGCTTTAATCTCTCTGTCAAACCAGGTGCCTCTTGTGCTGATCTCTCCCTGAAAAAGAGAAAAGACCGCTTACCGGAATAAAGATGCGATCCAGAATTTGCTGCCGTCCCACCATAAAGTAGATGATTCTTGTATTCGAGCTTTTATCAATAATAAGCAACTTAAAATCATGAATGCAGTGCCCGGGGAAAAAAGGGCCTCCTGGTGCAGGCAGGTTTTTGGTAGATACTTGATGAAAATGACCTCAGGTGACCCAGTATGAAACACGCGTTCGTTTTGATTACGTCAGATAGAACATAATCGAACGTGATTCTTGCTCGAAAAAAGTCAGGGACTTCTTGGCCCAATTTGACCATCGTGTTAGCTAATGATGTACACAGCGGTGGCATAGTTTCTTTGAGTAAGCTCCTAAAGTTAAATAAGACATGATGAGTTTGAAGATCAGTTAGTTGAATTTTATTTCTAAGACATAATCAAAAGTAACAGATGAGTTTTGACTAACCGTTGTCTCGTTTACAGCGAACTCATCCGAACTGGCCGCCATCTTGTACCTAAGTTCGCAGTAACCCGGGGCTGGCGTACTTCCATATTGAACTGTGGCATCAAGATGTGTAACCACTTGCTCATTGTTATTGTTCTCCTCTACATAACCATTAAATTCCATCCCATCAAATGACACGCGAGGAGTAGAAGTGTCAGTAAGTGTGCTGATTTTGATAGTCAGCAAAACTGTTGAGTTCATGGGTGGATTTCCTTTGTCTGTAGCGGCTACCGTGAGGTTATATGTGGCATCAGTACTTCCTGGATTGCCTACAAGCCGGATGATGCCGTTTGATGGATTTATATCAAACAACATTGAACTGACTTGTACGAAGCTGTAGGATACCTCAGCATTGATGCCACTATCCCTATCTGTTGCGTCAACGGCTGTTACTATGGCGGGAAAGGTAACGTAGAGTAGGTTCACTTCATAGCTGTCCATGCGGAAAGAAGGAGCGTTGTCGTTTATGTCCATGAGACTCACTTGCACCTTAACAGTTGAAGAGAACGTACCATCGGACGCTTGCACCGTGAAACTGGATAGCTTTGAGTGTGTCGCATTGTCAAAGTCAAGAACAGATACGATTGTTAGCGTTCCAGTTGTATCGCTGATGGCAAAATGTTCCACAGATTCTGTAAACGTGTACTTGATCTGAGCGTTTGCACTCATGTCCAGATCTTTTGCCGTGATGTTTCCTATCACCGTTCCTGCCTCAGTCTCTTCTTGCACTGTCAGGAAGTAGGATGATTCCGAAAAGGTTGGTATGTTATCATTCACGTCTTCGACCGTAATATGTAAGAAGAAATCACTGGTCACCCAAGGAGGGTTGCTGCCGTCACTAGCCGAAATCTCCAGCTGGTAAAAGTCCTTGTTTTCTCTATCGAGTTCACCAGCGATTTTGACCTCTCCTGTTCTTGGGTTGACAGAGAATCTGCCCTCTGCACCGGAACGTATTTCGTAGAAGACACGTCCGTTTGTCCCCTCATCTGGGTCTACAGCTTCAACATTGGCAACAACAGAGTCAACAGTTTCATTTTCATACAGGGGCAGTCGAAGTGGTGAATTTCCCATGAACGTGGGCCGGTTATCATTGATATCCAGAACTCTGATAGTCACGTTCGTTCGAGATTCCTTTCTCAAGCTGTCAATAGAAGGATTATCGCGAGCGACAACTGTCAGATGGTAGACGGACGTGTTTTCTCGATCTAAGCTGTCAATGGTTGTGATTTCACCGGAATTTTCATCGATGAAAAAAGCGTCTGGGCAACAGTCCAGCGCGTACTTTATTTGACTATTCCTACCGAGATCCTCGTCGACTGCTGATATGCCAGGGCCGTTCTGTAGGATGCATTGGAGTACAAATTGTATAAAATTTAAACTTATTGACTTTTGCTTTGAAATTCGTAAAATGTGTTGAATTGAATAGATTGTACACTCTCCTAGAGAAGACACAGCATTACATAAAATAACTACTGTGCAAAGTGGTATCAAATTAAGGAGGCATACAGTATATTCCATGGCAAAGTAAAGCGCCACTATATACAATTATGATACATATCAAACGTACAATTGTGACAGCTTGTCCTCTGCCGGCGTCCTCTGGTATCCGTCCGCTGTAGGCCACTGCTAGGAAGACTGGAGCGTTGTCATTCTCGTCCTCAACTCGCACAGTTATTTCAATGGAGGCCTAGTAGATTTATTGACCAAATACACAAGTCAATGTTTTATAACCACACTACAATGCATACAAAATTTGCAATTCCTATATTTAATGAAACAAAAACACAAATATAATGGACAAGAACGCATCATGGCATTTTTAACCATCATAGACTAAAAGAAAGGTTGATGAGTCTCTGTGAGGTTTAATCGAAAGAAAATATGGACTCATCGCTGTAATAATGTAATTTAGACTGCTCGTACAATCATCTTGAATGCAAATTGATCACGATTACAGTGCAGGTTCATGCTTACCGACGCATAACATCCACCGAGATCTGATGCAGAGACGGTTAGTTCGTAAAACTCTTCCCGTTCCCGATCAAGAACCTCTGCTGTGGTAACTTCCCCCTATAGTGCACAAACAAATAATTCAAAGCAAGGAGCATTTTATTTATGTGCGAGTGATGCAAAGTCGGGAATAGGATTAAGTCTATTATTAGTCACATACTTTTGAAATTGAAAACGTCTTAATCATACCTGTTTGATTACCATTAATTGCTATCAACATTTCAAGGCCATGCTAAAGGCTAATAGTATGTTAATAAGAAGTTGAAGCCGTATGGAAGCAAGATGACAATCCTACCGAAGTTGGGTTTAGTGTAAAACTCTTCGCTGTGTGACTGAAGCTGTAGATGATGTTGTCATCGTCAAAGGGCCGTTGGTCGCGGAGGTTGATGACAGCAGTGCCGACTGGTTCTTCCTCCAGAACTGATACTTCAATTGTGCTATTAGGGAGCAGTACGTTTTATTACGACATGTTAGGTGCATTGCAAAATATCTAATTGTGAAAGCGACTAATTATAACGGCTAGCTTTTTTTGCGTCAGGTTCTAAGCTTTCTGCTTGTTCAAAACATTGTACCTAACTCATTTCAAAATTGCACTCCAGCTACCAGATGTTTTCTGTTCTAAGCGTGTTGGGCCCTTTTCTTTGACTTGAGAGATCAGTTGGTAACCGAAAGAAGCTGATTTGAAAATATTGTTAGAAGGAAGAAAAGAAAGGCCGCAGTATTTCCTTTCAATGTATAGACAGGGACAAGACGTACCTGACGCTTGTGTTTACTCCTCCAGGGTCCAGAAATGTGAACGACAGTGTTGTTGTTGTGTTGTGTACTCGGTCAGTTGCCATAACGACGACTTGCACTTCCTCATCCAACAGAAGTCCAGACTGCCTCAGTAACGTTTGCGTTAGCTCACGTCTTGTTGTCACGACGCCATCACTGTCGACTTCAAAATATTCCGATGCCGTGAGGAACGGAATTTTGTACGTTATGTCTGCATTTGTTCCCGTATCAGCATCTTGGGCTGAAGCCATGGCAAGAATTGTCTTTACGGGCGTTTGATCCCGAATATACAGTGTCTTCGTGAGATCTGTTCCGAACACTGGAGGGTTGTCGTTCACATCGACCACCAAGATTTCGACTGGAATGCTGCCACAGTCCTCATGAACGATGAAGCCATTGTTGTAAACCGACCTGGTCCAACTCACAACGAATCTGACACTTGGGGTTGTTTCTCTGTCTATGGGAGAGATGATGATCAGGTTGCATGACGAAGTGGTAGACGAGTTTGCCACTACGTACGATGAAACATTGTAAGCATCATCAATGAAGCAGGTGGCCTCCACATAGAGGATGGAACAGCTCTGACAGGTGGTAGATTTAGGAATCAATACGTTGTAAGTTGTTCCGCTGATTGCTTCTTCCATCACGCTGAACTGCTGAAAATTAGTTCCGCAGGTTTGACGCAGATTTGTTGGTGTTGCCGTTACTGCGGCGAAAAAAAGTGGATATTTATGCCGTCAAATGTTGACTAGGATTAACACAAATAGAGTATGCAGCTGCAAAACCTCCAGTGGTATAATATAGATTATGATGGTTCTTTATCTTCCGAGAATCTGGTGTGAATATTTACAGATACATTGTTGAAACTGTGGAGAACAACAAACTACTGTGCATTTTTATTATAGCACAGGTATAAAGACTAACCATACAAAATTTACTTTTATAAGCTTAATATTTGTTCCAACACAATTACTTATCAAATTAAAGTTGTATCTTTGTCATTATCCCTTGGCTTATGTATTTTTGCTTAAAAAATGATCCTAAGATTTGTAGCAAGAGGTTTGACTGTGTAATGGAATATTTTCTGTTCAAAGCCTACTGGTTGACACTTACTTGCCCTTTGCGTCTTTGTGATTGTCACGCTGCTAAGTCCACCACTGACAGTTATGACACTGATCGTGTAGAGGGTTGCTGGCGTCAGACCAGTAAAGGTGTACTCCAGTGGGTCTGCATCACTCACACTCACATATGTGATATCGGCATCGGCAGGAGAAATGCTAATTCTGTAGCTGTCCTTCGTACCAGCTGCAGATACCCATGTAATGGTCATGTTGTTTTCTGTTACTTCAACGATGCTTACGTTTCTTGCTGGGGCTGTACCTGTAGATGCCAAACCATTAGTGATGTAGACAAAAAAGTCTTCATGAACAGAAATCGTCCAAATATGATATTGATATTGAATCTATTTCAAAGCAACATTGATGCAGTTAAAGCACATGGTACTCACTTGTCCTCTCTGTCCTTATCCTTGGCACACTGCTATCACCACCACTGATAGTTGTGACAATGATAGTGTACAGGGTTCCTGCCGTCAGACCAGTAAAGGTGTGAAACAGTGGGTCTGTATCATTCACGCTTACAGTAGGGTTTTCACCATCAGGAGGAGAGATGCTGATGTTGTAGCTGTCTTTAGCACCATCTGCAGCCGTCCAGGTAACCCTGAAGCTGTTTTCGGTCCAACTAAAAGCGTAGACGGAACGTGTCGTGGCTACATCTACAGGTGAGCAGTAAAGAAAATCAGAAGATCAGTATGATTTAAGAGTAAAGTAATTTTTTCATATTCTCTGCAAAGCTCCCAATGGAATGTGTATGGTTCGGACTGATGATTTACGAGGCCGGGGGTACAGAGGTAACCTAAGATGTCGTTTTCATTGTTGGATGGAGGCAATCAAGCTTTACTCATCATCATGTCCGTTGATCGAGTATTAAACTTTAGATGAAGGGTTTATGTAATAGATAGGACCCGGGAACTGTATGACTATGTGGTTTTAGCACTGCTCCGCCCACACGAGGAGTTTGTTGGCTCCCGAGGGCGAAGCCCGAGGGATGCCAACAAACTCTCGAGGGTGGACGGAGCAGTGCTAAAACCACATAGTTATACAGTTCCCGGGTCCTATCTATTTTAGAACCCGACTGTCTTTCCGAAGCATATAATACAAATATATATATCAAACGTTTTTGTTGATGTGAAGGTGTTTGTAGCAAAAAGCCAAAGGAAGGAAGTTAAAAAGTAGAAGCTTCTATGGCCAGACCATGACGAATCTTCTAGCACCTCTGACCTTAGTGGGACCAATGTAAGTGTTGCTGCATAATTAAAAGAAAACAATCCAGCCTGTTTCTGTCATTCAAATTGCTGGCGCCAAAATTGAATCAGAAAAACTGACACCTTCTAGGGCAGGTTGTCTGGGTCAGGCCCTGGTGGAGAAGTATCATGTGATGATTTTATCCAATCTGGTTGCTAAAATTTTACCTCTGGCTCTTTCAGTGTGCGTTTTGTGCTCTCTCGGTCAGGATTTCACTTGGCAGGCTCCTAAAGCCGAGATGGCCTCTTTCAGTTTCAACATGTTTGGGAGTCAGTTCTTACAGTTCTTTCCGGCCCCCGATCATCACGACAGTCCAGTCACCTACCATCACAGCAGTCAAGTCCGGGACTAAAGTTGGCAACCCCGGCGACTCGATAAATCATGCGAATGGACTGAAAATCATCCTAGACCTGTGGCTGTATCATCTCTTTGTGACAATTTCCTTGTACTAAGTTGTAGCATAAGAGTGCCAGACTGTAAAATCCAGCTTCAAGTGAGTTCGACCCGTCTTGATCTAAACCGTAAGTTTGATTCTGTTGTTCATTGTGCAGATGTCAAGATCAAACTGATTTTGTTAACCCCCAGATTCTTTCACTATATTTGCCATGAGTTTGTTGAAACTTCAGATTGTAATTTGTAGACTGTTTTTGAAAATGACTGCCATTTTCCTTCAGTTTATTTGCCATGACTTTGTCGAAAGTTAAGATGTTGTAGACTGTTTTAGAACTGGAAATGATCAATAAGTATGAGAAATTCCTTGTTTTTCCCTTCTTTCATGTAGTCACGGTGTTTCGGAAATTGTTGTTGTTTGAAGTTGGATAAACTGGTATATGGACAAGGCTGCCTTGTAATCCCTTTGGTTTCCTTCTGAAAGGTGGTGTCTCTGTGTTAGTCTGATTGACAGGTTGGTTAGTGCATGGGCGTCTCCTTGATAGTCTGATTGACAGGTTAGTTAGTACACCCCTGGCACTTGGGGGACCCTACTATGTGGATTTAGTCACAAGAAATCCCTGCTCCTGATTGGCTGAGGGAAGACGGTCGGGTTCTAAGACTAGTTTTTCGTCGGTATTTATTGTGACATAACGCCTGCCCAGTGACCTATAAGTAGCAAATAAGCTGTCAAGTGGATAACGTGATATACAGAAGTAACGCCCCCCAGATAGTAAGATAAAAATGAGCTTACTCGTGCGTAGAGAGTTATGAAGTGGTTCGCTTTCTACACCGTGATTGTCCCCGTACACCCTGACAGTGTACAAGGTTCCTGCCGTTAGGTTTCTGATGGTGTGCATATTGTCGGTTATTGAAGCCACGGAGTCAATCTCCGAACCCCCAGGCGTCTGAAAGGTCACTCTGTAGGTATCAGCAGAACTTGAGGCATTCCACGATACCCCAAGACTGTCCGTGTCCACTGTCATGAACTGAAGATTTGTAGGAGCCTCTGGTTCTGCACACAGGTGAAAGCGCAAGTGACAATAAGCTTATTATTCGGTGAGAATTAACGTATCTATGTTTGTCATCGTATGGCGTTTATTCTTAATTATAAGGTATGGTTATAAATTCATCAAATTTACGTTCCTCATAATGGCATTTCTCTTATTGTCACGATGATGATATGTCCCTATTTTATCTGAAACATCATCATTACATTGAAAACAATAAATGATTAGGAAGATGACAGTCTTGTTGTGCACTGTTCTGGCCATGGCCTTAATCTATCTACTTTCTTACTCGTTCTCTGGTCTCCCTGAAGCGGCAGGCTTTCCGAACCGTTCTTGATCCCGTATACCTTGACAGTGTACAGGGTTCCTGGAGACAGACATTCGATGGTGTGTGTGGTGTTTGAGGTCGAGCTGATTGACACAATCTCATCTCCTCCAGACGTCTTGTTGATGTATGTCACTCTGTATGTATCAGCAAAGCTAGAGGCAGTCCAGGACACCTGTAGACTGGCTGTCTCCACTCTGATAAACTGGAGGTTTGTGGGAGCCGCGAGGTCTAGGGGATGAGAAGGTTCTTTATTACCTTGAATCAAGTACGGGACAGTTTGCCATGTAAAAGTAACGTTAGTAGTCGTGTAGCACTAATCATTGCTCCTGCAGACTAAAGTCAAGGGCGACATTGAACCCCTTCCCGTTTGGCTTTGGTACTGCAGCAGAATTTCAGTTTTTTTAAATCTTTTTTTATCTGGATATGGTAGTCAGGCAGTTTAAGGCCTGTGACAATTTCTGTCGAACATGAATTTCGAACGGTCCCCCGGGGTGTGGTATGGCGCGAAAACGTCGTGGCATTCAAACATCAGCTGGGGAAGAGCAATCAATTAAAAAATCGTTATTTCCAACCTAAAATCATTGTAGAGCTAGTGGGATTGCAGATATATTCAAAAAGTACACTATCACACTAGCTAGAACTGTCTGCAAAGTAGGGTACTGATACGACCACGCGTATAACAATTAAACTTCTGTCTTACCATCAATTATGTAACGCTCAAGTCTCATAGGCCTTAAATCTCCGTAGTTCGCGTAAGACTGTGTTTCGTCGGCTGCTACCTACTTCACGATAACAGTTTTGTCGCGACATTTGTACCGATTCAACTTTATTTAGCCTTAGTCCTTTTTTGCGACTTCCTTGATTTTGTCCGCTGTATTGCTTATTGTACAAAAAGTGCTCAAAAATTGTCGGAAAAGTCTGTTTTTGACCCAAATTCAAGCCTTACAGTGGTATGCAGTCAAGAGGCCCGGGCATTTTAGATATCACAGAGATACTATCTATTACTCCGGAAAAAGTCACTATGTCAAACAGTCGTTTCATAGTGGGTACAAGCACTTTAAATAACATAAACAATTTTTCACCAAAAAGTGAGTTTTTCACCTTAAATATAAGGGATTGAAAATGTTATTGTTTTGATATTATGAAGACGTCTTATTTACATCACCTGGCCAAAATTTTGTTGGAAACAGATAGATACATCAAAAGTTACGGTCATATAGCTACTAACCTAGCCAACTACAAGGTGTCACAAGCCTTAAACAGGCTCAGAATGATATTGATTTTTCGGTGGCAGATAGCTGTAGATCAAAATTGTTTAAGTTTGGACCCTAGTAGGTTGATTTGGAGCTGCTATGACGTTTTGTTGTGGAGGATAACTGAGCCAAGGAATAACGCATTTCCAGGTCATTCGTTTGAAAAGTCCGGCGGACTAGCAGCGTGACACAAATGCTCAACGACCTGCAGTGGCCCCTTCTCTCTGAAAGGAGGAGGAACGCCCGCCTCACCTTCTTCTACAAACTTGTTTATAACCACATTAATAAAGACACTTACAGTTTGTTGAAACCAGCCCAGGGGCGCACCCGGGGGAGCCACGACCTCAAGTTTCACACCATCCACGCTAGAACCGACACATATAAACACTCTTTCTTTCCCCGTACCATCCCTCAGTGGAACACCCTGCCTGGCACGGTCGCGACGGCTCCCACCGTTGAGTCGTTCCGTGCCAGGCTGGAGGCCTGCCCGCCTTAGCCCGGGACCTCAACTCCCCCCTACTTTGCCCCTGAAGGGGCTATTTGGGGGTATCATATGTAGATGTAGATGTAGAAATACCAGGGCACGTGAACCTTGCACTTATCCGCATATCTCTCTATCAGCAATTTTGGTATACATCACTTCAAAATACTTTATTTTGCAATTTTTTGTAATTTTCATCAAAAATGTACATGGACAGGAGCCAAAAATGCATCGCAAAATTAAGCATTTTTAAGTAATTAATGCTAAAAGTGTTATTGAAGTCCTATGCGCATATGTCCACGTCACACCTACGCAACATTTTAGGTCATTTAGTCGGAATATCAGTGCAAATGAGACCAAAAATATACATTTTTAGTCAAGACATTACAAAATAAAACTCACTTTTAACGCCTTTATGAAAAGGAATGAATGATCGCCTGGGGCTATGTGCTAACTCTAACTGTCTACCAAATCTTAGCCCAAATAGCCCACGGTCGACAGAGATGAATCCTTTTAAAGCAGGAGAAAATGGCGGAGGCGAATAAGAAAGAAGCATAACCAGAAAGGCCTCATTTCCAAGCAAATACAGCACAATTCAAGCCATCTTCCTTTCCAGGCAAAAATTGACATTTGCATATCAACAAGTTTTAACCCCATACAAGAATGTTACTCCTTCTCAATCTCCAGTGCGAAAACAACCCCTTTGCCAAATTCCGGATAGTTGGGCTTTCATATTATAACAAATGAACCAAAATGGTACGTTTTGGGCCTGAAGATGGCTGAAAATCCCAAATTATTCACTTTGAAGTAATGCATGCTATGATTATCAATGATCTCATATATGCATATGTCCTAAGCACCTTCAATGCCCCAAATCCCATTCTGAAGTAATGTATGGCATAAGTGTAGATGAAGTGCTATATATATCCAAACCATATCTATGCAAAATTTGAAATCAGTGTTTTTTACGGGCCTAGAAGCCGAAAACATCCTTTTTTGGTCTGAAAATGGCAAAAACAGATTGTCAAAATGTTGATAAAAGGCCTGGAGGTATTTGCCCATTCTGTCTCAAATCCAAATTTCAGGTCATTTTGTCCGAAAATGAAAAGAATGAAGATAATGAAATGAAGCCGAAATTTGATCAAAACAATCAAGAACCCAACCATATTTCCTCCGCCAATCATGATCAGTAGGGTGCATTTCATGTGACTAAATTCACATAGTGTGGGAAGGGGGTTGGGGTGTATTAAATAACGAATAAATTGACTAAGTTGGAGACGCCCACCGGGAGGTAACGTTCCATCAACCTGACTGGATAAAATAGTGGGCGTCTCTAACATAGTCAATTTATTCGTTATTTAATACACCCCTACCCCTATCCACACTATCCCTTAGGAGGCAACC
The DNA here is from genome assembly GCA_035149815.1 of Branchiostoma lanceolatum. Taxonomy (NCBI): domain Eukaryota; kingdom Metazoa; phylum Chordata; class Leptocardii; order Amphioxiformes; family Branchiostomatidae; genus Branchiostoma; species Branchiostoma lanceolatum. The sequence goes on from CM068880.1 coordinate 12,909,554, forward strand.
AGGCAGATTGTTTTCTTATAATTACCAGTAACTCATAACACTGGTCCCACCACGGCCAGAGATGCCAGATAATTTGTCATGGTCTGGTCAAGGAGGTTTTACGTTTCAACTTCTTTTCTCTTGCATTTCACATAAGAAACCTTCAAGTCAACAAAAATGCATGTCCTTTTTGATATATGTATTTATATCATTTGCATCGGCATCATTTGAATGGCAGCCGGGTTCTAAAATATATAAGATTATAAAACCCAACAAATCCTCGAGTGGGCGGTGCAGTACCAAATCCATTAAGTCACCTATTTTTCGGGATCTATCTATCATATATTTCAAGCAGATACCTGCGATATGGCATAGATTGTAATATAAAAACAATATAGTTCAATTCAATAGCTACGTGTTTTTTTTTTTTAATCAAATGCCTACGGTATGGATTGAAATATAAAAACGATACATTTCACTCATATTGCGGTGAGTGAAATATAGAAAATAGCGTCAGGAAGTAGCACTTCCAAGGGGATCATCGGCATCCGGAAGACCGCTTATCGTGCATTTTTAACTCCAATCAAACCCTTCCTACCTCCAAAACTATCTAATTTAACACACACTTATCAACATTAACTCTGAAATGCATTTCTTACTAGACTGTGCATTGTATGAAAAAGAACGCCAGTCACTGTTCAAATCAATTCAGCTGGACAAGAGATGTAAGACAATATTTAAGCAGGATACTTTTGGATACTTGATGTAATGCACAAATGTTATTGTAATGGGCGAAGTTTGTAATTATGTCGCCGTGTGCTTTAAAAAGAGAGAAGAAGCCACTAGAGCCTAGATATACAGTAGGATATTTAGTATATTGATGTATTAGACGTTAATTTTGACGTTATTCTTATTATTCTATTCTCAAAATTACCAAATGTATGGCCCCCTGTGGCTTCCAGTGCATTTATCCCCCTGGGGAACGAACATGCAATCAATATTATTATCATTAACGTACGCCTGATCGGAGATAGTCAGTGTGGTCCTCAGCATACTTGTTTAGACTTAGACATAAGGAGCTCCTTTACCTGCTGCTGTTGCGGTCATTGTGGTAGTGGTAGGTGCAGCTGTTGTTTGTGCGTCGATGGTTGCTACAGCAACTATTTGGAGAGACAAAGACAATATAATAGTCGATTGGTATCGACGTGTATATCATACTCTCTATGCTGTTTGTTATAAACAACACCAACCGCGAAATAAAGTAAATGATTGTAGTTGACAGAAAATGCAGAATGTTGCTTCCCATTTTTGACAATGTTGTTGTAGCTTCTGCAATAAATATTGATGACATATTTCTGTTTATAAAGACGTGATTGGTCACTAAGGTATTAATTCCCGTCGCAACGGTAACGTAATCGGGTTATGCGAGGCAGCAATTTTGCTAACGACAAAAGGTTTATGTAAACAAAATAGTGGGAACGGGAAAATATTTTCAAATTAAAATGAAATTAGCGAGTTGAAATATTTTTTTGTTTTGCGTTTATTGGCTGATTTTTCTTCTTTTTTTAATTTCGCTTCCAAATACGATTCTTTAAGGTTATAGTTAGGTATTTTATTCAGGTAAATTCAGCGTTTATTAAGATTGGCTCCAAATGTCAATGAAAATCTCAATTTTTTTTTTTTCGTCGACTAGGAAGAAAACGAAATCTTTTGCTTTGGGGATTTTTGAAATGATTTTTTATTTATTTTAAGTATACTTAATAAAATGAAGAGCATCCCCCTCCACAAAAAAAATAAAAAAAAACTCGGGCAAACCATTAGTCATTTTGAGCCGTCAATGAGGTAAGGTGGATGACTCCTGGAGCCAATCTTAAACGATGCTTGAACGCATGCGTCACACTGCACAGATAGGGGGAGGTAGTGATTGATACTGGCTTAAACAATCCTTGTAATATTCAAGGTCACCAACAATGACGTCAGTAGCTTCTTTGCGTGTTAAATGTCCACAAAGTGCCAAGTGTACCGTCCAGAAAACGGTAACCATTGAAAAAGAAAAAAAAAATGGTTTTCTGTCTGATGGGGAAGAAAGGGCCCGACGGGGACAGTTTATACAGTAGAGACTTGCAATGACCGCAGGTGACCAAAAATCGAACACCCGTTTGGATCGAATTACGTCAGATCGAACATCGTAGATCAATGTTCGAATTTGCCTGGGCATAGGAGGTTGTTTTTTCAAGTCTGAATCTGACCGCCTTGAGCGTATAAGAACCTTGTGCAAGTATCAGTATCAAGTGTTTAACAATATGCACATTAAACTTACCCTAGAGTAAGCAAGGTCATACCATTGCACGCTTATTGCCATAACACCCTATGATATCCTACAGCAAAAGACAGAAGCGACATTCAGCACCGAATAACTAGCTTTTATCACGGGGAAGAGTCTTTGCAAAATCCACGGGGCCACGAAGTACAAATCAAAATAACCTAAGCATTACAATAAACAAAGGTTTGCTGTCCCATGATTGAGGAACATTAGAAAACCCCATGTATTCCCTATTCGATATCTATTTCAAGGTACGAAGTAGATTTGGACTTACTGTCTCATTTATGTCTTGGTATTGTCAATGTTTTCGCTATCTAAAGTATAAAACTAAAATCAACAGATGTGCTGGTATATAGCATTTACCATTAACATTTACCCTTATTTCCATGGCATGTTTGGATTGTATGCCATCCAATTGTTAGTGCTACCCTTTGAAAGGCAGATAAGGTTACAAAGTCATCAGAGTGTTGAAACCAAGTAAGTCAAGTGCTTATTGAGTACGCACGAAAGTATACATTTATGTTGTGCAATCTGTTGGCATATTGAAAATTAATCTGATTAGAAGATCACAGACAGCGACATATCCTATTGCCGTAGGTTTGTTTCATTTACAAACAGGCATCGGCAACCGAGATTGACGTCAATGGTTGCAGATGGATGGACGGAGGTAATTTTTGACTTAGGCATGCTCTGACCAAACATATGAGACGGTCGAGTTCTGCTGCAGCACCATTAAAAGCCGCTAGGGTGCCTATGATTCAATCGTTTCTTAATTGGCAAACACCTAACAGCGTACTCAACATACACCACAAACACAAATACACAAACACACAAACATACACACAGGACACAGGCATATACATACCAAAGACACACACAAAAAACAACATTATACAGAAACACACACGCTCACATACACCCATCACAGACAAATAAACACACACACACAGACACATATACATAGACAGAGACACACAGTCACTCACACATACTAAAAAAAAAACACAAACACACTCACACACATGCACACAAAGACACACACACACATATACATACACACAAACAAACACACACACACACACAGACACATATCACAGACACATAAACACACAAATACACACCACAGACACATTAACACACATACACACATAATCACACACACACACATACACAAACACAGACACATACACACAAGTACACACACACACACTCACAAACACACACACATCAGAGACACATAAACAGATAGACATACACGCAAATATAGATACACACATCACAAACACATAAACAGATAAAGATCTGAGATGTACCCTGGTAAAATAAATAGAATAAATAAATAAAAGATATAGACACTTACACACACGCCACAGACGCACACACATACACACAAACGCACACATCCCAGACATTTTAACACAGACACAAACACTTACAAACACAAACACTCACACATACATGCATGCACACTTACTAACACAAACATACACACACACTCACACACACACACACACAGACACACACACACCACACACACACACACAGACACACACACCACAGACACGCACACTCACAGACAAACACATACTCACAAACACACACACAATAACAACCACACACAAACACCACAGACACACACATCACAGACACATGAATACACACACATGCACAAACATCACAGATATATAAACACAGACACAGTACAGACACACACTCAGAGACACAAGTGCCCAAAAACCTATTACGTTATAAGGTTAAGGAGTTGACGTGGCTTGGCCAGGCTTGACTTGACTTGAATGTGATAACTGATGATTATGAAGGCCCAAAAGTATTTTATTATCCTCATGCTTTTAATGATAAAAGAGAAGTTCTTGACCAAATACTGTTTTATGCCCATACATTGGTACTTGTGTATGATAATCGTATCGCAGTTTGGCAGACAAGTAATTCAAGAAAAGAGAAAAAAAGAATTCATTTTTTAACATGTGTGTTTCTTCTACGACTACTTTATAATTTATGACAGTCACCATTAAAATCAACAGGATTCCAGAGACATGTGGCAAACAATTTGTCATAATTGGTTTATTTCTTTTTGCTTCTCAAGATACCACATTCGTATTGTCGATTTAATTCTATTCGATAAATTCGACGATTTAAGGAAAAATATTACTCTCCCCCACATGGTTCCATGCACCATTGGCATCCATTACAAGATAAATATATTGCTAGCGCTGTTGAGCTGTTGAGCTGCTATACTGACTTGGAATAATACTTAGATTTCAAACGTCATGAATAAATTAGACACTTACCGCACATGAAAACCATCCAGGTGAGATGTACGGAAAACATCTTGACTCACGCTCCTTAGTTTCCCGGTGAGATGCTACGTCCAGAAGCAGAAGGTAGAAACGACTTAAGGAAACAGCGTCATTGGTGGACCGTACATGTATTTGGTCTTTAAGGACCGTTACAAAACCCTGTGTCGTTGCTGTCCAAAATCTATTTCAACTACACGTCCAATTGTGAAGCAAAATTCACCTTACGTTTGCGACGCGAGACATTGATATCGTGATATGCTACGTGTTGACGACTTAGCACACTTACATAGAAACCCGAACTTTGGAGTTGGAGAGGGGAAATGGGCTGATCAGACCACGATGCCCCCTGACGTTAACCTGACGAATGATAGATTTCACACGGCCAGAGGTCAGTAACCAGGCCTTTCTTGTCGACTCAAAGTATCTTGACTTCATTTTCACGAACCATCAAGACTGAATGCTGATCTTGTAAGAATATCTTACGCCTATACAAAAGATTTTACGCACCGCTGACATTTGTTACAAGGTAAATATCTTCGGGTAATTAGAGAACCAAGAAGGCTACGGATATCTCTTCAAGAGCACGTCTCCTTTCTTTGCAAAGAAAAGGAAAAGAAAATGAATACGTTGTGACAACATAAGCAAGCGGCTGCATTCACAAACTCATGTTCTATGCCAATCTACTAAGGACATGATCAGTTCACACACACGCACACGAACACACACGCACATGAACACACACACGAACACACACACGAACACACACACACGAACACAAACACACACACGAACACATACACACACACAGTCACACACACGCACATCGGCACTGAGGAGGTCATTTTCGAGGAGGGATAATTAAGTCGTTTTTAATGCAGGCGTGTAGACATTTACAGTCAGTGTTACACACACACACCACATATAACCACACATAGACATAGTCTACATCGTGCGTGTTATTCACGATCCTATAGCTTGGAGTCAAACAGTTCCAATGTATACCAGTAATACATGTAATCCTAAGGGAAAGTAGAAAAAAATATGGTGTTATTATTTCAAGGATGGAAACTTAAAACCATCAAAACTTACCTTCAAATGATAACCTGATCTGTTGAATGTAATTAAATTCAATTCCGACAAATTCTATACGTTCTATAAGTCTACGACTACTCCGGTTTTATAAAAAAAATAACGGTTCTATATCACCACGCGGTTTTATGTGAATTAACGTTACATGGTTGTCACGTTTCGTTAAATTTGGCCGGGTTTATCCTCCCATTCGGACACTTTTCAAAAGTTTTACAAAAAAATAGCTGTCCACACTAAGGGTCTCAGATTTCTTTATTCTCAGGTGGCATGTAATGATGAGAGTGAGTATATAACTGCATACCAGTGATTTTCAAGCTTCAAAATAGCAACATATCTATTTTGTACATATTTTCAACATAAATGACTTTAGTGTATCTCTGATAACACTCTCTCACTAGGGTGAGGAGGCCCTATGTCATTCAGGCACAAAAAACAATAAAGTTCTTAAAAACGTTAAGACAAGTTTTCAACTCAATATAATGTAGGCATTGTGACATTAAAATCGTGAAACGACACAAAGCCCGTGTAATTGATGGGAATTCATTGTTACATGACAACATGTTATAGTCACGTGAATGCAAACACACAATTGTTCGTACAATGATCTGAATTACATGTAAATTTCGTACGACACACCTTCGACTGTCCTAGTAATTTCCTAATAAACGTTTCTGTCGCAAACCAGTCTTTGACAAGGGCGCAAACATTAACGCCAGCCTTTTTCAAACGTACGACGTACAGTTGGTGTTGTCTATAATCGCGGGATAAAATCGCATGATCACAAAATCGTACGACGCGTTTGATCCTTATCCGACACCTGACACACCCTCACACTGAATGGAACATCCCACCTTTGACCTTTCACCTCTCAGACGGCGACAAACATTGTGCGGCTGTAGGGCGACCCAGTAAGGGACGTAACAAATCATCCGACAGATTTTTGTGGCGTGTACTTCAGAACGAAGAGATTTTCTTCGCCATGACAGAAAAGCCCGTGAAGAAGAAGCCCCGGGGAGGTGTAGCCGGCCTGTCGGCGCTTTGGCAGCAGCGCACCGAGGAACACGCGCACCAACAAGCGGTCAACCCGTTCTCGGAATGGGAGGAGGGACCGACAACGGGCCCAAGACTCCACCGAGGCGACGAAGGATACGGAAGACCCGTCGAAGGCTCTAAAACTGAAGCAAGAGGGAAAGCTGCACACAGTCACATCAGTGGAGAAGTTCTACAAGTCGTTGACGTTATAAACGCCATCGGTTGGAGGGATAGAGACGGGAGAGTGTGTGTGAATTTCGGGACGTTGTTTGAAGTGTATACGAGGATTTCTAACAAGGTGGTCGGAGTGTTGATGCGCGCTAGGAAGTACGGATTGTTGGAGTTTGAGGGAGAGATGTTGTGGCAGGGCCGCGATAACCACGTCATGATCACTGTACTGCGAGATGTCTGACATAGCTGCACCAGGGATGGTCTGGACACAAGCAAACCTTATTTGTAACACTACGGACCGTTATGATATGTGAACATGGCCGGGAGTAACTCTCATAGCTCACAAGGACGCTGGATTTTTGTAGCCGCCTGTGCAGGCATTCCGGCGACGGCGTTATTTTCTTGTGGGACTGCTGATTTTCAGCATATTGGGATGACACAAAAATCAAGGACCTTGCCTGGACCGTTACATTGTGAACATGGCCGGCAGTGACTCTAACAAGGACGCTGGATTGTCGTAGTCTCCTTTCCGGGCTTTCTGGCGGGCGCCGACATTTATTTTCTTTGGGTGCACTGATTCGCCGTTTTCAGCATACCGGGGGACACAAACAGACCTTATTTGTAACTGTCCGGACCGTTATGTGAACATGGCCGACAGTATCTCTCCCAAGGACTCTGGTTTGTTGTAGCCTCTTTTTCAAGCTTTCTGACGACGCCGGTGTTTATTTTTTTTTGGGGAAGCGTATTCGTGATTTTAAAATATCGAGGCAATGTTCTTTGGCTGGAGAAATTATATTCTCTACCAGACGAACTGCGCTACTCTCCAAGCAGAGGGTGGTGGGTGTGATTGTGATTGTGATTGTTAACCTTGCTGTGGACTGACTCTACCGGCAAATTATTTTTTTCTTTGCCGGTTTCTACGATCCATACCCCATTAAGGCCTGGTAGAGGTAAGAGAAATTAGGCATTGAGGATTTCTGCAGCAAAAGAACCTGGCCCGATATGATGAAAATTACGAATAAACACTCCCCCGTAAATAAACGTCGGCGCCCGCCAGAAAGCCTGCAAAGGAGGCTAAAGTTGTCCCGTATTGATTACAAGACTGAAACGCAAGCCGTGATAACGATACTATGTACAAGTATGGAGGGCCAGTCTTACATGTTGCTGCTATATGGCTTACTTAAATGTACTTCAGACTGAACACAGTTCTATTTATTGATCTACTGAAAATATTGAAGTAGGATTACAACTGGTCTCAATATGTGTGCTGTTTTTTTTTAAATTTTTTATATAGGTGATCAGCATCAGTTTAGCAATAGTCCACAGTTTGTTTGTTTTTTAGTTTTCTATGTTAGAATGTAGCAATTATCAATTCATGTTTTGCATTATGCTTCTTATAGACCACGTGTTGTCATCTATGCAGTTAGCCCTTTTGGGCATGAATATGCAATAAAGACTATTATCATTATATCTATCAAGCATGGACAGTGTTTAGCCAGAGATTGCTATCTTAATTAAATTTATGGACATAAAAAAGAATCAAGACAACTAATTCTTTGACGTATATTTTGTTTGTGTTTAATGTAGACAATTATATACACTGGATAGAAACAGTATCCAAACATGGCACAAAATAATATTCAATCATATAGTTTTAAAAAAACAGACATATACATTTCATGATAAAGACATTTCTGTAAACATCAAAATGGCAACAAACACATAACGCTTAAGATCATTAAACTACAAGTTCATCAAACTTATATTATTAACGTTTCAATACTTACGATTATTCTGAGCTACTACTAGCGTAGCAGCGCGTCTCTAGTTTGTAACAGAGCCCGTATGGAAAAGTGAGTCTTCAAGACATATTGATAGATTCCTTCTTTCTTATCTTTAACAATTCACATGTATCTAGTAAGTAGCTGTACATATCTTGTACATTCACGGCAGCATTTGCAGGTAGACTACCGGAAGTTGTAAAGTACTTAGGACGTCCCTCGAGTCATCTTTCCTGAAACAAAAGAGCAATAGAATGAACACTTAAATCATAATCCGTTAATACTTAAATCATAGTCCTTAATAAAAATATAGTTTAAAGGGATAGCATTTGTATGAAGTATTGGTTAACGTTGTATTGTCTAGTTGATCTTTTTGATGATGATTAGAAACTAGTCGACTTACCTAGAAGTATTCCTGTGAAACCTGTGACCACCTCTTGGGCTGATCATACGAGCTGTGGTCGACATTAGGACGAGGTATCCTGAACTGTGTCATAATAGAGAAACAAGTGATATTTCATTATGTAGATATACAGCCATTTTTATTATTGAAAACTACAACACAAACGTTGCTCCAGCCCAATTTGCTATTATAATACCTTTTTCAATGTGAATAAATTCTATCAGTTCATATGATTAAATCAGCACAATATTATGAAGACTAGAACATTACTATTGATAATATGGGAGAAAGCACTATGCTCATAAATTGAGTGAGTATAAATACATTGATTTTTAGTCGTAAGTACTCTACTGCAACAAACGTTTTATTTTAAAGAGGTTAAAGTGCAAACATAGCCAGTTTGTCAACAGCACACATCAAGGAGAAAGAATATAGCACTGATTGATTACTACCAACACAGATGAGCTTCAAAGATAATTCAAACTCACTAACACTTAGATTTGGATTTTTGGTATAACTAGTTCCCTAGTTCTTTCCATTAGTCACTGACGAAAGATAGCGGATGCTGTCTGAAACGTCTGTTTTAAAATTTCATCAAGTTGCTTGTGTAACTTCTTTTCGTAATATAACATATTTTTATGACAAAATTGAGATGAAATTTTCCTTACCTTGCTGGGGAAGTTTGGTTCATTGACGTACAGGGGGTTGTACACATCAGAGTAGTGCTGGAAGGCTGACATGTCAGACATGGGGTAGTTTGCCTCGTGACTGGTGAGAGACTGTCGTGTGTTGTTCTTCCAGAAGGACGTGTTAGCTCTGCTGTAAGCCATCGTATTGACGTTGCTGAAGAAAGTAATAATGTTAGATTTGAATTAGAACTGTAGTTTCGTTGTTTCTCATTGTCGTTTCTCAGTGTATTAGTGCAAGTGAGCTACGGGAAATGGTTTAACGTAACAATGTTTATCTACTTTATTCACATACATTTTGGGAGTAATAGGCAAGAAGCACATGCACATTACTTGTATAGAGCCTTCTACTATATACAGGAAAAGTAAAAATAAAATGTAAACATAAGTATATATACATTACATACAAAATCGATAACAAAGCAGTAAACGTAAACAAGACAAGTTGGTAACAATATTTTCCGCGCTTGTATTGGAAAACATTCAATAGCGTCTAATAAAAAGTGTAAATCTTATGACCATAAAACATGTGTCAAAACTAGTAACGCTTGACCTACAAACTCAAGGAGTCATGACCTTATTATGTGTATTTGATGGGCCCGTTTCAGAATCAAAAATGGCAGTCATTTTTAAAGGCTGGTAGCCACAAAAAAGGACTGAAAATTTCCAAACTCTGCTAGTACTGCATTGTGTAGACCCATTTTCTGTCAATGCGTTGGTAATGTCGGTCATAGCATGACATATTGTGATGATAAACGTACTTACCCTGTCATTACTCCCGAAGTTGCTCTCCTGCTGTAGCAGACGTAAGATGCCAGCGCCATGATGATGATGAGCAGAGCGCCTCCCACCCCGGCTGCTGTCCCGATGACGGCGGTTTGTGGCAGGAACGTCTCACACCTGGACCCGCTGTAGAACCCGGGCGTGTCCGCAACGCAGCTGGGGGCGAGCATAAACAAATGTTCTTTTAAGGTAGCAGAACACAGTTTTCGGCCAATGGGGATTTTTTTAGTTAAGGGCCGCAAAGTGACTAGCTTTGCCGCGGTAAAAATTATAGCGCGGTGCACTTGAGAAATACAAAAAAAGGAATATGTTTGAGTTTAGGGTACAACCTACAAATAATTAAAAAACCAAAAAATCCTGTCGGCGTATCGGCTCCTCACGCCCACTTTGAAACAGCGCTCTGCGAGAGGTCACTGAACTGCACCGACTGACCCCGTGAGGCGGTTACACAAGATGGTGCATTTATACACAAAGCGGAAAAGGTCCACCATCCAAATCCTACAGTCTAAAAGCCGACATATTTCTACACAACACAGCACAGTTCACACATAGATGCCTCTCACATGCAGCTTTCTACCCAGTCTTCAAGAGTTTGGGCCGCACTACTTTCGGTACCCGCGTCATAGACCTGGGGGTCGCGGATTAAAACTGTGTTCTGCTACCTCAATATAAGGTCGTTCACACATTCCGAGTACGCATGTGCAGCGACATGAATTGTGGGTAATATGTCAAAGATTAGTGGCTTTAAGACATCAACAAAACGTGACTGCACATTGTCATGCAAATGGGACAATGGTTGAGACGAGAACTGTTTACAACACAGGGGACTTAAACTTTGACATAATACCGACAGTTACTGTCGCTGCGCATGCGTAATCGAAAGTGTGAACGGCTTTATAATGAGCAACACATAAGAAATCAGTTGGTATGAAAACCACATGTGAATCACAAAACTAACAACAACAAGAAGAATAAAAAACACAAAACAAATGACATGATGAGACAATAGAGATTTGCAATTTGCCAAAATGCCATTTTAAAACACAACAGACCACAAAACTGGCAGACGTTTATAGTTACCGGCATTCTAGCCCTACGTCAGGTATGACGTCACACTGTCCGCCATTTTGGCAATAGTTGTCCGCGCAGACGCATTGAGCAGTCCAAACGCCGCTTGTCTCGGTGGCGTTACAACTCGCGTCTGGTCCACAGCCGGACGGACAGAACTCCTCAACTCCCAGACTGCTGATATCTGTATGGCAGAAAAAAATTATAAAACGACTTTCGTTCACATGTCATGAGTAAAATGTGTTAACCTCCATGAACATAAATCCGCCAGGTTACATAAATCGTTACTTTGAAATTGAAGCAGTTCAGCCCTACCCCCAGGTATGCACAGTTTAGATAATACAGGGGTGCATTATAGTGGGCGACGTTTGGTTAGAGACCTGCTTGGACGTATCTTTTAAAGGGTGACGGAATTATGTATCCTGGTGGAACTTCGTTAGTAGATGTTACTGATTTAGTGCCAGAATCGATGACAAAAAAAAATACAGAAGACAATCATGTAACTAAACACTCGTACTCTTTATATCACAGTCGCAAAGTTACTAGAACCTATGATCTTAGCATATTTGGTCACTGGAAACGGTAAAAATGCATCAATGTACTCTTCAACTTTAAGTTACGTAGGCAGTGCTCGGCACAATATTAACGCTGTCATTATGTATTTGGTATCTATTGGTTTGGGTGTTACTATAACCTTGAAACTCACAGAAAGATCTTAAAGCACTAAACTTGAGGAAAATAATGGATATTCTGACCTTCGTAAGTGAGTCTGGAGGCAGAAAATGAGTTCTGCTCCACCTTGTAGTTGCCGATGGAGAAGCCCTTGCTTTGTGTCCTGTTCTGCGCTACACTCGTGATCTCTTCAGTCGGTGCGGCGGTGTCACTTTCGAAGATGGTAGCAAACTTCACGGTCAAGTTAGTGCCCGGTCTGCAACATAAATGGATGACACCTTTAGCATAATACACACCAAAAACTACGTCTGTTTTGCCCAACTTGCATAATGAAAATACATTAATTGAAGCATCTCTTGGTAGCAACGGATCTGTAATTTCGTGTCCATTTTCATTGAGGTATCCATTCAAATTGAAGACAGGATGTAAAAAACACATCTTTTGGAAACTTCCCTAAGCAAGGAGTAATGCAGAAACATGTAGCTCTAAAAAACTAGAGAAATATCAAGAGATTCCATCCAAGCCTTTTTGAGTTATGCTGTTCAATTACATACGCACATACATACATACATACATACATACACACACACATACACACAAACGCTACCCAAAACATAATTTTTTGGGGAAGATAAAAACGACTATACTTACGGGAATGATAAGACCACAACCACAGAGAAACCAGGTAAGGGCTTGAACACTGACTGGAGCTGCAGAAAGGTACAGTCAATGTTAGAATTTTCATAATTTTGCAAGGGCATGTACATTGAACACATTGGAGTGGACATAGAAGTTTGTATTCATCACTTGATACACTGCTTTGGTTGTATTTGATTATCATGCCATTTCTGTAATCATCCAGAAAGCTGAAGCTGGTGTGTTACGCCTAATGGCGGTTATACCGGCTATATAGATACAGATACAGATACAGATCCACCACATTACAATTCTGACTAGTACTGATGATAAGCCTTCTTTATTCTCCGATGTTACCCTTGACCATCGACGTGCTTGTAGGATGCGTGCCAACAGTACATCAGTCAAGGGTACATGGTAAAATGCACGTATTTTAAGAAGGTAAAGCGGGCACCCTCAATTGAGGTGAAGCATAATGCTTTGTCAAGTAGCTGGTGGTAGTACAATGCGGCTTCGCCAGGGCTCGCGTTTTTGGCCAATCATACCGAGTCACCCATACTCCTCTCGACATGTGTGTTGGGTTCTTTTACGTGCAGTTAGAAAAAAAAACAATAATTTCCACACTTCTTTTTACAACGGATACAAGAAAAAGGTGATAACTTACCGCATCGATGCACTGTTGTTCCAACTCCCTGTATTCAGGCGACTGTGTGTCGTCTAAGGCCGCTGGTCTAGTTCCACTGAGAATGACTTCGAAGGCCAGAATTGTTGTAGGTTTGCCTGTGTGATAAAAAATCAGCTGCATTACCATTCTAACGTATGTATCTGTTTTTCGTACCATTTTTTTTTTCTAAACTGCAATATGAACACAACACAAAGTTAGCAGGACATACAAAGTAAACATTATGATACAACAGCCTATTCCAAATAAAACATCAATCAATTATTCCTTAACTTACCAGGCCTGGCCTCGGCAGCTCTCGTAGTGGCAGCGCTTGTAGTCAGTTGTCTTGTAGTACCTCTTGGTGTTGTCGTTGTTAACGTACTACGTCTTAATTCCGTTGTAGTTACATGAGTTGTTGTTGCTTCAGTACCATTTGCACCAGCTGTTGTTGCGTCAGTGGTAGTTGAACCAGTTGTTGTTGCGTCAGTGGTAGTTGAACCAGTTGCTGTTGCGTCAGTGGAAGTTGCACCAGTCGCTGTTGTGCCAGTGATAGTTGCGCCAGTCGCTGTTGTGCCCGTGGAAGTTGCAACAGTCGTTGTTGTGCCAGTGGTAGTTGCACCAGTCGTTGCTGTGCCAGTGGTAGTTGCACCAATCGTTGCCGTGCCAGTGGTAGTTGCACCAGTCGTTGCCGTGCCAGTAATAGATGCACCAGTCGCTGCTGTGCCAGTGGTAGTTGCACCAGTCGTTGCTGTGCCAGTGGTAGTTGCGCCAGCCGTTGCGGTGCCATTGGTAGTTGCACCAGTCGTTACTGTGCTAGTGGTAGTTGCACCAGTCGTTGCTGTGCCAGTGATATTTGCACCAGTCGTTGCTGTGCCAGTGGTAGTTGCGCCAGTCGTTGCCGTGCCAGTGGTAGTTACACCAGTCGTTACTGTGCCAGTGGTAGTTGCACCAGTCGTTGCTGTGCCAGTGGTAGTTGCGCCAGCCGTTGCCGTGCCAGTGGTAGTTGCACCAGTCGTTACTGTGCCAGTGGTAGTTGCGCCAGCCGTTGCCGTGCCAGTGGTAGTTGCGCCAGCCGATTCCGTGTCAGTGGTAGTTGCACCAGTCGTTACTGTGCCAGTGGTAGTTGCGCCAGTCGTTGCTGTGCCAGTGAGAGTTGCACCAGTCGTTGCTGTGCCAGTGGTAGTTGCACCAGTCGTTGCTGTGCCAGTGGTAGTTGCACCAGTCGTTACTGTGCCAGTGGTAGTTGCACCAGTCGTTGCTGTGCCAGTGGTAGTTGCACCAGTCGTTGCGGTGCCAGTGGTAGTTGCACCAGTTGTTGTTGTGCCAGTGGTAATTACATTAGTCGTTTCTGTGCCAGTGGTAGTTGCACCAGTCGTTGCTGTGCCTCTGGTAGTTGCACCAGTCGTTGCTGTTCCTCTGGTAGTTGCACCAGTCGTTGCTGTGCCAGTGGTAGTTGCACCAGTCGTTGCTGAACCAGTGGTAGTTGCACCAGTCGTTGCTGTGCCAGTGGTAGTTGCACCAGTCGTTGCCGTGCCAGTAATAGATGCACCAGTCGCTGCTGTGCCAGTGGTAGTTGCACCAGTCGTTGCTGTGCCAGTGGTAGTTGCGCCATCCGTTGCGGTGCCATTGGTAGTTGCACCAGTCGTTGCTGTGCCAGTGGTAGTTGCACCAGTCGTTGCTGTTCCTCTGGTAGTTGCACCAGTCGTTGCTGTGCCAGTGGTAGTTGCACCAGTCGTTGCTGTGTCAGTGTTAGTTGCACCAGTCGTTGCGGTGCCAGTGGTAGTTGCATCAGTCGTTGCTGAGCCCGTGGAAGTTGGACCAGTCGTTGTTGTGCCAGTGGTAGTTGCACCAGTCGTTGCTGAGCCAGTGGTAGTTGCACCAGTCGTTGCCGTGCCAGTGGTAGTTACACCAGTCGTTACTGTGCCAGTGGTAGTTGCACCAGTCGTTGCTGTGCCAGTGGTAGTTGCACCAGTCGTTGCTGTGCCAGTGGTAGTTGCACCAGTCGTTGCTGAGCCAGTGGTAGTTGCACCAGTCGTTGCTGTGCCAGTGGTAGTTGCACCAGTCGTTGCTGTGCCAGTGGTAGTTGCACCAGTCGTTGCTGAGCCAGTGGTAGTTGCACCAGTCGTTGCTGTGCCATTGGTAATTGCACCAGTCGTTGCGGTGCCAGTAGTAGTTGCACCAGTCATTTTTGTGCCAGTGGTAGTTGCAGCAGTCGTTGCTGTGCCAGTGGTAGTTGCACCAGTCGTTGCTGTGCCAGTGGTAGTTGCACCAGTCGTTGCTTTGCCAGTAATAGTTGCACCAGTCGTTGCTGTGCCAGTGGTAGTTGCGCCAGCAGTTGTTGTGCCAGTGATAGTTGCACCAGTCGTTGCTGAGCCAGTGGTAGTTGCAGCAGTCGTTGCTGTGCCAGTGGTAGTTGCACCAGTCATTGCTGTGTCAGTGGTAGTTGCACCAGTCGTTGCTGTGCCAGTGGTAGTTGCACCAGTCGTTGCTGTGTCAGTGGTAGTTGCACCAGTCGTTGCTGTGCCAGTGGTAGTTGCACCAGTCGTTGCTGAGCCAGTGGTAGTTGCACCAGTCGTTGCTGTGCCAGTGGTAGTTGAACCAGTCGTTGCTGTTCCTCTGGTAGTTGCACCAGCCGTTGCGCTACCAGTGGTAGTTGCATCAGTCGTTGCTGTGCCAGTGGTCGTTGCACCAGTCGTTGCTGTGCCAGTGGTAGTTGCACCAGTCGTTGCGGTGCCAGTGGTAGTTGCACCAGTCGTTGTTGTTGTGCCAGTGGTAATTAAATTAGTCGTTGCTGTGCCAGTGATAGTTGCACCAGTCATTGCTGGGCCAGTGGTAGTTGCACCAGTCGTTGCTGTGCCAGTGGTAGTTGCACCAGTCATTGTTGTGCCAGTGGTAGTTGCACCAGTCGTTTTTGTTGTGCCAGTGGTAATTACATTAGTCGTCGCTGTGCCAGTGGTAGTTGCACCAGTCGTTGCTGTGCCAGTGGTAGTTACACGAGTCGTTACTGTGCCAGTGGTAGTTGCACCAGTCGTTGCTGTGCCAGTGGTAGTTGCACCAGTCGTTGCTGTGCCAGTGGTAGTTGCGCCAGTCGTTTCTGTGCCAGTGGTAGTTGCACCAGTCGTTGCTGTGCCAGTGGTAGTTGCACCAGTCGTTGCTGTGCCAGTGATAGTTGCACCAGTCGTTGCTGAGCCAGTGGTAGTTGCACCAGTCGTTGCTGTGCCAGTGGTACTTGCACCAGTCGTTGCTGTGCCAGTGGTAGTTGAACCAGTCGTTGTTGTTGTGCCAGTGGTAATTACATTAGTCGTTACTGTGCCAGTGGTAGTTGCACCAGTCGTTGCTGGGCCAGTGGTAGTTGCACCAGTCGTTGCTGTGCCAGTGGTAGTTGCACCAGTCGTTGCTGTGCCAGTGGTAGTTGCACCAGTCGTTGCTGTGCCAGTGATAGTTGCACCAGTCGTTGCTGAGCCAGTGGTAGTTGCACCAGTCGTTGCTGTGCCAGTGATAGTTGAACCAGTCGTTGTTGTTGTGCCAGTGGTAATTACATTAGTCGTTGCTGTGCCAGTGGTAGTTTCACCAGTCGTTGCTGTGTCAGTGGTAGTTGCACCAGTCGTTGCTGTGCCAGTGGTAGTTGCACCAGTCGTTGCTGTGTCAGTGGTAGTTGCACCAGTCGTTGCTGTGCCAGTGGTAGTTGCACCAGTCGTTGCTGAGCCAGTGGTAGTTGCACCAGTCGTTGCTGTGCCAGTGGTAGTTGAACCAGTCGTTGTTGTTGTGCCAGTGGTAATTACATTAGTCGTTGCTGTGCCAGTGGTAGTTTCACCAGTCGTTGCTGTGTCAGTGGTAGTTGCACCAGTCGTTGCTGTGCCAGTGGTAGTTGCACCAGTCGTTGCTGGGCCAGTGGTAGTTGCACCAGTCGTTGCTGTGCCAGTGGTAGTTGCACCAGTCGTTGTTGTGCCAGTGGTAGTTGCACCAGTCGTTGCTGCGCCAGTGGTAGTTGCACCAGTCGTTGCTGTGCCAGTGGTAGCTACATTAGTCGTTGTTTCGTCAGTGATAGTGGAAACAGTCGTGGGTGCTCCAGTTGTACTCGAACTCGTTACAGTTGGATCAGCTGTAGCTGTGACAGTCGTAGCTGCACTCGAAGTTGCTATGAAGTTTGCTAAGATTAAGATTTTCAGCAATTAATATCGATAGACTACCGATGAGAAGAAGCTTATGATGATTCAATCCGTATTTGTTTGTTTGAACCTTTGTTTATTCATGTTAGGCTCAAATCGGCACGCAGGCTGTTTTTCATTGAGGTCATGAGGGAAGAGCTAAGGGTCAGATACAATATACAGAATCATATCCCTAGGACAGTCTCATTTAACGTTGTAATTCTTGAAGCGTGTTGTACGAATGTTGAATTTATCAATGGCAACTATTGGGTGATTGTGAAAATATAAAAATGCTTATGTTTTTTCTAACATACCTCGATGAATAAGAATGACATAAAATTACTTTGCCTCGATATCCTTCATTAGCCTTCTAGGTAGGGTTAGTTTGTAATCCTCGTCGGCCATATACACGTACATTGCATGTGCAGTGTCAGTAATAACATCAAATGTATTTCGCAATAATATGTACTTGGCAGGTCGTTAAGTATGTATGCCATGATTGCATTTCAGGATAAACGTCAATTTTATATTGGGGTCAATACACAGCACGGCGCTAGGGGGCACACTTACACCACTTTCTCCCTGCCACGAGAGCTATTAACCACTCAGTGTTCGCGACCAAAGCACATACCAAAAATACTACTTCTCAAACAACGAAGTTCCGTTGCAGTACCGCTAGTTTTCTCGACCCCTCCCCACCTACTAAATATCATTACGATCCATATACAGCTTCTCGAGTTATGAAAACAAAGAAAGAAACAGACAGACATACATACACACAATACCCCCTGTAGTACCATAGGAAGCCTCCAGGGGGCAACTCGCAAACTAGATGTTCATTTTACTCATCTACTAAACATTTTGAAGATCGATCAAAATATTATTTTGTTATGCTGTTTACATTCCACCATATCCATATCAAAAATACAACCTTATGGCGGAGGTATTAAGAAGCGATACTGTAGCATATGGGCAACTTCATCACATGAGAGCATATAGGGTTATTTTGTACCTTTCTGGTTGAATAAAAAGATGTATAGGAATAGATTTAGGTAAAACATGAAGAAAGCAGATTTTCATAAACATACCTCATTGAGTCAAGGTGAGACGTTGGCAACAAAGGCAAAATAAACAGTTATAGATTTAATAAAGTGATACTTTTCCCCAGTAGACCAAACAAAACTGTTTTTATGTAAGTTCTTATCACTTAGTTATCATATATATTATCGTATTGCTTGTCTGATGATTATAACACATCATGGGGGAGGGGGGCGACGAGAAGCTACTCGACATTGTAGTCAACGACATGTTAATACGTTAAAATCACTTACCACACATGACCGCTAATGACACGATGCAGACTAAAATAGTCCTCGATTCCATGCTTTAGTGACTTGTAGAACGCTTCATTAACTTTCCAATATGGGTTATGGTGAAGAAGAATTTGCCTTGTCCTAAACTTGTCGTAGTTGCATGCTGGCGACCACTCCCTAACCCACAACGTCTTAGAGATTGTCAAAGAACCTGACTCAGTTACACTGCAACGGTCGGTTGACGTCAAGAAAAGGACCCCACGTAACCCATGAATAAAAGTGCATACCTCTTATTCAGGGCACCTTCTTGATTATGTTGTGACAACATATCACTTTTCGTTACCTTTGTTACGAAAGAAAGGCGCCATGCTTTTGAATAAAACGTCAGTACCCTTGGATGGTTCTCCAATTACCTGGAAATATTTGCCTTGTAACGAGTGCCAACGGTGCGTGAACTCGTTTGTTCTTGCGTACTTTTTTTTCACGCGAAGATTGGAAATAACTTTGCGTTTTGATTGAATTAACGAGCAAGGGCTAACTCCGGAGTAACTAAGCTAGTAACTAAGTGTTCGAATTCTAAAGCCATCGACTTTTTGGATTAAGTTAACGTTTTAGCCATTTGAGCTGCCATTACGGGTACAAAGCTACATGGAGCGATCGGAGAGTTTCTATTGGTTTTGGGTAACAGATAGAAACATTCAATTTTGTAACGGTCCTTGGTGTCAATGTTAACGTTACGTCGTCAGTTTTAACAATTAAGTTACGGATCGTACCAGCAAACAGTCACAAATGAATGTTTTCGATACATCTCACCTTAGCGGTTTTAATTTGCAGTAAATATATATAGTAGAGATCTTCTATAAAACAATTCCGATGTGAATAACATTCAGACGGATCATAAGTGCATACTTTTAAGTTGGAACCCCTGGATATCATTACCGTTTAGTCAATGCCAACGTTACGTGGGCACCTTTTGGGTCGAGTTTGAATTTTGTTTGGAAAGAAAGTGCGATACCAGAATGTCGTTTGTTCAAGTAAATTGGATTAGGTTGAGGATTGGGTTTTCCTTTGATTACCAAATGCCCCAATTTTCCAAAACGGGTACGGTACACTAAACGATGCGTGTTACACTGTTTACGATTTGCTGCTAGCGTTCGGTTGAAGACGACAAAATGTGTTTAGTAATTTCAATTTGATAAATTGAAAAGACGCGGTATTTTTTTGTTGTTGTCTAGACGTCGAATGTAAATATCTGATATTTTATTTAATAAGATTTTCCTTGAATACACCATACAACTTTTTCGACTACTACTGACACAACAACGACTGTTTCAACTATAGCAACAAGGCGGCCGAACTCGAACCCTGTTCGGACTGTTCCACTACGGAGCAGTTCGGGGGACACAATGTCTATTTCAGTACCCAATCATATACAAATGTATGTCGTCTCAGATATACGTATAAGTACAACGTTGTTTTATAGGCCATGATTTAGGTTGTATTACATTCTAAATGTGTCAATCAAATGGTTTGGAAGTTCTCTCCTTCACGAATGCTGCATTAGCCGCGCCAAGTCCTACTAACGCTTTTTTCACGGAGGTGTTCCAAATAGAACAGGGGTTTCTATATGTTCGATACTGTGTTCGATGGCAACGGCCGTTACGTCACAGGTGTTGGATTTCGCGGGAGACAACGAGCTGCTTGCGTGGGATCGAGTTATGACTTATGACTTTTACGGCATTACGCGCTGCTCAAAACAACAGGATTGATCTTTGGAGTAATCAATTATAACTTATTATCGCTTTCTTATCAAAATCTTCCCAGGCTATATTGCATAGATTTTGACTTTTTTTAACTGGGGCGAATTTTTCACAAAATATGCCCCAAAATAGCAGTTTTTGATGTTTTTGGCCAGAGAAACAGTGTAATCATCATTCTAAACAAAATAGCCTCAGACAAAAATAATTTGTATGGGGCTAGCTCTCTTCTTGTTAAATATCATGATGAAAGGTGGTGTTACCGCCTGTGCGCGTAATACCCGTTAAATCACAGATTAAGCAATAGAAAAGCTTAAGTGACCTTTATTCAATGTGCATCAAGTAGTTCTAAAACACCTTTATTCAATGTGTATCAAGTAGTTATAAAACTGTGTGAAGTTTCATCGTGGTGCTACAAGGCTATCGATAGTTACAGGATATGTATTGATACAGTATGTATGGAATAATACTTCCTGGGCCGCCTTAACCCAACAGAGTTTGCGACAGGCCATACCTAACGCGACGTCGCTGTCATAACAATAGTCGTTGACGTTTTTTAGAAATAGATTTCTAGTGAATGTCATTGGGTTTATGAAGTGCCATCTGGTTGTCTAACGTCGCAATTTATACACTTAACTGATTGCTACCAGCATCAGATGTCGACATGTATTTAAAGATTACCATTTTACATCTAGCCATTGGCAGAAATCTTATAGAATTATGTCTTTTTCACAGAATAAACACAAAGCAAAGCAATGAGCTGTATTGTAAAATGGGCATGAGGGCAAGGGAAGAGGAAAACCCTACGCTTAGAAGAACACGTTTCAACGAGACCTATTGAAGTGGCCTTAGGTCATTGACACGGAAACGATATTTGAAAAAATCATCTACCACATGTACAATGAACAGTGAATAACAACATGTAGACAAGCAAAGCCCCGTCAATGTGTGCACACCCACGTTGAAAACGCTTAATTGTTTGTCGTTTAATTTTTCCCGTTTTAACGAAGCAAACAAGTTAATTGGCAGTCCACGAGAATGACTCAGTGCTCGTATTTACACGTGTGTTGGACTGACCGTACCCTAGTTTTCAACAGCTCAAAGAGTGTCAAAGAACATGAGTTTGTTAGGGCAGCCGCTTGTTTATGTTGTCACAACGTATTCGTTTTCTTCGCCTTTCTGCATAAAGAATGGCGACGTGCTCTACAAGAGGTATCGGTACCCTTATTAGTTATCTAATTACCTGGAGATATTTGCCCTGTAACAAATGCCAGCGGTGCGTGAAATCTTTTGTATAGGCGTAAGATATTCTTACAAGATCAGCTTTGATTGTATGTGGTGCGTGGAAATAAAGTCAAGATACTTGGAATCGATAAGAAAGGCTTGGTGTCTGGCCGCTAGACCGTTAACATTTGTCATTCGTCACGTTGACGGCAGGGGGCATCATGATCTAACCCCCCCTCCAACCACCCCCACCAAACTTCCCCAACCTCCACCCACCCACACTTCCTAACTAGAAAGTTCGAGTTTTGATGTGTGTTAAATAGGCTTCAACCATATCAGTACAACACGCCATATAGCTGCAGACTTTGTTGCACAATTTTACGTTTAATTAGTTTAAAAGAATTTTGAACAGCAAAGACATAGGGTTTTGTAACGGTCCCCAATGACCATACACATGTGTCTTGACGTTGTTTCCTTAAGAAGGTTTCCTCCTTCTGCTTCTAGATACCGTACCATCTTAACGGGAAACCAAAGAGCGTGGATCAAGATGTTTTCCGTACATGTCATCCTTGTGATTTTTATGTGCGGTAAGTCTTTCATTCCTACAAAACTTTTGATACCTGTGTTTTCTTCCAACTGTATATAGCAGATTAAACCGTATATTTACCTTGTAATAGATGCCAATGGTGCATGGGACCATATGTGTATGTGTGTGTTGGGGGGGGGGGGCGCTTTTTCCCATCAGGAAAAGCCTGGGATAAAACGAATCAAATCAAATAGTCTAAGGCAAGGGGCTTTCGATATCCGAACGACCTAGCAAACAGTTTGAGCTCCTTCATATCTCACTTTCGCGATTCTCACTTTTCAAGGCACAATTTGATGGTATCCAAGTCTTGTTCCAAAGACACAGTTTTAAGCACTAGATCTACAATCACTATGCAATAGTGACAGTCAAAGAAATGCATCCATTATGGCATACTGTTTATTCGTGTCTCTAGAATCCAGTAGACGTTATGACTATAGTGTCCTGAAATATCAAGGGGATAAATTAGCATAAGAGAACACGTTGGCATCAATTGGGCGTAATTATAACGTTACCAGGTAAGGATCTACAAAAACAAGGCAACAACCAGGAACTGAATACTTGTTTTAAAGTTGCTTTACAGGAATTGATTATGGTCTGAGTGTTATTGAATCTGTTAACTATATTATTCTATAGCATGGTTGTGGAAAACCCTTGCTCAAACAGAAGAATTGATGATTGCGTTAATGTTACTTAAGCCCCTGTCAGACTTGTGCGTATATACAAGCCCGCGTGGGTTGCGTATTAACATGTTTTTGGTTTAGGTTAAGTTTGCAGCCGAAGAAGTTGTTTCTTTGGTTTGATAACTAGACTGCACAACGGTGGGTCAAAGTAGAAAACAACTTCCTTCCCGCAAAATTTACTTAAACCAAAAAAAAAATGTTACTGCGGAACTCATGCGCACTAGATATACACACAAGTGTAACAGGGCCCTAACACGGGAAACAAAGCATGCTTGTGGGAAACCCTTGGTCCAACTGAACTGTATATGTTTAACTTGATACAAAGATTCATTATCACAACCCAACCCCCAAACCATTCTGGTCAGATTCAGAACTTCATTCTTCAGTTTTCTTTTTCTACAGCCCTATCTGCTTCCGAATCATTTGGCCATATGTTACTGTTATACCGTTTCATATAGGATAGGTATAAGGACGTTTAGCTAGTGAAACATATGGTGTTTTATGGTTAATAGCATGAGGAAATAAAATTTAAATAAAACGGCCAATGTTTAACTATTCCATCGAAGTATAGAGAACGTGTTTTGATTATTCAACCGTAAAACAACAACATGTTTTAAACATTTACTATCTAACAACGTTTATATATTAGATTTAGCGGAATTTAAAAAAAAATCTGTTAACGTTACACTTTGCATGTGCCTGACCACACAACGTACAAGCCTGTAAATCAATCCGCCCATCCCCCGCCATGTTGTGTGAAGGTAGGTTGTAAATAAAGAAAAAAATATTCTGCATTATGATATGTCACTGTCCATGTCAGTGATATATCAATCATGATGATAGGTACTAGACCAACAGATTGTACAATTAACGTGGATATTTTCACACGTACTCACAAAAACTTGTTTTACACGGTTTCACATGGCGACACTTTGATGTCTTTGTAACCATATCTGCCATTCAAGCAGTAGTGCTAACAATGGGGTGTCATGCAATACTATACATAGGGAAAGGGAAAAACATTGCCAGTGGTAAAATTACAGTGCATACCGACACATCTGCTGACTTTAGGTTTATGCTTTTCACATCGAAATCACTGACAATACCGATGGTATATTTGATATGGTTGGCCTAAGTGTACCTCTCTCATATCCGGTTTTAAATAGCCATATTGACTGCCAGGAAATTAATATTGAGTAGGAATGGTTTACAGTTTTGTAATGCCCCTCTATAATGAGACAACAAACCTTTGTTGACGGTAAACTAGCGGATTTGTAAAGCTGTGTATTGGTCTTACTTTCTTCTTTTGTTGATTGTGTTTGCGTGCAATCATGACACCTTCACTCGGGAATCGGGTTAAGGTTGTCCTTTATTCGTTCGTTCGCTTGCTCATTAAGACGATTGTAGTGCCTAGTGGCACATATAGCAGTAAGTTTCCGTGTTCTTTCAGTAGCAGGGTAGATTTCTAAATGAAGGGCTAGGGGTTGCTAGCTTCAATAAAACTAATTGTAGCATTTTGATCACGAATAGGATTTCAGATCGGGTTTTGTTAAGACCCCCCGAGGAACTAAACGTTTAATATTTGTGATATAATTTTGAATTTAGATGATATCCGAACAATTGTGAAATGGTTATGAGCCTGTTTCCGTAACTGTATGCACTTGCTTCTTCTTGGTTGATTTTCAAATAAATAGTTTTTAAATCTTGGTACTACGTATGAACATTTTTACATGTACAGCGTTCTTATTAGATCAGCTCAAAGCACTAGCCAATGCAGCCGATGTAAAAGTCAAGGGTGAGGTGCCGCGCCAACTTTGATGTCGTATAACTGCCGAACAATGAGTGCTAGGACCACCAAACTAGGTGACCTTCTCTACAATATAGTTGGCAACAATTTTATTGTGATGTTGTCATTTTTTGTGTTGCAATCGCAACGGGTTTCTGACAGGCATACATAATTTTGTAAATTTGTGAAAAAACACTCGTTCCCATGGCAACACATAAAAATCAATGATACAATCAGTACACAATTTTTGCCAACTATTTTCTAGGGAAATTCACGAAGTTTGGCGGCTCTAGCATGAGCCGGTAGGAGTTATGCGACATCAAAGTTGGCGCGGGCCTTACACAACCCCCACCCCCGTCTAAATTGGGTTAACATCGATTGGCACACACGTTGACACAGTTCATCATATGTATAGGCTTCCAAACCCCAACTCTTACCATTAGACTAATATACTCTTTATCTCTCCAAATAGTTGCTTTAACAACCACAAACGCACAAACAACAACAACTGGTCAAACTACCACTGACGCAACAGCAACTGGTTTAACTACCACTGACGCAACAACAACTGGTCCAACTATCACTGACGCAACAACAACTGGTTTAGCTACCACCGACGCAACAACAACTGGTCCAACTACCACTGACGCAACAACAACTGGTCCAACTACCACTGACACAACAACAACTGGTCCAACTACCACTGACGCAACAACAACTGGTCCAACTACCACTGACGCAACAACAACTGGTTTAACTACCACTGACGCAGCAACAACTGGTTTAACTACCACTGACGCAACAACAACTGGTTTAACTACCACTGACGCAACAACAACTGATCAAACTACCACTGACGCAACAGCAACTCGTTTAACTACCACTGACGAAACAGCAACTGGTTTAACTACCACTGACGCAACAACAACTGGTTTAACTACCACTGACGCAACAACAACTGGTTTAACTACCACTGACGCAACAACAACTGGTTCAACTACCACTGACGCAACAACAACTGGTTCAACTACCACTGACGCAACAACAACTGGTCCAACTACCACTGACGCAACAACTGCAGCTACGACCACCACGATGACAACAACAGCAGCAGGTACAGGCACTTCTTATGTTAAGGTGTTTTCAAGTGTTGTCAAGGACATCTCCGATTAGGGTGTATATAGTTGATGTTAAGTGGGTGTCACGTTATTACAAGGATATTTAGAGGTAAGATGTGTTTTACTTGAAGGTTGAAATGCATAGTAATCTGTTTTGCAACTACAGCGCGTTCTTGGTAGTATAGTAATACTTCCTGTTTTTTCTTTACATATATGTCAGTGTTTGTGTACGTGCGTGGGTGTGTGTGTATGTGTGTGCTGCGTTTTATCAACTTTAAATTTTGAACTGTTTTACCCCTTACACAGTGGTAGTGCTGTCGTTCTCTTTTGTGCAATGGTATTGGTCGTCTATTTTTCTCTGTTCCATGTTAAAAAAAAAAAACAATCTGTGACTTTTTTTTTTCCTTTTCTCTTCAGAAGTCGAGATGCCTTCAAACCTTCGATTAATCTTAAGAGAAACCGACCGCCTCGGTGTGGAATGGACTGCTCCTAGTTCTGCTGATAGCTACAGGGTGACCTACCAGGCATCTGGAGATGCAGAGATCGACTCTGTGGATTCTGCTCCTAACACCACGCACACCATTGGGAATTTGACGGCAGGAACTACATACGCTGTCAGGATCTACAGTATCAATGGCGGTAGGGAAAGCGCTCCACTGGAAGGGCATTTTGGAACAAGTAAGCTCATATTTCTGAGAAGAGTTGAGTTACTGATTTTCTTAAATGAAAATAACAGTGAGTGATGATAATAATGTATACATGAAATCTTTATTGACACAGCAAAAGTAGCGACTCTCGTAAGGTCTTGTACAAATATACATGCAAACAATATGAATACTTCAACATGTTGAGTTTAACATACCACTTACACTACTAGTTATAAGATCTAAACATCCTTTGATACATTTGCCTATTTGTACACAGTAAGGGTTGTTTCCCTGCCAGAATGAATTTGAGTAATTCACGGGCGACCAAATACACGAAGTACTATGTTGCCAATTGTGATCATACTGTTTGTAAAGTTGTTTTTTTAGCTTAACGATCAGCTTTCAAATTAAACTTCTTTTTTCGTGTTAGGCTTATTGCCTACCTAATTCAGTTGCTAGAAAGTAGGCTGTAATTCTTCACATATTCTTGTACTGTCTTTAGGACCTGAGGCTCCAACAAGTCTGCAGGTGGTCTCAGTGGACTCATACCATCTACAAGCGACGTGGAATGCCTCTAGTTCCGCTGATTTCTACCGAGTGACGTACCAGACGTCTGGAGGCCCTGAGACTGACTCTGCGACTTCCATTGCTGGAACAACACACATCATTGGAATTCTATCTCCAGGAATCCTGTACACCGTTAGGGTGTACGGGATTAAGAACGTGGTGGAAGGCCAACCGATACAAGGAGTTCAGAGAACAGGTAATTTCAAGCTCATTTTTATTCACAATGTCTATTTTATAAGGTCTGTTTTTATGCATGGATAATAATTGCAGTGCATAGGGAGAGGACTATTTTCTTTGAAACAAAATATGCATATACATAATGTGATATGAATATTCATATGTGACGGTAACTGATATCATAAAGATTTTATGATCTATGTCCGTACAAGAAGTAAAGGACTTATCAAATGGGTCACTTCGCCCGGATACGTGGACTGATAAATCTTGTTGAAAAATGCATTACTTTGTTTGCGATGTAAGGTGTTATATCGGTTCTACAAATCTCTTTTTCTGAATAACATTGTCTTGAACAGTGCTGTAGCATAATTCTTTGATAAAATGCCATACAACACCCAATGTAAGCGATCCGGCTTTGACTTGACTTACTTGACTTATGTCGAGTGTCGGTCTACCTCCGCCACTCGAACCACTCTGTCAGCCCGAAACGTCTGTCTTCCATTGCTTTCTCCAATGACTCAGAGGGTAGGCCGGTGTTCTTCTGTAGCACATCTATGTAGGTGAGAGGCTTTCTTTTCCCGTGCCGAAGTACCCAGAGCACCAAGCTGGACAAAAAAGGCATGATGATTGCCCATGCCGGGACAGGACCCAAGCTGTTTGTAGCTTATATTATAATAAACATAATGCTAATATTTGGCTTCTCTCATCTGATCTCTTTAGACCCAGAGGCTCCCACAAATATGCAGTTCGGCACAGTGGGTACGGACAGGCTACGAGTATCATGGACTGCCTCAAGCTCTGCTGACGCATACAGAGTGACCTACCAGGCTTCTGGAGGCTCAGAGATCACCTATGGAATACAGGATAGCACGGCTAGCCTTGTTGGTGGTCTGTCTGCAGGCACACTGTACACTATAAGGGTGTACAGTCGCAGAAATGACACGGAAGGGCTGCCACTTGAAGGAGATCAGAGAACGAGTAAGCTCCCTTTTATCTATTAATTGTTGCAAATGCTTTTAATGAAAGGGACTTAGTATGGTTATAAGTCATTTTTGTAAAGATGGCTAGCTACATAAGAAGAGATGTTGTAAAGCCTTCACTGTTAAGCTCTATTAAGCTTATTATCATGATTATAAGCTCTTTAATAAGACATTGTAAATGAATGTTATTTTTACATGAAGATTCAAGAGCGTCACTGTGCATGTGTGTCTGTGCATATAGGGTATGATATACAAAGTTTTGGTATTGTCCTTCTATACAGCCTTGTCTAATTTATGTCGATACCTCTACCGTCTTTAAAAAAAAATGAGTCGATAATTCGGGTCCCCAGAAAGTGTGGAAAGGAACGAAATGGGACGAAAATCCAATGGGGAAAATCCAAGGAACCGACAAAAAATGACCACTATGGCCAGGTTTGACTGTATGTTGTTTTAGTTCGTTCCGTTTCGTTCCATTTCGTTCCATTTCATCCATTTCGCACTTTCTGGGGACCGGATAATACGTAATTGTTTCTCCCTTCAGAGCCAGAGGCTCCCACAAACCTTCAGTTCATCACAGTGGACACGGACAGTCTTCAAGTGACTTGGAATGCTTCTAGTTCTGCCAACACCTACATAGTTTCCTACCAGATGTCTGGGGGTGCTGAGATTGTATCTGTCAACTCGACCTCCAACGCCACTCACACCATTGGCAGTCTGACGCCAGGATCCCTGTACACGGTCAGGGTGATCGGTCTGAAAGATGTTTCGGAAAGCGACTCGCTTCAGGGAAACCAAGGAACAAGTAAGAAAGTTGTTAGTGTTATATAAATATTACTTTATTGCAAGTTCATGCCCGAAAGCCAATTGCAGACAAACAAGTACATGGATATACATGGGAATCGACATAGTTTTCTAGTCTACTGTGAAAGTTCTATGTTAACTAAGGTTGACTATGGTTGGGCTTGACTTCTTTTTTGAAGGCATTGGAAAATGCAGAGACCCACGTTTTGTTTCGTAAGTGGGTTGGTTGATTTTAGTAGTAAGATCGATTAGTCAAATGGTGAAGCTGGGGGAATGAACGGAAGCTGTCTTTGTTCCCCCATTGTCTGTCGGTTTTTTTTTTTTCATGTCACATGTACTTACAATCAGCCTGCGAGCAAGAACTTGCAATTTTATAATAAGATTTATCATATATGAGGATATTGCAATCACCAGAAGAGTGTGCAACGTTGACTGCTTATGATATTGGTTTTTCTATTTGCAACGTACAACACGTAGGTATGTACATTATGACAGTTTTTATGACAAGAAACTCTAGGTTTTGGAAAAGGATACCAATTTCTAACATTCAATTTATTCTGACCTCTTCAGAGCCCGAGGTCCCCACAAATATCCAGTTGAGTGCAGTTGACACAGACAGGCTACAAGTAACGTGGACTGCCTCCAGTTCTGCCGATGCCTACAGAGTGACCTACCAGTCGTCTGCAGGTGCTGAGATTGTGTTAGTAAGCTCGACGCCCAACACCACACTCACCATTGAGGGCCTGCTGGCACTAACATCGTACACTGTGAGAGTGTACGGTATCACCAACGGTGTGGAAAGCGTGCCACTTCAGGGAATGGAGAGAACACGTAAGACTCGTTTTATTTCTAAATATGTGGAGACTCAAAGGACTTCAAGGAAGAGCGACAATAAGCATGCAACGTATATGGAATTGGCATTGAAACGGGTTTATTTGGGGCTGAATGTTGTGTACCAGGAGTCAGCTAAACATGCAGTACATAGTACTTCTCAGTTTCTTTTTTTCTTCAAATGTCATCTCCATCTGTCTTCTCTTGTTTATAGTAGGTTGACAATGTACCTATCAGACTCCGGGCTGACTAAATAGTGGAGCTTTCTTAAGTATGGCAGATCATTGGCCAAAGGTTTCGGTCATTTAGGCGAACAATTTTCCTATCTATCGATCTCGTTGGTCTACAGTACTGATTGAAAGTTGTCTACTTATTCCTGCTTGACACAAGCTGATTCGAATAATTCCGCACCATCAGTACCCGAGGCCCCCACGAACCTCCAGTTCATCACAGTGGGTACAGATAGGCTTGAAGTGACGTGGAGTGGATCTGTTGATGACTACACAGTGATTGCCGAAGGCGCTGGGAATCTTTCTTCAGCCTTAACCTCTAACACCACGCACACCTTTGAGGGTCTGTCGCCAGGAATCTTGTACACTGTCAGAGTGATCGGGATCCAGAACGGCTCACAGAGCTTGCCACTTGACGGGCAGCAGGGAACGAGTAAGTACATTTCTAATCACATACATGTAGTCTCTTACAAAGTACAATGATCAGAAAATGGCAAAAGTTGAGTATATGCTTAGATCGGATTTGAATTAAGAGATGGGTATTGTATCGTACTCATTGCATATATCGGCACAAGTTGGTGATAATAACAGCCTTTTAATTTGCTCCAGACAAAACATAAACCATCTTTTCAATTATAAGCAATGTTGTTCAATATAATGATGATAATTCACATTAGATAGGGACATTATATGTGCACGGTAAATTTCTTTTTCATCTAACATCTATTATCATAATACCGCCACTAATCATAATACCGCCAAATCTAAAAAGCCATGAATTTTAAGAGATCTACTAGTGCAGCAACAGTGATTTCCAAGGTATGCACACTTCAAACATCAAGGTGTTAATTACAAAAGGCCTCAATAACGAGGCATTTGAAGACAACGAGGTCAAATGTTTTCGATCCCTTATCAGGACAGGCGAGCGCGTCGTGGAAAGAACATATCAACACGTCATCGCACGTTGTTCGCTGGATTTGCATCTAATGATAATCGCACGTGCTTTCAGCTCAAGACGATTATTTAAATAACCGCAAAATAAAGTTTCTTTTACTGGCCTTCAACTCGTGTCAAAGTGTGATCTATCGTCAAGAACGGATGTTTACTGGCCGTAACTGCGGTTGACCTGGCGCAAAATAGAACGTCGCCATTTTTATTGTTTTCGCCCGAACTGGCTCCTCCCCCATATTGCGTAACAGGAAAATTCCCGCGAAAATCTCGACGAAACCAATAGTTTGAAGGGGCGGTTGTAATTTCTACAAGGCACTGAAAAATGTTTTGCGTCCATATGCATCACACTATATGCATGATATTCATAGATGAAATTCACCAAGGAACAACAGTTTATAGTACGATTCTGATGAACCCTTCTGTTGTTTGGTCCCAAACCACGGTTCAAACAATGTGCACCCCTCTGCCGAAACTGGGGACACCTCGTCACGTCGATACCATTTGTTAACATCCGTTTTTGTGTGATTCTTTTTATCCCCAGACATCGTTGTATATTTAGGGCACTCACTACCCCGAAAGAAAGGAACAACAGCTGATATATGATGGTGAAAAACGGGGAAATGATTGCCGAGTTTCCTCCTGGCGGTATTATGGAACCCCCTTCCGTGCGCACGCCCGTTCTCGGTGCATTTCCGCAACATCTTACGATAGCGATATTTCGTTTTTTGGAGGTCAATGAGACAAAAAAACATACACAGCATAAGTAGCAAAGGTAAGCTATAACATTGACATGTAACCGGGAAAAATGGTGCGTTGCCCTTTTGCTAAATTAGTATCACTTTAGAAATTGCAGCAAACGTGGCGGTATTATGGTAGTGGATGTTACCCTGCAACGTATTTTCATCTGCCGAGAAATCGGCAATTACCGACCGGGTCAAATCAGGCTGTAAGGTAATGTCATAATGAGTGACGCAAATGTTACAACGGTCCACACAATTTTAAGGATTAACATTTTACGATGAAAATCATGCGAACGTTATTTCTCATAAGATAAAAATAGTTTTATTGTAACTTGTGCTTAATCCTCTCTGCAGAACCCGAGGCCCCTACAAACCTTCAGTTCATCTCAACGAGCACGAGTAGTCTCGTGTTATCATGGACTGCCTCCATTTCTGCTGACACATACAGAGTGACCTACCAGATGCCTGGAGGCACTGAGATCGACTCTTCGCCTTCTATTGCTGGCACGACACACACTATTAGAAGTCTGGCGGTGGGAACTCTGTACATTGTCAGGGTGTATGGTAAAAAACACGACGTGGAAAGCGAACCTCTACAAGAAGATCGTAGAACCAGTAAGCTTTTTTTTATTTACAATGTGGAGAGCTTTTTTTCAATGCAGCGCTGTGTTCGAAATGCTAAAGTAATCATTATACATGTGATTTAAAGATGGGGAGTGAAATACAAGAGAAATAAGTCATTTTGCTTATTCGACGCAGTTTTAATAGTGCATTTATTGATTGTTGTCCCATGACTATAATATGTACATGATTTACTATTCTGTACCTAATGTTAAGCCCCCGTCACAATTAAAAAGATTAAGCTCGGCCGATGTGTCGGCTAGCTCAAAATGGGGTTTTTGGGCAGAAGTATGGCCGAAGTCCTGTCGATTATGCGGGCTTCGGGCAATTTTTCGGAGCTCGGCCGACGTCCGCGTGTCACTGGAAGCTGCGCTTAAATATCGCCCGAGCAACGGCCAACACTTGGTCAATAGTCGGGCGGCAATCCGACGAGTTTAGACCCGATTCTTTGTTGGTCAGAGGTCTACCGAACTCTTCGGCTTCGTGCAAGCCTCGCTCGGGCTTCGTACATGCTATAATCGGACGACCGTCGTCGGTGTTCCAAACGACTTATAACAAATAATGGTAGGGTCACATTTCCAATCCGGCCGGGCAGTCTTTGGGAACGAAAAGTATGATATAAAGGACAACAAAAATACAAATCGTACCTAGAATTATTTAAGAGCGTAGCTTGTTCAAATTTATGGACATACACTTAGATTTTTCGTTTCCGCAAACAGCCCGGCCGGGCCCCGGTTAGGAAATGTGACCCTAGCAATAAGGCGTGCTTCGGGCGAGCGTCGTGCTGGCGACGGCCCGGAACTTGGATGGGCTTCGTCTGAACTCCTTCATGGTGAAACATAAAACGTAACGATAGCTTGCTTTATAACATAAGATGCTTAAGAATGCTATATAATATTTACTTGTCAAAGGATGATGACGCTAGCATGAATGGTGACGCCGGCTTTAGGGTCACATTTCCAAGCCGGGGCCCGGCAGGGTTGTTTTTGAAAACGAAAAATGCACAACTTATGGTTTGTAGTTCTAGTGATTATTTTACATTCTATGTTTTTATTTTTATTTTTTTTATTCCTGCCAACTGCCTGATCGAGCGGGCCCCATTTTGG
The DNA here is from genome assembly GCA_035149815.1 of Branchiostoma lanceolatum. NCBI lineage: Eukaryota > Metazoa > Chordata > Leptocardii > Amphioxiformes > Branchiostomatidae > Branchiostoma > Branchiostoma lanceolatum. The sequence goes on from CM068880.1 coordinate 12,943,422, forward strand.
AAATGTGATTTGAGCATAACGCGGGCTGGTAATATATCACATGAATATCCTCCCGATCTCTTTAGGACCAAAGGCTCCCACAAACCTACAGTTTATTACAGTGGACACAAACAGTCTACAGGTGTCCTGGACTGCCTCTAGTTCCGCTGATACCTACAGAGTGGTCTACCAGACGTCTGGAGGCGCTGAGATTGTGTCAATCAACCCGACGCCAAACACCACGCAAACCATTGATAGTCTGTCGCCAGGAACCCTGTACACTGTCTGGGTGTACGGGATCAAGAACGATTCGGAAAGCCTGCCGCTTCAAGGAGAACAGGGAACAAGTAAGCCTTTTTCTCATCTACAAATATAATACCAGAAACAGAAGATGATCAAAAGACTGAGAGCAGGTCATTCGTTAACAGGGTGATTAGGGCCCTGTCATATTTGTGCGCATATACAAGCCCGCATGAGTTGCGTAATATCATATTTTTAAAGGGTAAGTTTGCAGCCGAACAAGTTTCTTTTGTTTCATAACTAGACTGCTCAACGGTGGGTCAAAGTAGAAAACAACTTCCTACCCGCAAACTTTACTTAAACCAAAAAAAATATGTTACTGCGGAACTCATGCGGTCTTAAATATACACACAAGTGTGACAGGGCACTTACATTTTTGGTTTCCGCGTGTGTTCCGTTCTTGTGTGTTTATAGTACGCTTAAAACAGAGGTTCGGCTACGGCTAGTTTTTTTATGCGTTTCGGGGGCGTTTTGTCAAGCTTTCTGTTTTGTACTATTTCCCTTATGCCGACAGTCGTAATGAACATGGGACAAAATAGGAAGCCCGAAAAACGCATAAAAACACGTCTGATGACATGATATATTGTGTGAGTTACTATAATTTAACATATGTTTACCATATGAACATCAAGTAATGATCTATCATTTACGCGTCTGTTCTTAATAGGACCAGAATCTCCGACGAATCTTCAATTTGTGACTCATGGCCTCGACAGCATTGAAGTATCATGGAATGCATCTGGTTCTGTTGATGCTTACAACGTTACCTATCAGGCGTTTGGAGGCACTGAAAACGTGGATGTCATCCCTGGCGATAGAAGCAAATATGACATCTACCGGCTGGTGCCAGGAACTCTGTACACCGTTAGTGTGTACGGTATCAAAAACAACGTCGCAAGCCTGTCACTTCGAGGGGATCAGAGAACGAGTAAGCTCCTTTAATTCATAAAGCTGTTGGAACTATATGATAAATCTAAAGGTAAAAAGACAATACCAATATCATGTGCGCGTAAACGCAACTAGGCAGTGTCATATTTAGTTTCTCTCCATTTCAATAATGATGCTCATTCACCCCCCATAACTTCAAAACGGTACAATGTATCATCACCAAATTTACAGAGAGTGATGTACATGTACATTTTATAATCACTGTAAATTTGGTACTGTTATGACGTCATATGACGTGGTTATGACGCCATTAATGTCATTTTATTGGCTAAAACCGTCTAAGTAATACCTGACGGTATTTACCTTTCATTTAACAAAAAAGTGTATTTTATCAGTATTGAAGTCTTACAAGAATAATGTTGCCAATGGTAACTACGTTGACGTCAACGTCAAAATGACTTCATAGAATGACGTCATATGCTTTAGCTATCCCTTGGGATCCGCCATCTTGGATAGGCGATCTTGACATTTTTGAAAATACGATTTTTGCTACTTATGACCACAAATCACAATGAAAATAGACTAAAAACGTTAATTTGAATGTGTTTTTTTTTGTTGAAACACAGCAGGTATGGACGAATTTGAAGGGCAAAAAGCCTGTTTATATCTAAAATGATGATGTTTGTTTGTTTGTTTGTTTGTTTATTTTTATTTATCCAGGGGCAACATATCGCCTGTGATGGCGTTTTTCAATGTGCCCTGGGGGGCAAATCCCCACATTCAAACTTACATACATTAGATAACAAAAGTAACACAAACTGTAATTGAATAATAATACAAAGTAAACTTAACTAAATGCTTGGAAATACTAACTTATTACAACTGATTTCAAATAACAAAATGAATAAAACATAAGTATAACAAAATGTAACATAGAAAAACAATGGAATAACGTCAAAAAAGAAAGGACTAGAGCGGAATTTGCATATCAATGTTTGGCAGAAAGGCAGTGGACATCATATAGTTGTTTAAAAAGTGGAAGTGATCTAGCTGATTTGAGATGTTGTGGTAATGTGTTCCAAAGTGCAGCCCCAGAGGACGAAAAGGCTCGTCTTCTGTATTCCAAGTGTGTCATTGGCAACTGAAGGCCACCTTGTGCCCTTAGGCGGGTGTTATGGGTGTGTACATGGGATAATTGGGTGAACATTGCAGTGATGTAGGGAGGAGTCAGACCGTTAAGGGCCTTGTAGACAAGTGTAGCTTTACTCTTCTTGTGAATTTCGGCTACTGGGAGCCATCCTAGTGTGTTGAGAAGGGTTGATGTGGGAGTGTAACGGTCACATCCAAGAATTACCCGACCTGCTCTTTTCTGCAGCTTTTCAAGCTTATCAAGGTATCCCTTCCCTCCCTGGTCCCAAACTGTGCTACAGTAGTTGATGTGGGGTATGAATAACGTTGTGTACATTAACCGAAGAGCCTGACTGCTGACATATGGCTTAACATACTTGATAATGTCAATTACCAGAGCGAGTTTCTTGAAAATGTGTTCAAAGTGATAGCTCCACTTAAGTACGTTGTCAATGGTAACCCCCAGGTATTTAAAAGCGTTTACTTGTTCCAGTCTGGCCCCGTCTAGAGCAATGTTGAGCTTTATATTTCCCACATTCCTTCCATGTGTACCTATGAGCATTGTTTTGCACTTTGTCGGGTTCAAGGAAAGCTTGTTAGCAGCAAACCAATGGGAAAGCCGGGTTGCATCGCTCTGGAGTGTTTTCTCCAGAGTGTGAAAGCTTCGCGCCGCAAAATATAGAATAGTATCATCGGCGCACATGGAAACTTTGCACGACTGGATGCAATTTGGTAGATCGTTTATGTAAACGATAAACAGGAGTGGACCTAAAATAGATCCCTGTGGTACACCGCAGGTGACACAAGTTGAGGAGGATAAAGCTGAGCTTACACCCGTGCGTTGCTGCCTACCAGTCAAGTAAGACTTAAACCAGCCACAAGATGAGTCGTCCACGCCACAGCATTTCAGTTTTAGCAGTAGTATATCGTGATCTAGCGTGTCAAACGCTCTTGACAGATCACAGAAAACTACACCAGTTAGCTCTTTCTTTTGAATGGATTGAGTCCAGTCTTCCACCACAGAGTGTAACGCTGTCTCACATGAGTGTAGTTTTCTAAATCCAGACTGACAGGATGTTAGCAGTCCGTGATGGCTCAAGTATGTGTACAGTTGGTTGTGAACTACTCTCTCAAGAATCTTTGATACCCCCGACAGAAGGGACACAGGACGGTAGTTATTCGGATTTGTTTTGTCCCCCTTTTTGTGTATCGGCGTGATTTTGGATTGTTTCCATTTTTGTGGAAACTCTCCGGTACTCAGTGAAAAGTTAAACAGTTTGGTGAGAGTGGGACCGAGAATACGTGCACCAACTTTTAAGAGCCTATTGTCGATGGTATCTAGTCCAGTTGCTTTATTAGCTTTGAGGCTGGACAGTAGATTTATGACAGACTCCTCAGTGACGGGAGTAAAAGAGAAGATACTGTCAGCGTTGTTGATAAACTGAAAAGGGCTAAAGTGGGGAACGGTATTTGAGATTGACTTGCACAAGTCATCTATGACTTTGTGGAAAAACTTATTGAAGTATTCCGCTATTCCCAACGTGTCAGTAATGTTCTGATCTTCATGCTGAATACAATTGATGGTATTTGGTGTCTTACTTGGAAGTAAGTTGCGGATGGCTTTCCACATTCCAGACTGTCCCTCTTCAGACCCTTGTATAACTGACTGGGATGCATGTTCTTTTTTGGCATTACGACACAGGTAGTTTACCTTGTTCTTTATGCACTTGTATTCTAACATTTCTCTCGGGTTACCTGCTTTCTTAGCCTCTTTGTACAATTGATCCCTGAGCGAAATAAGCTGTCTCAAGTCGTCGGTAAGCCATGGGGCCGGCGTACCTCTGACCTTGAGCTTCTTGGTGGGAGCATGTATGTTGGCTACACCTACGAGCAGGGTTTCCCATGTCTCAAGCTGCTCATCAACGGTTGTAAAATTCTCTATCACGTCCCACGGTACTTGTGCTAAGTCATGAAGATACTTTTCTTCACTAAAGTTTTTGTAGTTCCTCTTGTAAGTAATATTTGGCTGTGTTCGGGGGCTTTTCACAGTGTGGAATGCGAAATTCATTGCGTGGTCGCTGAAACCACCTTCATATGTGCCATGGTTATGCAGGTGTGACTTCTCATTTGTGAGGATTACGTCTATGGAGGTGCTAGTGTTCTGTGTGATTCTAGTCGGTGTGGTTATGATGTTTTCAAGTTGATACAGCATACAGGAAAATCTAAGTTTGCCGATGGGACCTGAGTTGTCAGTAGACAAAGAATCACAGTTTAGATCCCCCATAATTATGACTTCCTTGTGCTCGTCACATACCTTGTCCATGCATTCCTCAAATTTGTTGAAAAACGTGTGGTCATCGGATGGAGGGCGATACATGCTACAGACTAAGATACTCTTGCGGGAGGGTGGCATAATTTCTGCCCATATGGCCTCAAGGCCCGGGACTGAAAAATCCGGGCGGGATTTAAAAGGGATCTTACTTGAAATATACAACGCAACACCCCCTCCATGCCTTGAACCACGGTCATGTCTAAGTACATTATACGAGTTGATTGACAGGAGATTGTCAGTAACCGTTTCGTCTAACATTGTCTCAGTTACAGCAAGAATATCAGCATTAATATTTTCTAAGAACACTTCTACTTGTGGTTTCTTTATCAACAGACACCTAATGTTTTGATGAGCAAATAATAGCCCTTTACAGTTGGATTTAACAGGTGTTGTCCGCCATCTTGGATTTTGACCGATGACGTCATCAAACTAGCATAATTTATGAAAATTTAATTTTAAAAGATACACACGGTTACATAGAATTTATAAGGTAGGAAAGCAAATGTGGTAGAGCAAGAAAGCATTGAAACCTCATTGTTTAAACCGAAATGAGTGAATTTTATAAAATATGCCTGTCAGAAACCCGTTGCCATGGCAACACAAAAAAATGACATACTTATACTATCACTATAAAATTGTTGCCAACTAACCTCTAGGAAAAGTCACCAAGTTTGGTAGTCCTACCACATGTCGTTCAGGCGGTATAGGATGTCAAAGTTGGCGCAAGCACTTTTGACCCCCCCCCCCCCTAGATAGGGTTAAGTATTATGATGTTCTGATATATGTCACTGCTCACCTACAGCTGTAGCCTCGCCCCGACCCATCCCATCGCCTGATAGCGTGACAGAGAATAGCATCGACATCTTCTGGACGGATGCAGATGGTACCAAAGACAGCTACAACATCAGCATCTCTCCTCCTGATGGTGACAACCCTACAGGAAGCGTGGATAATGGATACATTGTAGTGTACACCTTTACTGGTCTCACAGCAGGGACCTTATACACTATCAGTATCACGACTATCAGTGGTGGTGACAGCAGTGTGGCAACGATAAGGCATCAATGGACAAGTAAGTACATTGCACAGTACATTGATTGCATCAACGCTGCATGGAAATGACGACTTTTGTATTTCAATGCCATATCTGAGACAACTTCACAATATCTATTTACTAACATGTGTTTCGTCTTGTCTTAATCTACAGCTGTAGCCCAAGCACGAAACGTAAGCATCGCTGAAGCAACAAAAAGCAATATCACCGTCACCTGGGCAGCTGCAGCTGGTGCGAAGGACAGCTACAGTATCAGTATCACTCCTCCGGATGGTGACAACCCTACTGGAAGTGTAAATGATTCAGACCCACTGGAGTACGCTTTTTCTGGTCTGACGCCGGGAACCTTGTACTCCATCAGTGTCAGAACTTATAGTGGTGGACGGCACAGCGTGTCAAGTACAAAGGCACAAAGAACAAGTAAGTGTGAACCATTGCGCATTGGTCAATGCCACCCTCATTAAATCAGGACCCCTATCGCTCCACGTTACATCGCTCGCGTAAGGGGCCCTGATAACCACCGCCGCCAGACATGGTTCTGGCGACGTCACCACCAAAACAGTTTCAGCCAATCGTAGGGGTCTGCTTCACCTCATCGGAAGCAAACGCACAAAGAACGCTGGGAAGCTATTATCCAATCAGGTTACGTGTTACATCGTTGCTTTGGTTACCCAAAACAAATGACAGCCGATAGTTTTGCTTCAGCTGTGGAAGACTTGTTTGGATTAAAGCGCGGCTTCGTCAGCATCAGCAGTCCACCCTACAGACACTGCTTGATGGCAGGGACGTATTTCTAAGTGTAAGGACAGGCGGAGAGAAGAGCCTCTGTTATATGGGCTTCCCAGCGGCAGCGAAAGCCGAGCAAGCCCACCGACCTTGTCCGCGACTCCCACCTGGAGATGAGTTCGTCAGTCCGCTCATTGCCAAAATAAGGCCAGTTCAATAATTATTAATGAGCATGTGTCGGCGACGTCGCCAGAACAATGTCTGGCGGCGGTGGTTATGAGGACCCCTTTCGCGAGCGATATAACGTGGAGCGATCGGGGTCCTGATTTAATGAGGGTGGTCAATGCATATAAGACATGTTCCTATTAAACAGCTGTATGATTTTAAGAGATCCATCATATAATTTGTGTCAGTTAACAATGGTACTGGCGCAGCACATAATTTGAATATCTAATTTTACTTGACCCCAAGAACTTGCATAGTGAACTAGTAAATATGTTAGTAATAAACCCGGGCGTTCTGATAATATCATAACGTCTGACTAAAAAATTCAGCTACAAATCATGGGGCCAAAAATAGACTAAAGACAGGACAGGAAAAGATACAGACGGGACAGTAATTAAGATATATCACGCTCTTTTGTTCAGTGCCTTTTTATAATTTGACATGACAGCATTTCTTTTTTTTTATTGTTCAGCCTGTGATCATGTTATTGTTTATGCAGAACCAAATCCTCCGGGTGCCATCACGACAAATATAGTCTCAGCAAGCATAGCGACCTGGGAACCTTCTACTGGGGGTGTGGTCTCTGGATATCAAGTCATTTACAGAACAGAGGATGGTAGTCCATATCACATCATGGCATTTGATAACGGAACAAGCAACACAGAATCTTCTCTCGTTGCCCTGACCACTGGTACACTGTATACCCTCGAGGTGTATGCATTTAGTGACTATGGTGGCTACAGGACAGAGAGTGACAGGAAAATCCTTACAGTTGTAGCAAGTGAGTATTTACCTTATGCTGCAACTTGACGCTTGTACAGATAATGAGATGATTTGAAATTTGTATTAACGGGTTAACAGTGGCCCAGGGCTATGAAACGGAGATGGGCACCGCCTCATACACCTTATGGTGTGGGAGGATTTTAACTTAACTTATTAACGTATTTTCAACTAACGTTTCTTCCTTTATTCTTTATCCAAAGTAATTGTATTGAATCGAACAGCCCTGTGTTAACAGTTATAGATTAAGAGGAATATTCGTAACTGTGCTATAACTAAATCTGCAACAAGTTGTTGTTACAGTTGCAATTATTTTCTCTGAATGCTGGCCTGCAAAGTTGTAACAATGTATCTATATTGTTGCCACGAAATCACTGTATCAAACTAAAGATAGTTTTTGTTGACATCTTTGTTGGTAGTCATTGGAGATTTGCTGGTATGACATCGGACAGGCAGATTCTCAAAGGATATAACAACCATCTATATGGACCTAAATGATTCATAGAAGTCTTTGTGTAAATCTACGCCAATATTTGAAGTTCAAAATATCCAATTTCTCCACAGATACGACAGCACCAACTCCTCTGCTGCAAACGTGCACAACTTACGTCCAGCGGTTCAGCGTCCTGGAAGAAGCAACCAACGTTGCAACTTTCATCTTGTTAATTCCTGCCTCCACGACATGTCGTAACTGTTCCATTGTCTATGGGGAGACCACCTGCTTCATTGATGATGCTTACAATGTTTCATCATACGTAGTGGCAAACTCGTCTTCCACTACGTCATGCAACCTGATCATCATCTCTCCAATAGATAGAGAAACAACCCCCAGTGTTAGATTCGCAGTCAGTTGGACCAGGACGGTTTACAACAATGGCTTCATCGTTCATGAGGACTGCGGCAGCATACCAGTCGAACTCTTGGTGGTCGATGTGAACGACAACCCCCCAGTGTTCGGAACAGATACCACAAAGACGCTGTACATTCGGGATCAAACGCCCGTAAAGACAATTCTTGCCGTGGCTTCAGCTCAAGATGCCGATACGGGAACAAATGCAGACATAACGTACAATATTCCGTCTCTCGCGGCATCGGAGAATTTTGAAGTCGACAGTGATGGCGTCGTGACCACAAGGCGTGAGTTAACACAAATGTTACTGAGGCAGTCTGGACTTCTGTTGGATGAGAAAGTGGAGGTCGTCGTTATGGCAACTGATGGAGTACACAACACAACAACAACACTTTCGTTCACATTCCTGGACCCTGGTGGAGTAAACACAAGCGCAAGGTATACTGTCCATGTCTATACTTTGAATGGAATACTGTGGCCTTTGTTCTCTTCTTCTAAAACAATTTTCCACTCAGCGTCCTTCGACAAAGCATCGCGCAAAGTATGGGGCAAAAAAAATGCCGATGATTGTAAACGTCTGGCAAATATGTGCAACTATGAAATGATGTATTAAATAACCAGAAACTGTAGAATTTGATGCCAAAGTAGGCCTAGCCGTGAATTATAGATTAAGTTTATTGCAAGTTCATGCCCCGTGGGCTAATTGCAAATACATGGTAAAACATAGGGAAAACATACATGCGTCAGTAAACTGTGACTGACTTTGTTGTGACAATAGGCTAGTGGTACTAACGTTAAATGTAATTGTCGGCTATATCTAAACTAGTTGGGTTTGACTTCTTTTTTGGAAGTAGTGGAAGACGAAAAGTTCCACTTTTTCTAGTATTTGTGGGTTCTGTGATTTCAAGAGAAAGGTAGCATTTTGTTCATCCGTGAATGTTTAAAAGTAGGGTCATTTCGTGGTAACTTGTTTAAATTATGTACAAAGTTTGGCCCCTTAAAATGCACCTAATAAAAGTTACTGTTCCCTAACAGCACATATGAAGTATCACTGCTGGAGGAGGAGCCAGTCGGCACTGTTGTCATCAACCTTCGGGACCAGCGGACATTTGACAATGACAACATCATCTACAGCTTCAGCCATACAGCAAAGGGTTTTGCGTTGAACTCAACTTCGGTAGGTTTGTCATTTTGCTTCCGAGCGTATTCAATCTTGATAATATATATTTTTTTTATTGCCTTGTCATGTCAGTAATAGTTAATGGTAGTCAAACAGGAATGATTAAGACGATTTTAATTTGAAATGATTGTGACTGATTTATTTGATCATTTTACCGACTTTGTATCACTCGCACAGAAAACAATGCTCTTTACTATGAATTATGCCTCTGTGAAATACAGGGAGAGGTTACCACAGCAGAAGTTCTGGATAGGGAGGAAGAAGATGTGTACGAACTTACCATCTCTGTATCCGATCCCGGTGGATGTTACGCGTCGGTAAGCATGAACCTTCACTGTAATCGTGATAAATATGCATTCAAGATGACAGTGTATATTCCAGAAAAATTTTTGTTTGAACATTTACATTATCAAACCAATGAGTGCATATTTTTCTTTCGAGCAAACTTCACAGAGACACATCAACATATCTTGTTGTCGATAATGGCTCAAACTGCCATGATCGTCTCAATGGGTTCTTGTTCATTGTATATCTGCTTTTGGTTCATTGAAAATATGAATTTTAAATTGATGCACTGTAGTGTGGCTATAAAACATTGAGGTGACCTTTTTTGAGATGAGGTATTTTGTCAATGATTCTACTAGGCCTCCATTGAACTAACTGTGCGAGTGAAGGACGTGAATGACAACGCTCCAGTCTTCCTAGACACATCCTACAGCGGGCGGATACAAGAGGACGCCAGCATAGGACAAGCTGTCACTATTGTACGTTTGATATGTATTATAATTGTATATAGTGGCGCTTTACTTTGCCATGGAATATACTGTATGACTCCTTAATTTGATACCACTTTGCAGTTTGTTATGTAATGCTGTGTCTTCTCTAGGAGAGTGTAGAATCTATCCAATTCAACACATTTTACTAATTTCAAAGCAAAAGTCATTAACTGTAAATTTTATACAATTTGTACTCCGATGCATACAACAGAACGGCCCTGGCATATCAGCAGTCGACGAGGATCTCGGCAGGAATAGTCAAATCAAGTACGCGCTGGACTGTTGCCAAGACGCTTTCATCATCGATGAAGATACAGGGGAAATCACAGCCGTTAACAGCTTAGATCGAGAAAACACGTCCGTCTACCATCTGACAGTTGTTGCTCGCGATAATCCTTCTAATGACAGCTTGCGAAGGGAATCTCGAACAAACGTGACCATCACAGTTCTGGATATCAACGACAACCGGCCCACGTTCATTGGAATTTCACCCCTCCAAATATCTTTGTATGAAAACGAAACTGTAAACTCTATTGTTGCTACTGTCAAAGCAATGGACCCGGATGAGGGGTCCAACGGACTTGTCTTCTACGAAATACGCTCGGGTGCCGAGGGCAGATTCACTGTAACCCCAGGAACAGGGCAGGTCAAAATTGCTGGTGAACTTGATCGTGAAACAAATGACTTCTACCAGTTAGAGATTTCAGCTAGTGACGGCAGCAACCCTCCTAAGGTGACGAGGGGTTTCTACTTAAACATTACGGTCGAGGACGTTAATGATAACATACCAACCTTTTCGGAATCATCGTATGCCCTGACAGTGCAAGAAGAGACAGAGACAGGGACGGTGGTAGGTAACATCACCGCAGAAGATCTAGACATGAGTGCAAATGCTCGGATAAGGTACACCTTTACAGAAGCTGTGGAACATTTTGCCATTAGCGAAACAACCGGAACACTGACAGTTCTTTCAATCCTCGATTTTGACAATGCGACACACCCAAAGCTATCCAGTTTTACGGTGCAAGCCTCTGACGGTACGTTCTCTTCAACTGTTGAGGTGCAAGTGAGCCTCATGGACAGAAACGACAACGCTCCTACCTACCGTGCTGACAACTATGACACTACACTTCTTTACCTCAGTCCTCCTGCCTTTGTTACGGTCGTTGATGCAACAGATAGAGACAGTGGTACCAACGCTGAGATATCATACAGCTTCGATGACAACAATTCAATGACAACGCTCTTTGATATAAATCCATCAACCGGGATCATCTGGCTGAAAAGCGATCCAGGTGATATTGAAGCTGTGAATCTAACCGTTGCAGCTGCAGACAAAGGCAACCCATCCAAAAACGCGACAATTACCCTGTCAATCGAAATAAGCAAACCACCCAGTGGTGCCTATCGAGTGTCATTCAACGGGGCCACATTTGATGGCCAAGTGGAGGAGAACAGCAACAGCGAACAAGAAGTAACTTCACTTACAGCTGTTGTTGTAGGAACCAGACTTACGTCCTGCCAGGAGAAACTGAGATATAAGCTAGCGGCAAGGTCGGACGACTTTGAATTCACCGTCAACGACACGACGGTTAGTCCATACAATTGAACTCTTCTTCATCTGAGCTGCCATCTTGCAGTGATAAACGTAACGAAACTTAAAAAATCCTAATCTGCACATGCGCAGATGTGACATCACCAGTTGGTCAAACTTTCCCGGATGTTTGTAACGACATCTCTTTCGTATTTGTGAAAAACGAATTCAAACATATTTCTTTATTGTTTCAAAGTAGATTTCAGCACCATCCTTCATTTATTTAGATACATATTCGTTTTATGCAATTGACAATTGAATTTAATAGAAGCATGTTTGCTGCTTATATGCACCATGTCACAGTATTTTATTCAGTCATGACGAGAAAATTATCAGCAAGATAACTATAGTCTATACAAACAGCTCAGCCCTGTTGTAACACATTCATACATACTAAACTGAGAATTGCATTATGAGGCAACACAATTTGTTCATGCTGCCTTCTTTAGGGGGAGATTAGGACAAGGGGTATCGCATTTGACAGAGAAACTAGAGCAAGCTACACGTTTGCTGTAGTCGTCGAGAACACATGCCCGGATCTCGACAAAAAAAGCTTTGACTACACTTCGGTAAGTTTTAATATTACCAGATCATGTTTTATTTCGGACATCCTTATGTAATTGTCTAGGTTCACTCATGTTTAAATTCGCAATTTGAATTTATATTTTCATTACGTAATATTTATTACTTAATTTGGTAAATTTCATGTAATATTTATTACTTAATTTTTTTCAATTTCATTTATGCTCCAATCTTAGTTCCTTAGGTAGCCAGCATATAGGCTTTCAATCTTTCGGCTACTTTTGCAAATTTATATTGTGATTTTATTATTGTTTTCTCTCACTGAATAGATAAACAACAAACAAACAAACAAACATATTTCATCTACCCAGTAGATGGTTACGTTTCAGAAGAAAACTTTGTAATTTGACATTTTGAAATGTAATATGACATACACGTTATGACTTATACGTTTTGACAGGTTCTGGTCCGGGTCGCTGATCAAAATGATGAACGCCCTACATTCAACAGCAGCATCTACAGTTTCGAGGCATCAGAGAACAAAACAGGAGTGGAGGTGGGGAAAGTTGTAGCAGTGGACAAGGACACCGGGACTAATGCTGACTTCCATTATACAATACATCCAAGCGGTACGTACCAGCATGTTAGTATGGTAATTTCGGCTACTATGTTTCGAAAACTCAATTATCGTTTATTGCAAGGTCAGAAGATTAAGAACCTGTTCTGTTTTGTTTTTCAGGAAGCCCGTTCAGCATTGACGCCAATGGAACTATCACAGTCACCACATCCCTAGACAGAGAGGCTGCAGATAGTCATATATTGACAATACTTGTAAGTATGACCTGTTAACAATGGATTTTCACGATATTTAGTATGCATGTAGCTTAGTGAATGGTATAAAGCTGCCGAAAGTAGTATGTTATGAAATGTAGACCATAGTACCCTCAATAACTTTTTTAGGCACAGAAAAAATAATCTGAACTTATTTCTGCACATCAGGTCCATATCTGCATAATACATGAGAACCATTTATGACATGCCACTAAACAAGACGGCCATCAGTTGGCGACGGTTTAGGTTCATAGAACTCTGGTTAGCAATGCAATACCCTTGTGATTTTCATGCTCATATGACTAAAATGTATTTGTTGAATATCATTGCAACCGTCATGAAAGTACTGAAAGCTGTTGAGTAATTGTTTTTTCTATTACTAATTCATGACATCTTCAATCACTCTGTTTTGTAGGCTGAAGACATGGGAGTGCCTCCCTTGAACGGCACCTGTACTGTACACGTACGTGTTCTAGACATCAACGACAATGCACCAACATTTGCTGATCCAGTCTACCGTACAGAAATTCCAGAAGATCTCCCGATTTTTACTCAGGTAGGCAGAGTCATCGTTATTTTATACGCATACAATTTGGACTGTAACCTAGTGAGAGTATCTAAATTTATTTCTTTATTTATTTCAGCTTTATTACATCATGGTGTAAACGGACAGAGGGAAACAGGATTTCCTTTGTGATCCCAGTCCGGGTAAACAACAGAATTTCAACAAACCAAAACGTAACAATAATAATCGTATCACTAAAAATAATGATAACAACAATGCTAATTATATTGACAACAAAATGATAACAAATACCACCAACAGAAGATAAATAAACCAAATTTTGTGCAAACCACATAATGATAGCAAACAACTGATCTTACTTCTTTAATTTTTTTCGCAGCTTAACATCACCATCAGTGCTTCTGACGACGATTCTGGTACAAATGGAGAAATTGTATTCTCGTTACATGGACCGGAAAGTCACCTGTTCTCAATAGAAGGTAAAGAATGGCAATGTTTACTAGCCTTATTGTATAGATAGAATAAACGAACATACTTTGCATTTATATGCTTGCAGTGAGGCCTCTTCAGAGTTGTCATCCTATATGATATATGAATATGAATGGGAAATGCAAATTAAGATATGCTGTCTTTATTTCTTATTCCTAGGGGTATCTGGTGTTGTAAGTCTGGCTGGTAATTTGGATTATGAGAAAAGGACCCTGTTAAGCCTGACCGTTACAGCAACAGACAATGGTCATCCAAATAAAGCCTCTAGTGCCCAACTGCTGATCGAGGTAACAGACGCTAACGACAATCCGCCCATATTTGACCGTGACGACTACAACAGTTCAACTTCTCGTGACGTGCCAACAACGGACGTTCTGGTCATCGTTACCGCTACTGATCGAGATTCCGGAGTCAACGAACAACTGCTTTATAGCATAACAGGTAGGAGGTACAGTTTAGAACATGGAAAGTTTACAAATCTGTTTAGCAGGGGTTTGGCTTTTCCTTGGTATCTTAAAGCTTGGCTGGGGTTGCTTGCTTACTGCTTGCTTATGTCGAGATCATCCAGCCACGAGTCGAGATGACAGCCCAAGTTTTTCGGTCCTTAATCGCCCGGGGCATGCTATCCACTTGCCTTGGGTTGGTATGTTGTTTCTTTTGGCTAGCCTGGGCTTGGGGTGGTATATCGTCTCTTAAAGGTAGGCTAGGCTAGGCCGCGTTTTGTTATACGGTCTAGGCTAGGCTTTTACATTGGTCTTCTTGTGCTTGAGTGTTATAGTGTCTCTTTAGACTAGGCTAGAACTGCTGAAGGGTGATTGCGATATTGTTGACTTAGCCTGTTACGTGCTGTTTTCAATTTAGAAGGAACTGTGTTACAAACGGTTTTCCTTACATTTTCAGGACTGTATGGCATAAAGCCTGCAAGAGGTGCAGTTGAGGAAACACTGTTCAACATTGCTAGCTCGACTGGGGAGATCAGGGTCACATCTGACTTCTTTAATGACGATATTCAGCAATACGAACTGATCGTCACCGCAACAGACATGGGAGAACCATCACTTAGCAGCACGGCAACGGTACGTTGGAAGGTTTACGATTATACTTTTGAAACAAATGTTCATAGCAATAGCTGCCGAATCCAGAGTGCTGCCATCATCTGAAAAGTTGGAAGGATGCCTACCTCATAGGAAATAATAACAATTTATGGATAATTGATTTTGAGACTGACCCTCAGAGCTCGAGACATGAGTAAATATTTACTGTTTTAAGATACAATTGGAAGCTAGCTTTGGCAACTGATGTTCTGGTATCATGGCCAGAGGCAAATCTATTAGCAGCAAGGAAACAAAAAGTCATCTTACTAACTGCCTTCAAGTCATAATCTCCAATTCGGCAGCGTCATAATTTTGGGGTATTTTGTTTTACATCACAACAGGTTGTTATCGACGTTGCCAGTAGAAATGTCTTCGCACCAGAATTCCTGGATACTCTAGTTCTTCATTCAATGGATGAAGACAACGGATTAGATCCGTGGACTTCCAAAGAAGTGGTGGTGAACATAAGGGCAAGTGATAACGATACCGAGGCTGAAGGACAAGTACAGTTTTTGTTTCCGAGCAATGATGACGTCTCAGGTAGGAATGCTTTTAAAAAACTAGACGTCACTGCTTTATTTGTTCTATGTTACTTGTACAACTCATTCAGGCAGGTAGAATGTGGAATAAGGATAAGCAATAAGAACTGATCGAATTTTCTACATATGGCTAAGTCAACTTTTAACTATGCATTGCATATTAAATATTTACAATGTTTACATTTATAACTTTACATATTGATGACTACATCTAACCCTTCCATTCAGACCTGTTCACTGTAACCACCGAAAAGACAGTCTCCGAAAGTAACCAAGAGATCTTTAAGGCGAAAATTTCGACAAAAGCACCCCTGGACCGTGAGACACACCCTTCTGGACTGAACCTTACTGTACTAGCAGTAGACCAAGGAGCAACACCAATGACAAGCATGGCCTTGATCCACATCACATTGAATGACGTAAATGACAACCCCCCTACACTGATTCAGGATCTGGTAACGATTCCACTGGTATGTCATTTTCTTTAAAACCTAGCCATTTCTTTGCCTTCATCAGACAATGTATGTTGTTGTGTGAATTTTTAATTCTCTTTATTATGGCTGTTCATTAAGATTTAAAAAAAAGTGATGATAAAAAGAACGAAAAACGTCTTCATGGTATCATACCTTGTGACCCACAGTCTACACCAGCGGACACCTCGGTGGTAAAAGTGGCTGTTGCTGATCCGGACGTGGATAATGCTTTTTCCTTCAGGACCAGACACGACTACTTTTCAATCAATGAAACTACCGGAGAAATCTTCACTATCAAGGACTTCTCTGATTCTACTGGAGACAGGCAATATGATGTTTCTATCTTATTTGGCGACGGCAGATCAAATGAATTAGGGTTCGTCTCTATATTCGTTGGAAATCCTAATTTCCATACACCAATGTTTAGCCAACTTTTGTACCAAACAACTGTAGAGCAGGACTTAGGAGTCGGAACCAACCTGACAGAACTTATCATCTTCGCGTGTGACATGGACTGCCCAGACTCTTGTAATGATTCGTTGTCCTCAAACTGTACAAAGGAAGGTCAACTGACATACGGCATTGCAGACAATATCTTTGACAGAGACATATTCGCAATCGACTCTAACACTGGGCTCGTTAGTACAAGGTGGTGGCCACTAGAACACACGATAACCAACTACACCTTTATTGTCATTGCGACTGACCAAGCGGTAAACGCGCGCACCGGATCAGCAACAGTCTGGATAAATGTTGTGGATGTGAGGACCACTGTTCTTGCAGTAACCACGACACCATGCGAAACCGAAAAGCTGGAGACTGACTTGGCTAACCATCGCTACGCCCTTTTTGGAGTTAGCAGCTTTGCCGGGTTGTTGCTAATGATAATCATTGGGCTACTTGTGAGATCGGTATTAACTCATCGTCGAATGAAGCACATGTCTACAGCGCATCTAACGACGCCGGCGTTTACTGCACCTCAGTACGACTACGTACCAGCGAATAAGGACTACGCTTACGCTGAAGGGATAGGTGCAGATGACGACAAGCCAGCACCACCGCCGGTGGCGAACCGCCCACCGCTGACGCTGAACAACGAGGAGCGTCGAACGCAGGCTACGGACCGTAGGCACGAGACAGCCATGGAGATGCGCTCCAGGATGCGGCCAGGTGTGTAAAGTAGCATTTGACGTACCTATGTACTAGGTACCTACATCATCATCATAAAAATATCCGTATGACACAATCCTCAAAGAAGTATTTATCGTGTCTGCAAGATAGTGTTGCTTTGAATATTACATCAACGATTAACGTTATGGTGTAAAAAAAAAGGCAACGTGTATCATCTTGCGCAACCTAGCAAACGAAATGCCAAGTTACATACCAATGCAGTAACGGGATCGTGATTTGTAGCTGCGAACGTGCGGACAGCTTTATTTGCAATACTCCTTCAGGAGGTGACCCTCCTTCCCGGAGTGAAAACATCAAGTTTTAGATTGATGAATGGTGACTAAATGCTGCTGAGATGATAGTGTAACTCTTGTGACATACGTTATTCTTTTAACCCTTTGTTCTTAACAGAGCTGCGACGTCAAGACCGAATCGAAGGCCGAGCAAGAGGAGATGACGATCTTTCACGAAACAGTGCCTATAGGGAGTTGAAGTAGGTTGAAAATTGTTGTGACACTTGCAGCTTAGGCTTAGATTATCGATCCAACTCAAGGGGGCACAATCTACGAAACAGTCCTATATACTCGTTTAGTGTAACATGATGAAACTTTAATTGGTTACCTTTCATTACAGTAGCAATAGAATGCATTGGCATAAAGGACCGATTTTTCACCATACTGCTTTGTGTTCAGAAACTTACACACAGAGACAAATATACAGAGAGAGAGAAAGAGAGAGAGAGAGAGAGAGACAGACAGACAGACAGACAGACAGACAGACAGACACATAAAATATGTGTAAAAAATATTTAAAATGTTATTCCAGAACTGACTGCATTCGAGCTCAGGAGATTGGCTGTAAAATATTATACGCTATTTTCATATTAATTCAAGTTTGATTAATAACCTAACCCAACCTTTACTACAAATCTATCAGCAGTGACTCTTATTACAATCCCTGCAAACTTTCTATCTTCAGATATGGTTATCTACCTCTCAACACCCGAGACACTTCCGCCACTGCTTCTGCCACAGCTGACAATGCAGTAGCTGACAAGTATGGTTACCTGAAGCCTGTCAATCAAGTGCGTCAGAACAACCAGCGAGGACAACCAAACAACCCTTATAGAAATGACAACATAAGCAGGCGCAATCCCGGGTACACTAGTGACATCCCAACCCCGGATTATGACATGCTGCCAAAAAACACAAGGCTGTAGATGATTTAAAAAGTTTTTTTTTTCGATATAAGCCTTGTTAGACATTGTATCAAACATATTTTACCTTTGTTTGTAATTAGGGGTGACCACAACTTTTTTCCAATTTTCCGGGACATCTTTTTGCGTGTGTGATTGTTGTTCTGCAGTTCGGATTCCTTAGTATCATTTTATGTTGATTAAGAATATAAGATATAAATATGATTTTAAGAATATAAGATAAAAATAAGAAATGGCTTAATTGTAATAGCGGGTTTTTAAAATGGTTTAATAATCGTTAATGATCATGAAATGATCAACATAAAAACTACATGTACGCACGTTGAGGAGATATGAATATAATAGTTTCTATAGGAATAGTGGATTGAATTGTAAGTCAAACATATTTTGCATTTCTCTGTTCCCTGTTTTGATTTTGAAATACGTATACATGGGAAGAGAAGACTTATTGTAATAAGTAGCAACTGATATACCAGGAAAACTATACATTCCTGACATTGAGTGTTTTTCAGTTTGCGTGACGAAGGTGTTATTTAACCCTCAAACACCCGAACGGGGTCATTTTTGACCCCAGGCGTGTATTTTGATGTGCTATTTGAACATGCTTGATCTGAAAAAAAAATCCTTCAGTTGCCAGTAGACAATCTATTCTATCCTCTCCTAATTTTCTTGGGAGATTGGTACAATGTTTTTGACGTTATAGAGGAAAGACTGTGTTGAGTCCGCTGGGGTCATTTTTGACCCCAGCAAAAATAATGTGCTGTTTTTGAGACCTGCCCTCTGTAACTCCTGAATACTTATTGTATGACCACCACATTTTCAGAAGATGATGCACATGTGAATTAATAATACCATAACAAATGTGCGTAATTATGACGACATATGACGTCATTATGACGTAAATTATATGATTCTATCCGCCATTTTGGATTTTGACCGATGACGTCATCAAATCAGCATAAAACATTAATGTTAAATCATGAAAGTTACATTGGAATACATAAGATGATAGAAAGGTAAGAAAATAAACGTGGCGTACCAACAAAGTCAAGAAACGTCATTGTTTGAACTTAAATTAGCAGATTTTGTAAAATATGAGTGTAAAAAACCCGTTGCCATGGCAACAGGAAAAACAATAAACGTACTATCACTAAGTTTGATGGATATATCGTAAGCCGTTCATTACTTATGCAATATGAAATTTGGTGAAAATGAAAAATCCCCTCCCGGTCTAAATAGGAATAGTTCAATACATGGTCCTGCTGGTCTTTATGCATAAATTATGAAAATGAACGGGAGTTATTCATACCAAAGCATGCCAAAACAGTCCTCTTACATTGATGAAGCAATGTTCGGATAAAAATCAGCGGAAAAAGTGAAAAATGAGATTTTACTGAACAGAAATGTTGGGGTCAATTTTGACCCCGTTCGGTCATTAGAGTCGCAAAAATAGTTTCGGGTGTTTCAGGGTTAAAGCCCCTGAAGGTATTGATTTCGACCGATGTTAAATTAAATATTCTGAGAGAAAAATTCGTCGTTGTATTTTTTACCCTCCGCTTGTCCAATATTTGTGGGCTTACCTATGAGCTACGAGTTTTAGAAATTAACTAATCTAGTCGAACAGCATGATGTACATTTGCATGCTTTTTAATCCCCACTCGCATTTTTGACATTCTGGCAAATAAAAAAGATTGCAACTGCAGAATATCATTAAGCTATACAAGTTGTGAACAGGTATTTTATTACAATCTAATGCCAGAGCAAAAAAAATTCAAGTTTATTTCATATTCCACCCAAAAATGCAACCTTCACATAAAAAGCAGGTTGCTAAATTATTCAACCCCACGAGGTTCTGTCTTTAGTACTTTATGCAGCACCCCTACATATCTCAAAGCTGCTATGACCTGCAGCAGACTGGAACGATAGCTTATAGCAAGCTTCTGGCAGCACTCGTTGGGAATTTTGGCCCATTTCCCGTAGGCAATGGTAGCCAATTTTCTGAGGTCTACGTCCCGCAACAGCTTGCCTCAGATTATTAACTGGGTTAAAGTCTGGAGACTGTGATAGCCATTCAAGAATCTTCCAGTCTCATTTTTGGGCCATATCTTTATGAATGTTTTATGTGTGCTTGGGATCATTGTCTTGCTGGCATGTCCAAGGATAAACAAAAGTAAAACAAACGTGAAACGTAGTACAAACATTTACATGCATTGATTATTTAATGGATGTCGATGCATTTAATCTTCACTATGAATAGCCCATTTCATCCTTAATGCCATCCACTTGTTCATTTATTCCTTAACCCCATCTCATGTAAACTACAAGAACGTTGCATCCATGGCATTGAAGTAATATCATACACAGATCAAGGAAAATAGTGAAATTGCAAGAAATTTGCAAATTCATTTGAAATCTAGATTTGGCCATTATATATGCGATTCTTACAGAAGTTGATCTTAAGTATTAAAAAAGATCGATACAATTGATTTAAAGAGAATGACTTCACATTCAAAAATTCATCATAATTATATTGCATTGATGCGATGAATTGAAACCGTTGATACCATAGGTCGAAACAGAATTAGAAGATATATATAGTACAATAGGGTATTTTTTTTCAATCTATAAGAGTTTCATTCTGAGCTGATTTGCATTGAAAATGATTGACAACATAGATAAGTATTCAGAATTGAAATAATCACAATATTTCTTTAGCATCTTGAGTTTATCATTAATCATGCTCTTTATCTGCTTACCCTGCTAATGGTTTTGGTACTACTGTCAGAAAGTTATTGTAACGGAAAATGTTATGCATTGCTTGAAAAATTATTACATGCATGCACGTATATCCACAAATACGTGACTGTATTTGTATTCGCAAATATTCCAATGAAGAGACACGAAACGAGATGGTTATCCTATCCGTAGAAGACAAACCACTTTGATACTCGAGTAAGGTTATACAAAGTTATAAAAACATTTTAAAACTTCGTACGGCCAAATGAATATATCAATGGTCCGTTATCGGACGTTCCTTTAGCCATTTCGCAATACCCGGGACCCTCTTGACGATTTTTATAACCTTGCTGAGATTGCAGTACTCATCCAAAGCGCTAGGAAACTCAGCTGTGATGAAATCCATCATGTTGAAGAACGCAATGTCGGACCAAGTCATCTGTAGTCGTGAAATAAACGCAAGAAAAAAGATGAAAATAAATAAAAATATTAAAAACAACTGTTACAGTGTCACTTGTCTTTCTTGATTAACTGACCAAAAAACAATTGAAAAGATCAAGACCTTGCTATGAACAGTTCGATTATGCATGGTTATGTTCACTGTGGTTTATCTATATTCTATATCTATTGATTTATCGGTTTGGTTGTTTAGCACGCACAGCAGGGCTATCCAACTACAAAGGGCTAGCCCTGCTGACAAAGACAAGACATTACAATGGAGTTTCGGCATGGACAGTAAAACGAGACATAACAATATTATGTAGACAGTTGTTTGTCAAATGTTTTGAAGAGAAAAATATCTGTAACAATAGATTTGGCCTCGTACAACTAACTACAGTCACTTATTATGAATTAATCATTAATAGGCTGTTACTCTAGCTACCTAACTACGGAGCAAAGCGATCCAACGCAACCGTTGGAGCGAGCTTACACGCTACTTCAACTCAACTCCAGCCTATCTCACATCCGGGGCCTTTCTAGTCTCTCACTACAGTTTTACAGTTTATAGGTCTCCTACTACAGTTCTGCATATCTTTTGACACCTACCGAGTATCCGACGAAATATCCATTGTCACCTGCAAACCCTTCGTACAGCGCGAGGAACGGGGGTAGGGTCTTTTCACCAAACTCTTTCTTCTTTTCTGCCTGTAAGTAAAAACATCATGCATGATGTTGAAATTGTTTCGTTTCTCAGTTTTAAGATGTTTGTAAATACTGACAGGGTACAAAAATAAGTATCGTTATGTTCAAATCTTTCCCTATGGAATCTAGGATAACAGAGGTTTTTTTTCCAGGACTTAGGAAGAATATGTTTCTTGTTTGCGTCTAATTACTTCCACTCAATCGTTTAATTATGATAGAACATTTCTAACTAATTGGAACAAAGTAGCTAGAGATACAAATCCGAACAGTACAGAGATAGACTAGAGTAGCATGCAGTAACTAAACAAGTAAAAAAAAAGCACATTAACGACAGACAATAGATGAAATGGACTTCTCGCCAAATATTGCGCGGCCATTTTGAATTTGCCAGGGTCTTCTCCGGGTCATGCACCAAAGTGAGGCTCGAGTTGGTGCCCCCTTCTTATAAGACTGTATTGCAATACAAAAACCATACCAAATCAGGGCGTGTAATAACACTAAACATGTTAACGAATCTTCTGTGCATTGAGTTCTTGGAAAACCATTAATAAATCTTAAGTTACCTTTTTGCTTGCATCTTTCTCCATTACCATCTCCTCGAACAGTTTCCCCACGTCCATGCCACCGTCCAACAGCATATCTGCCCGAGCCTGATCTAAATGTGTCTTCCCCAGCAAACCTAAAGATCACGATTTGATAAATGATAGCTAACAATCTTGTTCCATGGTATAATTCTTCAACACATCCAGCATGTCTTTAAATGTCAACTTGTAAATCCTGTCACATTTCTCAGAGAAAAAGTATAGATATTCCTCATGCTAACGTTATATATTACAACAAGTTACATTTTTTATGAAAAAAAGTTTCGTTTTAATCCTGTTCATAATAATGTGAGTAGAGCAGGAAAACTTGTAGACTATATAGAAAAAAAATGCCTACAGTATCCTCGATTCCAGTAACCAGGAAAGAATGTGAACGATTTGACCTTTCACCCGGAATGACATTCACAGATGTCAGCCATTTTGATAGTTGACCTCCTGAAATAATATATCTCTATCGTGATACCTTCATAACACGACTTGGTTTCTCTATGCGTAACTATGCCTTCCAACTATTTGTTTGTTTGTTTGTTTGTTTCAATGTTTGTTTGTTTGTATCTTACCGGCTTCCCTGGCAACGAAGCGAGCGATGGCCATAGACTGACAGATGACCTGACCGTCAACCTCCAGTATAGGTACCTGGCCCATCGGGGTTTCTGGAACAAGGGGATTGCGTCAATAATGTATAAACGTGTGAGTTAGTTAGTGAGTAAGTGGGTGGGAGGGTGGTTGGTTGGTTGGTTGAGTGAATAAGTAAGTGAATGGGTGGGTGGGTGAGTGAGTGAGTGAGTGAGTGAGTGAGTGAGTGAGTATGTAGATAAGTTAGTGAATAGGTTAGTGAGTGAGTGAATGAGTGAGAGTGAGTGAGTGAGAGTGAATGGATGAGATAGTGTGGGTGAGTAAATACATTATTAAGTTACAAAAAAATAGGTGAGTGCGTGAATTAAAGAATAAAACACAGTGGATGAATGGATGAAGGAAAAAAATGAGTGAATAAATGACTTGGAATATAAATAATTGATTAATTAATTGAATGAATGAATGAAATATTGAGTGGGTGTAGTTATAAGTGAATTAGTTAGAGTATTAGTGATTGAGTTAGTGAATAAAATAGTGACTGATTGATAGAGTTAGTGAATGAGTGAATGAATGAATGAGTGAGTGAGTGAGTGAGTGAGTGAGTGAGTGAGTAAATAAATGAAATAGTGACTGATAAATTAGTGAGTGTGTGGGAGTAAGTGAGTGAGTAAATGGGTGAGTGAGTGTGGGTGAATGAATGAATGAAATAGTGAATGACTGAGTAAACTAGCAAAATGAAATGCAGAACTTCTGTTTAACTGTTTACACTAGTATGCAGTTGTGTGATCGGCGATCTATGGGCAATATGGTTGTATTGATAAAAGCATTGTCCTTCACTGAACTGAAAATTTTCATGTTGACCTTGACCCCTAGCGTTTACAAGGTTAGGTCGAAAGACTAGGTAGGTGGTAGTCTGTATAACCCAACTTCCAGCTGCCCGTGGCTGTAACGGTCCCTCTCTCTAGGGCGTGACCGTTTGTTTTACATTCGTTTTTTGACAGAGAAGGACGACGTGGCACTGAACTCAAGTTTTATATAACTTATTTCAACAGTGCCACGTACAGAGAACAATATACCAATTTCTACACCTGGGTGGAGTGAGAAAAGTTGTGTAAAGACCCTTTCCCCAGGCACAACATCGGTGGTGTCAGGGGTTTCGAACCCAGGACCGCTGAGTTCTTGGCCGAACACCCTACCGTTACGCCACACGACCCTACAGGTCACCGGTCACGGGGCGGCTGCTATAAACGCGATTAAGTTAGACTTGCTGGGTAGGTAGGTTACGTAAACACAAAAGACTTCTTGTCGTCAGTGCTTTCTTAACTTGTTCTTCCGGTACATTACGAGACACGCCTTTCAACATGGCCGCCATAACAGGCGCACTGAAGCGTTCAGGACAATAGTACAGTCTTAAAACAATTCGTCCTCATTGTCTGCTCAAAGGTTTTGGAGAAATTTGAAACCACAGATAGGTAGTCACTCAAGATAGGAGTCTTAATACTTGTGTCAATGGGACAATATAATCTAAAAGACCACCAAAAGGTGGTAACAATGAACTGGAAGTACATGCACTGTGGTATGCACTTTGCATGTTTGTTTAATATTTGCTAAGCCATAACTATAGTAGCCTGGTCCCAGTCTCAAAGGGTCGGCTTAGGGGTGTTTTACCGGGCCCAGTCTGCTTATGATTGAGCCGCTTTCTGTCAGCTTAGCTGCCATATAGAATTTAGCAGCCTATCTTCTTTACCTACAATAGACAGGGGGCGAACTGATTGAATCCAAGGCCGTTAACACGCCCCGAGCGGGCTAAGCTGTCTGGGCGGGCGGGCATCACTTCCGGCGCCGTAGAGATATTGGGAAGCCCCCGATGGTATGATTTCCAGGCTATAACTATAGACCTACTTGGCTTGAGCTCTGGCCAGCTGTCCCCTTCGATCCTGACGTCCTCATAGGGAATTTCACCCGCAGCAAACAGCAGCCTTATCAACTCACCGCGACCACGGACGTTAAAATATGTCAACTTGTAGGCCGGCATTTTTACCTTCCCGGGACGAAGAACAACAATACACTGGTGAAAGTCGAGTAGTACTAGTGTTGACTCAGAAGGGAGTGTCTCAAAAGTGCTGCGGACGTGCGTAAAGGAAACCGTTTCTTTTTGTTATGGACGTTATAATATGTCAACTTGTAAGCCGGCATTTTACCTTCTTGGGACGAAGTACAACAATACACAGGTGAAAGAGGAGTAGTGTTGACTCAAAAGGGAGTTTCTCAAAAGTGCTCAGGACGTTCGTAAAGGACACATTTTCTTTCTTTTATGGACGTTGAAATCTTTCAACTTGTAGGACAGCATTTGTACCTTTCCGGGCCGACGCACAACAATACACAGGTGAAAGTCGAGTAGTGTTGACTCAGGAGGGAGTGTCTCAAAAGTGCTCAGGACGTACGTAAAGGAAACCGTTTCTTTTTGTTATGGACGTTAAAATATGTCAACTTGTAAGCCGACATTTTACCTTCTTGGGGCGACGTACAACAATACACAGGTGAAAGTCGAGTAGTGTTGACTCAGAAGGGAGTGTCTCAAAAGTGCTGCGGACGTGCGTAACGGAAACCGTTTCTTTTTTTTTTTATGTACGTTAAAATATGTCGACTTGTAAGCTGGTACTTTTACATTTCTGGGGCGACGTAAAACAATACCCAGGTGAAAGACGAGTAGTGTTGAAGAAGGGAGTGTCTCAAAAGTGCTCTGGACGTTCGTAAAGGAAACCTTTCCTTTATTCTTTATTTGCTTTTGGACAGAGAAAAGGACAAAATTGCACTGCACTCAATCTATTAACTTTTTTCAACAGTGCCGCATACAAAGATCATATCTGAAATCCCCCAAACGGTACAAAAAGAATTGCAAGAATATGATTAACAGTACTCTTATACTCTGCATAACAGAAAGAAAAGGTCACAGTACCAAAACACGTCAACTTCTTAATAATGATTGATTGATTCATGCATACTTCAAATTTCCAATAAATCATTCACGTATCCCTGAAGTCCTAATTGAGATATATTGTTTTTTATTACTATTCTACTTGCCAATGCGGCAAATCTGAGGGTTTACAGCGTGAAGTAAAAACTAACATTGTATTTGCTGCTTTGGTTACGTCTGTGGTAAAATATTGCTGCATTCTGTACGTTGTAAGCTTCAACCAGATATTGGAAAGGACGATCCTAACTGTCTCGAATTTTCCCTCTTTTCTTGACGCACACTAATCTGTGTGTATTATAAGAAAAACACTTTGTAGTTTGTACGGTCTCCTCTATCAACATCTCCCTGGACATCAGATTTGTTATTTCCCCCCATTCTACGACAGCACTGCGACCAAAAAATTGACAACGAATTTCATAGATAAGAAACTAATCTTTTTACGCTTTGTGTGGTTTGTTGTCTTTTCATTCATACTTTTACATGTAGCATTCCATTTATGAAATCAAAGGTTATACAAATCCTATTAAGGTCACAGCGAGGTCACGAGGTCACCGCCCTAGTGGAGTGGGGAGGGGGGTGGAATGGGATTTCAAAATGCAGACTCCGGTCTCTCCTTCAGCCATTTCGCGATGCCCGGGTTGGACGAGACGTTCCCCATGACTTTGCTCAGGTTAACGTAACTTTTGAGATGGTCCCCCGGCATGAGGATGTCAATGAAGCCGTAGATGGCGAAGAAGTTGACGTCAGCCCAGGTTAGCTGTAGGGAGGGGGTGTGGGGTGTGTGGTTAACATACGGTGGACCAAAGGTACAATATTGATTTGTTTTATTCTCTGTCGGCATTTTTCTCTTTTTCTAAGCATGTTCACTTTCTGTAAGTATTTTTTTCTCTATGTTTTCTTATTATTTTCTCTGCGCATTTTAATTTTTGACGGGTATTCCCCTCTCCGTATTTTAAATATTGTGGGCATTTTACTTTTCTGTGGGTAAATAGCCACAGTACGTCAAATACCGACAGAAAATGAAAATGACAACAGAAAGTCAGATACCCACAGAACATGAAAATGCCCGCATAAAATGAAAATGGAATAAAAATAACATTGCACTTTTGGGGCACTGTATTGATAACAGTTGAAATTAAACGGCCATGCTATTAGTTTTCATAATCTTTATCAAATTTCTTTTATTCTGAAAACCTCTCTTATTATTACGCATTTTATCACACTTCAGGTGAATACCCTCCTCGTATCTTGATTTCCTAAAATCTTTTCTTATCTGCCGGCAGCAAAATATGACACTTTTAAGGAAGATCATTTAGAATTTCCCCTTCACACCAATGCCTTGTCCATCTGCACCGTGAAATAACGGCAACTTACCGAGTTCCCGGCGAAGTATCCCTCCGCGCTCGCAAGCTTTTCAAATTGGTCTAGAGCCGCCGGCAAGGTCTTCTCTTCAAACTCCTTCTTTAGTTCTTCCTGGAAAAACAAGAGTTCAGAGACCTTACACCTCCATCAAATATTTTGATGATGCAGAGGACTTCCACATCAACATCGTCGTGCATGGTTATGTACACCTTTAACTAACTTTCACATGTCAGCATGTTGACATTCCTCTCATTTCACTTGGATGAACAATGTTATTCTTGCTTTAGTTATACAAATTAAGGCTCTTTTTGCATTATGTGTTTTTTTATGTTCGACGTGCTATAGATAACATATGTTACATAATAATATTGAAGTCCAATTATGAAAAACAATGACATTGTAGAATTTCCTCATATATGCGACATTTGCATCATTTGCATCTCATTGTGTTCATCTCTATCTAAGCTGCCCGCAAACCGAATATCAAGGAAATTAACATATAACACCAATGCAACTACATATCTAAAATAGCGATAACAATAGCTATGTGTTCACTTCGGATGCTTGGACCTACTTTCTTATTTTCGTCCTTCTCCCTCAAGAAAAATAGCATCTTTTCCCCAAACTCCTCCAGACTGTCACAGATCATGTCTGCTTGAGCTTGCTCCAGTGGCGTCTTCCCTGCCATACCTGCACACAACGATAGGGGGCGCCTAGATTCATACTGGGAGATTTGCATAGGGGGGAGGGAGTACCTAAACAAACGTCCATAGGATTTTGTACAAAACAAGGGACAAAAACTGGCTTCAAAGAACACTTAACAGTTAATGTCCAAAATCTTCCACCCACTGGACAGCTAAACATGTCTAGTGGCCGGTTTTTTTTTAAAAACCGGGGTTCGACTCATGCGTTCTAACGCACTAGACCTGTTTGAACGTAAACAGACACTGATCTTACCCCCTGCAGCTGGGAAACACTGGACTAGTAGGGGAAAACCCCTTCCCAAAAGATGTAATTCTATACCACAACAAATGTCAAAGGTCAAAATTTCTTTCTGGATTTAAAAAAAAGGAAACACATGTCTGGTGTCCCTGCCTGAAAACTGGCCAAAATTGACCAAAGATTTCACCAGGAAAAATTCTCAAAAATAATTTCAAAAAAATCGGTCCCTCCCCATAGGATTTCTACACACAACCTGTTTCAACAAGCTACTAGCTGAATATCTTGTGTAGAAAATACATTTTTGCATACACATCACCCCACGAAGAAAAAAAAAGTCAGAGAGTTACTTCACATGCGTGATCTGGAATGACCTTGAACACGAGCGCATCACCTGATCACAGTTCATGTGTAAACAGTGAAAGGGACAATTCAAAACACTTTTTACAACCAAACCAACATCTTAAAAGCAAATTCACAATTCATAAAATTCTTCTAGTCTAGCTAAATGCACAAACAGATATTATAAGTAGTTGCCAAAACTTCAGTTCTTTTGTTCTTTCGTTTTAAAAAATTGAAATTTTAGAATATTTAGTAGGACCTGTCATAAGATATGAAGAGACTTGAAATACTATCCATTCATATACTGGTCATTGAAATCGTCTTTTAAAATTTTTTTGGTCGTTTTTTTTACGTACCGATGTCCTTGGCGATCAATCTCGCTATGGCCTTGCTTTGTAAGATCATGGTCCCGTCAACCTCCAAAATGGGCAGGTGTCCCATCGGAGTTTCTGGGGGAAAATTAAACATGGCCATCTTAAAGACCTACATTTATAATACTCCTATTTCTTGTGCAACAACCATGATGCTGAGTACATTTAAGCTTTAGTGCCTTCGCCATGAGTTTTGAAAGCTATGCTTTCGTGCGTGTGTCTGTATATGTATATGTGTTTGTGTGTATGTGTGTGTGTGTGTGTCTGTATCTGTGTGTATGTGTGTGTGTGTGTCTGTATCTGTGTGTGTGTGTGAGAGAGAGTCTGTATGTGTGAGTGTATATATTATGTGTGTGTGTGTGAGTGTATGTGTGTGTGTTTCTTTGTGAACAGTGAATAAATACAAGTTGTGGATGGATCTTTATGATATTTAGTATG
Organism: Branchiostoma lanceolatum; assembly: GCA_035149815.1. Lineage (NCBI taxonomy): Eukaryota > Metazoa > Chordata > Leptocardii > Amphioxiformes > Branchiostomatidae > Branchiostoma > Branchiostoma lanceolatum. The sequence goes on from CM068880.1 coordinate 12,973,580, forward strand.
TTGAAAGGTCCGGGCTAAATATGGAAATGCTTAGATTATACCCCGCTGTCGGCCTTCCATAGTACTGCAGTAATACTTCTAATCAACTGTTTCCCTAACCTTCTAAACCTCGTCGCACTAGTACGTGTGTGAATGTTTGTCAACAGTACTAGAACACCATAGTACCCGGCCTATATCATTACTGGTCAGTCCCTCCACGACAAGTACAGTCCCGTTGCGAGGGTTTCTTGTCACGCCCCTCTAGTCACGTGCTCCTTTTCAGTTTAACACTATTCATTCCCTCAGCGCCCAATCTTAAATTGAAATTGATGACCGTATACCAGGTGACTCCTTAAGGCCTAACTACCGACAAATAGATCAGCTGCTTGGGTTCCTAAAGTTAAAGTGTTTCTGAACACAGTTTAATGTACACATTGAACTTACTGTGTTACAGAACGTGAACCATGTGCCGAGCATGTGTATAACACTTATTGCCCTCCGCATGAACACAGAGAAATCTTCAGGGGGGATCATTAGGGTATCGGCGCAGGCACCTAGACCCCAGGGTGAGAGATCTCAAAATTAAACAGGGCATTAAAACATTGAAAGCCTTTCTCGGTGGATTTTTTGGTGAACTCTTGGCAAGTCTGGGGTGGGTATGACAGGCCAGACTTCATAATTTTAGATTTTGTTGACAAAAACGACCTTTTTTCATCTTTTTGTCTTCTGGACCCCCGTGAGATAGTGGGGTGGTCGCGAGCGGGCCCTTATAAGGCAAATGGACTGACTCAAGTGCTCTCGCTCGGGGTTGTTTCCTCGGAGAATAGCCGTATAGAAGTTCTCGTAATTCTGATAGATGACAGTTTACAGAACTGGTGAGAATTTGGGGGTAAGTTTTCTTGGTCAAAATCTTTGGTTCCTGGGATAATGACACCTAATTTCTGTAAACTTCCCCATGGGATGCCCTCATATCCCCCCTGAATCCTTAGTATTTACCCCCCTCCCCACCAAACCGTACGTACTTGGCTTAAGCTGCTGCCATTGCTCCCCGTCTAGCCGCACGTCTTCGTACTTCACTCCGCCGGCAGCGAAGAGAAGCCTCGTGATCTCTGCTCTGCCCCTGCTCTTGAAATAGGTCAGCTTGTAGGTCGGCATCTTGTTTGGATCGTGTGTACGCGAAAAAGCTTTTTAGGGGAGGGACCTCCAAATGGAATTTCCTCTATGCCACAAGGTATAATGGCAGGGGCAGGTCAAAGTTCAACGTCCTTACGGTTGAGGTCGTGAAAGATTTTGCTTGTTCTTAAAATCAACTTGGTCGCTCAAAAAAAACATGTACAACACATTGAAATACTCGAGACTTGAGAAGATATATGTCTTTTCACTTGTGTCGAATTTCAACCCTCGTATTCTGCATGACAGAAGGACAATCTCACAGTACAAACATCCGTGAACGTTTCTATCAAAGAATTGATTTATTAGAATAAAATGTACACCAAACTATGTGACCATATTTCCAATATATCATACATTGCCAAATATACCCGAAGTCCTAATTGTAATAGATTGTTTGTTATTACTATCATAATTCTACTCGCCAAAGCGGCATGACTCACAGCGTGCTAACATTAAAAGTAAACAGTAAAAACTAACATTGAATTTAGTCCTTTATTATCACCATTTATTATCGCCATGAAAAAAAGACTTTTTAGTGGGGATATTGTTTTGCGTGCGTTTGCGTGTGTGTTTGCGTGTGTGTATGTTTGTGTCACCGTATGCTTAAAGTCAGCATAACTGAAGAACGTTTAGATGGATTGTAACGGCATTTGATATGTGGGTAGTTGTTGGGAGGAGAAAGGTCAAGGTCAATTTTTGACCCCCTGGTATGTGTCATTGGAACTGCAATGGCGTATTTGTAATAATCTACTAAGGAGAATAACTGAAGAAAGGAACAACAGATTTTCATGTTATTTGGTATACAGATAGGTTGGACAGAAGTGCAGATTTAATGAAGAGTCTAGGTCTTCAGACTCGTAATCTTGTAGTTACATCAGTGGTATAATAATGCTGCATTCTGTTGTAAGCTTCAACCGGATATTGGAAAGGACGATCTTAACTGTCTCAAATTTCCCCCTCTTTTCTTGACGCACACTAATCTGTGTGTCTCCTCTTCCAACATCTACTTGGATATCAGATTTGTTATTCCCCCCATTCTACGATAGCACTGCGACCACAAAATTGACAACGAATTTAATAGATAAGAAACTCATCTTTTTACGCTTTGTGTGTTTTGTTGTCTTTTCATTCATACTCTTACATGAAGCATTCCATTTATGAAATCAAAGGTTACACAAATCCTATTAAGGTCACAGCGAGGTCAAGAGGTCACCGCCCTAGTGGAGTGGGGAGGGGGGTGGAAAGGGATTTAAAATTGAGACTCCGGTCGCTCCTTCAGCCATTTCGCGATGCCCGGGTTAGACGAGACGTTCCCCATGACCTTGCTCAGGTTAACGTAACTTTTGAGATGGTCCCCCGGCATGAGGATGTCAATGAAGCCGAAGAGGGTGAAGAAGTTGACGTCAGCCCAGGTTAGCTGTATGTTTTTTTGAGGGAGAGGGTTAGGTGTGACATACGGTGGCCCAAAGGTACAATTCTTTTTATTCCATTTTATTTTCTGTCGGCATTTACTTTTTATGTTGTCTCATTATTTCTGTGAGCATTTTTATTTTCGGTATTTCACTTTCTGTGGCTATTTTACTTTTCTGTGAAACTAAAAACCCACAAATGAAAAAACCAACAAAAAGTTTAAAAAAAGAAAATGAAAATACCGACAGAACGTAAAATGCCCACAGAAAATGAAAATTGAATAAAAACAAAAATTGCACATTCGGGTCCCTATATAAACAATCGTTAAAATTATGAATAAGGTAAGGTTAGTGGACTTATATTAATGCTACTAGTTTTCTTAATCTGATATCTAAATTTTCTTATTCTTGAAACCTTTAAATATTGTCTTATACTTTATACTTCTTCAAATGCGCATGTCCTCCTCGAATCTTGATCTCCTTAAAACTTTTCTTGGAAGCTGGTAAAAAAAAATTTTTGGAGGGAGATCATTTACTATTTTACCGTACACAACAATGCCTTGGCAATCTTCACCGTCTAAAACAAAATAAGGAGTGAGCTGTGATCAAGAAACAAAGAAAAACGTACCGACTTCCCTGCGAAATATCCCTCCGCGCTTGCAAGCTTTTCAAATCGGTCTAGAGCCGCCGGCAAGGTCTTCTCTTCAAACTCCCTCTTTAGTTCTTCCTGGAAAAACAAGAGTTCAGAGACCTCATACCTCTATTAAATAGTTTAGCTCGAAATCGACGACCTCATGCCTTCACCGACTGATGTTAAACTTTTCGAAAGGCATATCATAAATGTTTCTCATTAATTATGCAAATAATGACCACCTTTAACTACCTTACACATATTACCATTTCAACATTCCTATCATTTACCATTTGGATGAATCGTGGCACTTTTTCATTTATTATGCAACTTTGGGCTCTATTTGCATGTTCGAAATGCTGTAGATTACGTATGTTACATGTACTAAAGTCAAATTATGAAAAGCAGTGAAATTGTAAATTTTTCCTCATCTTTATGCAAATAAAGTCTCAATTTAAATAATTTGCATCTCATTGTGTACATCTCCATCTAAGCTACCAGCAAACCAAATTTCATGGAAATCAATAATACCTTCCGTTTTTCATGGAGGTAAAAGACAGTATTTTTCATGGAGATAAACGACAGTATTTTGTACTGAAGGCTAGACAATAATATGAATAAGAATATTACACCAATGCAACTCCATATCTACAATAACGATAGCAATTGATACGCCTTCATTTCGGATGCTTTAACCTACTTTCTTATTTTCGTCCTTCTCCACAAAGCAAAGCCGCATCTTTTCCCCAAACTCCTCCAGGCTGTCACAGATCATGTCTGCTTGAGCCTGCTCCAGTGGCGTCTTTCCTGCCATACCTGCACACAACGATAGGGGGCGCTCAGATTCCTATCGGGAGATCTGCATGGCATTCCTACACAAAACCTACTTCACCTTTAGTCTAAGCAAGGAGGTTTTAAAAGGTCTTAGCGCTCTTGGGTTTTAGGAAAAGAATATACAACCTACGAGCTGAATACATTGTGTCGAAAATACATTATTGAATACACCCCGCCCCAACCCTACTTGAACAAAGAAGCAGTCAGAGAGGTAATTTACATGTGTGACCTGGAATGACCTCGAACACATGGGCATCATGTGATCACAGTGCACGTGTAAACAGCTGAAGGAGACCTCCAGAACACTTTTTCAACCAAACCAATATCTTAAAAACGAATTAATAAAACGTATTGTATCTTAATGCACATACCAAAATTAATGTAGTTACCAATAGAAACACACTTCATTCATTTTCTGTAAATTTAAAAGGTCTCACTACTATGTTTTTGATCTTTTTTTTTTAATTTTCCATTCGTTTTTCCTTACCGATGTCCTTGGCGATCAGCCTCGCTATGGCCTTGCTCTGACAGATCATGGTCCCGTCTACCTCCAATACAGGCAGCTGTCCCATCGGAGTTTCTGGGGGAAAATATAAAAGAAGAACTTTATTGAATGACTATTGTAGCAGGTACAAAGTATGGCAACAACAATCAAAATAGAACAAGACATAAGTATGGAATAAAACTACGTTACATCGCGAGCGTTAGCGGCCCTGGTATAAAGCCCAGCCACATATGGTTTATGCGACCTCGCCGACACTTGCTCATGAATAATTAATGAGCGGACTGACGAACTCATCTCCAGACGGAGGTCGCGGACAAGGTCGGTGGGCTTGCTCGGCTTTCGCTGCCGCTTGGAAGCCCATATAGCAGAGGATCTTCCCTCCTCTTGTCCTTCCACTTAGAAATACGTCCTTGCCACCAAGCAGTGTCTGTAGGGTGGACTGCTGATGCTGACGAAGCCGCTCTAATCCAAACAAGTCTTCCACAGCTGAAGCAAAACTATTGGCTGCCATTTGTTTTGGGTAACCAAAGCAACGATGTAACACCTAACCTGATTGATTGATAGCTTCCCAGCGTTCTTTGCGCGCTGCTTCCGATGAGGGGAAGAAGGTGACGTCGTCATAACCATATGTGGCTGGTCTTTTTACCAGGGTCGCTTACGCTCGCGATGTAACGTCGAGTGATAGGCGGTCCTGGTTTAACGAGTGTGTCCTGAATACGCTCTAAGCCAAGCATCGCATCGCATCTCTCCCATAGCTTAGTCAGCCGCCGGGGCAGCATAGCTGAAAGCTCTCGACTGCTGGCGGTCTTCCGCCAGTCTGGTCATCTGGTTGACTGTATGACCGGTCCACTCCTTTACAACTGTGATCCACGACCGACGGGGACGTCCCCGCGGCCGCGCACCTTCCACTTTTCCCTGGAGGATTGTGTGTGAGAGAGTGCCTTTCGCCCTAGTCACATACCCGAACCACTGCAGTTTTTCTTTTTAACTAACGACAAGAAACTGTCAAGTGGGCCTTGCAGAGTGTGGATACGTTTTTTGACTTCTTTGTTTGCGGTGTGTGATGTCCAGTTCACTCGTGTTGACAGCCACTCGAAAGAGTAGGGCAAGTCTACATGTCAGTTCATTAGTTCTGTTGCAGCCGGGCTTTCCTAGCCCTCCTCTTGGCCTCAGCGGATGCTATCCTCTCAGCTTCGAAAGCTGTGACGCTGTTCACTCGTAGCAGTTCATTTCAAATGCGTTGATTCTCTTCACTATTTCTGCATTCATCGCCATACAAAAATATTGATAACAAAAGGCAACGTAGTAGACGGATCTTTGTTGCCAAGCACAGATGTAAAGAAAAATAATAGTACGTGAACGAGTGCTGTAACCCTAGGCCTCGCATGAACATAGAGAAATATTCAGCTGAGGTTGAAATCATTGTTTACCCCCCTCCCCACCGAACCACACACAACCGCACGTACTTGGTTTGAGCTGCTGCCATTGCTCCCCTTCTACCCGTACGTCCTCGTACTTCACTCCGCCGGCAGCGAAGAGAAGTCTCGCGATTTCTGCCCTGCCCTTACTATTGAAATATGTCAGCTTGTAGGTCGGCATCTTGTTTGGATCGTGTGTACGCGAGAAAGCTTTGATTCCAATGCGCCACAACGTAGTAAACTCTGAGCTCAGCTGACGTGTGCAACAAACTTTGGACCGTGCTTTTGTTCTCTTTGACCGTGTTGGGTAAAAACTTTGCCCTATGACTGTGACTTGACAGAACCATTGTACACAAAATGGGGGTCCTGTGATCAAGGAGGACTGTCTTGAGTACGTTAAAAGCCTCATTACTCAAATCGGTACCTATCTGGCTTTACCTTTGATAAATATGAATACGAGAATATAGAACGGCATTGGCAAGGTCAAAGTTCAACGTCCTTACGGATGGGGTCGTGAATGACTTTGCTTGATATTGACATCAACTCAGACGGTCATGAAAAATGAAAGAATATGTACAACAAATTGAGATATTTCAGTCTCTAGAAGAGTCTTTGGAGTCAAATTTCAACCCATTTCATACAAACTGAACCTGTTATAATACTGTAGCTAATGATACTACTTTCTGACTTACCCTGGGATTCTGCGTGACAGAAGGAAAAGTTATATTCATAGTACAAAGTCACAAACATCCGTGAACCTTTGTATGAAAGAATTGATTTATTCGAATAAAATGTACACCAAACAAGAATTAAAAAAAAAAAAAACTTGGTGACAGTTTCCCACTACATCATACAACTCACTCTAACGCTATAATCAGCAGTATTCTACTGGTCAAATCGTCATGATTTAGAATTGACAGCATGAAGTAAAACCAAACAGCTGCAGACTGTATTTATTGGTGATATCTATGGTACAAAAATGCTACATTCTAAGCTTCAAGCAAATATTGGAAATTACGATCGTAAAATTCTCACAGATTTCCTAGTTTCATGACGCACAACAATCTGTGTGTAAAACTACTAAAATCTAGTTAGACATAAGTTAGACATAAGTTCAGTTAATGACTGTGATATTACTAGTGCTTGATGTTTTGTTAGGAATCAATTAGACTAGAAATATCCCGTGTATTCTTCCTGGATTCATAAAAACACAGAACTATGATCCGAACATGAATAGTTTCATCAGGTTGGTGAGTATCTGAATGAAAAAGACTCTCTGTACACAACCAAGTGATCTATTTCGGTGACTGTCAACTTCCAGTATTCTCCAAGCAGATGGTTCGATCGAGAGGGGGAGTTTTGTCCGGGAGAGAAGAGGGACGTAAAAAATCCCCGACAAAACTGCCCCTCTCGATCAAAGCCTCTGCTTGGAGAATAAACTTCCAGGGGAATTCTGACTGGTGCACTTAGCACTGCAGCTATTTTTGGAACCGCACCTGTAAGCAGCGACACCTATGCTGCAGTGCAAAGCGCACCAGTCATCAGAATTGCCCTGAGAGAGGTGACAGACGGTCACCGAAACGTTGATTGAATAAAACACTTAGTTTCATACAAAGAGTATTTTCTTTCACAGAACTGTGATATGAGATTTTAAAATGTAGACTCCGGCCTCTCCTTCAGCCACTTCTCGATGCCCGGGTTAGACGAGACGTTCCCCATGACTTTGTTCAGGTTAACGTAACCTTTGAGATGGTCCCCCGGGAAGAAGCCGTTCACGAAGCCGAAGAAGGCGAAGAAGTTGACGTCAGCCCAGGTCAGCTGTAGGGGGAGGGAGGGAGGGTAGGGATGTGGTTAACATACGGTGGCCCACAGGTACAATGTTTATTTTTATTCCATTCTTATTTTCTGTGGCCATTTTTTTTTTGAGGGCATATGAGTATTTTTCTTTTTTTGTGTGAGTATTCTACTTTTTGTATTTTTTTTTCTTTGGGTAGTCTTTCCGTGGAACAAGTCAGCTGTAGGGGGAGGGGCGCCAAAAACAGTAAAAATAATGTTGTATTATTCATCTGAAGTACAGCCAGTAGGTACTTATTCGTTGCTGTTGTAGTGCCTTTTACCGTACTGGAAGCACCCCCTAGATCACGGGACATGTTATATAGGATGTCACCTTATACATGTGTTGGTGTACGTGTCATGTGACCTATGTGACCTTTGACTCTCAGGTCACGTGACTATCAGGTCTATCAGCTGACGAAACATGGTGGATGCCTTCTGAATGCTTCTATCTATAATTTTCCCTGCGTAACTGTTTTATTTCTAGGTTGAATAGGTTGTTGGACTAGTTCTTATGTCAACCGTTTTAGTATATTTTCTGTTTATTTAAAATATATTTTTCTTGAGGGAGATCAACATCAAGTATGAGCTGTGATCAGAAAAAGAAAACAGAATCGTACCGAGTTCCCGACGAAATATCCCTCCGCGCTCGCAAGCTTTTCGAAGAGATCCAGAGTCGGCGGCAAGGTCTTCTCCAGAAACTCTTTCTTCTTTTCTTCCTGCAAAAAGAGCATCATATCTTTACTCAACGCCTGCAATTGAAAATATTGGTCTCAAGCAACCTTTTAAGTTATTTTCTAGAGTTAAAGATAGTTGGAATCATTTCTAAGAATTTTTTAAAGTTTAACTTACTTTCTTATTCTCGTCCTTTTCCGTGAACATAAACATCAACTTGTTCCCAAGGTCCTCCACGCTGTCACAGATCATGTCTGCTCTGGCCTGCTCCACGGGTGTCTTCCCTGCCATACCTGCAAACAACGATAGGGGGCGCTTACAAGTAGGTCAACTCTGGCTGTACTTTGTTTTTTAAGGATATTTGAAAAGGACTCTACACAAAGGCTTCTCTAAGCTTTAATTGAACGGAACTTAATTCAAATCTTAAAAAAAGATTGCTAGTAAGAATGGATTAGAAGCGACATTTTAGCCTTCGAAATGGCTATTTATTTATTAATTGATTAATATTTAGGGTCGTCCCTTCAGTTAGCTAACTGATTTCCAAGGGCGCCCTTACATTTCATGACAAATCATAACAAATCAGGATGCAAAAGGATAGCTTAACATAAACTTAATGATTAACCAAATCACAGTCATATAGCATAAAACAGGATTGATCAAACATAGAAGTACTAAAAAATCAAACAACTCAAAACAATTCAAAACAATAACAACTCAAAATCACAAAGGTCATTCAACTGAGGGTCATATCCTGTTTAAATCTGGCGATTGATGATATGGATGGAGGTGTAAAAAAATTATCATGAAGTGCGGAGCTATCTACGAATTTGAATTCCATGTATATTTTTAGATTATGATGCCAGGCAAATATTCTGCACTGTCATGCAAGGTAATGCTACGACATAAACCTGGAATGCCCACACCCCTCCCCACCCCCTTGATCAAACGATTGAACAGTCGGAGGTAAGTGATATACGTGACCCTGAGTGACCTTCCATTGTGTGATCACTATTCATGTGTAAACAGCAGTAAGGGACACACTCAAAACACTTTATCTATCCAAAACAGTATCTTAAAGCACACTTGCATCAAACTGCTCTAATTAAATATCCAAACGCACACAGTAGCCAGTTGGAGTTATCGTAATAGATTTAAAACATTTTTGCTACCACACTAAATGGCGTCGAATGGCCGTGTGGCTTTGGGCTAGCGGACACAAGATCGGGAGATTACGTTAAATTTCTGGCATTTCTGGCCAGACGTTGTGTCCTTGGGAATGGCACTTAACACGACTTTCCTTACTCCAGCTAGGTGTAAAAATGGGTACCTGACTTCGATTTGGGAAGTAAAAGGCAGGGGAAGGATAGGGTTGGGCTCCGCTTCCCAATGCCATGCCCTAGACACAGTGGATAACAACTCAGTGCCCCTACAACCGCCCGAAGGCTCTGTGACTACCGTTACCGAAATTTGATACTATATGTTGTTATTTGTGTGGTGGATGTTGTTGTTGTTGTTTACATACCGATGTCCTTGGCGATCAGTCTCGCTATGGCCTTACTCTGACAGATCATGGTCCCGTCTACCTCTAACACAGGCAGCTGTCCCATCGGAGTTTCTGTGGGGAGGGGGGTTGGAGGTTACATGTAATGTTACAGTGCTCATGATCATGGTTTTTGTACAAGAACTAGTTAACTGCGATATTACAATTGCAAGTTTGGGACAAAATGTCGCTACACTTTGCTGGGTTCCAGGCTAATGTTTTGTGCAAAGTCTTGAATGCCGTTTTTTTTTCACAGTCAGTATAACATCTATCGTTACTCTAATCATAGAAATATGTCGTGAGTCTACTAGTGAGCCTACTTTGGAATGCATTAATAATACAACCATGAATACAAAGAATACATAATAAATCTCTGTTGTTAATAAAATTATATATAATTCATATGTAAGGAATGTAGACTCGCTGAATGGGGGGTGGCTCAATGGCCGACAAGTAATAAAAGGAGTGGCGAAAATTTTATGTACTAATCATTTCAGACTAACTCTATGTGAAATCTATACATTTTTTTTTTTCATCCTTTTGCTACAATTTCCTGGTCAGCTTTTTTCCAACCCTTTACAGATTCTTGTGCGAATGTTTGCCAACATTACAAGGACATCCCTAAATCCTTACACTGGCTGTGTCCCTTCACGAGAATACATTCCCCGGTTGCAAGGCTATCTTTTAGCCACGCCCCTTCAGTAACTTGCCCTTTCTCCGTAGCCTGGAATCCATCCTATTTAGCTTCCGGCCGCTACCCAAGCTCCGCTGCCGGCCGGCAGCGGAGCTTGGGTAGCGCAGCGGAGCTTGGGTAGCGGCCGGCAGCTAAATAGGATGGATTCCAGGCTACTTCTCCGTGTTTGAAAATAATACGTCGGTTGAGAAGAAACAGATAAGGAGCGGTCTAAACTGGAAGAACATCCTACCTTATCTTAAACTCTACTCAGAACTCATTAAATATTCAGTCAGCCCCTGATATAATTGAAGTCTGCAATGACCCCTATGCATGGCTTAGCTTCTGACAACGATCGTGTAGACTATATTGGTGATTTCAAAGCTGCCCGGGGGCCAAATCAAGGTCTTTCTAAACAGTCACGATCTAATGCACACTTTTGTAGGTTTATTCAAGAAACATGTAGCTTCTAAATAGTACGTTTACTAGGCGCTAAAGCACGCGTACTACCCAGTATAACGTCCACAGGCGCCTTCCATAGCTGACGCTTAAGTCATTGTTTACCCCCCTCCCCACCAAACCACACACAACCGCACGTACTTGGTTTGAACTGCTGCCATTCCTCCCCTTCTACACGGACGTCTTCGTACTTGACTCCGCCGGCAGCGAAGAGAAGTCTCGCGATTTCCCCCCGCCCACGGCCCTTGAAATACGTCAGCTTGTAGGTCGGCATCTTGTCTGTATCTTGCTTGAGAAAATTTTTGCCAATTCACCGCGACGCAGTAGAGCGAGTAACCGTGAATAGCAAAGCACCAGACCTTTATAATGTCACGGGACCGTTCTTTTGTTCGCTTGGGCGGTGTTTGGTACTGTAAATGCATTTAACTTCGCGTGGTTTTTATTTCGTGCTAAGGCGAAAATGGAGTGTTTGCGGTAGTTTTAAGTTTGCGGCAGTCACATACTGCTACAGTATCGGACAAAAATGTTTTCGGTGGTTTTAAGCTCGCGGTGAAACGGTCGCAAGAAAACTGCGAACATAAAACCACCGCAAACATTTCTGCATTTACAGTAACAGCGTCGCCCGTATCACGATGACTCGGCAGAATAAATACACAGGTTGAACGGCATTAGCAGGTCAGGTCAAAGATCAACGTCCTACCGGATGAAGTTGTGAATGACTTTGCTAAAATTGTACTTGGTATGTAAATATGCATGGCTAAAACTCACAGTCACTGTTAGTGTTTAAAGACACTACTTTGTTGTATTTGTGTCTCTACAGTTTGAACTTTCGGCTAAACCTTGTAACATCTACTAACATAATTCCATCAGGGTGCATAATTTCGCCACCCTGAAAAGATACAGCCAAACAGATCTCCAACCAAACCTCCCTTAGTATATACACTCCTAGATCCTGTTTATTTATTTATCTATTACACTTTTCCAACACACTGTAGACGGTATGGTTAGCTAGGTATGGTCAAACAGGTGTTCCTTGTCAAGGTCAACTTTTCAAGGCCACCTGTGTATCTAAACTGTGCATTCCCGGGGGTGCTGCATTAGAGATATCTCAAACACACTGTTTTTCAAAGTGGCGCCGCGGATTTATGTGACCCGGCGGATTAACATCAATGGAGGTGTAAATACAAAATAATAAATCTATGAATAGCAAGGTCCACATCATGCATCAGTGGGTATCTAGCGTTTCTTCCATTCAATGCTTTCTCAGTTTCTGTTAATTTGTATTCTACTTTATGACTTATGTGTTTATGACTTATGCGTTTCGTAAATACTTCAAAAATTTACTAAGTTGTGTTACCGGTGTTGTCATAAGCGAACCTCCCATGAAGCCTGATAATAATACTGTACAATAAACTAATTGAAATAAAGACATACACTTAACGTAAATGACAACCAATGTTTTATTATGCTTCGCCCTCACCGAGAAGAACCCATGTTCGTAGTGGCTGAAAAGCCATGCTGGACAATCCTCCGACGACCATATAAAAAAAAATTAAGCGAATGTTTAAAAAAATCTGGGACTTAATATGTAGTATGGGTACCATCCTCCGTTTTTGCCGCTCTTTTATCGCGTGCTCACGATTGAACAAGAGAAAGGATAGAATAAACGATGGATATTATCCAGGCTATGAATTATGATCAGTAAGTGTTTACATATCATATATGTTTAGATAGCTACAATGATATCTCATGCGGTGGCGATATAGAAGAGGCTATACTAAAGTTTTGGACACGCCTCAGGAGGGAGCCCTTACTATTTGTGCTTTTCTGGAAATCTTACACCAGCAGTATGTAATCCAGCACTAACTACAAACATATTGAGAGAATTCTATTTTTAGTAGGTTTTAAAATGGGGTCTCGGCCCTTTCTACCACCCATTTAGCGTTTTTAAAGGACACATGGTTTTAAAATGCAGACTCGGGTCTCTCTTTCACCCATTTAGCGATGCCCCCGTTGGCATTAACATTCGCCATGACCTTGGCCAGATTAGCGTTGTCCTTGAGAAGGTCGCCTGGGAACGAGGGTCGCACCATCTCCATAAGGTTGTAGAATTCAACATCAGCCCAGCTCAGCTTTAGGAAGAGAAGAATTTCAGTATCATGACTTATTGAAAGAGAGTTAGAATTCAACGTACAATTCATAGCATTGGCATTGTAGCAAAACTGTTATAATAAAATGTACATTCTGAAATATCACAACTCAATAAAGATGTCTTAACACATATTGCGTGATGGTTCGTTTTGTTTTTAAAGGCAACCTAAGCAATATCAGGGCATTGAAAGTTGTATTTTCAAAAGCTATTCTTTAGTGATTTCTATCCATGATAAGTTTAGATAATACTATCCCTTTGCATATCGACCATCATGTAGAAAATATGCGATGTCGTTGTGTGGTGGGAACTCAATGAAAATCTGAGCACTTGGAGGCCAGCCATTATTTCAAATCTTCCGAACATACGCGATTCTGACCGATAAGTCCTGTGTGCTTCCGGAAAATTTATCACGTGGTCATGGCTCAATATGCTTGGACATTGTGATGTCACGCGGCCGGAAATAACCAAAACTTGTCGACAGAAAACGATTACAGCTGATTTCTGGGCTGATTTTTAGGTGTTACCCATGAATAGAATACTCCTTTTGCGGCTTGTGTCTGCGCACTTTTTAAACGCCCAAAGTCTGAACTAATGTTGCAAATGTGCTAATATGGGGAAGTAAATGTCAATTTCATATAGATTTCTTTATCCAGAATACTTCCAGTTTTAGCCCCTGAAATTGCTTAGGGCACCTTTAAGAAGGTTTATGGAATAACTGTCTTCAAAGCTTCGTAATCAATGTTTCATTTCAAAGATCTGGATCTAATTGTTTGTTTGTTTGTTTGTTTTTTTGTTTGTTTTGTATACTTGGTAAACCGCCCCATGGCGTAACACACTCGATTTGTACTTAACAGTACAAGTTGCATAACCAGATAGATGTATTTGATTCACTCACACCGGGAAGAACCCCTACTCTTTTCGACCTTCTTTTATTTGCTCAAAGTCTCTAGCTCTCATCGAACACGGAAATCCTTATCCCTAACCGAAGCTTGGTACTTATTTTTACATGAGTTAATTGAGGAAATCCGTTTAAAGTGCCTATCCCAAGGGCGCAACGTCAGCGGTATAAGTTAGAGGACCCGGTGTTCGAACCCAGGATCTCTGGGACCTTTTTTAAGTGCTCAGACAATGTTTTTCGCAAATAAGATGCGCGACTGTGCGATATTTAGATAAGAAGTATCATTATAATTAGTCCTCTACCAGACTTCACCTACCGATTCTCCGACGAAGAAGCCGCTGGGGCTTGCCAACTTTTCCAAACTGTTTAGAAATTCTGGCAGGGTCTTTTCAGCGAATTCCTTCTTTAGTTCCTCCTAAAGCAGAACAACAAGATAAAAAATCAAAACAAGTCGGACATCCATTTCTGTTAGTGCTGCGTATCGGAACTGTGTACTGTTCCGTACAAATTGATTAGGTACAGGTCCAAAATACCGAATCATGAAGTACCGGTACTGTACCGATATACATTTACACCAAGTATGTGCTTTTTGTGTGACTGATCTCCTAACCTCATGGCCTCATGCAACACCAAACGTGACCAAAGATACACCTTGGAGCAGCGTTACTAATATGCAACAGATCATTCAGGCAGGCTGGGAGTTTTGATAGCAAGGCCAAGAGGTTTTGCGGTAGGAAACCTACCTATCTTCTTTTAATTAAGATATTGACAAGGTTATTTATGTTTCTGTTATTATTGAAGAAGTTCAGAAAAACACATTATTTTTTTTCGAATTGTTCAGGTACCGGACCTGTACCTAAACCTCTGTACCTGTACCTGATGTTACGTTTATAGGTACACAACGTTAATTTCTGTGGAGCACGTGACGTCCGTAATTACGTCAGACGTACATATGAGGCGATACCGACCGCCATCTTTGCTATAGTGAGTTTACTTGCGCTCTTACCTTCTTGTTTTCGTCTTTCTCAAAGAACATTGTCAACACCTTGCGAAAGATGTCCATCACTCCGTCCACCACCATGTCCGCCTTGGCCACCTGTAGGTCATCCTTTCCCACCATACCTGTATAGTCATGACGTCAAAAAAGGAAGATTCTATCATTGGTGGAATGAAGCTTGTATAACTAATAGGTTAGATCGACACGGCTGCCATCAAAATCGCAGTTGAAACTGGCGGCGTGCTGCGGGTCCGGTGAGAGTGGGGCTTTAGCGGGTCCGCCATTCTGCTGTCAATTTTCGTCTTTATGCTGATATTTCTATTGTTCCAAATTATTAGAAGACTAATATATTCCTTTCTAAAATCTGTGGAAGAAATAGATTCTAATAGGCAAGGATAATGAAGAAAAAAAAAGAAGCAAGAAATGACTATTTTTTGAAAGCGCATTCAGCGGGATTTAACCATTAAAACACACGCATGACTGATCATATTTCTTTCTGCATTTCTGCATTTCTATACATATTTGACGTCATAATTCTTATATTTAATTTGAATCCCCGACGATCATCGTTGCGGCTAATTAAGTTAATGCCATTCGGCATCTTTGTGTGCTTTTCAGACATATGCTGTAACCCCACATGGCGCAGATGTAGGCCATAGGCTTACATGTTATGATACGTATTTTACATGCGTGCGTTCATAATGAAGCTGTATATAGTGAATGTACCAATGTCATTTAATTCATGTTGAGGACATTTACCCTAGATTATGACAAACAAAAATATCAACAACTTCACTACATACAATGTCTGTTTATGGCAATTAAAATCTGCACTTTGCTACACCCCAGAAAATGCACTTTCCAGCTGTAAGCGCACGACCGCATCACTAAAACTGAAGGGCTGTGAACGTCCGACCTCGCGCGCGGCTGCCAAACTTTACCTGCTAATTTCTTCAGTTACAAACAAGCTTTCGTCGGTTTGTCACTTGAGATCAGCTGGGCTGGCTAAATGGGAATTTCCCACCAACATAAACAAACGTTTATGCAGCCGTTACTTTTTTGCGTACGGATTCTTTTAGGAGTAATACATAAATGAAACCATAACAGAATTTTAAAACCTACCGGCCCTTTTCGCGACGAACCGAGCGATGGCCGTGCTCTCACACAGTGTGGCCCCGTCCACCTCAAGAATCGGCAAATGGCCCATCGGGGTCTCTGATGACAAAAACAAACATTATATGATCAACTCTGTTCATGATGTACAAAATGACAATCTATCTTTCAGACATGCCAACAAGTAGAAGCTACGATCAATTTTTTTTTCGTTTAATGATTTCAGTGTGTTATTATTTGACAAATTGATTTGTTTCTGTATTGATTTCTTATGTTTGAACATCATTTTATGTTATTACCTTTATCAATTGTATGTACCCCTATGTACTCTCTTGGATATCAGCCTTTCTTTGGCTGAAGAGAATACCCATATGTTTTATAATAAACAAAAATAAATAAATACGATAGGCTAGAACGATATGCTACATAGTGCAAGTTTTAGTGTAGTCATCCCAGTATGAAAGACTGTTTAGAACTATGATTGCGGATTAGAATTATCTCTTTTTTGATGCAGTAAGAAATCTTTGGAGTTAGATTGACAGTGCTTGTGTAACATAAGAAGCTATACCGTCGCATGCCTGCGCATAAGAGGTCAGCATGTTAAGCCTTTGAAGGCCAAATATACCGGTTGAACCACACATGTACAGATACCGAGCGCCCTCCCCTTACGGACAATTACTTTTTTTCATGTCTCAGTTAACTTTGACTACTTCATCATGCGTACTGTAAATACAGAAATGTTTGCTGTGGTTTTATGTTCGTTGTTTTCATGGTGAACACTTGACCGCGAACTTAAAACCACAGCGAAAAGCAAAATTGTGTTGCTGTAGCGCTAACATTGTTTCAGATGCGAACTCAAAACCACCGCGAACACTCCATTTTCTCCCTACCCGCGAACATTTCTGCATTTACAGTATTTAAATTAAGTGTCAATTTCCATTCCTAAATAAAAACAGAAGATACACTTAAAGTGTCTCTAGCCTTCTTAATAATATCTTAAACACATATGAAGTGCTCAGAAGTGAGTAAGAGGTTAACAACCGGTAGAACTAAGATGTTACCATTTCGTTAAGCTAGAAATCACCGTACGTACTTGGCTTCAGTGCCGGCCAGTCTGCACCTTCTATGCGGGCGTCCTCGTACTTTATCCCGGCGGCTGCGAACAGCAGCCTGATCGGTTCCGCTCGGCCCCGAGCGTTGAAGTACGTGAGCTTGTAGGCAGGCATTTTGGTTCACGGATTCTGGATCGAGTGCCGAAACGATTTGCGTGCGGTTGAACCGAGTTGTGAAGAATTTGCCCTGTAGGCGCACCTTTTTGTAGCTTCAAAGTTTGACACGCCCTCGAGTCCACGTAACCGTGATTCCATTGTTCGGATAATTATATGTTCTGACGAGAGAAACGTAGACACAGACGCCAACAATGTCTGCTGTATTTGTTGACTAATACCATTTTCCAGTCATTGTACGTGGCTGAGCTATAAATTGTCATGATAGTCCTAAGCATAGGTAGCACAAATCCCTTTAATTTAGCTATGCATTGCTGTCGGAGGAAAGCGACTTACAAATAATCAGATCTCCTGTCAACAGAATATTGTAATTAAATCAAAAGACATGATTTTAACAACCTTCATAGAACTGTTATTAATCGAATGTAGCGAACATGTTCATACTAGCCTACAGTTAAGTTACAGCCTAGCACACTCGACAACAGCTTTTTGGCTACGCCTCAGTGAAAAAGCCCTTTCCTTGAGTGTTTTCAGGAATCACCAAGGAGGTTAAATATACAGGATATTTAGCCTCCTTGGAATCATTAACCATCACATAAGCACTGTATTTTCTTCAATTTATTCTATTACTTTATTGAGCGTACATCAAAACAACCAGCTAGGGTTGATGGGAAACGTCTACATGTAGCTCTATTTTGTATCCCAGGATTCAGTGCGACGTCTCCTTTTCCATCCACGCCGCGATTCCCGGATTGGACGTGACGTTGTCTCTGACCTTGGTCAAGTTCACGTGGCCCTTCAGGGGGTCGTTCGGGAGATGATCTTTCAGAAAGAACATCAAGGAAAAGAAGTCCACGTCTGCCCAGGTCAACTATAAAGGACAAAAATAATAGAAGTTAGATGTTTTCTTATAATGTATTTTGTTATCAGTTATCAGTTGCATATTTGTTATAATTTGTTTTTAACCGTACTCCGGGGGTGTCGGCATTGTATCTTATTCTGTGTTTCTTGAAAAATTTAAAACACTTGATTATTCTCTGTTGTTGTGTACGTTATAGTAAGAGGACGCACTAGAGATACAAATGAAAAATAGGAAAAACATATATCAGAACCGGACGTTCCTCTGCAGTAACGTGGAAAGTCGCTAGGAGGCCAATTATCGAATTGGTCCTTTTTCCAACCCCTACCCACCAAACAAATATCATTTAGATCCATCCACAGTTTGTCGACATGTGCACAAACACACAACTACACGAAAAAAGCAAAAAAAACGGCACCTAGAAAATAACCTACTTTGTAAAGGGAATAACTATAAATAGTTTAAAATTCTTATGTACTGAAAAATAGCGCCACCTACCGCGTCTCCGACGAAGTGCCCGCTGGAGCTCGCCAGCTTCTCGCAGGTGTCCAAGAACATCGGCAGGGTTTTCTCCGCAAATTCCTTGATTTTTTCTTGCTGAAAAGTAGAAAATAAAATAAATGCTTGTATAAACAGTGAACTTCTGTAAAACACTTATAATCACGAGAACAACTCAATGGTCTCCGGAAGAAAAATAAACGGTATTCTAATTTGAATACTTGCTAGACTGTCCCCTCTGAAGCATGCGAAGACCGTAGACCCTTTATATCATGACACCAACCTTCTTCTTTGCGTCCTTTTCAATGAAGAAGTCGACAATTTTGACTTGAAGGTCCGACAATCCGTCCACAATCATATCAGCCTGTGCCGCTTCCAGGGGCGTCTTCCCGGCCAATCCTGCAACGCAATAAAGAAAAGACAGGGGGCGTTGTGAGACCATAATCTGACAATTTTTGTTACGGACAAACCATGATGATCGCAGAGGTGTGTCTGAAATAGGATAGATAATTTATCCGAGAGTACGATGATAAAAGTTAGACATCCAGGTAGTAAGATGCGTCAAAAATGTTCATTCAAGCAACTAGATACAATTTTGAAACAGTCAGATGAAGTGGTGCAATAGCCTAGTTGGTAAAGTGCCCGCCTTGCACACGGTAGGTCGTGAGTCCGTCCCCGGCCGGGTCATACCAAAGACTTTAAAAATGGTACATACTACTTTCTCTGCTTAGTACTCAGCATTTGGGAAAGAGTATGGAAGTTAAACACACATCACTACCAGCCCCCTGCTGTAGTGACTTGCACAAATGTGTGTGGCCCAAGGGCTATAGAAATGGAGATGGGCGCCACCCCTATGCGTCTTTTCAAGACGCCCGGGTCACTTTAACTTAACAGATGAAGGCATACGTACCCGCCTCCTTGGCGATCAGCCTCCCTATCGCCTTGGTTTGGCAGATGATGGTTCCGTCCACTTCGAGAATAGGGATCTGTCCCATTGGCATCTCTGATGGCAAATTCAAACGTGGACAATTATTCTAATTTTAGGCGCGATGATATTTCGTTGCTTATTTAGTGGTTAAGCTAACAATATACAGACAACTAGCCGGTAGCCAAATAAGCATATGTACTTTGAGAGCACATTCATGAACATAGCAAACCTCTATGACTAATAATAAATCGGAAGAAAGTTGACATCTTAAAACAGGGTGATAAACCGTAGCCTGGGTGCCATCCTAATTAGTTTTCCAGGGCGGTCAAACGTCACTAGTCGTAAGCCTGACTATATCCCGCTCCCAGCTATTGAGGAGTCAGACTTGAAAATAGGAAGTAATGCTTTAATGCACTGAAACAAGGGCTCCGAAAAGTACTTACTGACATTGCAAGCCCCAAAAATTCTTATTCACCAGAAAGCCACAGCTGTCTACTTTAGAATCATGCAAAACAGATAATTGACCAGCTCGATCGCTCGGGACAGCTGGCAGAAGAAAACAAACATAACTTTGACCTACTTCTAGGCTGGAATAGTCCACTCGGAGCATGTGAAACCAAACAACTAAGGTATCTCCATACGCCAACTTATCAAACTACTGAAATGTGCAAATTTTGACCAAACTGGGAAAGCTCACACCCTAAAGGTACCTTCTAGCCTCAAAGTCTCCAAAATGGACCAAAATTTCAAAGAAAAAGGGGTTTCAAAAGTTTAGTAAAGGGACTAAACTTGTGTTCGCATTTTTTGCACTCGACTGCGCAACTCTACAATGACGTCAGCCCTATAGCAGCTATCCCGACAGGTACCGGGGTTCATTGACCCCAGTCAGCGAGAGATTGAGCAAACACGGGTAAAGTAAAACGACTTCCCTGGAGGTGGCGTACGACGGATCATGAAAATATCTGCCCTACGGCGCGAGGGCCAATTTACACACAGGAAAAAAGATTGTTGTTGTACGTCCAGGATGTCCCTTCTGTAAATCGTGCCATGAGTACATATAAATTCTTACGAGCTATCTTCTTGGGTTAAATATTTGCTTAAGGAATACTGTACTAAGATTGAATAGAGTGGCCGGTGCCCAAAACGCTTATCTAGAAAACATGACCCCATGCTGTAAGTTATGAGGAACTGTTTTGTTCATATGAATCATATAGCTTATCATAATTTCCCTCAATGACACTAGTCCAAACTAAACCAGGGTCAAAACATAAAAAGGGATAAGAACTAGAGTTGAGCTTTTGTGCTACATATCCTTCAGATTTGCTATGCTAGTTTAGCGGTTACGGGGTCTTTTTTATGACTATGAATTGGTATTGTATTTTGTTTTGTTTTGAGTTGAATGTGATAGTTTGCCGATTTGTTGAAAAATAGATAACACCCCTCCCGGCAATAAAATGGTATGGCGACCCTGTGACGTCACATTTCAAGATGGCGGCCACTCGACATGCCAACGGCTCCAACAAAGGTTTTGCTACGCAAACCTATAATGAATATGTGGTTGACCAATACGTACTCGGTTTCAGCTCCGGCCACTGCTCTCGTTCAATCCGGACGTCTTCGAACTCTATCCCACCGGCGGCGAACAGTAGCCTGAGAACCCCCGCGCGACCCCAATGTTTGAAGTACGTCAGTTTGTAGCTCGGCATGTTGTTCTCTTGAATCAAAACTTGTAAAACCTTGTGGTAAACTGACCACTTGTCAGAAAGAATGCGTCTGAATAGTACTAACACCACGTTTCCGGCTGCATTCTGATCGTTCAGCGGTTACTTCCGGGTACAGAGGGCAAATTCCCAGAAATAGTCCCACCGTCCTTTGCGCCCCCTGACAACATTTGTTCACCGTAAATTGTGATTAACTTTTGACCTTAAGTAATCAATTACGAGTGGATTGACACACGTTGTGTCAATATTGAAATGTCTGCTGTGTACGTAAGACCGACGTATGTATATACCACCCTTTGACCTTACTGGACGCGCGACCTGTTGGCGACCTCAGTGCCACCGAGCGATTTGATGGAGCGCTCAACGAATTTCATCGATGAAAAACACTTCTTTTTGCTTTGTTTCCCTTTAAGTCATACTTTGAAAAATTGCATGGTATCTCCATAAAGCTAATGGATAATACAAATCCAATCTAGGTCGCAGAGAGGTCGCCAACAGGTTGCAGTCCAGTGAGAGATAGCCGCTTTTTAGCAACCCCGAATCTCATCGATAACAAATGAATCTTTTTTACGCTTTGTGAGATTTTCTTCTTTTAAGTCATACTTGTACGTTTTGCATGGTATCCCCATTATAAAGCCAAGTTGTAACACAAATCCAATCTAGGTAGCAGAGAGGTCGCAAACAGGTTGCAGTCCAGTGAGAGATACGTACTTATTAGTACAAATCCTCATTAGGTCGAACATAGGGCATCCTGTACACTCAATATTCTGTGCATTCGTAAACTAACGCCAAATATATCTATATGTTGAGAGGGCAGTCACACGGTAAAGTGAAGATGTGATCTAGTCGCAGCACGCATTCAAAAAAGACAATGCATATGAACGTTGGACGTTTATTAGAATATCGGATACTCTGTTGACAGACCAATGATATTACGGCCTCATAACCGATAGCATGCGCCTTGCATATGAACGTTGGACGTTTATTAGAATATCGGATACTCTGTTGACAGCCCAATATATCACGGCCTCATTATCGATATCATGCGCCTTATAATCGTATTAATTAAACGGATAAACAGAAAAGTCTGCGACTTTGCCTCTAACTTCTGCTTGGTGATTGTTAAGAATGATTAAAGCTTTACTGTTGCAACAGAAAGTACAGCGACTTTGGTATGGTCAACAACAATCTACAAAATAGAAATACAAAATAAATCCTAAAGCTCTACTTACTAAGCAAGAAAGGCTAACATGCGTAAATTTGCAGTATATTGTTACAATCTAGTAGGGCTAGTCGTGGCTTCCGGGTAGCCATATTTGCAGGCTTTTGGGCGGTAACAGTGTTCATTTTTTTGGGGGGGGGGGGGGCGATGATTCGCAATTTTCAGCATATTGGAGCCAGTTTACTTTCGCTGGAGAAATTGTATTGCCGCCAAGAGAAACGAGTTCTTCAGCAAAAGAACCTGGCCCCGATATGCTGAAAATCGTGAATCAGTGCCACCCCGCCCCCTAAAAAAACGTCGGCGCAACCAGAAAGCCCACTAAGGAGGTTAGCAGTCGTTTATGCTTTTAGTTAGTTTTGTCTGTTATAAGAGTGGTTAAATCTAAAGATATATCTAAATATCAATATCTAAAGATATGTGTACAAAGACGGTCATTTGAAATCTATTGTGCTTAATTAAGCAAAGAAATGTGTCTGATTTATAACGTTTTCATATCTGGAACATTCCGTTACGAACGTTACAGAAATTAAAGGAAAGCTACACAAAAAATTGAAAAGCCTACTATACTATACTTGACATACCCAAAGTCAAATTCTTCCTTCAAGTTGTTTGACATAAGTACGTCATAGTCCTGGGATCTTCCACCGTTTGCAACTTATGCCGTGCTGACGCCATCTCACCTGATGATTGAATCATATGACGTCAATGTTCTAAATTTCCAAACCAAAACTAATAGTGCTTTTCCAACTTAGAACACTGACGTCATATAATTCAATCATGAGGTGAGAATGTGTCAGCAAGATATAAGTTGCAAACGGTAGAAGATCCCACAGCTATGAAGGACTTTTGTCAAACAAGTAAGAACTTGTATATTAAGCATAGTATAGTAATATTTCCAATTCCTTGTGTACCTTATCTTTAAATAACCCTTCACCACGGGGTCTCCGGCCTCTCTTTCACCCACTTCGCGATGCCCGGGTTGGACGTCACGTTGTCCCTGACCTTGTTCAAGTTCACGTGTCCCTTCAGGGGGTCGTCTCCGATCTCACCGGCCAAGAATAACATCTTACTGTAGAAGGCGACGTCAGCCCACGTCAACTGGGGATGGGGGAGGGGGGCGGAAGAAGTATTGTCAGTGACTTTTTGTCGTCATATTTTCAAATAAAACATGTTCGGCATATATTGAACATGGTAAAATTCCGAATCACATTTCAACTTTATTGCACAACTATTGTAGTAGGTACAAAGTATGGCAACAGCGGTTTACATAGAACAATACATATATGGAATAAAACTATTCACTACAACAAAATGACCATCTCCGGATTTACATGATTCAAAAAGCAAGTTGGGCTAATTATGAGTATCATCATTATTTCTAATAACAAAATAATATTTTCTGTATTTGTCTTTTTTAACACTGTCCGAGCTGTTGCATTTAAGATACAGCGAAATCTATATGTAGCATTGAGCGTCTTAAATCTGAAGTACTTGAATTGATAAAGAATCGCGTAGGGCATCATATTTAGAGCATTCCATGATAAAGTGAAACTCATCTTCAATTTGATTTGGGCAGAATGGACAAAACCTTTGGTCAGGAGCTATATTAAAGTATCTACCTGTTTCTATCTTTAATCTATGGCTACTTATTCTTAACTGTGTTATCGCTTTACGGATTTCAACATTATTCACAACGTGAAAATATTTTCTTGTACTTTTGGATTTGTGAATAAGGGACAATTTTGAATTATTGCTGACATGACTAAACCACTCTTGTATATGTGCATCCTGTAGTCTGCAGTTAAGTTGGTGTTCAATAAAGTCTACGTTATAACATTTAGGATCCATCCATGTATATCTAAGGCCGTGAAACTTGAGAATATCCTTGAAAATTGAGAAATAAGCAACATAAGCCCTACAGTATGGACTATGGCTGAACAGTCCTATAATAGTGGTGATGACGATAATAATTATCTACAATTATGTATCATGTCTTCTAGAAACTACGTTATAATCAGAAAAACTATGTGAATTTGTGTACAAATGTTTCAAGAAGAGAGAAGAGACTGTAGATTTAGATGGAATATAGCACAATGTTCCTTTTCTTTTACTCCATGTTACCTAATGCATTTAGCCCATGTTGGGCATGAATATGCAATAAAGTTCATTGTCATTGTCATTATTAAAGTTAGCCCTTAATAGTACCTAATGGTCAATTGCGCAACACTGGCTGCATGCTTGTATGTATTTGCTAACGAATAAATACAAAAACAGTCCTATACGAGAATGAAGGTCTCTGCCAAATAAGTCACATCTAAAATTTTGATACACAGAAAGAAAATGGCAAGACCAAAAGCAATCCGTTTTAAAATGAAGGATTTTGATCGGTACCGCATATCAATTTATTGATAAAAGCAATTTGTGAATGTTTGTGTACACCCATCTTGGAGTAATCAATAAAAAGAACGGTACTGTAATTCAAGTTTGTTCATTGGCGGTAGAATAGCGCCACCTACCGAATTTCCAACGAAGTACCCGTCGGAGCTCGCCAGCTTCTCGAAGTGTACCATAGCAGGTCGAATGGTGTTTTCAGCAAATTCCTTCTTTTTCTCTTCCTATATACCAAATAAATTCAAATTAAAAGTCACCCATTGGAAGCTTTACTTACGGACAATCTAAGAAAGAAGCACGCATACGCAGACATACATGCATAGACACGTACATATACACACACACAGACAAAGACACGCATGTACAAACACAAAGACACCTAAAGAATTATGCATACACACACAAAGACATACACACAGGCACACACACACGCACACAAGGACACGCATGTACAAACACACTCACAAAGAATCATGCACACACACACAAAGACACAGGCACAAACACACACTCACAAAACACACACAGAGACATGTACAAACACACACACGGTCACACACAGAAACAGACACAAACGCACACACCTATATGGTACACGGTGTCACACACAAATTGTGCCTCCTCAAAATCGTGCCCCTGGTATGGCATATCACTAACCTTCTTACTCTCGTCCTTTTCTTTGAATATTTCGTTCATCTTGGTCCCAAGGTCCTCCACGCCGTCCACAATCATGTCCGCCCTGGCCTGCTCCAGGTCTGTCTGCCCTGCCAGACCTGCAGATCAAGAGAACTTTACGTATACTTTACATCGATCTCTAAACCTTATGGCATCATGGATAAAAGGACTATTTTTACACAACCAAGAGATGTATTCAACCGACGTTTCGGTGATCATCTGTCACCTTCTTCAAGGCAATTCTGACTGGTTCACATAGCAATGTATAAGCAGCAACACCTGTGCTGCATTGCTATGTGAACCAGTCACAATTGCCTTGAAGAAGGTGACAGATGGTCACCGAAAAGTCGGTTGAATACATCTCTTGGTTGTGTAAAAAGAGTCCTTTTATCCAGTGACTTACCAGCCTGATGAAACTATTCACGGACTTATGGTATCATTCCTGTATTACTCAGAGTGGGTACTAAAAGAATCCGTACCTCAAAAAAATTAACGGATGCATAAACGTGTCTTTAAATCGGTGGGAAATTCCCTTTTAGCCAGCCGTACTGATCTCAAGCGTTAAACTGATGAAAGCTTGTTTGTAATTGAAGAAATTAACAGGTAAAGTTTGGCAGCCGAGCGCGAGGTCGGACGTGCACAGCCGGACATTGCAGGTGATGTGGTCATGCGCTTTCAGCTGGAAAAGTGCATTTTTGGGGGTATAGCTAAGTTTGTAATTGCTTTAAAAAGAGATGTAGTGTATTGAAACTGTTGGCAATTTTTTACATGATGTAGGGTAAATGTTCTCAATATGAAATGAATAACATTGGTGCATTTTCTATAGCTTCATTACGAACGCGCCCATGTAAAACACGTATTATAGCATGTAAGCCTATGAGGCGAAAAAACTCACGAATGAGACCTTATTTATTGTCACTCATTTAAGAGTCATTGCACGAGAAAACCCGGTAAAACCAGGCAGAGGTCGGAAGATGGGGGGGGGGGCGAATTGGCTCAAACTTTGTACATGTGATAGCTTAATTCTTCGTTATGGAGTTCTGGGAATCCCCTCGGAGACCCTCAAAATCGAGCGATTAATAATTTACTATTGGCTACCCTGATAATCGAAATAAAGATATGGGAATAATATCTATATTTACATAACATATAGTATGACTTCCAGTGTATCACAGACCAAATATTGAATAAAAGAGGGTGTATTTGGGGGTTTCCAGAACGTCTAACACGTACCGGCCTCCTTGGCGATCAGCCTCGCTATGGCCAGACTCTGACATATCATGGTCCCGTCAACCTCCAGCATAGGTAGCTGTCCCATCAGAGTTTCTGGGAGAAATCAGACAAAATGTTGTAAAATCGCTTATGTTGTAAAAATGTTTATCAACAGTTCAAATTCCCATAACCCCCATAAGAGCCTCATATGTGTCTCCATTACCCCCATAAGAACCTCACACGTGTTCGTCCTTGGTTTTAACATTTAATATCGTATGTTTGCATGCAAGCAGAGAGTTTGTAACTTTGGCAAATTCCCCTAGCAAGTTCGAAATTGTATCAGGACATTTCCGTTGCACCAGGGTAGTTCGGTTCCTAGCTTATCGGCAAAGTTTAGGGTTAAAGTTAAGATTAGGGGTAGAATTAAGATTAGGGATGAGTTAGTACTAGGGTTAGCGTTAGAATCATGCGTCCTATTGGCAGTGAAATGTCCTGGAAACAGTCCAAGGCCTTGTGCCGAATCGTCCAGATCAGCTATAGGGGCCAAACTGTCCGTCATTTTTTTTTAATGCTACGAAACCCTATTCTAGTAGTATGGTCAACTAGGTAAAACGGTATCTAGAATGCTACATAAAAACTCGGTATACTTGGCTTGAACTCCCCCCAGGCCTCGGCTGTGGGCGGTATGCGGTGATCCTCGTACTTGATCCCGCCTGCCGCGAACAGCAGCCTGGCGATCTCCCCGCGGCCCCTGCCGTCAAAGTAGATCAGCTTGTAGCTCGGCATACTGCTCCAATGTGCTACTATAAAGTTGTCTTTGAGTAGTAAGTGCGCAATCCGTCGTATCAGTCTTAATAAGGACAGGTTTTAACTGTGTGATAGACTATCTTCTTAGTCTTTGTGACCAGTTGAACCGCTACGCGTCAGTTCGCGGAAGGATGTAAGAAAATATGGGTTAGAGTTCAAAGTTCGTAACCTTTGGCGACGACGTTGTATATGTGTAGTTGTGAGTAGGGGGGTCAAGCCCATTCCCTCTCTGTATTGCAGCCTATATGCATTAAGAGACAAAAATAGGGCATCATATCTCACCTTTTGATATTTCTGGTCACAAAAGCTCCCCTTCATGTTGTAGTCTGGTTCTTAAGATGTACCTATAGACCGTATCGTATATCGCTATTTTCTATATAGCGATTCAAAAGCTACAGCCTGTTTTGTAAACAAAGTCAAACTTTGACCCCCGGTTTCAGGTCGATACCAACCCAGCAGCCCAGTGGGGGTAGGCTCTCAAAAGTATCCACTATCAACACCAAATATGGACAAAATTCTAATGTTTTTGCACAAACATATACTAAAGTCGTAAAGACCCTACACTATACCACCCACCATCAAAATGCCAAACTTCACGCCTTCATGGAGTTAGCTCTGTAGAGGTCATTTTTTCTTGAAGGTGACGTGAACCATAATATATGCATTAATGGTCATTATTTTAGATTAAAGTTTTTTTCTTGAAAGTGACATGAACCATATACATGCATTTATAGTGCGTAGAGCTAGCTCTATAGAGATTAATCATTTTCGTTATTTTTCTTCAATGTGACGTGAACCATAAGTATGCGAAGTCGGTTACTGCAAAGGCGCGACAACTTTTCAACCTGTCAACTCCAAGCAGATGTTGGGAAGGTTGAAATACTAGTAGCTTACATTTCTTGTTATGTAATTTACCAGCTTATAATAACTTTCTTGGTAGTAAAATAACAGATAATTTCGTGATACTATACTGCCTTAAGGCAAATTGATTGACCTACGTACAAGTATATGAATAAATTAACATATAAACCTATCTTTTACTACACTTCTGGTTCTAAGGTCTTAACATTCTTTGATGTATTTATCTATTTGTAAAAAAGAAGGATTATCTCCTGAAAAAATGCCATAATTGAATCTATTTATAGAATGGAATGTATTGAATTCTTTTGATCATGCCGACAGAAAGGTAAACGACACTGTGCGTTTGTCTTCACATCGTGAACGATGCATGATGAAGTGACGTCCATCTTTAAACGCATTTGTACAGAATAGACCAATGAGACTGGGAACTGGATATTTTTATGACACCTTACGTTTTCTACATTTGATTTATGACTACAGATTTCAATATTTGTGACAGATCTACGAATTTGAAAATGATGTATGTTCGAAAGGTCCTTTTGTAGTCATATATGTATCGTAACTTGAGCTACTAGGTGGCAAAAGCAATCACAACCTAGTCAAAGGGGGGCACAAAAAAGTTTTATACGTAGAGATTAAAATGAAAATAATTGAAGTCTGTTTAGTTTGATTAATCCCGTCAGACGTTTAATCATTTGCACCGTGCTATTATCGGCGTATAATGATTGTGTGAATTGTATGAAATAATCACCATAATTCATTCTGTTAAAGATTCTTCAAAGCCTTTATTTCTCAAATCTCCTTTTACTTCACTGTCATCAGGGCAACGAAAATGACGGGGGAGAGTTTAAAGAAATGTTCATCCTTTTTGACATATCAAATAAATGTCGTAATAGCTCGTAGTTTCACGTCCATTAAAAATGCAAACTCAGGACGTTTGTGATCAGAAATTGGTTAAGCTCAGGCTAATCTTTTTTCAAAAATACATGTTTCCTCAACAGTTAATTTTCAAAAAGAGGCAACCACCCACTGACAATAGAAAGTTATTCAACCAAACGCCAAGGCCTAAATGTGTACGGACCATCAAACTAATATGCTGGTTGCTTGAATTCCAATAAATTGTACTTCATTTTCGTTGCATTGATCATCAGTGATAACGTGCATAAATTTAACTAAATGTAGTCTTTTTTTTCTGTGCTGACAGTAAACACAATTGAAGGTTATGTAAACTTAGAATAGATTCAAACAGAGATAAGCAAAAGGCATTGTAACAGTAGAAGAATCCAAAACATTTACATTGCCATAAATTGAAATGCATGTCAATTTTAGAGCTGACAAAAACAAAAAAAGAAAATCTGTGTTAGATACAATGTACTGCAAATGTAAACAGGTGGCTACCTATTATCTTCTCCAACAATCCCATACAGCTACTTGTTTAGGTAAGTGACTTCAGTAGCAGATCATACAATCAGTTGGTCAGCACGCTTGGGGCCTGTTTATAAAAAAACTGTCGATTTATACCTGCTGCCTGCGGGCCTCTAAAATAAGCAGCCTAGAGTATGTTCAAGCTAGGTGGTAACTATCACAGCAGACTTTCCGAATTCAAGTTTCCTGTAATCTTATCTAGTTTATCAGGTCCTCTTGTGCTAACTTTCGATATCCATGACTTAAGTTGCCTCTCGAATAGTGAACAGTCAGCTGTCAACATGTTTGGGGCCAGGTTGTTTTTACTTCGATAATCTGGTCTGCTCCGGAGATTCTCTTCAAACTAATGGTCAAGTTTTGCTCAATCAAAGTTCAAGATGGCAACATTCACAGCAGACCTTAAATATGATAGTGACAATTTCGTTTGATGTACATGTTTCCCCGTTTACCCAATCCTGGTATTGTCGAGCAGAGCTAACCGCCGTCATCTACCGTAACGGAGAAGAATTCGATAACCACGAAAAATAGTTTTTAGACTCGTTAGCATGCTACGTAGGATTATTAAAGTTTTACTGACCAGGTATGAGCTGTCAGTTTAAGAAGCGGAAATCTGCTATTACGTTTCTAACGGATATCAACCCTAGCAAAACTTTTAGATGAGATTAAAACTTGAATATCATCTCGTAATCTAGACATTTAAAGAAGAGGAGAAACCTTTAGATGAGTCTTAATTTTAAGGCAGTGTCGTAATCTCGGCAGCGAATTTCAATATTGACAAAAATAAAGATAACAAACACTTCTCATCTACGTCTAGTAAGGATACGGATAACGTCATTTTCTGATGATTACGTCGTACTCTTAAAAGGATTGGACAGTTATTTCAAAGTTACAGTTTTTTACAAGGAATACAACTGAAAGTTCATTTTTACATGGGCTTTTCTATGAAGCATTCTGTACCCTTTGTTCATCCAACAAGAAAGACGTTTTCTAACGACCTGAATGTCCATAACATTGTAGGATCGAACTACAGGTATCGTGCTCAACTCTCAGAGTTGAGCACGATAACATGATGAACATGATCATTATGATGCTGTCCCGCGAAAAACGGTTCCCGTGTATGTTGTTGTTCTAGTACAGTGCAGACTCTAAATGACATTAGATATTGTGTAGTACGCATAAAGGTTATTATGATACGAGCCTTGAATTGGAGAACTTCCTAACTGACCTATCCATTTAAGAACCACTTCTGTTCAATAACTCACACAACTGTCATCCGCGATCCCATTCGACGTTTAAACGAAGAATGATGTTTACATAATAAATGAGGTAAATCCATGCAATAAATTCTTCCTCGTTCTGCATGCAAATGAAACGATAGCTCCTAGGACAACTGCAAAAACTGAAAAAAAAGTATAGCTTCCGTTGCAGACACCGCCGATTTTTTTTTCAAACATGTGCAATTTTCTGACAGCTTTCGTTTGCGTAGACAGATCTGATGGCCTACAGAGCATGAAATCAGAACCCGGTGCATAATCTAAACACCTTATGGTTCAGATAAAGAAAAATATTGTCGGAGAGGTTTGTAACGGAGGCTACACTAGGTACACGTTGGTCCAAACTGCACGATGCACTAGTCGCTGAACGTTGCCGATCCTGTCTGTTCTGTTCTGATCTGACCTAACCGAACATGTCGTAGTAGGCCAGGACGACATGAGCCAGAACGATGGATGTCAGCGCGCTGCCGGCAATGGTAGTAACACGCGCTCCGGAGTCTATCAAAAGGAACAAAAAGTAAAATGTTAACTTTATTCAAATGAAAAAAAGAAAGTTCCATTAACCGTAAGATATTTGAAATAGCCGTATGGCGCCCAATTCCCTATTTGTTACAGAGTTAGGCAGCAGGGAGGTTGATTGTAAAAACTCCCTGCCTTCGATCCTATCATCTTTCCAAAGCTTAAACTGTCCAAATCCCTATACCAGCGCTCCGATCAGGGCAGCCCCGTGTTCTTACCGTCATCAGCTGTCAGGGTTGCAGTGCCTGTTGTGCCGCCAGGAGGCATCGTGTCTTCAGTCTGTCCTGTGGTCAGACCGCCAGGAGGCGTTTTCATGTCGGGCTGCCCTTCGGTGGTCAGACCGCCAGGAGGCGTTGTCAGGTCGGGCTGCCCTTCCGTTGTCAGACCGCCCGGATGCGTTGTCAGGTCGGGCTGCCCTTCCGTTGTCAGACCGCCAGGAGGCGTTTTCATGTCGGGCTGCCCTTCGGTGGTCAGATCGCCAGGAGGCGTTATATCGTCATGTTCTTCTACGGTGGTCAGAGCCTGACTCACTGTTGTAACGTCATCAGTTTCTGTTGTGGTTTCGATTCCTGTAGTAAAGTCGAAATACATTTAAGTTGCAAGGCAGCAAACACTTCGTCACATTGTTCTTTGTGCCATTATTTTGATTTCTTAGTGATCTTTATTGGAAAAACGAGATGCCTCGTAACACTCCACTTCACCTAACATGCTCACCTCCACCCTCGCCCCCACAGTCCGCCTCGTCCTCACCGTTCTTACAGTCGGGAGACGTTTCATCACACGAGAAGTCTTCCGGGATGCACGAACCGTCCAAACACCGGCGTTTACTCTCCGGGCAGCCCCAAGCTTGGGAATATATAGGGCGGTAGAAATGAATGACATTGAA
This sequence comes from Branchiostoma lanceolatum, assembly GCA_035149815.1. NCBI lineage: Eukaryota > Metazoa > Chordata > Leptocardii > Amphioxiformes > Branchiostomatidae > Branchiostoma > Branchiostoma lanceolatum. The sequence continues at coordinate 13,006,373 of CM068880.1, forward strand.
TGTGACCCACATCCCTGAAGGGACTTCGGGTATAATCTCGGGCTGTTCGTGCAACTGAACGGCGGAATCGCCACGGCACGAATGTTTGGCCAAGCACACCGGGCCAGCCCTACTCTTCTCGATAAGTGTGTTGGGTTCTTTAACGTGCAGAGGTTTGACGCTTATGCCCGAAGCTCCGTCACACACGGGGCCGCCGGCTTTACGTCACAGTGCGAAATGACGAATACAATCCCTTACAACATGTCCAAGCTGGAGTCGACCCCTAGGAGCGAACTCGGGCTGCAGGATCCACGGAATTTGATCCAGTTAGCGAAACAGCGGGGCTGCGTTACCGCCAAGGGGACATGCCAAATATTAATAGGGCGGTAGATGAACAGATAAAGCAGCATTCTAGCACATTTCATGGTATTTGCTTTGTAGATATAGGCCAATCAGGAGCAAGGGGAGGGCGGGCAGGCAGCCAGCATGGGTCGGAAGGACTCAACTGTTACTAACATTACTACCGAGCCAGGAAGGGCGGCCCGCGGGAAAAAAGGAGTATCTATAGGTGTCTGTACGTGTGTTGACGGGAAGGCATTCAAAATGCCCCCCCCCCCCCTGCGCGTCATTATTTTATTCACATCTAATTACTGAGTATTAGACAAGAAGCATATATGCTTAGGAAGGTCTTCTGCTCATAAAATACAGATGACGGTCAAAAGTAACAAAAGGAACTAATAATCACAACGTAACATATAACCCAGCTTAGCATCAAATAACAAGACAAAATAAGTCAACATCTTAACATAAAAATGATAGTGATACAGCGAAAGGAATTTATAATTATAAAGGTTACATATTAATCTAATTAACACCTGTAACAAAATGAACTGAATCAAGATTATAACAGAACATAGACAAGTTGGCTTACCAATCTAACTAAGCTAGGCGAATCTTCTAGTCTCTGAAATAAAATTCAACGCAATGTCGAAAATTTGGCAATTGATGGGTAGTGGGAGGGAGGAGTAGGGAACATAAATTAGTCTTATTGAGTTAAGGGGGTTAGAGGTGAATCTTTCTTTAAGGTTTAAACAGGATAGGCTTTGCAACATATGGGTCCTTTAGCTATTATATAGTTCGCAGTGTAACATGTACAGCTCGGTTGTCTCGTCTGAATTTCCACATTTACACTCAGGGCTAGTTATACAATGATGTTGGAATAAGTGTGAGTTAAGTTGGCTGAAGTTAAGTCTAGTTAGGTGGACTGCAGTGTACCACAAAGGAAAAAAGGAGGGGAGGACAACAAATCACATGGGAGAGATCAGTCATGAGAGACATGGAGGAGCTGGGCCTCACTTGGGAGGGAGTACGAAGAGAGGCACTGGACAGAGGAAGATGGAATGCAGTGGTGGCCCGCATCGTCAAACGATGAACCGCGGCGACGACGACGATGATGATGATGATGATGATGATGATGTGCCCAAGGGAGTAGCGTCATTATACTTTCTTAGAATACCACTCTCTCAATGTACATCATAAGACCATAATCATGAAATAATCAATATTTAGATAGTTCTATAGCCACTTTTAGATATTCAACGCATTTAACATTTTCTTTAATGCAAATATAAAGTATAATTCTTTCTTAATGATACACTTAAAAATCTACTATGAAACGTGGTTAATCTTTCACTTGATTTGTATCACAATTAGGCAAAATCTATGGCATAGAGAAGGGTGGTTGTTCCTTCCCGTGTTCATACGCAATGCATCAAAACTAATCCAGAGTTACGATACTGCCACTCTGTGGTGTATGTTGTTAAACCATGTAACCCCTTGTGGGGTCGCGTGGCGAATATGCACCGTGTTTGGCCCCAGAGGTCCCGGGTTCAATTCCTGTCCGGTCACCGATCTTGTGCCCATGGGAAAGGCACTTTACACGACTTTCCTCACTTTACTCAGGGGAAAATGAGTACCTAGCCTAGTCCTTCAGATAGAACGTTAAATGGAGGTCCCGTGTTTGGGGAGAGCCACACCCCACGCTCGTTAAAGAACCCACCACACCTTTCGGTAGAGTAGGGGCATGCCCCGGTGTGCGATGGTCCAAAACCTTACAGTCGGAATATAGGCTACAAAATCGTCAGCAAGTTGAAGTTGATAGCCTCAAAAATGAAAGACAAGACAGACAACCCATCATTTTGTGTCGTTTGAGCCCAAGAAATGCACTCCATTCATCTGCAACAAAGCAAATATACTCGCTACATCCAACACTTTACCTGTGTAGTTGAACTGGGACAGCTGAGCCGTGACGCTTCTGTGAGATGTAAACACCACGAACATCTTGTTAGATGTACTGGTGATGGGGCCGATGGAGTGGACTGAAACATCGCCTGATAAGCTGGAGATCAAAATGAATCGTCATTTGCTCTGTTTATGTCACACACAAAAATCTTGAAGTTGTGAATTATGAGGCAAAAATTAATCTCATGAATCACTCTATGCATCATTCTAACTGCACTACTCTACCATTCAGGCCATTACCTCAGCAATAGTGCATCTCTGCGACTGTCTCCATCGTAGATGGCCCAAAAGTCAGAATCGTAGTCGAGGTGGAAGCTGCTAAACGTGAGACGAACGGTGCTTCCTTCCGGCACGGTGATCGTCCACTCACAGGTCTTATCGGTATTGTAGGAACCCGGTGATTTGACAATACCCCCAGGGGGAGCTGTCAGGGTACCTCTACATCCGGGCACCCCTGGGTATATGGAGATGATGAAAGACATCAGCTGTGTTCAATCTACTTTAATGACATGATCTTTAAATCTTACGGGGATTGCCAAAACATGTTTTTGTTAAAATGAAACTCATTCTTGCACTTTTAGATGTGCATTAAATGCTTGAGCTACTATAGAAAAAAAGCTGTTAAAAATGGCAAGGAAAGAATGAAAAACTAAAATATGTGTACCTCTATTATAATTGTACGTCGAAATGCAATCTTCATAGTAAGCTGTAAAACCATGTCACCCATTACTTTGTGCCATTCCAGCCATGCCATAACAAGAGAAGCCAAGCCATAACATGCACTCCAATAATCTGCAACAAAGCAAACATGCTTGGTGTAATCGAACACCTTACCTGTGTAAGAGAACAGGAACCCCTGAGCCGTGCCACTATGGTCAGATGTAAACCTTGCAAATATCTCGTTAGATTTGCAAATGATCGGGTAGCCTGGCGCTCCACCTGATAAGCTTGAGATCAAAATTAATCATTATTAGCTCTGTTTATATTACTTATAACCATGAAGCCATCGATTCACATCAGTGTCACCCTCTGTATCATCTTCACTGCTCTACTCTATATACAAGAAAATTGATTGGCCATTCAGGTCATTACCTCTGACATAGTGAAGCAGTTTCGCCGTCTCTTTTGTAGATAGTCAGAAAGTCATAACTCTCTTCGAGGTTGAAGCTGCCAAACGTCAGATGAACGTAGTTTCCTTCTGGTACGGTGATCGTCCACTCACAAGTCTGGCCGTTGTCGTAATGGTCGGGATGGTTCGGTGATGTCACAGTACCTTCAGGGGGAGCCGTCAGGGTACCTCCACATCCAAGAGCACTGATCGTTGTCGCTACGTGTAAGAAATAAATGAGTAACGCCTCATGCATCAACAGTCTATAGGCACAGGTGGCTTATCGTGTGACTTACATGTAAATGTAACAAACATGTCCAGGCATGTATGACAACAATACACGGCAATAAACATACATACATAGAAGACAACGGGATTGTACTAAGCTTACTGAGTAGAGTCAGCTTTTTTTCTCGTCCCGTTGTACGTATATAAATGTCGCCCCAGATGTTTATCATATAATGTTTGTCAAAAAACTAAGCACATCAAAACTCAAAATTTATCCCTTGCATCTAGATATTCGAATCATGGAACAGTTAAAGAGTACAATTTATTCCCAATGATACAGATTACCATGATAAAATTCCGTTCATTTATTACTTGATCTTTATAACAATATTGGCAAAATCTATGCTGCAGAGGCGTGAGGTTGTGCCTTTCCCCTTCGATATTATGTGATTTAAGACAACTATTCCTATTTTGAGTTACAGACTATTATCCATGCTGCTAATCCATTTAATCCATCATTCTGTACTGCTCCAGCCCAAGATAATCCAGATCATAACATGCACTCTAATCATCGGCAACAGAGCAAACTATCTTCTTGTAATCAAACACCTTACCTGTGAACTGGAACCCCTGACGCGTTTGACTCCCGTCAGATGTAAACCTCACGAACATCTCGTTAGATGTACTGGTGATGGGGTAGACTGACAGTTCACCTGTTAAGCTGGAAATCACAAATAACCTTTCTTGCTTCGTGATCATAAAAATATTGAAGCTTCTACATTCAAAGTTAACAGGTACATGTGACTTTATCAATTCACTCTCAGTATCATTCAAACTGCTCGACAAACAAGAAATGTCTGTTGTTTTCAAGCAGGGCATGCTACCATCGGATAATAGTGGGGATGTGATGCCGAAATACAGTTTGCCAAATATTTGTACGGACAATAGTGGGGATGTAATGCCGAAATAAAGTTTGACAAATTATTGTACGTGCACCAAGGCTCCTGAGTGAATGCACAGGCAGAGTATAGTTTTATGTAACTAGAGATATTGGCACAATGGCATTCAGTGAAGGTCAAGTGCAGTGTTATTTGAACTTTTAATCAGTTTTGTCAAGTTTAATATGGAATGAAGTGTATTTTGAAGTCAGGTTTAATTTGTAATAGAGAAATATCTTTAAAGGCACGGTAAGACTAAGTTGCTAACTTAAAAAGGTAATATGTTTTAGCTGGGCCCACAGAAGCATGTGTAAGTGTTTACTTGCGGTCGCTATCACCGTCTGTACGGGGGTAAGAATAGTCAATTCGAAGACAAGCAGGGAGACATGCAACCGTGCGGAAAGCTGATTCCACTATCAATGTCGGACGACTATAGTTGTGGGATTAAAAACGGTAGGTCATTCAGGCCATTACCTCTGCAATCGTGTCGCTCTACCACTGCCTCCATCGTTGACAATTAAAAAGTCATAATCGTCATCGAGATGGAAGCTGGCAAACGTGAGACGAACTCTGCTTCCTTCTGGTGCGGTGATCGTCCACTCACAGGTCTGATCGTTGCCGTAGTTACTGGGATAGCCCGGTGATGTCACATAACCCTCAGGGGGAACCGTCAAGTTACCTCCACATCCAGGAGCACTGGTCGCTATCGCTAAGTATAAGAAAGTAATGAGGAACGCCTGTCATTTTTGATGTACTTTGACCACGTTGGCTACTCTAGAAAGGATCTGTTCAAAACATCATGAATTAGCCAAGGAAATAGCAAAATACCTTTGTTTCACATTCATGCCTCGAAAGGCTAGGCACAGGAGGTCTAACGTATGATTAATATATAACAAACATAAACTGGAAAGTAGAGACGAAAATACAAGAGTTTAACATGAATAAAAGATAACAGCGCAATGGTAGGCTAACCTAGTGGAGTCAACTTCATTTCGTATCTTTGTGTCGTTGTGTAAGTACAGATGTGTCAACAGGAAGGTTTCTCATACAAGATTTGTTTGGACTGGCAGAGACAAAGTGGCGCCTCGCTTTGAAAATGGCAAGGTATTTGACACAAATTCAGAGGTCCTGGGTTCACATCCTCGCATGCCTCGTTGACGTAGTGTTCTTGATCTTGGAAAAGGACCTTTACACGAATTTCCTCACTTCAATTAGGAAAGAAAGTGTACCTAGCTTCGTCTAGGGACCTCCCTCGGATATGATTTTGAACGGAGGTCCCATGTTGGAGGACATCCACACCTCGAGCACGTAAAAAGATCCCACTACACGGATCTTAAAGAGTAAGGGTTCCTAACTGGTGTGAGTGGATCAAATGGATCTATCAGGATATGCAACTTGAATTGTCCTTTACAAACAGTGTGTAGTATGCCATCAGGCGAATACTGCACAGAAATCTATCAGTTGCATTTAGATATTCGAAGCATGAAATATTGGAACAGGTAAAAAGTATTCTTTTCTTATTGCACAGTTTAGAATCTGAAATCAGATGTCGTTAATTTTTTACTTAATTTGGTCTACAATACTGGCAATATCTATACCACAGAGGAATCTGGTTGTGCCTTCCTGTATCGAGACGTAATTTGTGACAACTATCCCAATGTTAAGTGACAGCCACTTTATGCCGTATGTTGTTAATTTATGCATTCTATCAAATTGAGCTTTGTTAACCCAATTGAAGCTGCGCCATAGCCTTCATTCCAATCATCTGCAACAAAACGAACATACTCGCTGTAATCAAACACCTCACCTGTGTAGGTGAACTGGAACCCCTGACGAGTTTCACTCTCGTCAGATGTAAACCTCAGGAACATCAGGTTAGATGATCCTGTGATGGGGTCGACTGACACTTCACCTGTTAATCTGGAGATCAAAATAAATCGTTCTTTTTTTCTGTTTATGTTACCCAGAAAATATTAAAATATTTTGATTGAGAATCTATATTCACATAATCCCCCTCTGCATCAACCAAATTGCTCTACTCTATAAGTGTGCCGTTTGGCCGTTGCAGCCATTACCTCTGCAATAGTGTAGATCCATCACTGAGTCCATCGTGGATGGTCAAAAAGTCATAGCCGATCTCGAGGTTGAAGCTGGCGAACATCAGGTGAACGTAGCGTCCTTCTGGTACGATGATCGTCCACTCACAAGTCTCATCGTTGCCATAGTGACCAGGATAGTTCGTTGATGTCACAGTATCTCCAGGAGAAGCCGTCAGGAGACCTCCGCATCCAGGAGCACTGGTCAGCGTAACTTAGTGTAAGAGTGTTATAAGTAATATTTATGGACCTTGAAGTTTTCGGTTTATTTAGAAAAGAGCTCTTTAAAATGCTAAGGAAATCATGAAAAACTGACCTTTATTATCCCTGCATAAAAGGACTAGGCACATGTGGTCTACCATAGTAGTTAATTAGATATCAAAAATGATTAATGAAATTAAGAAATACCCTTACTGTACACTCACGACTGGAATGGTAATGTACAGGTGGTCTAATGTATGGCTAACAGGTAGATATATATACTGTATAAAAGTAGAGCGGGCAATAAACGAGTCAAATACGGAATAGACAAAAGTGCTGTGTCCAAATGAACCTAATAAAGTCAACTTCCCCTCTGTTCTTTATACAGGTGTAGATGTGGCAACATAATATTTTTTTTGATACAAGATTTGTCTTAGCCCATCACAAGGACAAATCCAGTTAGATACTGGAAGCATGGAACATTTTTTGGAAAGGTTTAAAGGCAAAATTCTTTTCCTATGATACAGTTTACCATCTGAGATAGGATTTCGTTAATCTTTATATGATTTATCACAATATTGTAAAATTTAATATCTGCAAAGGAGCGGGGTCATGCCTTTCCTCTTCGATGAGAAATTTGTCAAGAATATTATATCTTATGTTTAGTTACAGACACTCCGGGAGGTATGGTGTAAATCGAATGTAATCCATTATTCTGTGCCTTTCTATTGGTGCCCAATAGAAACCATGCCACAACATGCACTCCAATTATCTGCAACAAAGCAAATATGCTCGCTGTTATCAAACAAATTACCTGTGTAGGAGAACAGGAACCCCTGAGCCGTGCCACTGTGGTCAGATGTAAATCTTACAAATATCTCGTTAGATTTACAGAGGATTGGGTAGACTGGCGCTCCACCTGATAAGCTGGAGATGAAAACAAATTCTTCTTGGCTCTGTTTATAATCCTTAGAAAATATTGAAGCTTTGAATCATGGAGTAATCAATTTTCATCATTTATAACCTTTCTGAATTATCCACTTGTCTGCTCTTTATACAAGAAAATTGATTGGCTGTTAAGGTCATTACCTCTGCACTAGTGAAGCACTGTCGCCGTTTCTTTTGTAGATGGTCAAAAAGTCATTACCCTCATCGAGGTTGAAGCTGCTGAACGTCAGATGAATGTAGGTTCCTTCTGGTACGGTGATCGTCCACTCACAAGTCTGGCCGTTGTCGAAATTATCGGGATAGTTCGGTGATGTCACATTACCTTTAGGGGGAGCCGTCAGGGTACCTCCACATCCAAGAGCACTGATCTCTGTCGCTACGTGTAAGAAAGATATGAGTAACAATTAATGTCTCGACAGGCTAGGTACAGGTGGTCTTTCGTGTGACTAAAATATATATGTCACAAACATGCCAGTCTAGTCACACGACTATAAACATACATAGAAGACAAAAGCATTTTACAAAGCTAACCGAGTGGAGTCAGCTTCTCCTCGTTTCTTTGCTTGTGTACATGTGGGGCACAAGTGTTGTTTTTATATAAACCAACAATTGTTAGTCATTCAGGCTACTGGATAAAGATTGAATTTGAAACAGTCAGACGTTTCAGATAGCATCCGTTGTGTTTCGTCAGTGACTGAAGGAAAGAACTTGATAACCAGGTTTTATACCAATACCCTGAATTGATATGTTAATGAGGAGAAGACAATTTAGGATAGTTCAATAGATGACTAAAGCCCAGGTTGCAGATAGCCGAACATGGGCTCTCGACCTTTACTCCGACCATGGTTAGGAGTGATTCGGGAGCTAGGTAGGTTGTGGTTTGGGCGTGAGGTCTAAATCTGGAATGGATTGGCTTGTGCTCGACTGATGTTCTGCGCTGTCGGCTAGTATTTGGATGGTATTCGGGAGTAAGTTAGCGGTAAAATTATTACTTTAACCACGCAAGGACCACTGCTTATCTACTCCCAACTAGTTTCCAACCCACCCATGACTCACCCCAAGGCCGTAGACAAATCTAGATCTCTAACTGCTAACTCATACCCAACAAAACTGACTACTACCAGAACGTGGGCGAATCACCCCCGACCTTCACACCAAACAGCAAACAAACAAGATCACTAAAAGCCGTAATTAAGCTAACCATGACCCGAATTTGATCTCTCGGTAATGTTAAAAACATAGCAGAACTGATTATTTTTATCAAAAACGAAAATGACCCATCTTTTAAAAGTCGCTGAATGTGCCCTCTTCAATTCGTGAGAGGGTTAGCAATCGGTTGGGAATTAGTCAGGAGAGATTCGGCAGTCGACCTGCGACTAGAGGTCAAGATAGTTGGGAGTAGGTAAAAAAGTATTCGCGTGGCTTAGTCTGAAGTTAGTCATTTACTGGTTAGGAGATGGTCGGGGCATGTTCTGCGCTTGTTTGGCGCGAAAGATAGGCACGGCCTAAAAACTGATTTGACTGCTCCCCAACTACCACGGCATTTGTTCACTAACAAAAGACAGTGGATGTTGTCTGAAGCATCTATCCAAAGAAGAAAATTCAGCTGCTTGAGTAATAATCATTTTGGATGTATCTTATTACCTTGATGGCTAACCGTCATCAACTTATTGAGGCTTAGATAAGCGTATCAAAACTAGAAATATATTCCTTGGATTTAGACATCCGAAGCATGGAACATTTCCACAGATGCAGTTAGAACATTTCGTTCATCTGTTACTTGATTTCTTTAACGATATTAGCGAAATCTATGCTGCAGAGTTGAGGTGGTGACTTTCCGCTTTTATATGTAATTTATGACCACTATCCCTATGTTTAAATGCAGCCACTCTTTATTCCATGTTGTCAATCCATTATTTTGCAAAGTTCCAGTCCAAGAAAATCCTTGCCATAACATGCAATCTTCTCACCAGCTACAGAGAAACTAGCTCGCTGTAATCAAACACCTTACCTGTGAACTGGAACTCCGGCCGCCGGTCATCATCCTCAGTATAGTTGGATGTTGTTAACCTCACAAACATATGGTTAGATGTACTGGTGACGGGGTAGACTGACATGTCACCTGTTAAGCTGGAAAACATGATAAATCGTTCTGGGCTCTGTTGATGCGGCCAAGAAAGTATCTTAACAATTAACATCACGAGTCACTTTATGGATAATCCAAACTGCGCTACTCTACAAACAGCCGCAGGAAAGCTGGCCTCCCTACTATTGATTAAATGCAGTACTGGCAGAGTATAGTTGTGTGCAACAAGACGTATTGGCAAAATGGCATTCGTTTAAGTTCAATGACAGTGTTATCTGAACTTTTAACAAGTTTTGTGAAGTTTGATTAAAGCTTGTGTTGTTTTAAAGTAAGCTTTAATGTGTGTTATTCTAACTTTAGTTTGACTGTAGTTATTCTAACAAGTAAAGGGACAGAATAAGTTGTTGATGAAAAAGTATATTACATGTCAATGAAAATTGTGCAAAATGACTTTTGAAAAATCTATGCCTGGCCATTTACACCTTCAAGTTACTTACAGAGGTAATAATGTTGCTAATCTTCCTAAGTCGATTTGCCTTTCTTTAATTTTCTTACTACCTCTCGTTTAGCTAAACATTTAATGAAAACTGATATATATATGATCGACCAAGTTATGATTTCTTTGTTTTACTGTATTCACAGTACATTCCTTTATTTATGTATCACTAATATTTTTTCTCTGATTTGATTTATTTATTTGAGTTGTTATGATTTGATTAAGGGAAGCTTTTACATATTAAGAAAATCGCTTTCGGCCTCCCTTGCACTGACCTGTTATATTCTCATTTGTATTTCTCTGTTATGTATTTATAAATTTTAAGTGTGAAATAGATAAACATAAGCAAATAAGCATAAACCTTTACCAGTTTGAAGAATTTTGGCAGTTTTGCACTAATCATGCACATTAGGAATTTATGTGCACAATGGGTCTTTGTTAATGTTCCACCTGCAATAAACTAAATACGGTACATGTATTTGAGTCCTATGATAGAGAACATTGCAAATGTAGATTTTCCTCAATAGTTCATTTCATTATGTACATCTCTGTCTAAGCTACCTGCATACTTAATATCATGGAAATTCGTTGTTCCTTTTCCAGTAATTCTTTTTGGAAGATTTTGACAAAACGCCCCGGCAGTTCAAGAGCAAGATGGTAGGAGGCCAAAACCATCACCACTTCTTTCTTTCATTGCAATCTAGAAAGAAGTTCTACTGCAGTACTAAGGTCACATACCAGGGAGCCCGAAATTGACCTTGACCTTAAATGTCTTCCCTACACCTACCCACATACCAAATATCATTGTAATCCAACCAGAAGTCCAACCTTGAGTTATGCAGACGAAAAAAAATCCAGAAACACAAACACACACACACACACACACACACACACACACACACACACACTCACACACACACATACACACACACACACACACACACACACAAAGACACACACACTCACGCACACTGACATTTTGAAACAAGACAACTTTTGCAATATTTTCTAGCTGGTTCCAAAGAAGCTAGTAGTGACTATTGTGTTAGTGTCTAGATGAGGTCGCTATCACCTGGTCTGTACGGGGGTAGGAATGGACAGTTCGAAGACAAGCAGGGAGGCATGCAGCCGTGCGGAAAGCTGATTCCACTATAAATGTCGGACGACTATAGTCGTGGGATTAAAAACCTCTTCAATTGTGTCGCTCTGCCACTGTTTCCATCATAGATGGTCAGCGAATCATCAGTGTCCTTGACGTGGAAGCTGGCAAACGTGAGACGAACGTAACTTCCGTCTGGTGCGGTGATCGTCCACTCACAGTTAGCATGGGTGCTGTAGTGCCCAGGATAGCCCACTGTACCTTCAGGGGGAACCGCCAGGTTACCTCCACATCTAGGAGAATAGGCCTCTGCCACTAACCATAAGAAAGTAAAAAGGAACGCACATCATTTTTCAACTAAACAGTTCAGGTTATATTCATCAAATATAACTAGACAGTTATATTTGGTCCACTCACGCCGAGAAGAAGCCTTACTCTTTTAGGTACGTTTGGTGGATTCTTTTACGTGCTCGAGGTGTGGCTCTCCTCAAACACGGGACCTCCATTTAACGTCATATCAGAGAGACGTCTCTAGCCGTAGCTAGGTACTCATTTTCTTTCTGAATGAAGTGAGGCAATTAGGTTTAGTGCCCTTTCCGAGGATACAGTGTCACCGGGGCATGTCATGATTTGATTCAAGGATCCCTGGGTTGTCGGTCAAATACCTAATCATTTCACAAAGGCGACGCCATATTGTCTGAGCCTATCGAAAGTACAAATCTATCCGTTGCATCTAGATATTCGAAGCATGGAGCATCTTCTATACAGCTAAAGTATTCCTTGCTAATACTGATACAACTTACAACAATCTTTGATCCAATGCTGTTAATCTTTTACTTGATCTGACTAACAATATAAACAGCATCTAAGCTGCAGGTGGTGACTTTCCGCTTCTATAAGGAATTTATCTATTAACTATTACTATGAAGAACTTTATTAATAACATGGTTGATAGAGTGACTTTAACTTAACACTCTTTATTCATAAATACATTAGTGTGTATACTTCTAGCCCAAATGAAGCCATTTCATAACATGTACTCTAATTATCAGCAACAAAACAAACTTGCTCCCTGTAATTAAACACCTTACCTGTGAACTGGAACCCCTGACGCGTTCCCCACCCGTCAGATGTAAACCTCAGAAACATCTCGTGAGACGTACCGATGATGGAGTAGACTGACAGTGCACCTGTTAAGCTGAAATTTATGAAATTGATAAATCGTTCTTGGCTCTGTGTATGTGACCAAGGAAGTATTGAACAACTAATATCAGGGATCACTCTCTGTGCATAATCATTGTAATGGTGAAATATAGTTTGCCGAATGGATGTACATGCACCAAAGCTGCTGAGTGGCTACACTGGCAAACTATGACTGTGTGCAACTATGTATTTTGGCACTATAGTATTCACTTATGTTCAAGTGACGTGTTATTTGAAGTTTTATTCAGTTTTGTGAAGTTTGATATGGAATTAAGTTGGTTTCAAATTCAGCTTATTTGTATTATTTTAACTTGTGTAGTTCTTTTAACAAGTTAAAGGGACAGAACGAGTCGTTGATGGAAAAGTATATCAGTTCCATGACAAGTTAATGAATTAAATGAAATAAAGCTGGTTAATGGTTAGTGGTAGGCGCTGGTTTGTTGCAGGGTGCATTTAAACTGTCACCAAAAATAGAAGAATAATTTCTTACATAAAGATAACAGATCCCTAAAAAAGCATTATAAAGTAATAATCTATATAAAATACGAATTGCATTTTTCATACCTCTATTAGGTGTTGAATGAGAAATTATTTTATGCAAAATAGCATTGGAGGCAGTACTAAAAGAATAAAAAACGTACATGACAGGCTTCAAAGTTTGTTGTCATTGATTTATGGTTAAGATTTTCTTCTCTAGTACATTTTTTTTACCGAAATGTTAACTAGATAAAAGCAGTGGACAACCTCAAGTCAACCGAACACTCTCATAGCACATCTTCAGAAAAGACGCTGTACTTTATTCAGGCCTACGCTCTAAATAGTTACAATATGTCCTAAGCATTATGTCTTTTGGTGTAACGTAATAAAGGTGAACATATGCGATTATGCAATATAGCAAGGCCGAAGGTATTTGAGGGTCTTCCGTAAGAATTGACACAACATTTTCCTTTGTTCCTGCCTCGGTCTGAGTCTTGGTAACGTTGAAAAGTTACCATTAATAGTTCAATTAGTTGTTTCTCTTGTCTGGTCTTCCTTTTTGATTTTGTTTAGCCCCAATCAAAAACGGGCAAGCTGCCGTGAGGGAAGCTTATTCCACTTTTTTTACTTTATTCGTGAGGTTAAGAATTGTATTGCCATACCTGTGCGATTGTGTCGCGCTGTCACTGCCTCCATCGTAGATATTCATAAAGTCATAACCATCTTCGAGGTTAAAGCTGTTAAACGTTAGGTGAACGTACTTTCCTTCTGGTACGGTGGTCGTCAACTCACAGGTCTGATCATTGTCGTAGTGCTTCGGATAGCTGGGTGATGTCACATTAACTACAGGAGGAGCCGTCAGTATTAAAGAGTGGACCGGTCCGGAAAAAAAAGGCCCGGGAAAAGTAGTGGACCGGTTGTAGGACCGATAAGAAAATGAACCATAATATTGCGTAGCAACATCTCCTGTCACAAAATATATGACATGTACCAATCGATCACACAAACGCCATGCAAATGAGAAAGAAAGCTTTATAAAACAGTACAAAATGGGCATTAGGTATTTGTTTAGTAGAACACCGACAAGATAATATCATGTTAACACCACTGACGTCTGACTACGTTATTTTTGCGCAGGTGCGTGGCCGTGGTGCCGACAGGACACGCGATCATCTTAACCCTATATTGACCGGCCTTTTTTTAGACTTCCTGGACGGGGGGATCATTCGACAAAACCCCCACTTGTTGCCACACCCCCCCCCTACTAGTTGCCAATATTGTCTCTCTATTTAGAACCATCAGTTACCAATAGGTCCCCATCAGTCGCCCAAAAGGTGCCATTTATTTTGTAAAAATTAATAACTCAGCTTCAAGGTTTGGTTGCTCTAATAAATCTATAAACATATATCATTACACATACATGATACTAAACACATAATAAAGGGAAATCGGGTATATTGTTCGTATCAGTTCGTTTTGGTAATTTCTGTCATTGTAAAAGTAGTCTAACGTTACGCTTAGATCTCATAATATGTTAATCATGTAACACCATGTATCATTAGTGAACATCCTTTAATCACTGATTATCTTTTTATGCGTTTTAGTCTTTTTACATTGCGGTTTCCTATACCCTGTTCAGCAGGGCTCCATTTGCAAACGCGTCGCGCGTCAGTGTGAGTGCTTAGCAACTGTGCGCAACTAATTGGTGACTGTCATTTGCATCAAGTCGCCAACTAGTTGCATCTCAGTGAGAGGGGCCCTTAAGTATCTACTGTTTACGGTGCACACCCCGGTTCTTCCGCGACCGGGGTAGTGCGCGACAAAAAAGTGACGAAAGTGTTTCGAGGGGCTGGAATTGAGTTCACATTTCTCATAATGTGCTTCGAAATGATATCAAATACTAGCATGGCTGGAAAGCGTATAAATTGGTGAAAACTACGTTTCCGTTCGAACCGTATTTCGGGGTATCCATCCACGTTTATAGTGAAATGTCCCTTGGCCATATATATATATATATATGTATATATATATATATACATATATATATATATATATATAAAGAGAGAGAGAGATGTATATATATATATGTATGTAACAAAGAAAATATTTTATGAAGATGCTGTCGTATGTTTTTCTTGCTGCAGTTTTTTTTTGCTATTCGGGCTTGGTCGCATTTTCTGCTTGTTCTCTGATCGTTTGTACAGCCTGTAATATGATTACGTTGTATGTTTCGCTATATCACTAAGATTACGTTGTATGTTTCGCTATATCACAGTTTCTTTTCAACATATTAGTTGTATGTGTATCGAAAAAAGCATAGCATTTCAATGGCCAATTGAACATTATTTGTAGCACCTATAGAGACCAGTAATTTTGCCTGGTCTCCAAAATAATATATATATCCTACCGTACTACAATAGTCACATTACCTCCTGGGAAAGCCATCAGGTTACCGTCACACAAAGCGATGGGAGTCAGCGTAGCTAAGACGTAAGTGTAAGAAAATAATGAGTAACACTTGTTATTTTAATGTCCCTTGAAACCTTGGGTTACATCAGAGAAGAGCTGTTCAAAATATCATAGATTAAATAACAAAATAATAAAATTTGCATTGTACACTTATGACTAGACTCGAAGGGCTAAGAACAAGTTGGCTGATGTATGACTAAGATATGACAAAGAAACACATGTAAGTATATATATATATATACATATACCAGAACCACAGACGATGACACGAGAATTAAATACATAGCAGAGAGAAGTGTTGTACTAAGCAAACCAAGTATACAGCCCACTTCTCGCTTCTGTGTAGATATGCCAACAGATAATGTTTCTTCTACAAGACATCACAAAATAACTTCAAAAGTATAGATTATTCCACGCCTTTAGATGTTCGAAGCATGAAAATTTTTATTTGATACAATTAAAAAGTACGTTTCTTTCCAGATGAAACAGCTTGCCACGATCTAACTTAAAATTTCGTTTATCTTGATTTGTATCAAAATATTGCCAAATCTATGCTAAAGAGGAGTGACAAACAAACATAAACTGTTTTGATAATCCATTATTGATAATACAAGCATAAACTGTTTTGATAATCCATTATAGGTATTTTGACAATAATTAATTCTCATTATAATAATTTATGCAAAAAAGAGAACCCACATTTTGCTGTAAAAAATGACACTCCCATTATTTCAACACTTTCTGCGTCTTATTTTTTAACAGAACAATAGAATCGATTGTAAAATAATACTTTCTTGAATACGGAAATTCAGAGTATATGCGAAAAAGGGTGTCTCATTAAATTATGTGACGCAGTCTGCCACCTAGACACACACACACATGTACCATTGTTAGGTTTCATTACAAAGGTCATTTTCCGTTGGCTTTATAGTGATTGCTGTTGATTTATTGTTTATCAATCAAGTAGAAATATTCTGATATGGTTGACTTTCTGTTACTGGACAAACAACCTCAAGAGAGGGATAGTTTTCAGATGAAAATGTGATAGATATGCGCGCATTTGTCCAACTACGTCTTTTGTATCTTTTTGTCATTTCTACAAGGATTGCCACAACATATTTTAGTGTGATGACAAGTCATATGAGTTTCATTCTGACCTAACCTGTTTTATAGTGCATGCAAAACCCTTACTATGTATTGAAGGTAACACAATTTTTGAATTTTCATGTCGTTTTGTCAACGAAACCAGATCAAAGGTCAAATTCTGGTAAAGCATATATTGACCTCTTCAGATAACAGAGCAAACATGCTCGCTGAAATCAAACACCTCACCTATATAGGAGAACTGGAACCCTTGAGCCGTGGTACTTCTGTCAGATGTAAACCTCACGAACATCTGGGTAGATGTGCTGATGATAGTAGGAACATATACGGCTGACATGTCACCTGTCAATCTAGAGTAAATGGCAGAAAAATGAAGGTCAGACTACCAATATTTTTCCTTGGTTCATAACGACACTCAGAAATTTGCAAGCTTTAGATTCTACAGCTGAAAGATATATAAGGATTTGCTCTCACAATTTACTCTATTTGAATCATAACAATTAATCTATATATTATATTAGGAATTGTTCAGCTGATCCTGTTGTTACCGTTGTAACTGAGCTGCGTTGTCGCTGTCCCCATCGTAGACGAACAAAAAGTCCCAATTTCTCTCAGTGAAGAAGCTGTCAAATGTCAGACGAACTATATTTCCTTCAGGTACGGTGATCGTCCAGTTACAATTCTCCTTGTTGCCGTAGTCATTGGGATAGTTCGGTGATGTCACAATGCCTACAGGTGGAGCCGTCCAGTTAACTCCACATTCAGTACCACTGGTCGGTGTTGCTGTGTTTGAAGGAGTGATAAATGCCATCAACGGTCTTCAATGTAGCCTGTTATCTGGATTTTGTCCAACTATACGTCTGCTGTATATTTTAGCGTTTTCTTTTAAATGATTGCCATAAGACGCTTTGATATGAAAAATCGTGTGAGTTTCACTCTTACCACTTTGCTGCACATTGAATGTCCAACCCTCAACATGTTTTGGTGGTAGCTTGATTTTTGAACTGTAATGGCGATTGGTCAACGAAACCAGTTCAAAGGTCAAATGCAGGTAAAGCATATATTGATCTCTTCAGGTAACAAATCTAACATGCTCGCTGAAATCAAACACCTCACCTATGTAGGAGAACTGGAACCCTTGAGCCGTGACACTTTCGTCAGATGTAAGCCTCACGAACATCTGGGTAGATGTGCTGGTGATAGTAGGAACATATACGGCTGACATGTTACCTGTCAATCTAGAATCAATGGGAGGAAAAGGAACGTCAGACTATCAATATTTTTCCTTGGCTCATAATGATACCCAGAAAATTGCAAGCTTTGAAGTCGACAGCTAGAAGTCATATAATGATTCGCCTTCACAATTTACTCTGTTTGTATCATAACAACTGATTCACTCTATAAGGAATTGTTCAGCTGATCCAGTTGTTACCGTTGTAACAGAGCTGCGGTGTCGCTGTCCCCATCATAGACGAAAAGAAAGTCAAAATCCGCCTCAGTGACGAAGCTGTCAAATGTCAGACGAACGATATTTCCTTCAGGTACGGTGATGGTCCAGTCACAATTCTCCTCGTTGCCGTAGTCATTGGGATAGTTCGGTGATGTCACATTGCCTACAGGGGGAGCCGTCAAGTTACCTCCACATCCAGTACCACTGGTCGGTGTTGCTGTGTTTGAAGGAGTGATAAATGCCATCAACGGTCTTCAATGTAGCCTGTTATCTGGATTTTGTCCAACTATACGTCTGCTGTATATTTTAGCGTTTTTGAAATGTTGCTGTAAGACGCTTTGATATGAAAAATCGTGTGAGTTTCACTCTTACCACTTTGCTGCACATTGAATGTCCAACCCTCAACATGTTTTGGTGGTAGCTTGATTTTTGAACTGTAATGGCGATTGGTCAACGAAACCAGTTCAAAGGTCAAATGCAGGTAAAGCATATATTGATCTCTTCAGGTAACAAATCTAACATGCTCGCTGAAATCAAACACCTCACCTATGTAGGAGAACTGGAACCCTTGAGCCGTGACACTTTCGTCAGATGTAAGCCTCACGAACATCTGGGTAGATGTGCTGGTGATAGTAGGAACATATACGGCTGACATGTTACCTGTCAATCTAGAATCAATGGGAGGAAAAGGAACGTCAGACTATCAATATTTTTCCTTGGCTCATAATGATACCCAGAAAATTGCAAGCTTTGAAGTCGACAGCTAGAAGTCATATAATGATTCGCCTTCACAATTTACTCTGTTTGTATCATAACAACTGATTCACTCTATAAGGAATTGTTCAGCTGATCCAGTTGTTACCGTTGTAACAGAGCTGCGGTGTCGCTGTCCCCATCATAGACGAAAAGAAAGTCAAAATCCGCCTCAGTGACGAAGCTGTCAAATGTCAGACGAACGATATTTCCTTCAGGTACGGTGATGGTCCAGTCACAATTCTCCTCGTTGCCGTAGTCATTGGGATAGTTCGGTGATGTCACATTGCCTACAGGGGGAGCCGTCAAGTTACCTCCACATCCAGTACCACTGGTCGGTGTTGCTGTGTTTGAAGGAGTGATAAATGCCATCAACGGTCTTCAATGTAGCCTGTTATCTGGATTTTGTCCAACTATACGTCTGCTGTATATTTTAGCGTTTTTGAAATGTTGCTGTAAGACGCTTTGATATGAAAAATCGTGTGAGTTTCACTCTTACCACTTTGCTGCACATTGCATGTCCAACCCTCAACATTAATTGGTGGTAGCTTGATTTTCGAACTGTAATGGCGTTTGGTCAACGAAACCAGATCAAAGGTCAAATGCAGGTAAATGATATATTGACCTCTTCAGATAACAAAGCAAACATGCTCGCTGAAATCAAACACCTCACCTATGTAGGAGAACTGGAACCCTTGAGCCGTGACACTTTCGTCAGATGTAAACCTCACGAACATCTGGGTAGACGTGCTGGTGATAGGAGGAACATGTACGGCTGACATACCGCCTGTCAATCTAGAATCAATGGGAGGAAAAGGCAGGTCAGACATCTCAATATTCTTCTTAGCCTCATAATGATACCCAGAAAATTGCAAGCTTTGAATTTGACAGTTGGAAGTTATACAATGATTTGCTTTCACAATTTACTCTATATGTATCATAACAACTGATTCATTCTATTAGGAATTGTTCAGCTTATCCTGTTGTTACCGTTGTAACGGAGCTGCGGTGTCGCTGTCCCCATCGTAGACGAACAGAAAGTCAAAATCTACCTCAGTGACGAAGCTGTCAAATGTCAGACCAACTATATTTCCTTCAGGTACGGTGATGGTCCAGTCACAATTCTCCTCGTTGCCGTAGTCACTGGGATAGTTCGGTGATGTCACATTGCCTACAGGGGGAGCCGTCAAGTTACCTCCACATCTAGTACCACTGGTCGGAGTTGCTGTGTTTGAAGGAGTGATGAATGACATCAACGGTCTTAAATGTAGTCTGTTATCTGGATTTTGTCCAACTAAACGTCTGTTGTATATTTAAGCGTTTTTGAAAAGATTGTCATAAGACGCTTTGATATGAAAAATCGCGCGAGTTTCACTCTTACCATCTTTCTGCACATTGCATGTCCAACCCTCAACATGTATTGGTGGTTGCTTGATTTTCGAACTGTAATGGAGTTTGGTAAACGATACCAGATCCAACGACAAATGCCGTTAAAGTACATATTAACCTCTTTACATAACAAAAGAAATACGATCGCTATCATTAAAAATCTCACCAGTGTAGGAGAATATGAACCCCTGAGCCGTGTAAGAATGGCCAGTTGTAAACCTTAAAAGCATCTCGTTAGATACGCTGGTGATTGCGTAGACTGACGCTTCACCTGTAAAGCTGGAGATGAAAATAAATCTTTCTCAGTTCTGTTTATATTACCAAGAAAATATCGATGCATTTAATTCTGAAACCATCAATTCACATCATTAACCACACTCTGTATCGTCCAAACTGTTCGGATCTGTCATAAAATTACTTGGTCGTCTAGGCCATCACCTCTGCAGTTGTGTAGCACTGTCACCGTCTTTGTCGTAGATGGTCAAAGAGTCGGCATTCTCGAGTTGGAAGCTGTGAAACGTGAGACGAACGGTATTTCCTTCTGGCACGGTAATCGTCCATTCACAATTCAAATCGTTGCCGTAGTAATTGGGATAGTTCGGTGACATCGAAAAACCTTCAGGGGGGGCCATCAGCAGTCCTCCACATCTAGCATTACTGATCGGTGTTGCTGTGTATTTAAAGTTTAGACAAATAGATAAAACGATATTGAGCTATACATGGGAACACGCAGACCTAAACAAAGACAAGGAGTTCAAAGTATGAAAGTCTAATATCACACTATCAAAAAAAGAATTAAAAAAAAACTTTCCTCATATACTCTAAAAACTTTCTTCAAATATTAAGTATTTTTTGGGGGTTTATGACATTTTGTGCACGAGTTAAGAATTTATTTCTTACTTAATTTTTCCTTGCAATATTTTTCATGAAGATAGAGTACTCAATAAAGGAAATTGATAAATTCTAATATTTTCGTATGACAAGAAAAATGTTCTTGCTAGACAAGAAAAGAACACATCTAGACTTGAATTTCTTGAAATTCTTGATGGTATAAATCTTCTTTTAAGATATTATATTCACTCGTGAAAGTGTTCTATAACGTGAGTATTTCATCTTAGTTTTTTTTTCATATTCATTCTTGCAATCCTTAGAATATGAAAAATCGTCAAAGAGTCATAAAACAAGGAAAACTTGAAAGAAAATGGTAGGGTGGCAAAGTCTTCTGTTGCATTCCCTCGTAAATCATGTAAATGACGTTTTCTCATCTTCGAAATAAGGCAAGAATTAAGTTCCCACTAACTTATACTACGGAATTATATAATATTCTTTAGTACGGGTCTTAACGCAAGAAAGCAAAGATGCACGATGTAATCAAACGTCTTACCTCTGTAGTTGAACTGGAACCCCTGAGCCGTGACATTTTCGTCAGATGAAAACCTCAGGAACATTTTGTTAGATGCACTGTTGATGGGGTCGACTGACACTTCACCTGTTAAGCTGCAAATAAAACGAAAAGTTTCTGGCTCTATTTTTTGTTTTACAGAAAATGTTGGAGATATAATACTTCTGAAGTCTTCAATTAACATCATTAATCACTCTCTGCATTATTCATACTGCCCTACTCTTTAGAAAAATTGTTTGGTCTTTCAGGTCATCACCTCTGCAATAGTCTAGCACCATCAGTGCCTCCATTATAGATGGTCAAAAAGTCATAACCCGCCTGGAGGTTGAAGCTGCCAAACGTGAGACGAATTGAATTTCCTTCTGGTACCTTGACTATCCACTCACAAGTCTCATTGGTGCCATAGTTATCGGGATAGTTCGGTGATGTCACAATACCTTCAGGGGGGGCTGTCAGGGTACCTCCACATCCAGAAGCCAGTGTTACTACGTGCAAGAAGGTGATGAGTAACACTTATCATTTCTCATGCACCTTGAACCCTTTGGTTATATTAGAGAAGAGCTTTTCAAAACATAATAAAATGCAATATGCAATAATGAAATACCTTTTTTGTACATTTATGACTCGAAGGGCTAGGTACAGGTGGTCTATGGTATCATTAACATATAAGAAACATATACATGAAAGTAAAGACGACGATACACGACTTGAATACATAGCAGACGAAAGTGTTTTGCTAGGCAAGCTGAGTAGAGCCAACATCTCGCTTCTGTATAAATGTAGAAATACAAATTTATACGTCGTACTTACTATAGATATTCTTTCTATATGATGCAGTTTACCATGATCTAATTAAAACTTCGTTAATCTTTCACTTGATTTGTATCACAAATTGTCAAAATCTATGCTGAAGAGGAGTGATGTTGTGCGTCTCCGTTTCGATATGAACTTTTTACAAGCAATTATGCAATGCTGTATGTTGTTAAACAATTTAATCCATTATTTCTTGCCGTTTCAGTACAAGGGAAGCCATTCCATCAAATGAATTCTAATTATCCAACCATCTGCAACAAAGCAAACATATTGGCTGCATTCAAAACACCTTACCTGTGTAGGAAAACAGGAACCCCTGAGCCGTTACACTCCCGTCAGAAGTAAATCTTACAAACATATAGTTTGAAATACTGGTGATGGAATCGGTTGACACTTCACCTGTATATCTAGAGATTAAAATAAATTGTCATGTAACCCAGATAATATCGAAGCTTTGAAATCTGATAGTCGCATAATGAATCACTATTCATCATTTAGACTGATCTAATCTACTAGAAAATTGTTTGAATGGCCAGTCACAGTCACCTCCGCAAGCATAATCTACTGCTATTGTCACCATCGTAGATGTCCAGAAAGTCACAACAGTTCTCGATGTTGACCCATTCAACCGTGAGACTAACGGTGTTTCCTTCTGGCACGGTGATCGTCCAACCACAATTCTCATTGTTTCCGTAGTTCTTCGGGTAGTTAGGAGATGTCACATAACCTTTAGGGGGAGCCATCAGGGATCGTCCACATAAACTGGGCCGTGGTCCTGTGTATGCTAAAATTCAGACAAATACATAAAAAATTGTTTTGCGAACACGCAGACCCAGACACGAAAACAAGTTGTTCAAAGTGCAAAAGTCTCATCTTACCAGGAGATCCGTCAGGAGACCTCAATATGTTGCTGTGTATGAGATGATAAATGACAACAAAGTTTTTGATATAGCCTGTAATCTGGATTTTGTGCGACTTTACGTCTCCTATATATCTTATCGTTTTAAAAGGATTGCCATAAGACGCTTTGATATACAAATATCGTGTGAGTTTTACTCTGACCGCTTTGCTTCACATTGCATGTACGACCTTCAATATGTACCTTGATTTTCGAATTGTAATGGCGTTTGGTAAACGATACCAGATCCAACGACAAATGCCGTTTAGTGTATATTGACCTCTTTAGATAACAAAACAAAGATGATTGCTGTCATGAAACATCTTACCTGTGTAGGAGAATATGAACCCCTGAGCCGTGCCAGAATGGTCGGATGTAAATCTTACAAGCATCTCGTTAGATGCACTGGTAATCGCACAGACTGGCGATTCACCTGTAAAGCTGAAGACGAAAATGAATCTTTCTTGGACCTGTTTATATTACCAAGCAAATATTGATGCATTAAATTCTGAAACCATCAATTCACATCATTAACCACTCATTAACCCTAACCCTAACGCTATCATCAAAACTGCTCTGATCCGTCCAAACATTTCTTAGTCGTTTAGGCCATCACCTCTGAAATTGTGTAGCACTGTCACCGTCTTTGTCGTAGATGGTCAAAGAGTCAGCATTCTCGAGTTGGAAGCTGTGAAACGTGAGACGAACGGTATTTCCTTCTGGTACAGTGATCGTCCACTCACAATTCTCATTGTTTCCGTAGACCATTGGATAGTTCGGTGATTTCACATAACCTTCCGGGGGAGCTGTCAGGGATCCTCCACACCTGGCTGATTCTGTGTATTATAAAGTTCAGACAAATAAATCGGAAAGATTTTGCGCTGTACGTGCGATCACACAGACCCAGACGAAAACAAGCTGTTAAAAGTTTGATCTTACATGGGGATCCGTCAGGAGACCTCTACATGTGCTTCGTATGAGGAGATGACAACTTACATCAACGTTCTTTACCTCTCATCCGAACGATCGATTTTATAGACCCCATACTGCTATGCCCATATGAAAAATTTCTGGTGGACCTTTTTGTGATCATATCAAGTAAATATAATGCAAGCATATGCTTTCTCGATAATATATTATAGCTATTTTGACAAGTTTGACATGTACCATTGTTAAGCTTCTTCACAAAGGTCGCTTTCTTTTGGCTTTTCAGTGATTGCTGTTGATTTACTGTTTAATCCACCCATCAGGAACATTCTGACATGGTTAAAATTTGTGCTCATCATCATGATTGATGCAGTCTGATTAAAAACGCCATTCTACACTAAAATACTACCTTTTTTAAAGTCGGTATCATACATGTCTACGTAACAATGACTTGTTGCTATGATAGCAATGGTAATGACTTTCTGTAAATGGACAAACCCATGGAAGGAATATTTTTTCCGATAAAAATGTTGACATGGCACGCATGAATCTGCTCCTGGCACCTGGATTTGTCCAACTACGTCTTCTGTATCTTAAATTGTTTTTACAGGATTGCCGCAAGATGTTTTAGTGTGATTAAAAGTCATGTGAGTTTCATTCATACCACTTTGTTTTACAGTACATGCCAATTCCTTAGTATGTATTGAAGGTAACACAATTTTGAAATGTTGATGTCGTTTGGTCAACAATACCAGATCAAAGGTCAAATACAGGTAAAGCATATATAAACCTATTCAGGTAACAAAGCAAACATGCTCGCTGAAATCAATCACCTCACCTATGTAGGAGAACTGGAACCCTTGAGCCGTGACACTTTCGTCAGATGTAAACCTCACGAACATCTGGGTAGATGTGCTGGTGATAGGAGGAACATATACGGCTGACATGTCACCTGTCAAACTAGAATCAATGGGAGGAAAAGGAAGGTCAAACTATCAATATTTTTCCTTGGCTCATATTGATACCCAGAAAATTGCAAGCTTTGAATTCGACAGTTGGAAGTTAAATAATGATTTGCTTCCACAATTTACTCTATTTTTATCATAACAACTGATTCATTCTATTAGGAATTGTTCAGCTGATCCAGTTGTTACCGTTGTAACGGAGCTGCGGTGTCGCTGTCCCCATCGTAGACGAACAGAAAGTCAAAATCTACCTCAGTGACGAAGCTGTCAAATTTCAGACGAACTATATTTCCTTCAGGTACTGTAATGGTCCAGTCACAATTCTCCTCGTTGCCGTAGTCATTGGGATAGTTCGGTGATGTCTCATTGCCTACAGGGGGAGCCGTCAAGTTACCTCCACATCTAGTACCACTGGTCGGTGTTGCTGTGTTCGAAGGAGTGATAAATGACATCAACGATCTTCAATGTAGCCTGTTATCTGGATGTTGTCCAACTATACGTCTGCTGTATATTTTAGCGTTTTTAAAATGATTGCCATAAGACACTTTGATATGAAAAATCGTGTGAGTTTTACTCTTACCACTTTGCTGCACATTGCATGCCCAACCCTCAACATGTATAGGTGGTAGCTTTATTTTTGAATTGTGATAGCGTTTCGTCAACGATACCAGATCCAAGGACAAATGCCGTTAAAGTATATTTTGACCTCTTTAGATAACAAAGCAAATATGATCGATGTCATAAAGAATCTTACCAGTGTAGGAGAATATGAATCCCTGAGCCGTGTAAGATGGGCCAGATGTAAACCTTACAAGCATCTCGTTAGATGCACTGGTGATTGGGTAGACTGATTCCACACCTGTATAGCTGGAGATGAAAATACATCTTTTTTGACAGTGTTTATCATAGGTAAATATTGACGCATTGAAGAATTCTGAAACCTTCAATTCACATCATTAACCACTCTCTGTATCGTCCAAACTGCTCTGATCCGTCAGAAATTTATTTGGTCGTTTTGGCTATCACCTCTGCAATTGCGTAGCACTGTCACCGTCTTTGTCGTAGATGGTCAAAGAGTCGGCATTCTCGAGTTGGAAGCTGTGAAACGTGAGACTAACGGTGCTTCCTTCTGGTACGGTGATCGTCCACTCACAATTCTCATTGTCTCTGTAGTCCATTGGATAGTTCGGTGATGTCACATAACCTTTAGGGGGAGCAGTCAGGGAGCCTCCACATCTAGCAGTACTGATCGGGGCTGCTGTGTTTGCTAAATTTCAGAAAAACACATCAAAAAGATCTTGAGCTGTACGTGCAAACTCACAGACCCAGATGAAAACAATTTGTTCAAATTATAAAATACTAATCTTACACTTTCACAAACGTTTACCACGATCTATCTTAAAATTTCGTTTATCTTCTACTTGATTTGTATCAAAATATTATCAAAATCTATTCTGAAGAGGAGTGGGGTTGTGGGTCTCCGTTTCGATATGAACTTGTTACAAGCAATTCTGCACTGTTGTATGTTGTTAAACCATTTAATCCATTATTCTGTGCCGTTTCAGCACAAGAGAAGCCATGCCATGAAATACATTCCAATGACCCAATCATTAGCGTCAAGGCAAACATACTCGCTGCATTCAAAATACCTTACCTGTGTAGGAGAACAGGAACCCATGACCAGTTGTAGCGTCGTCAGACACAAACCTTACATACATATAGTTTGAAATACTGGTGATGGTGTCGGCTGATTCTTCACCTGTATAGCTGGAGATAGAAATAAACCACCATGTTACCCAGATAATACCGATGCTTGGAATTCTAATAAAAGCAAGTCGTATAATGACTAATTCTGTGTCATTTCATTTAGACTGATCTAATTTTACTAGACTACTAGAAAATTGCTTGAATGTCCAGTCACAGTTACCTCCGCAACAATATTCTACTGTCACTGTCACCATCGTAGATGTTCAGAAAGTCATAACCTTCCTCGACATTGAAGCTGTCAACCGTGAGATTAACGGTGTTTCCTTCTGGCACGGTGATCGTCCACTCACAATTCTCATTGTGTCCGTAGGCCATTGGATAGTTCGGTGATTTCACATAACCTTTCGGGGGAGCCGTCAGGGAGCCTCCACATCTAGCATTACTAATCGGGACTGCTGTTTTTGCTAAAGTTCAGATAAACACAATAAAAAGATCTTGAGCTGCACGTGCGAACACACAGACCCAGACAAAAACACGTTTTTCAAGGTATGAAAGTTTCATCTTACACTATCAAATTTATTACTATCTCATTTCCCTTCTTATCAAGGAAAAAAATTGTTAAAATTAATAAAATATTTGTGTTTAAGATATTTCGTCCACGAGTTAAGAATGTTTTTCTTACGTAATTTCTTCTTACGAAATATTCTTTGAAGTAAGATTATTCAAGAAAGGGAACTGAAATATTCTAATATTTTCTTTTTCATATACATAATTGAAATTCTTGAAATGAGAAAATTTGCCCACAATTCAAGAAAAACTAGGGAAACTAGAAAAAAAATGGTATGATATCAGAGTCCTATGTTGCATTAGCTCATAAACCATGTAAATAAGGACCTTCTTTGAATGCATGATTTATATCTAATACAGTCCCACATTTCTTATCTTCGAAATGCAGCAAGAATTAAATTCCCCCCAAGTAATACTATGGAATGTATTATAGTATATTCTTATCAGTTATGCATCGAGGGTATATGAGGAAATGATAAATGATATCAACGGTCTTTAATGAATTATGATCTCTACATTTGTCAATTATTAAG
Organism: Branchiostoma lanceolatum; assembly: GCA_035149815.1. Classification (NCBI taxonomy): domain Eukaryota; kingdom Metazoa; phylum Chordata; class Leptocardii; order Amphioxiformes; family Branchiostomatidae; genus Branchiostoma; species Branchiostoma lanceolatum. The sequence goes on from CM068880.1 coordinate 13,034,510, forward strand.
TACGTCTTCTGTATCTTTGATAGTTTTTACAATGATTCTTTCAAGATGTTTTGATTTTTCGAAATGTAACTTCGTTTTGACAATGATACCAGATCCAATGCCAATTGAAGGTAAAGTACAGATTTATCTCTTTAGGCAACAAAGCAAACGTGCTTGCTGTTCTCAAACACATTACCGTTGTAGGTGAAATTGAACACCTGAGCTGGGAAACTTTCATACCACTTTGTTTTACAGTACATGCCAATCCCTTGGTATGCATTGAAGGTAACACAATTTTGAAATTTTGATGTCGTTTGGTCAACAATACCAGATCAAAAGTAAAATACAGGTAAAGCATATATTGACCTCTTCAGGTTATAAAGCAAACATGCCCGCTGAAATCAAATACCTCACCTATGTAGGAGAACTGGAACCCTTGATCCGTGACACTTTCGTCAGATGTAAACCTCACGAACATTTGGGTAGATGTGCTGGTGATAGGAGGAACATATACGGCTGACATGCCACCTGTCAATCTAGAATCAATGGGAAGAAAAGGAAGGTCAAACTATCAATATTTTTCCTTGGATCATATCGATACCCAGAAAATTGCAAGCTTTGAATTCGACAGCTGGAAGTTATATAATGATTCGCTTTCACAATTTACTCTATTTGTATCATAACAACTGATTCATTCTATTAGGAATTGTTCAGCTAATCCTGTTGTTACCGTTGTAACGGAGCTGCGGTGTCGCTGTCCCCATCGTAGACGAACAGAAAGTCAAAATCTACCTCAGTGACGAAGCTGTCAAATGTTAGACGGACTATATTTCCTTCAGGTACGGTGATCGTCCAGTCACAATTCTCCTCGTTGCCGTAGTCATTGGAATAGTTCGGTGATGTCACAAAGCCTACAGGGGGAGCCGTCAAGTTTCCTCCACATCTAGTACCACTGGTTGGGTTTGCTGTGTTTGAAGGAGTGATAAATGACATCAACGGTCTTCAATGTAGCCTGTTATCTCGATGTTGTCCAACTAAACGTCTGCTGTATATTTTCGCGTTTTTAAAATGATCGCCATAAGACACTTTGATATGAAAAATCGTGTGAGTTTACTCTTACCACTTTGCTGCACATTGCATGTCCAACCCTCAACATGTATAGGTGGTAGCTTTATTTTTGAATTGTGATAGCGTTTCGTCAACGATACCAGATCCAAGGACAAATGCCGTTAAAGTATATTTTGACCTCTTTAGATAACAAAGCAAATATGATCGCTGTCATAAAGAATCTTACCAGTGTAGGAGAATATGAACCCCTGAGCCGTGTAAGATGGGCCAAATGTAAACCTTACAAGTACCTCGTTAGATGCACTGGTGATCGGGTAGACTGACTCCACACCTGTATAGCTGGAGTTGAAAATATATTTTTTTTGACAGTGTTTATCATAGGTAAATATTGACGCATTGAAGAATTCTGAAACCTTCAATTCAAATCGTTAACCACTCCCTGTATCGTCCAAACTGCTCAGATCCGTCAGAAAAGTATTTTGTCGTTTAGGCTATCACCTCTGCAATTGCGTAGTACTGTCACCGTCTTTGTCGTAGATGGTCAAAGAGTCGGCATTCTCGAGTTGGAAGCTGTGCAACGTGAGACGAACGGTGCTTCTTTCTGGCACGGTGATCGTCCACTCACAATTCTCATTGTTTCCGTAGGCCATGGGGTAGTTCGGTGATTTCACATAACCTTTAGGGGGAGCAGTCAGGGAGCCTCCACATCTAGCATAACTGATCGCGACTGCTGCTGTTGGTAAAGTTCAGATAAACACATTAAAAAGATCTTGAGCTGCACGTGCGAACACACAGACCCAGACAAAAATAAGTTGTTCAAGGTATGAAAGTCTAATCTTACACTATCAAAATTATCACTATCTCATTTCCCTTCTTATCAAGGAAAAAAGTTGCTTAAGATAAATAAAATTTTTGTGTTTAAAATATTTCGTCCACGAGTTAAGAATGTTTTTCTTACGCAATTTTTTCTTACGAAAAATTTCTAAGTAAGATTATTCAAGAAAGGCAACTAAAAAATTCTAATATTTTCTTTTTCATATTCATTATTGAAATTCTTAAATAAGAAAATGTGCCCACAATTCAAGAAAAACAAGGAAAACTTAAAAAAATGGTATGATATCAAAGTCCTGTGTTGCATTAGCTCATAAATCATGTAAATGAGACCCTACTTTGAATGATTCATATCTAATACAGTCCCACATTTCTTATCTTCCAAATGCCGAAAGAATTAAATCCCCCCCCCCAAGTAATACTATGGAATGTATTATAGTATATTCTTATCAGTTATGTATCGAGGGTATATGAGGAGATGATAAATGATATCAACGGTCTTTAATGAACTATGATCTCTACATTTGTCAATTATTAAGTACGTCTTCTGTATCTTTGATAGTTTTTACAAGGATTCTTTCAAGATGTTTTGATTTTTCGAACAGTAACTTCGTTTTGACAATGATACCAGATCCAATGCCAATTGAAGGTAAAGTACAGATTTATCTCTTTAGGCAACAAAGCAAACGTGCTCGCTGTTATCAAACACATTACCGTTGTAGGTGAAATTGAACCCCTGAGCCGTGACACTTTCATCGGATGAAAATCTCACGAACATTTGGTTAGATGAACTGTAGATGGGGTCTACTGACACTTCACCTGTTAAGCTGCAAATAAAATAGATAGTTTTTATCATTGTTGTTGTTTTCGAGAAAATAATTGAAGTTGTTAAACTTCCAAAGCCAACAATGAACATCTTTAATCACTCTCTGCATTATTCATACTGCTCTACTCTGTAAAAAAAAAATTGTTTTGTCTTCCAGGTCATCACCTCAGCAATAATCTAGCACCATCAGTGCCTCCATTATAGATGGTCAAAAAGTCATAACCCGCCTGGAGGTTGAAGCTTCCAAACGTGAGGCGAATTGAATTTCCTTCTGGTACCTTGACTATCCACTCACAAGTCTCATTGGTGCCATAGTCTTTGGGATAGTTCGGTGATGTCACAATACCTTCAGGGGGAGCCGTCAAGGTACCTCCACATCCAGAAGCCAGTGTCACTACGTGCACGAAGGTAATGAGTAACACTTATCATTTCTAAAACACCTTGAACCCGTTGGTTACATTAGAGATGAGCTGTTCAAAACATAATAAAATGCAATATGCAATAATGAAATACCTTTTGTGTACATTTATGACTCGTAGGGCTAGGTACAGGTGGTCTATGGTATGATTAACATATAAGAAACATATACATGAAAGTAAAGACGACGATACACGAGTTGAATACATAGCAGACCAAAGTGTTCTACTAGGCAAACCGAGTAGAGCCAACATCTCGCTGCTGTATAGATGTGGCAACAGATAATGTTTCTTGTGCAAGGTTAGTCTAATGACATCAAAAATACAAATTTATACGTCGTACTTAGATATTCTTTTTATATGATGCAGGTAACCATGATCTAATTAAATCTTCGTTAATCTTTCACTTGATTTGTATCACAATATTGTCAAAATCTATGCTGAAGAGGAGTTACGTTGTGCGTCTCCGTTTCGATATGAACTTCTTACAAGCAATTATGCAATGCTGTATGTTGTTAAACAATTTAATCCATTATTTCTTGCCGTTTCAGCACAAGGGAAGCCATTCCATCAAATGAATTCTAATGATCCAACCATCTGCAACAAAGCAAACATATTGGCTGCATTCAAAACACCTTACCTGTGTAGGAAAACAGGAACCCCTGAGCCGTTACACTCCCGTCAGAAGTAAATCTTACAAACATATAGTTTGAAATACTGGTGATGGAATCGGTTGACACTTCACCTGTATATCTAGAGATCAAAATAAATCGTCATGTTACCCAGATAATATCGAAGCTTTGAAATCTGATACTAGCAAGTGGCATAATAAAGCACTATGCATCATTTAGACTGATCTAATCTACTAGAAAATCGTTTGAATGTCCAGTCACAGTTACCTCCGCAACCATATTCTACTGCTAATGTCAGCATCATAGATGTCCAGAGAGTCACAACAGCCCTCGATGTTGACCCATTTAACCGTGAGACTAACGGTGCTTCCTTCTGGCACGGTGATCGTCCAACCACAATTCTCATTGTTTCCGTAGTTCCTCGGGTAGTTCGGAGATGTCAGATAACCTCTAGGGGGAGCCGTCAGGGATCGTCCGCATATAGGAGTACTGGGCCCTGGTCCTGTGTATGCTAAAATTCAAACAAATACATCAAAAATGTATTGTGCTGTACGTGCGAACACGCAGACCGAGACACAAAAAACAAGTTGTTCAAAGTGCAAAAGTCTCATCTTACAAGGAGATCCGTCAGGAGACCTCAATATATTGCTGTGTATGAGTTGATAAATGACATCAAAGTTTTCAATATAGCCTGTTATCTGGATGTTGTCCAACTTTACGTCTTCTGTATATTCTATCGTTTTTAAAAGGATTGCCATAAGACGCTTTGATATACAAATACCGTGTGAGTTTTACTCTGACCGCTTTGCTTCACATTGCATGTACAACCCTCAATATGTATTGGTGGTACCTTGATTTTCAAATTGTAATGGCGTTTGGTAAACGATGTCAGATCTAACGACAAATGCCGGTAAGTATATATTGACCTCTTTAGATCACAAAACAAAGATGATTGCTGTCATCCAACACCTTACCTGTGTAGGACAGTTTGAACCCCCGAGCCTTGTCAGAATGGTCAGATGTAAACCTTACAAGCATCTCGTTAGATGCACTGGTGATCGCATAGACTGGCGATTCACCTGTAAAGCTGAAGACGAAAATGAATCTTTCTTGGACCTGTTTATATTACCAAGCAAATATTGATGCATTAAATTCTGAAACCATCAATTCACATCATTAACCACTCAATAACCCTAACCCTAACGCTATCATCAAAACTGCTCTGATCTGTTCGAATTTTTTTTTCGTCGTTTAGGCTATCACCTCTGCAATAGTGTAGCACTGTCACCGTCTTTGTCGTAGATTGTCAAAGAGTCAGCATTCTCGAGTTGGAAGCTATGAAACGTGAGACGAACGGTGCTTCCTTCTGGTACGGTGATCGTCCACTCACAAGTCTCATTGTTTCCGTAGTCATTTGGATAGTTCGGTGATTTCACATAACCTTCCGGGGGAACCGTCAGGAATCCGCCACATCTAACATTACTGATTGATGATGTTGTGTTTGCTAAAGTTCAGATAAACACATTAAAAAGATCTTAAGCTGCACGTGCAAACACAGACCTAGAAAAAACAAGTTGTTCAAGGTATGGAAGTCTAACCTTACAATGTCAAATGTATCATTATCTCATTTCCATTCTTATAAAGAAAAAACTTTATTAACATCAATAAAATTTCTGTGTTTAAGACATTTCGTCACCAGTTAAGAGTGTTTTGTTACCTAATTTTTTTTTACGAAATATTTTTGAAGTAAGATTATTCAAGAAAGAGAACTGAAAAAGTCCAATATTTTATTTCTCATATTCATTATTGAAATTCTAAAAATAAGAAAATTTGCCAAGAAAAACAAGGAAAACAAGGAAAACTAGAACAAAAAAAATGGTATTATAGCAAAGTCCTATGTTGCATTAGTTTATAAATCATGTAAATGAGGCCCTCATTTCCATGATTTATATCTAATACAGTCCCAGATCTCTTATCTTCCAAATGCCGCAAGAATTAAATTCGCACTAACTAGTACAACGGAATATGTTACAGTATATTCTTATCATTTATGCATCGAGGGTATCTGAGGAGATGATAAATGATATCAACGGTTTTTAATGAACTATGATCTTTGCTTTTGTCTTATTACGTTTTATGTATATTTGATCGTTTTACAAGGATTCTTACAAGATGTTTTGATTTTCGAACTGTAACGTCGTTTCGACAACGATACCAGATCCAATGTTAAGGCCAAATGAAGGTTAAGTACAGATTGATCTCTTTAGGCAACAAAGCAAACGTGATCAAACACAATACCGTTGTAGGTGAAATGGAACCCCTGAGCCGTGACACTTTCATCGGATGAAAATCTTACGAACATTTGGTTCGATGAACTGTAGATGGGGTCTACTGACACTTCACCAGTTAATCTGCAAATAAAATGGATAGCTTTTTTTTAAATATTGGATTTTAAAGACTTCTGAAGCCATCAATGAACATCATTAATCACTCTCTGCATAATTCATACTGCTCTACTCTGTAAAAAAATTGTTGGGCTTTTAAGGTCCTCACCTCAGCATTAGTCTAGCACCATCAGTGCCTCCATTAAAGATGTTCAAAAAGTCATAATCCTCCTCTAGGTTGACGCTGCCAAACGTTAGACGAACTGTATTTCCTTCAGGTACCTTGATTTTCCACTCACAAGTCTCATTGGTGCCGTAGTCACTGGGATAGTTCGGTGATGTCACAATACCTTCAGGGGGAGCCGTCAGGGTACCTCCACATCCAGAAGCATTGGTCGGTGTTGCTGTGTACGAGGAAATGATACATGGCATCAACGGTCTTTAATACGGAGTGATTATTGGATTTGTCCAAATGCGTATTTGATGCCTTTCATACTTTTTGCAGGGACTGCCAAAAACGTTTCGGTTGTTCAGTAGTGTGAGCTCTATCCTTATCCCTTTGATTTTAAATTAAATGTATAATCTTCGATATTACTTGGTGACACGATTTTTGAAATTAAATGTCATTTGGTCAACGATATTAGATTCAAGGTCAAATACAAAGTATATTTTGTTCGCTGTAATCAAACATCTTACCTGAGTAAGAAAACTGGAACCCCTGAGCCGTCATTTGGCCATTGTTTGACCGTGATGTAAACGACACGAACATCTTGTTAACTGTACTAAACACGGGGTCGACTGACATTTCACCTGACAAGCTGGAAAGTAGAATACTAGTTAATAGTTCTTGGCTCTATTTTTGTTACCCTGAAGATATTGAAACGTCGAAATTTGAAGCATCGATTCACATCATTAATCTCTCTATGCATTATGCGAGCTACTCTATTCTCTTATACAAGAGAACTATTTGACCTTTGCAATAGTGTAGCATCATCACTGTCTCCATCGTAGATGTTCAACAAGCTTTGAGTGTCGAGGTCGAAGTTGTCGAACGTGAGACGAACGGTGCTTCCTTCTGGCACGGTGATCGTCCACTTACAATCCTCCTTGCGACCGTAGTGACCCGGATAGTTCGGTGACGTCAAAGTGCCTCCGGGGGGAGCCGTCAGGTAACCTCCACATCCAGGATCACTTGCTGTGTACGAGGAGATTATAAATAGCATCAATTGTCTTCAATGTAGCCTGACCGCTTCTTCTACATGTTTTATCATTTCAAAGAGATTCCTATGAAAAGGTTTCAACCATATATCTTTATTTCATATCAAACCATCAGCTTTTATTATTGGTAACATGTATTTCGAATTGTAATGTTGCCTTTTCAACGATACCAGATCAAAGGCCAAATACAAGTATATATTGACCTCTTTAGGAAGCAAAGTGAACATGCTCGCCGTGATCAAAAACGCTAGTAATACCTGTGTAGGAGAACTGGAATCCCTGAGCCGTGACACTTTCGTCAGACGTGAACCTCACGAACATTTGGTTAGATGTCACCCTGATGGGGTTGACCGACAGTTCACCTGTTAAGCTGAAAATCAAAATAAATCGTTTTTGGCTTAGTTTTTGTTAAACTGAAGATGTTGAAGCATTGAATTTCCAAGTCACCAGTTCAAATCATTGATCACTTTTTGCATTTACCAAATTGCTCTACTCTATAAGAAACTAATTTGGCCTTTCAGGACATTATCTCTGCACTTGTGTAGAACCTTCATAAATGGTAAACAGTTACCTCCACGTCCGTGTTCCTCTACCACTGTCATCATCATACTCATAGATGTCCAGAAAGTCAAAATCATCCTCGAGGTGGAAGCTGGAAAACGTGAGACGAACGTATATATCTTCTGGTACGTCTATTTTCCAGCCACAAGTCTGATGGTTACCATAGTGACCAGGATAGTTCGGTGACGTCACAGTGCCTTCAGGGGGAGCCGTCAGGTGACCTCCACAATCCTGAGCACTTACTGTGTATTAGGAGATGAGGAATGACATCAGCGGTATCTGAAGTAGCCTGATCACTAGATTTTACATTTCTAGTTGTTTTTACAGAGATTGTGTTTTGATTGTTATCAAAAGTCAAGTACATTTGATACTTACTCCAGTGACAGTGTATGTTCAACCCTTTGGTTTCAACATGATTTTCGAATTGTTATGTGGTTTGGTCAATGAATCTAGATCCAAGGCCAAAGGGAGACAAAGTGCATATTGACCTCTTTTGGCGACAAAGCAAACGTGCTCGCTGTAGTCAAACTACCTGTGTAGGAGAACTGGAACCCCTGAGCGGTAACACTCTCGTCAGATGTAAACCTCACTAACATCTGGTTAGATGTACTGGTGATGGGGTAGACTGACACTTCACCTGTAAAGCTGGAGATAAGATAGATCGTTTAGGCTCCATGTATGTTCCCGAGAAAAATGGAAGCTTTCATTGAATTCTCAATTCAAATCATTCAAACTGCCCCACTCTAATTGAAAATTGCTTGGCTGCTCAGGTCATTACCTCTGCATCTGTGTAGTACCCTCATGGTCCCTATCGTAGATGTACAGTAAGTCATAATTTTCCTCAGTGTTGAAACTGTCAAATGAGAGACGAATCGTACTTCCAGCTGCCACTGTGATCAACCACTCACAAGTCTCTTCTGTGCCGTAGTGACCCGGGTAGTTCGGTGATGACACGGTGCCTCCAGCAGGCGTCAGGGTACCTTCACAGCTAGGAGCTGTGATCTCTGTCCATATGTCTGATGATAAATGATATCAACGGTCTTCGATGTAGGCTGGTCACTGGGTTTGCCCATATACGTTATGTCTTTCATCCTTTTTACAATATCTGCCACAACGTGTTTTGATTGTTATGAAAAGGCATGTGAGTTTTATTCTGGCCCCGTCATTTTACATAGTATGTTCAATCCTTGAGATTTCTTTGTGGTAACATGAGTTTAGAACTTTAAAATCGTTTGGTGAATTCAAGGGCAAATATAAATTATATCTTTGCCTCTTTTTGTTCAGGTGAGTTAGGGGCAAATCAATAAAGCTGACGAATGTTTTAAGTTTTAAATATTTCAACAGTCCGGTAATACTATTGACACAGTGGTACGGTGGCAGAGTCTGTAATCAATGACTCTGTGGAAAGTCAAGTTTATGAAAGATTCTTCGTTGATTTGCATGTCCATTCACCTCATTTGAAAATAAATCTACTATAGCAGAAACTGGCCAGAATCAAAATGGCCCAGTAAAACGATGACGGTAAGAAACTAAGCTACCTGCATACTGAATGCAGAAATGGAAATTTGTTGTTTCCTTGTTCAGTTATCCGCCTTGGAAGAAAAACGACACTGAAGTTCCGGAACAAGCTGCTAGGAGGCCAAACTCACACAATTTCATCAATGTAGGTGGAATGTTTTGGCATCTTTAGATATGAAAAATTCCCGTTCATTATCATAATTCATGCAAAAACATTAGAAGGACCACGTCTTGAACTATTCCTATTTTGACCGGGAGGCGAATTTTGTGGCCTATGCCAAATTTCATGTTGCATAACTAATGAATGGCTTACGCGAGTGGCCACCAAACTTGGTGGCTTTTTATAAAATGTCCTTAACCAAAAATTTTCAATTGATAAAGTAAGTTCATCGTTTTTCGCGTTGCCATGGCAACGGTTTTTGACAGGCATATTTTATAAAATCTGCTTATATCAGTTCAAACAATGACGTTTCGAGGCTTTGTTGGTACGCCAAATGTATTTTCTTACATTGTTTTCATCTTATGTAATCCAATGTAACGTGTATGATTCAACATTGATATTTTATGCTGATTTGATGACGTCATCCGTCAAAATCCAAGATGGCGAATAGAATCCAATAAAATAGCGTCATTATGACATGAAATTTGCTATGGTAATACTAATTCACATATGCATCATCCTCTCTTTTCTATATAACGTCAACAGTATTGTGCCCATCGCCCTATGAGAGGTTAGAAAAGATGTCTACTGACAAAGTCACGGAAGGAATTTTTTCAGATCAAATAGCACGTCAAAATCCACGCCTGGGGTCAAAAATGACCCCACTCGGGTGTTTGAGGGTTAGGTTGTGCTAACTTTAAAAATACGGATACACACACAAGCATACACACGAAAAATAATTCTCCAGTTTAGAAGGAAATGAAAAAAAAAACTTCCCTTGTGCCCACTCTTTAATTGGCCAAACAAAAGGATAGAGTTGATTCGATTTGAAGATTTGAGAGGAGGAGAAAAAGTCGAATCTTCAGGGAAAAGAATTTATTTCACAGGTAGGGGGAAAGATGAAAATATATTTCGCTCCCAGACCTACGGTATGGTGGAGTGAAATATGAAAATATATTTCACTTCCCTGAAGTGGTGGAGTGAACTTATGAGAAAACAAAACACCTGGGGGCATATGCTCACTCTTTCTTCATGATAAAATTTAGGGTCATAACTCTGAACTCTAAGCTTAAGACGCAAATGTCATAGGCAATATACCTCTTATCCGACCATTATGTTATGTTATGTTATGTTATGTTTTGTTATATGTCATTTGGCCCAAGAATTATCGAGATAAGATAGATCGCAAAATTCCAATTCATTTGATGAAAAAATGAGACTGACTTTCGTATCATAAGAATCAAATCGTAATTACTAGAGTTGGACTGCTAAACCACATACACCTTTGCATAACTTTCTAACTCCACAAGTATGATAAATCAGTGATATTACAAGCATGTTATTGGCGAAGGTAACAAAGCAAACATGATCGCTGTAATCAATCAACTTAAGCTATGATGATCAACTTACCTGAATAGATGAAACGGAACCCCTGAGCCGTCATACTGCTGTCAGATGTGAACCTCACGAACATCTGGTTAGATGTGCTGGTGATGGATTTCAGTGACAGTGCGCCTGTCAAGCTGGGAATAAAATGAATCGTTCTTGGCTCTGACTCTGTTTATCTTACTCAGAAAATATTGAAGCTTTGAATTCTGATGACAGCAATTCAGAAAATAAACCACTCTATGCATCATCTAACCTACTCTACTCTGTAAAAGAATCGTTCGGCCGTTTCAGCCAATACCTCTGCAATAGTGCAGCGCCATCACTGTCAGCGTCGTAGATTTTCAAAAAGTCATAACCGTCCTCCAGGTTAAAGCTGTGAAACGTGAAACGGACACTGCTTCCTTCTGGCACGGTGAATGTCCACTCACAAGTCTCATCGTTGCTGTAGTCATTGGGATAGTTCGGTGACGTCACGGTACCCACAGGGGGGGCCACCAGGGTACCTCCACATCCAGTAGCACTGGTCGGTGTTGCTGTGTATGAGGAGATGATAAATAACATCGACGCTCTTCATTGAAAACTGAAGAGTAGAGTGAACTGAACTAAACTAAAGGAATGCAAAGTTAGGCAAAATCACGACCGCATACTTGTTTATTAAAAAGTTATCCACACATGTGGAAAGGCCGTACCTTCGGCAAATGATTTTGACTTTTTTGACAGATGTACATGAGTTTTTTTTCATCTACCATACAAATAAGGTCATCATTTGCATTAATTGTGTCAGTAGTTTATATTCTTCACCGAAATAGTATAACTTTGTTGCTTTTGGTGTTGCCATGGCAACGGGTTTCTGAGGCATTTTTCACAAAATTCACTAAATTTGGGTTTAACAATGATGTTTCAAGGTTTTATTGCTCAACCATACTTATTCAACTACATTATTAACACCATGCGTAATTAAGTGTAACTTTCAAGATCTAATATTTATAAAATAAGGCTAATTTGATTACGTCACCGGACAAAATCATTAGTTCAAGTGTGAACAGGGTTTCCCCCTTCAAGTTTGTCATTACCAGGTGTGTTTTCAGCAAAAACGTTTCTAGTCTATTTTCATTGTGTTTTAGGATTGTAAGGTACAAAAAATACATTTTCAAAAATGTCAAGCTTGCCTAACCAAGATGGGCGACCCTGAGGATAGATAAATACATATTACGTCATTCTCGACGTCATGTTGACATCAATATGGTTACCATTGACAGCAGAGGTGCTGGCAAACTTGGATATAAACATGATAACCTTTTTGTTAAATTATTGCCTACTATATTCAAGTATTACGGGAAATCCGTATATAGACTGTTTTAGCCCATAAAATCACATCAAAGACGTCATAATTACGTCATATTACGTCATAACGATGTCCGAATCGCAGGATAGATTAAACTTTCCATGTTCATGACCCCCTGCAAATTTGCTGATCAAACACTATGTTTTTCGGTAGTTATCAGGGTGGCCGAATGCCCCCCCCCCCGGGCCCAGGAAGCCCAAAAAAGCCTGGTCTAAATAGGGTTAACAAAGAAAGTTAATCCAGCATTTAATGATCAATTATGCAAATTGTGACCTCGTTTGCATAATTCTTATTCTGCTATGGTTACCTTGTAACTTCCAAACGCCACAAGTATGACATTCCAGCTATCCACAATAGGGAATAACAGTATTTTCTCAGTGTTCATTTGCGTAACTTTCATTTATCAATGTCTCTCTATTTCTCACTCATATATGTAACATTTGTAATAGTCTCATCATCGAGTGGGTTTGAACCATTTCACCATTGATTATGCAAATAAGAGTCTGACTTGCATAGTTACGTTTCATGATATCTTGATTATATCAAGCATCCCTTAAGCTATCCACCTATCAAACACAACCAGAAAAGATATCCCTGCCGTAAGGGAAACATATTTTCCCAGTGTATCAACTTACAGGTGTGAGGTGCCACATGTTAGAGAGTCTTATCATGCATAATAGCAGATGTACAAACTTTTCTCATTAATCATGCAAAGAAGGGGCCCCAAAATCTACTTTCAAGATTTTATAATAAAAGAACTACCAAAGTAACAAATATCAACTTGAAGAGAATTCATTCTTGAGTCATCGTGTTCATACACATACACACACAGACACACGCCCGGCAATCAAAACAAAACCTTCTTGGCGAAGTTGCTGATAAAGTAAAGGTAAGAAAAGACCTCTTTATCTCCATGAAATATGGAAATATAGTTTTGTGTGTCTGTGTGTGTGTGTCTGTGTGTGCCTGTGCGTGTCTGTGTTTGTGTGTTTGTCTGTGTGTGTTCGTTTCTATATATTTGTAGTCAGCATAACTCAAAAACCTCTGGATGGATTATGATGATATTTGGTATGTGAGTAGGTACTGGGAGGACTAAGATTTGGGGCCCCCGGGCTCTGTAGCTTAACTTTGATCTTTAAAATCTTTTGACCTGGACCTGCTATGGTCTTGATTTTTTTGGTGACAGATAGCTTGTGATGTAAGAAAGAAATATATAGAATTGGCCTCCCCTAGCGGCTTGCTCTCTAACTGCAGAGGCGTATTTGTCAAAACCCTCAAACTGAAAAAAAGGAACGATGAATTTCCATGATATTTAGTACGCAAGTAGTTATGACAGAGATGTACATAAAGAATTGCAAATTATGCAAATTGGTACTTAATCGGGAAAATTTATGAGAAAAAATCTATATTTGCAATGTCTGCAATTACAGTACATGTTACATATGTAATTTATGACAGGTGAAACTTTGACGGATAAGAATTATGCACATTAATTCCTAATTTGCAAAACTCATGCAATAGCGCTATAATTCATCTAAGTTGACTGTCATTATTGCGACATGTCTACGTGGCCAAGCATATATTATATTAATGTGCCAGGCATTTGCATAATCATAATATTGCATTGAAATATGATGTCTCCGAACCCTTGTTTGTACCTGTAGGTAAAAAGGATGGGTCGACTGCCACAAACACGATAAAAACGATTGCCACCAGACTGATGTCACACCGTCCAAAGCCACGTCTGATGTCCATATTGGGGTAAGTCATCAACTGCCATAGAGAAAAACAGCATTACATTAGGTTTCGCTGCTTGTGGTGTATTTTCTTGTAAACTAATAGTATCTCTGAGCCATGGCTTTAAAGGCATCCAAAGCATTTTTTGAGGCTTGAAACTTGACTAAAAACTCAAATTTCTAATCATGTCTTCACATAGTAAGTTTCAATAAGACAATACCATTACATATCGACATTCAAGGAGCAAAGATATAATGTCCTTGTGTGGTTAAAACTGATAGAAAACCCAAGTGCTAATAGATTGATCCTGACTATCCATCACTATTGTTGTTATTAGTCAAAATAATACAACATTACATAAAACACTATCCAGCAAATTAAGACATCATAAAGTATTACATAAAGTATTCCATTTCCCATAGTGTTTCTCTTGTTTTCCCCTCTTTGTCGTGATGATATGTTCTACTTAATGGAATAGATTTACGCACTAAAAGGAAATGTTTGATAATGTAAGTTTGATTTGTCTCTGCTTTGAAAAATGAATATTTTGGCCAATAATATAATAAGATTTCCAAGATAATTTCCCGATGCTAAATTTCCAAATATAACATTGAAAGGGTTTAAATGTAAATTTTGTCATGTTTCATAGTAATACAAAATGTTTATTTTGTTCCAAAAGGGACTACATCGATGCAATCCCAGAAGACATGAGTGTACATTTCTTCTTCAAGATGGCAAAGTGAGCATAAGTGACTATCTAACTCTGCAATAATAACTAATAAAGCTATCAACTTGTGGTCAGATCTAAAACTTTCAGCTATGACAAATTTATTAACTCTATTGATTAAGGAAAAACTAGCAAGGGAATATTCAATTCTGCAGGCCTGGCGTCTACGGCGCCATGTATATCAAATTGTCCCTTGGTTACTAAATCTCCAAATGTCATGTAAGTCGAATTTACTTTTCAATTCTGAAATAGATTCATAAGCTTTGGGGTGGTAAGTCTGGTTTGTGTAAAATCTATCTAATTAGGGGTTTTGTAGAGTGTTGAAGTCTCCAGTGATAATCAGATTTTCATAACTATCAGCAAAATTGTCTAATTCTATAAATAAATCAGAAAAGAAATCTGGAGAATCTTGATTTGGTGCATAAATATCCAAAATACAAAATCTAAAATCATCTCTAGACAAATCAACAATAAGCCATCTACCATCACAATCAACTTTGGTTTGGGGAATATTTAGTACAGGAGCCAGGTCCTGAAAAAACGATTTCGTTCAACCCATCTCACAGAAAAGGTTTGACCTGATATTTTGGTAGAGGGGGTCCTACTCCATCACACTTGATGATTATTTTGCTCAAATCATGATATCATGCTTCAGCTATCGCTAGTTAAAGATGTAAATATAGGTGTAATCATGTATATTTTCAAGGGGGAATGGCCAAGATCTAAACATCAATGTTTTGTGTTGAACGTTGGTACACTGGTAAAACTCAACCTGAGGATCACAAAAATATTAATATTTTCTTGAAACCTTAAACTGTTCAGGCGTCACGGGTCATTAAATTGCATTCTTTTCTATAAATTTCACATAGATAATGAATAGTTTACTTTCCAAAACCCTGCATTTATTTGTGTTACCTGTTGGGCTCTTTTTTTATCCATGAATGGATGCAATGTATCATTTCCAACAGTTCGGTCTTTGAATTTCGAATATCTGTCACTTCTGTTAGGAGAAATGAGTGTTTAAAACAATTATTACCGTTGCCATGGCCGTTGCTAAGGACACTATCTGGTGCAGTTTTAAGAGATGTACCGTCAAAGTGGCTGCCTGAAATCTACATTTCTGTTAGTTCTGAATCTGTTTGTGCTTGAATAGGCTTGTATGAAGCATGTAGTAACAATAATAATTGTGATAAAGTTTGAGAGTTTTTGTGTTTTTTTGCATCAAACCGTTGCTAAGGCAGTCGCGATGGGAATTTAGGGCATAAACCTGAAATAACCTATACAGAATGTAGTTTTCTATTGGATTTTGTTAGTTCTATGCTTAAATAGACATGTATGTAGCATGTAGTTACAATATTTGTGTTAAATTTTGAGAGTTTTGTATTGTCTTTGTTAAATGATTACATTTTTTACCTAAAAACCGTTACTAAGGCAGTCGCCAAGGTAGATTTGAGGCATAAACCTTACTAAACCTCCTTAGGATGTACTTTTCTGTTGGGTTTGATAGTTTTGTGCCTAAATGGACATGTACGTAGCATGTAGTAATATTCGCGTTAAATTTTAAGAGTTTTCATTATTTTTGTAGACAAAAATATCACTTTCTGCCTAAAAACCATTGCCAAAGCAGTCGCGAAAAAGGTTTGGGGCATGAAGCTGACCAAACCTGCATACTGCGTACTTCTCTGATTTTTATAGTTCTGTTCTTTAAAAGACATGTATGTAATATGTAGTAACAATATTTGTGTTTAATTTCGAGACTTTTCATTTTTTTGTAGAAAAATATCACTTTTTGTGTAAAAGCAATTCGTAAGGCAGTCACCAAGGAAGGTTTAGAGTATGAACCTGACCAAACCTGCACAGAATGTACTTTTCTGCTGGATTCATATCCTTGAATATGGATATAACATTTTCTGGTAAGGCTTTATGACATGAGACAAACTGGGTGATCACAACAGCTCGGCTGAGCTGAGTTACATTGCATTAGGGTACTTTTTGCTTGTATGTGGGCTGTAAAAAAAGACAAGTAATAACTTTCATTCGAACTAAATTAAGAGCTTTCTCTAAATCTAATACATGTTATTGTTCCTGTCAGTTTGATTCTATTCTGGCAGTTGTCACCATCCATACAGGGACATGACTCTGTACAGCTGCGCTTAAGGCCAACGTCTGCACCTCGAAGAAGGATGTAGAAGGCGTGTGCGCCTTGCGTGGCTCCCCGACAGCTCACCAGCTAAACCAAGCCTTGCTGGCCTTTTGGCGCTGGGTCTTTTGTCGGGGAACCTTCCGGCCATGGCCGTAAAGGTTTGGTATGTTTTACATTGCCTGTATTTAACATCCGCATGACGCTGCAGGTGCTGTAACCATCACTTGGTCAGATGTTGGGGACAGAAGCTTGTTGTGCTGTTTCTTTTGGCAATTGATGTTCATCTCTCGAGCTGGGCAGCATTGGATCTCTTTGGCCTTCATAAAGATCAATTGCAAGATCAAACAAGTATTTGTATCTGGATGACTTTACTCGCCCATGGCTTGCAATGTAATGAATTTTTCTTCCCTGGTCTTCTGTGGGATCACAGTCAGTCTACACCTGTTGATGAATACTGGAACAGTTTGTACAGGCAGTCATATGTATCATTGACACTTTGCAAGAGTAATGTCTGAGACACTTATCGGTCGAGTTTAAATCCAGGTGACATCACATATTTCAGCCTTAATTGCCGTAATTGCCGTGTCTTGTACATTCCTTGTGCTGGTGGTACATATCACTGTTGGTCATTATATTCAGATGATCTAAATGCCTTTTGAATCTATCATGTCTTGACGGGATACAGAACTATAGAATAGTAACTCAGACATGGATTGGCCAAATGGGACATGGGAAGCAATACTTTCACCATGGTAACAATAGGATGATAGGATGTAGCTCTTGATTTAGGATGTCTCGGGGTGCAGCAGAATCATGTGTTTGCTGTTTTTAACATTCAAGACGGACATATTGTAAAAAAAAATATGCATCTAATCACTGCAATTATCCCTTCGATCTTGCCTCAGAACATCATATACATGATTTTTACTAAACACAAGCAAACTGATTAAAGTCCAACAGAAAACTACTACAACTATGCAGGTTTTGCCAGGTTTATACCCAAACTATTATTGGGAACTACAATGGGAATGGCTTTATGTTGAAAGTGAAAGTTGTAAACAAGAATGTAAGATCTCGAAATCTAACATAACAAACATTACTTCAGGCAGCATATATATCCATTTTAGTCCCAACAAAATTAGTCTATGTCTATTTTGTCTGGTTTACTCCCCGAACCTTCTTGGTAACTGCTTTAGTAAAGTTAACTGTCTTATGCATGTAGTGACATTTCTAAACAAAAATTACAAAAACTAAAGAATGTAACATAAATATTGTTATTTCATACTAAATACATGTCAATTAAAGCACAAACAGATCAAAATCCAACATAACAGTATTTTCTACATATATGTAGCTTTCGTCAGGTTTGCACCCCAAACCATCTTTGGTGACTACCTTAGCAACTGTTTCATACCAAAAGTGAAATTTTTTCAGAAAAAATTGCAAAAAGTCTCAAAACTTAACGCTAATATTGTTACTACATGCTGCATGCATGTCTATTTAAGCACATAACTATTTAGATCCAGCAGAAAAGTACATTATGTGCAGGTTTGGTCATTAATGCACCCTAAACAATCCTTTTAGTGACTGCCTTTGCAACAGTTTTATGCAAATAGTGAAATTTTTCAACAAAAACAATGCAAAACTCCCAAAATTTGACACAAATATTCTTACTTCAAACATGTCTATTAAAGCACAGAACTATTAAAATCCAACAGAGGAGTACTTTCTATTCAGGTTTGGTCACCCTCATGCCCCAAACCTTTCGTCTGCTTTAGCAATGGTTTTTAGGCAGAAAGTGATATTTTTCTACAAAAATAATGAAAACTCTTAAAATTTAACGCAGATATTACTACATGCTACGTACATGTCCATTTAGGCACAGAACTATCAAACCCAACAGAAAAGTACATTCTAAGCTGGTTTGGTAAGGTTTATGCCTCAAATCTACCTCGGCGACTATTTTAGCAACGGTTTTAAGGTAAAAAGTGACATTTTTTTAACAAAAACAATGCAAAACTCTCAAAATTTAACACAAAAATTACATGCTACATACATGTCTATTTAAGCATAGGACTACCAAAATCAAATAGAAAGCTACATTCTGTATAATTAGGTTTGGTCAGGTTTATGACCCAAACCTCCCTTGGCGACTGCCTTAGCAACAGTTTGATGCAAAACGTGACATTTTTCTACAATAAAACAACACAAAAACTCTCATATTTATAACAATTATTGTTACTACATGCTACATACATGTCTATTTAAGCACAAACAGATTAAGAACTAACAGAAAAGTAGATTTCAGGCAGCCATTTTGACGGTACATCTCTTTAAACTACACGAGATAGTGTCCTTAGCAACGGCCATGGCAACGGTGATAATTGTTTTAAACGCTCATATCTCCTATAGCCTAACAGAAGTGACGAATATTCGAAATTCAAAGACCGAAGCGTTGGGAATGATACACTGCATCCATTCAAGAAAACAGGTAACACAAATAAAAAATGCAGGGTTTTGGAAAGAAGACAATTCATTATTCATACAAAAATTATGGAAAAAAATTAATGACCCATGACGCCTGAACGGTTTAAGGTATCAAAAAATATTAACATTTTTGTGATCCTCAGGTTGAGCTTTACCAGTGTATCAATTTTCAAGACAAGATATTGATGTTCAGATTTTTGCCAGTCCCCCTTGAAAATATATATGATTACACCTATATTTACATCTTTAATTAACACTAGCAGGAGCGTGATACCACAATTTGAGCAAAATAATCATAAAATGTGATGGAGAAGGACCCCCTCTACCAAAATATCAGGTCAAACCTGTTCTGTAAGATAGGTTGAACAAAATCACATTTCTAGGCCTCTTTCAGGAATTTGCTCCTGTACTAATTTTAGTATTAGTGTACTAAACAGTATGGTTGTACCCCTTTGACAGGAGGTTCTATGTAGTGTACTAAACAGTATGGTTGTACCCCTTTGACAGGAGGTTCTATGGGAAAAATACATTGTTTCTCTCCACTCTTTTATTACAGCTATTGAAGAGTGCGTTTCTTGTAAGCATCACAATTAGTGGTTTGGCCAATGAGAGCGTGACTGCATGTCCGTCTAATATTTGCATTTTCATGTTTTAATTTTGCATTTCTACGTTTTGACAGAGGTGGGCTGGGCTACGGTATCGGTCTATTTACACTAGACGCGTAAAACTAAAAGATCACTATGTAGCTTTTTTATGCATCTTTTAATTGAGCACTTTTGATATGAAATCAGCATGCAAATATGGTTAACAGTGGCATTAAATGTCAATTTCATTAAGATTACAGCAAGTAGAATATTCCCAGTTTCAAGCCTCGGAAAAAAAACTCTGTGTGCCTTTAACATCCGTGCTTGAGCAGATTTAGGGTCGTAATTTTTCAATATGTCTGCGCTGACAGAGGCGCTGGCCCAACAAGATAAAAGTAGCTGACGTCAAACCTTTTTTTGTTATCTAAACTATCGTTTGTGACTGACTAAAGGTTTGAAACGTTTTCTTGTTTAAGTAAAGTTTGTTTGGTTTAACCCAGTGAACACCCCCCCCCCATGCACCAAAATCAAAACATTAATATTGTTGTCATGCCTAAATCACGGGAACATCACGTGCCTCTCAGAATTGGTGAAATAGATGCACAACAGTCAGTTGTGTGTTACACATAGTGACTTAGCATCAGTTGATTGACTACTGTGGAAAATCTAAGTATTTTTCTGATATATTCATTTATTTAAGATGGAGCACGAGAAGGAGAAAGACGCAAGTTGACGATTATGTGTCCCCCTAGCAGAATTCTCCATCAAAGACCTCTGTATAAATATATGCTCGCAAAGCTTTAAACAGGCGGAGAAAACGTTCCAGAGCATGCAATGTTCTTTTTAGAAAAGTCGATATTTATTCCTATGGGTAACAGATTTTACTCTGTCCATGCATTTCTAAGCTGTAATTTTGAATTAAAAAGGACGATAATGGGCACTACTACGTCTCATGTAGAATAGAGTATTTTTTACGACTAGTGTCTCTAAAAACGCTGCGTCACGGCACGTCAGACGATCGTGCGTTTATCATGTGAGAAAAAAAAACGAGCATGTTTAATTAATTGCCACAGAAATTTCATACCATGGAATGAAAGCACGTACTTTTTAGACGAGATGCGTATGAATCAAGTAGAATTGCGCATGCGTGAGCATTGAGAGCCGTAGGAGAAAATTCCAAACAAAAAGGGACCAATCTGCCGAATATTCTAGACTCCAACACTTTTGGTTTCCCGAGATAGATAGATTCTTTCATATCTTAGCATTTTTCCTGCTCCAGGGGAAAATAAAACCCAATGCAACGACGATAAGAGACTAAAAACACAGCTAGTTATGATCTTCAACTTGCGGAAACTGGTAGTAGCCTGTGGCTGAAGATTTCTGCCTCACTGCTGCATGCTATTAAGTACGACTTTGTCAATTTTACATTGTAACTGATCATTAGCACACACCTCAATTATTTTTCTACGATTGTACAGAACAAACGTTTCATGGAGCCTTTTTTATCGATGAGGTCATAGGAAAGGTTGTCAACAAACGCGATTTTTGTGAAGCTCAAATGTTTCAGTAATTTTAAATGGATTCTAATGTGAAATAGAGATGTGAAAAAAGCATACAAGAGAAACTTGAAACAAACTTACTGAGTTCCCGTGGGGCCAGAACTCGGTGTGCCCCAACACGGGCAGATGTTCTCCCAAAAATAAACGGGTGTGGTCTAAACACGCATTTTCTTTTTGACGAGAGTTAGGTTCAACCAATCACTGTGACTGATAGGAAAGCACTCGATCAGTTCGATACATTCCACCCAGCAGAGATCCAATCAGCGTCTTCGTTACTTAAAACTGCATCGGCGCCGCACGAGGCTTCTGGGTATCTACGAAGCTGCAAATGCATAATTTAATCAGGCATTTCAACACTTGTCCACATTGTAACAATGAACCCGGTTGTTTTATAAACCTATTGTATCTAGCCTAGAAGAGTTCTGAACTGTGGTAGACAATGAGGAAAACGTATGTGCCATGTAAGAATATTTCCCTTCACAAGTTTAAGACAGAAAACGAGGATCTAATGCTATACTTGTGATTACAAATTTGCGGGCAGAATGCATGCGTGAGTCCTTGGGATTCCAATTAACTGCTGATGAAATAGTTTGATAGTGACGTGTTTTGCGCTGCATATTCAGACAGTTGCCAGGTAGAAATGCTAAGACTGTAGGGCATACTGTAAATGCATTTAAGTTCGCGTGTTTTCTATTTCGCGGTAGGGAGAAATGGAGTGTTCACGGTGGTTTTAAGTTCGCGTTTGTAGCAATAGTAGCTCTATATATGTACTGGCATAGGTGACCATAAATTTCGCGGTGGTTTTAAGTTCGCGCTGAAAGTTCACCGTGAAAACCGCGAACATAAAACCACCGCGAACATTTCTGCATTTACAGTATACACCAAGCACTGCAGTATAAACCCAGGACAACACAGACAGATGCATACACACACACGCACATAAAACGCACAAACATACACACGCACACACACACACACACACACACACACACACACACACACACACATGCATACATACATACACACATACACACACACACATACATACATACATACATACACACACACACATACATACATACAAACACACACAGACATAGTTTACACACACAGACACGTACATACATACACACACAAACATACACATACATACAAACACACGCACACACACATACATTCACACACAAACACAGACGCACATACATACACATACACACACACATACGCATGCACACGCACACACATACATTCACACACGCACACACAATAGGCTCTACCGGCCTCCGCGGGTCGCTGGGAAAAAAAGTAGACATTGGCCCAAATAGCGTTAATTGATTGAAAGGAGTCGGCTAAAGAGAGGGTGCATGTAAATGATACCCTCCATGGCCAAAGTCCCCCGGCAAATGTTCTCCCTATTGCCAGCGCGGTTAGTCTGGTAGAGACTATACACACACACACACACACACACACAACCATAAAAATACACATACAAAAACACACAATTACAGACACACACCACACACACAAACACACACACACACACACACTTACACACACACTCACCACACACATACACACGAACACACACACATACACACAAACACACACACACACACACAAACATACCAACGCACATACAAACAGACACACACACATAACACATACATACACACACACGTGAGATACCCGCTTCGAGACGTATTGCTGATATTAGGGCATTTTGCCTATCAATTCAATTTTACTTATATGATGGATATTATCTAGAATATCCAGTAGCAGGGGTAAAGCTTTAAGGAAGGTTGCTGAGGAGTTGACCGAAACCTCGGTCGATTCAAAACTTTCAGCTGTTCAGCAGGAAGCTCAAAGTATACAATGGTACATGTATATCAACCACATGAAACTATCTGGATACGGATGCAATGATGTACCATTGAATATTTTGCTGCCCTGGGTATTCTTTTGTTTCAATGGCATTCTTGGTGGACGGCTACACAATTATTCATGATCATGCTTGACTTACATGTATAACATTACCAGTAGATGGTCAGTTGTCATTAATTCTCAGTTCATCCATGCATCAATATATATATATATGATTCAGTGTAGAAATACGATACATTTCACATCTATACGACAGCTTTACGTAGGTAAATGACTCTGCTTACGACTGGAGAGTGGCAGAAATAGTACATAGCATAGCCGACCAGCTTGTCGGCTAATCACTCAATAGGGTAGCCTCCTAGTGTGTGTGTATCACTAGTGTGTGTCCGTCTGTGTGTTTGTTTGTTTGTTTTGTTTGTTTTTAATCTAGACTTGCTGTACTCATCTTATGCATTAAAAATAGAAATTAAAAATCGCGGTCATGAAGTCTTCATCAGAAAGATATACCAACCACGTGATCAGCATAAGCCAATCACGTTACGCCATGGTGCCGAATGACGTCATGACGTCTTACTAGACAAATTATATTCACGCCTTGGGCGTCAGAGAACCTACGACGCGGCGTTCTTAAGCAGCATCGCCACATTGTAAGGTATGTCAATTTCTGAACTTAAGACAACTAAGAAAAACTTCGATAGCACTATTGTAGGAACTGTATTTAGTAGTTAACTTAATAATATATAGATTAGGAAAAATAGCAGCCGTGAGCTTATGCGAAATAATTTTTCGTGGCATTTCTTAGTGTGGAACTTTCATGGATATGTGTGTGTGTGTGTGTGTGTGTTAGGGTAGATATCGCTGCTTAAATTGTAGCATCTACCCTGACAAATATACGGTTTTCATAGCAATATTTGAACGTTGTGCTTTTATCTAATATCCCAGACATTGGCCTAATTTAGACTTAATATTGAAATCAAAACGTGCGTATCTCTATTTTCTCAGTACCTTGTATCAGTGAAGACATTAATATATTCATATCTCACAACAGACAATATCTCAACAGTTTCTAAGAACTGAATACAAGGAGCTGGTATTCTATGTCAATAGTTGCAGGCCTCCTGGTTGGTCAAAATGGGCCAATGACGTGATAGCACACGTCCGTTCCCATATATGTCAAGGAGGAGAGCCAAAATCTAGTTGTTTTTTGTTTATTCATGAAGGAAAGGCAGACAATCAAACACTCTTCTTTTCTTGACTGCGTCATTGCAGGAGCCTCCAGACTACAGCACGGCGACAAGCGGGTTTTCTCTTCCATTCCTCGGTGCTGTTTCTGCCTTTTGCTAGGTAAGTAAAACTTAGATTTCTCTTTCAAGAAAGTAATAGTTTTTCATCAATGGACAAAATAGCTGGTGTCTTTATTGTGCCCAATATGTTGCAGTGCACGTGAAACAGTAAGCCACATGAAGTTATACACCATTGCTTATGCCACGGTCACAATAAAAAATGGGCCCCGCCGGGGAGGTTACAGACTATTTTTTTGCACTTTCGGGCCCCCGGATTTTTTTTTAACTCCGTGTTAAAATCAACCCGGGATCCGGCAGAAAATAAACGCCGTGAGCTAATCGTGAGGACACCAAAAGATTGTCCACCGAAACAAATTTGTGGCTTCGGGTACCGGACGTTTCTACACCCCCTACTGGCACCGGCACAATTGTGACCATAGCATTTATTATGTACAAGTGTTTATGTTCAGTTATTTGAGAATAGAAGTTAACGCCCTTAAGCCTAGTGGAATCATTGTTGTTGTTTCTGATTACGGTCTTGAAAATATATGGTCGGTATAGGTAGGAATTCACTTTTTTTAAATATTTCGGCCGAGGTTATCCAATAAATATTGTACATCATATTCTAATCATACAGTAGTACATTGTATAAACACAATTTTCTACTGCGACAAAATTGAGAAGAACAATTCTACAACGTTTTCATGACTCTGATGTCGGATCGACAATTCTATGTCCCTGCCAGCGGCTGTCAAAAAAGGCTAGGGTCGGCAGGTTTTTGCTAGGATTGGTCGGGTAAACAAAAAAAATAACATTGTAACCTGGCCTTATTTTGTTCGCATAAAAAAAAAACAGAAAATAGTGTTTAGAATTGCC
The DNA here is from genome assembly GCA_035149815.1 of Branchiostoma lanceolatum. Lineage (NCBI taxonomy): Eukaryota > Metazoa > Chordata > Leptocardii > Amphioxiformes > Branchiostomatidae > Branchiostoma > Branchiostoma lanceolatum. The sequence continues at coordinate 13,060,114 of CM068880.1, forward strand.
CTCATTGAAAACTTTTTAAACGTTTTCATAATATCTGTGTATCAAACCATTCGTAAAAAATGTTTTGTAGTATTTCTAAAATTGTCGTTTCGTACGTTATCTGATCCCAGTGAACTTGTAACGTGACATTATTTGAATATTTATCAAGTAGACGGCCAATGGATTTGCCAGTGGGTGATAACTCACACTATGTATCGAGGCATGTAATTTAAGTATGGTTACGTACCCCATTTTGATAGAATTAACCATAAGGGCATGTTGATTCGATCCATTTATATAGATGCTATCCCCTGGGAACCCCAAAACTGATGCGAGCGTCCGAAAAAAATGTTTGTCAAAAAACGGCCTACCTTTTTACATCTCAGCGGTGAGGAAGGTTGAGCGAATGACTGAACACACTGAGTATAGTATATCGAATGATAGATTCTTCATTTTTTTCTTTCACATCTTTTTCTTTGACGCTGGAATTGACTTTGGCATTGTTCGACATTAGTATCCTTTTTTCGATGTTTTTGCAATTTACGGCATAAAGTGTATCATCATATTTCACTCCACCATACTATGTATAGGTATGCATGGAAGTGAGGTATTTTTTTTCTTCCTCCTGCCAACGATTGAAGTTGATTCAATGCAACTTTTCCATTCTTGGATCAAATGACATGAACATTGGTATGTACGTGTAGAGTAAACACATACCCCCGGATATTTTTTCGTTGTTTTGATAAATGCATTTGAAATCATTTATTGGCGTTTTTTGTCCATTCTAGCCAAAATATGTATTTCTTGGTCTCCTATTCCCTGCTATTTTAGCTATATGCCCTAAAATTACGTACGGTGCCTTCAATACGTGCCCACAGGACTTAAATCATTGTTTTTGGTGTTCAGAACTTCAAAATTAATCATTTTTGGGTCTATCATTAGACCAAAAACGGGTCAAAAATCCTATCCCCGTTAAATTTTCTATCCAATGTTGGGCCCGTTCCATCTGCCGTTGGCCAACGACCACGTGTTTCATCCGGGATACCTGAGACCACGTTGCAGGAACACGCGCGCGTTGAATATCACATTCATATTTATGTAGCATGCATCGATCATTACAAAAACACCATCATTGCATGGCTATATGGGAGGGAGTGAAATATGCTGTATTTGCTTGCGAGCGAATGTCAGCCTTTCTAGTTTTGCAGCTACTTTTTATGATTTACAGTATGGCCGATTTTTTTTCTTCTTTAAAACGGACGAAAAATGAGGCATAATTGTTATCAAATGAACATGGCCTAATTTGTTTCAACGAATTAGTTTCCCCAAACGAGCTTGCCTGGTCAGCATTTGTGATATCAAAGCCCTTTCTTTTCCTTCAGGTCGGAGCGAACGATTCGGCGAAAGAGAACTTGAGACGTTTGGTCCAGAGTAAGAGACAGGTGTTCGCAGGTGTCAACCTCTTCGTCCAGCATGTAATAGCGACTTGAACGTGTTTTAGCAAGTCATCATATGTGTCAGATATACTAAGTGGTATTTTTCATTGTAAAAGTTTTGAGATATCTTTAATTGGAACCCTATGTGTTTTAAATCTAAATTACATTCAAGTAACAACAAGAAACCGACGTACATGTATACAATAGATTGAAATGTCCCTTCATTATTCTTAATCGTTCTTTGACTTACCGACGAAATTGTTTACCTATTGTTATTGCCTTGGCAACCATGTTTCACCTAAGCAGATACTGTGGCATGCCCGTTGCTATGGTTTTGATACTTGCCGTCATAACTGGAGCCACTTTTCTTGACAAAAAAGCAACAGATGCTATCATTAGAGAACTTCAATCCCAAGGATGTAGAGTCGTAGATTATTATTACTTGTATCATCCAGCAAAGATTTTCTGTAGCAGTATGGGTTTCACAAGTGTTCCTGAGAAACTGCCACAACATATGTCTGAACTTCACCTTCCCAACAACGCCATAACTTCCTTTCCGTGTACAGGTTCGGCTTTGCCCTTCCTGAAAATCCTTAATCTAAGGAACAACCAAATTAGCCATTTCCCATGGAACTGTCTTAACTATATGCGAGCTTTAGTTGAGCTAGATTTGTCATATAATCAGCTGTCCTGTGTCAAGCTTTTCCCGGTTAGGTTTTTCTTACCTCATCTACAGAAGGTTGATGTTTCCTACAACAGGCTGACGGCCTTGTCAGAGTGTGATCTTGGGTGGGACAGAAATCTACCAAGTTTAGATGGAACTCAAGTGCCTTATGGTATTTCAATAGAGGGTAACCCTTTCCACTGTGACTGTAGCATATCGTGGGTCATTGCCTGGGCGAGTGGTGTTAAAAGGTGCCTAAAGGAAAAGTCGGAGTGTTCTGAGTTCCTCTGTAAAACACCTCCTGGTCTAGAGGGATTGGAGCTCCATGAAGCCAACATCTCAAGATGTCCTATGATAAACAGTCTCTGCCCTATTGACCATACATGCACCAAAGAAACTTACAATCGCAATCCGTCCGAAGCAACTGATCTATCCATTTTGGCCCAAACAGTCAGTAACTCAGAACTCTCAGTAGAAATGAATAAAGAACCAACCCACCAACAGGCTGTTTTAGATCAGGTGGCCGAAAATGTGACCACTGCCACCTGGACAGAAGCGTTTTATCAAACGTCAGAAAAATGGTTCAGTCCACAGTCTGTGTCTAAGACAGAAAGGCCACAGGCCCTAGACATGTCCTCTCCACAAACCAGTACCACAGCATCCGACTGGATGCTGACTGGCCTGATTATCGGAGGGATTGTAGTCCTGTCCGGTCTAACATTAGCTGTTTATTGCGCAGTGGCTAAGAGACGGGCTTGCAGAAATGCCTCAAAGGGTCATGTGAACAATATGGCGGCTGCATATGTTGTAGACAATAATCAAGTTAGCGTCAGTCAGACTGTCCAAGCTGGTGTACAATCAGGATGCAGCGATGCACCTGATGATGTTGATCCATATGCAAATTCGGGGTATGTTTTCGATGTTCCTCAATACCATATTCCAGACATCGACACAGAAGCGCAAGTCAAGAGTCAGAACGTCAAGGCTCATAAGCAGGCAGGTTGCAGCAATGCCCCTGACGAAGTTGATCCGTATGGAAAGTCGTACATGTTCGATGTTCCTCAATACAATATTCCAGACATCGGCACCGAGGCTCAAGCCGAAAGCCATTACTACTATTGACAACCATAAAAAAGTCTGTTTGCAATTTCATGCCCGACGGCTTTTTGTGATCACGTACATGATAGAAGTACAGGGGCCATAATGTGACAATACTGAGCAACTACTCAAAATACTAGTGCTGGTTATATCTAGACAAGTTGGCAGCAGAAGACGAAAAAGCCCCTCTTTTTCCTAATATTATATGTGAGTTTCTGAGATTTTAAGACAAAAGTGGCACGCCAACGTAAAACGATGGCCGTTATGATATTAGAAATGTATGACAATATCTGTACACTGATAGAGGTTGTAATCATCATACGTAGTCACCATCTTACTTATGTACCGATGTATACATCTTTTGTATCTGTTGTCCCAGTGTATCAATTGCTTGTAAACCCTGCAACAATTCAGCACTAGAAAAGCTGCCATTGCACAGGTAATTTCTGGGCAATAAACCATTTATATAGCCTGCGTAACACAAACTCTAACTGCCCATGGCTCTTTGGAAGCCCTCTCAGCTGACTCTGTTGCTGTTCACCTTCAAACCAGGAGACTATATTCATAAAAAGAAAAGAAATACCAATATATTAAAGAGCTCAGAATTCTTAGTCCTCACAGCCTCGTACATCATGGTAACAGACAAAATTGTCCAAGTTATATTCACAGATCAACAGATGTTCCAATTCTCCTGTCTTAGGTGCATCGGTGTTCTAGGGGCCTGGTCAGTGAAAGAGCTCTTCTAGAAGCTTGATTTAGCCAGTCTACATCTTTATGATGATACATGCACGATTAGAGCTTAAGACAAGAGTTTAGTTACTCTGCCATAGGGGTAATGGACGAAAACACGTCTTGACTTGTTTAATGATATATAAATTTTGCATGTCACTAGTTTTCAGATGGAGTGTATATTCCCTTGAGCAGTAAATCGTACTGAGAAATCGGTTGGTCAGGCCATATATATATATATCATATATGTATACATATTGGTGTCAAGTCATGTCATATTATTGTATTTAGATTGTTGATGATGATAATTGTTGTTGTAGTCTACTTTTAATTTATGAACTGTGAAAATGAAGCATCTATTTCTGTGTGACAAATATTACCCACAAATACCATGTGACAACTGCATATTGTAAAATTTAAGCACAAAAAAATAAGCACTACGAATTGTTTAGTTCGTTAAAAAGTGAGTCTTGTAGTGCCAGTTAACCATTATGATTTTAAACGGCTGGTGGACATGTAAAATTAGACTGTGTGTTAAGTGTAGGAGGGTCTTTTGTGTATGACACAAGTGTAAAAAACAATTCAAAATTGCCACCAAGGTTAAAAACAAATATGTTAGAGAAGAAAGGCAACCATCATGCGATACCACTTTACCCAAGATCAGAGAAGTTAGACAATAAAATCATATTCAAATCATGACGTCTTCTTCTGTTTAAGCCGATCGTTATCAGTACCGACGCAGTAATTTTAACGAATTAGCCGAAGAACCTATCCACTTTTCGTAACTTGAAAGCAAGATAAGTCAACAAGGAATGAATGACTTTTAATAATTTTTGACTTAAAGGTACCTTTAATGGAGACCAATATAATATTTTCATTAGCGTTCTTTAAACTGTAAAACTCATCATGGCGGACGGAATATCATGATATTAGTTTCGTTGGTAGTGCTTAGCCAAATCTAAAACGTTGAGGTTTTAGTCTTGCTGTACTCATCTTATGCATTAAAAAACACAATATGAAAAAAAAAAACATGGTCATGACGTCTGCATTAGATCCGGTGGTGAATGATATACCAACCACGTGATCATCATAAACCAATCACGTCACACCATGGTGGAGGAAGGTATAAGATCACACATTGACGTATTACCAGACAAATTATTCTTCTTCTTTCATTTTGAGGCTGAAGATTTTGTAGCCTATTAACCGACTGTAAGGTTTGGACCATCGGGCGACGGGGCGTGTCCCTACTCTTTTCCGAAAGGTGTGGTGGGTTATTTTACGTTCGTGGGGTGTGGCTCTCCTCCATTTAACGTCCTGACCGAAGCTAGGTACTCATTTACACCTGACTGAAGTGAGGAAATTTGTGTTAAGCGCCTTTCCCAAGGGCGGGGTGCATGTCCAGACATGTCTGGGGGCAAGCCGGGATTGAACTCGGGTCCCCTTGTTTGACAGTCGAAAGTTCTAACCATTACGCCACTCGACGCTACACAATTGTCTTCATATTTGACAAGGACCATAAGACGCCGCGCCTTAGACCGTTAGCATTGTCACTTTCTTAAGGTATGTCGATTTCGTAACGCAACTACTAAAATGTCAATGTTACTATAAAAGAATTGTCAAAAAATGACCCGGTCTAGATAGGGTTAAATTGGAAATCGATGTAATCTGTACTATGTTTTCTTAGTTTTTAAAAGCTACTTTTAAAACCCCCTTCTCACTGGACCTCGCTATGACTCAAACAATCACCACTGTATAGAGATGAGAAGGCCTATAGTTCACTGCCTGGTTCGCACAATATACAGAGCCTCTCCACGTTGCACTCTAGTTGATTGAATTATAAGCTCATAACCCTTGAAGCTTGTTACAGTCTGAATTATTTAGTGCGCAGGTGTTTCTCTGTTGACATGTACTGAAGAGAATACAACTTGCGATCATTTTGTCACGAAGACGTGCCCAGTACTTCTCCTGCAGTGGACGGGTGAATATTCAGTCGGCAATCAACCAAAGGTTAGTCCGTTAGTTTAGCCTCCCTCTGACTGGACCGCGGCACGCTGGTGGCGTCGCTGCGTCCTAAACTGGATTTGTGTTACCCTTGACTTTATAGTTGGAATATCATTCAAAACGTACAAGTATGACAAAAAAGACCAAAAAAAAGCTTAAGAAGATTCGTTTTTTGTAGATGACATTCGTTGAGTGCTTTTTCAATTCGATCATAATTTTTGCTAAACCACTCAAATTCTGTCAATTTTCAGATTTCTCTTTTCGTTACTTTTGAGAATAAGGGTTGTCAATGAGCTAAACAAAACACACAGACACACACACCAACACACACATACACACACACACACAATAACACCACATAGCCAAACAGCATTTCAATAATGTTTAATAATGTCGCACAGGGAGGAGCATGATACCTTTTCTGCTGCTCGTCTCTCTCTCTCTCTCTCTCTCTCTCTCTCTCTCTCTCTCTCTCTCTCTCTCTCTCTCTCTCTCTCTCTCTCTCTCTCTCTAACTCGACATTTTAGTAGTTGCGTTACGAAATCAACATACCTTAAGAAAGTGACAATGCTAACGGTCTAAGGCGCGGCGTCTTATGGTCTCCATCAAATATGAAGACAATTGTGTGGCGTCGTGTGTCGAACTTGTTTTCAAGTTACGAAAAGTGGACAGGTTATTCGGATAATTCGTCAAAATTACTGCGTCGGTACTGAAAACGATCGGCTTAAACAGAAGAAGACGTCATTATTTGAATATGATTTTATTGTCTAACTTCTCTGATCATGGGTACAGTGGTATCGCATGATGGTTGCCTTTCTTCTATAACATCGTTGTTTTTTAAACTTGGTGGCAATTTTGAATTTTTTTTACGCTTGTGTCATACACAAAAGACCCTCCTAGACTTAACACATAGTCAAATTTACATTTCCATCAGCCGTTTAAAATCGTAATGGTTAACTGGCACTACTGTCAATACATTTGCCAACTACACGACTGCATTTTTAACGAACTAAACAATTTTGAGTTGTAGTGCTTAATGCATTTTTGGTGCTTTAATTTTACAATCTACAGTTGTTGCATGGTATTTAGGGGCAATATTTGTCACACAGAAACAGATGCTTCATTCTTCACAGTTCAGAAATTAAAAGTAGACAACAACAACAATTATCATCATCAACAATCTAAATACAACAATATAACTTGACGTCAATATGTCTACATGTATGTATGGCCTGACGTACCGATTTCTCAGTACTGCCAAAGGGAATATACACTCCATCTGAAAACTAGTGACATGCAAAATTTATATATCATTAAACAAGTCAAGACGTGTTTTCATCCATTGCCTCTATGGCAGAGTAACTAAACTCCTGTCTGAAGTATCAGCATACAGATGTAGACTGGCTAAATCAAGCTTCTAGAAGAGCTCTTTCACTGACCAGGCCCATAGAACACCGATGCACCAAACACAGGAGAATCGGAACATCTGTTGATCTTTGAATATAACTTGGACAATTTTGTCTGTTACCATGATGTACGCGGCTGTGATGACTAAGAATTCTGAGCTCTTATTGGTATTTCTTTTCTTTTTATGAATATAGTCTCCTGGCTTGGAGGTGAGCAGCTACAGAGTCAGCTAGCAGGGGTTCCGAAGAGCAATGGGCAGTTAGAGTTTGTGTTACGCAGGGTATATAGATGGTTTATTGCTCAGAAATTACCTGTGCAATGGCAGATTTTCTAGTACTGAATTGTTGCATGGTTTACAATCGCATAATACACATGGACTTGCAACTGATACAAAAGATGTATACATCGGTACATAAGTAAGATGGTGACTATGATGATTACAACCTCTGTCAGTGTACAGCTATTGTCATACATTTCTAATGTTATAACAAACCATCGCCCTTGCGTTGGTATGCCACTTTCCTCTTAAAATCTCAGAAACCCACAAATCAAAGAAAAATGGGCTTTTTCGTCATCTGATGCAAAAAAAGTCATAAACATATTGTCTACATACATACAGCAAACACTTAGTATTTTGAGTAGTCGTTTGTTAGAACAATGTCAATCACTGTCCATTGTCACATTATGTCTCCTGTGCTTCTATCAGCTGCTTGCAAGTAGCCTTCGGGCATATGCGCATTGACTTGCAAATGAACTTTCTTTTTTATTGCTGTCAATAGTAGAAATAGCTTTCGGCTTGAGCATCCCTGTCCATGTCTGGAATATGGTATCGAGGAACATCGAACATGTACGACTTTCCATTCGGATCAATTTCGTCGGGGGCATTGCTACAGCCTGACTGCTTATCAGCCTTGACGTTATGACTCTTGACCTGCGCTTCTGTGTCGATGTCTTGAATATGGTATTGAGGAACATCGCAAACATACCCCGAATTTGCAAATGGATCAACATCATCAGGGGCATCACTGCAACCTGATTGTACACCAACTTGGGATTCTGATTGACGCTTACTTGGTTATTGTCTACAACATAGGCAGCCGCCAAATTGTTCACGTGACCATTTGAGGCATTTCTACAAGCCTGTCCATTAGCCACTGCACAATAAATAAAGCTGATATTAGACCAGACAGGACTACTATCCCTCCAATAATCAGGCCAGTCAGCATCCAGTCGGATGCTGTGGTACTGGTTTGTGGAGAGGACATATCTAGGGTCTGTGGCCTTTCTGTCTTAGACACAGACTGTGGACTGAACCATTTTTCTGACGTTTGATAAAACGCTTCTGTCCAGTTGGCAGTGGTCACATTTTCGGCCACCTGATCTAAAACAGCCTGTCGGTGGGTTGGTTCCTTATTCATTTCTACTGAGAGTTCTGAGTTGCTGACTTTTTGGGGCAAAATGGATAGATCAGTTGCTTCGGACGGATTGCGATTGTAACTTACTGTTGCACATGCATGGTCAATAGGACATAGACTGTTTATCATAGCCTATCATTCATAGGACATCCTGACGTGTTGGCTTCATGGAGCTCCAATCCCTCTAGACCCGGAGTTGTTTTACAGAGGAACTCAGACGTATATTTCTGCATCCGAAGTACGATGGAGTTTCTGTTAATGAATTCTTCACAACTTTCCGACTTTTCGTTTCGGCACTTTTCAACACCTCTCGCCAAGGTAATGACCCACGATATGCTACAGTCACAGTGGAAAGGGTTATCTTGTATTGAAATACCATAGGGCACAACAGTTCCCGATTCAGTAGCCATCTCCCACCCAAGATCACACTCTGACAAGGTCGTCAGCCTGTTGTAGGAAACATCAACCTTATGCAGATGAGGTAAGAAAAACCTAACCGGGAAAAGCTTGACACAGGACAGACGATTATGAGACAAATCTAGCTCAATTAAAGCTCGCATATAGTTCAGATAGTTCCATGGGAAATGGCTAATTTGGTTGTTCCTTAGATCAAGTTTTTTCAGGAATGTTAAGGCCATAGCTGTACACGGAAAGGACGTTATTGCGTTATTTGGAAGGTGAAATTCAGACATATATTGTGGCAGTTTCTCAGGAACACTTGTGAAACCTATACTGCTACAGAAAATCTTTGGTGGATGATTCAAGTAATAGTAATCTACGACTCTACATCCTTGGGATTGCAGTTCCCTAATTATAGCATCTGTTGCTTCGTCACCGAGAAATGTGGGTACAGTCATGACGGCAAGTATCAAAACCATAGCAACGGGCATGCCACAGTATCTGCTTAGGTGAATCATGGTAGCCAAGGCAATAAAAATCGTTAAACTATTACGTCGGTAGTTCGAAGAACGATTTGGAATAATGAAAAGATAGTTCAATCTATTGTATATATCCACGTCGGTTTCTTATTGTTACTTGAATGTAATTTAGATCTAAAACACCTAGGGTTCCAGTTAAAGATATCTCAAAACTTTTACAATGAAAAATAGCACTTAGTATATCTGACACATATGATGACTTGCTAGACACGTTCTAGTCGCTATTAAAGGCTGGAGGAAGATGTTGACACCTTCAAACACCTGTGTCTTACTCTGGCCCAGACCTCTGAAGTTCTCTTTCGCCGAATCTTTCGTTCTGACCTGAAGGAAAAGAAAGGACTTTAATATCACAAATGTTGACCAAGCAAGCTCGTTTGGGGAAACTAATTCGATGAAACAATTTAGGCCATGTTTATTTGATAACAATTATGGCTCATTTTTCGTCCGTTTTAAATAAAAATTCGCTCGCAAGCAAATACAGGAAATTTCACTCCCTCCCATATAGCCATGCAATGATGGTGGTTTTGTAATGATCTACATAATTATGAATGTGATTTTCAATCCGCGCGTGTTCCTGCAACGTGGTCTCAGGTAACCCTGATGAAACACGTGTTCGTTGGCCAACGGCAGATGGAACTAACCCATAGATAAAATATTTAACGGGACTTTTGACCCGTTTTGGGTCTTAAAATAGACCCCAAAATGAGTCATTTTGAAGTTCTGAACACCAAAACTGTGATTGAATTCCTGTGGGCACGTATTTAAGGCACCATATCGATTTTCAGCTCATATAGCTAAAATATCAGGAAACAAGAGACCAAGAAATACATATTTTGGCCAAAAGTGGTCAAAAAACGTCGATAGAATGATTTCAAATGCCTTTATGAAAATAATGAAAAAATATCCGGGGACATGTGCTTACTTCACCTACAAACCAAGGTTCAGGTCATTTGATCCAAGAATGGAAAAGTTGAATTAACTTAAAGCTTTGAAGGAAGAAGAAAAAAATACCTCACTTCCATGCATACCAATACATAGTATGGTGGAGTGAAATATAATGAGACACTTTATGTTGTAAATTGCAAAATGTCGAACAATGCCGAAGTCAATTCCAACGTCAAAGAAAAGATGTGAAAGAAAAAAAAGAAGAATCTATCATTCGGTATACTATACTCAGCGTGTTCAGTCATTCGTTCAACCTTCCTCACCGCTGAGATGTAAAAAGGTAGGCCGTTTTTTGACAAACATTTTTTTTCGGACGCTCGCATCAGTTTTGGGGTTCCCCGAGGATATCATCTATATAACTGAATCGAATCAACATTGCCTTATGATTAATTGTATCAAAATGGGGTACGTAACCATACTTCAATTGCATGCCTCGATACATAGTGTGAGTTATCACCTACGGGCAAATCCATTGGCCGTCTACTTGATAAATATTCAAATCATGTCACGTTACAAGTTCACTGGGATCAGATAACGTACGAAACGACAATTTTAGAAATACTACAAAATATTTTGTACGAATGGTTTGATACACAGATATTATGAAAACGTTTAAAAAGTTTGCAATGAGGGCAATTCTAAAAACTATTTTCTGTGTTTTTTTTATGCGAGCAAAATATGGCCAGGTTAAAATGTTATTTTTTTGGTTACCCGACCAATCCTAGCGAAAACCTGCCGACCATACCTTTTTTTTTATGGCCGCTGGCATTGCTTGTACAATGTACTACTGTATGATTAAAATATGACGAGCAATATTTAGTGGATCACTTCGGCCGAAATATTAATAAAAGAAGTGAATCCTTACCTACCGACCATATTTTTCAAGACCGTAATAAAAAACAACAACAATGATTCCCCTAGGCCTAAGGGCGTTAACATCTATTCTCAAATTAACTGAACATAAACAATTGCGCCGGTGCCAATAGGGAGTGTAGAAACGGCCGGTACCCGACGCCACAAATTTGTCCCAGTGAGCAAACTCTCGGTGTCCTCACGGTTAGCTCACGGCGTTTATTTACTGCCGGATCCCGGGTTGATTTTAACTCCGAGTTAACAAAATCTGGGGACCCGAAAGTGCAAAAATATAGCTTTTAAACTACCCAGCGGGGCCCCTTTTTTATTGTGATCGTAGCATAAGCAATGGTTTATAACTTCATGTTGCTCACTGTTTCACGTGCACCGTAACATATTGGGCACAATTTAGCCGCCAGCTATTTCGTCCATTGACGAACAAACTATTACTTTCTTAAAAGAGAAATCAAAGTTTTACTTACCTAGCAAAAGGTAGAAACAGCGCCAAGGAATGGATGAGACAACCACTTGTCGCTGTGATGTAGCCTGGACGCTCCTGCAATGACGCAGTCAAGAAAAGAAGAGTGTTTGATTGTCTGCCATTCTTTAATGAATAAACAAAAAACAACTGGATTTTGGCTCTCCTCCTTGACATATATGGGAACGGACGTATACCATCACGTCATTGGCCCATGCTGACCAACCAGGAGGCCTGAAACTGTTGACGTAGGATGTCAGCTCCTTGAAATCAGTTCTAAAAAACTGTTGAGATATTGTCTGTTGTGAGATATGAATATATGAATGTCTTCACTGCGCATCTAAAAAAATAGAGATACGCACGTTTTTATGGTTTTGATTAGAATATTAAGTCTAAATTAGGCCCATGTCTGCGATATTAGATAAAAGCACAAAGTTCAAATATTCCTATGAAAACTGTATATATGTCAGGGTAGATGTTACAATTTAGGCAGCGAAATCTACCCTAATCCACAAACATATCCATGAAAGTACATTTCCACACTAAGAAATGCCACGAAAAATTATTTCGCATTAGCTCACGGCTTTTATTTTTTCTAATCTATATATTATCACTTTAACTACTAAATACAGTTCCTACAATAGTGACATCGAAGTTTTGCTTAGTTGTCTTAAGAAATTGACATACCTTAGAATGTGGCGATGCTGCTTAAAAACGCCGCGTCGTAGGTACTCTGACGCTCAAGGTGTGAATATAATTTGTCTAGTGAGACGTCATGACGTCATCCGGCACCATGGCGTAACGTGATTGGCTTATGCTGATCACGTGATTGGTATATCTTTCACCGCCATGTATGATGAAGACGTCATGGCCGTGATTTTTAATTTCATTTTTTACTGCATGCAAGATGAGTGCAGCAAGACTCCTCGAGTTAAACCGTTAGAATTAAAAACAAACAAACACATAGACGGACACACATAAGTGATACACACACATACACACACACACACAATAAAAAGAAAACCTCCATAGCGAAGGTAACACGGGTTCTTTTTTGCTTTAAAAGATCGTTAGAAACAATTGTCTTCGATGAGAAGTTCCACCCGTATTCTAGTAGACTCTTCCAATGTCACAAAACATGGCCTTGAATATCCTGCCCCTTGGGTCTGTTTTTCATGCAATTCTTGACGTGTCTTGCTTAGCTACAGGCTATTGTTGGCTTTGGATTCCACACACACAGAGGGTTTCACAGGAACTCGGTAAAGAATGATGACTATTAAACCCCATGGTGGGACAACCTGGCTGCAAGCCTCCATTGCATGCCTTCTGGGTGGCGTTTATTTGAAAGGATAGGGATTTTACGGGCGGCAATTTCTCCAGCAAAATAACATGACCCCTATAGAAAAGGGGCTGTACGAGTAACCTCCATGCTCCTCTATGAAGGTTGCTCATAAATCCCCTATTATAGTCTTCCTAGAACGGAGGCGTATATATTTGGGGAGGGGGAGTGAAGCGATTTCAAAGGGGCCAAGGTTCTCTAAGGCCGAAAGACTTATGTCGCCGAGGGACCACCTCCTTTCTAGGAAGTCTGCGAAGGAGGCTACCCTATTGGGTGAAGCCACCAAGTTGGTCGGCTATGCTATGTCTTATTTCTGCCAGTCTTCCGTCGTAAGCAGAGTCATTTACCTACGTAGAGCCGTCGTGTAGATGTGAAATTTATTGTATTTCTACACTGAATCATATCTATATTGATGCAAGGATGAACTGAGAATTAATGACAACTGACCATCTACTGGTAATGTTATACATGTAAGTCAAGTATGATCATGAATAATCGTGTAACCCTCCACCAAGAATGTCATTAAAACAATAGAATACCCATGGCAACAAAATATTCAATGGTACATCATTGTATCCGTTTCATGTGGTTGATATACCATTGTATACCTTGAGCTCTTTGCTGAAGAGCCCAAAGTTTTGAATCAAGGTTTCGGTAAATCCTCAGCAACATTCCTTAAAGCTTTACCCTCGCTACTGGATGTTTTAGATAATATCCATCATATAAGTAAAATTGAATTGATAGGCGAGGATACCCTAATATCAGCAATACGTCCCGAAGCGGGTATCTCACGTGTGTATGTATGTATGTATGTGTGTATGTGTTTGTGTTTGTATGTGTGTTTGTATGTTTGTTAGTGTGTGTGTGTGTCTGTGTGCGTGCGTGCGTGTGTCTGTGTTTTTGTGTGTGTGGTGTGTGTCTATGATTGTGTGTTTTTGTATGTGTGTTTTAATGGTTGTGTGTGTTTTAATGGTTATGTGTGTGTGTGTGTGTGTATGTGTGTGTGTGTGTGTGTGTGTGTGTGTGTGTGTGTATAGTCTCTACCAGACTAACCGCGCGGGCTATAGGGAGAACATTGGCGCATGTGTGTACGTGTGCATGCGTTTGTGTGTGTGTGTGTGTATGTATGTATGTGTGTGTTTGTATGTGTGTGTGTGTGCATGTGTGTGTGTGTGTGTGTTTGTATGTATTTGTGTGTGTGTATGCGTGTGTGTGTGTATGTATGTATGTATGCGTTTGTGTGTGTATATGTGTGCATGTATGTGTGTGTGTGTTTGTGTGTGTATGCGTCTGTGTGTGTGTGTGTTTTCCTGAGTCTATACTGTGTGTTTGGTCTATATGCCCTACAGTCTTAGCATTTCTACCTGGCAACTGTCGAAATATGCAACCCAAAACACGTCACTATCCAACTATTTCATCAGCAGTTAATTGGAATTCCAAGGACTCACGCATGCATTCTGGCGGCAAATTTGTAATCACAACTCTAACATTAGATCCTCGTTTTCTGTCTTAAAGTTGTGAAGGGGAACATTCTTACATGGCACATACGTTTTCCTCATTGTCTACCATAGTTCCGGACTCTTTTAGGTTAGATAGGTAGGGCGTATAGTCGCTTATGTAAAACACCAGGGTGCATTATTCCAATGTGGATAATTGTTGAAATGCCTGACTAAATTATGCATTTACAGCTTCGTAGATACCCAGAAGCCTCGTGCGGCGTCGATTTAAGTAACGAAGATGCTGATTGGATCTCTGCCGGGTGGAATGTATCGAACTGATCGAGTGCTTTCCTATCAGTCACAGTGATTGGTTGAACCTAACTCTCGTCAAAAATAACATGCATGTATAGACCACACCCGTTCATTTTTGGGAGAACATTCGCCCGTGTTGGGGCGTCACCGAGTTCTGTCCCCTCGGGAACTCAGTAAGTTTGTTTTAAGTTTCTTTTGTATGCTTTTTTCACATCTCTATTTCACCTTAGATTACTTTTAAATTACTGAAACATTTGAACGCGTTTGTTGACAACCTTTCCTATGACCTCATCGATAAAAAAAGGCTCTATGAAACGTTTGTTCTGTACAATCGTAGAAAAACAGTTGAGGTGTGTGCTAATTATCAGTTACAATATAAAATTGACAAAACCGCACTTAATTGTATCGGTGGGGCAGAAATGTTCAGCCACAGGCTACAAACAGTTTCCGCAAGCTGAAGCACATAACTAGCTGTGTTTTTAGTCTCTTAACGTCGTTGCATTGGGTTTTATTTTCCCCTCGAGAAGGAAAAATGCTAAGATATGATAAAAAAGATATCTATCTCGGGAAACCAAAAGTGTTGGAGTCTAGAATATTCGGCAGGTCGGCCCTTTTTGTTTGGAATCTAGTCCTACGGTTATCAATGCTCGCGCATGCGCAGTTTTACGTGATTCACACGCATATCGTGTAAACAGTACGTGCTTTCACTCCATGGTATGAAATTTCGGTGGCAATTAATTAGTTTTTTTTTTAATCACATAATAAACGCATCCTTGTCTGACGTGCCGTGACGCAGCGTTTCTAGCGACACTAGTCGTAAAAATACTTCATTTTTCATGAAGCATAGAAGTACCTATTATAGTCCTTTTTTTATTCAAAATTACATCTTAGAAATGCATCGACAGAATCAGTAACCTATAGGAATTAATATCAACTTTTCCAACAAGAACATTGCATGCTCTGGAACGTTTTCTCCGCCTTTTTAAAGCTATGCGAGCATATATTTATACAGAAGTCTTTGATGGAGAATTTTGCTAGGGGGACACACAATCGTCAACTTGCGTCTTTCTCCTTCTCGTGCTCTATCTAAATAAATGAATATATCAGAAAAATACATAGATTTTCCACATGCAGTCTACAATCAACTGATGTTAAGTAACTATGTGTCACACATTACTTACTTGACGTAGATGAACAAAACGATGCTATGCATCTATTTCACCAATTCCGAGAGGCACGTGATGTTCCCGTGATATAGGCATGACAACAATATCAATGTTTTGATTTTGATGCATGGGTGGGTGGGGGTTCCCTGGGTTAAACCAAACAAACCTTCAGTTACTAAAACAAGTAAACGTTAACCCTCAAACCTTCAGTCAGTCACAAACGATAGTTTAGATAACAAAGAAAGGTTTGACGTCAGCTACTTTTATCTTGTTGGCCAGCGCCTATGTCAGCGCAGACATATAGAAAAATTACCACTCTAGATATGCTCAAGCACGTATGTTAAAGGCACCCAGAGTTTTTTCCGAGGCTTGAAACTGGAAATATTCTAGTTGCTGTAATCTTCATGAAATTGACATGTAATGCCACTGTTAACCACATTTGCGTGCTGATTCCATATCAAAAGTGCTCAAAAGATGCATAAAGATGCATTTAGTTTTACGCGCCTAGTGTAAATAGACCGATACCGTAGCCCAGCCCACCTCTGTCAAAACGTTGAAATGCAAAATCAAAACATAAAAATTCAAATATTTGACGGACATGCAGTCACGCTCTCATTAACAAACCACCAATTGTGATGCTTCCAAGAAACGCACTCTTCAATAGCTGTAGAAAAAGATGGCAAAGTGAGTTGGAAGGAACCAACTCTTTTTCCCATAGAACCTCCAGTCAAAAGGGTACAGCCATACAGTTTAGAAATAAACATTAATCCCAATATTCCCCAAACCAAAGTTGATTGTGATGGTAGATGGCTTATTGTCGATTTGTCCATAGAAGTATACAACTTTGCTGATAGTAATGAAAATCTGACTATCACTGGAGACTTCAACACTGTACAGAATCCCTTATTAGGTAGATCTACCACAAACCATACCTACCACACCAAAGCTTATAAATCTATTTCAGAATTGAAAAGTAAATTTGACTTACATGACATTTGGAGATTTAGAAACCCAGGTACAATTAGATATACATGGCGCCGTAGACGCCAAGACAGCAGAAATGACTATCTCCTTATTATTATTTTTTTTTTAGATATGACCACAAGTCTATAGCTTTATCATTTATTATTGCAGAGTTTCTCAGGGGAAAGGGGGATTGGAAATTTAATCTGCCTTTGCTTGAAGATACCATTTTTATTTTACCCAAAAAAATGGACAAGTTATAAATGGATTTTTTTAGGTCAACCATGGAACAGTAGATCAATATGTTGTATGGGATACTGCAGAATGTTTTTAGGGGGCGTTGCATTAAATCTAGTAGTTGGAAGAATAAACAATACCTATGTAGAGTAGCCTCCATAGCAGGCTCTGAACCGGCCTATTTGGGGGCTAAATAATACACCTTTTGCAGCCCCGGCAAAATGGTTACGGGGGTGGCTGATGGTTACGGGCTGGCTGCAAAAGGTGTATTATTTAGCCCCAAAAAAGGCCGGTTCAGAGCCTGCTATGGAGGCTAATGTAGAGAGAAAAAGTTAACTGATGATATCAACACACTTCAAAATCAAATTGATAATTCCCCCCCCCCCCTGAATCCATTTTAATGACTTAGACGAAAAACAGAAACAATTAGAATTATAATACAATCAAACGGTTCAAGGAATAATTGTAAGATCAAGAGCTCGCTGGATGGAGCTTTGGGATAGATGTATTAAATACTTTTTGAATTTGATACATAGAAATTACACTAGGAAAATATTCAGAAATAGAAAATATCAGAGAATACATTCACCAGTGACCCCAAAGAAACTATAGAAGAGCAAAGAGAATTTACTCTTCGCTTTATTCTTTTGATGAGCCTCCAACACCCCTAACCCCTAGTGATACAGAATTTCCACACACAATATGATAAACGACTGTCAAATGAACAGCAGTGGGCCTGTGAGGGTCAAATCACAGAGGAAAAATTACTTTAAGCCTTTAATTCATTTTCAAATGTAAAATCTTCTGGAGAAGGTGGTATTCCGGTGGAAGTATAAAAACATTTTACTCTGCGTTAAAACCCCTATGCTAAATTGTTTTAACTATTTACTTTCACGACGATTTTTGTCTAATACTCAAAAGCAAGGGCTCATTTCTTTACTGTTGAAGGAGGGGAAAGATGGTCAACATAAAGATCCCGCTATTTTGGATAACTGGAGAAAAAAGACCATTAACACTGCTTTGTTGTGATACCAGAATTTTATCAAAATGTTTAGCCCTTAGATTAAAAACAGTCATGTCCGATCTAATTCACAAAGACCAGGCATGGTTTGTAAAAGGGAGATTCATCGGGGATGATATAAGACGAATATTAGATTTGATAGATTATTATGAAAAAGAAGAAAAACCTGGCCTGATTTTTTTTAGCTGATTTCAAAAAGGCTTTCGACACCATACGATGGGATTTTATCATAAAAGCACTGGAATATTTTAAATTTAGGCCCCCAGTTTATATCATGCGTTAAAACGCTATATACTAACATCACAAGTTCTGTGTTAAATAATGGCTATATACACAGCCTTTCACATTACACCGTGGTGTCAGACAAGTTGGTCCTCTAAGTCCATATTTATGTAAAATTGCAGTTGAAATGCTAGCCATACGAATTCGCTCTAATTAAAATCTGACTCGTCTCAGTACCTTTGGAAAATTTACAAAAAATTCACAATATACAGATGACATAAAATTCCCCTTTGACCGCAATTTAAAATCGTTTAATGCTCTTCCTGAAGAATTATGAAAATTTTCATTGATATCTGGCCTTTCTTCAAACTTTGACAAATGTTAAGTAGTTAGAATTGGAACTTTAAAAAAAAAAAGCAATTTCATATTGCTCACCCATCTACCTATTCAATGGGTATATGGAGAGGTTGACATCCTGGGGGTACATATCCGAAAAGACTTAGAAAATATTGTTGACTTAAATTTTGAGCCTTGCCTAACTAGATAAGTCAGACTTTTATATCCATGGAAAGGAAATATTTTGTCTTTGTTTGGAAAATTACGATTATTAATTCCTTAGTAGTCCCTCAATTTACATATATCTTTCAGATTCTACCAAATCCAGATAAATCCTATTAACCGATATGAAAGGAAAATTTTGTCATTTATCTGGAATGGTGGGCCTGAAAGAATAAGTAGGAAAACATTATACAACTCAATTAATTGAAAATTATATGATTTTTCTCTTACTATTAAATATTCGTGGATCCCCAAACTATATTTCAATGAAGATATGTTTACTGGAGGGTTATTAAGAAAACATTTATCAGTGGGTGGTAACCTATTTCCTTTCATTCAACTCAAATCTGTAGAGCATTTTAGATTAAATCCATTTTACATGATATGCTTACAGCTTGGTATATATATCAGTACTAGATCCCCCAGACCCTGCTGAAATCATGCAACGACTGTTATTTATGAAAGATAAAATATTAATTGGGGGAAACCTGTGTTGCGTTTAATGCTTTTGTAGATAGAGGTGTTATGTTTGTCAATGACATATTGAATGCAAATAGTTCTATTTATGTCTTATGTTGAATTTTGTGCCAAGTATGGGCCAGTTTGTGATCACCTACATTTTATACAGCTGATACCTGCTATTCCAAGAAAATGGAAGTCTAATGTGAATGGTAGCCCCCCACTTTCTGTTTGTAGACCTGAACAATATGATAGTACTTGGCTTAACCAGACAAAGATTAATAGATATATGTGTAGATTTTATTTGACATCTCTTAAATTAACGAATTTCCCAAACAGTGTGCAATTATCATGGCTGTACCTCTTTGACACTCCAATCCCATGGAAACAAGTCTTTACCTCCATATTAAGATGTACCATTGACCCAACTTCTAGATTGTTCCAATAGTCACTTATTCATAGAATTCTGCCTACCAATAGACTTTTATATATATATGGAAGTGTGTAGATACTCCCTTATTCACACTTTGCCATCTTGAAAAAAAATACACTCATGTCTTCTGGGATTGTATCGATGTACTCTCCTTTTGGAATAAAATGAACATTTGGTATTACAATAAAACGTGTAAAAATTTACATTTAAACCCTTTCAATGTTTTATTTGGAAATTTAGCATCGGAAAATTATCTTGAAAATCTTATAATATTATTGGCCAAAAGATTCATTTTTCAAACTTACATTTTCAAAATTTCTTAAGTACGTTAATTTATTCCACCAAGTAGAATATATCATCACGACAAGGAGGGGAAAACAAGAAAAGCACTATGGGAAATGGAATACTTTGTGTTATACTTTATGATGTCTTAATTTGCTGGATGGTGTTTTATGTAATGTTGTATTATTTTGACTAATAAAAAAAATGTGATGGACAGTCAGGATCAGTCTATTATCACTTGGGTTTTCTATCAGTTCTATCCACACAAGGACATTATATCTTTGCTCCTTGAATGTTGATATGTAATGGTATAGTGTTATTGAAACTGAATATGTGAAGACATGGCTGGAAATTTGAGTTCTAGTCATTTTTCAAGCCTCATAAAATGCTATGGATGTCTTGAAGCCATGGTACAGAAATAGTATTTGTTCACAAGAAAACACACCACAAGCAGCGAAACCTAATGTAGTGTTGTTCTTCTCTATGGCAGTTGGTGACTTACCCAAAAATGGACATCAGACGCGGCTTTGGACGGCGTGACATCAGTCTGGTGGCAATCGTTTTTATCGTCTTTGTGGCAGTCGACCCATCCTTTTTACCTGCAGGTACAAACAAGAGTTCGGAGACATCATATTTCAATGCAATATCATGATTATGCAAATGCCTGGCACATTAATATAATATATGCTTGGCCATGTCGCAATAATGACAGTACACTTAGATGAATTATAGCGCTTTTGCATATGAGTTTTGAAAATTAGGAATTAATGTGCATAATTCGTATCTGTCAATGTTTCACCTGTCATAAACTACATATGTTACATGTACTGTAATTGCAGACAATGCTAATATAGATTTTTCTCATAAATTTTCCCGATTAAATACAATTTGCATAATTTGCCATTCTTTATGTACATCTCTGTCTTAACTACTTGCGTAATAGATATCATGGAAATTCGTCGTTCCTTTTTTCAGTTTGAGGGTTTTGACAAATACGCCACTTCAGTTTGAGAGCAAGCCGCTAGGGAAGGCCAATTCTATATCACTTCTTTCTTTCATCACAAGCTATCTGTCACCATAAAGATCTAGATCATAGCAGGTCCAGGTCAAAATATTTTAAAAATCACAGTTCTGCTACAGAGCCCAGGGGCCCCAAATCGACATTGACCTTAGTCCTCCCAGTACCTGCTCACATACCGAATATCATCATAATCCATCCATAGGTTTTTGAGTCATGCTGACTACAAAAAATATGCAAACGAAGGCACACATACACACACACACACACAAACAAAGAAGCACACACACACACACACACACACACAAACACAGGCACGCACAGGCACACACAGAGACAGACACACACACAGACACACAAAACTATATTTCCATTTTTCATGGTGTTAAAAATGTCTTTTCATACCTTTACTTTATCAGCAACTTCGCCAAGAAGGTTTTGTTTTGTTTGCCGGGCGTGTGTTTGTGCGTGTATATGTATAAACACGATGACTCGAGAATGAATTCTCTTCAAGTTGATATTTGGTATTTCGGTAGTTTTTTTTAATAAAATCTTGAAAGTAGATTTGGGGGTCCCTTCTTTGCATGATTAATGAGGAAAGTGTATACATCCGCTATTATGCATGATAAGACTCTCTAACATGTGGCACCTCACACCCTGTACCTGTAAATTGATACAGTGGAAAAATATGTTTCCCTTCCGGCAGTGATATCTTTTTTGGTTGTGTTTGATAGGTGGATAGCTTAAGGGATGCTTAATATAATCAAGAGATCATGAAACGTAACTATGCAAATCAGACTCTAATTTGCATAATCAGTGCTGAAATGGTGCAAACCCATTCGATGATGAGACTATTACAAATGTTACATATATGAGTGAGAAATAGAGAGACATTGATAAACTAGACTGGCCGTCATTTGCTTTAAGAGCAAATTCAGGATGTTTCGCCCATACTCCTCATGCAAGAAGTGGGCTGTCCCAAAATAACTCCTGGGTGAATCCAAGTTTCTGCATAATTTATGCAAATGAGGTCCTCATTAGCATAATTTTTGGCCAGGTGCATTCACCTTTCCTAATGGTACCTACATCTTAAGGATGACATCCGCAGCTGTCACGGTAAGGGAAATACAAGTCTATCCATGAATTATGCAAATGAGGTCCTCATTAGCATAATTCATGGCCAGGTGTGATCACCTTTGCTAAAGGTATGTACATGTCAAATCTGACATCTGCAGCTTTTCCGGTAAGGGAATTACAAGTTTACGCATAAATCATGCAAATGCGGTCCTCATTAGCATAATTTATGGCCAGGTGTGTTCGCCTTTCCTAAAGGTACCTACATCTCAAAGATGACATCCGCAGCGTTTACGGTAAGGGACATACAACTTTATGCATACATTATGCGAATTAGGTCCTTATTACCATAAGTAATTGTCAGGTGTAGTCACCTTTCCTATAGGTACCTACATCTCAAATATAACATCCGTACCATGTAACATAAGGTATATATAACTTCCTGTAATACCATTAGTAGAGGTACCCCCTGACATCTGCTTGGTTTTAAGTCCCAGACAGGGGAAGTGTAGGAGGGCTTATGTTACAGTATGACCTAGTTCTTGCTGGCCCCGACAGGAAATAACCAAAAATTGCATCAAAAAAAATTGCAAAATAAATCATTTTGAAGTAGTGTATGCCAAAAAAAATAATGGGGTCCTTTGGGTAAATATCCAATGCACAACTAAACCAAATTTCAGGTCCTCAGGTTTCAACACCACGGCACTGGAGGCCATCATGTGCGACTTTTGTCTGAAAATGACAAAAAAACTCCATAAAATCATTTTAAAAACTTATATCAAAAAAATTAAAAAAGGGTCTAGGGGTATACACGTACTCTACCTGCATACCAAATTTCAGCTAATTTGGTCAATGGACGACCGAGAAGAAGCGATTTGAAGATTTGACAGGAGAAGAAGAAGAAGAAGAAGAAGAAGGAGAAGAAGAAACCTGACAAAAACAATATGTTTCGTTGGCGAAACATAATGAAAGTTACGCAAATGAAAACTGAGAAAATACTGTAATTCCCTATTGGTGCATAGCTGGAATTTCATACTTGTGGCGTTTGGAAGATACAAGGTATCCATAGCAGAATAAGAATTATGAAAACGAGGTCACAATCTGCGTAATTGATCGTAATTGATAAATGAAAGTTACGCAAATGAACACTGAGAAAATACTGTTATTCCCTATTGGTGCATAGCTGGAATTTCATACTTGTGGCGTTTGGAAGTTACAAGGTAACCATAGCAGAATAAGAATTATGCAAATGAGGTCACAATTTGCATAATTGATAATTAAATGCTGGTGCATAGTGTATGATCACCAAATTTGCAGGGGTTCATGAACATGGAAAGTTTAATCTATCCTATGATTCGGACATCGTTATGACGTAGTATGACGTAACATGACGTCATTTATGTGATTTTATGGGCTAAAACAGTCTATATACGGATTTCCCGTAATACCGGAATATATTAGCCAATGATTTAACAAAAAGGTTATCATGTTGATATTCAAGTTTGCCAGTACCTCTGCTGTCAATGGTAAACATATTGACGTCAAAATGACGTCAAGAATGACGTAATATATATCTATCTATCGTCAGGATCGCCAATCTTGGATAGGCAAGCTTGAAATTTTTGAAAAATCATTTTTTGTACCTTACAACCACAAAACACAATGAAAATAGACTAGAAACGTTAAATTCATTTTTTTTGCTGAAAACACACAAGGGGGGAACCCTGTTCACACTTGAACTAATAATTTTGACCGCTGACGTAATCAAATTAGCTTAATTTATTAATATTAGATCATGAAAGTTACACTTAATTACATTATGATGTTAATAGTGTAGGTGAATAAGTATGGTTGAGCAATAAAACTTTGAAACATCATTGTTAAAGCCAAATTTTGTGAATTTTGTAAAAAAAATGCCTCAGAAACCCGTTGTCATGGCAATACCAAAAGCCATAAAGTTATCCTATTTCGGTGAAGAATATAATCTACTGATACAATTTATGCAAATGATGACCTTACTTGTATGGTAGATATAAACTCATATAATACATCAGTCAAAAAAGTCAAAATCATTTGCCGAAGACATTGCCTTTCCACGTGTGCGTGGATAGCTTTAATAAACATGTATGCGGTCGTAATTTCGCCTTACTTTGCCTTCCTTTAGTTTAGTTCAGTTCACTCTACTCGTCAATTTGCAATGAAGAGCGTCGATGTTTTTTATCATCTCCTCATACACAGCAACACCGACCGGTGCTCCTGGATGTGGAGGTACCCTGGTGGCCCCCCCTGTGGGTACTGTGACGTCACCGAACTACCCCAATGACTACGGCAACGATGAGACTTGTGAGTGGACATTCACCGTGCCAGAAGGAAGCAGTGTCCGTCTCACGTTTCACAGCCTCAACCTGGAGGACAGTTATGACTTTTTGAAAATCTACGACGGTGACAGTGATGACGCTGCACTATTGCAGAGGTAATGGCTGAAACGGCCGAACAATTCTTTTACAGAGTAGAGAAGGTTGGATCATGCATAAAGTGGTTCATTTCCTGAATTGTTGTCCTCAGAATTCGAAGCTTCAATATTTTCTGAGTAAGATAAACAGAGTCAGAGCCAAGAACAATTAATTTTCATTTCCCAGCTTGACAGGCGCACTGTCACTGAAATCCATCACCAGCACATCTAACCAGATGCTCGTGAGGTTCACATCTGACAGCAGTATGACGGCTCAGGGGTTCCATTTCATCTATTCAGGTAAGTTGATTGATTACAGCGATCATGTTTGCTTTGTTACCTTCGCCAATAACATGCTTATTATATCACTGTTTTATCATACTTGTGGAATTAGGAAGTTATGCAAAGGTGTATGTGGTTTAGCAGTCTAACTTTAGTAATTACGATTTGATTCTTTTGATACGAAGGTCAGTCAAAACGAAATGCCTGTCGTTTCATAACAGTCTCATTTTTTCATCAAAAGAGGCAAATATGTATTTGCCCTTGAATCTAGCATCATTCACCGAACGATTTTGAATTTCTAAACTCATGTTACCAACTCTTAAGTATTGAACATACTATGTAAAATGACGGGGCCAGAATAAAACTCACATGCCTTTTCATAACAATCAAAATACATGGTGGCAGACATTGGAAAAAGGATGAAAGACATAACGTACATGGGCAAAGCCAGTGACCAGCATACATCGAAGACCGTTGATATCATTTATCTTCTCCTCAGACATATGGACAGAGATCACAGCTCCTAGCTGTGAAGGTACCCTGACACCAGCTGGAGGTGTTGTGTCATCACCGAACTACCCGGGTCACTACGGCACAGAAGAGACTTGTGAGTGGTTGATCACAGTGGCAGCTGGAAGTACGATTCGTCTCTCATTTGACAGTTTCAACACTGAGGAAAGTTATGACTTTCTGTACATCTACGATAGAGACCATGAGGGTACTACACAGATGCAGAGGTGATGACCTGAACAGCCATACAATTTTCAATTTGAGTGGGGCAGTTTGAATGATTTGAATTGAGAATTGAATGAAAGCTTCCATTTTTTCTGGGTAACATAAATGGAGCCTAAACGATCTATCATATCTCCAGCTTTACAGGTGAAGTGACATTGTACCCCATCACCAGTACATCGAACCAGATGTTAGTGAGGTTTACATCTGACGAGAGTGTAACCGCACAAGGGTTCCAGTTTTCCTACACAGGTAGTTTGACTACAGCGAGCACGTTTGCTTTGTTGCCAAAAGAGGTCTATATGCACATTATCTGCCTTTGGCCTTGGATCTAGATTCATTGACCAAACCACATAACAATTCGAAAACCATGTTGCCACCAAAGGGTTGAACATACACTGTCACTGGAGTAAGTATCAAATGTACTTACTTGACTTTTGATAACAATCAAAACAAAATCTCTGTAAAAACAACTAGAAATGTAAAATCTAGTGATGAGGCTACTTCAGATACCGCTGATGCCATTCATCATCTCCTAATACACAGTAAGTGCTCAGGATTGTGGAGCTCACCTGACGGCTCCCCCTGAAGGCACTGTGACGTCACCGAACTATCCTGGTCACTACGACAACCATCAGACTTGTGGCTGGAAAATAGACGTACCAGAAGGATATTACGTTCGTCTCACGTTTTCCAGCTTCCACCTCGAGGATGATTTTGACTTTCTGGACATTTATGAGTATGATGATGATGGTGGTAGAGGACCACGGACGTGGAGGTAGCTGTTTACCATTTATGAAGGTTCTACATAATTGCAAAGATATTGTCCTGAAAGGCCAAATTAGTTTCTTATAGAGTAGAGCAATTTGGTTAATGTAAAAAGTGATCAAAGATTTGAACTGATGACTTGGAAATTCAATGCTTCAACATCTTCAGTTTAACAAAAACTAAGCCAAAGACGATTTATTTTGATTCTCAGCTTAACAGGTGAACTGTCGGTCAACCCCATCAGGGTGACATCTAACCAAATGTTCGTGAGGTTCACGTCTGACGAAAGTGTCACGGCTCAGGGATTCCAGTTCTCCTACACAGGTATTACTAGTGTTTTTGATCACGGCGAGCATGTTCACTTTGCTTCCTAAAGAGGTCAATATATACTTGTGTTTGGCCTTTGATCTGGTATCGTTGAAAAGGCAACATTAAAATTCGAAATACATGTTACCAATAATAAAAGCTGATGGTTTGATATGAAATAAAGATATATGGTTGAAACCTTTTCATAGGAATCTCTTTAAAATGATAAAACATGTAGAAGAAGCGTTCAGGCTACATTGAAGACCATTGATGCTATTTATAATCTCCTCATACACAGCAAGTGATCCTGGATGTGGAGGTTACCTGATGGCTCCCCCCGGAGGCACTTTGACGTCACCGAACTATCCGGGTCACTACGGTCGCAAGGAGGATTGTAAGTGGACGATCACCGTGCCAGAAGGAAGCACCGTTCGTCTCACGTTCGACAACTTCGACCTCGACACTCAAAGCTTGTTGAACATCTACGATGGAGACAGTGATGATGCTACACTATTGCAAAGGTCAAATAGTTCTCTTGTATAAGAGAATAGAGTACCTCGCGTAATGCAGAGAGAGATTAATTATGTGAATCGATGCTTCAAATTTCGACGTTTCAATATCTTCAGGGTAACAAAAATAGAACCAAGAAATATCAACTAGTATTCTACTTTCCAGCTTGTCAGGTGAAACGTCAGTCGACCCCGTGTTTAGTACAGTTAACAAGATGTTCGTGTCGTTTACATCACCGTCAAACAATGGCCAAGGGACGGCTCAGGGGTTCCAGCTTTCTTACTCAGGTAAGATGTTTGATTACAGCGAACAAAATATACTTTGTATTTGACCTTGAATCTAATATCGTTGACCAAACGACATTTAATTTCAAAAATCGTGTCACCAAGTAATATCGAAGATTATACCTTAAATGTAAAATCAAAGGGATAAGGATAGAGCTTACATTACTGAACAACCAAAACGTTTTTGGCAGTCCCTGCAAAAAGTATGAAACGCATCAAATACGCAGTTGGACAAAACCAAAAATCACTCCACATTAAAGACCGTTGATGTCATTTATCATTTCCTCGTACACAGCAACACCGACCAATGCTACTGGATGTGGAGGTACCCTGACAGCTCCCCCTGAAGGTATTGTGACATCACCGAACTATCCCAGTGACTATGGCACCAATGAGACTTGTGAGTGGAAAATCAAGGTACCAGAAGGAAATACAGTTCGTCTCACGTTTGGCAGCGTCAACCTGGAGGAGGATTATGACTTTTTGAACATCTTTAATGGAGGCACTGATGGTGCTAGACTAATGCAGAGGTGATGACCTTAAAAGCCCAACAATTTTTTTTAAAGAGTAGAGCAGTATGAATTATGCAGAGAGTGATTAATGATGTTCATTGATGACTTCAGAAGACTTTAAAACTGAATATTACAAAAAAAACTATCCATTTTATTTGTAGATTAACAGGTGAAGTGTCAGTGGACCCCATCTACAGTTCATCTTACCAAATGTTCGTGAGATTTTCATCCGATGAAAGTGTCACAGCTCAGGGGTTCCATTTCACCTACAACGGTATTGTTTTTGATCACGTTTGCTTTGTTGCCTAAAGAGATCAATCTGTACTTTACCTTCATTTGGCCTTAACCTTGGATCTGGTATCGTTGTCGAAACTAAGTTACAGTTCGAGAATCAAAGCATCTTGTAAGATTCCTTGTTAAACGATCAAATATAAATAAAACTTAATAAGACAAAAGCAAAGATCATAGTTCACTAAAGACCGTTAATATCATTTATCATCTCCTCATATACCCTCGATGCATAACTGGTAAGAATATACTGTAACTTATTCCGTAGTATTAGTTAGTGGGAATTTAATTCTTGCGGCATTTAGAAGGTATAAAATCTGGGACTGTATTAGATATAAATCATGCCAATGAGGGCCTCATTTACATGATTTATGAACTAATGCAACATAGGACATATCATACCGTGTTTTTTTCTAGTTTTCCTTGTTTTCCTTGTTTTTCTTGGCAAATTTTCTTATTCTAAGAATTTCTATAATGAATCTGAAAAAGAAAATATTGGAATTTTTCAGTTCTCTTTCTTAAATAATCTTACTTCAATAAATATTTCGTAAGAAAAAATTACGTATCAAAACATTCTTAACTCGTGGACGAAATGTCTTAAACACAAAAATTTTATTGATGTTAATAAAGTTATTTTCCTTTATAAGAATGGAAATGAGATAGTGATACATTTGACATTGTAAGATTAGACCTTTTATAACTTGAACAAGTTCTTTTTTCTGGGTCTGTGTTTGCACGTGCAGCTTAAGATCTTTTTAATGTGTTTATCTGAACTTTAGCAAACACAACAACATCAATCAGTAATGTTAGATGTGGCGGATTCTTGACGGCTCCCCAGGAAGGTTATGTGACATCACCGAACTATCCAATGGACTACGGAAATAATGAGACTTGTGAGTGGACGATCACCGTACCAGAAGGAAGCACCGTTCGTCTCACGTTTCATAGCTTCCAACTCGAGAATGCTGACTCTTTGACCATCTACGACAAAGACGGTGACAATGTTACACAATTGCAGAGGTGATGGCCTAAAGAAGGAAAAAAAATTTCGGACAGATCAGAGCAGTTTTGATGATAGCGTTAGGGTTAGGGTTAATGAGTGGTTAATGATGTGAATTGATGGTTTCAGAATTTAATGCATCAATATTTTCATGGTAATATAAATAGGTCCAAGAAAGATTTATTTTCGTCTTCAGCTTTACAGGTGAATCGCCAGCCTATGCGATTACCAGTGCATCTAATAAGATGCTTGTAAGGTTTACATCTGACCATTCTGGCACGGCTCAGGGGTTCAAATTCTCCTACACAGGTAAGATTCTTGATGACAGCTATCATATTTGTTTTGTTATCTAGGGGTCAATATATACTTAACGGCATTTGTCGTTGGATCTGTTATCGTTTACCAAAAGCCATTACAATTCGAAAACCAAGGTACCAACAATAGATATTGAGGGTTGGACATGCAATGTGAAGCAAATCAATCAGATTAAAACTCACACGATATTTGTATATCAAAGCGTCTTATGGTAATCCTTTTAAAAACAATAAAATATACAGAAGACGTAAAGTTGGACAAAATTCAGATAACAGGCTATATTGAAAACTTTGGTCATTTATCATCTCATACACAGCAACATATTGAGGTCTCCTGACGGATCTCCTTGTAAGATGAGACTTTTGCTCTTTGAACAACTTGTTTTTGTGTCTGGGTCTGCGTGTTCGCAAGACATTTTTGATGTATTTGTCTGAATTTTAGCATACACAGTACCACGGCCCAGTATCCCTATATGTGGACGATCCCTGACGGCTCCCCCTAAAGGTTATGTGACATCTCCGAACTACCCGAAGAACTACGGAAACAATGAGAATTGTGGTTGGACGATCACCGCGCCAGAAGGAAGCACCGTTAGTCTCACGGTTAAATGGGTCAACATCGAGGAAGGTTTTGACTTTCTGAACATCTATGATGGTGACAGTAGCAGTAGAATATGGTTGCGGAGGTAACTGTGACTGGACATTCAAACGATTTTCTACTAGATTAGATCAGTCTAAATGATGAATAGTGATTCATTATGCCACTTGCTAGTATCAGATTTCAAAGATTCGATATTATCTTGGTAACATGACGATTTAATTTGATCTCTAGATATACAGGTGAAGTGTCAACCATTTCCATCACCAGTATTTCAAACTACATGTTTGTAAAATTTACATCTGACGGAGGTACAACGGCTCAGGGGTTTCTGTTATCCTACACAGGTAAGGTGTTTTGAATGCAGCGAATATGTTTGCTTTGTTGCAGATGGTTGGATCATTAGAAATCATTTGATGGCATGGCTTCCCTTGTGCTGAAACGGCAAGAAATAATGAATTAAGTGGTTTAACAACATACAGCACTGCATAATTGCTTGTAAAAAGTTCATTTCGAAACGGAGACGCACAACGTCACTCCTCTTCAGCATAGATTTTGACAATATTGTGATACAAATCAAGTTAAAGATTAACGAAGTTTTAATTAGATCATGGTAAACTGCATCATACAAAAAATATCTAAGTACGACGTATAAATTTGTATTTTTGATGTAATAAGACTAACCTTGTACAAGAAACATTATCTGTTGCCACATCTATACAGCAGCGAGATGTTGGCTCTACTCGGTTTGCCTAGCAAAACACTTTGGTCTGCTATGTATTCAAGTCGTGTATCGTCGTCTTTACTTTCATGTATATGTTTCTTATATGTTAATCATACCATAGACCACCTGCACCTAGCCCTTCGAATCATAAATGTACAATAAAGGTATTTCGTTATTGCATATTGCATTTTATTATGTTTTGAACAGCTCTTCTCTAATGTAACCAAAGGGTTCAAGGTACATGAAAAATGATATTTGTTACTCATAACCTTCTTGCACGTAGTAACACTGGCTTCTGGATGTGGAAGTACCTTGACGGCCCCCCCTGAAGGTATTGTGACATCACCGAACTATCCCGAAGACTATGGCACCAATGAGACTTGTGAGTGGATAGTCAAGGTACCAGAAGGAAACTCAATTCGTCTCAAGTTTGGCCGCTTCAACCTCCAAGCGGGTTATGACTTTTTGACCATCTATAATGGAGGCACTGATGGTGCTAGACTATTACAGAGGTGATGACCTGAAAGACCAAACATTTTTTTACCGAGTACAGCTGTATGAATAATACAGAGAGTGATTTAAGATGTTCGTTGTTGTCTTTAGAAGTTTAACAACTTCAATTATTTTCTGGAAAACAACAACAATGCCAAAAACTCTCTATTTTATTTGCAGCTTAACAGGTGAAATGTCGGTAGACCCCATCTACAGTTCATCTTACCAAATGTTCGTGAGATTTTCATCCGATGAAAGTGTCACGGCTCAGGGGTTCAATTTCACCTACAACGGTAATGTGTTTGATAACAGCGAGCACGTTTGCTTTGTTGCCTAGAGAGATAAATCTGTACTTTACCTTCAATTGGCCTTGAATATGGTGTCATTGTTGAAACGAAGTTACATTTCGAAAAATTAAAACATCTTGAAAGAATCCTTATAAAAACTATCAAAGATTAAGACGACGTACTTAATAATTGGGAATTGTAGAGATCATAGTTCATTAAAGATCGTTGATATCATTTATCATCTCCTCCTATACCCTCGATGAATAACTGATAAGAATATACTATGATACATTCCATAGTATTACTTGGGGGGAGTTTTAAACTTGCGGTACTTGGAAGATAAGAAATGTGGGACTGTATTAGATATGAATCATTAAAGAAAGGGTCTCATTTACATGATTTATGAGCTAATGCAACACAGGACTTTGATATCGTACCTTTTTTAAGTATTTCCTTGTTTTTCTTGAATTGTGGGCAAATTTTCCTATTTTAAGAATATCAATAATGAATATGAAAGGGAAAATGTTAGAATTTTTCAGTTGCCTATCTTGAATAATCTTACTTAAAAATATTTCGTAAGAAAAAATTACGTAAGAAAAACATTCTTAACTCTTGGACGCAATATTTTAAACACAAAAAATTACTTATTTTAAGAAACTTTTTTTTCCTTGATAAGAAGGGAAATGAGATAGTGATAAATTTGATAGTGTAAGATTAGACTTTGATACCTTGAACAACTTATTTTTGTCTGGGTCTGTGTGTTCGCACGTGCAGCTCAAGATCTTTTTAATGTGTTTATCTGAACTTTATCAAAAACAGCAATCGCGATCAGTTATGCTAGATGTGGAGGCTCCCTGACGGCTCCCCCTAAAGGTTATGTGACATCACCGAACTACCCCATGGCCTACGGAAACAATAAGAATTGTGAGTGGACGATCACCGTGCCAGAAGGAAGCACCGTTCGTCTCACGTTTCACAGCTTCCAACTCGAGAATGCCGACTCTTTGACCATCTACGACAAAGACGGTGACAGTGCTACACAATTGCAGAGGTGATAGCCTAAACGAACAAATCATTTTCTGACGGATCAGAGCAGTTTGGACGATACAGAGAGTGGTTAATGATGTGAATTGAAGGTTTCATAATTCTTCAATGCGTCAATATTTACGTATGGTGTATTTTCATCTCCAGCTATACAGGTGTGGAATCAGTGTACCCGATCTCCAGTGCATCTAACGAGATGCTTGTAAGGTTTACATCTGGCCCATCTTATACGACTCAGGGGTTCATATTCTCCTACACTGGTAAGATTCTTGATGACAGCGATCATATTTGCTTTGTTATCTAAAGAGGTCAATATGTACTTGAACGGCATTTGTCCTTGGATCTGGTATCGTTGACGAAACGCTATCACAATTCGAAAACAAGAGTCTTAGGACCCAAAATCTCCATGAAACTTTTTTTTTATTAAACCAGTTCCCCCCATCCTATATAGCTCAATGGTATGATCCACACTGTCGGGAAAGGGGAGAAGTGACCCACTTTCGCTATAGATAGCTACTCACAGATGGGGGTGCTACAATATGCAATGGACAACACTGCAAATATAGATTTTCCTCCTTACTTATGCGAATTAAGTCCAGTCAAATTTGCATAATTTGCAGTTCATTGTATACATCTCTGTCCAACCTACCTGTGTACCAAATGACATGACAATCTGTCGATCCTTTCTTCAGTTATTCTCCGTTAAAGATTTTTACAAATACGCCATTGCAGTTCCAGTGACACATACCAGGTGGCCCAAAATCGACCTTGAACTTTTTCCTCCCAACACCTACCCACATACCAAATATTATTACAATCCATCAACACGTTCTACAGTTATGCTGACTTAAGCATCCGGTGACAAAAACATACACACAAACGTCTAATGCACGCAAAACAGTATCTCCATGAAAAAGCCTTTTTTCATGGAGATAATAAAGCTACCACCTATACATGTTGAGGGTTGGACATGCAATGTGCAGCAAAGTGGTAAGAGTAAAACTCGCGCGATTTGTGATATCAAAGTGTCTTGTGGCAATCATTTTAAAAACGCTAAAATATACAGCAGACGTATAGTTGGGCAAAATCCAGATAACAGGCTACATTGAAGACCTTTGATGGCATTTATCACTCCTTCAAACACAGCAACACCGACCAGTGGTACTAGATGTGGAGGTAACTTGACGGCTCCCCCTGAAGGCATTGTGACATCACCGAACTATCCCAATGACTACGGCAACAAGGAGAATTGTGACTGGACCATTACCGTACCTGAAGGAAATATAGTTCGTCTGGCATTTGACAGCTTCGTCACTGAGGTAGATTTTGACTTTCTGTTCGTCTACGATGGGGACAGTGACACCGCAGCTCCGTTACAACGGTAACAACAGGATTAGTTGAACAATTCCTAATAGAATTAATAAGTTGTTATGATACAAACAGAGTAAATTGTGAAAGCAAATCATTATATAACTTCCAGCTGTCGAATTCAAAGCTTACAATTTTATGGGTATCGTTATGAGCCAAGGAAAATTATTGATAGTCTGACCTTCCTTTTCCTCCCATTGATACTACATTCAGAGGTGGCATGTCAGCCGTATTTGTTCCTACTATCACCAGCACATCTACCCAGATGTTAGTGAGGTTTACATCTGACGAAAGTGTCACGGCTCAAGGGTTCCAGTTCTCCTACATGGGTGAGGTGTTTGATTTCAGCGAGCATGTTTGCTTTGTTACCTGAAGAGGTTAATATATGCTTTACCTTTATTTTACCTCTGATCTGGTATCGCTGACCAAACGTCATCAAAATTTCAAAATTTTGTTACCTTCAATGAATACCAAGGGATTGGCATGTACTGTAAAACAAAGTGGTATGAAAGTGTATCAGCTCAGGGGTTCAATTTCACCTACAACGGTAATGTGTTTGAGAACAGCAAGCACGTTTTTTTTCTGTTGCCTAAAGAGATAAATCTGTACTTTACCTTCAATTGGCATTGGATCTGATATCATTTTTAAAAACGAAGTTACATTTCGAAAAATCAAAACATCTTGAAAGAATCCTTGTAAAAACTATCAAAGATACAGAAGACGTACTTAATAATTGACAAATGCAGAGATCATACTTCATTGAAGACCGTTGATATCATTTATCATCTCCTCATATACCCTCGATACATAACTGATAAGAATATACTATAATACATTCCATAGTATTACTTAGGGGGAATTTTAATTCTAGCGGCATTTGGAAGATAAGAAATGTGGGACTGTATGAGATATAAATCATTCAAAGAAGGGCTTTATTTACATGATATATGAGCTAATGCAACATAGGACTTTGATATCATACCATTTTTTTCTAGTTTTCCTAGTTTTTCTTGAATTGTGGGTAAATTTTCTCATTTCAAGAATTTCAATAATGAATATGGAAAAATATATTACAATTTTTCAATTCCCTTTCTTGAATAATCTTACTTTAAAGATTATGTCGTAGGAAGAAATTAGGTAATAAATCATTCTTAACTCGTGAACGAAATCTCTTAAACACGAAAATTTTATTAATTTTAACAAAATTTTTCCTTGATAAGAAGGGAAATGAGATGGTAATAAATTTGACAGTGTAAGATTAGACTTTCATACCCTCAACAACTTGTTTTGTCTGGGTCTGTGTGTTCGCACGTGCAGCTCATGATCTTTTAAATGTATTTATCTGAACTTTAGCAAAAACAGCAATCGCGATCAGCTCTGCTAGATGTGGAGGCTCCCTGACGGCTCCCCCTAAAGGTTATGTGAAATCACCGAACTACCCCATGGCCTACGGAAACAATGAGAATTGTGAGTGGACGATCACCGTGCCAGAAGGAAATACCGTTAGTCTCACGGTTGACCGCTTCAATGTCGAGGACGGTGCTGACTTTCTGAACATCTACGATGGTGACAGTGACAGTAGAATATTGTTGCGGAGGTAACTGTGACTGGATATTCAAGCAATTTTTTAGTAGTCTAGTAAAATTAGATCAGTCTAAATGACACAGAAGGATTTATTATACGACTTACTTGTATTAGAGATCCAAGCATCGGTATTTTCTGGGTAACATGATGATTTTTTTTATCTCCAGCTATACAGGTGAAGAATCAGCCGACACCATCACCAGTATTTCAAACTATATGTATGTAAGGTTTATATCTGACGACGTTACAACGGGTCAGGGGTTCCTGTTCTCCTACACAGGTAAGGTACCTGGAATGCAGCGAGTATGTTCGCCTTCTTGCTAATGATTGGGTTATTGGAATGTATTTCATGGCATGGCTTCTCTTGTGCTGAAACGGCACAGAATAATAGACTAAATGGTTTAACAACGTACAACATTGCAGAATTGCTTGTAAAAGGTTCATTTTGAAACGGAGACCCCAAACCCCACTCCACTTCAGGATAGATCTTGATAATATTTTGATACAAATCAAGTAGAACATTAACGAAATTTTAAGTTAGATTGTGGTCAACGTTTTTGATAGTGTAATATTAGCATTTTATAATTTGAACAAGCTGTTTTCGTCTGGGTCTGTGAATTTGCACGTACAACTCAAGATCGTTTTGATGTGCTTTTCTGAACTTTAGCAAACACAGCAACACCGATCAGTACTGCTAGATGTGGCGGATCCCTGACGGCTCCCCCGAAAGGTTATGTGACATCACCGAACTATCCAATGAACTACAGAGACAATGAGAGTTGTGAGTGGACAATCACCGTACCAGAGGGAAGCACCGTTCGTCTCACGTTTCAAAACTTCCAACTCGAGAATGCCGACTCTTTGACCATCTACGACAAAGACGGTGATAGTGCTACACAATTGCAAAGGTGATAGCCTAAACGACCAAGTCATTTTCTGACGGATCAGAGCAGTTTGGACGATACAGAGAGTGGTAAATGATGTGAATTGAAGGTTTCAGAACTCTTTAATGCGTCAATATTTACTTATGATAAACACTGTCAAAAAGATGTATTTTCATCTCCAGCTATACAGGTGTGGAATCAGTCTACCCAATCACCAGTACATCTAACGAGATGCTTGTAAGGTTTACATCTGGTCCATCTTACACGGCTCAGGGGTTCATATACTCCTACACTGGTAAGATTTTTGATGACAGAGATCATATTTGCTTTGCTATCTAAAGAGGTCAATATGTACTTTAACGGCATTTGTCCCAGGATCTGGTATTGTTGACGAAACGCCATTACAATTGCAATTCGAAAATAAAGCTACATGTTGAGGGTTGGACATGCGATGTGCAGCAAAGTGGTAAGAGTAAAATTGTGCGATTTTTCATTTTAACCCTCAAACCACCGTATGGGGTCAAAACTGACCCCAGGCGTATATCAACAAGTGCCATTTTGACATTTCGAGTCGAAAACAAAATTCCTTCTACGAGTTTGTTTGTATGTATGTCTTATAACTTCTCACAAGTTTTTACCGCGATTGGCTCATTGTTGATTAAGTGATCATAGAAAGTTTACGCATGGTCCAGTGGGGTCAAAACTGACCCCAGCAAAATTGGCACTCATATTCCCTATTATTTTATACTTGTCATCTAGTAACATGTATGATAAGGGTTGTTATGATCATAGTTACAAAATATAATTTTGTAGAAACGTGAAAAAAACAATTTTTTTTTAAATGAACGTAAAGATAAATGACGTTGCGACGTATTATGACGTCATTTATGTGATTTTATTGAGGAAAACCAACAAATTGGATATTTCCATATAATTCAAAGGTACACGATAAAACCTAAATATAAATTATGTATAATAAATCATAATATATGCAAATACGTTATTTATAGATGGCAACAGGAAGGACGTCCAAATGACGTCATAAAAATTATATTCACATTAAGTTACACTAGCGAAATCCTACATCTTGGTTCCGCCATCTTGAATTATTTTCAATGCATTTTTTCATCATATAACCTAATAACACATAAAAATGGACCAAAACGTTTTTATTAAGATTGTTTCTGTTTGAATAAACATGGTTATGATGAAATTTTAGGTTGAAATAGCCGGTTATAGTTAATCTAATCATATCGTCCGCCATCTTAGATTTTGACCGATGACGTAATCAAATATGCATAAATTTTGAGTATTAAATCATAAAAGTGATAGTGAATTACATTGGTTGGTATTGATGTTAGAAAATAAATGCAGTTTAAAACGACAGCCCTAGAATTACATTTTAACATCCAAAATTAGCGACTTTTTCCAAATATGGCTCTAAGAAACCGATTGCCATAGCAACATGAAAACATTGATTAGATATTTCATTAAATTGAAATTGTTTCCAACGAAATTTTAGCAAAGGTGACCAAGTTTGGTTGTTCTAGCTTAAGCCAATCAGATGCTTTATGACATCAAGTGTTGGTGCAGGCCTCAAAAGAGCCCGCTTGTCTGAATAGCGTTAGTTGCAAAAGACGATGTTCCCTATTTTTGCATACATTATGATAATGAGCAGAAATTATTCACACCTAATCACGTCAAACTGTCCCTTACAGATTACTTAAACTATACATATATACAAACCATAAAAATAGTCACCAATGAAGCTATATTTGTAGAAAACATTGTGGAGTCAGTTTTGACCCCATACGGTAAGATTAGTCGTAAAAAAGCTACGGTGGTTTGAGGGTTAAAGTGTCTTATGGCAATCTGTTCCCAAAAGCTAAACTTTACAGAAGACGTATAGTTGGACAAAATCCAGATAACAGGCTACACTGAAGACCGTTGATGGCATTCATTACTCCTTCAAACACAGCAACACCGACCAGTGCTACTGGATGTGGAGGTAACTGGACGGCTCCCCCTGTAGGCATTGTGACATCACCGAACTATCCCAATGACTACGGCAACGAGGAGAATTGTGACTGGACCATCACCGTACCTGAAGGAAATATAGTTCGTCTGACATTTGACAGCTTCGTCACTGAGGTAGATTTTGACTTTCTGTTCGTCTACGATGGGGACAGCGACACCGCAGCTCCGTTACAACGGTAACAACTAGATCAGCTGAACAATTCCTTATAGAGTGAATCAGTTGTTATGATACAAACAGAGTAAATTGTGAAGGCGAATCATTATATGACTTCTAGCTGTCGACTTCAAAGCTTGCAATTTTATGGGTATCGATATGAGCCAAGATAGAATATTGATAGTTTGACCTTCCTTTTCTTCCCATTGATTCTAGATTGACAGGTGACATGTCAGCCGTACATGTTCCTACTATCACCAGCACATCTACCCAGATGTTCGTGAGGTTTACATCTGACGAAAGTGTCACGGCTCAAGGGTTCCAGTTCTCCTACATGGGTGAGGTGTTTGATTTCAGCGAGCATGTTTGCTTTGTTACCTGAAGAGGTTAATATTTGCTTTACCTGTATTTTACCTTTGATCTGGTATCGTTGACCAAACGACATCAAAATTTCAAACTTTTGTTACCTTCAATACATACTAAGGGATTGGCATGTACTGTAAAACAAAGTGGTATGAATGAAACTCACATGACTTTTAATCACACTAAAACATCTTGTGGCAATCCTGTAAAACAATTAAAGATACAGAAGACGTAATGGGGATGGGACAAATCAAGTTGCCAGGAGCAGATTCATGCGTGCCATGTCAAAATTTTTATCGGAAAATGTATTTCTTCCATGAGTTTGTCCATTTACAGAAAGTCATTACCATTGCTATCATAGCAACAAGTCATTGTTACGTAGACATGTAAGATACTGACTTTAAAAAAAGGTAGTATCTTAGTGTAGAATGGCGTTTTTACCCAGACTGCATCAATCATGATGATGAGCACAAATTCTAACCTCAGAATGTTCCTGATGGATGGATAAAACAGTAAATCAACAGCAGTCACTAAAAAGCCGAAAGAAAGCGACATTTGTGAAGAAGCTTAGCAATGGTACATGTCAAACTTGTCAAAATAGCTATAATATATTATCGAGAAAGCATATGCTTGCATTATATTTACTCGATATGATCACAAAAAGGTCCACCAGAAATTTCCATAAAATTGATCGTTCGGATGAGAGGATGAACGTTGATGTCATTTGTCATCTCCTTATACAAAGCACATGTAGAGGTCTCCCAAAGGATCCCCCTGTAAGATCAAACTTTGAACAACTTGTTTTCGTCTGGGTCTGTGCGTTCTCACGTACAGCGCAAAATCTTTCCGATGTATTTGTCTGAACTTTATAATACACAGAATCAGCCAGGTGTGGAGGATCCCTGACGGCTCCCCCGGAAGGTTATGTGACATCACCGAACTATCCAATGGACTACGGACACAATGAGACTTGTGAGTGGACTATCACCGTACCAGAAGGATATACCGTTCGTCTCACGTTTCATAGCTTCCGACTCGAGAATGCTGACTCTTTGACCATCTACGACAAAGACGGTGACAGTGCTACACAATTTCAGAGGTGATGGCCTAAACGACTAAGAAATGTTTCGACAGATCAGAGCAGTTTTGATGATAGCGTTAGGGTTAGGGTTAATGAGTGGTTAATGATGTGAATTGATGGTTTCAGAATTTAATGCATCAATATTTTCTTGGTATTATAAACAGGTCCAAGAAAGATTCATTTTCGTCTTCAGCTTTACAGGTGAATCGCCAGTCTATGCGATTACCAGTGCATCTAACGAGATGCTTGTAAGGTTTACATCTGACCATTCTGGCACGGCTCAGGGGTTCAAATTCTCCTACACAGGTAAGATGTTTAATGACAGCGATCATCTTTGTTTTGTTATCTAAAGAGGTCAATATATACTTAACGGCATTTGTCGTTGGATCTGGTATCGTTTACCAAACGCCATTACAATTCGAAAATCAAGGTACATATTGAGGGTCGTACATGCAATGTGAAGCAAAGCGGTCAGAGTAAAACTCACACGATATTTGTATATCAAAACGTCTTATGGTAATCCTTTTAAAAACGATAAGATATATAGAAGACGTAAAGTTGAACAAAATCCAGATAACAGGCTATATTGAAAACTTTGATGTCATTTATCATCTCATACACATCAACATATTGAGGTCTCCTGACGGATCTCCTTGTAAGATGAGACTTTTCCACTTTGAACAACTTGTTTTTGTGTCTGGGTCTGCATGTTCGCAAGACATTTTTGATGTATTTGTTTGAATTTTAGCATACACAGGACCACGGCCCAGTATATGTGGACGATCCCTAACGGCTCCCCCTAGAGGTTATGTGACATCACCGAACTACCCAAATAAGTACGGAAACAATGAGAATTGTGGTTGGACGATCACCGTGCCAGAAGGAAGCACCGTTAGTCTCACGGTTGAAAGCCTCAACATCGAGAACTGTTGTGACTTTCTGGACATCTACGATGGTGACAGTAGCAGTAGAATATGCTTGCGGAGGTAACTGTGACTGGACATTCGAACAATTTTCTACTAGATTAGATCAGTCTAAATGATCAATAGTGATTCATTATGCGACTATCAGATTTCAAAGCTTCGATATTATCTGGGCAACATGACGATTTATTTTGATCTCTAGATATACAGGTGAAGTGTCAACCGATTCCATCACCAGTATTTCAAACTATATGTTTGTAAGATTTACTTCTGACGGGAGTGTAACGGCTCGGGGGTTCCTGTTTTCCTACACAGGTAAGGTGTTTTGAATGCAGCCAATATGTTTGCTTTGTTGCAGATGGTTGGTTCATTAGAATTCATTTGATGGCATGGCTTCCCTTGTACTGAAACGGCAAGAAATAATGGATTAAATGGTTTAACAACATACAGCATTGCATAATTGCTTGTAAAAAGTTCATATCGAAACGGAGACGCACAACATCACTCCTCTTCAGCATAGATTTTGACAATATTGTGATACAAATCAAGTGAAATATTAACGAAATTTTAATTAGATCATGGTAAACTGCATCATATAGAAAGAATATCTAAGTACGACGTATAGATTTGTATTTCTACATTTATACAGAAGCGAGATGTTGGCTCTACTCGGTTTGCCTAGCAAAACACTTTGATCTGCTATGTATTCAAAACGTTTATCGTCGTCTTTACTTTCATGTATATGTTTCTTATATGTTAATGATACCATAGACCACCTGTACCTAGCCCTTCGAGTCATAAATGTACAAAAAAGGTATTTTATTATTGCGTATTGCATTTTATTATGTTTTGAAAAGCTCTTCTCTAATGTAACCAAAGGGTTCAAGGTGCATGAGAAATGATAAGTGTCACTCATTACCTTCTTGCACGTAGTAACACTGGCTTCTGGATGTGGAGGTACCCTGACAGCCCTCCCTGAAGGTATTGTGACATCACCGAACTATCCCGAAGACTATGGCACAAATGAGACTTGTGAGTGGATAGTCAAGGTACCAGAAGGAAATTCCATTCGTCTCACGTTTGGCAGCTTCAACCTCCAGGCGGGTTATGACTTTTTGACCATCTATAATGGAGGCACTGATGGTGCTAGACTATTACAGAGGTGATGACCTGAAAGACCAAACAATTTTTCTAAAGAGTAGGGCAGTATGAACAATGCAGAGAGTGATTAATGATTTTAATTGAAGACTTCAGAAGTATTATATCTACAACATTTTCTGTAAAACAAAAAATAGAGCCAGAAATTTTTCGTTTTATTCGCAGCTTAACAGGTGAAGTGTCAGTCGACCCTATCAACAGTGCATCTAACAAAATGTTCCTGAGGTTTTCATCCGATGAAAGTGTCACGGC
Source organism: Branchiostoma lanceolatum (assembly GCA_035149815.1). Lineage (NCBI taxonomy): Eukaryota > Metazoa > Chordata > Leptocardii > Amphioxiformes > Branchiostomatidae > Branchiostoma > Branchiostoma lanceolatum. The sequence continues at coordinate 13,102,979 of CM068880.1, forward strand.
TCAGGGGTTCCAGTTCAACTACAGAGGTAAGACGTTTGATTACAACGTGCATCTTTGCTTTCTTGCGTATAGACCCGTACTTTACCTTCAATAGGCCTTGGATCTGGTATCGTTGTCGAAACGATATTACAGTTCGGAAATCAAAACCATCTCGTAATAATCCTTTTAAAAACGATAAAAGATACAGAAGACGTATTTGGACAAACGCAGAGATCATAGTACATTAAAGACCGTTTATAGCATTTATCCCCTCGTCATGTACCTGATAACTAAAGACGTTTATAGCATTTATCTCCTCGTCATGTACCTGATAACTAAAGAATATTATATAATTCCGTAGTATTAGTTACTGGGAATTTAATTATTCCCTTATTTCGAAGATGAGAAAACGTCATTTACATGATTTACGATGGAATGCAACAGAAGACTTTGCCACCCTACCATTTTTTTCAAGTTTTCCTTGTTTTATGACTCTTTGACGATTTTTCATATTCTAAGGATTGCAAGAATGAATATGAAAAAAACTAAGATGAAATACTCATGACATAGAACACTTTCACGAGTGAATATAATATCTTAAAAGAAGATTCATACCATGAAGAATTTCTAGAAATTCAAGTCTAGATTTGTTCTTTTCTTGTCTAGCAATAACATTTTTCTTGTCATAAGAAAAAAAATAGAATTTATCAATTCCCTTTATTGAGTACTCTATCTTCAAGAAAAATATTGCAAGGAAAAATAAAGTAAGAAATAAATTCTTAACTCGTGCACAAAATGTCATAAACCCCAAAAAATTACTTAATATTTGAAGAAAGTTTTTAGAGCATATGAGGAAAGTTTTTTTTTAATTCTTTTTTTGATAGTGTGATATTAGACTTTCATACTTTGAACTCTTTGTCTTTGTCTAGGTCTGCGTGTTCCCACGTATAGCTCAATATCGTTTTATCTATTTGTCTAAACTTTAAATACACAGCAACACCGATCAGTAATGCTAGATGTGGAGGACTGCTGATGGCTCCCCCTAAAGGTTTTTCGATGTCACCGAACTATCCCAATTACTACGGCAACGACTTGAATTGTGAATGGACGATTACCGTGCCAGAAGGAAATACCGTTCGTCTCACGTTTCACAGCTTCCAACTCGAGAATGCCGACTCTTTGACCATCTACGACAAAGACGGTGACAGTGCTACACAACTGCAGAGGTGATGGCCTAGACAACCAAGTCATTTTATGACGGATCCGAACAGTTTGGACGATACAGAGAGTGGTTAATGATGTGAATTGATGGTTTAAGAAATAAATGCATCGATATTTTCTTGGTAATATAAACAGAACTGAGAAAGATTTATTTTCATCTCCAGCTTTACAGGTGAAGCGTCAGTCTACGCAATCACCAGCGTATCTAATGAGATGCTTTTAAGGTTTACATCTGGCCATTCTTACACGGCTCAGGGGTTCATATTCTCCTACACCGGTGAGATTTTTAATGACAGCGATCGTATTTTCTTTGTTATGTAAAGAGGTTAATATGTACTTTAACGGCATTTGTCGTTGGATCTGGTATCATTGACCAAACTCCATTACAGTTCGAAAATCAAGCAACCACCAATACATGTTGAGGGTTGGACATGCAAAGTGCAGCAAGGTGGTAAGAGTGAAACTCGCGCGATTTTTCATATCAAAGCGTCTTATGGCAATCAATTTAAAAACGCTAAAATATACAGCAGACGTATAGTTGAACAAAATCCAGATAACAGGCTACATTGAAGACCGTTGATGTCATTTATCACTCCTTCAAACACAGCAACACCGACCAGTGATATTGGATGTGGAGGTAACTTGACGGCTCCCCCTGTAGGCGATGTGACATCACCGAACTATCCCAATGACTACGGCAACGAGGAGAATTGTGACTGGACCATCACCGTACCTGATGAAAATATAGTTCGTCTGACATTTGACAGCTTCGTCACTGAGGTAGATTTTGACTTTCTGTTCGTCTACGATGGGGACAGCGACACCGCAGCTCCGTTACAACGGTAACAACAGGATCAGCTGAACAATTCCTAATAGAATAAATCAGTTGTTATGATACAAATAGAGTAAATTGTGAAAGCAAATGATTGTATAACTTCCAGCTGTCGAATTCAAAGCTGTCAATTTTCTGGGTATCATTATGAGGCTAAGAAGAATATTGAGATGTCTGACCTGCCTTTTCCTCCCATTGATTCTAGATTGACAGGCGGCATGTCAGCCGTATATGTTCCTACTATCACCAGCACATCTACCCAGATGTTCGTGAGATTTACATCTGACGAAAGTGTCACAGCTCAAGGGTTCCAGTTCTCCTACATAGGTGAGGTGGTTAATTTCAGCGAGCATGTTTGCTTTGTTATCTAAAGAGGTCAATATATCCTTTACCTGCATTTGACCTTTGATCTGGTGTCGTTGACCAAACGCCATTACAGTTCAAAAATCAAGTTACCACCAATACATGTTGAGGGTTGGACATGCAATGTGCAGCAAAGTCGTAAGAGTGAAACTCACACGATTTTTCATATCAAAGCGTCTTATAGCAACATTTCAAAAACGCTAGAATATACAGCAGTCGTATAGTTGGACAAAATCCAGATAACAGGCTACATTGAAGACTGTTGATATCATTCATTACTCCTTCAAACACAGCAACACCGACCAGTGGTACTGGATGCGGAGGTAGCGTGACGGCTCCCCCTGTAGGCATTGTGACATCACCGAACTATCCCAATGACTACGCCAACGAGGAGAATTGTGACTGGACCATCACCGTACCTGAAGGAAATATCGTTCGTCTGACATTTGACAGCTTCGTCACTGAGGCTGAATTTGACTTTCTTTTCGTCTATGATGGGAGCAGCGACACCACAGTTCAGTTACAACGGTAACAACTGGATCAGCTGAACAATTCCTTATAGAGTGAATCAGTTGTTATGATACAAACAGAGTAAATTGTGAAGGCGAATCATTATATGACTTCTAGCTGTCGACTTCAAAGCTTGCAATTTTCTGGGTATCATTATGAGCCAAGGAAAAATATTGATAGTCTGACCTTCCTTTTCCTCCCATTGATTCTAGATTGACAGGTAACATGTCAGCCGTATATGTTCCTACTATCACCAGCACATCTACCCAGATGTTCGTGAGGTTTACATCTGACGAAAGTGTCACGGCTCAAGGGTTCCAGTTCTCCTACATAGGTGAGGTGTTTGATTTCAGCGAGCATGTTTGCTTTGTTACCTGAAGAGGTCAATATATGCTTTACCTTCATTTGACCTTTGAACTGGTTTCGTTGACCAATCGCCATTACAGTTCGAAAATCAAGCTACCACCAAAACATGTTGAGAGTTGGACATTCAATGTGCAGCGAAGTGGTAAGAGTGAAACTCACACGATTTTTCATATCAAAGAGTCTTATGGCAATCATTTCTAAAAAACGCTAAAATATACAGCAGACGCATAGTTGGACAAAATCCAGATAACAGTTGAAGACCGTTGATGGCATTTATCACTCCTTCAAACACAGCAACACCGACCAGTGGTACTGGATGTGGAGGTAACTTGACGGCTCCACCTGTAGGCATTGTGACATCACCGAACTATCCCAATGACTACGGCAACAAGGAGAATTGTAACTGGACGATCACCGTACCTGAAGGAAATATAGTTCGTCTGACATTTGACAGCTTCTTCACTGAGAGAAATTATGACATTTTGTTCTTCTACGATGGGGACAGCGACAACGCAGCTCAATTACAACGGTAACAACAGGATCAGCTGAACAATTCCTAATATAATATATAGATTAATTGTTATGATTCAAATAGAGTAAATTGTGAGAGCAAATCCTTATATATCTTTCAGCTGTAGAATCTAAAGCTTGCAATTTTCTGAGTGTCATTATGAACCAAGGAAAAATATTGGTAGTCTGAACTTCATTTTTCTGCCATTTACTCTAGATTGACAGGTGACATGTCAGCCGTATATGTTCCTACTATCATCAGCACATCTACCCAGATGTTCGTGAGGTTTACATCTGACAAAAGTGTCACGGCTCGAGGATTCCAGTTCTCCTACATAGGTGAGGTGTTTGATTTCAGCGAGCATGTTTGCTCTGTTATCTGAAGATGTCAATAAATGCTTTACCAGAATTTGACCTTTGATATGGTTTCGTTGACAAAACGACATGAAAATTCAAAAATTGTGTTACCTTCAATAAATAGTAAGGGTTTTGCATGCACTGTAAAACAGGTTAGGTCAGAATGAAACTCATATGACTTGTCATCACACTAAAATATGTTGTGGCAATCCTTGTAGAAATGACAAAAAGATACAAAAGACGTAGTTGGACAAATGCGTGCATATCTATCACATTTTCATCTGAAAACTATCCCTCCCTTGAGGTTGTTTGTCCAGTAACAGAAAGCAACCATATCAGAATATTTCTGCTTGATTGATAAAACAATAAATCAACAGCAATCACTATAAAGCCAACAGAAAATGACCTTTGTAATGAAACCTAACAATGGTACATGTGTGTGTGTGTGTCTAGGTGGCAGACTGCGTCACATAATTTAATGAGACACCCTTTTCGCATATACTCTGAATTTCCGTATTCAAGAAAGTATTATTTTATAATCGATTCTATTGTTCTGTTAAAAAATAAGACGCAGAAAGTGTTGAAATAATGGGAGTGTCCTTTTTTACAGCAAAATGTGGGTTCTCTTTTTTGCATTATTATGATAATAAGAATTAATTATTGTCAAAATACCTAAAATGGATTATCAAAACAGTTTATGCTTGTATGTCACTCCTCTTCAGCATAGATTTGACAATATTTTGATACAAATCAAGATTAACGAAATTTTAAGTTAGATTGTGGCAAGCTGTTTCATCTGGAAAGAAACGTACTTTTGAAATGTAAGAAAATTTTTCATGCTTCGAACATCTAATGGCGTCGAATAATTTGCATGTTTGAAGTTATTTTGTGATGCTTTGTAGAAGAAACATTATCTGTTGGCATATCTACACGGAAGCGAGAAGTGGGCTGTATACTTGGTTTGCTTAGTACAACACTTCTCTCTGCAATGTATTTAATTCTTGTGTCATCGTCTGTGGTTCTGGTATATGTATATATATATATGTATATATATATATATATATATATATACTTACATGCGTTTTTTGTCATATCTTAGTCATACATCAGACAACTTGTACTTAGCCCTTCGAGTCTAGTGATGAGTGTACAATACAAATTTTGTTATTTTATTATTTAATTAATCTATGATATTTTGAACAGCTCTTCTCTGATGTAACCCAAGGTTTCAAGGGACATAAAAATAACAAGTGTTACTCATTACTTTCTTACACTTACGTCTTAGCTACGCTGACTCCCATCGCTTTGTGTGGCGGTAACCTGATGGCTTTCCCAGGAGGTAATGTGACTATTGTAGTACGGTAGGATATATATATCATTTTGGAGACCAGGCAAATTTACTGGTCTCTATAGGTGCTACAAATAATGTTCAATTGGCTATTGAAATGCTATGCTATTTTCGATACACATATAACTAATATGTTGAAAAGAAACTGTGATATAGCGAAACATACAACGTAATCTTATTACAGGCTGTACAAACGATCACAGAACAAGCAGAAAATGCGACCTAGCCCGAATAGCAAAAAAAAAAAACTGCCGCAAGAAAAACATACGACAGCATCTTCATAAAAAATTTTCTTTGTTACATATATATATATATATACATATATATCTCTGTCTCTCTCTCTATGTATATATGACCAAGGGGCATTTCGCTATCAACGTGGATGGATACCCCTAAATACGGTTCGAACCGAAACGTAGTTTTCACCAATTCATACGCTTTCCAGCCATGCTATTATTTGATATCATTTCGAAGCACATTATGAGAAATGTGAACTCAATCCTAGCCCCTCTAAACACTTTCGTCACTTTTTTGTCGCGCACTACCCCGGTCTCGGAAGAACCGGGGTGTGCACCGTAAACAGTAGATCCTTAAGGGCCCCTCTCACTGAGATGCATCTAGTTGGCGACTTGATGCAAATGACAGTCACCAATAAGTTGCGCACAGTTGCTAAGCACTCACACTGACGCGCGACGCGTTTGCAAATGGAGCCCTGCTGAACAGGGTATCGGAAACCGCAATGTAAAAAGACTAAAACGCATAAAAAGATAATCAGTGATTAAAGGATGTTCACCAATGAAACATGGTGTTACATGATTAACATATAATGAGATCTAAGCATTATGAGATCTAAGCATAACGTTAGACTACTTTTACAATGACAGAAATTACCAAAACGAACTGATACGAACAATATACCAGATGTCCCTTTATTATGTGTTTTGTATCATGTATGTGTAATGATATATGTTTATAGATTTATTAGAGCAACCAAACCTTGAAGCTGAGTTATTAATTTCTACAAAATAAATGACACCTTTTGGGCGACTGATGGGGACCTATTGGTAACTAATAGTTCTAAATAGAGTGACAATATTGGCAACTAGTGGAGGGGGGTGTGGGTGTAGAATGATCCCCCCGTCCAGGAAGTCTAAAAAAATCTCGGTCAATATAGGGTTAAGATGATCGCGTGTCCTGTCGGCACCACGGCAACGCACCTGCGCGAAAACAACGTAGTCAGACGTTAGTGGTGTTAACATGATATTATCTTGTCGGTGGTCTACTAAACAAATAACTAATGCCCATTTTGTACTGTTTTATAAAGCTTTCTTTCTCATTTGCATGGGGTTTGTGTGATCGATTGGTACATGTCGTATATTTTGTGACAGGAGATGTTGCTACGCAATATTATGGTTCATTTTCTTATCGGTCCTACAACCGGTCCACTATTTTTCCCGGGCCTTTTTTTTTGGACCGGTCCACCCTTTAATACTGACGGCTCCTCCTGTAGTTAATGTGACATCACCCAACTATCCGGAGCACTACGACAATGATCAGACCTGTGAGTTGACGATCACCGTACCAGAGGGAAAGTACGTTCACCTAACGTTTAACAGCTTTAACCTTGAAGACGGTTATGACTTTATGAATATCTACGATGGAGGCAGTGACAGCGCGACACAATCGCACAGGTATGGCAATACAATTCTTAACCTCACGAATAAAGTAAAAAAAGTGGAATAAGCTTCCCTCACGGCAGCTTGCCCGTTTTTGATTGGGGCTAAACAAAATCAAAAAGGAAGACTAGACAAGAGAAACAACTAATTGACCTATTAATGGTAACTTTTCAACGTTACCAAGATTCAGGCCGAGGCAGGAACAAAGGAAAATGTTGTGTCAATTCTTACGGAAGACCCTCAAATACCTTCGGCCTTGCTATATTGCATTATCGCATATGTTCACCTTTATTACGTTACACCAAAAGACATAATGCTTAGGACATATTGTAACTATTCAGAGCGTAGGCCTGAATTAAGTACAGCGTCTTTTCTGAAGATGTGCCATGAGAGTGTTCGGTTGACTTGAGGTTGTCCACTGCATTTATCTAGTTAACATTTAGGTAAAAAAATGTACTAGAGAAGAAAATCTTAACCATAAATCAATGACAACAAACTTTGAAGCCAGTCATGTACGTTTTTTTATTCTTTTAGTTACTGCCTCCAATGCTATTTTGCATAAAATAATATCTCATTCAACGCCTAATAGAGGTATCAAATATGCAATTCGTATTTTATATAGACTATTAGTTTATAACGCTTTTTTAGGGATCTGTTATCTTTATGTACGAAATTATTCTTCTATTTTTGGTGACAGTTTAAATGCACCCTGCAACAAACCAGCGCCTACCACTAACCATTAACCAGCTTTATATCATTTAATTCATTAACTTGTCATGAAACTGATATACTTTTCCATCAACGACTCATTCTGTCCCTTTAACTTGTTAAAAGAACTACACAAGTTAAAACAATACAAATAAGCTGAATTTGAAACCAACTTAATTCCATATCAAGCTTCACAAAACTGAATAAAACTTCAAATAACACGTCACTTGAACATAAGTGAATACTATAGTGCCAAAATACATAGTTGCACACAGTCATAGTTTACCAGTGTAGCTAATCAGCGGCTCTGGTGCATGTACATCCATTCGGCAAACTATATTTCATTATTACAATTATGATGCGCAGAGAGTGATCCCTGATATTAATTGTTCAATACTTCCTTGGTCATATACACAGAGCCAAGAACGATTTATCTATTTCATAAATTTCAGATTAACAGCTGAACTGTCAGTCTACTCCATCATCGGTACGTCTCACGAGATGTTTTTGAGGTTTACATCTGACGGGTGGGGAACGCGTCAGGGGTTCCAGTTCACAGGTAAGGTGTTTAATTACAGGGAGCAAGTTTGCTTTGTTGCTGATAATTAGAGTTCATGTTATGAAATGGCTTCATTTGGGCTAGAAGTATACACACTAATGTATTTATGAATAAAGAGTGTTAAGTTAAAGTCACTCTATCAACCATGTTATTAATAAAGGTCTTCATAGTAATAGTTAATAGATAAATTCCATATAGAAGCGGAAAGTCACCACCTGCAGCTTAGATGCTGTTTATATTGTGAGTCAGATCAAATAAAAGATTAACAGCATTGGATCTAAGATTGTTGTAAGTTGTATCAGTATTAGCAAGGAATACTTTAGCTGTATAGAAGATGCTCCATGCTTCGAATATCTAGATGCAACGGATAGATTTGTACTTTCGATAGGCTCAGACAATATGGCGTCGCGTTTGTGAAATGATTAGGTATTTGACCGACAACCCAGGGATCCTTGAATCAAATCATGACATGCCCCGGTGACACTGTATCCTCGGAAAGGGCACTTAACCTAATTTTCTCACTTCATTCAGAAAGAAAATGATTACCTAGCTTCGGTTAGAGACGTCTCTCTGATATGACGTTAAATGGAGGTCCCGTGTTTGAGGAGAGCCACACCTCGAGCACGTAAAAGAATCCACCAAACGTACCTAAAAGAGTAAGGCTTCTTCTCGGCGTGAGTGGATCAAATATAACTGTCTAGTTATATTTGATGAATATAACCTGAACTGTTTAGTTCAAAAATGATGTGCGTTCCTCTTTACTTTCTTATGGTTAGTGGCAGAGGCCTATTCTCCTAGATGTGGAGGTAACCTGGCGGTTCCCCCTGAAGGTACAGTGAGCTATCCTGGGCACTACAGCAGCTATGCCACCTGTGAGTGGACGATCACCGCACCAGACGGAAGTTACGTTCGTCTCACGTTTGCCAGCTTCCACGTCAAGGACACTGATGATTCGCTGACCATCTACGATGGAAACAGTGGCAGAGCGACACAATTGAAGAGGTTTTTAATCCCACGACTATAGTCGTCCGACATTTATAAATTATAGTGGAATCAGCTTTCCGCACGGCTGCATGCCTCCCTGCTTGTCATCGAATTGTCCATTCCTACCCTCGTACAGACCAGGTGATAGCGACCGCAACTAGACACTTACACAATAGTCACATGCTTCTGTGGAACCAGCTAGACAATATTGCAAAAGTTTTCTTGTTTCAAAATGTCAGTGTGCGTGTGTGTGTGTGTGTGTGTGTGTGTGTGTGTGTGTGTGTGTGTGTGTGTGTCTGAGTGTGTGTGTGTGTGTGTGTGTGTGTGTGTGTGTGTGTGTATATGTGTGTGTGTGAGTGTGTGTGTGTGTGTGTGTGTGTGTGTGTGTGTGTGTGTGTGTGTGTGTGTGTGTTTGTTTCTGGATTTTTATCGTCATAACTCAAGGTTGGACTTCTGGTTGGATTACAATGATATTTGGTATGTGGGTAGGTGTAGGGAAGACATTTAAGGTCAAGGTCAATTTCGGGCTCCCTGGTATGTAACCTTAGTACTGCAGTAGAACTTCTTTTTATTTGTATATTTTGACCAGGACGTGCTGTGGTCTATATTGTTTTGATGGCAGATAGATTGCAATGAAAGAAAGAAGTGGTGATGGTTTTGGCCTCCTACCATCTTGCTCTAGAACTGCCGGGGCGTTTTGTCAAAATCTTCCAAAAAGAATTACTGAAAAAGGAACAACGAATTTCCATGATATTAAGTATGCAGGTAGCTAAGGCAGAGATGTACATAATGAAGTGCAAATAGGGACTTCATCTGCACAACTATTGAGGAAAATCTACATTTGCAATGTTCTCTATCATAGGACTCAAATACATGTACCGTATTTAGTTTATTGCAGATGGAAAATTAACAAAGACCTATTGTGCACATAAATTCCTAATGTGCATGATTAGTGCAAAACTGCCACCATTCTTCAAACTGGTAAAGGTTTATGCTTATTTGCTTATGTTTATCTATTTCACACTTAAAAGTTATAAATACATAACAGAGAAATACAAATGAGAATATAACAGGTCAGTGCAAGGGAGGCCGAAAGCGATTTTCTTAATATGTAAAAGCTTCCCTTAATCAAATCATAACAACTCAAATAAATAAATCAAATCAGAGAAAAAAGATTAGTGATACATAAATAAAGGAATGTACTGTGAATACAGTAAAATAAAGAAATCATAACTTGGTCGATCATACATCAGTTTTCATTAAATGTTTAGCTAAACGAGAAGTAGTAAGCAAATTAAAGAAAGGCAAATCGACTTAGGAAGATTCGCAACAGTATGACCTCTGTAAGTAACTTGAAGGTGTAAATGGCCAGGCATAGATTTTGCAATAGTCATTTGCACAATTTTCATTGACATGTAATATACTTTTTCATCAGCAACTCATTCTGTCCCTTTATTGTTAGAATAACTACAGTCAAACTAAAGTTAGAATGACACACATTAAAGCTTACTTTAGAACACACAAGCTTTAATCAAACTTCACAAAACTTGTTAAAAGTTCAGATAACACTGCCCGTGAACTTAAACGAATGCCATTTTGCCAATACGTCTTGTTGCACACAGCTATACTCTGCCAGTGAAGCTACTTATCACCCTTGGTGCACGGACACTTATTTGGCAAACTATATTTCGGCATTGCATTACTCAATGGCCGGGTGGCCAGCTTTCCCGTTTGTAGAGTAGCGCAGTTTGGATGATCCATAAAGTGACTGGTGATGTTAATGTTAAGATACTTTCTTGGCCGCATCAACAGGGCCCAGAACGATTTATCATGTTTTCCAGCTTAACAGGTGACATGTCAGTCTACCCCGTCACCAGTACATCTAACCAGATGTTCGTGAGGTTAAAAAAATCCAACTATACTGAGGATGATGACCGGCCGGAGTTCCAGTTCACAAGTAAGGTGTTTGATTACAGCGAGCTAGTTTCTCTGTTACTGATGAGAAGATTGCATGTTATGGCAAGGATTTTCTTGGACTGGAACTTTGCAAAATAATGGATTGACAACATGGAATATAGAGTGGCTGCAAATTAACATAGGGATAGTGGTCATAAATTACATATAACAGCGGAAAGTCACCGCCTAAACTCTGCGGCATAGATTTCGCTAATATCGTTAAAGAAATCAAGTAACAGATGAACGAAATGTTATATTCGATCATGAATAAACTGTATCATTGGGATTGAATTGTACCTTCTAACTGTATAAGTCGAAATGTTCAATGCTTCGAATGTATAAATGCAAGGAATACATTTGAACTTTTGATAAGCTTATCTAAGCCTCAATACGTTGATGACGGTTAGCCATCCGGGTAATAAGATACGTCCAAAATGATTACTCAAGCAGCTGAATTTTCTTCTTTAGATAGACGCTTCAGACAACATCCACTGTCTTTTGTTAGTGAACAAATGCCGTGGTAGTTGGGGAGCAGTCAAATCAGTTTTTAGGCCACGCCTGTCTTTCGCGCCAAACAAGTGTAGAACATGCCCAAACCATCTCCTAACCAGTAAATGACTAACTTCAGACTAAGCCACGCGAATGCTTTTTAACCTACTCCCAACTATCCCCACCTCTAGCCGCACACTGCCGAATCTCTCCTGACTAATTCCCAACCGATTGCTAGCCCTCTCACGAATTGAAATGGGCACATTCAGCGACTTTCAAAAGAGTGGTTATTTTCGTTTTTAATAAAAATAATCAGTTCTGCTATGTTTTCAACATTACCGAGAGATCAAATTCGGGTCATGGTTAGCTTAATTTCGGCTTTTAGTGATCTTGTTTGTTTGCTGTTTGTAGTGTGAAGGTCGGGGGTGATTCGCCCACGTTCTGGTTGTAGTCAGTTTTGTTGGGTATGAGTTAGCAGAGATTTGTCTACGGCCTTGGGGTGACTCATGGCTGGGTTGGAAACTAGTTGGGAGTAGATAAGCAGTGGTTCTTGCGTGGTTAAAGTTATAATTTCACTGTTAACTTACTCCCGAATACCATCCAAACACTAGACGACAGCGCAGAACATCAGTCGAGCACAAGCCAACCCATTCCAGATTTAGACCTCACGCCCAAACCACAACCTACCTAGCTCCCGAATCACTCCTAACCATGGTCGGAGTAAAGGTCGGCAGGCCATGTTCGGCTATCTGTAACCTGGGCTTTATTCCTCTATTGAACTATCCTATATTGTCTTCTCCTCATTAACATATCAATCCAGAGTATTGGTGTAAAACCTGGTTATCAAGTTCTTTCCTTCAGTCACTGACGAAGCACAACGGATTCTGTTTGAAACGTCTGACTGTTTCACGTTCATTTCTTATCCAGTTGCTTGAAAGACTTACCATTGTTGGTTTATATAAACAAACATTTGTGGCCACACATGTACACAAGCAAAGAAAATAGGAGATGCTGACTCCACTCGGTTAGCTTTGTAAAATGCTTTTGTCTTCTATGTATGTATATTTTCGTGTGACTAGACTGGCATGTTTGTTACATCTATAGTTTAGTCACACAAAAGATCACCTGTACCTAACCTGTCGAGACATTAATTGTTACTCATTTATTTCTTACACGTAGTGACAGAGATCAGTGCTCTTGGATGTGGAGGTACACTGACGGCTCCCCCTAAAGGTAATGTGACGTCACCGAACTATCCCAATAACTACGGCAACGACCAGACTTGTGAGTGGACGATCGCCGTACCAGAAGGAACTTACATTCATCTGACGTTCAGCAGCTTCAACCTCGATGAGGGTAATGACTTTTTGACCATCTACAAAAGAGACGGCGACAGTGCTTCACTAGTGCAGAGGTAATGACCTGAATGGCCAATCAATTTTCTTGTATAAAGAGCAGACAAGTGGATAATTCAGAAATGTGATAAATGATGAAAATTGATTACTCCATGATTCAAAGCTTCAATATTTTCTAAGTAATATAAACAGAGCCAAGAAGAATTTGTTTTCATCTCCAGCTTATCAGGTGGAGCGCCAGTCTACCCAATCCTCTGTAAATCTAACGAGACATTTGTAAGATTTACATCTGACCATAGTGGCACGGCTCAGGGGTTCCTGTTCTCCTACACAGGTAATTTGTTTGATTACAGCGAGCACATTTGCTTTCTTGCAAATAATTGGAGTGCATGTTGTGGCATGGTTTCTATTGGGCACCAATAGAAAGGCACAGAATAATGGATTACATTCGATTTACACCATACCTCCCAGAGTGTCTGTAAGACCCCCATTCCACTTGGACGGCGCTCTTACCGCGCTCTCACGGCGACCTAAAATGGTCCAGAGCGCCGTGAGAGCGCCGATCTCCTGGAAAACGTGCTCAAGTGGAATCTCTAAGGCGACCCTTGCGCGCTCTCATCGCGACCAAAATGTCAAATGTCAGCAACTTTTTAAAGATTTCACAGATCACTCAACGAATTCCAGAGATAAAGAGCAAATTTTTGTTACGTTTTGTGTGCTTTGTTGTCTTCTCATACCTTTACCTCTTGCATCATATTTGAATGATAAATTCAAGGGGAAAACAGTTTCAATTTTAGTCGTTGCACGGTCGCTCAGTGTGTGTCTTAAGTAACATATGTATGTTCAACTTGTTTTTTTCTGTGTTGTCTCTCATGTAAACTGTTTGCAATAAATATATTTTATCATTCTGCGTTATAATAGAAACGTAAATCACAGAATTTTGAAACACATTTTGAACCACTGACAATAAAACTTGGAGGGAATTTAATTTGATTGGAAGAAAGTACTTGTACTTATTCGTCAATTTGCATTACCCATGAGCAAAACCATGATTTGACCACAAAATTCCCAGAAATTCAAGATACACCACTTCAAGAATGAAATTTGTTTGAACTACAGTTATGACCATTCAATCCTCATACAGCGCTCGCTGCGATCCTTGAGCGTTCGCTGCGGCCCTTTGATCCCACCTTGGGCGCTCTCACGGCGCTCACCGCGCTCGCTCCGCGCTCTCTCGGCGCTCGTTTTTTCATCGCCATCCTCGGCGCTCTCACGGCGAAGGTTTTGAGCATGTTCAAAACCATCGCCGAGGTCACGGCGCGCATGGCGCTTTCGCCGCGCTGTCGGCGCTCTCGCGGCGCTGTCGGCGCTCTCAATGGCGCTCTCGCCGCGCTGTCGGCGCTCTCACGGCGATCTGGCCAAAATGAGGTCGCCGTGAGAGCGCGGTGAGAGCGCCGTGAGAGCGCCGTCCAAGTGGAATGGGGGTATAACTAAACATAAGATATAATATTCTTGACAAATTTCTCATCGAAGAGGAAAGGCACGACCCCACTCCTCAGCAGATTTACAATATTTTGATAAATCATATCAAGATTAATGAAATCCTATCTCAGATAGTAAACTGTATCATAGGAAAAGAATTTTGCCTTTAAACCTTTCCAAAAATGTTCCATGCTTCCAATATCTAACTGGATCTGTCCTTTTGATGGGCTAAGACAAATCTTGTATAAAAAAAAAAAATATCATGTTGCCACATCTACACCTGTATAAAGAACAGAGGGGAAGTTGACTCTATTAGGTTCATTTGGACGCAGCACTTTTGTCTATTCTGTATTTGACTCGTCTATTTTCCGCTCTACATTTCTGTATTTATCTACCTGTTAGCCATACATTAGACCACCTGTACATTACCATTCCAGTCATGAGTGTACAGTAAAGGCTTCATTTCATTAATCATTTTTTTTATATAATACCATACTTATTAACTACTATTTTAGATCACATGTGCCTAGTCCTTTTATGCAGGAATAATAAAGGTTAGTTTTGCATGATTTCCTTAGCATTTTTCTAAGTACGACGAAAACTTCAAGGTCCATAAATATTGCTTATAACTCTCTTACACTTAGTTACGCTGACCAGTGCTCCTGGATGTGGAGGTCTCCTGACGGCTTCTCCTGGAGATACTGTGGCATCAACGAACTATCCTGGTCACTATGGCAACGATGAGACTTGTGAGTGGACGATCATCGTACCAAAAGGACGCTACGTTCACCTAACGTTCGGCAGCTTCAACCTCGAGGTCGGCTATGACTTTTTGACCATCCACGATGGACTCAGTGATGGATCTACACTATTGCAGAGGTAATGGCTGCAACGTCCAAACAGCACACTTGTAGAGTAGAGCAGTATGGTTGATGCAGAGGGAGATTATATGAATATAGATTCTTAATCAAAATCTTTTAATATTTTCTGGGTAACATAAACAGAAAAAAGAACGATTTATTTTGATCTCCAGATTAACAGGTGAAGAGTCAGTCGACCCCATCACAAGCTCATCTAACCTGATGTTCCTGAGGTTTGAATCTGATGAGAGTGAAACGCGTCAGGGGTTCCAGTTCACCTACACAGGTGAGGTGTTTGATTACAGCGAACATGTTCGTTTTGTTACAGATGATTGGAATGCAGGCTATGGCGAAGCTTCTGTTTGGCTTAAACAGCTCAATTTGATAGAATGCATGAATGAACAACATATGGCATAGAGTGGCTATCACTTAACATTGGGGTAGTTGTCACAAATTACGTCTCGATACAGGAAGGCACAACCAGATTCCTCTGTGGTATAAATATTGCCAGTATTGTAGACAAAATAAAGTAAAAAATTAACGAAATCTAATTTCAGATTCTAAACTGTGCTATCAGAAAAGAATACTTTTTACCTTTTCCAATATTTCATGCTTCGAATATCTAAATGCAACTGATAGATTTCTGTGCAGTATTCGCCTCCTGGCATACTACACAAGGTTTGTAAATGACAATTCAAGTTGCATATCCTGACAGATCCATTTGATCCACTCACACCGGGAAGAACCCTTAATGTTTTAGATCCGTGTGGTGGGATCTTTTACGTGCACGAGGTGTGGATCTCCTCAAACATGGGACCTCCATTCAAAACTATATCCGAGGGACGTCCCTAGCCGAAGCTAGGTACACTTGCTTTCCTAAGTGAAGTGAGGAAATTCGTGTGAAGGGCCTGTTCCAAGAACACTACGTCAACGGGGCATGTCAGGATGTGAACCCAGGACCTCTGAGTTTTTGTCAAATACCTTGCCATTTCCAAAGCGCGACGCCACTTTGTCTCTGCCAGTCCAAAAAATCCTGTATAAGAAACCTTCCTGTTGCCACATCTACACAAGTACAGAGAAACGAGACGAAGTTGACTCCACTAGGTTAGCCTACCATTGCGCTTTTATCTTTTATGTATCTTTAACTCATGAATTGTCGTCTCTACTTTTATCGTATATGTTTGTTATATATTAATCAAACGTTAGACCTCCTGTGCCTAGCATTTCGAGGCATGAATGTGAAATAAAGTTATTTTGTTATTTCATTGTCTAATCCATGGTGCTTTAAACCGATCCTTTCTAGAATAGCCAAAGTGGTCAAAGTACATCAAAAATGATAGGCGTCCCTCATTTCTTGCCTTACCTGCCTCAAAGTCATTCTACAGCAACAGCTTTTTTCCACGAACTGCAAAACTTTGAAATTCCCTCCCAGCCCACTGCTTTCCCCCCGAATTCAACCTACAAACCTTCAAAACAAACATACACCGTTGTCTTTCACCTATTCCACATTAGCTCTATTAGTTCAATGCTGAGAAGTGGCCTCTTACGGCCTTGCATTGACCGAGATCGTTAAAAAAATTACTTTCTTACATAAAGTGATAGCGACCAGTGCTCCTGGATGTGGAGGTAACTTGACGGTTCCCCCTGAGGGTACTGTGACATCACCGGGCTATCCCAGTAACTACGGCAACGATCAGGCTTGTGAGTGGACGATCACCGCACCAGAAGGAAGCAGAGTTCGTCTCACGTTTGCCAGCTTCCATCTCGATGACGATTATGACTTTTTAATCGTCAAGGATGGAGGCAGTGGCAGAGCGACACAATTGCAGAGGTAATGGCCTGATGACCATACCGTTTTTAATCCCGAGACTATGGTCGTCCGACAGTGATAGTGGAATCGGCTTTCCACACGGCTGCATGCCTACTTGCTTGTCTTCGAATTGTCTATTCCTACCCCCGTACAGACCAGGTGATAGCGACCGCAACTAGACACACAAGCTTCTGTGGGCCCAGCTAGACAATATCGCTCTATTACAAATTAAAGCTGACTTCAAAATACGCTTCATTCCATATCAAACCTTACAAAACGGATTAAAAGTTCAAATAACACTGCACTTAATCTTCACTGAATGCCATTGTGCCAATATGTCTAGTTACATAAAACTACACTCTGCCTGTGCATTCACTCAACAAACTTGGTGCACGTACAATTATTTGGCAAACTATATTTCGGCATTACATCCCCACTATTATCCGATGGTCGCATGCCCTGCTTGAAAACAACAGACATTTCTTGTTTGTTGACGCCGTCTGGATGATGCAGAGAGTGAATTAATAATGTTACATGTACCTGCTAACTTTAAATGTAGAAGCTTCAATATTGTTATGGTCACAGAAGCAGCAAGAAAGATTATTTATGATTTCCAGCTTAACAGGTGAGTTGTCAGTCTACCCCATCACCAGTACATCTAACGAGATGTTCTTGAGGTTTACATCTGACGGGAGTCAAACGCGTCAGGGGTTCCAGTTCACAGGTAAGGTGTTTGATTACAGGAAGATAGTTTGCTCTGTCGCCGATGATTAGAGTGCATGTTATGATATGGATTATCTTGGGCTGGAACGGTGATAAGCAGCATGGATGATAGTTTTTAATTCAACATAGGAATAGTTGTCTTAAATCACATAATATCGAAGCGGAGAGGCACAACCTCACTCCTCTGCAGCATAGATTTTGCCAATATTGTTATAAAGGTCAAGTAATAGATGAACGGAATTTTATCATGGCAATCTGTATCATTGGAAATAAATTGTATGAAGGAAAATGTTCCATCATTCGAATATCTAGATGCAAGGGATAAATTTTGAGTTTTGATGTGCTTAGCTTTTCGACAAACATTATATGATAAACATCTGGGGCGACATTTATACACGTATAACGGGACAAGAAAAGCTGACTCTACTCAGTAAGCTCATAACAATCTTCTATGTATGTATGTTTATTGTCGTGTATTGTTGTCATACATGCCTGGACATGTTTGTTAAATGTATATGTAAGTCACACAATAGACCACCTGTGCCTAGGATGTTGATGCATGAAGCGTTACTCATTTATTTCTTACACGTAGCGACAGAGATCAGTGCTCTTGGATGTGGAGGTACCCTGACTGCTCCCCCTGAAGGAACTGTAACATCACCGAACCATCCCGATAATTACGACAACGATCAGACCTGTGAGTGGACGATCACCGCACCAGAAGGAAACTACGTTCATCTGACGTTTGGCAGCTTCAACCTCGAAGAGAGTTATGACTTTCTGACTATCTACAAAAGAGACGGCGAAACTGCTTCACTATGTCAGAGGTAATGACCTGAATGGCCAATCAATTTTCTTGTATATAGAGTAGAGCAGTAAAGATGATACAGAGGGTGACACTGATGTGAATCGATGTCTTCATGATTCTAGGTAGTATAAACAGAACCAAGAATGATTCATTTTCATCTTCAGCTTATCAGGTGGAGCGCCAGGCTACCCGATCATCTGCAAATCTAACGAGATATTTGCAAGGTTTACATCTGACCATAGTGGGACGGCTGAGGGGTTCCTGTTCTCTTACACAGGTAAGGTGTTCGATTACACCAAGGATGTTTCCTTTGTTGCAGATTATTGGAGTGCATGTTATGGCTTGGCTTCTCTTGTTCTAGCATGGCTGGAACGGCACAAAGTAATGGGTGACATGGTTTAACAGCTTACAACGAAGATTGCATTTCGATGTACAATTATGATAGAGGTACACATATTTTAGTTTTTCATTCTTTCCTTGCCATTTTTAACAGCGTTTTTTTCTATAGTAGCCCAAGCATTTAATGCACATCTAAAATGTGTTACTCGTTGAATATTACTACGAAGTACAGGTATTGTTTGAAGCTACATATGTGTTAGAATGAGTTTCATTTTAACAAAAACATGTTTTGGCGATCCCCGTAAGAATGATGCAAAACATAGTAGATCCTGTTATGAAGCTAGATTGAACACCGCTGATGTCTTTCATCATCTCCAAATACACAGGGGTGCCTGGATGTGGAGGTACCCTGACGGCTCCTCCTGGGGGTATTGTCAAATCACCGGGTCCCTACAATACCGATAAGACCTGTGAGTGGACGATCACCGTGCCGGAAGGAAGCACCGTCCGTCTCATGTTTGACAGCTTCCACCTCGACTACGACTCTGACTTTTGGACCATCTACGATGGAGACAGTGGCAGAGCTGCACTATTGCAGAGGTAATGGCCTGAATGGTAGAGTAGTGCAGTTAGGATGATGCATAGAGTGACCTATGAGATTGATTTTTTTTGCTTCATAATTCACAACTTCAAGATTTTCTTGGTGACATAAACAGAGCATTGACGATTCATTTTGATCTCCAGCTTATCAGGCGATGTTTCAGTCCACTCCATTGGCCCCATCACCAGTACATCTAACAAGATGTTCGTGGTGTTTACATCTGACAGAAGCGTCACGGCTCAGCTGTCTCAGTTCAACTACACAGGTAAAGTGTTGGATGTAGCGAGCATATTTGCTTTGTTGCAGATGATTGGAGTGCATTTCTTGGGCTCAAACGACACAAAATAATGGGTTGTCTGTCTTGTCTTTCATTTTTGAGGCTATCAACTTCAACTTGCTGAAGATTTTGTAGCCTATATTTCGACTGTAAGGTTTTGGACCATCGCACACCGGGGCATGCCCCTACTTTACCGAAAGGTGTGGTGGGTTCTTTAACGTGCGTGGGGTGTGGCTTTCCCCAAACACGGGACCTCCATTTCACGTTCTATCTGAGGGACTAGGCTAGGTACTAATCTTCACCTGAGTGAAGTGAGGGAAGTCGTGTAAAGTGCCTTTCCCAAGGGCACAAGATCGGTGACCCGACAGGAATTGAACCCGGGACCTCTGGAGCCAAACACGGTGCAGATACGCCACGCGACCCCACAAGGGGTTACATGGTTAAACAACATACATCACAGAGTGGCAGTATCGTAATCCTTGATTAGTTTTAATGCATTGCGTATGGACACGGGAAGGCACAACCACCCTTCTCTATACCATAGATTTTGCATAATTGTGATACAAAGTAAAAGATTAACCACGTTTCATAGTAGATTTTTTAAGTGTATCATAAAGAAAGAATTATACTTTATATTTGCATTAAAGAAAATGTTAAATGCGTTGAATATCTAAAAGCGGCTATAGAACTATCTAAATATTGATTATTTCATGATTATGGTCTTATGATGTACAGTGAGAGAGTGGTATTTCAAGACAGTATTATGACGCTACTCCCCTGACCACATCATCATCATCATCGTCATCGTCGTCGTCGTCGTTATCATCATCATCATTATCGTCGTCGTCGTCGCCGCAGTTCATCGTTTGACGATGCGGGCCACCACTGCACTTCATCATCCTCTGTCTAGCGCCTCTCTTCGTACTCCCTCCCAAGTGAAGCCCAGTTCCTCCAGGTCTCTCATGACTGATCTCTCCCATGTGATTTGTTGTCCTCCCCTCCTTTTTTTCCTTTGTGGTACACTGCAGTCCACCTTACTAGACTCAGATTTGACTTCAGCCAACTTAACTCACACTTATTCCAACATCATTGTATAACTAGCCCTGAGTGTAAACGTGGAAATCCAGAAGAGACAACCGAGCTGTATCTTTTAAACTGCGAAGTATATAATAGCGAAACGATCCATATATTGCAAAGCCTATCCTGTTTAAACCTTAAAGAAATATTCCCCTCTAACCCCCTTAAGAGTCATTGCATGAGAAAACCAGGCAGAGGTGGGAAGATGGGGGTCGGCCAAATCGGCTCAAACTCTGTATGTATGATAGGTATGTGGAACTATGAACAGCCATATAATTAAAACCCTCCAGCTATTTTTCATTATGGCGTTATGGGACCCCCCTCTGAGACCCTCAAAAATCCAACAATTTATGGCTGAAAATTACTGAAATTGCAATGGCTACCCTGACAATTCTGATTAAGATACGATTATGAATTTTATATTTCGATATAGCATTGGTTCCCTAGTTTTACTTGCCAAAAGTTGAAGGTGAAGCATTGAGATTAAGAGGGTGTACTAGGGGGTTACCAGAACCAATGAAAGCAGAATTTTGATCTCTTTGAATTTTAGTCATTTTTAAGGGGCATTATCTGCCCTGGGCAGTGGCTTTGGAGAATGATTTTACTGTTGCTGGAGAGAGGAACATCTACTGATTCAGAAACAAGCGTCGTAAATTTGGGCCACTCTTAACGCGAGCCGTGAATGGGGGCTCTTTATGGGGATTTTTCGGGTTCGGTGCTATAATAAATCAGGTTGTGACTTCTCACTACGAGGTAAAACCATGCATAATTGTCATACAATGCTAGCACAAATCAGAAATGTTGATTTGGGCTCTACATGAGGGATATGAGGATACTTCAAAAGTAAATTAAGCTTGTTTTACACATTTTACAGTCGCTTTTTAAGCCTTCAATCAGTAAATTACCTACTAAAAAATTATGTGCAATCATGAAGTGGTCAATTGTAAAAAAAGGCTATGTATGGGGGTTATCAGGACTGGTACACTCAGCTATATGGAAAATCAAGAAACAAGGCAATCACTATAACAAATGTCAGGGAACACTTTTCAACTAAATATATATATGTACTTCACAATTTGGGTCAGTACATGAATCATAATGAAATCAACAGATTGTACGTTGCAGTTGCAATTGTTCCATTTCAAAGAACATTCAATATTTGGTATCAAGCATTCTCGAAGAACTCAGCCAATGACTGTAGCTAGTAATTTCAATCTCTTTTACACATTTCCAAAATTTTTAATCTAAAATGATATAATCCATCCAATTCTTGCAATACAAGGCACCTGGCTATTGGCTAGCGGGGCAACCAGGTACTTGGGAGCTAAGTCGTTAAGTACTATGCTACAACTGCAATAGTTTTGAATATTATCTAACCAAAACATACATTTGCTGTAGGCGGTTAGAGGTTGTCATAATGTTATGGGAATGTGAAATCTCAAAGACTGAAAAAAAGTCAAGGGCATCACTGAAATTCTTTGTATGTATTATTGCCGTAATACAGATAATAGTGCATTCAAAAAGTCAATGCTTCATAACATGGAAAAGTCTATAGTTTTAAATGCTGACCTCCGCAATATTAAGAGGTGGCTAGATGCAAACAGGCTGACACTAAATTTCCGTAAATGCAAGTCTATGCTCTTTGGTACTGTACGAAGGCTGCGCCTAGGTAATGAACAACTAAATCTTACTCTTTCTGGAAGGTATTTGGAAGTAGTTTCATGTTTTAAATCTAGGTGTTTGGTTTGACCCCAGTCTAACTTGGAACATACATATCAACAAACTGTGTAATGCGGTGTCATCTAGGCTAAGAGCGATAAGACGTTTAGCTTCCATTTTACTACCTAAGACACTCTCTATGCTATTCAACTGTGTGGTTCTTCCAAAGATTGAATATTGTGATACTGTTTGGGCCAACTGCGAAAAATCTCTCTCTGACAATGTCCAGAAACTTCAAAACCGAGCAGCACGACTTGTCCTCGGTCTGTCACGTACAGCACATATGGATAATGTACAATTGTCTGTTTTAGGTTGGAGTTCCCTCAAATCTCACCGGCAAATGCACCTCCTTCAAACCGTCTTTAAATCTATTCACCAACAAGTGCCAGAATACCTACAAATATTTGAAAGAACATCTCACACTTATGCAACAAGACATAATTCAAACTTATCATTGCAACTTCCGAATGTACAGGGGTGCATTTGCCTGGAATGATTTGCCAGCTACAGTTTGAGTGGCCACGCAGGGTCTAACTTTTAAAAAGCTAGTAAAGCAGTACTGCTGACCTCTGACCTCCAGACCCGGCCTGCCACATCAACATTGATTTACGGTTTATGATTTGGATTTGACGCTCAGTTGTATATATATATAATTATTTTGGTTACTTTTTGTTCATTAGTTTATGTTATTTCCTTGTTATGTTATCAGTCTGTTTATGTTGTTCTGTACAGGGCACGCCTGAAAAGTAGTGCGTTTAGCACTGAGTGCGCCTACCCTGGATAAAGAAAACAGAAATAAATAAATAAATAAATAGAAACAGCCCAACATGTACAGATGCGCACAATGGTCTCCACTTGGCAGATGTAGGAGGCTTTCCCGGATACTGGTCGTGTTACTGGCAAGTGGCAAGTACGTGGAAATTGCAATGCGTCACTCCTATCAGCTTCAAGGCATTCAGCCCTTCACATTTGGCGTGTTTGCAGATGTTCGTTTCTCACAATGATAGATGATGGCAATAGTTTATATTTTTGTATCATCCCATTCATTCCATCCTCTGTGAGGTGACACAATTTTCTTTACAAGTCCCTGTCAAGCATGACAGAATAAAAATCATCATCCTGTAAACCAACATCCTCCTTAATCACCTTCTTGAGAGTCAGACTGAGCAAAGAACAAGTCCATGATCCTGGACTTCAATTTTTGCATAATGGTATTCATCTGTTCAACGCGTATGACTGTTTCAATGGTCCTTATGACATGATTTTAGGAATTGCAGGCATTTTGTAGATACATGTAGCATCAAAATTTTGATATGGTATGTATAACCCTGGAAATGAAAATTACATTACATGCTACAGGAATGGGCTTCGTTTCTGAGAACACTTGTAAGTTTGACAATCTATGAACTGCAGTTTGTTGAATTCATAATGATGCCTGTGCTGATCCTGATTGACTATCAAAATTATATACATTAAGCTAAAATCTAAAATTGTTCTTGACATTTGTTATGGTCTAATTCTTTATTGTCCATATAAAGTATATGTAGCTCTGCACCCATGTGCACGGGTGTGTACCAATGATAATGTGGAGTTCTGATAACCCCCATACATAGCCTTTTCTTCAGTATGTACCTTTTAATGAATGAATACATGTATGCATATGATTATTTAGTGAGGAACTAACTTATTCGTAGAGAGCAACTGTAAAATGTGTAAAACAAGCTTAATTTACTTTTGAAGTATCCTTATATCCCCCATGTAGAGCCCAAATCAACATTTCTGATTTGCGCTAGCATTTTATGACAAGTATGCATGGTTTTCACGCAGCGGCAGAAAAAAAATGCCATAACTTACCTCGTAGTGAGACGTCACAACCTGATCTATTATAGCACCGAACCCGAAAAATCCCCATTAAGAGCCCCCATTCACGGCTCGCGTTATGAGTGGCCCAAATTTACGACGCTTGTTTTTGAATCAGTAGATGTTCCTCTCTCCAGCAACAGTAAAATCATTCTCCAAAGCCACTGCCCAGGGCAGATAATGCCCCTTAAAAATGACTAAAATTCAAAGAGATCAAAATTCTGCTTTCATTGGTTCTGGTAACCCCCTAGTACACCCTCTTAATTTCAATGCTTCACCTTCAACTTTTTGGCAGGTAAAACTAGGGAACCAATGCTATATGGAAATATAAAATTCATAATCGTATCTTAATCAGAATTGTCAGGGTAGCCATTGCAATTTCAGTAATTTTCAGCCATAAATTGTTGGATTTTTGAGGGTCTCAGAGGGGGGTCCCATAACGCCATAACGAAAAATAGCTGGAGGGTTTTGATTATATGGCTGTTCATAGTTCCACATACCTATCATACATACAAAGTTTGAGCCGATTTGGCCGACCCCCATCTTCCCACCTCTGCCTGGTTTTGCCTGGTTTTCTCGTGCAATGACTCTTAACTCAAAAATACTACTTCATGTACCCAAGGATGTACCCTACGCTTCCCTCCCACTAGATGAATTGCCAAATTTTCGATATTGAATTGAATTTTATTTCAGAGACTGGAAGATTCCCATAGCTTAGTTAGATTGGTAAGCCTACTTGTGTATGTTCTGTTATAATCAGAATCAGTATTTTCAGTTCGTTTCGTTACTGCTGTTAATGAAATAAATATGTAACCTTTATGATTATAGATTCATTTCGCTGTATTACTATCATTTTTATGTAATGATATTGACATAGTTTGTCTTGTTAATTGATGTTAACCTGAGTTGTATGCTACGTTGTAATTATTAGTTCCTTTTGTTACTTTTCACCGTCGTCTGTATTTTACGAGCAGAAGACCTTCATAAGCATATACGCTTCTTGTCCAATGCTCAGTAAATAGATGTGAATAAAATAATGACGCGCAGAGGGGGGGGGCATTTTGAATGCCTTCCCGTCAACACACGTACAGACACCTACAGATACTCCTTTTTTCCCGCCCTTCTTGGCTCGGTAGTGATGTTAGTAACAGTTGAGTCCTTCCGACCCATGCTGGCTGCTTGCCCGCCCACCCCTTGCTCCTGATTGGCCCATATCTACAAAGCAAATATCATGAAATGTGCTAGAATGCTGATTTATCTGTTTATCTACCGCCCTATTATATTTGGCATGTCCCCTTGGCCGTTCGCTCCTAGGGGTCGACTCCAGCTTGGACATGTTGTAAGAGATTGCATTCGTCATTTCGGATGGTGACGTAAAGCTGGCGGCCCCTTGTATGACGGAGCTTCGGGCATAAGCGTCAAACCTCTGCACGTTAAAGAACACAACACACTTATCGAGAAGAGTAAGGGGTGGCCCGGTGTGCTTGGCAAAACATGCGTGCCGTGGCGAGGCCGCCGTGTAGTTGCACGAAGCCCTAGATTACACCCGAGGTCCCTTCAGGGATGTGGGTCACATTTAATTTCGTTCATTTCTACCGCCCTATGTTTTCCCAAGCTTGGGGCTGCCCGGAGAGTGAACGCCGGTGTTTGGACGGTTCGTGCATCCCGGAAGACTTCTCGTGTGATGGAACGTCTTCCGACTGTGAGAACGGTAAGGACGAGACGGACTGTGGTGGTGAGGGTGGAGGTGAGCATGGAGTGTTGTTAGGTGAAGTGGAGTGTTACGAGGCGTCTCGTTTTTCCAATAGCGATCACTAAGACATCAAAATAATGGCACAAAGAACAATGTGACGAAGTGTTTGCTGCCTTGCAACTTAAATGCATTTCGACTTTACTACAGGAATCAAAACCACAACAGAAACTGATCAGGCACTGACCACCGTAGAAGAACATGACGATATAACGCCTCCTGGCGATCTGACCACCGAAGGGCAGCCCGACCTGACAACGCGTCCTGGTGGTCTGACAACGGAAGGGCAGCCCGACATGACAACGCCTCCTGGCGGTCTGACCACGGAAGGGCAGCCCGACCTGACAACGCCTCCTGGCGGTCTGACCACAGGACACACTGACGACACGATGCCTCCTGGCGGCACAACAGGCACTGCAACCCCGAGAGCTGATGACGGTGAGAACACGCGACTGTCCTGATCGGATCGTTGATATAAGATTGGGACAGTTTAAAGTTTTGGAAAGACGATAGGATCGAAGGCAGGGAGTTTTTACAATCAACCTCCCTGCTGCCTTACTCCGTAACAAATAGGGAATTGGGTGCCAAACGGCTATTTCAAATAGCTTACGATTAATGCAACTTTTGTTTTCATTAGAATAAAGTTAACATTTTACTTTTCGTTTCTTTTGATAGACTCCGGAGCGCGTGTTACCACCATTGCCGGCAGCGCGCTGACATCAATCGTTCTGGCTCACGTCGTCCTGGCCTACTACGGCATGTTCGGTTAGGTCAGATCAGAAGAGACAGACTAGTGCATCCTACAGTTGTCTTTGGACTAACGTGTACCTAGTGTAGCCTACGTTACAAACCTCTCCGACAATATTTTTCTTTTTCTGAACTATAAGGGGTTTAGATCATGCACTGGGTTCTGCTTTCTTTCATGCTCTGTAGGCCATCAGATCTGTCTACGCAAACGAAAGCTGTCAGAAAATTGCACGTGTTTGAAAAAAATCGGAGGTGTCTGCAACTGAAGCTATACTTTTTAATGCAGTTTTTGCAGTAGTCGTAGCAGCTAGGGTTTCATTTGCATGCAGGACGAGGAAGAGTTTATTGCATGGATTTACCTCATTTATTATGCAAACATCATTCTTCGTTTAAACGTCGAATGGGATCGCGGATGACAGTGGTGTGAGTTCTTGAACAGAAGTGGTTCTTAGATGGATAGGTCAGTTAGGAAGTTCTCCAATTCAAGGCTCGTATCATAATAACCTTAGCTTTATGTGTACTACACAATATCTAATGTCATTTAGAGTCTGTACTGTAGAAGAACAACAACATACACGGGAACCATTATTTCGCGGGACAGCATCATTATGATCATGTTCATCATGTTATCGTGCTCATCCCTGAGAGTTCAGCATGATACGTGTAGTTTGATCGTACAATATTATGGACATTCAGGTCGTTAGAAAACTTATTTCTTGTTGGATGAACAAAGGGTACAGAATGCTTCATAGAAAAGCCCATGTAAACATGAACTATCAGTTGTATTCCTTGTAAAAAACTGTAACTTTGAAACAACTGTCCAATCCTTTTAAGAGTATGAAGTAATCATCGGGCATACAAATGAAGTTATCCGTATCCTTACTAGACGTAGATGAGAAGTGTTTGTTACTTTTATTTTTGTTAATATTGAAACTCGCTGCCGAGATTACGAGACTGCCTTAAAATTAAGACTCATCTAAAGTTTTTCCTCTTCTTTAAATGTCTAGATTACGAAATGATATTCAAGTTTTAATCTCATCTAAAAGTTTTGCTAGGGTTGACATCGTTAGAAACGTAAAAGCAGATTTTATCTTCTTAAACTGACAGCTCATACCTGATCAGTAAAACTTAAATAATGCTACGGAGCTACGTAACTAGTCTACAAACTGTTTTTCGTGGTTACCGAATTCTCCTCCGTTACGGTAGATGACGGCGGTTAGCTCTGCTCGACAATACCAGGATTGGGTAAATGGGGAAACATATACACTTGAACTTTGATTGAGAAAAACTTGACTATTAGTTTGAAGAGACTCTCCGGAGCAGACCAGATTATCGAAGTTAAAACAACCTGGCCCCAAACATGTTGACAGCTGACTGTTCACTATTCGAGAGGTTACTCAAGTCATTGATATCGAAAGTTAGAACAAGAAGACCTGATAAACTAGATAAGATTCCAGGAAACTTGTAACTCAGTCTGAAAGTCTGCTGTGATAGGTACCGCCTAGCTTGAACATACTCTAGGCTGGTTATTTTAGAAGCCCGCAGGAAGAAGGTATAATTCGACAGTATTTTAAACAGGCCCCAAGCGTGCTGACCAACTGATTGTATGATCTGCTACTGAAGTTACTCACCTAAACAAGTATCAGTATGGGATTATTGGAGGAGATAATAGGTAGCAACCAGCTAATGTTTGCAATACATTGTATCTAACACAGATTGACTTTTTTTTATTTTTGTCAGCTCTAAAATTGACATGCATGTCAATCTATCATTATATGGTAATGTAAATGTTTTGGATTCTTCTGCTGTTACAATGTCTTTTGCTCATCTCTGTTTGAATCTATTCTTGGTTTACATAACTTGTGTTAACTGGCAGCACAGAAAAAAAACTACATTTTGTTAATCTATGCACGTTATCACTGATGATCAATGCAACGAAAATGAAGTAGGTTTATTGGAATTCAAGCAAGCAGCATATTAGTTTGATGGCTCGTACACATTAAGACCTTGGCGTTTGGTTGAATAACTTTCTATTGTCAGTGGGTGGTTGGCTCTTTTTGAAAATTAAATTTTGAGGAAATATGTATTTTGAATAAAGATTAGTCTGAGCGTTACCAATTTCTGATCACAAACGTCCTGAGTTTTCAATTTCAAGGGGAAAATTTAATTGATATGTCAAAAAGGATGAACATTTCTTAAAACTCTCCCCCGCCATGTTCGTTGCCCTGATGACAGTGAAAGTAAATGGAGATTTGAGAAATAAAGGTTTTGAAGAATCTTGAACAGAATGAATAATGGTGATTATTTCATACAATTCACACATTTATAACACGCCGATGATAGCACGGTGAGATTGATAAAACGTCTGACGGGATTTATCAAACTTAAATACTTCAATTATTTTCATTTTAATCTCTACATATAAACCTTTTTTGTGCCCCCCTTTCACTAGGTTGTGATTACTTTTGCCATGTAGTAGCTCAAGTTACGATACATATAGGACTAGAAAAGGACCTTTCGACATGCACCATTTTCAAATCCGTAGATCTGTCACAAAGATGGAAATCTGGAGTCATTAATCAAATGTAGAAAACGTAAAGTGTTATAAAACTTTCAAGTTCCCAGACTCTTTGGTCCATTCTGAGATTAAAGATGGACGTCGCTTTATCATGGATTGTTCACGATGTGATGACAAACGCACAGTGTTGTTTACCTTTCTGTCGGCATGATCAAAAGAATTCAATACATTCCATTCTATAAATAGATTCAATTATGACATTCTTTCAGGAGATAATCCTTCCTTTTTACAAATAGTTATATACATCAAAGAAGGTTAAGACCTTAGAACCAGAAGTGTAATAAATGATAGGTTGATATGGTAATTTATTCATATACTTGTACGTAGGTCAATCAATTTTCTTTAAGATATTACGAAAGTACCTGTAATTTTACTAGCAAGAAAGTTAATATAAGCTGGTAAATTACATAACGAGAAATGTAAGCTACTAGTATTTCAATCTTCCCAACATCTGCTTGGAGTTGACAGGTTGAAAAGTTGTCGCGCCTTTGCAGTAACCGACTTCGCATACTTATGGTTCACGTCACATTGAAGAAAAATAAAGAAAAATATTAATCTCAAAAGAGCTAGCTCTACGCACTATAAATGCATGTATATGGTTCATGTCACCTTCACGAAAAATAGTTTAATCTAAAATAATGAATATTAATACATTTATAGGGTTCACCTTCAAGACAAAATGACCTCTACAGAGCTAACTCCATGAAGGCGATTTTTTTCTACCTTGCTCCGTGCACTAAGAATTGCTATGCATGGTTCACCTTACTTTCGGGTAAAAAAAATCAACTGAAAACTATTGACCTCTATAATGTCCTAGGTATAAAAGTTTTCTTAGGGCTGACGTGAACCATTCCTAGTGCGTGGAGCCATTGAAAGTGTATGGAGCCATCCCTTAAGGCTTGTAAGCATTGTTTATCGGGCACCGGCGTTTCCCTATAGATGTTTTTCTTAGGGGTAACGTGAACCATGTTTTATTGCATTGCAAATGCGTGGAGCCAGCCAGCTCTATGATTAGTACAGCTCCTATTGCCCCGATATGTTGAAAATCGTGTATCAGTGCTCCGACCCCCCCCCCCTTCAGAGCAAAAATAAATAACCCCCCCCCCCCCGAAGGCTTGCAAAGAAGACCACGGGGGGGGGGGTGAGGGTGTTTCGGACATGCGTGTAGGCTGCTCGGTGAGAGAGCTCAGAGTTCCTTATTATAAAAAAACTATGAAAACTTTTTGGTGGCTATTTTGGTGAAGTTTGGCATTTTGATGGTGGGTGGTATAATGTATAGGGTTGTTAGTAAATGTTTTTACAAAAAAAATTGGAATTTTGTCCATATATGATGTTGATAGTGGATACTTTTGAGAGCCTACCCCGTCTGAACTGCTGGGTTGGCATCGACCTGAAACCGGGGGTCAAAGTTTGACTTTGTTTACAAAACAGGCTGTAGCTTTTGAATCGCCGTATAGAAATTAGCGATACGGCCTATAGGTACATTTTAAGAACCAGACTACAACATAAAGGGGAGCTTTTGTGACCAGAAATATCAAAAGGTGAGATATGATGCCCTATTTTTGTCTCTTAATGCATAGGCTGCAATACAGAGGGGGAATGGGCTTGGCCCCACTACTCACGACTACACATAAGATTTTGTTACCACTAAATGCATTGTTTACATGTCTCTTCTTAATACAAATAGGTACGAATTCACGAATTATTTGGTTATCTGTGAATAATTTGTACAAATGTTGTTGATTTTGTATTCATAAAGATCTGGTCTGTTATAGAAAATATTATTCTCCTCTACTCGTGTGTATCTCATTAAGTACTACAACCGAAAAATGATCACTTCATGAAAAATGTCCTTGTAGTTAGCAAATATATGGATAGTACTAAATGTAAATGTGAATTTCGACACGGTGTTAAGTCCAGGGTTGTCTTTTATGTATGACATAGGCGTTTGAAAAAAAAAAAAAAACACTCAACATTGCTACCAAGGTTTAAAAAAAAAACATAATGATATACCATTATAAAAAAAAAGAATTGAACAATAAAATCTCGCTTAAACTATGACGTCTTCCTCTGTTCAAGCAAAAAATCCCCAGAAGAATATCCCGATCGTCATCAGTACCAACGCAGTGATGTTAACGAATCGTCCCCAGAACCTGTCCTCTTTTAGTGACGTCATCACCTGTGAGATATTGAAAAATACGACCAATGAAAATAAGGCATTGATAGACACTGACTTATTCTGTGCCGTAAAATGAATGTACAACAAGAAGATATCATACGTCTGTGCAATATTCAGGGTTGTTGTTTTTTATTCCTTGTTTAATTCATTAGCGTGGATTTATCGCTAATTCTGTCTAACTCAAATTTTCCTGCGCATATCGAGCCTGGTGGACCAACTTTGGACCCGGCCAAGGCAGCCTTCCAACCCTGCAAGTCTCCGGCTACACCATTTTACGCCTCACATCCTGACACTCGGTAATAGTAAATAACTGCGAACACACACCATGACCAGGACAGGCAAGCGCAGACTGAAAACAATACCTCTGTTTTTACGAAGGTAACGACAGAAGGTAAGAAAATGTAAAATAATGAGATTACCTTCAGAGACGCTACCTTTTCTGCTTTCGTCTGCTTTTTGGTAGGAATGTCTGAAAAGCCACAGAACCAGTTCCATCCGGTAAGAAGCATTCCCATCATGCTTCGCGATCCTCTCTGTCCGCCATCTTGAACTTCAAGAATAAGAAAAAGGAGACATAAGACGTAATCATAGCATTTCTACTACGTTTTCATAGCTATAGGTACGCCAATGGAAACGCTTAAACGTTAGGGAAGTAAAACAGAGGTATTGTCATTTAGCTTTTATTCCTTTCCACTTTGTATTTCCACTGTTAAGCGTTAAGTGACTCGAAAAATGAGGCACCATTGCATGCCAAGTAGATAAGACGTTTAAAAAATTCAGAAAAAAAACTATTTTCTTTTCAAACGTCACTAATGGTTTTGGCACATTTGTTTAAACAAATTAAAAGACAATGGTACAACATTACGTCATCTATTGTTAGTTGTTAAGCCATCTTTTCCTCAATAAAACACCTTCACCCATCTTACCTTGCACATCCTGTTCTGTCGCTTCCAGTTGTAATTCCCCGTTTTCTCCTTTCTCCGTTTCTTCTTCTTCCTCCTCTTCTTCCTCTTCTTCCTCTTCTTCCTCAGAGTCGGACAGATCAACCGGCATCTCTTCGCTGTGTCGTGTCCACCACGTCAAACGAACCAACTAAACCATGCAGAATAATATCAGAAATACATGTAACTACTACCGCAACTTTTAATGTTGTTCTAGCTTTGCAAATGCTTCTGCCATCTATCCTAATTCAGTTAGTTTTATTTTTACATTGTGTTTACATCCAAACCTGATGTAAAAATGACAATAATGATTTCTTTACAAACTTAAGCACGAAATTCATGTCCTAAAGAGTCCTAAAGATTGAAAAAAAATGATTTTATTCCTTTATCAATCACATTCTACATATTAAGTAGAAAATTAATCAAAATCTCTGTTGTTGTTTTCTGTCTTACCAGCAAAATATTTTGAAGTAAAATGACATAGATAGCTACATTTTTATTTCACTTGTATGCAAAAGACTACTGTTATTTCGTCCAAATCACATTCCTTGGTCTTTAGAAGGATCATCTCGTACCTTGTCCTTGTCTTGAGGCTCCGTCAGCAGACTTATCACGACCGTCGCCACGATGCAGAGCGTGAAGAGCAGGATGGCGAAGTGGAGGAAGTGGAACTTCGTGATGATGTCCGGCCGATTGTCGGGCTCGCCACACCGGGGGAACCCGTACGAGAAGTCCAGTATCAGCCAAACGGTTCCGACCACCAGGCCGATTATCATCCCCCAGAATGCACCCTGTTGGAGAA
Source organism: Branchiostoma lanceolatum (assembly GCA_035149815.1). Taxonomy (NCBI): domain Eukaryota; kingdom Metazoa; phylum Chordata; class Leptocardii; order Amphioxiformes; family Branchiostomatidae; genus Branchiostoma; species Branchiostoma lanceolatum. The sequence goes on from CM068880.1 coordinate 13,136,745, forward strand.
ACATGACGTCATTAGGAAGTGGAACCTGGTTATAATGACGGGCCGGTTGTCGGGCTCGCCACACCGGGGAAACCCGTACGAGAAGTCCAGTATCAGCCGAACGGTTCCGACCACCTGCCCGATTGTCATCCCCCAGAATGCACCCTGTTTGAGAAACATGACGTCATTAGGAAGTGGAACCTGGTGGTGATGTCGGGCCGGTTGTCGGGCTCGCCACACCGGGGGAACCCGTACGAGAAGTCCAGTATCTGCCGAACCGTCCCCACCACCAGCCCGATTATCATCCCCCAGAATGCACCCTGTTTGAGAAACATGACGTCATTAGGAAGTGGAACCTGGTTATAATCACACACACACACACACACACACACACACACACACACACACTAACACACACTAACACACATTCAGACATTCACACATTCACACATTCACACACACACACACACTCACACTCACACTCACACTCGAGCTCATTCACTCACATCCGCACACACACACACACACACTGACTTCGAACTCTTGCACTTCTAGTAAACATCGCTAGGCGACACTTTTGATCCACTTTTTTGATGAACATGACATTGGCAGCAGTTGATTGCAGTTCTACTGTTGATTGTCAATTGTCTGTGATTTCTTATGTTAAGGGCTTTTATCAAAAGGCTCGATCACCCAGAATACGGCCCGTCCTTGGTGCTGAACACTAACGTTATTGAAATTCACACACAAACTCATACACATTCAAATGCACATGCAGGTATATTTGTCATTGAAGCTGAACAGAAAACCTCTTCGACAAAACCTGGAAATTTCCGCCTACACTAAGATCACGAAGAAGTCAGAACCTACGAGAACGACAATTTGCTCACTAAGATAAAAGCGTCAAAAGGCCTAGAAATTGAATTCTGTTTCCCTTCTAAAACATCTACAATTGTCTTTCATTTCCTAATAACGGCAAGCGTACGAAGGTACGGCTGGATCTGAGAACAACCCACCGGTTGGGACCCCCACCCCTACTTTGGCCCCGTCAACACTCCTGCTTTGGCTGCGGTACACTCTAAAGTTGATGGTCCCTTAAAAAGAGTCGGGGTGTTGACGCAGCCAAAGCAGGTGTGTTGGTCGGGCAAAGTAGGCGTGTTGCTCATTGTACCTGTCGGCTACGGTAGTAATTACTTGAAATGAGAACAACGCACCGGTTCGTTAGTCCTGGGCCAGAGGATCCCGAGCGTGAAGCAGGCCAGGACTGGCGGGGCCTGGTAACTGGTGATGGACTGGATGTAGTCGAACAGCTGCCCGCCCTGAGCAGCCTGGACTACCGGGATCCACAGGATACCGACCCCCACCATCACCAGCACGAACAACCTGCAGTAAAAATCATCATACATTAATGACACTGTCACAGTTGGACACAGGGGCCCCGACGGGTAGTTTACGGGCTTTTTTTTTGGCACTTGCGGGCACCCTGTGGCTACCGGACTATTTTTAGGCGTGGCCGGGCCCCAATATTTTTCAAATCGGGGTTAAAATCAATCTGGGACCCGGTAGCAAAGGGTTAGCGATAAGTTTATGGTGAGAACACCGAGAGGTACCCCCCGTATATGGCAGTTCACCGGGACAAATTTAAGGCTTGAGAGCGCGGCCGGAGCTACACCCCCTATGGGTACCGGCGCAATTGTAGGCAAAGCATTACCTGCAATCCAGTCTACCGTGGATTCGACAGCCTCTCTTCGGGGTAGAAGAAGCTTTCCGCCACTGGGGTAATCTTTGGCACCCGGTAGGAGCTTTACGTAATTTGCCAACCAAACTCGTATCGCGTAAACCAACCACCGGGTTGAAAAGAATACCCAGGCGGCAGAGAACTCCGTCTGCCCGAAGAAAGCTTAGCCAACGATAGCCCGGTCTAACCACGATAGACTGCAAGCCAGGTTATACATATATACGATTTGTAGAGTATACTCATCCTCTGTCAGGGTAATCTCCTAGTAGACTTACGGGTGGAAGATCGCTTAGTTTTTCGACTGACAAGCGTCTCTGTCTATGCTAGAGTTATATTTCCAAGCCGGCGCTCTGGCGACGAGTTTGCGGGGACGACCCTCGTACCTGCCCACCAGCATGAGTTCGCGTTGCGATGCCTTCCTCCGGACCCTCCCCCACAGGTCCACAGTAAAGATGCTGCTGCTGCTGTTAAACACTGACGTCAGAGAACTCATCAGCGCCGCCAACATGGTCGCCACCATCAGTCCGCGCAGACCTGTGGGTGGGGGGCAATAAAATGGAATAGGTCAGCCCCGAATGCCCAAAATAGGTAGTCAACCAATAAAAGATTGTTTTTGTACATTACGGTAGTTAGCCTTGCTACCATCCGATTGCTACTCGCCAACTGTTAGGTAATGTTATGACAAGCGGCAAAGCATGGTATAACAGGCAACAAATCTTTTAATTCTGTATTCAGGATGTGTAGCAAGTGATAATGGTGTGGTAGCCTAGTACCGGTACAGTAATCTCGAGGCTACCGCCTTGTGTCACTTCTAACGCTAACACTCGGAGTGGAATGAAATTCTTTTGTTGTTGTATTTCGAAATCAAGCGAAAATCAATGCGTGCGTGGGTGCCATCCATGCATTTCACTTGCTGTAACTTTCATGAAATAGGCATAGTACTAAATTGACTACACATACTTCTTTTAATTATGTTACATCCATATATAGGAAGCATTCAAAAACATCGATATCTTGTATGGAAACAAATAAACTGAAACTGAAGTATTTTATCAAATAAAACTTTGCTCAAGTGCATGGCTGTTCCGGGCCGCGTACAGCCATGTTGTCATCCAAAGATTAACGTCCTAATGTCATGATAAAGATGCAAGAGGGAAAGAGATCGGATCGGATCGGTCGGTCCCTCTATCAATTTATTAGGTAAAGTTACTCAAACTATTGTACTTATCTTCATTATCGTATGTTCCCGATGGTACCAAGACCCGTGGTAAGTCAAAGATATAATAGGTCTTATGATTCAAAGTATTAAATTGCGTCAATAAAAGTTTGGTGATGGAAAATGCTTACAGCATTGTAGATCATTGTGGATTGGGAAGGGGGGCTAAACACTAGGTAGACAACAAATTCGTGCCGTCATTAAAAAAAAAATTGTAAAACATTACAGTCATCTCATAAACATAAACATTTTCTACAAGAGTACTGGGCTCTCCTATATTCAAACCGACAATATACAAAGGAAGCCACTTAATTGCACCCCGGATAAACGCACATTTCATTTAATTGCAAAAAATCCCAAAATTCCAAACCGGTTCCCATTAAGTGCATTGTTAGTGACTCCGCATATCTGCACCGCGCATTGTCGCCAATGCCGGATAACTGCACCAATTTTTTTCAAAAATCCTCGACAAGTTGACCAAAAAGGTGTGCTAAAAATCGACAAACGCTGTGCAAATATGCCGATACCTGCTGGTGTAGAGGCGCAATACCGCCAATATGTTTAAAACTGTTTTGAGTAACAAAATAAGGCGGTCTCCATTGACAGTCACGTTGATATGAATCGTATGGTAGGTTCCGGGTGGGTCACGGGGTGTGTCGGAACCATTGAGAGACGCACTCCTACCAAAGGCGGCATTGCGCTTTGGCAGACAGCATGCTGAACTCGATAAAGATTGGTTTCTAACAGTTACCTGTACACTGTCTTATTACTGTGAATGCATTCAAGTTCGCGGGGATTTGATTTCGCGTTAAGGGTGTTGTCGGTGGTTTGAGGTTCGCGGCAGCGCTATTGTCACATATATATCAGATGAAAGGTTTCTGGAAATCAGCACGGAGATTTGCAAGAACATTCATGAATGCTATATGCTTGGTATAAGCCAACAAAAATGGGGTAATTTACGCAATGTTCAGTGGACAACTTCTTACAGTGTTACTTGATTAACACTAATAATGTGACCATCACTGGACGCGCCAACGCTTGTTCTTTAAGTATGCTAAATTTCATGGACCTGTAGGCAACCAACTTTCTGCTAAGACTAGTAAGGTAGCAGCACACAGTATTTTCTATGACGTAGCGGTAAAAAAGTAGTGCGCCCTAAACATTGAACCGTATGTAAAAACATTAACGTGAAAGCCAGCGACGCATAAACTTTACTGAATGGTAGTATGATAAGTCGGCTTTTAGATCGTTAGTATTTCGCCTATGGGGATTTCTATAGTCTATGATCACAAACTGACTGAGATCGACGCCGATTAAAATATAGTATGGTGCATTTATGAAGCACGACAAACTGATACGTTCAAATTGAGGGTACATTCTACAATATAACTAAAAACAAACAAAAAAGTTGTGTCTTTTAACGTTCTGGCGCCCTCTTTTAAATGGGGTCATGTGACGTCATACGGAACTGCTTAGTTAGTTTGTGATCATTCAGTTAGTTTGTGATCATTAACTATAGACATCCCAATAAGCGAACTACTTCTGTTCTGCCACCTTAAAGTAAAGGGTATTTTATCGAAAGAGGCGCGTTACGCCATTTTCGCTGTTGGATAAAATAAACGTGTTCTAGAGCATCGGCCCTCCAACTGTGCTGTTCTATTGTACACATGGATTGTTCGCGGTTGTCACGCAGTGTTCTAGAACAGCATCTAGCCTCGCTGTGGCACAGCAACCAAACACAATAACACTGTTGACGATGAAGCACGCGTTTTTCGCAAGCTCCACGTTTTGTGTATCTTATTGTGTTTTATATCTAAAACATTGACATGGGAATTATAGATAAGGGCGCGGCTGCGTTCCTTTCAGTTGTCCACGCCCTGTCAGTACTCAGACCGGGCGCTAGGAGGCGTGACGGGGAACCCAAGCTCCGTGTGACCGTACATGAGGGAAATGTTGGCCGACACAGTCAAGGGAAGTACCTTGTTGCAATTCGCCACGGAAAAGAGAAAGATCAGACCGTGGAGAAGAAGTCTGATGGTCTCCTGTGGGAGCACACCACCCAGTTCACGCATTGGACGCCGACAGAGCCGCTGATTCTCAAAGTGCGTAAAGCGAAGCGGTGTAAGGACACGACCATCGCTGAGCTCCCCATCGATGTTGCCGCCGTGCTTAAGTCAGTACACGGCCTGCCAAACCGATGGTGGTACGCGTTTAACAGACTGGACAAAGTCGGGCGTACAAAGGAGGAAGTCTACCTTCAAATTACCATTGAGATTGACGGTGCATCGGTGAAAGGCGCATCGACAAATGGCCAAGGTTAGAGCCTTCATTTCATTATCTCTTCCTATACATGATGACTTGTATGGGGAAACCATATAGAAATTGTTCTACATGCTATTGGCATAACACTAAGACAAAGAGACATATATAATGACGTCTGTTTGGCAATTTTGTACATAAAAAATTAACTGATATGTGTACTTTATCTTGTACATCCTGTTGTGATAAAACTGGGAAAGAGATTAACTGAACTTGATATGAATAATGGCTAGCATGGAGAGTAAAATAATGCAAATTATGTATTGATTTCATTGAGTGTATTCATTGTGAGTCCAGTAAGGGCCTTGGTAAGGGCCGTTGTTATTTCTGTAAAGACATCCCTATCAAAAGTCTCGATATCTTCCTCTCAGAGGTAAATGTAGTGGCAATCCTTTTTCATAAGTACAATGCAAACGGCGAGTTGTTGTTATTACCTTCACCAAGAAGGTTATGCAGAGGGTAGCGTTTGTTTGTTTGTGTGTAGTGGCACAGCATAACTCGAGAATGCCTTGATGTATTGTCTAGGTATTTGGTGTGTTGGTAGGTTTTGATGAGACCTACAAACGATTAGATTTTGGGCCCCCTAGCGGTTTCTTTAGGTACTGCAGCGGAACTTAATGTGTTGGTATCTCGTGTTCTGGACATGATATGGAAATTAGTTTTGAGTGGTAGATAGAACTTTGGATAGGGAGTAAGTGGTGTGGGTTTGAGCCCCCTAGCGGCTTTTTTGGAACTGCAGGAGCAGGTTTTGCGTCTGACTTTGAAAGGGAAAAGCTCAAGAAGGGCTTGATGGATAGTAATGATTTTTGGTAGGTAGATAGCTTGAGTGATGATGTAGATGATTAGACACGTCTTATGCAAATCAGTATCTAATTTGCATAATTAATGAGGAAAGTTTATACATCCGCCGAATTCCATGATATGACTATGCAAATGAAGACCTCATTCGCATAATTAATGAGGAAATACTATAACAAGATGGGCTTGATGGATGGTCATGATTTTTGATGTGTAGCTTGTGTGATGCTTAGTATGATTGGACAATAATTATGCAAATCAGAATGAGGCAACCTTAAAAATCCACTTTGTTCCATGATATGACTATTCAAATTGTAACTGAGGAAGAGAGGAATGTTTGTAGATAGAAAATATGCTAATGTGGGCCTAATTTTGCATACTTAATGAGTAACTTCTCTAATTCAACACTGGGAAATGATGACATTTAACTTTTTTTTTGGCATCGGGACGTTAATGTAAATGTGAGAATCTTTGAATCAAATTATGCTAAGGGCCTCATTTACATAATTAATGAAAAATATTAGCATAACCTTATTTGTTGAGCTCATAATTTGTTAAGCTCATACTTTGCACATGTTATATTTTAAGACCATCAACTGGTATGATTTATAATTGATGAGAAACACTCCTAATACATCAGTCATAAAGGTTAAAATCATTTGGCGAAGGTATGAGGTCGTGGAATTCTGTATTGGTAAATGTATTTACTTTCAATACATCGCTGAAAATTAATTGCGAAACTTAATGACTGTTTTTGAAGTGAAGTTAAATTCTATTCAGACGTAGCCAGGCCCAATGAGAGTGCTGTTCAAACAGTAGCTTCTGAGGATCCCGAGTGTACGACAGAAACGAAAGGTACGGAAGGAGATGATGATGATATAACGTCGGATACAGCGCACCAATCCGACCGTAAAGATGACGTAGAGGTCGCAAATGTGTCTACTGGAGTTGACGTTTTGACCTGGGAGGTGAATAGTGAGACGGGACAAGAAGATCCCGACAGTGACGTGGTAGACGAAGGAGGAGGAGGAGGAGAAGATGTGACGGGACAAGAAGATCCCGACAATGCCATGGTAGACGAAGGAGGAGGAGGAGGAGAAGATGTGACGGGACAAGAAGATCCCGACAATGTCATGGTAGACGAAGGAGGAGGAGAAGAAGATGTGACGGGACAAGAAGATCTCCACAATGCCATGGTAGACGAGGAAGGAGAAGAAGAAGATGTGACGGGACAAGAAGATCCCGACAACGCCATAGTAGACGAAGGAGACGGAGAAGAAGATGTGACGGGACAAGAAGATCTCCACAATGCCATGGTAGACGAGGAAGGAGAAGAAGAAGATGTGACGGGACAAGAAGATCCCCACAATGCCATGGTAGACGAAGGAGGAGGAGAAGAAGATGTGACGGAACAAGAAGATCCCCACAATGCCATGATAGACGAAAGAGGAGAAGAAGAAGATGTGACGGGACAAGAAGATCCCGACAATGCCATGGTAGACGAAGAAGGAGGAGAAGAAGATGTGACGGGACAAGAAGATCCCGACAATGCCATGGTAGACGAAGGAGGAGGAGAAGAAGATGTGACGGGACAAGAAGATCCCGACAATGTCATGGTAGAGAAAGAAGGAGTAGAAGAAGATGTGACGGGACAAGAAGATCCCGACAATGCCATGGTAGACGAAGGAGGAGAAGAAGAAGATGTGACGGGACAACAAGATCCCGACAATGCCATGGTAGACGAAGGAGGAGGAGAAGAAGATGTGACGGGACAACAAGATCCCGACAATGTCATGGTAGAGAAAGAAGGAGTAGAAGAAGATGTGACGGGACAAGAAGATCCCGACAATGCCATGGTAGACGAAGGAGGAGTAGAAGAAGATGTGACGGGACAAGAAGATCCCGACAATGTCATGGTAGACGAAGGAGGAGAAGAAGATGTGACGGGACAAGAAGATCCCGACAATGCCATGGTAGAGAAAGAAGGAGTAGAAGAAGATGTGACGGGACAAGAAGATCCCGACAATGCCATGGTAGACGAAGAAGGAGTAGAAGAAGATGTGACGGGACAAGAAGATCCCGACAATGTCATGGTAGAGAAAGAAGGAGTAGAAGAAGATGTGACGGGACAAGAAGATCCCGACAATGCCATGGTAGACGAAGGAGGAGTAGAAGAAGATGTGACGGGACAAGAAGATCCCGACAATGCCATGGTAGACGAAGGAGGAGTAGAAGAAGATGTGACGGGACAAGAAGATCCCGACAATGCCATGGTAGACGAAGGAGGAGGAGAAGAAGATGTGACGGGACAAGAAGATCCCGACAATGCCATGGTAGACGAAGGAGGAGAAGAAGAAGATGTGACGGGACAACAAGATCCCGACAATGTCATGGTAGAGAAAGAAGGAGTAGAAGAAGATGTGACGGGACAAGAAGATCCCGACAATGCCATGGTAGAGAAAGAAGGAGTAGAAGAAGATGTGACGGGACAAGAAGATCCAAACAATGCCATGGTAGACGAAGGAGGAGAAGAAAAAGATGTGACGGGACAAGAAGATCCCGACAATGCCATGGTAGAGAAAGAAGGAGTAGAAGAAGATGTGACGGGACAAGAAGATCCCGACAATGCCATGGTAGACGAAGGAGGAGTAGAAGAAGATGTGACGGGACAAGAAGATCCCGACAATGTCATGGTAGACGAAGGAGGAGAAGAAGAAGATGTGACGAGACAACAAGATCCCGACAATGCCATGGTAGAGAAAGAAGGAGTAGAAGAAGATGTGACGGGACAAGAAGATCCCGACAATGCCACGGTAGAGAAAGAAGGAGTAGAAGAAGATGTGACGGGACAAGAAGATCCCGACAATGCCATGGTAGACGAAGGAGGAGAAGAAGAAGATGTGACGGGACAACAAGATCCCGACAATGTCATGGTAGAGAAAGAAGGAGTAGAAGAAGATGTGACGGGACAAGAAGATCCCGACAATGCCATGGTAGACGAAGAAGGAGTAGAAGAAGATGTGACGGGACAAGAAGATCCCGACAATGCCATGGTAGAGAAAGAAGGAGTAGAAGAAGATGTGACGGGACAAGAAGATCCCGACAATGCCATGGTAGACGAAGGAGGAGTAGAAGAAGATGTGACGGGACAAGAAGATCCCGACAATGTCATGGTAGACGAAGGAGGAGAAGAAGAAGATGTGACGGGACAAGAAGATCCCGACAATGCCATGGTAGAGAAAGAAGGAGTAGAAGAAGATGTGACGGGACAAGAAGATCCCGACAATGCCATGGTAGACGAAGGAGGAGTAGAAGAAGATGTGACGGGACAAGAAGATCCCGACAATGTCATGGTAGACGAAGGAGGAGAAGAAGAAGATGTGACGGGACAAGAAGATCCCGACAATGCCATGGTAGAGAAAGAAGGAGGAGAAGAAGATGTGACGGGACAAGAAGATCCCGACAATGCCATGGTAGACGAAGAAGGAGAAGAAGAAGATGTGACGGGACAAGAAGATCCCGACAATGCCATGGTGGACGAAGAAGGAGGAGAAGAAGATGTGACGGGACAAGAAGATCCCGACAATGCCATGGTAGAGAAAGAAGGAGGAGAAGAAGATGTGACGGGACAAGAAGATCCCGACAATGCCATGGTAGACGAAGAAGGAGAAGAAGAAGATGTGACGGGACAAGAAGATCCCGACAATGCCATGGTGGACGAAGAAGGAGGAGAAGAAGATGTGACGGGACAAGAAGATCCCGACAATGCCATGGTAGACGAAGGAGAAGGAGAAGAAGATGTGACGGGACAAGAAGATCCCGACAATGCCATGGTAGACGAAGGAGGAGGAGAAGAAGATGTGACGGGACAAGAAGATCCCGACAATGCCATGGTAGACGAAGGAGGAGAAGAAGAAGATGTGACGGGACAAAAAGATCCCGACAATGCCATGGTAGACGAAGGAGGAGGAGAAGAAGATGTGACGGGACAAGAAGATCCCGACAATGTCATGGTAGATCAAGATAAAGATGAAGATCGTGAGATGGGAAATGAAGATCCCGACAGATTCGCAACTGGTCAAGCCGAAGAAGATGGTCAGACTGGACAAAAAACACCCGACAGAGGCCAAGTAGATTCAAAACTACGTATACCTTCCAAACACCCGGACGCAGACATCATAAGTCATAAAAAGATCGCAGCGTCCATGGACAAGCTATGGGAGGCTCTAATCACTAATAGGTCTTACGCTGAGCAGATGCTTGCCTCTGCCGACAGACTGCGATGCCAACTTACCACTGTCAGGATGCCTTTTCCACCCACCGCCGCTGACACCACGGAACGCAATCCATTGCCTTCAGTGACTACAAACGCGCCATCCTTTAAGCCATCCTGTCCTCCCGACAGAGCAGGTAACCACCTCGCGAGCGGTAGAGGTGATGCTTACTTGGCTTGTTACAGCCATTTTCCGGTAGCCTATGGTACAGCCAGCGGTCCTGATGTACATGATACAGCCAGCGGTCCTGATGTACATGATACAGCCAGCGGTACGGTTGTACAGGATACAGCCAGCGGTACGGTTGTACAGGATACAGCCAGCGGTACGGTTGTACAGGATACAGCCAGCGGTACGGTTGTATAGGATACAGCCAGCGGTACAGTTGTACAGGATACAGCCAGCGGTACGGTTGTACAGGATACAGCCAGCGGTGCGGTTGTACAGGATACAGCCAGCGGTACTGATGTACATGATACAGCCAGCGGTACGGATGCACAGGATGCAGCCAGTGGTACGGATGTACAGGATACAACCATCGGCACAGACTCTGTTTTCCTGGACTGTCTCAGGGAAGCTCTCATTGTTAACAGGGCCAACGCTAATCAGTTGGTCACATTTGCTGACTCATTGCGATGCCAGCTGCTAGCTGCCACTAGGTCGTCTACACCATCCACCGTCAGCAACGCCGCATACCCTCATTCAGCGTGTTCAGTAACAGCGAAATTGCCCTCCTTCAAGCCATCATTTCCTCCCGACAAGGCAGGTACCCACGCGAGTGGAAGATGTGATACTCTCTCCGGCTGTATACGTACCAGCCACCTGCCGATGTCCCAGGAAACATGTAGCGGCATGGATAAGAATACAGCTAGAGGTACAGGTCCAGTATCCATTGACAGGCTACGGGAGGCTCTCCTTGCTAATAGGGCCTACGCTGAGCAGATGGTCACCCTTGCTGACTCATTACGATGCCAGCTAGTTACTGCCAAGTCGTCCCCGCCATCCACTGTCGGCAACGTCGTAGACCTTTACTCAGCGTTTTCATTGACAACAAACTTCCCGTCCATGAATGAAAAAGACGAAAGCCTGCCAGAGTCTGAGCGCCAGCCCCCAGTGCTCCGGACCAAGAGGACGGACAATCCCTACAATGCCAATGTAGCCTCAGATTTTGATACGGCAGATTTTAACGAGGGAGGAGGAGCAGCTCTTCCAATATCCGGACATCGCCACAAGGACGCAGACGACCCGCAGTATCAAAAGTTGCTGTCGTCAGTCAAGGCTCTGTGGGATGACCTTGCTTCCAAGAGGTCATACTCTGACGAGCTCCTCGCCTTTGCGAACACCCTCCGAACAAAGCTCGCCATTGCAGCTCCACACGTCCTGAACTACGCTGTAATCAGAAACCTGACAGCCCAAATTCCTAAATTCAAGCCTTACGCGCTGCCTGACATGCAACACCTGAGACCGAAGGATCTGGAAGGCATTCAGAAGAAACTCGCTAAGTTGATGGTGGATGAAGACGTGCGAGCAACCTACCTCCGCCGTTGGCTAATTGAGGAACTGTGTAACGTGGCTTTGAAGGAGGCTCCTCAAGTGCTGGGTGCACCGGAGTAAAGGGACACCTAGCGATCAGTTTAAAACCTGCACGTTTGTGGTTCTAATATCCACTGATGTTACTTTGAACGATTTCCTTATCTAACGAACTGTCATTTTACGATAGATGGACTCACACACTGATAGGTTTTAATTGAGATGGAATTTAAACTTTACATTTGGTGTATTTAAAAACACACAGTCAGTTTCTGTAGCATTTGGATGTTGTTTTTTTTCTTATTATGTCTCAATTGTATTCACCTACACATCTACCCTGATCAAAAATTTGAAGTCCGTCATTCTCTGTTCTATTTTTAGTTTAAATCAAGTGGTTTTAAAGAATGCTGTGTTTCATATGTACCCAAATTGTTGTCATCCTTTCACATGAGGGAAATGGAATGCACTCGCTGGACTATATTGTATGTGGAAAATATGAAAAATAAATACAAGGTCGTCATTCTTTTATATGGCTGTGGTTGTTGTAAGTTTGTCTTTACTTATAGTAAGGCCATGTTGATTTGATTATATGGATGACATCCGCGCGTGCATCAATTTTCGCCCATTTCCAAAAATAAATAAAAAAGGTTTCTACCATACTGTAAATCGTGCAATGCAGCTTCAACATGAGCAAATATTGCAAATACTTGAGTTCCAAAAAGATATTTACGAAAACGGATACTAATGTCGTAGAATGCCAAAGTAAAAAAAGAAGATGTGAATGAACAAAAATGAGAATCCATTAATTGGTATACCATTCTCTGTGTATTTAGTCATTTGTTAAACCTAGTTGACCGCGTAAATTTCATGACGGAAATTTGTTTCTTTGCCAAGCTTTCTTTTTATTCGCACGCTCGCATCAGTTTTGGGGTTCCCAGAGCATAACATCCATATAATCAAATCAACTTGGTGTAAGTTCCTGTTTAAAAGAAGCTATGATACTGTACAAAAGACGTTTTAGTGAGAATAACTTACCGACTGGCATGAGTTCTATGACCAGTTTTGGGTAGGCGATGTTGGTACAGCTCGCGGGGTTTCCACATGCACGTACACATTCCTCTGCGGTCACACAGGCTACGTCATCTGAAATCAACCAATCAGAGTAAAGCAGTGTTTAACCATTACTTCAGCACCAAGGAAAGGGTACGAGTTTACGTTTAACCAGTATTTTAGTAATATGGAAAGGGTACGGGTTTACGTTTAGCCAGTATTTCAGTAATAAGGAAAAGGAACGGGATTACGTTTAGCCAGTATTCCAGTAATATGGAAAGGGTACGGGTTTACGCTTAACCAGTATTCCAGTAATAAGGAAAGGGTACGGGTTTACGTTTAGCCCGTATTTCAGTAATAAGGAAAAGGGTACGGGTTTACGTTTAGCCAGTATTTCAGTAATATGGAAAGGGTACGGGTTTACGTTTAGCCAGTATTTCAGTAATAAGGAAAAGGAACGGGATTACGTTTAGCCAGTATTCCAGTAATATGGAAAGGGTACGGGTTTACGCTTAACCAGTATTCCAGTAATAAGGAAAGGGTACGGGTTTACGTTTAGCCCGTATTTCAGTAATAAGGAAAAGGGTACGGGTTTACGTTTAGCCAGTATTTCAGTAATATGGAAAGGGTACGGGTTTACGTCTAGCCAGTATTTCAGTAATATGGAAAGAGTACGGGATTACGTTTAGCCAGTATTTCAGTAATATGAAAAGGGTACGGGTTTACGTTTAACTAGTATTTCAGTAATAAGGAAAGGGTAAGGGTTGACGTTTAGCAAGTATTTCAGTAATATGGAAAGGTACGGGTCTGCGTTTAGCCAGTATTACAGTAGAATGGAAAGGGTACGAGTTTACCTTTAACCAGTATTCCAGTAATATGGAAAGGGTACGAATTTAGGTTTAAGCAGTATTTCAATATCATTGAAAAGGGCGCGTTTACTTTATATCAGTACTTCAGCACCAAGGAAAGAGTACGAGTTAACGTTTAACATGTATTTCAGCATCAAGATACGGGAACGAGTTTATGTTTAACCGGCATTTCAGTACCAAGGAAAGGGTGCGAATCTACGTTTAAGCAGTATTTCAGTTCCAAGGAATGTGTGCGAGTTTACGTTTAACCAGTACTAGTATTTCTACAACGAAATAAAGACTATTAGTTTACGTTTAACCGGTACTCCAGTACAAAGGAAAGGGTACTAATCGGCGTTTAAGCCTATTTTAGTTCCAATGAATGTGTGCGAGTTTACGTTTAACCGGTACTAGTATTTCTACAACAAAATAAAGACTATTAGTTTACGTTAAACAACTTTTTTGGGGGAGGGTACGGGTTTATGTTACACTGGTGTAATAGCACCAAGGAAAGAACATTGGTTTACGTTGTCAGGTCTGAGACTCTTAGATGTCACCGAGCCCTTACTTAAAGTTAAACGGAGGTTGTGACAGCTACAGAGATAGTGAGCATCACTTGGTGTACTGTAACACTAAATGTACTAAATGTAAGCCGGAAACGAATCATACAAACCTTACGCCTAGGGCTACATATAATCTAAAAGCGTGGAGTTAGCTAAAGAAACCTCCGCATGCTAAAAATCATGTGGCGGTATAGAATCAGGATACTCACCTTTGAAGAGAACCCTGCTGATCATCCCGGGCATGACCATTAGGAACAGGGGGAGGATCTTCAGCCCCGCGGCCAGAATGGACCCGCCCTTGGCATGCGTCATGTTCTTGGCCGCTAGGGAGCGCTGCACCAGGACCTGGCGAAGAAAGTTTTGTCACGTCAAGCAAACTTTTGACTCACAGATTACATACAATACATACCTTATCATCTTACAGACGTAAGTAATAAGGTATGTATTGTATATACGTTTGTAAGACATAGATATTAAGGTATATACTTATGTAGTAGTAGTAGACTGGTCTATTCAGGACAAGACGTACAAACCTCCTGACAGCCTGGGAGGCTGAATTACGAGGTTGTTTACACTGAGTTGATAAAAGAAACACTCTTGCACATCAACAATCGCCTATGGCCTTGTATTTATGTCCTTCAGTTTCATCGTGGATTTTAACAATATCATAATTTGTACCATTTTAAGAAGACGATGTATACAAATTATAAGACACCTTCCGAATCGATGAAGTACGTTGTTAAAGTTGTTCTTCTTCTTTTTTTCTCTTTCATTTGTTGTCTTTGTTTCAACGAATAAGGCATTGCATCTTACCCAGCTTTAAATTGAAATTGATATGAAAAAACACGCTCTTTCTGACGTGTAATTTATTGCTAACACTGAAAGTAGGCGGTCCCATATTCCTTTCGTTATTAGAGGCCGGTGCTAGAGAAACAATTTTGAAGCATTCGTGGTTTGTTTATAGTTTTATAAGGACAATGGGCTGCATTTTTTATGGAAGGCCGACGTTAATGAAAATCAATTACCTGGTCAGTACAGAAGTACCACGCTGACAAAATAAAGATTCCAAACACCAGGCCAGGCCACGGAAGGTCACTTCCGGTGGCATCCCTGAACAGGTGAAATGCTTCCGGGGTCGGCACGCCGCAGGTGGTGTTGGGAGGTCTGACGTCAGGGATGGACTGGAAGTACTCCGTGATGAGGGTTTCGATGCCGCCGACTCGCACAAATGCTGAAGGGGAAAACACGTATGGCCGAACATGTGAATCCAACACTAACCAGTGCACAGACTGTTCTCCATTAGCAATACTCTCCAAGCAGAGGTTCGGCTCCGGCTGGTTTTGACGTGATTTTTAGACGTTTTTGTCGGGCTTTATATTTTGTCCCGTTTTCTTTATGTCACCAAGCTCGACAAAAACGCCTGAAACAAGTAAAAAAAAACAAGCCGGACTTGAGCCTCTGCTTGGAGAATACATTCAGTAAACAGTAAGATCTGATACACAATGCAGTGTTACAGATCTAGGCTATCAATTCTAAAAATAGAAACGGTACTAACTAACGACTATGCGAATTTCTAGCCTCTGTGCCATCTTATTTAGTTTACTAGTACATGGGCCACATACTCGTTCCCACATATTTTGTTAGTATAGGAGCCCCGGCAAATAGGCTAGGTTAACGTTGGCGCACAGGCTAGCCATTTCGACATTAATTCGGACGAATGGTATATACATATTGAAAAGGGGAATTGAGAGTTTTTACTCACCCATGACCATGAGTATGATAGCTCCGATCACCATGATACAGACTGACACCGCGTCTGTATACATTACCGCTGTTAGACCTCCTGCACACAGACACACAAAACAATTTCGTCAGGCGTAAGATGACAAGATTTACAAACTTTTGGAGAGACACTGCAAACTGACGGCCCATATAGGTTATCATAAGGTTTTATCATTTTTGAATTATGTCGCAAGAAGAGGCTTTATCGAAGCCCTGTTGGTAAAATATCTGTATGTATATAGCCGGTATAACCACCCTTGGGCGTAACACACCAGCTTTGCAGGTACGCGGCACAGCCGGTTATATTACACTGAATATCATACTTAACATTTACACATCGATGCTGCTAGTATTGTCTAAAGCTAATGATGCTTTTACAGTACTTGGTGGTACCTAGTTCTTCTCTACGATAATTCGAGGGAAATTTCAATTCTAGGCTGATAACTCTAGTACTTGACGGCATGAATATTTCTTGTTCTTTTCTCGGGGCTGGCATTAGATACTGCAATAGGGAGTGTAGAGCCCAGAAAACAATATTGTTCATTACGTCCCGGATGTTATAAAACAAAATGCTTCCTAACCTCCGATAGTGTAGACCGCAGTGATGGCCAGCAGTAGGAGGATAGAGGGGTACAGACTCCATCCCAGCGCCAACTGGATAAACAGTGCACCTGCGAACATATCCGCCTGGGGGCGCACATGACATTGGCAACGTCACTCACATAATCACCAATTTGGATTCAAAGATTAAATGTGGAATCATGGGTGCCTAAGTATTTACGAGTTTTACGGACTTCATACGATCCACTACTATAAGAAACGAATTTTACGGAATACATACGGGTTTTACCAATAGTAAGCGTCAAACCTCTAAACGTCAAAAGAACCCAACACACTTATCGAGAAGAGTAGGGGTGACCCGGTTTGCTTGGCCAAAAATACACGAGCCATAGCGAAGCCGCATTGCATTACTACCTATAACGAAAAAGCGTCATGCTTTGTCCTCTGTGGTGCGACCGCTTTACCTTTCAATGATCGTATCTGCTTTGTAAAATTGTATGAATACTTAGGCAACCCTGGGAACAGGTATCATAGACGTTAGAAATTCAAGTTCAAGTTGAAATTCAGTTATGTAGGAAAGCCCTAAACTCACCGATATCTTGATGAAGATGTACTGAATCAAGGCCAGTACGGACAGGTAGATTTGTAGCCTCCTCCCACCAAAACGTTTCTTCAGATACTGCGGCATGGTTGTCACCTGGATAAATAGGGAAAATACTTAGCTTCCAATGGTAATAAACTTATACAAAACAGCCCGTATACAACCCAAAATATACTAGTCCAAACCTTTTTGTAGAGGTATTGCCATATAAACGTATAATTTTCAAAGGTTTATTGAAACGCGATAACTTAGTTACCTTGATTTTTTTAGAAAAACTCTCTTTTGTTGCTGAAAAATTCGCTAAATGATAAAGAAACGCTGAGAAAAATACGAAACACCTCGTAATTTATTTTCATCCTTATCCTGGTACGGGTGTACATGTTCCGGACCGTGTGATAATTTCCCGTATCACACGGGATTCTAAGTTGTATCACACGGGCTTCCATTGAATATTCAGACTGTATTTTGAGTCCGCCGGTTGCGCCGCTGTCCGAAATTCGAATGCCGGATTCGGAGGTTGGAATCGATGTTGTTACGACTTCTTTGTTTGAGGACATAAAACTGTCTCAACTTCAGGCGCATTTCGCATTGAAATGTGTTTTTTTTTTTTTTCGGGTGGGTATGACATAAATAAAATACAACACGGTGTATTCCGCATCACCCTCGGTCCCAGCCCTCCCACGGGTCGGATCGCCCTCCGGCCTATACCTACGGTCGTAAGGCGATCTTACCCACGATCGGGCTGGTATGGAATACCCCGTGTTGTATTCTCTCTCTATATATATATGAGTAACATCTTACCGCCGAGGATATGTAGACTGGAATGTACAACCAGGCGAGCAACAGGAGGCAAAAAAGACCCTGTGTTTGAAGATACCAGAAGAACTTTATTGAGCTACAATTTTAACATGTACAGTGACTTGTAAGTCTTTATTTTTTCTCCCCGTAGACTTTCATGTTATAATACGTGAACCAATGGCATTCATTCTATGTTAAGAGCATTTACGCTAGATAATGTAAAAAAAACACATATTAACAACTTCACTACATACAGCAAAGTTAAACTATTGCTGATATCTAAGTTATGAAAAGTAATAGCCAATCTAGATATGAATAGTATACTTCCTTTCTATACCACCCAAGCGTAATAGACTACACTATTCTATATGGCATATTTTCATACCTGCAAAAAACATTACGCATCTATCGATGGATAATATGCTGAAATCGAGAAAGATGTCACGCTGGGGCACTTTTTCTTTTAACTCTGCTCATACATCTATAGTGTAGAATTGTAACAGTAAGTAAAGCCCTCCTCTCATTGGAGCCACGGCACGCTGGCGGCGTCGCTGCGGCCGATCAAATTGGCAAAGCACTCAACGAATTTCATCGACAAGAAACGAATTCTTTTAAGCTTTGTTTGTTTTGTAGTCTTTTTGGTCATACTTGTACGTTTTGAATGATATTCCCATTATAAAGTCAAGGGTAACACAAATCGAGTTTAGCACACAGTGACGCCGCCAGCGTGCCGCGGGTCCAGTGAGAGGGGGGGGGGGACTTAAAAGATCAAAAGAATTATTTCCAATACTTACGCTGAGCTCATAGGCTGACACTGCTATCCCCGACGCCGCTCCAGTCCCGGCCAACCCGATAAAACTAGTGCTGCCGATGTTGCTTCCATATAAGGACAGTCCGATCTTAAAGTACAGATGAAGGTCAAGGTCAATCTCCAAGTAGATGTTCGGAGGGTAAAATGTAACATCTGATGTTTTGTTATAAAGATGTCGAAATGCAATCCAATTTTGCTTGTCCTTGAAAATCATTTACGGGCATGCATTACGGCAGACTGACTCACCAATATTCACAAACTTTTTGCTTAAAATGCGTATGCGCCATTTCATTGAATTTCAACGTTATCTTCAAAACGTATTTCTTTATTGCAGTATTTTTGCTCGACAACAAAATCTATATATGCTAACACGCCTTAGGCTGTGTATTTAAGTGGCTAAGTATGTACATACATGTCATTTTTAACTGTAGTGAAATGTTAACATTAGCTTTTAGGTAAACGGAATTATGTACGTGAGGTGGACAGGGCTTCAAAAATGAGGTTAAACATTAACCAGAGAGCAAAGGATCAAAGTTTACAACACTTTCTACGAATGTTTATTCGTGGAGCGGCTATAACTACTTACAAGTAATGTTCCGATATTTCTACTTTAGCCTGTAATAGTTCTTGTGTACTTGTGTATGGCCACCAACAATAATACGTTGTTGGCTGAATTAGGTCCAAAATGGCGGCTTGTATTCGTTCAGAAGGCAAATTGAAATGATTTATTCGTGATCTTTTTTGCCCTCCAGACAAAGAGTAACAAAAATCAGGCAATAGACTGTAGCACATGTTTCTCACGTTATATGTTAGTGTGGGTTAAATGACGTCATAGTGACGTCACAAAAACACACTTACCGGACCCCACCACAAACTGCGTCCTGCCAAGAAGTACCCCGTCACTGTTCCGCGGTTTGCTTTCACCATAGACTAGAAACAAATGCAAAACATGGAATCATACATATAGAATTCGAATACAACACGGGGTATTCCGTATCACCCGAGGCCGGAGGGCGATCCGACCCGCAGGAGGGCTGCGGAATACACCGTGCTGTATTTTTTTGTCATACCTACCCGAGAAAACACACATTTTAATGCGGAATGCGCCAGAAGTTGAGGGAGTTTTTGTGTCCTCGAACAAAAAAAGTTTTTGTGTCCTCGAACAAAAAAAAACTGTAACAACATTGATTCCAACCTCCGAATCCAGCATTGGAATTTTCGACAGCGGCGCAACTGGCGCACTTGAATGGCAGTCGAAATATTCTATGGAAGCTCGTGGGATACAGCTTAGAACCCCGCGTGATACGGAATTTTATCTGCCGGTCCAGAACACCCGTATCGAACGTTTTCGCGGCCCAGGTATGACATGAAACAGTGTGGCACGGACAGTATGATTATTATACAAAAAAGAGAACGATCGATTCAAAGGTCAGTTAAAAATTGTTGCGAATGAAACAATTCATTACACTGGGTCAGCCTAATAGGCAGTTCTAGCTGGTAACGGTAAAAGTTACAAAAGTAAAGACGTACGTACAACGTAAACATTATCTACAATAATTGGAATGATTATTAAAAACATTGTTAACCTAAAAAAAGTTATGTGCTATATGGCGATGTCTTGCTAGATTTTAATTCGTATAGTCCGTCCATTGAAACATGCGCACTTTGTAAAGAAACGGTCTCAGAACATCTGAAACCATCCCTTGCGTCAAAAAAATGTCACTTTTCTGTAAATCATTAAAAAAAACGTAGATAACTGTTTTCAACAAACTAATCATGGTTGATGAACAAATAAGTGTTTCGGTAATGTTTCTTTACCATCATGGGTTTTGTTAAGAAACGGTCTCAGAAGAAATGAAACCCTCCCTTACGTCAAACAATGTCCCTTTTCTGTAAATCATTAAAAGATGTAGATAGCTGTTTTCAACAAACTAATCATGGTTGATGAACAAATAAGTGTTTCGGTAATGTTTGTTTACTATCATGGGTTTTGTTAAGAAACGGTCTCAGAACAAATGAAACCCTCCCTTGCGTCAAACAATGTTACTTTTCTGTAAATCATTAAAAAACGTAGATAGCTGTTTTCAACAAACTAATCATGGTTGATGAACAAATAAGTGTTTCTGTAATTTCTGTTTACTATCATGGGTATGCTTGAAAAATACGTAGTGTCATGAAAAACTAGTATATATCAACTGGTAATTCACAGTTTGTGACCTTTGAACATCCTTGAACAAGGACTTTGATTGCCGTACAATGCAGACACGTCAGAGGGTGTGTCAGGGTTGGTAACACAAATACACAAGAATGGCAAGACTAGCAATCTGTTCTATAGTTCAGGTACCATTTGCTAGTCACTGAGCTCAGTAGCCACAGAAAGACTAGTCATGGTGACTCTTGGGGGACGTATTTGGTAGTCTTCCTACTATACGTCCTCCTAGAGTCGCCGCGGCTACAAAATACATGATATTAGGCTAGTAGTGAAGTTTCTGGTGGGCAGTATACCGTGTCCTGTTGCTTGTACAACAGGTTGGACTAGCTATATAGCTTGCCTCGACACATAAAACTAGTGGCCCATGTCACACCTACACACAATTTTAGTCATAACCACCTATTGCATCAGTTTGTTGCGATTATGCAGAAGCATCGCCGTTGTATCTTTCACTTTGGGTCATCATTAACAGGTCCATCTTTGATACATACACACGAAATAAACATGAACATATAATGGCAACTTACCCATATACCGACTGCCATGATTAAGACGAAATAGACGGCGATCACAACAATGTCCGCCGCTTCCACCCCCTGCCTTCCTACGGAGGGGGTACCCCCTGTAGTGGAGGGGGTAAACCCCTCGGTAGAGGTAGCTGCTGGCGAAGTCTCCGCCATCTCTTGGTCTAAGACGGCGAACAGACGCGAGACAACTTCCCACCCAGTACCCCGCCCCTTGAAGACCTGGCGACCTAGTTTTATCGTATGACCGTTGACTTTTAGGCGATCAATCACTGACTAGTGTCGGTAAAAAGGACAGTAGTGCGGCCTCAACACAACAAAGGCTGTCTGTATCTTCAACGGAGACCGAGACGTTTTGCATGCACATGTACAACGACAGCCCGGCGTCTTCAGCGCCAGTGTTTGTTTTGTGCTTGTTCATTCACGCCCCCTAGCGATCATTTTACTTATCGCACTGTCGGTTAAAAGGACAGTAGTACGGACTCGAGATAACAAAGGCTGTCTGTATCTTCAACGGAGACCAAGAAGTTTTGCATGCACATGTACAACGGCAGCCCGGCCTCTTCAGCGCCAGTGATTGTTTTGTGCTTGTTTATTCACGCCCCCTAGCGATCATTCTACTGATTGTACTGTCGGTTAGAAGGAAAGTAGTAGGACCTCAAGATAACAATGACTGTCTGCATCTTCAATGGAGACCAACAAGACGTTTTGCATGCACATGCACAACGGCAGCCCGGCCTCTTCAGCGCCAGTGTTTGTTTTGTGCTTGTTCATTCGCGCCCCCTAGCGATCATTCTACTTAATGGACTAGGTAGGCGTCATAAAACACTGGACAGGTCTTGAGTGCTATGTGTGCATTACCAAGCGGATGTGTCAGTTTAAGTATTTGCTGTAGCAAATATAAGGTTGTTTGGAAGTTGGCACGTGAATAATTGGAGTTTCTGCGACCTTGAGTTTTGGTGGAAAGTTAGGCCGTGTTGATTATTTATATGGATGACATCCTCTGGGAACCCGAAAACTGATGCGAGCGCGCGAATGAAAAAAAAGTTTGGCAAAAAAATCATTATGAAATCTACGTGGTAAGGAAGGATGAAAAA
Organism: Branchiostoma lanceolatum; assembly: GCA_035149815.1. Classification (NCBI taxonomy): domain Eukaryota; kingdom Metazoa; phylum Chordata; class Leptocardii; order Amphioxiformes; family Branchiostomatidae; genus Branchiostoma; species Branchiostoma lanceolatum. The sequence goes on from CM068880.1 coordinate 13,159,446, forward strand.
CACTTAACACATAGAGTATGGTGTACTAATTTTCTTCATTTGTGTTCTTTTTTCCTTGACTTTGGAATTGACTTTGGCATGCTATGACATTTAGTAGCTGTTTTCTGAAGTATTTTTTTTACAATTTACATCATAAGCAAATTGTTTTCTCATTTTGATTTACAGTATGGCCGAAACCATTTTTTAGACGGGCGAATTTTGATGCGCGCGTGGCTGTCATCCATATACTAAGCAAATCACCAAAGCCTTCCTACTTATATAAAGCCTTCTAGTTTTGTTACGATGACGCGATAAATAGTGCATGTAAGTGATTTATAGTGGGTTTTGATTGACGTCTTGTCTTACACAATGGACAACACGGAAAAAAACTTAACTATACTTGCCTCGCGACCCCTGTCGTCGTTTTAAAACATGCTTTATCTAACGTTAGGGTCTTACTCATGAGTTTTTTTTTCACCCATAGACTTCCATGTTCTGATACGTGTTTTACATGGGCGCGTTCTTAGTGAAGCTATAGGAAATGTACCAATGTCATTCATTATTATATGTTGAGAACAATTACCCTACATCGGGCTATGTTGATTTGAATATATGGATGACATCCTCTCGGAGCCCCAAAACTGATGCGAGTGTGTGAATAAAAAAAGTTTTACAAAAAAAATGTCTTCATTGTGAAATCTAGTTGGTCAGGAAGGCTGAACAAATGATTAAACGCAGAGAGTAATAGGTTCTTAAAATTCTTTATTTCTGTTCTGTAACATCTTCTTTGACTTTAGAATTGACCTTGCTATTCTATGACTTTAGTATCCATTCTCCGAAATAATTTTTCTTTGGAATTTACTTTTTATATGCAGTTGCTCGTTTTGAAGCTGCTTTGTACGACTTTAATAATGGTCCAACGAAAATTGACGTCTGTACCCCACCTGTAACGTCTGTACCCCGACCTGTAACGTCTGTGTCCCGACCTGTAACGTCTGTACCCCCACCTGTAACGTGCGTACCCCGACCTGTAACGTCTGTATCCCGACCTGTAACGTCTGTACCCCACCTGTAACGTCGGTACCCCGACCTGTAACGTCTGTAACCCGACATTTAACGTCTGTACCCCCACCTGTATCGTCTGTACCCGACCTGTAACGTCCGTACCCCCACACGTAACGTCTGTACCCCCTGTAACGTATGTACCCCGACCTGTAACGTCCGTACCCTGACCTGTAGCGTCTGTACCCCGACATGTAACGTCTGTACCCCCACCTGTAACGTCGGCACCCCGACCTGTAACGTCTGTACCCCCACACGTAACGTCGGTAACCCCACCTGTAACGTCTGTACCCCGACCAGTAACGTCCGTATCCCCATCTCTAACGTCTGTAACCCGACCTGTAGTGCCCGTAACCACACCTATAGCGTCTGTACCCCAACTTGTAACGTCTGTACCACCACCTGTACCGTCCGTATCCTCGCCTGTAACGTCTGTATCCAAACCTGTAACGTCTGTATCCTACCTGTAACGTCTGTACCCCACCTGTAACGTCTGTAACCCAACCTGTAACGTCCGTACACCAACCATAAACGTCTGTATCCCCACCCGTAGCGTCTATACCCCGACTTGTAACGTCTGTACCACCAACTGTAACGTCTGTACCCCGACCTGTAACGTCCGTACCCCCCTGTAACGTCTGTACACCGACCTGTAACGTCCGTACCCCGACCTGTAACGTCTGTAACCCGACACGTAACGTCTGTACCCCCTGTAACGTATGTACCCCGACCTGTAACGTCCGTACCCTGACCTGTAGCGTCTGTACCCCAACCTGTAACGTCCGTACCGCCACCTGTAACGTCTGTACCCCTACCTGTAGTGCCCGTAACCACACCTGTAGAGTCTGTACCCCGACCCGTAACGTCTGTACCCCCCTGTAACGTATGTACCCCCACCTGTAGCGTCTGTACCCCGACATGTAACGTCTGTACCCCAACCTGTATCGTCTGTACCCCGACCTGTAACGTCTGTAATCCGACCTAGGCCTGTAACGTCCGTACCCTCACCTGTAACGTCTGTACCCTACCTAGTACCTGTAACGTCTATACACCTGTAACGTCTGTACCCCGACCTGTAACGTCTGTACCCCGACCTGTAACGTCTGTACCCCGACCTGTAGCGTCTCTACCCCGACCTGTAGCGTCTCTACCCCGACCTGTAGGGCCCGTAACATTTGAATGACACACCCTACGGATTGAGCCTGGATGTCTCATAAAAAAAACATTACGCAAGCTTGTTTTTTCATTTATTAATATATATTTTAAGAGCATTGGGCTACAAGCAGTGCTTTCTTAACGAGACCTACGTACACAAATAAGAGCAACATATTTTTTTATAATGATTACGATTTACACAATTACGTGAAAAAAGAACAAAGTAGTAACAGCAGTGAAACATACAGCTGGTGTACTAACAAACCTAAGTTAAACAACTACAGCGGCCTGTCTGCGAGATATGGTGAAAAATTAATTAAAAAAACAATATTATAGGAAAATGTTTTAAGATTGCAGTTATCAATATCCTCGATATTAGGCTAATTCAAAACATGACCGGTTTGTCAACTTTAGCAGCATAAACCAAGGAGAGGTGTGGTTGTGTGTCGGTCAGGTGTGGTTGTATGTTTGACAGGTGTAGTGTTCAGCACCAAGGACAGGTGTAGTTGTATGTTTGACAGGTGCGGTGTTCAGCACCAAGGACAGGTGTGGTTGTATGTTTGACAGGTGTGGTGTTCAGCACTAAGGACAGGTGTAGTTGTATGTTTGACAGGTGTGGTGTTCAGCACCAAGGACAGGTGAAGTTGTATGTTTGGGAAAACAAAGATTAAGTTTGATAGTGGGATTCCTAGCAACTTCCTACGGTACTGCAGCGGAACTTCAAAGGTTGTGATTTTTAAGTGGTAGATAGCTCTTGGAGCAAGGAGTGAGTGAAGTGATGAGCTTAAACTTCCTAGCAGCTGGTATGGAATCGCAGTGGGTCTTTTTGTTGGAAACTTTGTTAGAGGATAACTCAAGAAGGGATTGCTGGCTTTTCATTATTTTTTTCAAACATAAGTATCTTGGGTGATGATTAACATAATGAGAAGTATGTTATGGATATCAAGACTTATTCTACATAACGTTTTAGGTAAAATTAGTAATGCTGTCGTATTACATTATTATTACCGTAACGTGCAACTTTAACTATTATAACATCTGGGGTCCTGGAATTAAGGTCAATAGGTCAACATACATCTAGCAGTGATAGTGGGCCATTGCAAAACAAATCTCTGGTTTCAGTTGTGTTTGGCATGTAGATAGCTAAAGTGATAATTATCACAGGAAGATGCTAATTGTTCAAATTAGCAGCTTATTTGCAATGAGGAAATTTTATAATTATCCCACAAACCATGATGCTCATAGGATTTTCAAGCATAGGGCATATAAAACTTAGAAAAAAAGGAATATAGATAGGTATCAATTATGCAAATTCCATGTATGAGAAAATAATACATGTACCATAGTGTAAATGATGGAAGTTTGAACCTTGCATCATTCTGTTGTATTGCTAGGGGGCGAGAAGAAGCCCCGACAATTTAACTTCATTTCATGAACATGCCATGTCTGACGTCTTTCGGGTGTTAGGCCATAGCGGTGAAACTGGTCCCTTGTTAGCAATGTCTCCCATCTTAGGCGAGACCAATGCCGTCTTAGGTAACCAGCCGGTATGCCTGGAGAGTCTATGTAAGCCTTGTAGCTTATTTTGCACGTACCATGCTTCGCTCTCCTTTTTCAAGACACCCCCGACAAATTGACTGGCCATGTCTGACGTCTTTCGGGTGTTAGGCGATAGCGGTGAAACTGGCCCCTTGTTAGCAATGTCTCCCATCTTAGGCGAGACCAATGCCGTCGTAGGAAACCAACCGGTATGCCTGGAGAGTCTATGTGCGCCTTGTAGCTTATTTTGCACGTACCAATGTAAGCCTTGTAGCTTATTTTGCACGTACCATGCTTTGCTCTCCTTTTTCAAGACAAATTGACTTGCCACGTCTGACGTCTTTCGGGTGTTAGGCCATAGCGGTGAAACTGGTCCCTTGTTAGCAATGTCTCCCATCTTAGGCAAGACCAATGCCGTCTTAGGAAACCAGCCGGTATGCCTGGAGAGTCTATGTAAGCCTTGTAGCTTATTTTGCACATACCATGCTCCGCTCTCCATTTCTCAAGACACCCCTCATATAAAGTATGGCTAGGGGCGAGAAGAAGCCCCGACAATTTGACATGCCATGTCTGACGTCTTTCGGGTGTTAGGCAATAGCGGTGAAACTGGATCCTTGTTAGCAATGCCTCCCATCTTAGGCGAGACCAATGCCGTCATAGGAAACCAGCCGGTATGCCTGGAGAGTCTATGTAAGCCTTGTAGCTTATTTTGCGCCTACCATGCTTCGCTCTCCTTTTTTAAAGACACCCGTTATATGAAGTATGGTAAGGGGCGAGAAAAAGCCCCGACAATCTGACATGCCATGTCTGACGTCTTTCAGGTGTTAGGCAATAGCGGTGAAACTGGTCCCTTGTTAGCAATGTCTCCCATCTTAGGCGAGACCAATGCCGTCTTAGGTAACCAGCCGGTATGCCTGGAGAGTGTATGTAAGCCTTGTAGCTTATTTTGCACCTACCATGCTTCGCTCTCCTTTTTTAAAGACACTCGTTATATGAAGTATAGCTAGGGGCGAGAAGAAGCCCCGACAATTTGACTGGCCATGTCTGACGTCTTTCGGATTGTTAGGCAATAGCGGTGAAACTGGTCCCTTGTTAGCAATGTCTCCCATCTTAGGCGAGACCAATGCCGTCTTAGGAAACCAGCCGGTATGCCTGGAGAGTCTATGTAAGCCTTGTAGCTTATTTTGCACCTACCATGCTTCGCTATCCTTTTTTTAAAGACACCCGTTATATGAAGTATGGTAAGGGGCGAGAAGAAGCCCCAACAATTTGACTGGCCATGTCAGACGTCTTTTGGGTGTTAGGCAATAGCGGTGAAACTGGTCCCTTGTTAGCAATGTCTCCCATCTTAGGTGAGACCAATGCCGTCATAGGTAACCAGCCGGTATGCCCGGAGAGTGTATAACACATACCATATTTCGCTCTCCGTTTTCAAGACACCCCTCATATGAAGTAAGGCTAGGGGTGAGAAGAAGCCCCGACAATTTGACTTTATCTCATGAACATGTCACTTCTGAGGTCTTTTGGATGTTGGATAAAACTTAACAATCGAAGTATTCTACGGTTTTCTTATTAACGAAAATAAGGTCCTCATTTGCATGGATTACATCGGTCAATGATAATCTGTAGCCAAAGTGTGCAAAAGCCATATTTTAGCAAAGCAGGCTATTTTATCATCTTTTCATTGATTATGCAAATAATGCCCTGATTATGTTGATACATAAATGATGTTCATCTTTACTCTGTACTTCTCAATGCTGATGGAATCATTCCTGCTATGGTATCATGGCATTTTACATTTAATATGTAAATAAAGTTTTGATTTGCATTCGTTGCATTGTTCTTCTCTTTTTCATGTTCCTCTCTTTTTGGTCACATTTGCCACGTTCCTTTCATAAAGAATCGCAGACTTCTAAACTCTCCTCCTCATTTTTTATGCTAATGCGCCTGATTTGAATAGTTAGCATACTTATTACCTGGATGTTTGACCTTCATCACAGCGTCTATTATAATGAATCAAAACTTCATATAAAGTATGGCTAGGGGCGAGAAGAAGCCCTGACAATTTGACTGGCCAAGTCTGACGTCTTTTGGGTGTTAGGCAGTAGCGGTGAAACTGGTCCCTTGTTAGCAATGCCTCCCATCTTAGGCGAGACCAATGCCGTCTTAGGAAACCAGCCGGTATGCCTGGAGAGTCTATGTAAGCCTTGTAGCTTATTTTGCACATACCATGCTTCGCTCTCCTTTTTTCAAGACACCCTTCATATAAAGTATAGCTATAGGGGCGAGAAGAAGCCCCAACAATTTGACTGGCCATGTCTGACGTCTTTCAGGTGTCAGGCGATAGCGGTAAAACTGGTCCCTTGTTAGCAATGCCTCCCATCTTAGGCGAGACCAATGCCGTCGTAGGAAACCAGTCGGTATGCCTGGAGAGTCTATGTAAGCCTAATGTAGCTTATTTTGCACGTACCATGCTTCGCTCTCCGTTTTTCAAGACACCCCTCGTATGAAGTTTTATGGCTAGTAGGGGGCGAGAAGAAGCCCCGACAATTTGACTTTATCTCATGAACATGACACTTCTGACGTCTTTCGGATGTTGGGTTAAACATAACAATTGACGTATTCTACGGTTTTCTTATTAATGAAAATAAGGTCCTCTTTTGCATAGAAGCAATGATCTTCTGTAGTCAAAGTATGCAAAATTTTATCATCTTTTCATTAATTATGCAAATGAGGTCCTACTTTGCTTGATACATGTGTAATGATGTTCATCTTTACTTTATATTTCCAAATGCCAATGGAATTATTCACACTATAGTGTCAAAACAGTTTACATTTATTATGTAAATTAATCTTTTTACTCTGCTCTCTCCTCATTTATTATCTAAATTACCCCGATTTGAATAATTCACATATCTTATTAGTAATACCTGGATGTCTAGCCATCTCTTATGACTTTAACTTTAGTTTAAGCTATCTGCATATCCAAACTTGCCAATCATCATTTTCTGTTTAGTCTCAAACACAATCCTCCCCTGTAGTTTAATAAAATGCTGCCAGGGGGCCTGACCATGTCACTTATTCATGAGTCTGATTACCTTTGAAAAGTCATTACCAGACCAAATCATGTCCAGAACACAGGATATGAAAACTGGAAGTCCTACTGCAGTACCATAGGAAGCTGACAGGGGCCCCATAATCTAATTATTTCTTCCTTTTGCCCACACCTACCATCATGCCCAATATCATAATGATACATATTATACATTCATGACTTGCTAGATTAATCCTGTTCACAAACAGAATATAAACATTTGTAAAAAGGCTTTATAATTTATAAGCTATATGCATTGTTTCAATACCAAACTCTGTAGCACTCACTTGTAAACAGTATTGTTTCTACTAACCCCTTTTTATGGTTTATATTATTACATCCACCCACCAGTTTGATCTGTTTCTGTACAATTTAGCTCAGGGCTCGAAGTTAACTATGTCCCTATGTCCCGGGGCCACCAAAATTTGACCTGGGACAACTCAATAATCAATTTGGGACATATTTGGGACAATCAGGGCTCCTGAGTGCCACTGTGCTCCTCCCTTGTGAAACTGTATACTGGTCCCACCCACTGTTTTTGGTGTGGTACTAGTCTTCTCAAAATCAATCATCATTTATCACTCAGCATAGTGAAAGGAAAGCCTGTCCCAGCTAGGCTGTGGCACATGTCTGCTCCCCTGACAGGGGGTCAGCAGAGGGATGGTCACACCTCAATTACTTGATTAAGGTTTGCCCTGCAAGATTAGATAACAAACATTTTCGGATTTGTTCTACCTCCCCAAGAGCCACCGCATCAATGAAGTCTTTAAACTCTGCAGAATTATGCTTTTTCTTTTATAACCTATTAAAATACATTATTTCATTCAGGAACAATATTTCTGGTTGTTAACTTTGTTGAAACTTGTGTTTACTACTGAGTGTATATACCTTTGTATGTATTATATTTTTCAAATTTCATGCAATTTTCTATTTTACAATACACAATTTTGAATATAACTAAAAAAAAATATTCTAACACAGATTGGCTTGGGCTCAGGTCCTGACTTGAGTATAGGTCCAAACCTGAACATGAACCTCTGGAACTGAATGCAGACCCGACACTAAGTTCATATCTTTGGCCCTGGTTGGGACACTTCAGGACACTTTCGGGACAGTTGAAATCCACTTTTGGGACAATGTTGGGACAGTAGGGGAAAAAGTTAATTTCGAGGCCTGTCTAAGCTACTGTCTTGTTTCCACTTTCCATGTAGGGGTTAATAATAATAGATAAACTGCATTGTATTAGACCTGGTTGTGATCAGTTGTGGTGTTGACCCCAAAGGTTTCTCACCCAATGCTAGAAAATTTTCAGGACCATTTAATATTCATACTGAGCAATAACACTGTAACAGTTGTACTATATACCCATCTGTTGATTTGCCACAAGTCATCATCATCATCATCATACTACAAAATACTTCAAAATACTTTTCCCAAACCCTCTCTCTGAAGTATGTGTGTAAATTCCACTCGCTTGGATGCTGTCCTGGGCATTGGATGTCCTGGTAGAAGCTGTAGATTTCCCTTCGCACATTTGTTGTTTGCATGGGGAAAGACAGGTACATGTTGTTAATGTTAGACAGATTGATACATGTATACGTTTAACCGTGGGGTTCAAGCGCCACCAACTGACCACCTTTAGCCTAACGGTCAGTGCATTGGGTCAATTGATCAGTTTGATATAAGGCGAGAATGGGTCATCGAGTGTGTTTGGCCATAGGCAATGCTTGAGTCGGGAATGGCTGTCCAATTTTCCTGTCACTCAGCCATGAACTGGGCGTAAGCTAGTCGTCGACTAGGCCCTTTCAAACCGAATCACGACCATATTCATACCTATTCTACTTCACCACTCAACCCTGCTTGACTCCCAACTAAAAAGTCTGCATCAGATCATGTTTTTTCCAGACTCTAGCATGACACACCAGACTCCACTACACTTCTCAAAAAGAGTATGGGTCCATCCTCACAGATCATGATGTGAGCGGATCAAATAAATCTGCATACATGCAGCTTGTACTCTTCACTACAAGCCTGGTGTGTTACGCCATGAGGCATTTTATACCAGGTATGCAATACAAACAAACGACAGCTACATGTAAACTATACAAAGTGTGCAATGTACCTCACCATTGTAAGCAGTTGTTTCCTTTGCCTCATCACGGGCTTGAAGCATTGACTGCACCGCCATCTGAGCAACAATGGGTCTGCAGACCTTCTTCTTGTACACTAGTCACAGAGTAAAAATACTGTATACTAAATCAACCTCATTCCCAATACTCTAAACGCAGAAATGTTCGTGGTTTTATGTTCATGGTTCTTGCGGTGAAGTCTTTACTGCGACCTTAAAACCACCACAAGAAGCTGTTCCATTGTGTGACTGTAGCGCTACTATTGTTTCAAACGTGAACTCAAAACCACCGTGAACACTCCATTTTCTCCTAACCACGAAATTAAGCCCCACTAAACATCTCTGCATTGTAAATTACAGTATCTTATTATGGCACATAACTGCAATATCTTTCTGAATCATTGTTTATGTTAGGAAGCAGTACCGGCAAGGACCTGACCAATGATGTCCCTGTAGGAGGGCCTGCATGGGGGGTAGTGATTACGAATTACGGAAAATTTTTGCCGCCGATTACGAATTACGTTAAATTTTCAGAGCTGATTACGAATTACGTTAAATCATGAGGCTTCCCAACCGACTTAAACACTTAACGCATGATTCAACTATCTAGTTCTACATCAAAATTATTAATTTTTATATTTATTGTGGTGGCAATGAATCTGTTGATGACCACACTAAACCGTACTAGTAACTATATTGAGTAGCCGTGACGGCGGCAGGGAATTTCGTATGGGAGGGGACAACAAAATATTGCTGAACGTACATTGACCACGTCGAGCGCCGAAGGCGCGAGACGCCCGGGAAAATTTTGAAAATCTTGACCCCCTGCGACGCTATAACCTTGATTTTGAGTGCCAAATTTTGCTATTACACTAAGCTATGTTTGATGACATATCTATAAGTGAAAAGAATATACAGGAGTTTAATGGTATGGTGCGCGATGCCCCGAGTCCCGACATATATCGCGCCGGAGCAGCCCGGCGATTGTAGGCGCCGGGATCCGAGAGAATACCCGGGAAACTTGTAAAATCTCGACCCGCTCAAATACATTTTGAGGGGCAATATCTGCACTTATAGTGAAAAGTACACAAGGGTTTCTGCTAGATTGTTTGCCCTCCTGACATATTTTCGCCGGAGGCGTACATGTAACAATCGCAGGTTGGCCCGAGGGCATGCACCCCGAGAAAATTTTGAAATCTTTACCCTTTGAAATGCTATTTCCTGCATTTTTAGGGGCACATTTGGCTGGTAATCTAAGCTATGTTTTATGGCAATCTCTTTGATTGAAAAATACACAATGATTCCAGCTTGATATTTGGGGGCGACGCCCTCAGAACATATTTTTTACCAGAGGCGCGACAATACTAAGTGGGTCTGGGCGCATGTTTCACAGGAAAATTTTTAGATCTTTACCCTCTGAAATGCTATTTCCTGCATTTTGAGGGGCAACTTTGCCGGGAGACTTTGCTGGAAATAAGCCTACGTTTTGCTAGTAGATTACGTTTTACGTTACATAAAGGTAACTGCCTACGTTTTATGTAGAATCAAAGTGACCAATTACGCGTTACGGTCAATGTACTGTTTACGAATTACGTTGATTTTGGGAGGCTGATTACGGATTACGAAGTCTAAAACGGCCTGATTACGCCTTACGGAAACCCGGGCATGCAGGCCCTCCTGTAGATACTACAAGACCAAATCATGAAAATAAAGATTGTGACAACATTATGAAAATCAATTCAGAACAGCATAGAATGCATACATCATAGGATCATCCTGTCAATAGTGCAAAATTCTGTTATTGACAGGATGATGATGTAAACAGTCAGACTAATCCTTTTGTCGGGTAGCACCAATCAACCGACTCAGTCATTCCCGACCAAATTCTCCCGGCGAGACGACGTATTTCCGACCATTTCTCAAATAAACTTACCGACGTATTTCCGACCAATTACCGACCTTGCCATTCACTGTGTTTATTCTTACATCAACGTTACATCTTTTGTCTCAAAACGTAAATCACATACAGTTAACCATGAAATCCTTTCTTAAAACTCACAACATTGTAACTTTCTTTTTCAGGTCCTGTCTTTGGCCTCTGACATGTTTGTGAACAAATTAGAAACTTTACAGTAACCGTTCTTGTGTTGTGGCGCGCTCAAAAAATACCGTTTTTTTCTCTTAAATTGTCACAAAAGAATTACACAGAAATTTACACAGCAATTTACAATATTGATGTGCGAAGCATATTCTGAACTATTCTCAGAGAATAAGAGATTTATTTGAGACTTTTCTCTCAAAAATGACGAAAATGTTTTCAAAAGATCTTACCTTAGTCATGACGTCACACGTGCTTGATTTTGTTGACTGCATCGACTACAAATCTTGCTGCATTCCTCCCCAACTCCTGAGTTTTGCCTATCCATTTTCGTCCATACGGTTCTACAAACCTTTCGCTTCACTTTCTGTGGAAAAAGTCCCACAAAGACGCTGTTTGTAGACATTTTGAACGGACAAGTCATGAACGAAAAAAAGAGAGAACAAGAACGACCACAACGTTGTCGGTTCTTCTTGTAAAATGTTGAATCTTGCATCTTGTACAGCCGCTACCCGTTTCTGGTCACTTTGTGCTTTGGTCTTGTGAAGATTGTCCTTACATCCTTCCTTCCTGATGTATATAGTTCTGACAGTTGTTGTAGCAGGTTCAACAGTTGAAAAACAGTCGACGTCTTCCCGGTCACTGAATCTGGCGGTAATTTTCCGTCACGCCATGTCATTAGGGTCTCACACCGAAGTTTATCCGCGATACGAAGTAATCGCAGCAAATGATTAGCTCTCTCCTCGGTTTTTGGCTCTAAGTTTTTGTGATATTGTTACAGCTAAAAATGATATTTTATATTTCCCGAATAAACGTTCAGTCTGCCTTTTTTTTCTTTTCTTTTTTTGTGCCGCAGCATTGGTTTTCCGGTAAAGAACTCCTGTAACCATGTATTAGTGCGCAGTAACCGCATTGTCGCCTGATTATCCAGATAATGCGTTTTATGTTCGATTAGAATAGAAAATAAGTCTCGGCACAGCTTTCTTAACTGGTGTCGCCGGTTTGCAAAAGGCTTTGAGAGGCCCTATCTAGACTGGTTGCGTATACTTAAAGTGCCCGTGCTAACTTTCACGTCGTTGGTTTGTTTACCTTTCATAGAATTTAGTTGACAACAATTTTATGATAACGATAGGACTTTAACATTCTTTGTGTTGCCGTGGTAACGGGTTTCTGACAGGCATATTTGACTTTTTTTGCTTAAACGGTGAGGTCTCAAGGTTTTCTTGCTAACCAACGCTTGTTTTCCTACATTAATAACATCGGATGTAATTTAGTGTACACTTATGATTAATTAGTTATGATTTATGCTGATTTGATAACGTCATTGGTCGAAATCCAAGATGGCGGACCATATCAGAAGCGAAGGTATAATCAGGTTATTGTAACTCGAGTTTCGTCACTACCTTTTATCTATTAGTATGAACTTTGTTTGTTGGCATGTATGTATGTATGTATGTATAGATTAAGTAGACCTTACGAGAGTCGCTGTACTTTTGATGTGTCAATAAAGATTGTTGTTGTCTATTTTACCAAAAAAATACTATGAACATTTTTATTCCCTTTTCATTGTATTTCGGGTTATATAATGTGTGTGCGTGTGCGTGTGTGTGTAACTATGTGTGTGTGTGTGTGTGTGTGTGTGTGTTTGTTTGTGTGTGTGTGTGTGTGTGTGTGTGTGTGTGTGTGTGCGTGTGCGCTTGTGCGTGTGTGTGTGTGTGTGCTTATCTGTGTGTTGAAACAGTGTTTAGCACCAAGGACAGCCCGCTTGCTTGTGAACGGTTTAATAGAATACTATAGCTAGTATTTTTGGTCGTCATCTGGATGATGAATCCGTCTCTGGAAGGTAACAAACACGCAATAACAGCTTTTGTCCTAATTGAATTTTTTTTTGCTTTAGCAACTGTTTTAATATGGATCAAAAGTGCCGCCATCAATTCTTTCAAGAACTTCAATTGTCTGCTGTGAATGCGTGATGAAAGTTACATTCTTATGGTTCAAAAGCGTCACCTAGGAATGTTCACTAGAACTTTAACAGTTCAAGAGCACTTATGATATATAAGCATGTGCGTTTGTGTATTTGTGTATCTGTGTATGACTCTGTCTGTGAATTTAGATAACGTTAGTGTTAAGCACCAAGCACGGGCCGTATTCTGGGTGATCGAGCCTTATTGATAAAAGCCCTAATTAAACGTAAGAAACTCACAGGCAATTGGCAATCAATAGTAGAACTGCAATTAATTGCTGTCAAAGACATTCTCATCACAATAGTGGATCAAATGTGCCGCCTATCGATGTTTACTAGAAGTGCAAGAGTTCGGAAAGCCAGGCGTCTTATGAAAAAAAAAAAACACTCTCCAGCACAGCGAACAGGTGTGTGTTTTTCTGAAAGTTGCGGTATTCAGCATCAATAACACTCTGAACACCACACACACACGTCTGTGTGTGTGTTTGTGTGTGTGTCTGTGTCTTTGTGTAAGTGTTTGTTTGTTTGTATGTGTGTGTGTGTTTCTATATGTGTCTGTGTGTGTGTGTGTGCGTGTTTGCACCTGTGTGCATTTGAAAAGTCGATTGTTCCCATAATTGTAGGCAAGCAACCTTATTGAACCTTTTTTACCGTTTGCAGGACGACCGATATAATCATTTGGAATGCACCAAATTTACAAGCAAAGATCAAATGTTGATATAGCAGCATGGATCAAAAGCGTCGTCAGTCAGTCCTTACTATATATATAGAACTTCAATTACATTTGAATCTAATGTTGAAGAGGTCTTTTAGATCAAAAGCAGTCTCATAACTAGAAAGGCCGTCATTTGCCCCTGAGCAAATACAGCATGTTTAGCCATACTCCTCTCCATGCAAGAAGTGGGCTGTCCCAAAATAATACCTGGGCAAATCGAAATATTAACTGCATGTAGAAAGGTAACATTTGCGAGAGCATCATACTTCGCCAATCTCCCTCCCGATGCATAAATTGACTATTCCAAAATCACCCGTGCAAAAAAATTCTCTCTACAAGTTCTGGGAGATCCCAAGAGCTTCTTACTGCAAAGACTTGCGTGTGTTCCTGCAATATGACCTCAGGTGACCTAAATAGAACACATGTTCTTTGGCCAGTAGCAAACGGAACGCGGGGATCCTTAGATAGATCATGGATTCCTTGGCCAGCAGCAAATAGAACATGGAACGGGGATACCACTTTTGGCCTGTTTTTGGTCTGAAAATGGGTCCAAAAGTCCCCAAAATGAAGTATTTTGAAGTAATGTACACCAGAAATGTGATTGAATTCCTGTGGGGACATGTTCAAGGCACCCTTGTACCGAATTTCAGGTCACTTGCTTGCAATACCAGGGCACAGGAGCCCAAAATATGAAAATTGTCTAAAAATGCCCCAAAAAACCTCCATAAAAATGATTTTCAGGCCTGTTTCAACGAAATTTAAAAAGGGTCTGGGGGTATTTGCAATCTTTACCTACATGCCAAATTTCAGGTCGTTTGGCCAAAAAATGACGGAGTAGATTCCATTTGAAGATATGGCAGGAGAAGAACATGAACAAAAACTAGACTGGCCGTCATTTGCTTTAAGAGCAAATTCAGCATATTTCACTTCGCCCCCCCCCCATGCAATAATTGATCTTTTGATAACTTATGTACTTGGATGACCACTTGTCGTTGCTCATCTTGCATAGTGACATAGCTTAACCGTTTACCCTGTTTTCCTTATCATTTGACCTTATTACTCTCATTTTTTTAATGTACTTCTTTCAGTATTTGATGTCTTTCATTTATTGTTTTTATCTCAACTTTGTAAATTTTCTGGGGGAGTCGGCCTCGTAGAGGAACTAGATTCCTGTTGCCGGCTCCCCTCAGATTGTACGCAATCTGTGAATTTGAATAAATAAATAAATAAATAAATAAATAAAAAATTCCATCTAAACACAAGAAGACTTGTCCCAAGATCTATCTATTCTTTATCTACATTCATTAGCATGCTTGAACATATGCAAAGATACACAACAATACTATCAATACACTATATATAAAAGTACAATACTATACATCACCCTGGAAAAATGCGCAAACATATGCACTATGCAAATATACAAAACTATAACGTTGGGTAACATAAATTCGTGGGGTACTTAAATTCACGATTTTTCGAAAACGGGGTATTTAGGGATATGTGCTAGATGCAACATCAGTAATACCGCTAGAAATGCAAACTTGACAGACTAACGTATTCAGAACACTGGCTGAAAAGCTTCGATAACCATGCATTAGAAGGCGACGAGGACAAAAACTCTCCGTCCCTTATTGGAACAGTCTGAGGGCATCGTGGGAGAATCACACTGCATCGTTGTCGGCTGGTTTATAAGACAAATGTCACATCCGCTTCCTGCTAAACACAATCATTTACAAGACAACTTATTTTCTTAAAATTGCTGACCTGCAATTGGACTCTAAGTGTGATCAATCATCAAAACCCCTCTTTGTTGCTACAACCTACGGCACGTTTATTTTCCCGCCGCCATATCATTACCCAGAATCCTGTTGTCAAGCAGACGACAAAGGTTTGTGAGGAACACTTTTTTGTCTAAATGTTGCGTGTGATAGTGGACTGAGGACGATATTTTCCTCAAAGTTTGCTTCTAACACAACAAGGAATACATGGACATAGTAGTATTATCAATGCTACGGCATCCGGCTAACTTGCCATGAATAATGTACTCGTTGCCATGACGGTGGATGTCGACTTTGACGTTCTACCGACTCAACACACGGGTTGTTCCCGTAGGCCTGATGCGTGCGGTACGGCCGTTTTTTCGTGTATTTTTTTAACTTAGACACATCTATATCCATAGCACTCTCCTCAAGCCACGGATGGAACGAATAGCTGCTGTATAAAATGTGATTAGCGGTAAGATATTCAAGACGAATCTTCTCTCCCGAATTAATGTTCACCCCTGTCCGACAACACCGTCATTGTGCGTGCGGCGGACGGTAGTTTCAAGTTGAAATATTCTGGTGTCAGCACGACTAGCTCTACCATATCTACCATATATATGATTAGTGCAAACTTTAAGATAGTAAATGATACTGACAGAATAATAGAAAAAAAGGATGGTTTGTTGTTTTGCTGGATTGATTTTAGTCAACCATTATCGGAAAAATGGCGAATTTATGTTACCCAACGTTATTACTATTAGGAGGGGGAAGGGCTTCGTGGCACATACAAAGGCCGACCCGACATTGGTTTATCTTATATAAAACAATTTCATATGTAAACAATTATGAGATAAATAGCGTATGAAATTTCTAGTCTATTCTTAACCTTGCTATTCATAAAGTATTAACAATTTAAGTTGTGTTGAACCCCTACAACGCAAAATGACCTATTAAAAACGTGCTAGATAACTACCGCATAAAAAGCCAACAATGCCTGTCTTTTTTACAGTAAAATTATTTCAACAATTCAAAAGTTTGCTGATATTCATTCACATCATGTGTAGACAATCGCGCTTTGAGAGGCGCTTGTGAAGTATTACTTCCTGGGTCAAAGGTTGTTGGTGCAGAAAGTGAAACTGCATGCAAACCTGCTCGCAATCGATCAGATCGGCCTACCTCGGCCTAGTGGTATATCATCATCGTTGGTATGGGTTTGATTATAAGTTGTATATAAGTGCGACACAACCAATTCAGAGACGGATTGCATTTTTCTCGTCGTCAAGTCGTGATTTATTAGTGGTTGAAGCCGCCATAATTAAATTTGACCATGCCCCCAAAACCATGTTTATTTGGCAACATTTGCGAGAGCATCATACTTTGCCAATCTCCCTCGGAGTCCCTCTCAATGCATAAATTGACTGTTTCAAAATCACCCGTGCAAAAAAATTCTCTATTCAAGTTCTGCGAGACACCAAGAGCTTCTTAGTGCAAAGGCTTGCGTGTTTACCTGCAACATGACCTCAGGTTACCTGAAAAGAACACATGTTCTTTGGCCAGCAGCAAATGGAACGCCCGGAACCTTAGATAGAACATGGATTCTTAGATAGAACATAGAACGGGGACAGCACTTTTGACCCGTTTTTGGTCTGAAAATGGGTCCAGAAGTCCCCAAAACGAAGCATTTTGAAGTGATGTACACCGGAAATGTGATTGAAATCCTGTAGGGACATGTTCAAGGCACCCTTGTGCCGAATTCCAGGTCATTTGCTTGTTATACCAGGGCACAGGAGCCCAAAATATAAAAATTGTCTAAAAATGCCCCAAAAAACCTCCATAAAAATGATTTTAAGGCCTGTTTCAAAACGATTTACAAAGGGCCTGGGGGTATTTGCCATCTCAACCTCCACACCAAATTTCAGGTCGGTTGGTTAAGAAATGGCGGAGAAGAAGCCATTGGAAGATTTGTCAGGAGGAGGAGAAGAAGAAGAAGAAGAAGAAGAAGAAGAACCAGACAAATACAATATATTTCACTCTACCCATACCTCTAGGTATGGGAAGTGAAATATAACAATATGTTGAGCCATACTAGGTATGGCTAAACATAATAATAGCCCAGGTTGGACTGGAACGTGAACTAATAAATACGGGATCCGTCTGTGGTCGGTTTGGTACGGTATGCGTCTATTTCTAAAACGCTGAGCGGGCACAGCTTTTCAACAGTTTTTAGCGAGAACTGCTACAGTTCTAGTAAACACTGTTAGGCGACGCTTTTGATCCATGAAGATTGAGGTGCTGTAGCATAATGTGCAGTTTCGCTGATGGCAAAAGCATTTTGTGCCTGTGAGTTTCCTATTTTCGATACTCAATTGGACCAGTTGTCATTGTGAACACACTAGCAAATTTACACACAGACACACGCACACACAAACACACACAAACACACACACACACACACACACACACACACACACACACACACACACACACACACACGCGTTTTTTGTTGTTGTCCGACGTAAATATTTTGAGTCCGCAACTTCACTGACAAGCACAAAAGTCATAGAAAACATCAAATCCTTCAGAATTTTCATGATGGGAGTCAGCTATGAAACATTCTTTGGCTGCACTTTTGACTTCTTTTACTAGATGACGCTTTTAGACCATGTATCGCTCTTTCTGACATACGTCACGTTGGCGGGAATCAGCCTGCCGGTTACTTTCGAAGCCGCTTCACTTCTAACTAAGGCGACCTAGGCGTATCTTGATGCAAGTTCTAGGAGCGATTTTCTAAAACCATTGCTCCATTTTGAAACATAATTCTAATCTATATGTAACAGAGCTAATTTGATACTTATTCTTTGGCTAGGGAGTATGTTAATTACTATGTACAATTCAGTACTACTTTTTATCTGAGGATACCTTGTTAGACCACCTCTGATTGGCTGTTTGCAATATTCTTACAGCGACATTTCTAGGTGTATATGGATCGAAATCAACCAAGATATGTCAAGTTACTTATGCAATATATTTCTGTATTCTTGTACAAAGTTTGTGCCGAAATGCAATAAAATTGAGATAATAAATTGTAATCAATGATTCTAAGAACCAATCAAACGCAGCCTAACATGAGCCCTGTGCGCCCCTTTACCCGGCTCATACCGTGATATCAATGCGCACCAGTCCATGTGCAGTTCAGTGGCCTAAGAAGAAGGGCCGAAGTGTTCGCCGATTTTCCACTTCTTTTTCCACTTCAGAAGCAAGACAAGTCGATCGAATTGGCCACTGGATTGTAGGGAAAGCTTCCTCCCACCATGGATGTCATAGCACAAATGCTACATGTCCTAGAAAAGACAGTATCACCCGGTAAGTGTCGCTAAAAGTCCCGGGTTCGCAGCCCAGTTTCTACATTTTCTGAATTTTCAAAAACCCTGAAACTTGAGTCCAACTCCTGTCTTATTTTTACCTCACAACAGATAAAAATGAGTTGGATGCGGCGCAGCAGTTCCTTGAGGAGGCGGCTCAGAAAAATCTGGTAAGTTTTGCTGTTTTTTGAGGTGTTTTTATCGTGTTGTAATGTCGGAACTTTCTCTTGTCCCATGCCGGGTTCGATCCAAGATGGCGCCTAAATTGGACGATCGCGCAAATAATACCCTAATTTTACCAAAATGTGACAAATGTACCATCCAAGTCCACCCGACTTTCTCACAATATTACTATTATGATATCTTAAGATTATTCTGTGCAAAAACTAATCATTCTAGACCTCATAGATCACATTTATTGAGGAAATTCGGGGACCAACTTTCGCTCATACCCCGGCGTTTGAGCTCTAAGATGGCGCCCAAAAAAACGTCACTCAATAAATGAGTCATTTATTTCTCCCCTTTCAAGGCCTTTGTCACAGTTCTGTCGATATTGTTGGCTTAGTCAGGGGTGTGAAGCACTTATCTTGAAAACCTGTGCAAATTGTGTAGCTTTCTCTCAGTTTTGTCGTCGTGAGAAGTGAGTTTTGAGGAAGTGAAAGTGTTGGTTGGGTGTGTGTGGGGAGGGGGGAGGGGGGCATGTCATGTCCTACATGTCCCATGTTATGGTGTTGGCACAAATCCAAGAGAGCTTCAACATGTGACATGTTAGGGATAAAACCGTAAGGGATTTCACTTCAAATTCCCCCTGAATGTATGATTTTTCAAATTTACTGACCTAGAAATTATCGATTTAATTTTTCCAACAATTATACAAGAAGTCAATAATAAAATAGTGTTTTCTTTTGCTTTTGTGTGAAGAAAACTTCAACATGTGACATGTTAGGGATAAAACCATAAGTGATTTCAGTTAGAATTCCCCTTGAATGTATAATAGCTTAAGATTACTGATCTGGAAATTATTGACTGCATTTTTCCAACAATTTTAAATCAAGAAGTTAAGAATATAATGGTTTTCTTTTGCTTTTGTGTAAATTTTACCCCATGATCTTTTCTCGAATGTCGATTTTGTATGCAGAACAGTTGCAATCGCACATGAGAATGAAGACAGAAGGAAATTCTTTCACGAATGTGTTTTCTTTTTCCTTTTAATCACAAGCAGGGAAAGATAACACTTAACAGGTGGAACAGTGGTTTCATGTTAAATTTAATGAAGTGTGAAAACTTTACTTGTATATGAATGAGTAGGGCGGTGCCTATCAAATTATAATTAGCAAGTGTGAAAACAGTGAAACAAGCTTTGTGTACCTATGAAAATTTCATTAGCTACAACAATAGAGAAATTAGAGGCCTTCAGAAAGCCATAGTATTTTAACACTCTCCCTGCTGCCTAACATAGTAACCAATACACATTTTGCTGCTTAAGAATACCTTAGCATAAAGACGGTTAACAACCAGTGGTTAACAAGCAAGGTCACTGACTTTAGAAGGCATTTTGGATCACCCTCATACCAGATTTTATATCATGTCTAAACTAATAGCCACCAATTTCTGACAATGGGTCTTCCCTTTCAAAATTCAAATTGATAGCAATGTATTATTTAAAAACAAGTTATGTTGTCAACTAATTTAGGAGAACAAGTCAAATGTAGACCAGAAATTCTGGCGGATTGTCTGATAAGTTTTTGATTTTAAACTGTCTTCTTGCCACATCTAATGTTACAGCTAACTGTATACAAGATAAAAACTGTATAATTCTAGATTTGTTGATGGTCAACGGCTAAAATGCCATCCTCACAAACATTTGAGACAGTGACCTTTGTTGTAACTAAATGCAGTAAACTTTTCCCCAAAACGCTATAATTACCAACTGAAATATTGAAATATATGTATATGGCACATAATATATTATGATGTTTCATACTCATAGCATAAAATGTCCGGAAACTGCAGTATAAAGTGTCTACAGTAGACATTGGAGCAGTTCATAGTCATTTTCCTAGGTTATTTATGAGCAAGCGGTACAAAGCGTTGGTGTGCTGCTTGTAGACTGTAATTACATTTTGATGGCTGCAGGTTTGACGAATCATGCGTCACGGTCTGGATGGGTGAACAGTTGATTTGTTTTATGTTATGGGATGAAAAATACAAAATTTAGCAGATGACCAAAAATTTGATTTGAATTATGATGGTTATTGTTTGATGTTGATGCTCAGCAACAATGACTAAATCTAACGATCAAATTTAAAGCTGGAGACAACCATGGTAGAAAACAGCTAGTGGAGAAATTAATCTTAAGATTCACTCGTTTAATGTGATGCATCATTTGTGTATTCCTACAAGTTGGACCAGGTGTGTGTGTACTGTGTGGTTAATTTCACAATGTACATTACATTGGATGAGTATTACTTTCCATTCCAAGCCATAATAACCCTGTCTGATATTCTGCGGTCATTAAGACATAGTTTACATACATGGGTAGTGATAAGGATTTCTTCTCATGTCCCCCTACTTCTCTTAATCTGACTTTGGGAAATATTTGTGCTGTAAAAAGATATCCTCATTAGATGTGTATATGTAAATACATACTAATTTCAAGAGAATATGATAATTTTCAGTAGGATTTTTCGGTTTCTAATGAACAGAGACAGCAGAGAAAGTGGTGCATAGATTTTGTGTCCATCGAAACCTTTGTGTGAAATCAAGCATGGCAAATTTGCATGGGAAGATTTTTCATGTGAGGTCATGTGGAAGAATTACATTGCTCGATGACTCCATTGTTTGGACTGATATGTTAGTCTATGGACGTTTTTGCATGAAAATTTGATATATGAATTATTCAGATTTGTTTACTTGTATTATAATGCTGTAAATTTATGAAGAGGTTGCTTGATGTATCTCAATATGAACACTTTGCGGCTGCAAATTCAATTTCTATATCAATTTTGGCATGAAAGATTGTCAGATGTTGATATCAATAAAGTGTAGAGGAAGTCTATACGTTTCACAGGTAGATGAAAGAATGACGTATTTCCTTGCTCTAGCCTAGGGGCCACAAACCTGATAAGAAACTAGGGATAAAAAAGGATGGATTGTTTTAAGGCTAACTTATAGGAAATCGTGTTGAAATACACCCACAGATTTTTTCAGCATTTTATTACATCCATGAGAGGGAGGTATTTTTTTCAGCCTGTCTGTTTTTGTGTTAGTGGTCATTTGAAAATTGTAGAGTGACAGGATGTGAAGAAGAAGATGGACTGGCAGGATGAGAAGGTTGGCTTGGCCCAGGTCCAAAGTTTTCCTGGACTGTTTTAAAAAAAAGGCAAAAACGGACTTAGCGAAAAATTTACAACCATGAATAAAACAAACACACTCAATATGTCATGGAGGAATAAAACCTTTTGATTTTTTGCTCAAACGTCTGTTTTCTTTTTTTTCCAGCCGGACTTCATCCTGGCCCTGTCCAAGGTCCTGGCAGACCCAGCCAACAGCCAGGTGGCCCGCATGGCAGCTGGCTTACAGCTGAAGAACCAGCTGATGTCCAAGGACCCGGCCATGCAGGTGCAGCACCAACAACGCTGGCTCAGTATGGACATGAACATCAGGGCCGAGATCAAAAACAATGTTAGTTTGTCCTCTTTCTTTATAGTGCTCTGTTGTGTTAATGGGCATAATGTAGGCTATAACATACAAGAAGCATGTCCAACATTTGACTTAGGTGTGTCTTATGAATACTGTAAATGCATTTGAGTTTGCATGGTTTTGGTTTCGCGGTAGGGAGAAAATGGAGTGTTCGCTGTAGTTTTAAGTTTGCGATTGAGACAACAGTAGCGCTACAGAAACACCGGCGAAAAATGTTCGCAGTGGTTTTAAGTTTGCTGCAAGAGCTTACCGCAAAAAACGTGAACATAAAACCACTGTGAACATTTCTGCATTTACAGTACTGTATAACAATGGAAACACTTGACATGCAAGGGCAAAGTATAGAAAATATTGTCTCATTTGATATTAGTTTCCCTGTCAGTCAAAATAGTGAAAGTAACAAATTGTTTTCCACAATATGTGTCCAATTGTATATTAAACTGTATTGTTGTCTGACACGTTTCACTCAGTATTAAACGTTAACATGCACAGTGAAGCACTCTTCAATATCGTTGCTTGTTCCCATCTCGCAAGGGTTATACATGCCCAAACTCACTATCCTTTTTATCGTCTTTTGTTCCTTGTCTCTTAATGTGCTGGATGCGAAGAAAAAAATTTGCAATTCTTCCATAACTTTTCTAAGCATGTCCTTTTTATCAGCTAATTTTTCTCCTTTTTGTTTCTCCTTCAGGTCCTACAGACCCTGGGTACAGAGACCACCAGGCCCAGTTCCGCCGCTCAGTGCGTCGCCGGTATCGCTTGCGCCGAGCTTCCCCACAACCAGTGGCCGGGAATCATCGCACACCTGGCGGGAAACGTGACCGCCATGCCGTCTAGAACCGAGACGGTGAAAGAGGCTACGCTGGAAGCTATCGGATACATCTGTCAGGACATGGTATGAGGGTTTGTTAATGTCTTTCATCTTTGATTGCATTGCTCTTTGTTGTTATGAGGCTAGTATAGGCTATAAAACCAGGTTCTCCAGTTCTTCCCTTTAGTCACTGACAGCGGATGCTGTCTGAAACGTCTGACTGTTTTAAGATTTTATCCAGTTGCTTTACTGTCATTTGGCGTAGTATAGGATATACCTTTGACGCTATGCTGGAGGCTTTAGGATATATCTTTTGAGGATATGATAGCAAGGGGGTTGTCAGTGTCTCTGTTCTCTAATAGACTTTGATTGGCCCTAGGAAAATTGATGTTGTGTTTTAGATAACAGTCTTGGCAAAGTTAATATTCTTTGCTTTTTTCATACATATACAGCGTTCGAAATACCCGTCTGCAATCTGCAAATTGCATAAAGATTTTCAAGATTGCAGAAGAAAAATTAAACAATCTGCAATTTTGCAGAAGAAAAGAAATCAGACTCGGGAATCAATGGCTCTCAATTCAGAAGATTATATAGACTTACTATAGTACTAAGCAAACTAGCGGCGCTGTAAATAAACTGAAGCCCACAGCGCCGCGCAAGATGGCGGCGTTTCGGTGCGTTCCGACTGCCTGGTGCTACTTGAGGTCAGTTTTTTCGGGGAGTTTCGACACTTTCCGTGATAACTTCGGGGACGAATCATGTGAAAAAATGTCAAATTCGTGCATTTCCGTCAACTCTCGCAAATCTCCGCGGTCACGATTTCGGGGTCGGCAAAAGTCGGGAAAACAATTCCCGGATGTTTAATACTAGAGTGAGTATGTCGCAAGCATGCGATTTCTTCAGAGCCGAAACTCTGGCATGGGCGCGATGACAGAAGGAACGAAACGGTGGCCACTACATTAGCCCGTGGTCCTTGAAGCCCAGATGGCAGCGATGAGGTTGAGAACTACTCGGATAGATATTGAGCACCGCCTTGTGTGGAAAAGGCGGAACATTTTCTCCTGTGCCGACACATGGGGAGGGGGGCACCCACGTGAAAAACTAACATCTCCGGGCCGTCTCTGGAGTCTCCCCGAATGTCCGAAGTCGGAGTCCGATGTTTGAAACCGATATCAATGTTTCAGATTTATTCAAAATACTACAGAGAGGCCAAGGTTTGCGCAAAGACATTTTATTTTTAATTTTACATTTTTTCTCGGTTTTTGTCATGTTTTCTGTGGGCTGTGGCTGTATCACAGGTTGTGCGATCTTATTTATTAATCATAATACGCATCAGAACACTATTTTTAGCAAGGATATAATTCCCTTATCCTCCTTATCAGGCAGGCTGTTGAATTTGTTTTTAATTTTGATACACATACTGAAATGATCAAACGAATATTTGATTTGATTGATATTGAATACATATACTTTTGCTGTTGCAATTTTCGCTATTAATTTGAATATTTTTCACACACATGCATGTTATTCCTCTTAAAAACTTTGCTAGTGATAATCAAAGATAGAGTGAGAGACTAAAGAATTACAGCAATGTTGCAAAGCTCTAGATAATTATAATGTAAGTAAGTAGACATTATTAAGTTGAGAAGGTTGTAGTATGGAGGCATGTGTATTTGCAGAAAATATTTTCAAATTGCAGAAAAAAATTTTGGCATTCTGCAATATTGCAGAACACTGAAAAAAAGTATTTCTAACACTGCATATATATTTTGGCCAAAGTGATACACAATTAAAGTCTTGGTCATTCATATTGTTGCTAGTAAGGTCTCTATTGATTCAGGTATGCGTAGGGGCTCCCATGTAACTCATGAATGCATAAACACATGTGGACTATTTTTATTTCTTCATTCTTCAATGTGTGGTAGCTTTCTTACTTTGAAGTTTACATGTCCCTTCATACCCTTAGGGATATTGTCTACAAAGTACACATTGCTTACAAAGAAATGAGAAACCTTTCTGTCGAGACCTTTCTGATATTTAAGTTTCAAGAATATTTTGTATACTAGTGTACAATAGTACCGCTACCCTATAGCCTACAAAAATATCTAGATGCACTGATGCACCCACAGTCGAAAATTAGGTGTACTGCTTCAATGTTGGGTGCACAAAGGTATTTCAAGTATTCTTATCTTCGCCGAGAAGATCATGTTTTCGGTTGAGCCAGTTGTTGGGTGGGTCTGTATGTATAACTCGAGAAACCTTTGATGAATCTTCATAATTTTTGCTGGTATGTAGTGGTTGTACAAAGGAAGTTCAAAAATTATTTACCTGGCGTTTTTCAACAGTACTGCAGCGGAATTTTTGTATGTATTCTTATGCTGTTGTATTTCCTATCCAGGACCCACAACATCTTCAGTCTGAAGCCAACAGGATCCTGACTGCCATTGTACAGGGCATGAGGAAAGAAGAGCAAAGGTATCACCAACTTATCTCTTGTGTGTGACTCTAAATCAATGAATGCTTATTGTGATTTATGGAAAAATAGAATCCATTACCTTGTATCCACCAGATCACGTATATAATCCACCATCATGATAAATGTGTCCAAAGAGATCTCCAATGCAATGTCCGCCACTCCTGCATATCTAAACTGTGCGTACCTGGGGGGGGGGGGGTGCTGCACTAGAGCTCTCTCAAACAGACTATTTTATTAAAATTCTACATACTAAGCAACATTGAGTGAATCCATAATATCATGTATCTGTATTACATCAACAATGCCACAGGAACCAGACCCTATGTGAATCCTTCTGTCTTTTTTTCTGTCCATTCTCCAGTATTGCAGTCAAGCTGGCCGCCACAAATGCTCTCCTGAATTCCCTGGAATTCACCAAGGCTAACTTCGACTCTGACGTAAGTATAGATAACTGCAGGAATCCTTTTATATGTGTTATCCTTTTTAGAAAGTGAGAAACAAGAATTTTCTGGAATAAGATTTTGATCATTTAGGTGGGAAGATGCCCAGCTACCTATGTTTACAAGCATTGAAGCTAGAATATATATAAAACATCCATATGTTTATCAATGCTTTTAAAGTGATTTCTTTTTTGAAGACCTTTTAAATTAATAATTACCTTTGCCAAAAAGGTTATGTTTTTAGTAGTGTTTCTATGTGTGTATATGGATGAACTGCATAATTGGAGAAGGCCTGGATGGATTATATTGATATTTGGTATGGTCTTGATGAGACTTCGAAATGATTAGATTTCCGACCCCCTATCAGCTTGTTATGGTACTGCAGCGGAACTTTTTGATATCTTGTTTATTTTCTCACAGTCTGAACGCCACTTTATCATGCAAGTGGTGTGTGAAGCGACCCAGTGTGAGGAAAACCAGGTAAATGTGTGTACAGTTATTTACTTTCTACCTAAGAACTTATTTTGTACCAGTACAAAGGTACTGTGTGTTGTGTTTTCTCTTTATAGAAGAAGTAAAATATGTATTTTACATTGGTTTTAAGTATTCTGTACAACAACGTTCTTCTTGTTTCAGTTGATGCACATTTATGTCTTTTAGGAAATGTTTTTGAGAATTAGGACATAAATGTTCAAGTTAACTTTCTTGTATTTTGTTGTGACTTATTGATTTGTTACTTGTTATCATGGTAATTAGTTGTTATTTGCTCTTTTGTTTCTTAACCCTCATGCTCAGTTATTATCAGTAGTCCTTTGTTATGCTGAGAAACATGGGGAAGGACTCCAATAGACCTTATTGGTCTCAACCTGCCCCACCACAATCCTAATGTATTTTGCTAAGATGTCTATGTATTACTTTTTATCAGTGCGAAATAAAGAAGTGTTGATTGCGGACTTGAAAATGGTCATCATGTCCCTGAATAAAACTTGTAGAGCATAGATTAGTTAACTTTCCAGAATTCAACTTCAAGTTAGAGAAAATTAGAAAAATAGTTATCAATATGTTGTGGTGCAGAATGTGTTTTGTTATAGTTATAGTGAAAGTCCTAGGTTAGTTACAGAGACAACAATGTCTCCTTCTGGTAATTTAAATGTTAATGTTTTGTCCATCCTTTTATAGGTGAAAGTAGCAGCCCTTCAGAATCTGGTGAAGATCATGTCTCTGTACTACCAGTACATGGAGTCATACATGGGACCGGCTCTGTTTGCTGTAAGTATTTTAACCTTCTCCCTGCTGCCTAACCCCATCACCAACACAAATTTGGTTCCAAATGGCTATCTTAGCACGCTGGAGGTTAAGGAAAGATTTCTTAACTTTCAGAAGGTAGAAGTGTACATATATCAGTATTATACGTACATGAGATGTTGTTCTAGTCATAGTACTGTTACAATTGTTTGCAAGTTCCAAATGTGTTTCTAACTGCCAATGTTATTTGAAAAGATGTAGTAAAAGAAAGGGTCCCTTTCTATTTCATTTCAGTTACCCTTTAGTAAGTTTAGTTGGATCCTCATTTATTTTGCCACTATTCATAGAAAGCATTACCTTCGTAGCAGCGAATGTCCAAGTGGCTATAGGCAATTAGATGCTAGATCTAGATGTCAAAGGTTTCATTCCTGGATGCATGTTGTGTACTTGGGAAAGGTGCTTTACATGACTTTCCTCACTCCACCCTGGTGTAAAAGGGGTGCCTTGATTTGGTTTTAGAGGTAAAAGGTAGTGGAAGGAGAGGGATGGGCTCTTCGTTCCAATACTGTACCCTAGACACAGTAGACAACAACCCACTGTCCCTACGGCCTCAAAAAAGACCTTGGCATTATGTATTGTATTAGCATTTAACATGATTTTATGTCCTAGATCACTGTGGAAGCTATGAAGAGCGACGTGGACGAGGTGGCTCTACAGGGCATTGAGTTCTGGTCAACAGTCTGTGATGAAGAAGTGGACTTAGCTATTGAGGCGAGTGAGGTGAGGTCCCTTCTAGGCATGGCTCTTAATGAATGTACACTACACAAGGCTCGGTATACATAGACTGCTGGGTTTGTGGTTGCATTTATGCCTGTCCACTCAAGTTAACGTTTCAATCCATGAACATTTTACATGTTTCATTATCACAACAGAATTCATTTAAGTTCTCATTTTAATTTAAATGAAAAACATCATTGTATATTATAAGCAGAGTAGTACTGCCACATATGTTTTTCTGTTACTTTTAAATATGATCATTACATAATTGTTGCTATGCATGTTGTTTTCATAAAATTTCTTTTGAAATATTTTGGCCTGCCTAGTGTTCTGTTTCTTTTCAATTGTTTGTGTGCTTACCTAAGGTTTTGATGCTGTGCTCTTTGTCATGAATTGAGAGCATGAAATACATGTTTTACCTAGAAGAAGCAAAAGTTTCTTTGCCTTTCAAATGCTGAGAATTTCTGGCATGTCTGCTTCTCAGTAAAATGATTAAGGTAGTAATACAGCATCTCTAATACTAGAGTTTGAATAGTAAATGTTTGTTCAGACCCTTGTAGTGCCTAGTGGCACATAGGACAGCATTTTGTCTGTTTCTGTGACAGGGTATATCTTTACATGGAGGGATTGCTTGCCCTTCCCCCTTTAACATGCTCAAGGCACATCCTCGAACACAGGACCTCCATTTTGCATCCCTTCCAAAAGACTGGTGCAGCCCCAACCACAATGCTCTTCCCAGGATTGAACCGGGGTCTCCCTGAGTTACCAACAAATTGGAACCAGCAGCTCAACTGTAAGCCCACTACTGGTTTAGCTACAGGGAGACATCCCCAGTAAAAGTACAGTAACACATTTTCCTGTTTGTATCTTCCAGGCCATGGAACAGGGACGCCCTCCCGAACACACCAGTAAGTTCTACGCCAAAGGTGCGCTGCAGTACCTTGTGCCCATCCTCATGCACACCCTCACCAAACAGGAGGAGTTTGACGATGATGATGACTGGAACCCCTGCAAGGCAGCAGGTCAGTGGTGTTATCTTGTACTTTCATAAGCTTTGTTGTTTAGTAGCTTTCGTGTTCTGTAGCTTCTTTCGGTGTTCCATAGCTTCTTTCGGTGTTCCGTAGCTTCTTTCGGTGTTCCGTAGCTTCTTCCGGTATTCCGTAGCTTCTTTCGGTGTTCCGTAGCTTCTTTCGGTGTTCCGTAGCTTCTTCCGGTATTCCGTAGCTTCTTTCGGTGTTCTGTAGCTTCTTCCGGTGTTCAGTATCTTCTTTCGGTGTTCCGTAGCTTCTTTCTGTGTTCCGTAGCTTCTTTCGGTGTTCCGTAGCTACTTTCGGTGTTCCGTAGCTTCTCTCGGTGTTCAGTAGCTTCTTTCCGTGTTTAGTACTTAAGTGCGACAGGGTATCCTGCATATTATTTGGGAGATGATTTTGACAGGTCCAGTTTTAAATTATTTTCCGACCCAGTCAATGTTTGACTCAAACTTTGAGAGCCCATGTTGTTGAATTCCGTTGTTAAATCATGAAAAATGAATTTACATTTTCATCAGTTTCATGTCATAAAGTTCAGATTTATTGGAGAGACAGGGTTAAATTTTTTTGTTCCAACATTGAACAAGAAAGTTTTCGTTGTAGGACAGGGACTGGGACGAGGGTCCTGGAGACAGCCTTGCAAAAGATAGAAAAATGATCGGTTGTTAGAATACATATGGTAGCTTTTGATGGAAAGCAGACATTCCAACAGATTTGTAGGTCTTTGAAAGCTGTGGTGTTATTCCAAGCCAACTTCTAATCTCACCTCTCACTGTTTTGCATGTACATTACATTTACAAAAGCTCTGCTCTGTTACTACGTAGCCTTTGCTAGAAATCAGATAAATGTATAACTTTGTGTAGTACTTTCATCACTCCCTGATGTGCTGCAATACTCATGTTTTCTGCTAGGTGTGTGCCTGATGCTGTTGGCCACCTGTTGCGAGGATGACGTCGTGAAGCCCGTGTTGCCGTTCATCCAAGAACACATCAAGAGTACAGACTGGCGCTTCAGAGATGCAGCCGTCATGACTTTTGGTACGTACAAAACAAATAAAGAACTATGCAATCAAATTAAGTTACCTTTGCAAACATATTTAAAGAATTAAATTTACATTGTATATTTGCATCGATAGTTAGATGGATATGTGAAAATATGCTTTTATGAAGTCCTGTTAGTTTGTCTAGGGGTTTGAACTTGCAAAAATTTACCTGATAAAAAAAGAGAAATCTACAATACCCATAAACTTGATTAATTCTAGATTGTCTTAAATATAAGATTTTTTGCAGGAACTAGATGTGAAAATCGAAGGGCCTGCATATACCACTTCTTACGCTGAATTCAGAAGAACCCCCTACATATTACGCTAAAATCAAGGAAGGCAATTTCGCAAAACTTGTTCGCCTCGGTACGAAAAACGTGAATAAGACTGTTTTCCCTATGAATTACGAAAAATCAAGATAGGCTGCCTATACCTTTTGGAAAAGAGCATACAGACCCTCAGAAATGAAATCTTAGCTTTGACAGAACATATTATTTTCCTAAGCACCTCTCTATGTACAAACATGCTTATCAACGATTAACAGAGAATCTTGTTATTTTCCCTAGGCTCCATCCTTGAAGGCCCAGACCCCACCACCTTGAAGCCTATGGTAGTCGCTGCCATGCCCATGTTGATAGAACTCCTGAAGGATCCCAGTGTGGTGGTAAGGGACACAACAGCCTGGACCGTGGGCAGGGTTTGTGAGCTGTTGCCGGAAGCGGCTATAAATGAGTCTTATCTGGGACAACTGCTGGCCACTCTTGTGGAAGGACTCGATGCAGAACCCAGGGTGTCAGCAAACGTTTGCTGGGTAAGTATGTTACACAATATTGTGATGAAGGGCCAAATCATTAATTGTTCATATTCATTGTAGCTTAAAATGTTTAAAAGAAAAAAAGTTGGAGCTTAATTAAGTAACTAGTCGATTACATTGTATTGATTTTTATGTCTTTTTTCCTCTGGGATTAGAGGGAAAATGATAAAACAAAATTGACAATACATTATATAATTTGTGCCTGTTCTTGTAGATTGGACACTACAGTCAGTAGTAAACACAAAAGCTCAGTAATAAACACAAAAACTTCAATGTTTTTATCTTTTTACAGCGCACATTACATAATCTATTGAAGGTTTTAAATATTTTAGAACAAAAAGGAGAGTGTAAGCAAAAGATAGGTTCCTGGGGTTCAGGTGTTTTTTTTACCTAAACGTTTTTACAAGTCCAGTTCCAGTCTGGTAAACAGCACTACTGACAGCATGTATAAGACCTAATGGCATCCTAATGCTCCTGTGTTTCCAGGCTTTCTCCAGCCTTGCAGAGGCTGCGTACGATGCCACCGAGTCCGCGGAGGACGAGCCAAGCACGTACTGTCTCTCCTCGTCCTTTGAAGTCATCGTACACAAACTGCTAGAAACTACCGACAGGTAAGTGCACAAAATCACTGATTAACAACATCTTTACTAGTATAGTAATTGATTAACAACATCTTTACTAGTATAGTATAAGTTCTGTATTTGGTTTCTAATTCCTCGTACAATACGTTATCTTTTTCTTGTTTCTAGATTTTGAATGGTACTAGTTGTTTGAATTTAAGTTAGATTTGTTAAATGTAATACGCCTAATGTACGCAATTCAGCATCCTTTTCTAAGGACGCTGCCATGTACTTCAGCGATGTATGAATGATCGAATCAATAAACTTACTATATATAGTACTCTAAATGCAAAATGTTTGCGGTGGTTTTATGTTTTATTTTTTGCCCTTTTCCCCCCTTGTCTACTAATGTCTCAAAATTGAGCTCAAAACCACTGTAAACACTCCATTTTCTTCCTACTGTGAAATTAAAATCATGCAAACTTAAATGCATTTACAGTAACTGTAATTATTGTATACTTAACTGTTAGACTGTTAAAAGTCCTGGAAAGTGTTGGTTATGCTAGAACATGTTTTGAAGGACCAGATGAGCCTCTGATGTTACTTGTTGTAGCGACTGGCTTGGCCAGTTTGACGACATTACAACTACCACCCTTGACTGACGGCTTCATTCTAATTAAGTGATATTTATCCATGGTCCACTTCTCATTGTATTTGTTAAACTTATGTATACTGTATGTACTGTCCTTTTTGTGGAAGATAGGCAAGAGAACAGTTACTCAAGCAACTGGATAGTTTTTGTATAAACGGTCAGACGTTTCAGACAGCATCCTCTGTCTTTCGTCGGTGACTGAACTAAAAAGTTCATCAGCTATTTATCCAAAATTCTGAATAGAAGATAAGTTTTCACGAAGCTACACCGGTTCCAGATACATTCTATTTCTTTGAATGTCTCAGACCGGATGCTGGAAACAGTAACTTGAGAAGTGCTGCTTATGAGGCCCTGATGGAATTGGTGAAGAACAGTGCCAAGGACTGCTACGTCGTTGTGCAGAAGACTTCTCTGGTGGTCATGGATAGATTGCAACGGGTACTTCAGTTAGAGGTAAGGTCCCCTTTTCTATAGACTTTGATCAGTGAGCAACTATACCGTGACCAAAATTGGATTTGTGTAACTGTTGATTTTATTGTTGGAATATGATGCAAGATGTAAGAAGTATGTTACAAAAAACTTAACACACAAAACCTACAAAAATTTGTTGTTTATGATTGAAATTTGTTGAACATTGTGTGAAATTTTTTAGCACTCCGGTTGCAGTGCGCTAGCAGCCTCTAGTAAAAAGGGGGTGTAACTCACTATAGGCGCTAGTCACGCTACTGAACTCACAATGGCAACTAAAGTAGTAATTAAAATTGATGAACGTCATTAAAACTGAAAGAAAACGCCAGTTTCAATGTGTTTGACTCCCTGAAATGCTTACCATAGTGCTTGCTCAATCATTTCTAATCCTTAAACAACACCAGAAAGGTTTTCAGACTGCAAAAAAAAAATGGCTACATGGAGAATATGAATTTTATGCCTGACTGCACTAATTTATTTTGTAGCATAAGCTTCTGTATGGTAAAAGTGTCACAAGATTGACATTAGAATATTGTTGTTTTACCTTTTTATTCCAGGCTGCAGTTCAGACTAGTTCAGACAGGGCACAGATCAACGACCTGCAGTCCCTGCTGTGTGCCTCCTTACAGGTAAATAGATTTTTCTATTCGCTCACAGGAAGAGTGGTTACTTTTCTTTGTAGTTCAAAAGGTTGAGGCTTTAAATCCCTACCAACCTGTCAGAGTTCCATTCCCAACTGTAATTACTAGTACTTGTGAATTATAGTCCTTTTTTTACTATTTTTCATAAGTAATGAAAAACCCACCACTTCATGTAAAGGAAACCTCCAAACAGAAGATTACTACACCCCAAGGAAGTGATGTATTATTTTTGGGCTATTGATGTATTTAGGGATGGATACCGGTTCGCTGGACCTGATTCGGACCTATATAACATCCAAGAACCGAGTCCAAAAAATCTGAAAGCCAAAAACCTGAATCCAAAAAAAAGTTCAAATATATTTTTCTATTTTGTTTGATAAAAAGTGTTTTGAGTCTCCCCTCTGACCAAAAAAGGCATTTAAAATAAGTGCAACATTCAAATAAAATGCGAAATAATTCAAATATCAAACACAGGTTTATCTTGAAAGTCTTCTCACCAAGAAACTTCTATAGTCGTGTGTGTCAGTATCAATTCTCTATGCTTAATATTGGTCTAATGAAACAAAAGATCAACTAGACAGGATCAGGTCCAGGTTCAGGCCCGGACCTGAACCTAAATCTTTGGACCTAAACTTGGACTTGAACCTTATTAAGCTGAACCGGTATCCACCCCTAGGTGTATTCCTAATTTTCCGCAATATACACAATGCAACAATTGTCATGAAGGGGGTGAAGTCTGCCATCTGTAATTTCTACTTCTTTTCCTCCAGGCTTGTTTAAGAAGGATGAGACCAGAAGACACCAGACAGATAGCAGACCGTGTGATGACAATGATTATAGAGATGTTGAATGTGTCCAAGGGGAGGTCGGGAGGGGTCCAGGAGGATGCCTTGATGGCTGTGGGAACACTGGTGGAAGGTGTGTGTTGTTGGATATGGGAGATTCTTTTTACACAACCAGGTATTGATCTCACCTGCTAACGTTTCGGTGTCTATCAGACACCTTCTTCAGAGCTTCTGACTGGAGTACTGCTTCTCACCGCTATAAGTAACCGATGTAGGTGGCGCTTTTGCGGTGAGTTTTTGTATCCCCCCTGGTCTCGGTTCATCACCGGTGTTGTCTTCCTTATCCAAACCGCCTCCTTAATGGGGGTATAAGAACTTAGCCTTATTTGGGACGGTGTTCTCACCGCAAAAGCGCCACCTACATCGGCTACTTATAGCGGTGAGAAGCAGTACTCCAGTCAGAAGCTCTGAATAAGGTGTCTGATAGACATCGAAACGTTAGCAGGTGAGATCAATACCTGGTTGTCTATAAAGAATCTCCCATATGTGTTGTTGTTTTTGAAGTGATTTATGCTTTTCATCATAAGTGGCATTGAATGGCCAATCGGCTAGGTTAGCGGACATGAGATCGAGTGGTTATGGGTTTCATTCCTGGCTAGACATTGTTTTTGGCCCACAACCCAGAGGTGCTTTGTTCGAATCCCCTGATATGTCTCCGATGTCGTGCCCTTGGAAAAGGCCCTTCTTTCCCTCATTCCATCCTGGTGTAAAAATGGGTACCTGACTTCGGTTGGGGAGGTGAAAGGCAGTGGAAGGAGAGGGATGGGCTCCGCCTTCCAATATCATGCCCTAGACACAGTCGATAACAACCCACTGCCCCTACGGCCTCAAAAATGCTATGGGAATACCTTTACTTTATGGTGTACGCTGTTCATCATAGCATTGATATGCAGAGAAACACCAAGCCTGCAATTCCCTTCTGCCCTGCTAGGAGGAGCTAACAACATTGCAGTGATAATCACCTCACTGTTATATTCTGTACACATGAATAGTTTTAGTGACTGAAGCGTGTGTCTTCTGTTGTTTCAGTGTTGGGTACAGAGTTTTTGAAGTACATGGAGGCATTTAAGCCATACCTGAACTTGGGACTGGGAAACCATGCAGAGTACCAGGTATGCACACAAACCTTAAAGTTTCCTTAGTGCAGGGATGTCTGCAACTTTAATTTTTTCTTCCGTCCCACTTTTTGTTTCTGAGCCCATGTTGTAAATTTTTCTTGTTAAATCAGTGTCAATTTAAGCTTACGAAAATACATGTTCATTGATTTCTTGTCATGAAATTCTGTTGTTTTTGTTATGGACTTGGTAAGATTTCGTTTCGTTCCAACAAGCAAGGATCCATCCCGGAACGGAGACAGTCCTACCTTAGTACGTTGTATAACCCTTCTAGATCTTCAAACTTGGAGGACATTGAGCACAATATTTTTGTGGAGAATATGAACTAGAAACAACATCTTAAAGATTTACTGATATGTGTTAAATATTGAAATCGAATGCCAAAGATGCCATCTTTCTTTTCTCAGAAATACCTTTTGTGAGGTACTAAACATGCTAGTCTAAGAGAAAAGCATCTTGTTTTGTTTTGTGTTTAATGATGGAATGTGTTTCAGGTGTGTTTGGCAGCTGTAGGCCTTGTCGGTGACATCTGCCGGGCCCTCAGCACGCAGGTGTCTCCCTATTGTAACGACATTATGCAACTGCTGCTAGAAAACTTGGCTGTAAGTTGTGGTCCCCATTTTTGTGAAAGTTGTGAGGACTCGGTTTTTACCTGTTCTAGGTTTTATAATAAGGAGTATTTCACAATTTGTATTACTCTATAGACGACCTCATGAAAAATAAAGTTGTGTGATTTTTAGTTTGTGGGCAGATAATTCCTTAACTCTATATCATTAGGCTAGCTTTACTCTTTATTTTGCACTAGAGAGGGTTGCACATTTGACCTATCCACATTGTATTTATTTATTTATTTATTAGAGGCAGATAGATACATTTTACCTGGCCAGAAGCCATAG
Organism: Branchiostoma lanceolatum; assembly: GCA_035149815.1. Classification (NCBI taxonomy): domain Eukaryota; kingdom Metazoa; phylum Chordata; class Leptocardii; order Amphioxiformes; family Branchiostomatidae; genus Branchiostoma; species Branchiostoma lanceolatum. The sequence continues at coordinate 13,195,819 of CM068880.1, forward strand.
ATTAGCTTGCTGGGATATTTTCTGTGACACAACACGCTTCTCTCAAAACAATTTATGGAAGTCTTCCACGGTTGTCTCAAAAGCTCACCCACCGTCGTGTAACATTTGCTGGACACTGCTTTCGAGCCAAACAGCAAATAGTTTCGGACATCCTTCTATGGAAACCAAGAGGCCAAGTGCACTGCAGAAGTTTGACTTTACCGATAGTTTAGTCAGAGACACTGAGATTGCATATGAACACTTAGGACAAATGATGTTGGACAGGGCAATATGGAGTGATGTATGTACTTATCTAGTCCTGGCCGATAGATGATGATGATGATGATATTTTCACCATCACAGGTTGAGGCTGTTAGGTTTTGCTAAGATAACATACCTTGTTGTTATCTTTTCAAAATCATCAAACTGTTTTTTCCCCTTGTGTTCAGAATGACAGTGTCCATCGGTCAGTGAAGCCCCAGATCCTGTCTGTGTTTGGAGACATTGCCTTGGCCATCGGCCCTGAGTTTAAAAACTACCTGGAGGTGGTCATCAGCACCTTACAGCAGGCTTCACAGGCACATGTAGACAAGGTATGAAATCAACTTCTGCATGCACCTTGTGTGAGCAAATAAGTATTAAGGCCATGTTGATTTGATTATATGAATGGCATTCTTTGGGAACCCCAAAACTGATGCAACATGCAAATAAAAAACAAAAGGTCTGAAAAGAAAGTTAATTTTGATTTCGTTAAAAATTATGAAATCTTCATGGTCAGGAAGGTTAAACAATTGATTAAACACACAGTGAAAGGTATACCAAATAGTGGATTCTTTATTTTGGGTCTTTTACATCTTCTTTGAATTTAGCATTCTACACATTAGTATACGTTTTCGGAAGTATCATTTTGCAATTTACAGCATACATCTGCTCATTTTGTAGCTGCTTTGAACGACTTACAGTATGGTAAAAACATTTTTTTCTTTGGAAATGGACGAGGATTGATGCGTGTGTGGATGTCATCCATAGAATCAAATCAACATGGCCTAAACAAAAAGAAAAATGACAACACTAGCTGTTTGTTGAATTTTTTGTTTTGTTTTTTTGAATGTGGAGTTTGCACTTGCTTACACATGACTTTTAATGGTCCTTTCTTGTTTATTTCTTGAGAAATTAAAGAACTTTTCACTCAAGACTGTAGCTTCCTCTACGCCATTGTATCCATTCTGTAAGATTTACTATTATGGTGGTTTTATTTTCATATGTTCACATGCACGATTGTGTCTAAGTTTTGGAAATAATCTGAATCAATGATAATAAATAATGTTTGACTGGCATGTGCCAAACTTAGCCAGACTAGAATTACACTTCTAGCAGCCTTTCCACTTGTAAGGCCCTTCCATAGAGCCCTGGACAGTAAGAGTTTGAATGTGTTACATTAGACAGGGGTTCAACTAAATTGGGAAAGAGGGGTGCTGTGCCCTCTTGTTTCAGCCCAGCGCCCCCTTGTTGAATTCAGATGTTAGCTTAATCTCAGCATAGAGACTTCCCTCAGCGATCGATTCTTCCATAGATACATAGAATTCACTCCATTGCCTGTGTGTGTGCTCCCTCTTGTTTAATTTTTCTAGAAAAAAACATGCTAGACTAAGTGTAAAAGTCACCTCTAAATTTGTTTTACTCTTCCAGAGTGATTACGACATGATCGACTATCTGAATGAGCTAAGAGAGGGCTGCCTGGAGGCTTACACCGGCATCGTACAGGGTCTGAAGGGAGATGGAAACTCCACAGCTCGTAAGTCTAACAACTCATCCAAGGAAATGTTTCAATGTTTGTAACCACAGCACTCACAGCATAGTGTGAAATTAGTTATTTAGTATCCAAAGTTCTGTTATTCTTGTTTCTTTCACTGTAACTTTATGTTCACTGTAACTTAATGTTTACTGTTCTCACGGTCACCTCTGTACCATGAACTTATCATCACTGTAAAAAAAATCTGTTATCATTTATGCTTCCTTCACACATCTGTTCTGTAAATCACTTGCCGCCACCATGAAATTTTCCTTACACTGAAATTTTGCTACAGTGAAGATAAAGTGAATTACAGTATTTAGTATCCAAAGTATTTAAGTTTTGACCACAAACTTTTTTCATTAAAGGATAGTTCTTGGCTAGGTACAAGTGATCAAATGTTTGGAGCTAGATCCAGAAATATCTAATACTTGTTCACCATTGAGGCCTGTCCTTAGTGCTGAAGTGCCACCTAGCAGGTGCCTGTGGAATTACAGAATCTGTAAACAGCATCAAGTAATGATTACGATGTGCATTGACAGGTTTATGCTTTTATACTTAACAGATGTTTATTTGTGCTACGAAAAACTGTTTTAAGAACAAGAATGGCATGAAAAACTTAAGATTGCAACAAGAACTTTTGTTGATTCTAAAGTTTTCCATTTTATTTTGTTCTTCTGTATAGCTGACGTAGCCATGCTGCAGCCACATGTGGCTTACATCATCAAATTCATCGAACACATTGCCAAGGACGAGGACCATTCCGATAGCAATGTGGCCTGTGGTTCTGGCCTATTAGGGTGAGTGCATAATTTTTTATGTTATAGTCCAAGTTGTATACTGTAAATGTATTTAAGTTTGCATACTTTCTACTTCACGCTAGGGGGAAAATTGAGTGTTTGCGGTGGTTGCTATAGTCACATACTGCTACAGTAGTGGACAAAATGTTTGTGGTGGTTTAAAGTTTGTGGTGAAATGATCGCCGCGAAAACCGTGCACATACATGTAAAACTACCGCAAACATTTCTGCATTTACATGCAGTAGTTGTAGGTATATTGGGAATACATGTGCAGGTATTAAAGTACAAGCATTTATTATGTGTGTTTCTGGGTATTTCAATAAAAAGTACTGGAATAGAATTGTAATGGCAAAAGTACTGTAAAAGACAGATATTTTTCGTGTCCATGAATTGAAAGAAAATACAGGCATTTTTGAAGGAGTGATAGCAGAGACTGAATTTTTTTTTTTTGACTTGAGAAGGACATTGCACTTTGAATCCCAGTCACCAATGAATAAATTGTTCTTGTTCCCCCACCCTTTAAAAAATATTACGAATATGGTAAGATTCTAATTTGTGAATTTTTTTTATCCCAGTGACCTGGTGACAGCCTTTGGTAACGACATAATTCCACTGGTGGAGACACAGACCATCCAAGACTTCCTTCAGGAGGGGCGCCGCTCCAAGACAAACAAGACAAAAACACTCGCCACGTGGGCCACAAAGGAAATCCGCAAGCTAAAGAGCCCATGGTGAGGCCTGCTGTTCCTTCTACTTCCTTTTGTTCTTCCTGTCATCTTACCGTAGCCTCGACCAGGCTCCAGAGGCAGCTGGAAAGAGTAGAAATTGGCCAAATAGGCAGAAAAACATGAAAGAGGACTTAGTCTGCTATAGGGGTACAGTTTGCCACAGATTTGACCCTCTCTCTGTAGCCGACTCCCTTAGCATAGTATTCACTCTAGTTGGCCAATTTCTACTATTTTCCCAGCCATCCGCGGGGCCTGGTAGAGGCTAATCTTTACAGGTCAATACTTTTGTTGTGACTTTTTGGTGAAGTATTAAATAGTTGGAAAACTGTTGCAAATGTTTTGAGGACTACTATTCATGGGGAAGTATTGCAATAGTGCGAAAGATACATGTAGATGATTCAGAAATGTTTTACAGAAAAGCTGCTACGTTATCCAATCAGTAATAATGTCAATGTAAACCCATTGGGTTGTTTGTAGGCATATATTTTGTTCTATCCATAGATTACATTTCAAGTTGGTATCTACTTTCAGTTGACTCCCTTAATTCATATGTCACCAATTGAAATTGCGTTTTGAGTCCTACCAAAGCCTATTTCTAGATTAATTCATATCTTACCTTGGGGTATACAGTGACAATGTACACTGAATATTGAACTTAAGTGTGCTTCTTCAGAAAAGAGATTTTACCTCGACTCCACTGCAGACTCTCAGACTTACAGTTAGGGTCCAATAATGACCAGAAAGATGTTTTTGTGTTCACATGCAGTTTTTACGAAGTCATCTTTGTTGAACTCAGTTTATCCTTTTCCCAAAGATCTCTGTCCTACTTATGCCAGTTAGTATGGATAGTATTTATCAGTCTTCCTGTATCACTTGCTTTAAAAGAGCTACAGTAGCTTTCATGGTAAAAGTCTCAAAATCTCAGAATTTCCAAGTTTGACAGCATGAAATGCGCCTTCAGCCCCTGCTGCATTGGTGTTGAGCAAATATCACATTATGTACATGTGTTCTATGATTATTGTTATGTGTTATAAACTGAGAGGGATCCCCTGAAGTTATGGAAAAAAATTTTGTTTCAGTTTTTACAGAACCTTAAGTTAAAAGTTTTGGTATCCGCACAGAATGCTTGCAAGCATGTTGCCACTGTTGTTGGTTCCAAGCGCTTCAAGAAGATGTCCAATCATGTTAATCAAAAACAGCTTTTTGATACATGTACCTCTTGGATATGTCTTCTGAAATTGTAGGAAACTTCTTAACTATTGTAATGGACAAAGTTTCTTTATTCTGTATGAACTCTAGAAAAAAAGTTTTGGAAACTGCACAGAAAAGTGAGTTTTGAAAGTGCCATGTTGCACAGAATGCTTCTTGGTGCCATATTACTACCCTTCTTGGTTTCAAGCATTCAACTGTCTAACCATGTTTAGCAAAAAGAACTTTGTGCCTCATGTACTCATGAAAATTTCTGAAGCAATGACTCAAGTTAGTTTCTTTACTTCTGTAAGATTTTTGACAACTGCACAGGAAAGTGCCATGTTACCACCCTCCTTCTCCCCACCCACTGTGTGTCCTGTACTGTTCACCGCTGTAGGGGAGGTAGTACTAGTACTGACGCACAGCTCTGTCGAGGGAGCCACGTCTCCCCGTTCCCCGCTAGCTCCGCCCCCAACGGACATGTGAACGATGGAGAGTCTGCAGTGGACCTTTCGGGTAGTGCATGTACGCTAAATTATGTGTTTTCACGTTCAGGGTTTCTGTTGGGAACTGGCGTAGGGGATTGGGTAGGGTATGTACGCTAAATTATGTGTTTTCACGTTCGGGGTTTCTGTTGGGAATTGGCGTAGGGGATCGGGTAGGGTATGTACGATGAATTGTGTGTTTTCACGTTCGGGCTTTCTGTTGGGAACTGGCGTAGGGGATTGGGTAAAGTATGTACGATAAATTACATGTTTTCACGTTCGGGGTTTCTGTTGGGAACTGGCGTAGGGGATTGGGTAGGGTATGTTCTGTTTGCAACTTCTGTTGAGGATTGAGAATTGCATGTGCAATAGATTATGTGTTCTCTCATCTAAGGTTCTTTTGGGAACTAGTCAAAACATTGAGATGCAAAATAAGGACGTAGACATGCAAATATTTTACCGCCATACACTACAGCCACTTTTCAGTTGGTCGAGCTGCTAATTTCCATGATATTGTTGATGGAACTAATTGTGATGGACAGTCAGGATCGGTCCATTGTCAGGGTTTGAAAAAAATTTTAGCCAATTTTTGGTTTCGCTGTAGAAAAGGCTAAAAGCACAGGCTTTCCAGGTCTTGTTTTGTCTTATCTTTTGTTCAACAGTGATATTTCACCTACATGTACATATGATGTCCTTATTTTTGCCATGTTCTTTTGTTATTTTGAAAGACTGCATGTACTCGCTGTCCATTTTGCCAAGTGCAATAGAAATGAGTGCAATAGAACTGGTATGCCATCAAAAAAGAATAGACTCACACAAGTTACAATGTTTTTTCATATCATCAGTTATGTTGTTATGTTATTTAATGACTGCTTATTCTTACCGTCTGTTTCAAGCTTAAACAGTTTGGAATGAACGTGTTAAAATAACTGATTCTTGCCTATTCCAGAGCTTTATTTTGCCTTAGATATTTTGCATAATGCTTTATGCAATTTACTTCTGTGTTGTTCATAGATATGGCTTACATAGATAGGGGTTAGAATTTTTTTTATGATGCACCTGAAGCTGTTTTGTCTCGGGCTTTTAGATAAATGTTGATGTCAACCCTTAATCTGCATTGAGGGGGATCCTTTGGTATCAATTCACCTTGAGGCTGTATACTGGCCACAGGATATATCATGTGTTTCTAGCCATACCATCATAATGCTGTTGGAAATTTGACATTGTCACAAAGGATGCTTGTATCCTAGATACAGTTTCCACCAGTTGGCAACTTTTGTGACTGCAAAAACTTATATTCAGGTTATTAATTAGTTCAGGTAAAATTGTGGCTGTGCAGCTACATGTATTTCTCCCTTGGTCCTGGTCCTTGATAAAAACTGAGCCCATAGTAGTTTTTGTTAATTTGCAGTTAACCAGTAAGCTTAACTCCTTAGGAATATCATTAGAATTGTCTGTAGACGCAGTCATTTTCTAAGCACACACTAGTCTGGGCTCTTCTTGATATATTTTTGTCTGTCTCTTTCAGAGGAGTGATAAGAAAAAGCATTCCGGTGGAATGCCCCATCTGCAGAAGAGAGTGCTTCTGCCGTTGCTGTGTGGACGAGACTGTATGTGGATGCCTGCGAGAGAAAGAGAGAGAAAACATACGAGCCTCGGCCCCAGGACCTGTTACCATGGCAACCATCAGCCAACCAATCAGCCTTTCGGAAATCCCTGCAAACAATGCATTATTCGGAGATGGACGTGTGATTCTACGAACAACAGAGCGCTCATTCATGGACATGCCTTAGAATTGTATATCAAACAACACACAGTACCTGTCATAGGTTATTAGGTCTGAACAAGTATGTAAATTAAAGCAGCAATAAGATATTCCAAACCGATTCATTCAAATCTTCAAGTCTTTTTCACAGGTCTAGTTTTAAAGATATAAAAAAAGTGTGTATCCAAGCAGGTTGTCGCTGTGTAGGAATATACTGTCTTGATAATGATATAGTTTTGCTGGGTGCTACTGTATACCAGGCTGATATTTGAATCCTGGGGCCATGTCCGTTCTAAAAGGAATGGGTGATACTAGTATGACTGGTATGGATGCGTGAAAGAGTGTGTGCGTTGTACGCTAAAACACCAACTGATTTACGATTATAAAAAAAAGCCTCTTCACCCAACGATGGCTTCGAAATCTTTTCAACCAGCGTATTGGTGCAAATCTTCCAAAAAATGTACAAGAATAATAAAGACGACAAAGAAAAGAGTGTACCATAGATAGGAATACATGTAAATTATTTTGTAAATCCCGACTTGGGGCACTTTATATACCAAATGTTTTATATGTTTCAATAAGAGATGTTGACTCTTTCTGGCTTCATCGAAGAAGAAATGACAAGTCAGGCCAAAGGAGGAAAAAAAATTGTTCTGTGCATTGATGTGCTGAAAACGAAATCTGCCACGACTATAGCTTCCACCTTTGTACTGAGGATAAAGAATTTATTAAGTAGCACTATTGAAATAGCTCAGTTTGATTTTTCTATGCAAGAGGAATTGCAAATTTAGAGCTAAGCTCAGTCTGGTTTCCAGCACTAAGGAAGTTAGCATCGCATTCGCCGCTGCAGATTCCACCAATACACTGGTTGAAACAACTTGCAACAAGTTCTGTAAATTTGGCTTTCCCAATCTGGGTGAAACCAATGTCTAGTCAATGTACTAATTCCTACGTGAAACAAAAATATAAAAAATCTGCTCTACGAAAAAAATACAAAGAAGATATTTTGTCCCGAGGACTTTTTTGGTACAAAAGAGAGAAAAAATGCAAAAATCTGACATTGGTTTCTAACCTTGTTAATACGTTGTAGGTGTGGTCTATGCTTTTTCTGTTGCCAGATAGCTCTTTTTCTTAACTATGCATGTATCCTTTGTTGGCCAAAGAATTGTTGTGACATTCATGAATGGCCTGTCTAGTAGAAGTGTACACTTCTGACTTTAAAATAACATAGCCGCTATCAACTTAAACCACAGTATCCATATACAAGAGAGACATATGACTTTAAAATGACGAAAGATTGTATTTACTGTTGTACGTTCAAAATCTAGAGAAAAATCACAATTTCAGATTGTACAGTGCCTTTACTTTAGTTAAACCTTTCCGTGGCACATACAGAAGAAAAACCTTTGTCTTCCCTTGGAAATACATGTAACGAAGATGAATTCTTGTGTGTGTTGAGAAAATATTTGTTATAGCGAGTTGCAAAGTATCAAAGCATATTAAAGATTACTTCAAGTTTGTCATATGTTTAGCAGATTAAAAAGAGTGAGAGATCCGAGATTTTGTATGTGAGAGTTGAGGAGCTATCTGACAAATAAAGACGACCACAGGACTGCACAAAGCTGTGTACTGTCATTGTTGACTACTTTGTATTATATGTAATGAACTTATTTTGATGTAGCACTAAATACTACTGGTATACATATATATATATAGTACCATTGATTACATGAAAGAATGCAAAGACCTTAAAATTTGCTGTCTTTGCTACCCCACCTTTTCACATTCAGTAGAGGCAGGTCTGGCAGATTTTTGTTGATGGTAAAGATCATGTCTGTTCACTGAAATATAATAACGAAAATCTAGGACCCCGAGTGTTAAATAGAATGTCCCAGTGACTGCCCCTAAATGTTTTAATGGAATAGTCCTATAAGGTTTTTTGCCAAATGGCCTTGGGAATTTGTAGTAGCATAAGTCAATTCTGGAAAGCCAAAGGGTGCTGAACTGGCTCGTTATATTGCCAATATGACTAACTTCTGGGTGCGCAGGATTGGAAGAGTCAGTAAACTTTGCAGAGCAATTGGTCTTTCTCGGGTTACCACTAATCTATTACATGCTTCAGTACTGTGCACATGCCCAGGACAGGAATTGTACCATGAACCAAATTCGCTGGCTTCCCATCCCAAGACTTAACTTGTTTCAAAGACGAGAGAGAGAGAGAATGATGTCAGAGCTTAGGTACATAAGTGCCCAGATCTAGCTATAGATGTTAGAGATGAAGTGTGTGTAGAGGTGGTCACTTGTACAGGTTTGAATGGAGTTGTCAAGCACATGTTACTGTAAATGCAGAAATGTTTGCGGGGATTTAATTTCACAGTAAGGAGAAAATTGTGTTTGCAGTGGTTTTGAGTTCACGTTTGAAACAATAGTAGCGCTACAATCACAAGTGAAACGCCTTTTTGCAGTAAAGAGTAAACTTACAAAAACTAAGTTAACACAAACAAATGTGTATTTACAGTACTACTGCAGGTTTGAAGAATTCTGGGAGCACCAACAGGTGAAGTTTTGTAGTTTTTTTATTGGCAAACTCAAGGCTTGTATATACAGATTTACATTGTACATGTTGGAAGTCCATTCAATTAGGCGAGCAATCAACTTGATTATGGTATGTCCAGTTTTCAAACAAAGTGTTGCACAATGAGAAGCATTTATGACTGGTACATAATGCCCTTCAAATAATCTTTCAGCTCAAGCAAAACATCACATTTTTCTCAAAAATAATCATTATTCTTATCAGTATTTACTCTTTGGTATAATTTCTTTGTATTTTGGGAGTTCCAATATTTCTTGAATAACTCACACAAATGTGTTTGCTGAAAAAAATGATTTTATAAAAATCAAACTTTCGTGTGCATTGATTTCATACAATTTAAAGTTAGTAATATGTACCGCACAAAATATATTCCACATAATCAGTAATTTTCAACATTTTGAAATTTGATACACAGCAACTGAAAACTGATACATTGTCTTTGTATTGATAGTTAACCACTATTTTGCATACATTAGGCAACTGTTAACATTATTGATAGTGATCCACTCTGACTCCTACTAGAGAACAATAGTAATTGTTCTACATGTACATTCACATCACTATTCCCTTTTTTTGTTTCTTCAAATTATTCTAACAATGATGTTTTAGCACTGGGATACTAGAGAACAATTAGTAATTGTTCTACATGTACACATTTTTGTCCCCTCTTCCCTTTTTTTGTTTCTTCAAATTATGCTATAATGTTTTAGCACTGGGATAGAAAAGCTGGGCGAAAATGTCTTCTGTACTCTTTAATGACTGTTTTCTTTAATTTCTAATGCAATTAGCTTCATTTGTTTTTGTAGCACTTGCTAATAGGACCGTTCAAGCACCCTGTATTTTGTTTTTTGTCAACTTTCTTCGTACAATATTTTTCCACTTCTTTCCGAGTCTTTCTTGGACTCAACATGATGACACATGTATGTCTAGAAGCACTTAACTATATACAGAGTAGATTGTTTTTTATTTACAAATGTTAGTTCAACAAATTTAAATGTTACAGTAACACTAGTGCTACAAGTTAAAGCACAGCCTAATGTGTGACCATCATTGAAATTCAAAAGACTTTCTGTAGTTTACTCTATAGCAAACAAGCAAAAATATATTTTTACATCTAAGGCCACTTGAAAGAGCTTTTCAAATGAATCTATGTTGTCTATGTACTATTGTTTCATTGTTTATCTAATTTTCAAATATCTTTCACAGAACACTTGAAATTAACAGATTTTAGCACTTTTTTGCTCCCAATACTGCAAGACAGAATGTACATGTTATGGCACACTTGTACAACATGTTGATGACTACCCACTGCATTTCACACTAAGTAGTTATCATACAAAAACAAAGTGGTCTTACATAATTCTTAATAATCAAAGTATTTTGACATAATTGCATTTTCTTTGCAAGGCATGGCAGTTATCATTATAGAAATCTTGTACACCATTTTACACATTAAAGTGATAATTTTTTTTTCTTGACATACAAAATATCATTTTTCTTTTAGGCCAAAAATAGCAAACCACGCATCATGATTATCATAATTCTTCATATTCATCATTGATTATCAAGGCAGGTTTGAGAAGTCAAAATATGGAGGACCAATCCCCATTATATAAGAACTTAATTGCATGACAATTGTACATGGTACAAGGTATTGCAAGAATTTGTTAATATAACACAAAGTGGAAGTATAGAATAAGAACATCATAATTACTAATACAATTAGTAATCATATAGATACCCATGTACACCATTAATCTATTGTATATAATAGTACATTGTGTATGAAGAATACAACAATGTATTCCAATGGGACCAAGGTTGATGCAAAATACAACGGGTTGTATTTCATTCATGTCATACCCATCCGAAAAAAAACACATTCCAACGTGAAATGCGCTAGAAGTTCTCCAACAAAAAATTGTAGAAACATCAATTCTTACTGAATCCAATATTCTTATTTTTAACACCAGCCCAATCTGTGCATGTGAAGGGCATTCGTATCATTTGATGGGAGCCGGTGCAATTATACGACTCTGAAGCCTGGCCAATACGGTCAAATATAGACCGGTCCAGAACACCCATAACAAACATAATCCTGGCCACGGTATGCATATGGCAAAATATCATAACTGCTAAAACTTTGTGAACAAAATGACTGATGTGCAGACCCTCTTTTACTGGCTAATTTTGATGGACATTGGGATATGGGATTGGTCTATTATTGACATTCTTATTTTTGAACACAACTAGCACACAAGGTTTTGGTTTAGCCCCCCTTAGCAACAGCTTTTCCATTCCCTTGCTTTAGAGCAATTAGCAGATTCCTTTTACATTTATGTACAGTATGTACACATGTTTGTGCGTAGACATGCAAGGTTTGACACATTGATTCTGAGGGTGGTAGCAGACCTTTATGTACAATCTTGGCACCAAAAAAAAAGAAGATACAAGAGTAGACACAATCGGAGACACATTTTGAACTTAGAGGATCAAAGTTTAAGGACAAATTAACTGGTAGAAGTTCATATATGGGTACATAGAAATCAGTTTATAATTTTTTCTTTCTTTCTTGGACATTATCTGCTGGCCATGGACAGATCCTTTGGTTAAGATCAGATTTCAATCATCTTCTTTTATTCCACCATATTTCAGAACAGCCTCAGAGAACAGCACAACTTGCCATGAGAATCACTCTAATTATTTCCACTTAAGGACCTCAACATTGTACCTTAACAGTTAGAAAATAGCCAACTTTGGTCAAAACAAAATTAACTATCAGGTCTCTTGCCCTTCCTGGAGCAAAAGCAACTCTTTGTTGCTAAATTTCTCTCAGGAGAAAGAAGAATAAAAAAACAAAAACACACTCTGGTTGTCTCTCAATTAGTTTGTCCCAAGTAGTGTCTATCATGTACCAACTGCATGTTTGATATGATATGATATTTTAAAGGCAGAGGTTTGCAATTTTTGACACAAAACATCAGTATCATTTTATGTACACCATGTCAACATTCTTTTTCCGTTCAATCAAAATACATTCCGATCGTGAGAAGTACAATTTGGGCAGTTATACTATAGAGCGAGTCGTAGTAAGGCCATTACGCCGGCGGAAATCCCGCCCGCGACCGGCAAAGTGATGATCCAGGCAAACACGATGTTACGGAAGAGTTTCCAGTCGACTGACGCTTTTGATCTCAGCCAACCAACAAAGACGATGGAACCGACCTGCAACAATAAGATTAAGTAAATATTCAGCTATCAAACTCAAGAAACCCACATACAGTACAATCCTCTTATTTGCATAACTTATTTGTCAGTGTATTGAATGCAATGATAAGGAGTAGTCCATTAACCCTAGGGGGCAAAATGAGCAGTACTGAGGGGGGGGGGGGGTTGTAGTGGTTACCAGGATGGCACTTGAAGGAAACACACACACTTTTTGTCAAATTCACTCCCTCCCAAGCTATACATGAAAGAAGTGGGTAAAGTCATTTTTGGCTGCCTCAAAATAACTCAAACCTAACAAAACTAGCTCAATGTATATTTCAGAATGTTGTATAATGTTACATTACATGTTGTACTGTAGGAACTAGTCCTTGAAATCATACAACCTATTATATACATTTTACACTTGACCAAATGTAGTTTCTGACAGTCAGTAAGAAGTAAATCCTACATGTATTTCTTACAACATTGCGTTGAACTGCCCATGCATGGCTGACATGTACTGACCTTTTTTAATCACAAAAACGAGCCCAACTACATATACATTGTACTACAATCCCAAGTGTCAAACATTTTTGATGGTGTACAGGCTAGTTGAAAATATATCAAAAGAGAAATGAAATACAGAAGACAAAACAATTGTAACAAAGAAGCCTTTACCTTGCAATGGGTTGTGCTGATAGGAATGCCAATATTGGAAGCAATAAGTACAGTAGTGGCTGCTCCGATCTCAATAGTGAAGCCACTGTGAAGACAAAAAAACAAAACAACTTTAATCTTCGATCCATATAACCAATGTGATATCTACATCCACTAAAAGAGTCACTTTTATATGGTCATACTGTCATAGCATACACATGTACTTGTACTTATCTAGGTCTGTTAGCTACTGTAACAGTTGAACTGCAAAGATGCTACATTTTGATTCAAAAACTTTATGCAAAAACCAGTTGTTATTTCAATAAATATCTTTTTAGGAAACCTGATCTGAAACATGCGTTCAAAGCTGTCTCCAGGACCTGTCCCTCACAGAAACTTGCTTGTTAGGACAGAAAAACATTTCACCTCATCCGTTCAAAAAGTCTGAACTTTAAGACATACAATTAATGAAAAAAGACAGATTTCATAATGGAAATTAACACCATTGATGGGCTCCCTAACAAAGAGTGGGACGGGAAACAGTTCTGAGCTGAAGACAGCGATGCATGTGGTAGATAAATATGTCTGTATCAGTGCAAAAATAGATTCCTCCCTGAAAACAATTATCAATCAAACATGTCAGCAGAGTCAAACCTACCAATTGCAAGAAGACCACTCAGGGGACTGATAAAATCTGGTCCATGTGGACAGGTGGTCTCTATATACAGACAGGCTTTTCAATGCTTTTGTCAATTGGGAAAAATTAAGGGCTGTCTCCAGGAAATTTGCTTGTTGGTACCAAGGAACGGACAAAAAGTTTACAAAAAATCTTATCTTCTTTACATGAAACAGATGAAAATGTATTTTCATAAGCTTAAAATGACAGATTTGACGACAAAAATCAACAACATTTTGAAATTTGAAGCTGGAGACAGCCATGGAAAAATTACGAAAAGGGGCCTTAAAAAAAGTGGTCACAATGGTCAGGTGGTCACTTCTTGTTGTACAAGTTTGACCGTATATCAGTGGCCAGATGGTCCATATGTAGAGGTGGTCACTTGTACAGGTTTGACCATACTTCATTGTATAAGTTGGACCATTCCACTTACCTGGAGGGGGTGATAGCGGTCAGGTCCTCTCCTATGGTCTTGATGACCCTTCGGCCCCAGATCCAGAGTCCCAACACCATGCCTGCCCCTCCGTACGCCAGGATCCACAGCGGCGTGGCCGACTTCTGCGCAACGCTCCCCTCCTGGTAGATCAGCCACAGCGCCACCACGGGGCCGATGGCATTACTGCAGGTAAAAGATGTGATGTAACATTTGAAAACACAATATTACCCATTATGAAAATCATACCTTTAATTTCAAGTGAAATATAAGTATAAGACAAAAAGCAAAATGTACAAAATATGCTTTTTCAATGGTAGCACGTGAAAATTCACCATACACTGAATATTGTACAAAAGACAATTTACATGTATACTAGTATAAAATTTGTGAAATGTACATTCAAGAACATAACACTTAAACTCTTCAATAGCTATAGAAAATGCTGCTAGGGCCCACAAACCTACACCACTTCTTCCTTACATCAAAAGCTATCTGTCACCAAGATATGAAGACCATAGCACATCTAGGTCAAAAGATACAAAAAAGGTCTGCTGCAGTACCAAGGTCAGATACCAGGGGGGCCCAAAATCAACCTTGATTTTGTCTTCCCAACACCTACCCAGATTCTAAATACACTGTATCATCATAATCCATAGAGAGGTTCTTGCGTTATGCTGACTATATATACATATACGTGACGTATATATAAAAAATCGGGAAACGCAGACACGCCAAAAACGATATTTCTATTTTTCATAAAAATAAAGTCTTCCTTACCTGACATCGTTTCCTCCATGTGCAAATGCCCCGAACCCAGCAGTCAACACTTGTAGAAACTGGAACAGCTTTCCAACCTCCGGTTTATCCTTCACTTCCTCGATGTGCACATGTGACATCTGGTCCTCGTGGTCTTCAAGTTTCCCTTCAACGTCTTTCGACAGCAGCGTACCGTACTGTGCGTCAATATCCTCCTTACTTACGACGTCTCCGTTACTCATTACCTCGCCATTGCTTACAATGTCACCATTACAGACATGTCCGTTCGCTTCAGGGCTGTAGGTGAAATGAAAGTCAAAGTTTGAGATGATGTAAAAGCCTAATAAAACTTAAGTATTTGTGCTACATATACTTCAGGTTTGCTATGTTAGTTTAGCGATTACGGGGTCTTTTTATAAATATGAATTGGTATTGAATTTTTACTTTAATTGTTATTTGAATGTGTGATAGTTGTGTGCCTATATGTTAAAAATGGAGAGAACACTAGCGACCCCAAAAAACACCCCTCCCAATAAAATGGTATGGCAACCCTGTGACGTCACAATTCAAGATGGCGGCCACCACACATGCCAACAGGTCCAACAAAGGTTCTGCTACGCAAACCTGTAATTGTGAAAGGTCTTATCTTTGTTGTGTGACTCTATGTGGTACATATTGTACAGAAAAATGCAAAGGAAAACTGTACCACCTTTTCATACCGTTTTATGGGCGTCCAAATATACAACACTCATATTATTTTACTTTGTTATTTCAATGGCTTAGTTATGGCTCCTGAGAGAAGGCCAATCTCGGCAACTTTAAACGGCCATATTTCTGGAACGGTTTGAGCTTTTGACCCGATTTAAAAAAGCATTTTTCTTCTCTTAGGCCACACCAATTTATTTTCTTGGTGAATGGAATAAAAAAGAAAAATTCATAAAATGCTAGATTGGAAAAACAACATGAAAACAGAATCTCAGAGGAATGTTTTTACTTCAGTGCACACAGTATCAGGGAGTGAACAGGGTCAGGTGCAAGTTTTCACCCCAGCCTTCTGTTTTCATGATTTTTTGGGGGGCTAAAATTAAAAAGTAAAATCCGTTAACCAAAATGTTGAATTGGTGTGACCTTAGATTCACATCAGAAAGAAATATTACGGAATGATGTGTTAAAATTCTGGTTGGAAAACCTACTAGGATTTCTCTGCATTCATGTTTGCGTCCGCGGGAACAACGATGCCGTTCTCGGGAGCGATCGTGACCAAGCCGTTCGGCGGGGATGCGTTCTTCAAGTTCTCATCTTTTGAGTCCGTTTTCTCGTCAACGATCTCGCAGCGAGCTTTGTCCTCGACGTGGTCGTACTTGACGGATTTACCGATGATCGTGATGGGGAATGACTTGGAGAGGTACTCGATGGACTGGCGCCACATGGACTGACTGGACATGTCTGCCTTGGACTCTTCTTGAATTTCTGAAGGGAAAAGGATTATATTACACATTTACATGTATAAGGCCATTCAATTGTTTTCATCTTAGGCCATTTTGATTTGATTATATGGATGACATCTTCTAGGGACCCTAAAACTGATGCAAGCTTGCAATCTATGTTTGCCAAAAAATAAAAGCTGCCTTCATTATGAAATCTATGTGGTTAGGAAGGATGAACACACAGAGTATGGTAAAGCAAGTAATAGATTCTTCTTTTTTGTTCTTTCACATCTTCTTCTTTGACTTAGGCATTCAGATCGTTTTTTGATAATCTTTTGTGAAATTACGTCATATATTTTTCATTTTGTAGCTGCTTTGTACAATTTCACATCTTCTTCTTAGACTTTGAAATTCAGATCATTTTTTTGAAATTACAGCATAAATTATAATACAAAAATGTATATATTTGTCATTTTGTAGCTGCTTTGTACAATTTACAGTATGGCTGAAAACGTCTTTTTTCTTTAGAAACAGAAGAAAATTCATGCACGCGCAGATATCAATGACTCCATATAATCAAATCAACATGGCCTTAAACATGTTCATCTGAAGTACAGCCAGTAGATACCCATTTGAGTAATGAGGCTGTTGTAGTGCCTTTCGCCGTGCTCAAGGCACCTCCTCGAACACAGGGCCCCCCCATTTTATATCCCTTCCGAAGGATAAATGCAGCTCCAACCAGGATGCCCTTCCCCGAACTCGAGCCACTCACTCAGTTACCAACTAATTGGAACCAGAAGCTCAACTGTGAGGCTGCTATCATACATTGAAGGTTTTCTGATTCTCTTCATGATGAATCACGCAAATAATCTGAAAATGTGCTGGAAAATAAACTGGAATTTAACAGTTTTTCCTACTAAAGGTTGCTACTTCTAGTTACTGATGTAAAAATGTGTCTGGCTAACCCAATGACATTTCAAGATTGCCACTGTGATGCTGTAGACAGTACAGCCAGGAACGGAGAAATGTTTCAGGGTTGTTACGTTAGTACCGGTTGATTAACTTGTAGATTTGTCATAATAGTAAAACTTTATATTATAAGATGTTTGATTTTGCATGGGTTAGTGTCGACATTTACATGTCAGAAATTGAAAGGAAATACCTTGTTAGTGTAGTAGTAGTAGTAGCAGTATCCAGTATTTGTGTTTTTCCAAAGATCAGAAGAAGCAATATTAATGAGGAAAGATTGGGGGGCTGATCATGAAATCCACCACCGTAACCAAATTTAGTACAACGAACCGGCAGCAGCTTTGGGGCGCGCATGGGGGGCCACTCGTTTTCTCTTGTCATGTTTTGAGTCCACCAGGTTCATTTCTTCTCCACATACGTCTGGAAAGGTTAGGGTCAATCTTCAAATGTTAATTTGTAATGTTCAGTAAATCCTTTCAAGGAGGTTGATTATTTTACTGTGGAGATTTTGATCATTATATTCCCCTTCCAGTGGGAAGGGGGATATACTGTTTTTGCTTGCCTGTTCTTCTTCTTCTTTCTTCTTCTTCTTCTTCTTCTTCTTCTTCTTCTTCTGCCAAAAACCAAGTAGATGTGCGGTGGTAGCTCTACTAATGGTATTGTAGAAAGTTATATGTACCTTATGTTACATGGTACGGATGTTATATTTGAGATGTAGGTACCTATAGGAAAGGTGAATACACCTGACGATAAATTATGCTAATGAGGACCTAATTTGCATAATCTATGCATAAACTTGTATTTCCCTTACCGTAAAAGCTGTGGATGTCATCTTTGAGATGTAGGTACCTTTAGGCAAGGTGAACACACCTGGACATAAATTATGCTAATGAGGACCTCATTTGCATAATTTATGCATAAAATTGTATTTCCCTGACTGTAAAAGCTGCGGATGTCATCTTTGAGATGTCGGAACCTGTAGGAAAGGTGAACACACCTGGCCATAAATTATGCTAATGAGGACCTCATTTGCATAATCTATGCATAAACTTGTATTTCCCTTACCGTAAAAGCTGCGAATGTCATCTTGAAGATGTGGGTACCTTAAGGAAAGGTGAAAGCACCAGGACATAAATTATGCTAATGAAGACCTCATTTGCATAAATTATGCAGAAACTTGTATTTCCCTTACCGTAAAAGCTGAAGATGTCATATTTGAGATGTAGGTACTTGTAGGAAAGGTGAACACACCTGGCCATGAATTATGCTAATGGGACCTAATTTGCATAATTTATGCATAAACTTGTATTTCCCTTACCGTAAAAGCTACGGATGTCATATTTGAGATGTAGGTACCACTAGGAAAGGTCAGGAAACCTGGCCATAAATTATGCTAATGAGTGCCTCGTTTGCATAATTTATGCATATCCCTTACCGTTAAGGCTACGGATGTCATATTTCAGATGTAGGTACCTTTAGGAAAGGTGAACACACCTGTCTATCAACTATGCTAATGCGGAACTCATTTGCATGATTTATGCATAAAATTGTATTTCCCTTACCGTACAGGCTACGGATGTCATACCTCAGATGTAGGTACCCTTAGAAAAGGTGAATACACCTGGCCATAAATTATGCTAATGAGGACCTCATTTTCATGATTTAGGCATGTACTTGTATTTCCCTTACTGTAAAGGACACGGATGTCATATTTGAGATGTAGGTACCTTTAGGAAAGGTCAGAAAACCTGGCCATGAATTATGCTAATGAGTGCCTTATGCATAATTCATGCAGAAACTACATAATACCCTTACAGTCAATGCTAAAGATGTCATATTTGAGGTGTAGGTAGTGGGAGGGGAATATCCTGCATTTTCCCGAAAATGTTGCCATTCTAGTTTACTAGATGTAACACTGTTAGTGAAGATTTTGGGATGTGAGCTAAAATAGTTTAGTCAGACTGAGGTACATGTAACCTCCGTTCGCCGGGCTACATAAATCCGCCACATTGAAAAACTGTGTTTGAGAGATCTCCAGCACCTTCCAGGTATGCACAGTTTAGTTATACAGGAGTGAATTATACTGGGGGACTTTGGGTCTGAGATCTGTACATGTATCTTTTCAGGGTGGCAGAATTATGTACCCTTGTGGAATTATGTTAGTAGATGGTAAATAACTATGACTTGTCATATTCAATGTTTGTATCTATCTTGTATTAAATTGTCTTACTTAGGCAACACCAATTTAATTTCTTGATTAACGGATTTTTAATTTTAGCAAAAATAAAACATGAAAACAGAAGGCTGGAGTGAAAACTTGCACCTGACCCTGTTCACTCCCTGATACTGTGTGCACCAAAGTAAAAACATTCCTCTGAGATTCTGTTTTCATGTTGTTTTTCCAATGTAGCATTTTTTTTTTAAATTCCTTTATTCCGTTAACCAAGAAAATAAATTGGTATGGCCTTATCTATTGATCCACGACAGATTGAAGCCACTGTTACTTATAGGAAGCTCTGGGGACCCTTGTTATGGTCAGAATACCATTTTCAAAAGATAATTAAAAAATAACTTTTGATTACCTTGTATTTTCCTCCTCATCCATGGCACCACCAGAAGCCACACCAGTAGTCCCATGATCAGCCCTCCCCCAAAACTCAGGATGAACACTCCATACAGGGGGATCTTATCAAATCCCAGCACTGAACAAAAGAGACAAAACAAAATGGCAAAGGTTAAACTGATGTGTTATGCAGAGGGGAGGTAACATGTATATTGGCTATACAGATACAGGTACAGAAGCTGGTATGTTACGCCCAAGAGCAGTCATGGCAGTTATACCATCTCTATACAGATACCAAGCTATATAACCTGTATTGACATAATTTTACCAGGCCACCCTAAAAAAAGCATATTCAAAGATCCCCTATACAATGTTTCCTGGTATAATGCACTCCTGTAAATCTAAACTGTGCTGCACTAGAGATTTTTGTGTCAGATAAATATAACCAAGCAAATACATGTAAATGCTAATGGGAGTTATATTTGTTATATCAAACTGTGAAATGATAGAAACTGAACTGTAACTCATAAGAATATTTCATTCAAAATGTCAGAAACCCAAAAGGATTTAATATTCAAACAATTCTTTACCCTCCCACATATACATGTATTCTCTAAAGATCTACGACCCTATCAGTACACCATTTCCCAAATTCCTCCAATCATGACCCCCCTCTGTAAATGGAACAGTCGTGATTGATATCACAGCTGGTGATAGGGTTATGAAATGTGGGACATACCAAACGCACCACGGGTATAATTATCACAGAGGGAGTGAATAGTTCATATATGTCATGAGCCCATCAAAATGCCACAAATCATCACAAAGTAAGCCTTTTTCCACTGTCATTTATGGAAATTTTGTATTGCATACAATTGTATTGCATACTTTTGTGGATGATTTTTATCAACATGAAAACTGACATTCCGCCAGGGTACTATAAATGCAGAAATCTTTGCGATCGTTTTATGTTGGCAGTTTTCGCTGCGACCGTTTCACCGCAAACATTTTTGTCCAATACTGTAGCAGTGTGTAATTATAGCGCTGTCGTGAACTTAAATCCCCCGGGAATTTAGTGCGAAATAAAAACCATGCAAACTTAAATGCATTTACAGTACATAAATCCGCCACTTTGATAAACAGTGGGTTTGAGAGATCTCTAGTGCAACACCCTCAAGTATGCAGAGTTTAGATACATGTACACTGGAGTGTATTATACTGGGGGACGTTGGGTTGGAGATCTTTTTGGACATTTCTTTTCAAAGTGGCAGAAATATATACACTGGTAGAATAATCTTAGTAGGTGTGACCATAATGCAACAATTGTATAATGATAAGTAAGTATTAATACAGTAAGTAGTAAGTCATACTTACATGGAGTTTTAGAGAAGAATATAGAAAACAGGTTGATGATAAATGTGAAAGCATAAAATCCTGGCAGAAACTTCAGGCCTCTCTCAGCTGCATTCTCCTACAAAAACAAGAACAGAAATGATATTTGAATGGTTAATTTGACTGCAAATTCTTCCTCGTGTCAAGTAGTGAACCACAGGAAAAAGATATTGTATTGAGTTCTCTAGTTTACTAACTTAGCTATAAACAAGCCACCTTGCAAGTGTAGAAAATAAAGCCTGGGTGCTATCCTAGATAGTTTACCAGGGATCCCATATTTTGCCCGGTAAACTAACTATAGGATGACACCCAGGCTAAAGAAAGCATACATTTTTCATTTACAACAAAATAATTGATGAAGGGTACACTATCTGGCTCCAATACACTGAGGGAAGAAGGGAAGTATTTTTAAAAGGGGCCTAAAGAAAAAAAAAGTTTGGCTAGAAAATAAATCTGACCGAAAAAAACAAGTAGCAACTGCAAAAAAGGACTTAAGATCTATAGAAGTCTCAAGAAGTAAGAGCTACTTACCTTTTTCAAGATGAAGTACTCCACAAACTTGAAGAAGACTGAAGTGATGAGCCCAGACATGAGGGGGGAGATCACCCAGGAACCAACTGAAGAGGCAGGGGGGAATAAAAAGATTTAATATCTTTGACCTACCTTTATAATGAAACATGCTATACATTTCCTTGGAATCCATTCTATTCTAGCTCCAGTTCACTCCAACAATTGCTACCAATTTTGTTTTCTTTTGTTTGTATTACATTGTACATACCCAGTGAACCACCTCATGGTAACCAGGTTTGTACTGAAGGGTACAAGCTGCATATCCGGACAGATTATTTTGATCCTCACCAGTAAAGACCTCTACCCTTTTCGATAAGTGTGGTGGGTTTTTTAAATGTGCCTAAAACACGGGTCATATATCCGAGGGACATCCCTGAATGTATTTGTAAGGGTAGCTGAAAAGATATGCCCAAACAGATCTCCAACCCAACGTCCCCCAGTATAATGCACTCCTGTATATCTAAACTGTGCATACCTGGGAGTGCTGCACTAGAGATCTCTCAAACCAACCCTTTTCCAAAGTGGCGGATTTATGTAACCCAGCAGATTAATTCTAATGGAGGTATCACAAATTTTCCTGTAAATTTTGTATTGCACATCCTGTGACCGTCCTCAATTGACAGTGGTAAACTAATGTAGGACATGTGTGAATGGGGTCATAGTACTAGTGTTGTTCTACATGTTTCAAATGGACAATTTTATTTTGAGGCACTACATGTATGTCCATAGGGCTTGGCCTGGCCAGGCCACGTACTGCATCTAATTATAGTGTGTATACGTGGGGTCGTGTGTGTAAATTGGCAGGGTGTTTGGCCCAGAATCTATAGGGATCCTGGGTTCGAATCCTGTCATGACTGATCTTGTGCCCTTGGGAAAGACTCTTTACACAATTTTCTTCACTCCACCCAGGTATAAAAATGGGTACCTGACTTCAGTTGGGGAGGTACATGTATACAAGGCATGGAAGTAGAGGGATATGCCCCACCTTCTAAAACTGTGCCCTAGACACAGTGGAAAACAACCCACTGCCCCTACAGCCTTAAAAAGGCTATGGGACTACCTTTACCTTTTTACTGCAGCTTTGTAGCAAGAATTCAAAGTGCCCCATTTCAAGCTTTTTTTAAGCTGTTCAACTTCAAGAATAGAATTGTGGTGTTACATGACATTGTATTGCTCTTAAAAGTGAAAAGTGTACAGTATTGTGGCGCTTTCTTTGGATCAAGTTCTTAGACTCTGGGAATTCTTGTTGAGCATATTTGGTTCATCTACAGTGGCGGCGGCACAGGGGGGGCAAGGGGGGCGGCTGCCCCCCCGAAAAATATGTTGGGGGGGCGAAACCCTTATGAATCTTTTCACTAACAGAGATTTTCTTAACTTAGCTTACTCTACCAACAAAATTTGTCTCTCAAAATGCAGGAAATAGCGTTTCAGCGGGTCAAGATTTCACAATTTTCTCCGACGTACGTTAGCATACTAGGATTGCTGCGCACTAGGATTGTTGCGCCGCCGGCGTATATGTCGGGACAGCGTCGCCCTCCAAAGCTCATGCTGAAACCCTTCTGTATTTGTTCAATCTATCAGCAAAAGTTGCCTCTCAACATTCAGGAAAAAGTATTTCAGGGCGTCAAGATTTCAAAATTTTCCCGGAGGAGAACGTTGCCGCCGGCGAAAAATATGTCGGGAGGGCTCGAGGGCGTCGCACCCCAAAACTCAAGCTGAAATCCGTCTGTATTTTTTCACATATAGAGATGTCATCAACCTTTTTAGCTTACATTGTCAGCAAAATTTGCCCCTCAAAATTCAGGAAACAGCGTTTCAATTGGTCAAAATTTCAAAGTTTTCAATGTCGCGCTCCGGCGGAAAAATCATATGTCGGGTGTGCGTCGTCCAACAAAACTCAAGCTGAAACCCTTCAGCATTTTTTTTTTACAAATAACGATGTCATTAAACTTAGCTTACTCTTCCAACAAAATTTGCCCCTCAGAATGCAGGAAATAGCAAAATTTCCCAGGGGAGCATACCCCCAGACCCCCCTAGTATTGTCTGGCCTTCGGCGCTCGTCTTAGTGAGATTTGATCTCAACTTATCTCGCCCCCCCCCATTCAAAATATCGTGCCGCCGCCTCTGATCTAAGGCCCTTATAGTAAGGGTTAACTAAGGCATCATATGCCACATGTCATTGATGCATATTGTAACAGTGGCAGAACCGTCTTTACATTGTCATTTATGCCAAAGGGCAAATCCTACTGGTGCTCAACCCGAGATACAGATACAGACAAGTGCATTACGGCATCTCTTCAGCACCTTCCTTTGTATGTACCTCTACTTAGCAATTCTTGCCTGGCTTTGAGGGGACAAGCTTAACCCCTACGTACACTAGATAGACATTAGCAAGCTAACAGGAAAAATTAGTGAATCAAAAGCAAACTGGCTAATGGCTTTTTGTGTGTTTACAATTACACAACCCATCATCTCATTTTAGATTGAATCCTGAAGCACACATTACCAACTGGATTTTGGCTTTAACAGAAGTTTTGGGGTCCTTAACCCGTTTTACCTGGACCCAAGGAGTGAAATGTGGGTTAAAGAGAGTGAATTTTCACCCCTTTTCACCCCCCATATTAAGTGAGGACACCCAAAACGTCATTTTAACCCCAAATCCAATTGGTAGTGACACTGTACATATAGTCTCTACCAGACTAACAACAGTAGCTATTCAAGTTAAAAAGTTAAAGTCCTCCCCACACCGAAGGTGCACGTGCATTAGGCGGCACCCAACTCCGTTTCAGTAGCCCTGGGCCACACAACTTTGTGCAATCACTACAGCAGGGGGCTAGTGCACTGGTAGTGGTGTGTGTTTAACTTCCATATTCTTTCACACCAGCTATAGGGAGAATATCTGTCAGGGGAGTTTGGCCCGCTTAGGATTTCATTTGCAGGCGCAGTTATATATGAGGGGGGTGAGGATGTTAACCTTCCGGTGGACTGACTCTCCTGGCCTATCATTCAATCTTTTTACGAATTCTACGATCCTAACCCCCGTAAGAAGGCCTGGTGGAGGCTATAGCTACTATACGTATAGGATCAAGGGAAATTTTCAGTTCAGCTGATTGTATACAGTGTATTTAGCAGTACTGAACCAATAAACAACACTATATATGGAGTAGGAGCCATTTTGATCAAGGTTGATTGACAGCTCAGCAAACAACCTGTCACATCCCTAGTGTACCTAGTGTTGGTTACCTTGATAATCTATTTATGGGCAGGGGGGGTAAACAAAAAGTAGCAACTGCATCTCAGTGCTAATGATAGTACTGTAAATGCGTTTAATGCCAAATAGAAGTTATTCAAACAACTGGATATGATTTTGGAAACGGTCAGACGTTTCAAGTAGCATCCACTACTTTTCATCAGTGACACTTAGCAAGATCTAGTTCTTGTTAAAATCCTGCTGATCGACATTCTAACTTAAATTTCACACAAATTTCTAAAAAAAATTCACACCATGAACTCCACACCATGAACTCCACACCATGAACTCCACACCATGAAACCCCCCCTTCCACACCATACCCGGCTTGGTCACTCCAATGCCCTCACAATGCTCCACCCTCTGCAAATTTTTCCAAGAAAAACCCCTGACGTTGCTACATAGGTTGTTTTTGGATCAAGGAGATTGTACTATATCGTTGACTATTATTACAGAGGCTTTTCATTGGCATTGTAGTAATAATTATAGTGGCGTCACAGTGGCGCAGTGGCAGGGTGTTTGGCCCCAGAACCCAGAGGTACTGAGTTCGAATCCGATTTGTCCCGTTGACGTTGTGCCCTTAGGAAAGGCACTTTACACTACTTTCCTAACTTCACTAAATGAGTACCTAGCTTTGGTTAGGGACGTCCCTTGGATAGGATGTTAAATGGAGGTCCCGTGTGAGGAGAGCCACACCTCGAGCACGTTAAAGAACCCACCGCTCTTATCGAAAAGAGTAGGGGTCCCCGGTGTGAGTGATTCAAAACCTACAGTCCTGGCCGCACATGGGGCAATTGTCGTATTGAGGTCACCTGAGTTAGCGCTTAACAGCAGCCGCTCCAGACCCTTGCGATCTAGCCCCACTAATTGTGCGCTTCTCGCAATTCAGCCCCTTGCTGCGAAGAGAGAGTAGTCGGCCTACCCAATGATGATAATAATTTGAATCCTAAAATGACCATAAATTGAATCACAGCAGCAGTATGTTTGACAGACGTACACTGAAATCCAACATGGCATAAATGACGTCAAACGAAAAGCCTGTATATAGAACTTACTGATCAGGCCGACTTTGGACCAGTTCACGCCGTTTGCGCCGGCTGCCACGAGAGTGAACCCGATGGTAGCGCCCACGATACTGTGGGTCGTCGAGACCGGCACGCGGAAAAAGGTGGCCACCAGCAGCCAGATCCCACTGCCTGTAAATTAGGAAAAGTCACAAAAATCAGGCACTGTGAGATAAAATCAAACATGATCGGGTGATAAGATAATTCTATTTCAATACATTTTTCTTCTATTTAGAATATAAGTCCTCTTGTGATATTTTGGTCTGAACATGTAAATCAAAATTAGTTAAGTCAGTCATGAAGTGCAATAAATATGATGTCCAATGATGTATAATGCAATAAAACAATTGGCAAATCAGCATCAGAGATATGATCGACCAAAATCAAATTACTGAACATTTTGTGTCATGTTGAGTTCGCATTCTGTTGTGTCTTTTATACACTCTTCCATGGCAATATCATTTGATGCTTGAAAATGCTGAAGCCTGTATATACAAGCACACTGTATACTTTGTTCGAAACACTGGGTGCATATGGAATTTTGTGCACCTAAAATTTGATCTGTGCACCCAAGTTTTGACTGTGCACTGCTGCATCTAGGTATTTGTGTAGAGTAAAAGATGTTAACAACTTAAGTTGGACAAAAGATTTAGTATACATCATATTCTTGACATTTGTAGTAACAGAAAAAAAAAAGGTAATGGTTCTTTAGCCTGAGTACCAGCCATTTTAGCTTTTATCCGCTCCCCACAATAGCGAATCGTGGGGAGCGGACGAAAGCTAAAAAGGCTGGTACTCAAGCTAAACCTTCTTTGCATTACTTAAAAAATGTTTACAATTTTGAATTTAGCTATAGGATCTAGGTTCATATGTTGTGTGTTATGCACTCACAATGTTTTCTGTGCAGTGACGGTCTACCTAAATTTTTACGAAAGGTGCACCAGTGCATCTGTTCCCAAAAATGAATTTCCATTCCTGCAATATCAAGAAAAGACACTTACCTGACAAGGCAGCAACATTCCCAAACATAAGCAGCTCTTCTGTTCCGTTGTACACGTTCACATCCACGATTCCCTTCCGTATCGTGTCCGACACTTTGGCGCCAATTAGAATCGCTCCTAACAGCTCGAAGACACTGGCGAGGATGCAGGCTTGACGTAGGGTCAACACTTTGGCTCCAACAGACGTTCCGACGGAGTTGGCGACATCGTTCGCGCCGACGGCGAACGCGAGGATGAACGCGATGATGAAACCAATGATAACCGCCCACAACACTCCCTCCAACATCTTGCCTTCTTAGTTTTGTCCAGAATAATCTTCCAAGAAAAGTTAAAGTCAACAGTATTTTGGCCTTTCAGGTGATTAGACCAAGTGGTCAAATCCCTCTTTTCACAGGTGGTATGGAAAGGTGCCTCTAGTTAGTGGTCTTCACAGCTTCCTAAAAAGAAGAAGAAGACAATTTGCAAGACATTAGTTAGAATGTTGGACTTCTGGAAGGAAATGTATTTTTGCCAGAGAAATGCCTAAAAAAGCAGATTATGTACCACTGAATTAAGGATTTAGGGGAGGGGGGCCTGGGTTCAAATGCCCAAAATGAAATACTATAATTGCACATTTACAATCTAAATAATTTTCCTTCACAAATACATGCTGGAAAAAATTTGCACTGTTAAAACAAAGGTTCTTACTTGCAAATAAAAGTCCTTATATTTAGTTATAGTCATAAATAGAATACATTTCCCCCACCAGTGTCTCCAAAAGCGGCCAAACTTCAGACTGAGGACAAAGCATGACGCTTTCTCGTTAACTATCTAAACTTACCAATAATGAATTACGGTCACAACAAAAGGCAACTAAATTTCATAAACTGTCCCAAGGGAGAGTTAAAACACTTAGCCAAAGGAACTTTCCAAGACAGATATTTGAACGGACAGACTACATTTCGAATGAAGTCAGTTTGGATGCTAAGGAGAAAACTGGTTTGACAAGATACTAATAACAGTCCACAACCTGGGTGTAGACAACTATAGTACAGTACTACCCTGGGAGACCAGACACTGTATATCGGCGCGCCACCAAGCACCGCACGCGAGAAGACCAACCCCGCACCACTCTCCGCTGTAAACCAGCTAGCAGAGCTTGGGCCGGGAAAGCTTGGGCGTGCATGCCGTGCTTGGTAGCGCACCGATATACGGTATCTGGTCACCCAGGGTAGTACTGTAAATGCAGAAATGTTTGCGGTGGTTTTATGTTCGCAGTTTTTCACGGCGACCGTTTCACCGCGAATTTAAAACCACCGCGAAACATTTTTGTCTACCGCGAACATTTTTGTCCAATACTGTAGCAGTATTCGACTATAGTGCTGGCGCAAACTTAAAACCACCGCAAACACTCAATTTTCGCCTTAGCGTGAAATAAAAACCCATTTCATACCTGCCCTACATGTATTAGCTCCCTCACTATCCCTTAAAGGCAGGCTAAACTTAATTTCGTAAAGCATACTGCAGTATGTTAAATATACCACTAAGACCGGTTCTGACTTGTTTTACACTAGTCCATCATAGATTAGCGTTTTACAACATTTGAAATTCGCGGCGTGGTGATGTAATACTAGCGATGCCCAAAGACCTTTGTGACGTCAGATTCCGAGTCGGAGGAATGGCGTCTGGAGCAATTCCTATGGTGCAGGTGTGGCCGACTCGGAATCTTACGTCACAAAGGTCAAAGGTCTTTGGACATCGCCAGTATTACATCACCACGCCGCGAATTTCAAATGTTGTAAATACGCTAATCTATGATGGACTCATGTAAAAGAAGTCAGAACTGGTCTTAGTGGTATATTTAACATACTGCAGTATGCTTTACGAAATAAAGTTTAGCCTGCCTTTAAACAGGATCTTTTTTTATCTTTGTGTACAAGACCAGTGGATTTCAGGATTGAACACTGTGGGGTTAATAAGTTGTGTCTAGTATTGTTCAAAGGATTAACAGTAACCATGCTCATCCACTACAGTATTTACTTTTACCAGTCGGAGTTGTTCCACTGGCAAATAATTAGGGGGAAAGACACACATGGAACTCCCTCACCTATACCTGGTACTGGTTATCTCAGATCAGTTTTTGAATTGGAATAGATGGTTAGATTATGATCTTCCATTTCAAAACCTAAAATAATAAAGTTGTACTTAACGTTATATTCTTTAAAGGCAACCCAAGCAATATTTGGGCCCGAAAATTTCTAATTTTGAAAGTCAATTTATTTAGTCATTCCTATACAATGATTAGTTCAAACTACACTATCACATGTATAGTGACGTTCACGATGCAAAAATATGCTGTAGTTGTGATGTGAGAACTCACTGAAAATCGTCGCTGTGGTTTTTGTAGGCTCGCGAAACTAAGGGGATCATCACGCGCCGCGTGCCTACGAAGCTGGTGTGTTATGCCGAAGGGCGGTTATACCGGCTATACAGATACAGATAATTTCATATGGCATGTTTTTGCACCGTTTTAAAAAGTATGAAGTTACTACGCAAATGTGCTAAACAGTGGTAGTAAATATCACTACCATAAAGATTTCAGAATTATTTTATTTTTATTTTTCAGGCACTAATATTGCTTTGGTTGCTTTTAATGGTTTAGAATTTAAATATTCAAATCTAGTATTAAGTGCATTTGATGGTGGTGGCAATACAGCATTTAATTTTATCAAATTTTATCAAAAGCCTTTATATTATTTCATCGCAATGGCTCAGTTTTATTTTGTTTGAACTTTTGTTTATTCATGAGAAGCTCAAATCGGCACACAGGCCGCTTTTCATTGAGGTCATGAGGGAGGAGGTAAGGGTCAGACAAAATATATAAAAAAGATTAGACGTAGTTTTATACTGGTACATGTCATACTATTATAAACACAATGTGTTGAGATTGGCCAATCTCCAATTAGAATCAAAGTTAAGCCCCTCTCTCACTGGACCCGTGGCTACAATACTCTCACTGGCACGTTGGTGACCTCACTGTGTCTTACATTGGACTAGTGTCACCCTTGACTTCATATTCTATAATGGGAATATTGTAACAGTGGGGATCAACCTCCACTAACTGACCAGTCTAACTAGTCCGGACCTGTTAGCCTAGTGGTTAGCGCGTTGATTTCCCAAGCCGTGCGGATCGGGATTGGCGCGGGTTCTTATCCCGGGAGCGGCGTACTCGCCCCTTTGGGTTTTTACAATATCATGCAAAATACACAAGTACATCTAAAAAGACAACTAAGCACACAAAGCGTAAAATATTTGTATTTTATCAATGGAATTTGTTGAGCGGTCTGTCAAATCGCCCGGTCACACCGAGGTCACCAACATGCTGCGAGTTGAATGAGATAGGCGCTTTAAGGTCTCATTCATGAGTTTTTTTGCCCCATAGGCTTACATGTTACAACACATGTTTTATATGGACGCGCCGGTAATGAAGATATAGAAAATGTGCCAATGTTATGCATTCTTTGTTGAGAACATTTACCCTAGATCATGTAAAAATATCGCCAACATTTTCACTACACACAATCTCTTTTTATAGCAATTACCAACTAGCTACACCCCCAAAAAGGCACTTTCCAGCTGTAAGCGCACGCGAATCCCCTACAATGTCGGGCTGTGCACGTCCGACCTCGCGCGCGACTGCCAAACTTTACCTGCTAATTTCTTCAGATTCAAACAAGCTTTCATCAGTTTGACACTTGAGATCAGCTGGACTGACTAAAAGAGAATTTTCCACCGATATAAACACATGTTCATGAGCCGTTAATTTTAAACTAAGTAAATGAAAGTCGAGAGAAAAAGCTATAGGTAATTTGGAATGGTTATCTGAATGACAAGACTACTGTAAAATTAAGAGAAAAAAAATGTGTTAGCCTCAAGATTCTTGAGTGGCCAGCCCAACATCTAGCACCCGCCCAAATATCTGCGGGGAGGGGCCCATTACAGCCTAGGCTAGGACAGCGCTGAGTTTGTCTTAAACAGACTACTGTAGTGTACTCTGGGTAGATGTGAATTAGAATTTAACCATGGTCAGTACTTGACGACTGAGCGATGCATGGAGGCCATAGATATTTGACTTCGACTTTATTTTGGTCCACAATTAGCTAATACTAACCGTCAACAATTGGAAAATGGAGGGGCATATACTTTCTTGCAGTTATTACTCTAGATGGATATATAACGATTGATGATTGGATATATAGACGAACAACTGTCAAAGGTAAAAGGCAAGGTAGTCCCATAGCCTTTTTGAGTTGTGGGTTGTTATCCACTGTGTCTTGAGCACAGTATTGGAAGCCTATTTCTCTCCTTCCACCGCCTTTTACCTCCCCAACCAAAGTCAGGTACCCATTTTTACACCTGGGTGGAGTCAGGAAAGTCGTGTTAAGTTCCTTTCCCAAAGGCACAACATCCATAACATTTCAGGGGATTTGGACACAGGCCCACTTAGTTCTAGGCCAAACAACCTAACCGTTACCACGGTGCAACAACTGCATGCCAAAGCAAGGCCTCACTCCATTCAACACACACACAGAGAAACTGCTGACTTGCTTAACTGACAGCAACATATGGTACCAACTAGCCGAGCTAAACTTACAGGGCATACCAAGTAGGATCAGGGGGGTGCAAATATGAAACTAGGTCTATAAGTTAACAAATTTCTATCGCAAAAACAGAGAAGGAAGGAGATTATAAATTTGAGTCAGTTATATAAAATCATAAAATGCATGATAAGATATATTTCAAGTTCAAAATTCCGAGGGCATATCTACAGAGTACTGTACAGTATAACGTTACAATACTACGTTCTAAGGGCATGTTTACTACATGTACATGTGGTGTTCACCCGATGTCCACGTGAAAAGGCTTGTTGCTGCCAAAGAGCAAAGCTGGATCTGTTTGCACAAGCTTTAAGTTTAGGACTACTGCCAAGGACTTTATATCTAAAGCCACAACAAATCATTTCCTTGTTTCCTTGGCATTTCAAAGTTTCAAAATAGTTCAACGAGAAGACAAAATTAAAGGAGATAGAGCTATCTAACCCTATTAACATTAATCCGCTGGGTTACATAAATCTGCAACTTTGAAAAAATGTGTGTTTGAGAGATCTCGAGTGCAGCACACTCCAGTTATGCACAGTTTAGATATACAGGAGTACATTATACTGGGGGACGTTGGGTTGGAGATCTGTTTGGACGTATCTTTTCAGAGTGGTGGAATTATGTACTCAGGTGGAATTTAGCCTGAACTCAATCAAGCTCCTGTAACGGCTTGCCGCCCTGTAACCGCGGGGAGAGGACAGAAATCCCCGGACAGCTGGAGTTTGCGTTATACAGACTAGGTGGAATCATGTTAGAAAACTGCTATGGAGCCAAATATCAAAGTTGACCTTTGTTTTTCCAACCTCTACCCACTTACCAAATATCATTAGGATCCATCCGCGACTTCTCGAGTTATGCCGTTCACAAACACACAGACACACAAACGGCACGTAAAACATAACCTTCTTGGCGAAGGTAGTCGTTATTATAAATCTAGAAGGAAAACTTGTCCCTGAAATAGGTTTACTTATCAATTCATCCTTATCTATCAAATACGAGAAACAACTTATCAAATTGTTATCAACTTAGTCTTACATTGAGACTGATTAAAAGCTTTCTGAATAGCTTTAAAATCTGAAAACCAACTTATCGAATTGTTATCAAATTAGTCTAAGATTGAAACTGATTCAAAGCTTTCAGAATATCTATATTGTCCGAAAACCAACTTATCAAATTGCTTTGGCCTAACATGAAACCGATTGAAAACAACACCCCTGGTCACACCTACCAGCCGACCAATCACAGCTCTCCTTTCGGGGTCACGATAGGTCACCGGCTTACCGCCTGTTTACTGCAAAACTTGCTCATTTTTACAACCGATTTATTTTCAAACGATCAGTTATTTCGCAAATGTAAAAGGTACCGAAGACTTCATCAATGTAAGAGAAGAATATGAAGGAAATATTAGTATATTTTAACAGCTGTTGGAAAGATGAGACTCCAATGCAAACGGGGATACAGGCACGCACATGGGATTTTTTCCCGCGTTTTACTGTATTCGCATTTTTGGCGCCTCTTCTTGTACAATTTACAGCTAGAAAATGATATTCCAGCAAACTGTTACAAATTCATAACCTACAATACAAGGAAATGAATTAAATCTAACGCTAGGCCATCTTATAAGTCATCATAATGTCTTAGAAATACGAAAATATCAGCTACGTATACAGTGCATAAAATATATAGACAAAAGAGTATACCCAGCATAATGTTGCAAGAAAATATTCATAGATGGGCGTTTATAACAATAATCGTAGGGGTTAGGAAAAATACGAAAACAGGATTTAAGAGTAGAGACTGTTGTAAACAACAAAATATGCCAACCAAAAACAGATCGTCGTCAAAAATAGCTAGCACTGAGAAAGAATGTCTGGCTCTCAATCTAATCTTTTAGTTACAGAGCACGTGTGAAGCTATCCGCCTATTCACCTGCAAATGACCTTGCCAAGGACACGCTACAAAGATCTCAATATAAAAACACGTTAAACCCTCTTACCTTGTTTTTAAAGAGCTGGATCGACGTAGGAAAAACAAACGAATGGAGAGCAGACAATGTAGAAAATCTGCTTGTGTAAAGCCGAAATATCCTAGTGTCTTACGCAGGCGCGCATGTTTAGGGGGAAACACACATGACGGGCACGTGGACACTCTGTGGTCGGACTCATGATGCCCCGGCCCCGAGAGAAATCTTCACTTTTCACGGTACCTAACAGCTCTGTCGTGAGCTCTATGTACATTTAGATGTTTCTGTTAATAAAGATGTATACTTGTGTATCGTTTTGGTGGTTTTTGTGGTGTTTTTTCTCTTTGTTTTGACGGCGTGATGTGCCTGTGTGTTAGTGCATGTACAGCAGAAATAGCCGGTCGGTCAGCGCGTGCAAGAACTGAATGGATGCGTGCTTACGGACGAGTTCACCCTACCCTTCAATAGGGGTCAACATTTTGTTTATAAATTTAAATCAAGCATGAATAGGCATTTTATTAAGTACATTTCTTTAATTCTGATGCTATGTTATATAGTTTAATCTTAATTTTATGATAACGTTTTGAATTGTAAAATTTCAAAGTACTTTTAATATATGGAGACTACAATGCCCCCCTCTGGTTGGATTAATTCATACGCGGGCTACGTGCATTGGCATTAAGTAACCATTAGGGCTACTCTCCAAGGACTCCAAGCAGAGGTTGGTGGGGAAGATTGTGACCTTTTTATCCTATGCACCGCTTTTCGTCGGCTTTTTATCCTATACCCCGTTTTTTGTCGGCTTTCCCCACCAGCAAGAGAGAGAGACGACAAAAAACGGGACATACGATAAAAAGGACAAAATGTTCCCCTTAAACCTCTGCTTAAGGGTTTAAGGGGAACCATCGTGGTTTGAAAGTCGAGGTCGAGTTAGGGTCAAAGAACAGACGCCTTTTAACCTCGTCAATCAAAAGTCAGAATTGAAGCACCATTTTTTAACCCACTGGGTTTCACGAAGAGTACATCCATTGAAAGCATAGTCTGCAATATTAATGTCTTCCTCCCACCTAGACTGCTAGAGAGAAGCCTGACTATAATCTGAGGAACAGGGAAACCCGACACATGTACAAACTCCCACTCAGTAAGACCAAAAGGCACAGTGACTCGTTCGTTATGAGGACTCTGAGGGACCTACAACGCCTGATTTAAGGCCCATGTACACTTTATTCGTCTGCGCTCGTTCGTTTAAAGTAACCTTTTTAATGTATATAAGCTCATATATATGAATATTTTTGTTGATGTTTTTTTTGTTTCTTAATCTGGTCTACTGGAATGTTTTTAACGTGCTTCTGAAATGTAAGAAAACTAACGTAATTCAGATGTGTCCTCAGACATGCCTGCAAGGTTGGTTTCAGAATAAAGATTGATTGAAGATAGTCACTGAGAGGTCGAGCGGAAGTTATGAATTTATCAATAACAGGGAGCGTTAAATTCTGTTTTTAAAGCTCCATCATATTGAACCAAGGAGGTTTATCTCTTTTTAACCTCCTTCATTAAATCGAAGCTAGCTTCTGAAGCCTCCTTAACCAAACACACTTGCTCAATCTACTAGTCTCACGGAAAAGTTGACGTGCGTTTTACAACTTTCGTCGAGTTCATTTTGTTGGCTGTTTATGATCATTTTATGTTTGATCATCACAGCTTGTTCCGTTGGCCAGCCTTTAACACATTAACCTATTGGACTAACATCTACTCCATCTGGAAGAATATCAAGAAAAACAGAGTAACATGATTTTTAGTCACGTTCCGGTTGAAAACTAAGCTCTCCAAACAGATCACTTTTCAACCGCGTTTGATATTGCTATTAATACTGCTATTAATATTGGTTTAATATATCTACCTATGTAGGCCAATTTATATACAACTCTATGCAAAAACGAGACATTGTTTTACATTCCTGACAAATCTACATTGAATACTATCATCATATAATATACTAAACAGAATACTATCATCGTCATCATTACATTGTATACAATTTTAGCCATTAGAATGCACATTATTAGAACGATTGTTATTCATGTTATAGATAAGTTCTTTGAAAT
Organism: Branchiostoma lanceolatum; assembly: GCA_035149815.1. Classification (NCBI taxonomy): domain Eukaryota; kingdom Metazoa; phylum Chordata; class Leptocardii; order Amphioxiformes; family Branchiostomatidae; genus Branchiostoma; species Branchiostoma lanceolatum. Next base: position 13,231,825 of record CM068880.1, read on the forward strand.
TGTTGAATATTAGAAATATTCGATTGTTATGTATGTACAAATTGCCATACCTTGTACCCGTTGCAATTGTCGCGCAATAAAGTTCTTCTTCTCAGTCTTATACAGTCTTATAACCGTTATACATAATATGCACTTACCTAGTATCTAGTATCAATCCGTTTCCAGCGTAATTCTGTCCGCTTTCCGACTGTCGCAACCCTTGCCAAAAGCTGGAAACTGGTCCGGGATAGCAGGCTAGATATTCTCAGTCCAGGCATCATGCAGTTTCTGAACTGAGAAAAAAATGTTTTCCATCGACGTCCCCACCCACATAGTTTATCCTTATGTGTCTCAATATCGACAAGACCTTTCCACAAATTAATCTCCTTTCTAATTTTGAATTCCCTCACTAACGCAATTCGTCCTTATGTGTCACAATATCGACAATACATTTTGTAAATTCCTTTCCCCAAATCTCCTTTCTAATTATGACATCTAGAACATCACCTAGTAACGCAAATCGTCCTTATGTGTCTTAATATCGACAATACATTTTGTAAATTCCTTCTCCCAAATCTCCTTTCTAATTATGACATCTAGAACATCACTCAGTAACATAATTCGTCCTTATGTGTTTCAATATCGACCATACATTTTGTAAATTCCTTTCCCCAAATCTCTTTTCTAATTTTGACATCTAGAACATCACTCAGTAATGCCATTCGTCCTTATGTGTTTTAATATCAACAAGACCTTTTGTAAATTCCCTTCCTCTAATCGCTTTTCTAATTTTGACATCTAAAACATCCATCGCTACTACGTAATTCACCCTTAAGTGTCTTAAGGTATCAACAAGATATTTTGTAGATTCATTTACCGGGTCTCCGTTCTAATTTTGACTTCTATTATATTTCTCACTAACGTAATTTGCCCGGCTTATATGTCTTCATATCGACGAGACCTTTTGTAAATTTCTTTACACAAATTGCCATTCTAATTTGTAACTTAAACATCTTGTTCATCCATATCACTAGCGTAATTCGTCCTTATGAATCTTGTCATTGACAAGAGTATCTTGAAAAGTCGTTTCACCCCTGCCTCCATTTTATTACAGACACAGATGAATTTAACACTTAGGAGGGTCTGCATGCTCTTTTTCCGTAAGGTGTAGGCAGCCTATTTTTATTTCCCACAATTCGTAAGGAAAACCATCTTATTCACATATATAATTCGTATAGTGCAGGGGACCAAATTTTGCGTAATTGCGTTCCCTTACTTTAGGGTTATACCTGCGGTTAACGTTCTTCTGAATTCAGCATAAAGCGTTGTCGGAACCCTCCATGCAGACCCTCACATCGTAAGATGACCAAATTAAACGATTTAGGATGTACTCTAACATAGACCAGGGAGGATTGTAGGTGTGCCTGACAGAGTACGTGGGTGTGGGGTGGGTTGGCGTAATCTCCAAGCAGATGTGAGAAGGAAAGATCGTGATATTTCTATCAGCCCCGTTTGTTGAGAGAGAGAGAGAGAGAGAGAGAGAGAGAGAGAGAGAGAGAGAGAGAGAGAGAACGAAGAGAAATAATGTGTTTGTGTGTGTATGTGCATGTGAGTGAGATGGAATGAGAAAGAGATGCACCAAACGAAAATATCAAGTAACTACAATCAACAAGAACTTTCAGATTACAAATTTTACTTGCAATGCCTTGAGCCTTTAATTAAAATTGCACATTTACATACATCTGCACCATATCTTCATTGATATACAAGTACAGCATCTTCACTGTAGATACATGTATTACTGGGTCAGCTGCATACTTATAGTTTAGCAAGACACATTTTGCTACTGTTTACAGCAATTGAAAGTATCCTTAGTCTTAGATACTAGTATTTACAAACATTGAGGACATGTAACAAACAGGAATTATTTTTAGTACAATAATATAAAGTAAGCTAGTAGACATGAAATCTTCAGTTATTACTGTAAAAGACTAAATCTTTTCTCCAACTGACAGTTTTCTTACTTGCTGTGTGACTTGAAGTCACTACTAATACTGACTTTTACATACACGTTTGAATAAGAACTATACACTGTACAACACATGACAAAAGGAGTGGCCTTCTTAACTTCTTTTTCACAGAAAAGGTTCACACAAGATTTTGTCAGATGTCTATCTTTTCATTCAAACTCTCTCAGTAAGAATTGCTATATGTACTCTCTTGCTTTGTTTATGACAATGCATGATTTTAATTTCTATATTGCCTTGTGCTCCATAAGCATACCATATCTAAACCCCGGACCGGACCTAACATTAAGGTTCAAGTAAAAAAAAAATTAAATGACAAGTCCGGACTTGAAATAAAAAATCTCTCGCTTAAACTCTCCTATTTGTTTTAAACCATCGTGAACCTTCCTTAGATCAAGAAATTTGCACTGGAAAAATATGAAAACATTGCTGTTTTTGTGTCTATAACTGAACTTTTGTGTTTACTTCTGACTGTATATAGGTTCATATAGATATATTTCAAATTGCATGTAAAATATATGCCAATATGCAATTTTACATGTGACGGGAAAAAAAATATGTTTAGCAAACATATGCCATGGGTTCAGGTCCGAACTTATAAGTCCAGACCCGAACCTGAACCCCTGGATCTAAATCCGGACCTGAACCTGGGTTTAGGTACACAGCACTATCTACAAGTATCGTGTCGTTTCAATTCAAATAAAAGTCAAAGTCAGTTTCAATACAGCTTATATATAAATATCCTGAATGGAGTTCAAACTGTAAATGCCAACACAATAAATTGGACTTAACTAAATTTTCGACTGATCAGCTACAGTATATATAAATATTACAACTGTACAGCTATATCTATAAATTTATCATTATAGACAAAGAGCAAATGATTTCTGAAGTCATCAAGCAACAAATAATTTTTCCACATTATAATAAAGGCTGCATTCTACTAAAATTGCCGTATCCCCTTCAATTTTTTTTATATCATAATCAGCATCTCAAAATACAGAAATTAAAGCACCTTCAAGTTTTTATACATTCTATTATATGTACATGTATTACATTCATAGTTTTTAGCATAGATAATAACAATGGCGCACTGTCTACTTACGATAATGTAATACATACAATCATCACTATAACTCTCCAAGCAGAGGTTGCCTGGCAGACAAAAAGGAAACCTAACAAAATAGAAAGCCTGATAAAAATGCCTAAAAAGACGTTTTAAAACAAGCCAAGGCTTAACCTCTGCTTGGAGAGTAACTATATTTAATAGTAAAAAGCTTGTCTTCTTCAATTGCAACTTTGGGGATATACAATGTACATAGTCCATTCACATGAATGGTAGTGGTTTACACCTGATAGCAACAAGTCTGTATACTCACAGAAATGTTCGCGGTGGTTTTATGTTCAAGGTTTTTCCGGTGAAATCTTTAAAGCAAAAAGCCGTTCTGGTGTGTAAATGTAGCACTACTATTGTTTCAAACGCTAACTCAAACCCACCGCGAACACTCCATCTTCTCTCTACCGCGAAATTAAATCCCCACAAAAATTTCTACATTTACAGTATCTGTCCCATATCCCATAATGTCAGGAAACATGCAAATCATATGGCACTTTGACCTCATATCTGTTACACTGTGGGGAACAAGCCAATCACATGGCATCTCAATACCATATGGTGGGGAATGAGCCAATGGCATGGTAACTCATTACCATATGAAGGGGAAAAGCCAATCACATTGCACCTCATTACCATATGACAGGGAATGAGCTAATCATATGGCAACTATTACTATATGGCAGGGAAAGATCACATGGCACCTAGTAAATTACCATATGGAGGGAACAATCCAATCACATGGCACCTCATTACCATATGGAGGGGAATGAGCCAATTACATGGCACCTCATTACCATATGGAGGGAACAAGCCAATTAGAAATTGCACCTCATTACCATATGGAGGCAAGTCATGTAGCGCTTTGTCCTTCTTTGCATATTCTGCACATCCAAAAGAAGATATTAGACCAGTGTTTGTAACAGCTGTGTTTAAGATTTTCATCATAAAAATTGTAATTGGTTACTGAATAAAAAGACTCTTTTTACACAACCAAGAGATATGTTCAACCTACGTTTCGGAGACCATCTGTCACCTTTCACAAGGCAATTCTGACTGGTTCACATTGCACTGCAGCACGGGTGCGTTTAGATGCGTTCCCAAACGCAAAGTATTTACATAATTGATTACATTCTAAAAAAAGCTCTGGTTGAGTTCTTTCTCTTGCCTGTCAATATTGGTGGCAGTTGGTTGCTGTAGATCTTGACCAGTCCCGTGGTCTGCGATACTCTTAAGATCCTGATTAAAAACTTCCATCGGCACTTGGTTCTTAATAGAATCAGCGTCCGTGGTAACGATCGAAGCTAACTGTCGCCGACCGATTTTACAGTTCGTCATGACGTTGTGTGCGGACTCCATGTGTTTTCGGAGCAGGAAGCTGTGCTTGGTGTCGAAGTCACACATGTTACACTTGTAGGGGCGCAGGTTGGAGTGTTTCCTCACGTGCTTGCGTAGTCCAGCGTTGTCAGCAGAAGCGTAGTTGCACATCGTACACTTGAATGGCTTTTCTCCTGAAAACAAAGGCACAAGAATATCTAGATTATGATTGTCAACAAAGTGTTTATGAAGATTAGTCATCCAGGAAGGGATAATAATATTCCAAGTCTAAACCACTGAGAATCTCAGACGTTTCAAAATGGCATGTTCCAGGATTTGTAATATGTGAAAATGGTTCAAGATTCAAGATGTCTTTTATTGGTCCGTCGTAGTTAAACAAACTGAATTTAAAAAAAACAAGGTACAAACAAGTTTGAGGCTGGCAGTCCACATGCAAATCATGTTGTACCTTAACCAACAAATAAACAAGTATATTTTGATGGACAATATTTTTGCTAAAATCCACATCTATGGCACAGCATACCATACTGGATTAACAGCCGTGTCAGATAGGGTATCGGAGAGTTGCTATATTTCTGTGTGTTTGCCTTAGAGATGGTGAGTTTATGTCCATGTCTCTCGTACTTCTTCCTGAGATAATAGATCTGCGACTTGAAAGTCAGTGTTCAAATTCAGAGTTGAGAAGAGATGTAGATCATGAAATGATGAAGAATGCGGGATGGCATTTGAAACATCTGTAATTCTAAAACATCTTTCCAGTGCTGGTTTAGACGTAATTGAAATATGACTGTCAACAATGTGTGTGAAAACAAACTATTATAACACAATGACTACATCTAAAAAATTTAGTTTCAAACTGTTAACAAAGAGAAGCATAAGAAATCTTGCGTTCCATTCAGTCTGTGGAGTCATATAACTTTATCTAATTTTTGTCAGTAAGCAATGGGGAAGCTTACTAAACATGTACATGTACGTAACTTGTGTATCTAAACTTGTCCCTGCTTCCTGATTGCTTTATCCCATCTAAGGCTGTCTTTAAGCTGACAGAACACAGTATTTATCGGCGACCCCCGGGATCTATGAGTATGACGCATGAAGGTACAAATGTAGTGCGGCCAAAACTCTTTTAGACTGGGTAGAAAGTCACATGTGAGAGGCATCCATGTGTAAACTGTGCTGTGTGGTGTGGAAATATGTCGGCTTTTAGACTGTAGTATTTGGATGGTGGACCTTTTCCGCTTTGTGTATAAATGCGCCATCTTGTGCAACCGCCTCACGGGGTCAGGCGGCTGCAGTTCAGTGACCTCTCGCAGAGCGCTGTTTCAAAGTGGGCGTAAGGAGCCGATATGCTGAAAGACTTTTTGGGGTTTTAAATTATTTGTAGGTTGTACCCTAAACCCAAACATATTCCTTTTTCGTATTTCTCAAGTGCACTCTACTGTAATTTTTATCGCGTCAAAGCCAGTCACCTTGTGGCCCAACTATAGAAATCCCCATTTCCCCGGGCCGAAAATGTTCTGCTACCTTAAAAACACCAGTTATTGAGCTGAAGAAAGATGGCAGATGCTGTCTAAAAGCTTCTTACCACAAGCTTCTTAATGTCATGCATTAAGGCGTAACTCTACATTTGTATGTTAATCTCATTTTCAAACTTTTGACAAAGAAAAAAGGAAGAAATACTGCTTTCAAAATCTTTCTTTTGTCAACAAGCAATTTAAAAAGTTACCATATTTGTGAGTCTAACTGATTCCATATTTGATACAGATTTAGTGCTGAAACGTTACAAGAAGGATGTTTGAAAGACATGATTTTCTCAGCTGATCTCACCTGTATGTTTTCTCCTGTGCACGTTGAGTTGTGACTTGTTGGCTGAGCCGTAGTTGCAGCCTTCAAAGTCACACCTATATGGCCTCTCTCCTGCAGACAATAAATCAAAGGAAATTTAACCTTAAAAAAACTTGACAAGAACTTTATTTTAGGTGGACACTGCATACATGTACATTGGCTGTATATTAATATTTGCTTAGTTTTCCGACTTAGTCTAGTGACAAATGACATACATGTACATGCTATCTAGGATAGGTTCAATTTTAAACAAAATCCTTCTTACTTCTATTTAGAACAAACTCTTTTTGGAAAGCCCGATGTAAGTTGAAGTAGACAAAGTTCCTTTAACACAACCATTAGTCACTGTGTTTCATTCAAGACCAACGTTTGGGACTGCATTTGATATCAGCGACATCTTGCTGTACTGTGCAACAGCACCAGTCAGAAATGCCCTGACGATGGTGACAGACCGTCACCGAAAAATTGGTCCTGAATAAAACACTTGGTTGTGAACAAAGACATTTGTTATCCACTGACTTACAAACCCGATAAAACTGTTCAGAGATTTAATCTGTACACTTAAAGCTGTCACAGCAAAAACCGGTCGTGGTACTAGACTGAATAAAAGTTTTAAACGAGAACTATGCAGCTTCAGATGTCTTACTGAGGGACGACTGCGGTGTGAAAGATGTCGGTTAGCTTGAGGAATGAATCCACTCTACTTTATAGTAGGAATTGGGGAAGGAGGCACTCAAGCTAACCCACATCTTTCGCACAGCAATCGTCCTTCAGTAAAGATGAAAGTGTGAAAGATGTGGGTTAGCTTGAGGAATGAATCCACTCTACTTCATACTACACTCTACTTTATACTGTTCACAGAGATAAGTTGAAGTGATAGTGATTGGAAACAAAATGCAAAGCATGAGCTCAAAGGACAGATTCCCGCACCTGTGTGATAGGCCCTGCCATGTGTGACCAGCGAGTGAAAGTACGCCGTCTCAAATGGGCACTGGTCGCACTTGTACAGCTTCAGCCCGTCGTGTTTCGCCTGGATGTGGTGAACAAGCTCGTAGTTCTTGAAGAACGTGTCCCCGCACACGTGACACATGGCGGTCTTGATCCCGGCGTGCCGCAACTCGTGCTGCTTCAGGTCCCCCTTGCGGGCGAATGTCTTACTGCACTGTCCGCACACAAACGGCTTCTCTCCTATAGGACACAGAGAAACAGTGGGGTTGCGTCAATTAAGGTTAGACATCCAGGTAATGTCAATGAATGAATGAACTTTATGGCTCAACAATCCTACATGGTACAATGTAATTGGCATTAAATCAACAATACTACTAGTACAAGGCTGATCTACCCTACAAATTCAAGTACAAACTAGTACTCGGCGAAGATAATTATTGATACCAGTATATGGGTTACATTTCTTACAACATAGTCATGTATGGGTAATTCTGTCTCACTTTTGGAATGATTTATGAGAAATTGACCTATGTATGTGGATATAGGAGTCAGACATGACAACAATACATAGATAATTATATCACAATTGTGTATTAGATAGGGTGAAGTTTGTAAATACGATATGCCAAGTAACAGATACTCAAGCAAATGCATATGATTTGGAAACAGTCAGACGTTTCATGTAGCATCCACTACTTTTCGTCAGTGACTCTGAGCAAGTTTGTCGAACAGCAGGTTTTAACCACGAAATATGAATTGATACGCAAATAGAGAGAAGCAAATCGCCTCATGGTCCAACACACCAGGTCCTATCTGAGGGAGGTCCATAACCAAAGCTAACTTAAAGGTACTCCTTATCACCTGAGAGAAGTGAGGAAACTCATGTCCAGTGCCTTTCACAAGAGCACAATGTCAATGGGGCATGTCAGGATTCCAACCCAGGGTCTCTGGGTTCTGGGCCAAACACCTGGATGCCATGTTCAATTTTTTTGCATGATCTACACTGTAGGGTAAATGCTCTCAACATAGACATGAAAGAATGAATAACATATTGGTGCATTTCCTATAGCTTCATTACGAACGTGCCCATATAAAACATGTCTTGTAACATATATGCTGGGCGGGGCGAAAAAAAATCATGAATGAGACATTAACTGAAATGGACGGGGCTGTTTTAACATGGCTTGTGACTGAAGGTGGTTGCCCGACCAGGTTTGACTGTACTTCCAAAATGTCTTGAAAAAAACACCTGTTTGCTTACCTGAATGCTTGACTTGATGTCTTAGAAGGCTGTCTTTCTTGGGAGTGACATAGTCACACTGGTCACATTTTATCATGCCTTCCCCTGCAAACAAAATGGACAATGTAGAGTGAAAAAGTACAAAGTAATAATATTCACTGAGTCTTAAAAATGTCTTCTTGAAAATATTTTAAAATGTTTTATTTGTGCAAACTAAGCAAGTGTTGGTACAGTACTGCAAAAATCATTTCTTGGTACGGATCCAAAATATTGGATCATCAAAAAATTATTCTATCTACAGGTACTGTACCGCAATGGACGTACAGTACCCTCAAATATCTAAATTTTTACTTATTTTGTTACCAAAAATATGTTTTCCTATCAAGAAGATGAAAATTCAGCGTTGGAAAAATATGAATTATTGTATGGTCGAAATCATTACCATTTTTGATTTGAGAACCTCTGGAAAGCATGTATTCATTTTAGGTTATCTTTTTTCTAGTCTACAGTATATGAGGTACACTAAGTCTAAATGAATATTCTGGTAACTGTTCATTCATATTTCTGTCATCATTTAAGACCACACTCAAGTTACACATACTTTTCAAACAGTTTAGCCAAGTTTAGGTACAGGTACAGGTCCAGACCTATACCTAAACCTCTGTACAGGTAAACCCTGTTATGCTTAGTTACACATCTCTACTTAAGTAAGGTGAACTTAACCTTCACCTGTGTGACGTCTTTCATGCAAGATCAAGTTCTTCTGCCAGCGAGTTGTGAACTGACAGTACCTAAAAAAGAAAATCAATATTTTAAGACATCTTGGATTTTAAGAGCATAGAATAACATCTATAGGAAAATGTATGAAAGAAAGTCTACAGTACTGTCGATAGAAACTCTTTCAATGATTGTAAGAACCCATTCTAAACCCATACTGTACACTCTTGTATTAGCTAGATTAGCCCTTAGATATATATAGAACTGTACATGTAGTTATGTACCAGCCATACCTTACATATAATTGTTGCGCATTATAATTATATCTATTTTCAATGCAATGCGTCTGTAACATTTGGGAATACAACTCATCAAAGTCAGGAATGCTTGAGCTGTGTCGTATAGAATTGGTTTAATTAAAGTTAAACTTCACTGTTCTGGCATTCAATGGGGAGACAATGTTATGTGTAGGGGAAGGATTGCTTTGTGATCTGACAGAATCTTTGAAAGATCCTGGTTAGATCAGGATTTCTACCGAAAAAATCAGCAATTTTACTAGCAGAGATTCTTGTCTCAATCTGTTGAGAGAGACTCCGATCTCTACCCGTATAATCGCCAATTCCACCAAATTGCAAACTTAACCCGTACAAACAAGTCTGATCTGTGATAGTTTTAACCTTTAGCACACTGAAGTAGCTGCTTGGCACCCAATTCCCTACCAGTATTGTTTAAAGAGCTTAAGGCAGCAGGGAGAATGTTAAAAGTAATTCATGATAGCGCTGTATACACATGTATATGTCACAGTAGAGATTGGAATCCAGTAGAGTCCGGAACTCTACTAGTAGAGATTGGAATTCCAATCTCTACTAGTAGAGACTGGAATTCCAATCTCTACTAGTAGAGTTCCGGATTCTACTAGTAGAGATTGGAATTCCAATCTCTACTAGTAGAGATTGGAATCGGGATCTGGATATTGGGATTCCATCAAAATGTTTTGGAGAATAGACTGAATCATTTCACACCTAAAATTGCAGCATAGCTAAGCCTACATTCACCATTACTATTTTAGGTGAATCATTTCATATTTTAGATATCTGATAACTTTGACATCAATTTTGGAACTGGCTTGGCAGGGGTGAATTAGCTCTTATATACCGAGTCACTAACGAACTGGAAAAACTGGTTGAGCATATTGAGTCACTAACCCATAATGGCCGTAAGCAAATGTATCTGATTGACATATCAGTGGCATTTACAAATAGCCATTGACTAAGGTTGGACCGGACGGCAATCCGCATGGTTACAATGTGTCTTGACAGAAGGTTTATCAGATATCTAAAACATACAGTATTTAACCTAAAATAGTAATGGTGAATTTCTAAGGCTAAATTTTAGGTGTGAAATGACTCAGTCCATTTTCCAAAACATTTTGATGCAATATGAATTTCTTCTATCAGAATTGGAGATTGTCCTGGTAGAATTCCAATCTCTACCAGTAGAATCTGGAATTCTCCTAGTAGAGATTGGAATCCCAATATCCAGATCCCGATTCCAATCTCTACTAGTAGAGATTGGAATTCCAATCTCAACTAGTAGAATCCGGAACTCTACTAGTAGAGATTGGAATTCCAGTCTCTACTAGTAGAGATTGGAATTCCAATCTCTACTAGTAGAGTTCCGGACTCTACTGGATTCCAATCTCTACTGTGACATATACGTACCTAAACCCGTGTTCAGATTCAGGTCTGAATTCATGTCCAGAGATTCTGAGATAACTTAATATAAGTCCGGACATGAACCCATGGCATACATGTACATGTATGTGTGCTGAAAATAATGTTTTTTCCTGTTACATGTAAAATTGCATATTGGCATAAATCTTACATGCCATTTGAAAACTATACTTACTAGTACATGCAAAATCATATAATTATATAGTCAGTAATAAACACAAAAGTTCAGTTATAAACACAGAAACAGCAATAATGTTCTCATATTCTTTTAGTGCAAATTTCACAATCTAAGGAAGGATTAGAATGGTTTAGAACACAAATTTAAAGTAGAATATAATAAGCGAGAGGTTTTTTGCAAGTCCACACTTGTTTCCAGACATTAAGGTTTTCTTGGACTTGAACCTAAACATTAGGTCAAGTCCAGTTCAGGTCCGGGGTTTAGGTATGCAGCACTAATTCTTAATGTGAAGAGTTAAAAGGGACATACTTGCATTCGTGCATCCTCTGGTGTCCCAACTGATGTCTGCGAAGGTTCCTCAGACTTTTACCGATGAAGTTACAGTTGTTACACTTGTACTCCACTTTACCATGGCTCTCCAACATGTGAGACTCTAAGTCTCCTTTCTTCTGCTGGGAGTAACCACAAATATGGCACTTCAAGAGAGTTTCGAGTTGCTGCTTCTTTGCCCTTGATTTTCTGACTCTTTTAGGCTTAGTTTTCGTTCTGTTTGCCGCTAAGTCTTCATTGCAATCATCGCTTAGTTTTGTCTTTGAAATGTTTGCATCAGAACAATCTATTGAGTCGTCTTGATTTGCTGTATTCTTGTCTTCTTTACTTTGACTAGAAAAAGGTTGATTTTTAGGTGTAACGTAGTTCATTTCTTCAGTGATGGATTCGTCCTCTTGGTCTTCACACACAGATGCCATGTCGATCGTCACTTTGCTGTGTCCTCCTGTGTCCTGCTCGGAGCTGGTTTTCTGGCGTCCTTTTCCTGACGTGTCTGTCAACAACGTGCTCATCATCTGCTGAAACTGTTGTCCGTCCCAGTCCCCCATCTTCTGTCCCTGTGAACTGGTACCAGCAGCCTCCTCACAGCTGCCCCCCTCCCCCTTTTCTTTTCCTGCACTGTTTGGCTGATAGCTGACTTTGTATGTGAAGCTGCTTTGCTCATGTGATGCAAGTGCAGCTGTATCCTGTGCAGGTGCAGCTGTATTCCGAGCAGGTGCAGCTGTATCCTGTGCAGGTGCAGCTGTATTTCGAGCAGGTGCGACAGTCTCACAAGAAAACATATCCTCCTCACACCTCACCTGAAGATGCTCCACAAACTTCTCCACACTGCTGGCCTTGAAGCAGCACCTGGAGCAGGTGATGTTGACAACAGGTGTTTTCAGGTGTCCATACAGGTGCAGGGCACACAGTAAGTCAGTCAGTGTCTGCACAAGGTCTGAACAAGGGCTGCAGGTGGTCTCACCCAGGAGTTCCTGTTGTACATGGTCCAGTAGCCACTGTCTGTACACACGTGTGTTACAGTGGGAACACACCACACTCTCAGGTATGTCCATCCTCACAGACTTGCAGATACTGTAGTCTCAAAGTCAGTCCTATACAGAAACAGAAGATAATTACATATACGTAGTAATAATTGAATAATAAATAGTTTATTGGTAAAAAATCACCTGTGCAATGGCAGCCTTTCTACTAGTGCTGAATTGGTGCAGGGTTTACGATCAAATGATATATATATATTAATATACATGGGCAACGGATAAATTTTTGCTCCATACTTGCATTTTGTGGAACTGTTGCAAGGGTCTGGGCGGCTGCCATTTGGCGCCAGCAGGTGACCTCAATACGACTTTCCCCAACCGAAGTCAGGTACTAGTACCCATTCACACCTGGGTGGAGTGAGGAAAGTTGTGTAGCGCGCCTTTCCCAAGGACACAACGTCGGAGACAGCGCAGCCGGGGATCGAACTCGGGACCTCTCGACCCAAAATCCGATAGCATAACCGCTAGGCCACGGTGCCACTATGATATGTTTTTCATTTTGATAATGATATGCATCTCATCGTCATCATTGCAACGAGCTATGCAACAATATGGTAATTAATATATGGGGCCTACCATATGCAGCATGGGAAAAAAATTTTGACGAAACGACCATATTTTGCAAACATAAAATGAAAAATGCACATTGATATCACAAGGGGAACAACACATTTTTTTTTGCGGGCAACATAATAATATTTCGGCATCGCAATAAGCTACTCGAATAGTTCACAGTTGCTACTACGCATGTGCAGTGTCAAAGGTGAAGGCCCCAGGCTTGTAAACAGTGCTCGTCTCGACATTGTCTAGATTTGCATAACAACGCCCCGACGGGTTTTGTTTACGTCTCGGGGGCCTTCACCTTTGACACTGCACATGCGTAGTAGCAACCGTGAACTAGCTTATGGCGCAGTAGGGTGTTTGGCCCAGAACCCAGAGGAGCTGAGTTCGAATCCGGGGTCCCTAGATTTCTCTCATTGACGTTGTGCCCTTGGGAAAGGCATTTGACACGACTTTCCCCACTTCACTCAGGTGAAAGCTTTTTTCAGTGGAGTGATACGCCCCCCTCCCCCAAGTCCTTCTAAATAATATCAAGTATATCAGCAATATCCGACATGATAGTGATTGTGAGTATTTCCCCCATTTTAAATATCCCTAATGAATGTTACAAAAGGAAAATCTCACTCACCATGTGAAGAAGAAGATGAATATTGACATCTGACGTACGTACGTCAAACAAAATATATTTTTCTGCTCCTGTCCGCCATATTGGGACTGGTGCATGATGGGACGGCTGGGATATTCCATTTTGAACAAGCGTTGTTGATACAGTTGTATTGATTTCCAAGGACTTTATATATATTTTTAAACCTTAATAACAATAAAAAAATGTTTTTTGTGGAAAATCTTATTTGTTTGTCCCTCCACGTCCTTTTCAGTTTAATGGTTGCAGCTGTCAATCATGGGTCGGCGCTCAACAGTTCGTTGCGGCTGCACAGATGACCAATCGGGTGAAAGACTCAAGAGTGGGATTAATTTCATCAAACAGGTAGCCAATCTGGGGAAAGATATATTCAAAGACAACCAATGGGGGAAGTGCATTTTTCCAACCAACCACAAGCCAACTTGCCAGACCAATCACACGGACTGAGTCCTTTTCAAATTAAGCTTCCCAACTGTAGAGCTTCATTCGCGGCCAGCTACAGCTTGGAAATGGCCGCACGTCTCTTCCTCTCGAGACCGCCGGGGCTGCCCACCCGGCGCAGATTGAGTCCGCCTCGGGACCGGCCCCTCGCCTCTCCGTAACTGTTCGTCCATGGCGCGCGGTCCTTCCAGCTGCGGCTACTCGGCCATGGATGAACGGGGTCAGTCTCACATCTACAAGTTGTAGATTGCCTTTATGGCGGGTCTTCCGGCGCGGCCATGACATTCCGACAGTAAGTCTCATCTACTTTTACTGTATAGTGAGACCGCAGGGTCTGGTTAAAAGCGGTTAGTTAGCGTCTCAATGAAGCTATGTTGGTAGAATTCATGAAAAATATGAAAAAATGTTCTGTGATTGCCAACACAATTCAAAATTTCAACTGTAAAGATGTCTGTTCAACTGTCTTTAACGGTTTAACCGTCGTTTTCAACCGTCGTTTTCAACCGTCTTTTTTCTTAGGAAATTATCATCCATTTAAGTAAATGCATTGCTTCGCAGGAAATGCTTGGAACTTGTTGGGTGGAACCGTGGAAATTTGGTGAATGCATGCACTTTTTTCTGGTGTCCAGTAATAACTGTAACGTTATGTCACATTCTCACTAATGTCTTGTCTTTGTGTCTTTTGCAGCAATGGTGTGGAGGCAAGTCCATTGACTTATATGTCTGGACCGTGCAAGAACCTGGGCAGCAACACTGAAGGTTCTTTGCGACAACATCCAGGGCATCACTTAGCCCAGGAGACTTCAACTTCAAGACAATCGGCTCATAGTCATACCACATTTGACAAGGTGAGCATTACCAAGGAGGTTAAAATAGGACTTACGACTTTTAACCTCCTTGGCATTACCTTTTCTGTATAATTGTTTGACAGCAGGCTCTGCTTAGCATTAGTTGATGGTGATAAGATTCATTTATGAAAATGGATCTGTAATTGGGCATACTTATGGTTTGTACATTGACACTGGTCCACATCTTTCTAGGGGAGATAACACTTACTGTCAATATATCAAAGAATGTCTCGACCTTAGAACCAATTGTGTAACTGTAAATGATACGTTGGACCCAACATCTTGATTTACTCATATCTATTCATACATATTTATGTATAGGCCCATAGGTTAATTCATTTGTAAATTGTATCCACTTGACTGTTTGTATAGATGTAGTACTAGTAGACCTAATACGAAAGTTGTTGTACTTTTGACTTGTGTAGATAAAAATTTCTGTTCATCTTGTATCTGAATTTTTGGTAATGCACACATTTTGCCCAGGGAAATGTTAACATTTGCGCATGGCCAGGTGGTGGTGGAACTCTACCACGTGACTGGCTTATCCAATCAGCTCTGGGCCGTAATTCGGCCTTTGTCGCAAAATCACACAAGATCTCGCGAAAGCGAGAAGATGTTTGGCTGTTTTGTCCTAATTGATATATTCCTTTGTGTGTGTTTTTTCTCGTAGTAGCTAAAACAAGCTTGGACGTATTCTGCTGAGAGGCCGCCGTTCAACGCCAAGTACGCCGTCTCCACGGTGACATCCAGAAAGACCGGTGCTCGTGTGTACGCCCTGCCAGGGGACCTGGAATTGCATCATTATCAAGGGAAGCAGTTCAAAGTGCAAAATGTTTCCACAGAACTGGGCTGGGACTAAAAAAAAAAGGCGTGATGGGAAGTTAATGATTTGTGATGTTGCATTTATACAACAGTAGCTTTAAGTTAATGCGCGATTCCCTCTGTGTACCTGAGGCGTTGTCGGCAGGGCTAGTCACAATCTCTTGGTTGATGGTAGGGTGATTGACGTGTTTTGTTGACATCTTGAGTAATGTTGTTGGTAGAGGGTTGGGGTATTTTGTGAGTGGTGGCTACTTTTTCATACAGGGCTTTAGCCCGTTTCTGTTGTATACAGGCACGGTGTGTGGTGGTTCATCAGTTTCTGTGGCTGTGTCGATGGCTGAGATTGTTTGCGGAGTGATTGTGAAGTTGGGGACAGTTTCAGAGAGCGGGGATTTTCCTGGCTCTGTTAGCTTATGACTGCTTGGATTCTTCTACCATCTGTTGTCCTTTCTGTTTATGTGGTGGTTATTGGGTCGTCGGGAACCTAGACCATTACGTAATTTGCCTTGTGTCTTATCTTGGAATCCCGAACTAAGACAACGGCACAGGGCCAGAAAGGAAGGCAGGTGGTTGGAGAGCATGAGTAGTTATGAGCTAACAGAACCAGGAAAATCTCTGTTCTCTGAAACGCCAAACTTTGCAGCTACTCAGAGAGCAATCCCGGCTATCGGCATAGTTACAGAATCTGAGTCTGCCATACATCGCGTTTGTGTATCACAGAAATCGGCTGAAGCCCTGTGTGGAGATGTAGCTATTGCTTTTGAAATGTCGTAACCCTCCGCCAGCAATGTCACTCAGGGTGTCATCAAAATGTGCTCAACATCTTGCCATCCATTAAGAGATCATGATTCTTTCTGCTGATAATGCTTCAGGTAAACCCTCAAACCTACTCTAGGTTGAACCTAGAACTGAAATGACAATCACAAATCAACTTAACTTCCTGTCATGCCCCCAGCAGTCTGTAGATGAAGATCTTGGCAATGACCTTTTATGGAATGCAAAGTGTACACTTTTAAAGCAATCATGTACGCTAATTATATAAGGGTCACAAAACTCCCAAAACGTTTAAAAAAAAGCAAAACGTTAAAGAAAGTACTCCTTACTATACATTATGTATTCTTATATGCATTTTTCATTCTTTGTTTTCTCAAACAGCCCAGTCGGGCCCTGACTTTGTGACCCTAGAATTATATTAAGTACATAATTTAGTTAAGCTAATTATGTGTTAGGTACGGTCAAGTTTAATTTTTTCTGCAATCATGTATACATGTACTATGTTATGCTTAAGGGCACATTTCCAAAGCTTACGGGAACACAAAAAATGATGTAAAAGACAGCAAAACAGTCAAAACCTAAAACGTTTATTCTTGATACGCATTTTTCATGTTTACTCAAACTGCCTGGTCGGACCCCGGCTTGGAAATGTGACCTAGCATTAGATATCTTAGCTAACCATTTGTTAGGTAGGGTCAAGTTAAATTTTTTTGACTTTTTAAACTTTTCATAGATGTTGATAATGCCTGTTTATGGTACAGAGGTACATGTAGTTTGTAGCAATCTATTGAAATTTTGGCTTCTTATTTGTGGCTTAGGCTGATGTTGGAACACACACGCACACACTACATACAAACACAAACTAACACTCACATACTTATGGGCACACATGCACACACTCACAACCTCAACATGCTAACACAAACACATTAACTATCTGACAGATGCCTTAGCCTGAAGCTGCAAAACAACTTTGAAATACAGTCCAAAAAGGTTCCAAGCTACCTCTGTACCATGCGTTCACATTATCAGCATTTACTACATACATTTTTTTAGCTTAGGTAGCATTTTTAGCTTGGTAAGAATTAGGATTTTAACTTAGCATTTTTAGCTTAGTTAGCATTTTTAACTTGGTAAATTTTCAATTTTTAGTTAGCTTTTTTTGAACATTTTTGGCTTAGCATTTTTGAGCTAGCTATTTTACAATTTTTTCTAAGCTAATAATTTTACAATTTTTTCCAAGCTAAAAAAATATAGCACTTTTAGCTTAGACTCATGAGCCACTACACTCCAAGCAAATGTTTGGCTTCGCAACATAAAGAAAACCGGACTTTTAAAAAAAGTCCAACAAAAATGCAAAATGTAAAAAATACAGCCGCAGCCGACCTCTGCTTGGAGAGTAGTGAGCCATTGTCAGACTCAAGCTAAAATGAACGTTTACAACAACTGTTTAGAAGATAAGAATATCCTTTGTGTCTATGCGGCGTACTGTAGGCACCGGTAGTCAAATTATGTAATGTGCTTTGATGGCATCTAAATTTGTAGCCTTTGTCCTAAATGCCATATATTGATTTGCTTCTTATTTACATTCTTTACGATAACGTCTCTTGTTCACAATTAGCTATGGTGTGTATCTAGTAGTACAAGACTGGCCACCTTGTCCACGAAAAATACATCAGAGCTTTGTGATAAAAAGTATTTTCCTAAGTACACTTTGCATTCCTGTTTTGTAAAAAAAAAATACAATTATTAAACAGTTTGAAACCGGGGTGTAGTTACTATTTCACATTAAATTTTGAGGGAAATCGATGAATTCTCCCTGCCCATCCTCAAACTGGTATAAAATGGATGTTCCCTCTCCCCACATCCTCTCTGACATGAAATGGGTATTCCCTCTCAACTTCACCTAAGAGGCATGGTTCCTCTCTCCCATCCTTTAAAGTCTTCGTGAAATGGATGGTCCCTTCCTCATCGGACCCTTTACCCGTGTAAAATGGATGGTCCCTCCCTTCTCAGATCCTTAATCCACGTGTAGTGGATGGTCCCATTACTTTTCAAGAATCTCACTTTCTCAACCCATGTCAAATGGATGGTCCCTCCTTTCTAAGACCCTTTACCCCATGTAAAATGAAAGCCTCATTTCCCTGATCTTTCATCCAACGTAATGGATGGTCCCTGTCCATTTGGACAGTCACCTAATGTGAAACAGATTTCTGCATGGGCCCTTTACCCAATCTAAATGGAAACCTCGTGCGAAATGAACAGCCCCTCTCTACCATTACCAAAAGTTGAAAAAAAAAGCAACCTCGTGTGAAATGAATGTTCCCTCTCCCATCCCATTAATTTATGTAAATGAAATGGATGGTCTCTCCTTAATTAACCTCCAACCTTCTGTAAAAAGAATGGCCTTCTCTACAATCCCCTAAGGTTAACGTAAAACGGATGGTCCCTCTTCCCCAGACCATCTAAGGGACAAACCCTCAAGTTTGCCTACTGAGTTTTGCTTCTTTAACAGCTAAAATTAACAGAAAAAAAGCAACCTCGTGTGAAATGAATGTTCCCTCTCTCCCATCCCATCAATTTATGTAAATAAAATGGCTGTTCTCTCCTTCCTAAACCTCTAACCTCATTTAAAAGAAATCGTCCCTCCAGGTTTCTCCCAGCTCCCACAAAAAATCAAGACGTCCAGGTCAAAAGATACAAAACACTTCTGCAGTTCTGCTGCAGTGCCAAGGTTGCATTCCAGGGGGCCGAAAATCGACGTTTACCTTTGTCTCTAACACCCACCACATACAAAATATCTCTGGGTTGATTACAATGATATTTGGCAAGGCCACAGCAAGCAAATTTTATGGATGACATCCTCTGCTGACTTTCGTGCGCGCGGGCGAAAAAAAGGCGCGCCACAACAAACATGGTATTATAACCTACAAGTCTTTTATCCCTGCATTCAATAAAACAGTAACTAACTCTGTTAAGATGAGAATCGTTATTAATTTAAATCCGGTTTTGTATAGCACAAGGTTTTCCGTACACTGGTCATTGGAGTCTCATGAGGCTGACTGTGACTAAATGATGTTGGCTCTGCTCACTTCGTCTCATTTGAAATTCTCTTGAAATTTGCTGGATTTTTTCGTCTTTTTATTCCGCCTTTTTAGTCTGTCCTCAACAGACAGACAGCTAGACAATGGACTACTCAAACTGCATAAGTAATTAGTTACTTTATCTGTAACCTGATACTAGTACTTCACTTCATGTTAATTCAAGACACATCGGCTTACACGTTGTTGATAATAATGGCACAGGCTAATTCCAATTACAAGTTTGGTATGAGGGCTGCACTGTGTCTTCCTGTAAGTTAGTGACGAGGAGCAATCTTATTACAGCTTGCATACACAATATAATTCACCATTCCTACATGTGCAAATGCCTTTTTACGGCATCTAGAATGTTTTGGCAATGGAACTGACAGACGTTTAAAAACACCGTTTTTTGTTACAAAAAAATACTGTTCTTTATTTCAAAAGCAGGCGAAAATCAATGCGCGCGCTGATGTCATCAATAAAATTTATTTACTGTGGCCTTATGCTGACTACAATAGTCCGAAAGCACAAACACAGAGACAGACTACAATAGTCCGGACACACACACAGACACACGCCAAAACAATATCTCCATTTTTCAATCAGTAAGTCCTGTGAAGATAACGCATTGCTTTGCTTAAACACTGCTGCTAGCTGCGGTACACTAACTGAACTTCGCAACAGCGCCGACTAGCGGACCTGTTCAAAAGTGACGGCAGAAGGTACAAAAGTTTAGGAGTAGAGTGAACGTGAAATCTCAGGCATTCCAAAATTGTTCCAACTATGACAAGTTACAAAATGCATAGGTATGTGTAGATTACATTATAGTTGAAAATGCCATATCATCTTTTACAGGAGATACGGAATGGAATAATTTACCTGCCAACGTAGTTACTACAACAACACTGCCAAAGTTCAGGTCGGGACTGGCCCATCACATGGGCCTTCCCACCTGCCAGTAGTTATTTACTTTGCTAAGGCGGCCAACACTTTTATATTACTTTTTTTGCACATTAGTCTAGATGTTTTTCACTTTTTATGTACAGTTTTGTTTTGAGCACTCCACCACCGGCCGCACTTAGCCGTGCACCTCACCCTGGACACGATGCCCCATAGTGGGTTTTGTCCAGTATTCTTAAGACTAAGACTAAGACTACGGATACATTTTATGTACCAAGACACATAAACATGTACCGCAAATGCACTTACATATTTCAATCGTTATTTAAAAAATGAAAATCAAACGATGCTTATTTTCAGATTCTTAGGTTTATTTCTTTTATAATTGACAAATTGCAATGACACAACAATATTATTGATCAAGAAACCGATGACGATATTGGCAAAGAATGAACGTATGCCTTTTATTCATTCGAAAGTCATCCATTCAAAGGATATCTTACGAAACTATTGCACTTATATTATTTCGAACTCAACGACACAACTTTTTAAAATCAGTTAATGTTTATTCATTTTAAGTGTTCCGCCAACAGTATGTAAATTGGCGTGCAATTCAACCGTTAGGCTGCCATATGCTTCTTTTTGCAATAAACCAATACTACTACATTCAAAATCCGAGACATACATGTACAACATTAAGTACATTATTTCAAACATAAAACCAGTTTGTCAATAGTGCTATTTTTTTCCGTTAATAACCCTCAATAGTGACGGTACTATGCTCTTGCTGAACGTTGTGGTGCGAGTAGTCGGTAATTCAAGCTTTATCTAAAATACTATTTGCACAGTTTTTGCTATTGGGACATGGTAGATATTTCTTTAGAATTAAATCGGGTAGAAAGCCTGAGAAGCGATGCCACACGTGTTCTTCCCCCTCTCTATGAGTATGTAGCCCGCCAGGCCCCAGTCTGTGCCTACAGAAAACCGTGGGTAAGAAGAAACCACACATTATTGTAAAGAAGACTCGAGTTCTAAGAACGCATACCTCCGTGGCTGCGTAAACTTGGAAAGTCTAGTACTGCTAGTCGTGGCGTAGTCTCTACCAGACTAACAGCGTCGGCTATAGAGAGAACATTTGCCGGGGGACTTTGGCCATGGAGGATAACATTTCCTCTCTTCGTAGCCGACTCCCTTCATACAATTGACTCTATTTGGCCAATTTCTACTATTTTCCCAGCGACCCACAGAGACTGGTAGAGGCTAGTCGTGGCGTAAGGCAAGGCGGTTGAACCTCAGAGACCTTGGACTGAGGACGAAGCATGGCTCTTTTTCATTAGCTATTAGTGCAATGTGGTTTCGCTATGGCTCGCCGCATTTTTGTCTTCTCGATAAGTGTGTTGTGCTCTTTTACGTACAGACGCGTTAACGCCCTAATGCTCCCTCATACACGTGGTGTACTGGGCCACAATTCTCAGCTTTTTTCCGTTACGTTTATTCTTTATTTGTCCGTGACTCAGTGATCATAAGCCACTTCAGTTACACTGGTTACATGAATTGGACTGGAACAACATTTCGCTTCCCCTAACTTCAGAAAAAATCAACGATTGAGAAAGAATAAGGAAATCGTGACAGAAACATTTGATGACCTACCCCAACTGTTTTGACAGATCCAGTATTCTACTCCGCCAGAAATCCCATAACCCACCACGAGAAGGGCGTGGTTGAGGTCAGAGGTCGAGCAGTGGGAATCGTGGTAGATTCCGGACCTTGTATGGATTAATGATTTTATTGCGCAACAATTGCATCGGTGACAAAGTATGGCAATGTACAGATAAAATGATTTACACTCAAGGTCTATTTTACCACCACAATTCTAATCACTACTTTATTATATCAAATAAAAACCTACAGTGCTAACTAAAGGGACCTGTTCTAACTATCACATTGCATATTTCTAGGCTACTTTGCGACATTACATTTGTCAAATCTCATTTAGGAATAGGTACAGTTTCTTTTTTTTTGCATAGCGGTATGAATGTACTGGCCTTTGTGAATAAATAAGGAATCTGGACAAGATAAAAGTTCATTGAAAGTATTCGGCCTACGTGAAATCAATTGCATCAACTTTTTCTTCATCATTATAGGTAGGGCATATCATTAGAAAGTGAAATCATTCTTCAACACTATCTTGGCATGAAGGACATAGTCTGTGGTCTTACCTGTAGAACGTCATGGACGTCTGACTGGCGTCTATGCCGACAACCGTGGGCGTCATGGCAACGGCGCACATCAAATCAGTCTCGTTATTCTTGATCACGTGACCAGTTGCTTTACACTGAGACGAACAGAGGATTTGAATATGGATGTAACATCATATTGCAAGAATCGATTTTTGTAATCTGATATGGCAGAAAAATGGTGTTGTCTTATATGTCAGATTTTATATTGATATTCGATGACAAAACTCTAAAGCATCTTACAATAATCTCCAAGCAGATGTCAGGAAAGAAATTCTTAACATTTGTTTCCTGCTACAGGATGTTTTCTTGTGTTAGAAAAATCGAACAATACATTCTTACATAAATTTGAAATACAGTGCTACAGTACAGTGACGCTGCTTTATGCTCGGCTATAGGATCCTATAGGTTCATATTTTCAAATTGGGGCCCGGACGGCCAGTTTGTGGGAACAAAAAGTGTGTATAAAAGACACAAAAACACAAAACGTAACTAGAAAGGCAACATTTGCGAGCAAATACAGCATGTTTAGCCATACTCCTCGCCATGCAAAAAAAGGACTCTCCCAAAATAACAATGGACCATTCTAAAATACTTGCACTAAAAAAATGAATCACCCCAGTCCAAAATTGAGTCTTCCAGTAGCACCTCAACACAATATGGACCAGTCCACAACCATATCCACTAATTGATTAACAAATACACTTCTGCTAAAAAATGGACTTTTTCATAATCATTCCAGCTCAAAATTGAAAGAAATAATTAAAGAATCCTCCCCTTGCAAGAATGGGATATTCCGTGCCATTTCCATGTAAACCAGTCGAAAAATATCCGCTGAAAGTTACACTCTTGCGCATAATCTACCCAGTTCAAAATTGAATTAAAAAAGATCAACCCCAGGGAAGAATGAAGTTTTCCATAGTATACATATGAAGATTTGACAGGAGACGAAGGAAATGACCAAAAACAACATATTTGAGTCAATTCCAAGTCACCGAGAGGGTTTTAATATAATATTTGTAATATGTTTGAACTGTTTTGATTAAAAGAATGTCTAAGTCACAATAGTTCTAAAGTGTTCAAACAATTAGAATTGAAACTTATAACATGTTTGAACTTATTTCACATACGTTGGAAACATTTCGAACGTAACTACACAAAAATCTCTTTATTTAGAACAGTTTCAAACCATCTATCCAAATGTTAATGTTCGAACAATTTGTAACAAAAGATTTTCACAATTGCCCTCATAAACGAAGGTGCTAAGTCCTCCTGTGTGTTTCTGCCTATTTTCGGTGGCCGCGCTAGACCACCAGCGGATTTGTTTTGACGGAGCGTCACCCGCGCGCGACGATGTACACTGTTCGGCACCGCTAATATCCGGCATTTTCCCGCTCCAAAACACTCCACAAGACCCACGTTTTTAGTGTTTTGCCTCTTGTGCAACACGATTCGATTTGCATTACTAACGGGACGAAAATGATAGAAAAAATTCACCCCGTCCCGGCGTTCGTCCCAAAAACATGAACGACATGAAAATATATTTTCTTACAGATTCAATCACGAAAATCAACAGCATGGGATTCCAAATTTTCGCAACGGCCGACCATTTATCATGGTTGAACTTCCTTCCAAGGCGTGCGATAGATAAACATTCCCGGCACATAATAGTCACTAGTACCAGACTAACGCAAGCTCATGATGATAATAGGGAGAAAGTTTGTCAGTGAAGTTTGGCCACCAGAGGGTACATTCATTTAACGTTACAAGCTAGCGCAAAGGGGCGAATCATTGACCTTACCGGGGACTGACTCTACTGGCCTAATCATTCCTTTTTTGCCGAATTCTACGATCCATACGCCCGTACGTAGGACATGTAGGAAGGCCTGGTGGTGGACGCTACACATCACGGGAGAGTGTTGGTCCGAGACAGACAGCGGCGTGCTTTCGATCGCGTAGCGGCGACGCGCCGCTGCGACAACGTGCGGGACCAAAACGCCTGTCCCCAGTGAGACCATGTGTTTTGAGCGGCATGCCCCGAATCCGTCTACCATTGCTGAATGTAGCCCGATTCATAGAGGTCTATTTTGTAAGCATTATTTCATGTACCCCTCAGCGTGAGAATTCCTTGTGCAACACTTCGCTACATTATATGTTTAAGTTTCCCCCGCGCACCGCCTACCACCCGCCTTTGATCATGTATGAAGTCGGCGGCAGAGAGAGATCATCAATCAATATTGACAGGAGTGTCGCGCCAGTCTGAGGAGAAACGATCTCCCGTGTTGTGTTGAAAAATTTGGAGTTTGAAAATATCTGGAATAACTAATGCTAGAATAAACATTCACAAAATCATTGATTTAACTTGTTTTCTGTTATAAAATTTCCTAAACTGCAATTTAACCACTGAGTTTAAGGGAACATGGTGTTTTCCCGATAATCACGTTAAATGTTTATGTCCGGTCTTTCCTCCTTGTAAGCAAACTTCCAGCTTGGCCAGGTGCAAGGCACTAGGGGTCAATGACCTGTAGGTCATATGTAGTATTGAAAGTGACAGAAGTGGCAAATATTGTCAAGAAAGCCCAAAATAAATCGTTTTGAATATATGTATGCCGAAAATGGGAATGTAGTCCTTTAAATATTTGTTCAAGCCACATATACAGCAAATTTCAGGTCATTCGGTTGAAATACCAGGGCGCAGGAGGCCAAGATATGCTAAAAATAGCCTAAAAACCTCAATAAAATCACTTTCAAGGTCAATATCAAAACAAGGAAAAGAACGCACATTGGTTTTTGCCTACATTACCTCTGTACCAAATTTCAGGTCATTTGGTCAAAAAATGACAGAGATGAATCCATTTGAAGATTTGACAGGAGGAGAAGAAGAAACATGAGAGAAAACAATATGTTTAGCCATACTTATGGCTAAACATAAAAAGAATAAGTCATGAGTACAATTTGGGTATATTTCTTGATATACACTTTCCATTTTCGTTCCCGCTGCAGCTGGGCCCTGGTTCGGAAACGTGCCCCTAGCAATACGCGTGGATAGTGCTGCATACCTAAACTCATTTTCAGGTTCAGGTCCAGATTCAAATCCAAGGGGTTCAGATCTGGGCTTATACGTCCGAACCTGAACCCATGCCTATGTAAAATTCCATGTTGACATAAAGTCAACATACAGTTTGAAAGATATACATGCACAGTTATATACAATCAGTAGTAAACACAGAAGCTCATACATAAACACAAAAACAGCAATGTTTTCGTCCTTTCGGTACAAATTTCACTATCTATGGAAGGCTATAGATGGCTTAAAACAAAAAGTAGAATATAATGAGATCCTTTTTTGCAAGTCCGGACCTGGTTCCTAGACGTTTATGTTTTTTTTGGACTTGAACCTAAACGTTTTACAAGTCTAGTTTAGGTCCTGAGTTTAAGTACGCGGCACTACGCGTAAACTAACATGTAGTAGCCCCTTGGCCAAACTTCCACTGCATGAAATGGCCGATCCCGGCTGTGCGTACAGGGATTTTTCTGTATTTTTGGCGGATACTGACGGATACTGACGGATACAGGCGGATCCAACGAAACTAACGGATCCGACTAAATCCGCACGGGCTTTGGAATATTTCCGGAGGAATCCCTGTACGTATCCGCCGGGATCCGAGGCCATTTAGTGCAGTGTTCTTCTCACATTTGCTTCAGCGTGACAGAAGTAGGCGACGCAGGTCCCGGCATGGCTCGGGTAGTCGGCGGCGCTGCAGAGCCCTTCGGTCCGATTGATGATACAGTCGAACCCGGTGGACAGTGTAGAGTCGCCGCAGCAGTCCATCGCTTCTTGTACACTCAACTGGACCGACTGGGCTGTCTTAATGACGTGGTAACACTCCAAAGCCTCTACATTTAGTAAAAATAAATTACCAAAATTTTACAAAAGCTTACCACTGTGGCACTGTAACATAAAGACATGAAAAAAGCACCCTCCCGAACAGGTCCGCTATCGCTCGGTAACGTTTGAGTTTTGAGTTTTTGAGTTTATCGGGATCCACAATTAGCTTAACAGCTACTCTTCCTGTGGTCCAAAATGACTGGACAAAACTACATGACACATATGCATATGAACACCACAGAATTTACATATGTACATAAATGATAAAAGAAGCATAAGGCTGTGTATATACAGTTATACAAAAGTTGACAATATATCAAACTACTTTGCACTTTTAAACCATTCCAGGTGCTGGACATTCTATACAAGAAGCGCTTTTTCTGAGCATTAGTTCTGGGCTTCGGTAAGAGGATGGTCTGTGATTTAGATGACCGTGTTTGATAACCATGTGACTGCATATAAGTTACCTCCCATAGCGGCCCTGCCCTTTCAAGCCTGTAAAATCGCTTCTGGCGACGTCACCAGCAAAAGAGCTTACAGCCAATCAGAGGGTTGGCATAAGCTCATCTAGAGCAAAAGCGCAAGGGGCGCTGGGATGCTATCAACCAATCGGGTTACGTCTTACATCGATACTTTTGGTTTAGAGCAAAAGTAACAGCTCTTTGTGCCAAATAAGGCTAGCTCATTAATTAGTCATAAGCAACTGTCAATAACGTCGCCAGAAGGGAGTTCACAGGCTTGAAAGGGCAGGGCCGCTATGGGAGGTAACGGTACCGAGCGATATTGGACCTGTTCGGGAGGGTGGGAAAAAGACAAGCCTTCCAAAAATTCCAGAGGTGTAGGATTGGATCGGCATGGCTTTCTACTTATTTGCCCGTTGCAGATGTAATGTAGCCGTTGGATTATTTATTAGTTAAGTCATATAAAGTATTCTTGGCTCTAAAACCATATGCATATGAATATACTGTGAGCCTAGCCCCAACGCACTCTATCTCAGCTTATTCATTGCTTCATATGATATGGCTTTCAAATTAGAATTATCGACATAGATCTAACGTAGCCATTTAATTCTAAACTATAACTTAAAAGTCAAACACGAGAACGTCTACATTTGCCACTGCATTTCAAATGCAATGGTATTGGATGATATATATAAAGATAAAGCGGTCAAACTTCAGACTGAGGACGGGGCATGCAGCTTTTTCGTTAGCTATTAGAGAAATGCGGCTTCGCGTACTTTTGGCCAAGCACACCGGGTCACCCCTGTTGAGTTCTTTTACGTGCAGATGTTTGACACCCTAAAGCTATCTCATGCACGGGGCCGCCGGCTTTACGTCCCCATCCGATAGAACGATGCAACCCGTTTCTAGTCTTGCCCAGACCCGCGGGCGCGAACTCAGACCGCCGGCTCTACGGAATTTAAGCCAGATGTGGTGAGAGGCAGAGTGCGCAAACCACTGCACGAAACTTACCATGGGTATGTTAATTCCCGGTAAATGTCAAATATAACATTTACCCACAAATACAACAAATTTACCCGCTAGAGATGTGTAAATATAGGGTGAATATAAGTATTGCAGTAAGTTACAGGTCGCTGATATAAGCCACACGCCTCTTAAACCGGTACCTCTTACCTGTGGCTCTGGAAAATAACCAAAGATAAAAAAGAGTATACGTGGACACGACTTATGTTTACCCCTAAAGCTCCCGTCACAAATAAGAAATTCAGCTCGGCCGACGTGTTGGCGAGCTTCAAATGTACATTTCGGCCGAAGTACGGCCGACGTCCTGTCAATTAAGCGGGCTTCGGGCGATTTTTAGAAATGAAAGTTGATCCAAATATTGGCCTTTTACCAGGTTAGTCGATACTGACTTCGTCCATGTCCAAGAGATGGTATCATCTCATGGGGGATTTTTAGTTTTTAGTGTTCGACGGACGTCGCCCGAGATTTTCATTGGAAAATACGGTCGACGCTCCGGCGATTTTGAAATTCGGCGAGCTTCGGGCGATCTACAAAGTCAGCCGACGCTCGCATGAATTGTGATGCCGGCTTTAGGACGGGACGTTAAGCCGTGGTCCACTGTTCATTGTGCTATTCGAAAAGAACTAGGGGAATTTCCCCGGTACAATGAACCTGTAAATACTGTACATAGCGTCTGTCTTCTCTGTCACGACCAGTGGAAGATTAGCCCTTCAGTGAGCTAAAACTGGATCGAGATTACTTTCCCTTCCTAAAGAAATTCTAAAACTAGAGTGAAGTATTTGTACTACATATACTTCAGGTTTGCTATGTTAATTTAGCGATTACGGGGTCTCTTTATAAATATTTATTGGTATTGAATTTTTCTTTTTATTTGAGTTGAATGTGTGACAGTTGTGTGCCTGTTTGTTAAAAATAGTGACCCCAAAAAACACCCCACCCAATAAAATGGTATGGCTACCCTGCGACGTCACAAACTCAAGATGTCGGCCGCCACACGTACATGCCAACGGATCCAACAAAGGTTTTGCTACGCAAACCTGTAAAACGGTATATCGCCTCTACCAGCTTTACATTGAAAGGTGCACCTACCTGTGAGTACATAAGGGATGACTTTTCCAGTCTGCCCCTCCGTCCTCACCACCGTGCTCACACCCTTCTTACGCCAGTCCAGGGAGGAAGGGGGCGTGGTCCCTCCACACGCTCCCATGGCAACGGACTGACGCCTTCGGTCCATGTTTTCCCTCTCCCACTTTTCTTCGTTTGTGATGATATTTGTAGTTTTGGGAAGTTGAATCTAGTAAAGACGAAATGACATTATGAAGATGAGCCCCAATCGCTGAGACAAGAAATGTGCAAAAATGTCAAAGCAGGACACTTTTATACACCTAATGTCATGTAAGAACGAACATATAATAGACAAAGTGTGTAGTCATGTTTCCAAATGTTTCAAAAAGAGAGAATAGAGTCTTAGGTGATCAACATTAATTTAGCAATAGTCCACAGTTTGTCTGTTGCTGTTCAATGTTAGAATGTAGCATCTTATCAATTCATAATTATGTTGAGCCCATAAGTATGGGCTCAACATATTGTATTTGTCTGGTTCTTCTTCTCCTCCTGACAAATCTTCAAATGGCTACTACTCCGCCATTTCTTAACCAACCGACCTGAAATTTGGTGTGGAGGTTAAGATGGCAAATACCCCCAGACCCTTTTTTAATTGTTTTGAAACAGGCCTTAAAATCCATTTTATGGAGGTTTTTTGGGGCATTTTTAGACAATTTTTATATTTTGGGCTCCTGTGCCCTGGTATTGCTAGCAAGTGACCTGAAATTCGGTACAAGGGTGCCTTGAACATGTCCCTACAGGATTTCAATCACAATTCTGGTGTACATCACTTCAGAATGCTTCATTTTGGGGACTTTTGGACCCATTTTCAGACCAAAAACAGGCCAAAAGTGGTATCCACGTTCCATGTTCTATTTGCTGCTGACCAAGGAATCCATGTTCTATCTAAGGATCCCCGCGTTCCATTTGCTACTGGCCAAAGAACACTGTTCTATTTAGGTCACCTGAGGTCATGTTGCAGGTAAACACGCAAGCCTTTGCAGTAAGAAGCTCTTGGCGTCTCGCAGTGTAGTAGGGGTGGCGCAGATCCCGAAATTTGTTCTCCGGCCCCGTCAAAACCGAAAAATGCGCCAAATTCAAGGCGTACGATCTGATACATAACGGTCAAAAATCGCTTATAATTTTATACCAGTAGTTAAAGAAGGTTCTTAACTCAATATCTGTGAAGGATTTACTAAAATACCGTCAACCATAAGCGAGAAATCGCCCATCGGGTTACGCGCATTTCGCCCGCGGGAGCAGGTGCACCCGCTTCCCGGTCACGCACTTGGGGAGGGCCGGCTTCGCGCCGATCCAAATACGGATCGTTACGTCACTCGTAAACAAGAAAGCTAGTCGCCAATTTGTAGCCAGCATTACGATCTACAAAATGATGTAAGTGGTCAGCTTGTGCGACTTTCATTGGTGAAAATATTCACATTTTGATTTTTCAAATCGAAATTCCGGAGGGAGGTACCCCTTTAAAAAAAATTTCGACATTGGTATCGTTGGAAAATTCAAGAGATTGTTGTTATTTTGGTACCAAATTCGCATATATTCGAGCCATGGTGGGCTCCGTAATCGCGAGCCAGTTTTGGGAAGGAAGCAAGATGGTGGACGGCGGCCCGGGCGCTACAGACCGCTGTAGTTCGGAGCCGATTACGTCGGCATCGGGCCAAAATACGGACACTTCTATTACCCAAATGCCAGGTAATGTCTTTTTCCAAGTCTTTACGTAGTTTAATGTGGGTTTTGGGTTATTTTTATGTCAAATTTGGCCGCATGATTATCGGTAAACACTGTTGTTTTTGTATGCCGCATGGTAGCTCAAATAATTTGAATTTGCCGTTTTAATACGTGGATTTTCGTGCCAGTGGTTGCATGTATGATTACTATAAATCATTTTCAACGCCCTATGGATGCATTTGGTTCCTGTTTTTTTTTGCTAGTGCCGTAATCTAAACTTAAAATGCAGAAAACTGTACTTGCTATCCTCACCTTCTGACGTCACTGCTAGGGGGAGGGGGGCGGCGGGGATGCCCAGCTGCCCTCTACTCGAGTCGTAGTTTCCGTTGTAATTTATTTTATGAGTAGAAGTATAAACCTCACTTGACAGAACTATGCTGGTCTGTTAAGTTTATTAAGTTGTTACATTTATAATGAATGATAGCCTTTATTATTGTATGCAATTACCAGTACTACTTAGTATAAATGTATGGTAGCTAATGGAGGAAATAAAGTACCTAAGTATCCAAGTTTCATATTTATCTCATCATACATTGTTTGAAATTTGTGTCTGCCATGTGCATGTATTATAAAGTTTGAATTTCAACAGACGTTTTCTCTTTTGACACAGGAATGAAGAGAGTGAAGAGGAGGAAAGTGATGAAGAACCAACAGAACTGCCAGTGAACTAGAAGACGAGACTAGATATAATTTCTATTTGCCGTAAATAACTGTAGTTCTGGTACATAACGAAAGAGAACTTCAGTAACTTCTACCCTTGTAGTGATCAGCATGTGTGTCTTGGTTATCTCAGCTGGATAGAGAAACCATACAAAAAGTAGATTTAGCTTTTGTAGTTGATTCAACTGTAGAAATAGTTCCAGACCAGGGAAGCAATGGCCACCTGTTCCATGATCCAGTTGTCTGATTCCCGTAAAATTGAAATATAATACATGTACAATACAATACAATAAATACATGTACTTTGCCACTCAACTGCCCTGCAACAAGAAACGAAATTCCTGCAGTGAAAAAAGGGGAAGAAATGAAATGAATGCTGGATATTGAATTGTCGGACCAATATTGCAGATTGTACAAAGAATGATATCAGTGTGTACAAATGTAAATATATAGCATTGGGTAATACATGTAGTTCAATATTTCTGGATCAGATTATATTTTTGAGGCTAAAATTGGAATCAGCATGTGTCTAAACCTCTGTGTACCACGTTTTTTTCTTTTGGTGTATCTTCAAGTATAAGGAAGATATGCAAGTTGCATATTTAATTAGCGGATGCACATCTTATTACCTCAGGAAATCAATTATTCATCATAATTCATAATTTCTGAAGCAGATATATAGATTTTATGGCCGCCATATTTAGATTCAGCATGTTACAGAACCCATGTATGCCAAGTTGTTTCCTTGTATATTGTACGGTTACAGAGATATCGCAATCTTGCATATTTAAGATGTCCTGTGCCCATGTCCATTTTTTCCCACTTTTGGTGATATTTTGAGATGAGAAATCTAAAGAAACGATGAAGGCAAAGCTACAAGCTTTAAGGACTTGTTAATATCATTGTAAATAAAGAGAATGCAGCTTATTTGGTGCTTCTATTGTGAATTATTACTGAGTTATGACAGTTTTAAGATATTACATTTTAACGTTTTTTTACGGATTCCAGAGAATTTGAGGACTAATTCTCAGACCTTTGAATGGCCGTAACTCGCTAACGGTATGTCCGATTTTGTTGAAACAAAAAACATTCTGTTTCTTTCACAAATACCTATCAGATGACACCAAGTTTAAAAAGATATGAAGAGTTTGAAATTTTTGTTTTTGCACGGGTGATTCTGGAACAGTCAATTTATGCATCGGGAGGGAGATTGGCAAAGTATGATGCTCTCGCAAATGTTGCCTTCCAACATGCAGGTAATATTTCTATGTGCCCAGGAGTTATTTTGGGACAGCCCACTTCTTGCATGAGGAGGAGTATGGGCGAAACATGCTGAATTTGCTCTTAAAGCAAATGACGGCCAGTCTAGTTTGCATTATGCTTCGTATGGACCACATGTGGTCTTCTGTGCATTTAGCCCATTTGGGCAGGAATATGCAATAAAGACTATTATTATTAAGAAACAGTTTGAATTTCAGTAGGGACAGGGACACAACATTTGAGTGATAAGATAGAATATGATAAGCAAAGCTAAAGAATTCTGTATTGCTGACTTTAACTGTTTTCTGTATGTATATAAAACGATAAATTTTAAGAAGTTTTCAAACTCCCATCATATGTGTGTTAAGTATAAAGATATAGGGCAAGGGCAGGATCGATAGATTGGCAAGTCTTACTTAGCGTCAGTAGTAAACACACACACACACACAGGCCGTAAATGTCTTCATTATGATTCTCGTACATGCTGACAAAACACGTTTCATGTTTCTTCATCTCTTACCCCCCCCCCCCCCCCCACCCCTTTATTTTGCCCCTAAAAGCGGTTATTTCCTAGGAATTTTCAAAAACATTGCGTCGTTTTCTCCATACAAACACGGCTTGGTCAACGTACCTGATCACCATATTTGTTCATGGCCAAAGTATAACTTTTCCCCGCTGCATTGTGGGCAAAGATGGCGTCCATGTTCTTTTCCCAAATGGTTCTTCTCGTTGTTTCCTCATCTTCTGTTGAGTAGGTCTTCCCGTGCCAGTACTTCCAAACGTCCCACAGACGATCATGGTCTAAAAAAAAGAACATTTGATTTTAGTCCCCTTACAAATATTCAGTTGATCTTAGGGTCTACTCACACGTGTGCGTGCATTGATGTCCGTATGAGTTGCGTATTATGTTTTGGTTTAGTTAGGCAAAGTTTGCCGTCGAATAAGTTCTTTTTTTCGGTTTGGTAACATGGCTTCACAACGGTGGGTCAAAGTACAAAACATCTAATGCGCAAAGTTTACCCAAACTAAAATAATGTTAGTACGCAACTCATGCGGACTTGTATATACACACACGTGTGAACGGGTCCTTAGTGTTGTGCACCGCGATTTTAAACGTTACCTGGAAAACTGATACTAAAGGCCCCACACAGGATACCATCAACCGAAGTGCTCTCTCGGTTGAGCTAGAAAGACGTTAAAGCAACACACCAGTACTACAATGCCGTACAAATCTACAAAGCCCTGTACTGCAGAGACCAAAGTACACGGATAACCAGACAAAGCACAAGCAGTCAGCTGGTTGTCCCCAAACCCAAGCGAGAGATCTTCAGAAGATCAGTAGCCTACGGCGGACCAAATGTCTTGAACAGCCTACCGCCAGACACACGTATGGCTCCGAATCTGACTTCCTTAAAGAGACTTTTGAAGTAACGGAAATGAACAAAACGAACGGACACGGACCATGAACCAGCTTTCACCCTACTATGTGTTGTAGCAATTGTATATTGTTGTACCATGAATATGTAATTATATATGTTGATAGAGTTATTAGAACTCAAATGACTGTGTATCTCTGTTATATTGTATCTGACCCTTACCTCTTCCCTCATGACCTCAATGAAAAGCGGCCTGCGAGCCGATTTGAGCTTATCACGAATATACAAAGGTTCACACAAACAAACAAACAAACAAACAAACAAGAAAAGGGAGAACAGTTTTCATACCTGTTGCTTCAAAACTTAGATCGTTGTCGTCAGCCTCAGCGACATGCTGAATCCCCAGAAGCAGGACGCAACACAACACAACAACAGACCATCCAGCCATGGTCCGGGTCTCGCTGAACGTCTACAATAGACTTTTGTAAGTTGTCTCTTTCAAAGGGTTACTGTCTTGATCGATATAGTGGTAAAAACAACCATGCAGATCTGGAGACAGGTACTTCGTAGACTTCTGTTCTGAATTAAAATGTGGTTCGATTTTTTGAGCCGAGCACTAGCTATAAAACACCTGACTGTTGGCTTATCTGTGATCACATGACGACCTTTGACCAGTATATACACAATGTACACTCAAGTTACCTGACAACCACGTGGTACAAGTGATCGCAAATAGAGCACTGGAACTGTGCAGGCGGTTGACAATAAACATAGGGTTAATGACCCGCCATGAGATCTGTACGGTGTGATAAGGCATGGTCGTTCCTATAACCACCGAATAAAGTGCCGAGGTCGCGAAACACTTTATTCGGTGGTTATAGGAACGACCATACGTACCTTATCACACCGTATAGACCGAAGGAAAGCGGGTCATTAACGTTATTATCATATAGCCATTGTCCATATAGTAGTTAGTAGTACCTTGTGTAGTATTTGATTTGTGTAGTATTTGTCTTAACATGAAATATAAAAACAAAACCCCCTGTCATTTAATGGCAACGTTCGAACATCGGGTCCGTACGAAGTTTACAGACCTGCGGGTCCATACGAAGTTTACAGACCCGCTTTTGGGTCTGTATGAAGATTACAGACCCGCAAATGGAGCCTTCTGATTGGTCGACGACATCTACCTATATGATAATAGCCTGTTCTTCAATTGTGTTGCTTTTTGCTTAAAAGGACCAGATTTACAAATCTAGAAACCAGATTGATTAAAGGAATCTTTATTGTCGATATTTGACCCAGGTACTGAGATACAAAATTATCATATAAGCATTTGTTAACTAAAACGAATGACGGAAATATATAAGAAACGTAAAAAGCTAAACAAAGGAACAGCTAGCAAAAACAATTTTGATGCTGACTAGATCTCTTGCTCCAAGCTATTTTTTAATGATCATGTCTTCGATTAATTTCTTTCTTGAAACTTATTGATAAAAACATACAGAGGTTAGACAGCACATTAAACTTCTGAAAAATATTCATATCTCGAAATTAGGAGATTTTTTTCAGTATGACGACAATATAAGTAAATAAAGAGTCGCTAGATTACAATATTTCAAACAGAAATTGAATTATCTGCGCTGATCTTACTTCCATGTACAGCAAAATCACAGTATTGTTTTATTGTTTTCTGTTTTCTAGACACATTGGATATGTTGTTAAACATCATGTCCAACTATTCAGACTAAATAAAGTAATATGATATCTTTTCTTATTACATTTTTTCTCATCACATTCCTCTGTGGTTAACTCATTATTTGCTGTACCGAAGACGACCACAGTAACAGCTACAGAACTAAAATTCCTTTAGAAAAGACACACACACACACACACACACACACACTAAAAGCCCCCCCCCCCTCAAGCCCGAGTCGTAGTCTACTAATGCTAGGGTCACATTTCCTAACCGGGGCCCGGCCGGGCTGTTTGCGGAAACGAAAAATCAAAGTGTGTGTCAATAAATTTGCCCAAGCTATGCTCTTAAAGGCATCCAGAGCATTTTATAAGGCTGGAAACTTGAATAAAAAACTCCAATTTCTAGTCATTCCTACACACAGTAAGTTTCAATAACACTATACCATTACATGTCGACATTAAAGGAGCGAAGATACGATGTCGTTGTGTGGTGAGAACTAATAGATAAAACCAAGCCCTAATAGACTGATCCTGACTGTCCATCACAATTAGCGATTCGACCAATGAGAGAGTGACTGCATGTCCGTCAAATATTTGCATTCTTATGTTTTAGTTTTGCATTTCTACGTCTTGACGGCGGTGGGCGGGGCTATGGTATCGGTCTAGTTACACTAGGCGCGTGAAACTAAAAGATCACCATGTAGCTTATTTTTGTGCCGCTTTTGAGCACTTTTGATAAGAAATCCGTTCGCAAATGTGGTAAACAGTGGCATCAAATGTCAATTTCATAAAGATTACAGCAACAAGAATATTTCCAGTTTTCAAGCCTCATAAAATGCTCTGGGTGCCTTTAAGTAATTTGGGTATGTTTTTTTTTTTTGTCTTTTATATCATACTTTTCCTTCCCAAAGACTGCCCGGCCGGGCCCCGGATTGTAAATGTGACCTTAGCATAAGGCTAAGGAAAACATTGTGTTCCCGGTTACCAAAAACCGACGCTAGCAAAGACCCCCTTTGGGGGGAGGGGGGTCGACCGCTGGCAATTGGCATAGAGTTTCTGATCTGACATCTGAGTGACGAAATGTAGAATCGTTTTCCAGCATGTCATAATCGGAACATACCATAACATTCTCCGTGACAAGAGGTTTTGTCCATTCTGTCCAAATGAAATTGAAGATGAACAACACTTTATCCTAGATTGTTCACGATATCATGGTAAACGCTCAAAGCTGTTCAACCTTCTTTCCGCTTGTTCAACTGAATTTGATACATTCCAGTCTATAGATAAATTCAAATACATTCTAGAAGGAGACAACCCTTACTGTGTACAAATAGGTAAATATATCAAATAATGTTTAGATCTTAGAATTAGTAGTGTAAGTTATACGTTAAACTCGACGTGTTGTAGTTTTCATATAATTGTACTTATGTCAATAATTTTGTAAACCATTGTTTGTTGTTTGCATGTTTAGTTGTAGAAGACCTTACTTTTGTCGTGTCAATAAAGATTTCTGTATATTTGTATAATTAGAACATAACGTTGAAAATCCCAGTGTCTTGGTGATTTTGTTGTTAAAATGCATTTCTTGGATAACTTCTACAGAAATCTAAGAATTATCAAAAATTAGAAGAAAATTTAAAAAAAAAAAGGAATCCATACCAAAAGAACCCTACTCTTTTTCCTGGATCGTTTTCTAGCACTAAGGAGGCTAATTTTGCGGTGTTCCTGTAGATCCTGCCGCGGATGAACTTGGTGTTATCCTGTCGTAGTCAGGTCCGTAGAAGGAGAGGTCTTTATCCAGTGTCAGTTCCAGTTGGCGGAAGGTTGGTCTCTCTGTTGGCCGCCAACTCCAGCATTGCATCATCACGCCATACCTGGAGTACATAGAAAAAACAAGAGTTCGAAGATCTCCCGCCTCCGTGATATGGAGTTTCTCATATGGCTTATTTTATTGACTTGATTAATCATGTAAGTAAGGTTTTTATTAACATAACATGTTATTTATCACTTTTAAAATGTATCACTTTCTGTCGCTCTAATGTGAACGTGAAAAGCAAATGGAAAATATCTAACTGCGAAAACACACAGACCAAAACCAATACCTCCACGTCAATTAGTAGCCTGTTCCATTGATCATGACCCCATGACCTATCATGTCGGATTAACCTCTAGTTCTGCCACCTATGAACTCAACTTCCTGTCCCTAACAAAAGTCCGACCAATGCAGTGACACCATTTTCCCACTCACTTCCTGGATATAAGTTTAGTTCAGGCACAGGCAAAGCTACTGAGCAACATGCACTATACCCTTTTCGTCGAGGTTATCAAACGCGTATACCTCAAACCTCACATGTGCACCTTATCATCTTGAAAAGGTGATAGTCACCAGCTGTTATGTCAATCATTCCACATGTGGTAAATATGAATGGATAAACAAATAAATCAGATAGTGGTTATCAAAACATAACCCTTACATGGCTTGTGGACAGCGCTCAGGTTTGGCCATTCTGTGTCCTGCCTGCAGACGATCTTTCAGCTCTCCTGGTGGCACGTCAGGGAAAGGATTGCCCCCTAGCGAACTTATCTCGTACAGCACTATCCCAAAAGACCACCTGTAAAAGTCAGTTGTTATAGAATAATAATCTTTATGGCATGTTCATTCCCCAGGGGGATAAATGCACAGGAGGCCACAGAGGGCCATACATGGGGTAGTTGAGAGAATAGAATAACAACAACTAGAGTTCCACGAACACATTATCTTCGCCAAATAATCAAGGCTTATTGTGGAGAGTGATTAATATTTACATGCTTATCACCCCCTGCAAACTTGATCATACACCATACCGTTTGAAAGTGGGGGGGGGGGGGGGGTTGAATGAG
This sequence comes from Branchiostoma lanceolatum, assembly GCA_035149815.1. Taxonomy (NCBI): domain Eukaryota; kingdom Metazoa; phylum Chordata; class Leptocardii; order Amphioxiformes; family Branchiostomatidae; genus Branchiostoma; species Branchiostoma lanceolatum. The sequence goes on from CM068880.1 coordinate 13,270,720, forward strand.
TCCAGTCTAGATAGGGATAAAAATCATTTGGTGGTACAGGACTAGTATATGTGTATAGTGTGCTGATATATGTTTTAACTGGTCATCAAAAAAATTGAAAGTTATAATTAAATGGTACAGTCAATATATGTGAATAGAATAAATCTTTATTCCATATCATACACATTTTGCAAGACATAGTACATGTTACTTTTCCATACGGCGCTAGGTAATACCTAGCAGTGGTGCAGTTTTGGTGCAGTGTACTCTCTGAGCAGAGCCAGAGGAGTGGGTCCGGCTGGTTATTCACATGTTTTTAGATGTTTTGTAAGGCTTTCTATTGTGTTCCCTTTCCGTTATGTCTCAACCCGTGTGTTGGACAAAAATGCCGAAACTGAACACTTTAAAAACCAACCGGACCCACACATCTGCTTGAATTGTAGTGAGACTGTCCCATTTGTTTATTTATGTACCCCTTCTGTTTATTTATGCTTCTACTAGTTCTAGGCAAGGCCTTCTGCTGGCCTGTTTCGGGAACCCTGTCACATGCCCCATTATGGAATGTAATGGATTTACAATTATCCTTACTAATTATGCAGATTAGCCCCTGTTTTCTATAATTAGACATCGATTGTGCAAAGCACCATCTGAGCTCTCTGCATACAAAACTTCACGACAATCTCTTCACCCCTTCTCAAGTAATACGTGTCCGAATGTCAAAACAAAAACACCCACTGCAGTTCTGAACAAGCTGCTAGGGGGCCCAAACTTACAGAACTTACTTCTTGTGGCATGAACTATCTACCACACAAATATCATGACCATAGCATTTTCAGAAAATACGCCAGTACCTTAGGTACTCGCTAGAACCTGACCTTCCTTTCCGTAAACCCTACCCATCCACTAAATATCATACAGATCCATCAACAGCTTCTTGAGTTATGTTGTCCACAAGAAAATACACATCCACACAAAGCCCGCTGCAGTACCGACGGAAAATGCCAGGAGAACCATTTTTGAACTTGACCTCTGTTTCTACAACATCTACACACCTGCAAAAAACCATGAAGACCCATCAACGTTTCCGTCACTTTTTTTTGCCTACATACAAACGCACGAAAATTAAAAGTCCGCTGTAGTGCTGTTGAAAAACGCATGGTAAACCATTTTTGAACTTGACCTTTGCACAACCACTACACACCTACCAAAAATCATAAAGATTCATCAAAGGTTTCTTGAGTTATGCTCTTGACATACATACATATGTACCAAACAGCTGGCTCAACCGAAAACATAATCTACCACGAGTACATATAGTAGTCGGCGAAGATAATAACGTTAACGTAATACAATACTAAACACTATACTAATGTACTACCGTATATCTAGTTTCTAGTGGTTTGGTCTCTCTTTTAAAAGCACATGGCAACATAATTGCATACTTCTTCCATTACATTAACATTTGTGCATGACATCAAGTATTTAAAGGTATCCTGCTTTGATATTGTCTAACATCTCTTGTCAAGCTGAATTGATTTGAACAGAGACTGACGTTTGTTTTTATACGATACACAGTCTAGTAAGAAATGCATTTCATCTTCATAATTTATATTGAAAGGCTTTTGGTCAAGCAGACTCAGGCTTAAGACTAGTAGTGATTTTAGAGTGCAGGAAATAGTTATGCTAAAGTAAGTGAAGCAGGGAATGGATTTGTTGTACATATTTCATGTTAGAATTTATCTTGATATTCGGTGACAAAACGCATCTTACAGTAATCACCAAACAAATATTTGGTGAGAAAATCCTTCTCTTTTGCTAGCTGCTTTTCTTACTGGGTGGTTTGTGTGTTAGGAATTGTCCATCCTTATATCCGTTTGGAATTTAATGCTACAGCTTTGCCTGCTATACATGGGATGCGGGATATGATATGGACTTTAAGCCCCTATCTTACTGAATCCGCGACACGAAGGCGTCGCTGCGTCCTATTAAAATTGGATTTGTTTTGATTTGACTTTATTATGGAAATATCATGCAAAACTTACAAGTATTACTTACTTGGTTCTTTTTATCGATGAAAGTTGTTTAGCGCACTGTCAAATCGCTCGGTCGCAAACGTGTCGCGGGTCTAGTGAGATAGGGGTTTTAGGGCTCTGTCACACTTGTGCGTATATTTAAGTGCGTATGAGTTGCGCATGAATTTTTTATTTTTTTTGGTTTCTGTAAAGTTTGCAGGGAAGAAGATGTTTTCTACTTAGACCCACCGTTGTACAGCCTTGTGATCGAACCTAAAAAAATACCCTTCCGGCTGCAAACTTAGTCTAAACCAAAAACATGTTGATACGCAACTAATGCGGGCTTGTATATACGCACAAGTGTGACAGTGCTAGTTGCTTAATGCCCCTGTCACACTTGTGCGTATATACAAGTCTGCATGAGTTGCGTATTAACATGTTTATGGTTTATGTTAAGTTTGCAGCCGAATAAGTGATTTCTTAGGTTCGATCACTAGGCTGCACAACGGTGGGTCAAGATAGAAAACAGCTTTTCCCGCAAACTTTACTTAAACAAAAAAAATGTTAATGCGCAACTCACGCGCACTTGAATATACGTACAAGTGTGACAGGGCCCTTAGAGGGAGTTAAACAGAAGTTTTTGGGATTGTTACTCACACGTCGCTCTGTGCAGTGTACACTGACCCATCCTGCAGCCGCTCTGGCGCCATCCACTTTAAAGGCACAACCTTCTCCCGGTTCTGTCGGCGGTAACCTCGGCTGTAGATGTCTTCTGCCAGCCCGAAGTCGGAAATCTTCACCTTCAGGTCTTCCCCTACCAGGACGTTCCGGGCGGCCAGGTCACCGTGCACGTAACGGGACCGGGCGATGTGGTCCTGAAGAACATTCAGCAGAGACGTAAACGCGTCATCCTTTGGTGTCTCATCACTAAGTGGTGTGCTTATACTAATATGCTTATGATTAGGGTAAGGATTAGCGTTTGCATAAGGCCTTGTCGATACAATAGTAATGAAAGACGGAAACAAATTCATCCGAACCTTATATTTTATCCTACAACACAGGATCAGAATTGGCACCATCCTGAGATAAATTGCAATTGAAAATACTGGGAAGTATGATTTGACTGGCTTAAATATGAAACTATATGCATATGTAACACCATTGCTTTAAAGTAAGGGGGCATGACTTGCGAATGTGAGTTTGATTATGTTAAATATAGCAAGCCTTACCATGCCTCTTGCGATCTGTCGGGCCACTTGGTACATCTGGAGCGCTTGGAAGATGTAGATGTCGTCTGGAGGTCTGCCGGACATCTCTTCCTGTAGAAATAAAAGTCACTGTGTTATGCTAGGGCCACATTTTCAGACCGGGGCCCGACCGAGCTTTTCGCGGGAACGATCATTTTCAGAGAAAGATATCAAAAAATACACAAATTATACTCTTGACTAATTTTTGTACGTTTTGCTGTCTTTTATATCATGCATTTCGTTGCCGCAAACTAGCCGGCCGGGCGCCGGTTTGGAATTATGATCCCAACATTACATTGGTCACTTCACGCGGAAATAAACCAATTTCCGAGAGAAGACACAAAACGGTTCTAAAAACTGACCTCTTGGCATCTTATCAAGAAGTTCTTCAGGTCTCCGTACAGCATGAACTCCGTGATGAGATACAGATGGTCTCGCACCAGCGTGCTGCAGCCGACCAGACCCAGTAGGTTGTCGTTCGCACCCAGGTCTACAACTGCGCGGATTTCTTGTAGGAAATTCAGCTTGTCTTCTTCGCTGGCGTTGTCTAGGGAAGGCAAGAACAGAATCTTGGAAATATTGCGTAAATTTTAGAATATAGTCAATTAGCCTATGCATATGCAGCTCATGTCACACAGTCGAAGAGCTTCGGCCGTATTTGTTGATAGCCAGAACTAAAGATCATCTGGTTTTGAAATCAACAGAGAGTCGGACGCATTTTCGCCTAAAAATTTACCTTTAAGCTATCATATTTAACTGGGGTCAATTACCTGCGAGCATCGACCGATCCATCAAAAATGCGTGCGATTTTCGAGAGAAACGGCACCGGGCGTTTTACTGCCGAAAATGTCATTTAGAGCTCGCAGACTCTTTAGCCGATCAATTTCCATGCTGTGTGACAGTGGCTTAGCTATCTTTAACTACTAGTATATAGAGATTAGATGCCATATGTAAGAAGACACGGCATGAGAGTGATGTGATCATCAAACCAAGGAAGGTAATGACAGCAAGTGGTCAACATGCCTTTAGAAAAAAACTAAATCGTGAAAAAGGGTAAAGGTAAAGCAGTTATCCTCAATTGAGGTGACGCATGATGCTTTTTCAAGTAGCTAGTAGTATGCAATGCGGTTTTTGGTGAAGCACGCCGCGTATCGGGTCATCCCTACTCTTCTCCATAAGTGTGTTGGGTTCTTACAGGAGAGGTAAGTTATAATTGGTCTCTGCCTCCTCTGTCATCCGTCGGCCTGTCCGCCCCTCCCTCTCTCTCCCCATCTTTCTACCCCCCCTCTCTCTCTCTCTCTCTCTCTCTCTCTCTCTCTCTCTCTCTCTCTCTCTCCCTCTCTCTCTCTCTCTCTCTCTCTCCCTCTCTCTCTCTTTCTCTCTCTCTCTCACTCTCACTCCGTCTCTGTTTCTTACCTCTGACAGTTTTGACGACGACGTCCTCTGTGCCGCCGTCCCGTGTCAACACTGCCCCGAAAACTACGCCGAAGGCCCCACTGCCGATCCTCTGCCCCAGGGTCAGTCGGCTGGGGTCGACCTCCAACCCCGGGAACTGTGGACGGGGAGGGACCGGCGGGGGCTCCTGCATCCTTCTCCAGTGAACTACACAGAAGAGAAGCTTATTTAAAAGCTGAGCTTTATAAATCAATGTAATATATGTCTCCCCATTTTATACACCTCAGCAACACAAAACCTTGATTAAAAAACACATCTGTACCTATATTTACACCATTACTAAGGATCGAGAAGAAGCCATGTAATTATTAGACTGGTTAGTACCATTGTTATTGTTATATGTATTTATAAACTCTGACGTTTTCTGTTGTAACCTGTACTGAACCCAGTGGGTATATGTGTACAATAAAGGTCTACATTCATTATAAAGATTTCATACGCTATATCTATTCAGAAAGTAAAGCACTTACCAACAAGCCTTTCATGAGTTCTCATATCCTTCCCAAGTTGCCTTTTAGAAAGCGCTTTATTTTGTGTACGAATATAGCGAATAGAATTTTTCTCAGTCAAGTGCAACCTTAGATAAACTTACCTTCAAATTGAGAACAAACGAACGGCATTTATCAATTGGCCGTTGCTTCTCTTAATATACATCAAACATCGTCATGATCAGTTTTTGGACATGATCTACCGAGGTAGCCTTAATTCCAGCTTTGTTAGTTTTAGTCCGCTGTTGGCAGGGTAGCGGATTAAAGCTAACAAGAGTGGAATCTAGGCTACTACTGAGGCACTTATTGATTTTGATTTAAAATCACTGATCAAGTATATATACGTACTAGGATACAGACTGAAAGATTGCATGATAAGGAACAAGAAAAGTAAAGTCATGCTGAACAGACTGTCTATAGCCTCCACCAGGCCCTCTTACGGGCGTATGAATTGTAGAATTAGGCAGAAAAAGGAATAATTAGCCAGTAGAGTCAGTCCACAGTGAAGATCACATTTCGCCCGCAAGTGAAACCCTGGCGTAGTAAGTCTGGTAGAGACTACTGTCTATACGACGGAAAGAACTCATTACTTACTTTCTCTATCAAACGGAAAGAAATCGTCGATGTATATCGTCTCTCCATCATCATCACCCCTCCTCTTCCTCCAACGGCGGTAGAAGATGAAGCCGGCCACTGCCAGGATCAGTAACGCGGCTATACCGGCACTGCTGGCGGCGATAGGTACGGTGATGGGCGTGGGGCCTTGCTCTGGAACAGGCTTGGTGTTTGGGTCTACGGAAACTTGGAACACGGAAGAAGGTGTTGTTAGTTTGATTGTAATAAGCCCTGTGTATGAGGGAGGTCCAGGCGTATAAGCCCCAAGCGTCAAACCTCTGCACGGAAAAGAACCCTAGGCACTTATCGAGAAGAGTAGGGGTGACCCGGTGTGCTTGGCCAAAAACGTGAACCATAGCAAAGCCGTATTGCACTACCACTAGCGCTAGCTACTTAAAAAACATAATGTTTCACCTCAATGGAGAATGACGGCTTTAATTTACCACTAAACCAGGACAATTCTTTGTACACTAGGTACCAAGACTTCGTACCTACCCGAAGTTTCAGTGACGGTCCATTTGGTTTTGTAAAAAGAACTTACAACGTAGCAGTCAGGCAACAGTGAAAACCAGCTCGTGAAAACATGGCCTTATTCATTAAGGTAGAGTCTAATACTTAAGAGTAACGCACCATCCTGACAGTACAGCCCGGTCCAACCGCGATAACACAGGCAGGTATCGTTGTCGCAGGTCCCGTGCTGACGACAAGCACGGTCAAGCCACGTATCTCGTAACGACAGTCCTTCCAAGCTAGGAGGGGAAATGCAAGTAGCATCCCCTAGTAAGTCACTATGATAAGGAAAAGTATTCCGGATACATCGCACTAGACCTTGTAATCGACAGTCACATACCCACGGGTTGGATCCTAGACTGACGTCGTGAATGTTAGAAAGTTTGGCGAAAATGTTGGAAGGAAGGGTTGTAAGGTTGTTCCCATCTAGATTCAAGTTGTTCAGCTGGACACATCGGTAAAATATCTCTTCCGGGAGGTCAGTAATGTTGTTCGCCTCCAGACGCAACGTGCGCAACAATATGTTACTGTAGAACGTTGTCTCAGGTAAGCGACGCAACTTGTTTGCATTAAGGTTAAGTTCTTCCAGCTTTGTCAGCGGGCTGAAGGCTCCAGCCGAGATGCTATGAATGTTGTTGGACGCCAAATTTAGTTCCTTCAGATTAATAAGACCAGAAAAAACACCAGTTGGAATTTCTTCTATGTTGTTCCTTTCTAAAAGCAGGTTTTCCAGCAATACAAGACTCTCAAACACTCCGCTTTGAAGTTCCGCTATGTAATTATCGGAGATGGCTTAGTAGACAAGGTTGGTAAGTTCAGAAAACATCTCGCTATGAAGAAGACTAACATTGTTAAAGGTGACGCTAAGTCTAGTTAAAGTTATGCAGTTAAAGAGTTGTGGAGGCCAACCGTCAAGCAGGTTTGAGCTGAGAAATAGCCATTGTAATATGGGCAGGTTCTTAAACACGTGTACAGGGAGATCAGCAATGGCGTTGTTGTTGACATACAAGCCGAATGTGTTCACCGGTATGTCCTCCGGTATTTTGGTCAATGCAAGGTTTTCACAGGAAACGTACTTCTCATTGAAACAGTTGCAGGGTTTGGGGCACACCGCCATCGCACTGGCAGGTAGAAGAAAGACGGTAATGATGATGATGAGGCAAACTAAAGACATTGTCCGACTGTGAACGGTCTTTTATGGTTAATAAGCTTAAGGTTGATGCGTTGTGGAAGCAGCTGTCTATCTGAACCAAAGTCAGCCACACCAATGTCTGACAGATACATTCATGAAGAATATGACTGTACAACGTTCACCTCGTTATTCAGAAGACATCATTTAGTCACCAGTCCTTTGCACCTAGCTATGCAATCAGCTATTTGCAGACCATGAAATACCTTCCTGCCCCCTCCTGCCTGGGCCATGCACCAGAGAGGACCTAGAAGTCCTGACCCCAAGAGGAAGGGCGATCGCGGAACACTTGTGAGGAAGTGTGTACCAGACAGAAGTGGTGACTCGAGAAGAAGCAGCTATTTGCTCTTGGTATACAAGCGGTCGTTCAATAATTGTAGATTCTGAAAGAGCTGAGCTGGTAGCGCAACAATAGTTTCAGCAAAAGACTGAGCCCAAGAATCCAGCTCTCAAGTGCTTGCGGCCTGGGTACATACACACTTCCTTCTACTAAAAACTATCATGTGGAACTCGTTGCCACCAATTTTCAGGGTAGGGGCATCCTCAGTAACGCTTGCACTGTAAAGTGCAAAGGTTACGTTTGACAGGTATGTCGTTTGTCAGCCCACTGTCACGCCGGGTGCCTACAAAGCTGGTGTGATATGTTGAAGCACGGTTATACCAGCTATCAGATACGGATATAGTTATACCGTGACTAAACAGAATGCGGCTATCCAGGAATTTCTTCGCCAAAACGTGGTTTATGTTTCAATTTATCAGAGAGAGAGCTAGGTCGTAAACAGGTGTCAACTTATGTGACGTTACCAGTACAGATAACTTATCTTGGACTAAATAGCTGCTACATAAAACCTGTTTGCAAATCAAAGTAGATTGTGAACGTCTATGGAAGCCTGGTGGGTGTCAATTTACTCTGAGATGTCCTTGACAACGGCAGGATCCCACATGATAGGATGTACACATAGTGCATTCTTCAAACATTTATCATCACATAGTTGACTGAATGGGGTTGGTAAGATAAGTGTGTTTGCCACTAGTTAGCGAATTTTATAGATAAGAAAATAACATTTTTAGCTTTGTGTGTTTTGCTCTCTTTTCTAAGTCATACTTTTACATTTCGCATTGTGTTTGAATTGTGAAGTCAAGGATTAACACATCCATTTAAGGTTTCTGCGAGATCACAACACAATCGCAGTTAGGGAGGGGGGCTTAAGGTAACATACTCACCATTCTCACAATACAGACCGGTCCAGCCGCGCTCGCAGAGGCAGGTACCATTGTCACAGGTCCCGTGTAGACAGGAACGGCCACGCCACGCATACCGTAGCAGCAGCCCTAGCATGTGAGCAGGGGAACTGCAGGTAGGACTTCCCAAGTGATCGTCATCAAAATCAAATGAATAGTTCCTGATCCATCGCACCAGACCTTGTTGTAATCGACAGTCACATATCCACGGATTGGATCCCAGACTGATGTCGAAAAAGTTGGTAATTTTGATGAAGATGTTAGGAGGAAGGGTTGTTAAGTTGTTACGTTCCAGATTCAATGCGTCCAGCCTTACACATTGGGAAAATATATCTTCTGGGAGGTCAGCTATGTAGTTCCTCTCCAAAGACAATGAACTCAACAATATCATATTGTTGAAAGTTGTCTCAGGTAACTGTCGGATTCTGTTCTCGTTAAGGTAAAGTCTGTCCAAGCTTGTCAGTGCGCTGAAGGCTCCTGCCGAGATGCTGTAAATGTTGTTAAACGTCAGGTATAGTCCCGTCAGATTGGTAAGACCAGCAAAAGCGCCATCTGGAATTTCTTCTATGTTGTTCTTATCCAGGTGCAGATTTTCTAGTGATGTGAGACTCTCAAACACTCCGCTTTGAAGTTCCACTATGTTATTATGGGTCATGTCTAGGTAGATTAGGTCGGTAAGTTGAGAAAACATTTCACTGTGAAGAAGACTGACATTGTTATAGGTGACGGTAAGTATAATCAAAGGTATACCGTCAAAGACATGTGGAGGCCAGCCCTCTAGTAGGTTGAAGTTGAGAAATAATTTTTGAAGTCTGGTCAGGTTCTTGAACACGTCTACAGGGAGATGAGCTATGGTATTGTTGTCAAACTTAAGGGTGGAAGTCTTCACAGGTATGTCCTTGGGTATTTTGGTTAAGGAAAGGTTTTCACAGGAAACGAAATTCACATCAAAACAGCGACAGAGTGCTGGACACATCATTGCATTGCCAGGTAGAAGGAAGACGACAATGATGATGGTGAGGCAAAATAAAGGCATTGTCCGACTGTAACCTGTCTATAAAGGTGAACTAATACATTCGTTGCGATTTGAAAGAAGCTGTCGATTATAATCAAAACAAATTCAGCCACAGCAGTGTCTTATGAATACCTTCAGACAGAATATCTGTTAATGTTCACCTCGTCATTTAGAGAATATCAATCAGTCATCGGTCTTCTGCACCTAGCTGTCCAATCAGCTATTGGCTGGTTGCGCCTCTTACATTGCCTGTGGCCTGTATGACTCAGCAACAATAGCACACCGGTTCAAGAAATGTAGAATCTCATAAAAAAAAAAAGCCCAGCTGGCAGTACAACGATGGTTTCGACAGAGGACTGAATCCAGAAACCCAGCTCTCGGGGAAGCCCCAGCTTTACAGTACTAGTACTAAGAACTATCGTAGAGTGAAACTCGTCACTAAGTACAGTAGTGGCTTGCTCACTAACGCTTGCAGCTAAATGTGCAAAGGTTAGGTATGAAAGGTCAGACAGTGTTGTCTCGCGCCGTGTACCCGCGAAATTCGAATAGCTAGTGTGTAACGCCAAATGGCAGTTATACCAGCTTTTAGATAAAGATTTACCGTGACTTCATAGAACGCAGCTATCCGGGAAGCTATTCGACCGGGTTGCTGTTTGTACGTCAACTTGTCAGAATGAGAGCTAGGCCGTAAATAGGTGTCAACACATGTAACGTTAATAGCACAGGTATTATCTAGAACCAAATAACAGGTTACGTAAACATAAAGCATGTTTGCAAAAGGAGATAATGTGCGGATAGTAAAGCTTGGTAGGGGTTAACTTACTCTGAGATTTCCCTGACAACGGTACACCGGCCGGAGAGGTTGAACACAAAGTGGATTCTTCAAACATTTATAATTACTGGGTTGACTGAATGGGGTTGGTAATGTAAGGGCGTTTGCCGTTTGTAAACGAATGCGCTAGATAAAAAAAACAACTAATCTTTTGGACTAAATGTGTTTTGCTGTCTTTTTGAAAGTCATACTTAACATTTCGTATGATATTCAAATTATGAAGTCAGGGATTTCCTTATGTTGCAGCGACATCGTAACGCGATCGCCTTTTAGCGAAATACAGGCCTTAAGGTAACAATACCATACTCACCATCCTCACAGTAAAGACCGGTCCAGCCGCGGTCACACAAGCATGTGTCATTGTAGCAGGTCCCGTGAGGACATGCACGATCGCGCCACGCATTCCGTAATGACAGCCCTAGCGTGTGAGGAGGTGAACTGCAGGTAGGACTCTCCAAGTCACTGTCATCAAATGAAGAATTCCGGATCCATCACACCAGACCTTGTAACCGACAGTCACATACCCATGGGTTGGATCCCAGAGCAACGTAGTGAAGGTTCGAAGGTTTGGCGAAGATGTTAGGAGGGAGGGTAGTCAGTTTGTTTCCGTCCAGATTCAATGTGTACAGCCGGACACATCGGGAAAAAATCTCTTCTGGGATATCTGTGATAACATTTCCCTTCAGAGACAACGTTAGCAAAAATATAATGTTGTTGAAAGTTGTCTCAGGCAACTGGTGGATCTTGTTTGCGGTAAGATAAAGTCTCTCTAAGTTTTCCAGTGCATTAAAGGCTCCCGCCGAGATGTTGTGGATGTTGTTGAAGGTCAGATATAGTCCCCGCAGATTTGTTTGCCCAGAAAAAGCGCCATCAGGAATGTATTGTATGTTGTTGTTATCTAGGTACAGGGTTTGTAGTGATTTGAGACTCTCAAACACTCCGCTCTGAAGTTCTGCTATGTGGTTATGGGCCATGGTCAGGGAGCGTAGGATGGTCAGTTTAGAAAACATTTCGCTGTGAAGGAGGCTTATGTTGTTAAAGGTGACGCTAAGATAATGTAAAGGTACACCGTCAAAGACTTGTGGAGGCCAGCCCTCAAGCAGGTTGGAATTGAAATATAACACTGTTAGTCTGGTGAGGTTCATAAAGGCGTCTACCGGTAAATCAGCAATGGCGTTGTTGTCGAGCGACAGTGTGGTGGTGTTAATAGATATTTCCTTGGGTAATTTGGTCAATGCAAGGTTTTCACAGGAAAGGAAATTCGCATTGAAACAGCGGCAGGGTGCTGGGCACATCGTTATCGCATTGGCAGGTGGTAGAAAGACGATAATGATGATGAGGTGGAATAAAGTCATTGTCCAACTGTGAATGGCGAATGAGGTTGTTGCGGTTTGGAGGAAGCTGTCGATTATGCTCAAAACAAAATCAGCCACATCAGTGTCGTATAGATAACTTCAGATAGAATATATGCCCATATATGTTAATGTTCACCACGCTATTAAGAAGACACCCGTCAGTCATCGGGCCTCTGCACCAAGCTGTTCAATCAACTACTGGCTGCAGGTTACTTCTTACATTTCTTCGGTATACCTGCGGCAGGTACGTACGCCTCGGCAACAATAGCACAGGTTCAAGAAATGAAAATCCTCAGAAAGCCAAGCTGGCAGCACAACGATGGTTTCAACAGAAGACTGAGTCCAGGAACCCAGCTATCCAGTGCCCACGGCCCTGACTATATACTTACTTTTACATTTACTTATAACTATCGACTGGAACTCGTTACTAACAAGGTTGGGGCATCCTCGCCGACGCATGCAGCAATGTGGTGCAAAGGTTACGTATGACAGGTTTTGTATAATATTGCCAGCTCACTGTCGCTCCGCGTGTTACGCTGAAGCACGGTTATACCGGCTATCAGATACAGATATAGGTATACCGTGACTTTACAGAATGATGCTATCCAAGAAATTTTTCGCCAAACTGCGGTTCATACGTCAACTGATCAGAGGGAGCTAGACCGTAAATAGGTGTCATTATATGTTATAGCATAGATGGCTTATCTAGGACCAAATGACAGGTTACGTTTACATAAAACATGTTTGCAAAATAGGATAGTGAGCGGATATCAAAGCGTAATAGGGATTTCCTTGACAACGGCACACAGGCCAGAGAGGTCGGACACGAAGTGGACTCTTCAAACATTTATCATTACAGAGTTGACGGGATGGTGTCAGTAGATAAGGGTGTTTGTCGTTAGTCGACGAATCTCATTGATTAAAAAACTAATATTTTCTAGTTTTGTGTGGTTTGCTGTCTTTTAAGGCATTCTTTTATATTTCACATGATGTTTATATTCCACATGATTTATGGAGTCAATGATTACACATCCACTTTAGGTTGCGGCGAGATCGCAAATACGTCCCCCCCCCCACCCCCGGGCATAAGGTAATAGTAGCATACTCACCATCCTCACAGTACAGACCGGTCCAACCCCTGTTACACAAGCAGGTGTCGTTGTCGCAGGTCCCGTACAGACAGGAACGGTCACGCCACGTCTCTCGTAACGACAGCCCTAGCGTGTGAGGAGGGGAACTGCAGGTAGGATTCCCTAAGGCACCGTCATTAAATGAAGCATTCCGAAACCATTCAACCAGACCTTGTAACCGACAGTCACATTCCCACGGGTTGGATTCCAGACTAACGTCGTAGAGGTTGGAAAGATTGGCGAAGATGTTTGGAGGAAGGGTTGTTAGGTTGTTGCGGTCGAGATGCAAGTTGTACAGCCGCACACATCGGGAAAATATCTCTTCGGAGAGGTCAGTGATAGAGTTCCCCTCCAAAGACAATGTACTCAATGATATCATATTGTTAAAAGTTGTGTCAGGTAACTGCATGATCCTGTTTGCGGTAAGATAAAGTCTGTCCAAGCTTATCAGTGCGCTAAATGCTCCTGCCGAGATGCTATGAATGTTGTTGAAGGTCAAATATAGTCCAGTCAGATTGGTAAGACCAGCAAAAGCGCCATTAGGAATTTCCTTTATGTTGTTATTATCCAGGTGCAGGTTTCCTAGTGATATGAGATTCTCAAACACTCCGCTTTGAAGTTTTACTATGTAATTATGGGCCATGTCCAGGTACTGTAGGTTGGTCAATTGAGAAAACATTTCGCTGCGAACAAGACTTATGTTGTTGTAGGTGACACTAAGTAAACGTAAAGGTGTGCTGGTAAAGACTTGTGGTGGCCAGTCCTCCAGGAGGTTCGAATTGAGATATAACATTATTAGTCTGGTCAGGTTCCTTAACACGTCTGGATGGAGATCAACAATTGCGTTGTTGTCAAGCCTTAGGCTGGACGTGTTGACAGGAATGTCCTCGGGTATTTTGGCCAACGACTGACTTGGACAGGAAACGAAATTCTTATCGGAACAGTAGCATGGTACTGGGCACATTGTCACATTGGTAGGTAGTAGGAAGACGACAATGACGAGGCAAAATAAAGGCATTGTCCGACAGTCACTGTAAACGGTAAATATTGGTGTATAAGCTAAAGGTTGCTGTGTTATGAAGGAAGCTGTCTATCTGAACAAAGTAAGCTACACCAATGTCTGACAGATACCTTCAAGTGCAATAATATGACTGTGCAAATTTTCATCTCGTTATTCAGAAGACATTATTTAGTCACCGGTGTACCCGTCCTTTGCACCTAGCTGTGCAATCAGCTTTTGGCTCTTACTTCCTTGGTATACAAGCGGCCGGTATGACTCAGGAACAATAACACATGTTCAAGATTCGCAGATCCTTAGAAGCAGGCAGAGCTGGCAGCGCAACGATGGTTTCGACAGAAGACTGATTCCAGAAATCCAGCTCTCCGTGCAGCCCTTGCTATAAACTTTCCCCACACTTAAAATTATCGTAGAGTAGAACACGTCAACAAGTACAGAAAGGTATCCTCACTATCGCTTGCAGCTAGAGTACTTGTGTGATTGTTAGGTGTGACAGGTCGGTCAGTTTTGTCTCGCACCGTGTACCCGCGAAGCTGATATATTACGCTGTAGCACGGATTACCAGCTTTCAGATACATGTACATATACAGGTATACCGAGACTTCATAGAACGCGGCTATCCAGGACCTTTTTCCCAAACCCCAGTTTATACGTTAACTTTTCTTAGAAAAAAAAGACGTAAAAAGGTGTCAACATAATGTAAAGTTGCCAGCACAGATCGCTTATCTAGTACCATATGGCAGGTTACGTACACATAAAAAATGTTCGCAAAAGTGAGCGGATATCAATTAAAGCCTGGTAGGGGTTAACTTAGTTTGGGATTTCCTTGACAACGGCACACCGGCCGCAGAGGTTGAACACAGAGTAGATTCTTCAAACATTTATCATTAAAAAGTTGACGGGATGGGGTCAGTAAGATAAAGGTGTTTGCCGTGAGTCAACGGATTTCTTAGATTAAAGAAGGTAGTCTTTTTACCTTTTAGTGTTTTCCTGTCTTTTTGCTGCCATACTTTAACATTTCGTATGATTTTCATGAAGTCAAGGATTACACATATCCAATTCAGGTTGCATGCAGTGATATCGCAAAGCTATCGCTTTCTAGTGAAATGGAGGGCTTAAGGTAACAGTAACTCACCATCCTCGCAGTACAGCCCGGTCCACCCGCGGTTGCACAGGCAGGTGCCATTGTTGCAGGTCCCGTGCTGGCGACAGGGACGGTCACGCCAGGCTTCCCGTAACGACAGTCCTAGCATGTGAGGAGGGGAACTGCAGGTAGGATTCCCCAAGTCACTGTCATCAAATGAAGAATTCCGAATCCACCCCACCAGATCCAGTAATCGACAGTCACATACCCACGGGTTTGCCCCCATTCTGATGACAACGTTAGGTTTGGTAAGCTTGGTAAAGATGTTAGAAGGAAGATTTGTTAGGTTGTTGCGCTCCAGATTTAAGTTGTACAACCGGACACACTGTGAAAATATTTCTTCTGGGAGGTCCGTGATGGAATTTCTCTCCAAAGACATCGTGAGCAACAATAGATTGCTGTTGAAAGTTGTCTCGGGTAACTGGCGGATCTCGTTCGCGGTGAGGTCAAGTTTCATTAGGTTTGTCAGTGCGCTGAAGGCTCCAGCCGAGATGTAGTGAATGTTGTTGAAGGTTAAATGTAGTCCCTTCAGACTGCTAAGACCGGAAAAAGCGCCATCTGGAATGTTCTTTATGTCGTTTCCATCTAGAAACAGGTTTTCTAGTGATGTGAGGCTCTGAAACACTCCATTTGGCAGTTCTGTTATATGATTATAGGCCATGGTCAGGGAGTTTAGGTTGGTCAATTGGGAAAACATTTCACTGTTAAGAAGACTGATGTTATTGTAGCTGACGCTAAGTATAGTTAAACTTATGCGGTCAAAGACTTGTGGAGACCAGCCCTCAAGTTGATTGGAGTTAAGATATAACAAACTTAGTCTGGGAAGGTTCTCAAAAGCTTTTGCAGGCAGATCCGCAATGGCGTTGTTGTTGACCCAAAGGGTGGAGGTGTTGACGGGTATGTCCTCGGGTATTTCAGTCAATGAGAGGTGTTCACAGGAAACCCATCCGAAGGCATAACACTTGCAGTGTGTTGGGCAGATCGTCATTACATAGTGAGGAAGTAGGAAGACGACGATGATGATGAGGCAAAGGAAAGGCATTGTCCGCGACTGTGACCAGTCTAAACGGTGAAAGAAAACGTTAGTAATACGTTATAGAAAAGTTGTCAATTATGCTCGAAACAAAGTCAGCCACATCAGTGTCTAAATGATAAGGCTTCAGATAGAATTTAACCAAATGTTAACCTTGTTACGCAGAAGGGTGGTTATGCCGGCTACACAGATCATTTCACAGTACCCAGCTATTCAGGCAGCTCTGGCTATACGGCTGGTGACTTCACAGACCTCAGTTATCAAGGAAGCCAATGCATGACAGTGGTTGATGATTCTGATGAAGACTTCTAAATAAAAGGTCAAAACCGGTAAAATTGTTGTGTCTCAGTCGTCATCCTTCTGACGCTCACTCCACTAGGACAGCGGTTGATAGTTATTAGACAGAACCAGGCAACAAACGTATAAACAGGTGTCAAGCTATGTAACGTTACCACCACAGGTAGTTTACCACAAGAAGGCTGTTACATAAAACGTGTTTGCACAATGAGATAGTGGGCAGATATCAAAGCCTGGCAGGTGTTAAAATAGTCTGGGAGTTCCTTGGCAACGACAGGAGAAGTCTTACACAAAGGAGATTCTTTACAAATTAATCATTACAGAGTTGACGGAATCAGGTCGGCAAGATAAAGGTGCTCGTCGTGAGGAAGTCCTAAGCTGTTGGGGTGCCAGCCAGTATTAGCAAAATAAAAAATACTATGACCTTATCTTATCTTATATTATCTTATATAGTATACTGGGCAAAACCCGACGTAGGTATCACGCCCAGGGAAAAAGAGGTACTCCCCTAGGTACGGCCGGTGGTGGTGGTGCTCCGAACCAATGGGTGAAAAAAAGGTCCAAAACGAAATCTAACAAATGGTTATTAATTAATAATGAAATAACAACTAGAGTTCCACGGCTCACATTTCGCGGACTGGTTATGGCCCTTTCGAGTGGATAATCACAAATATTTCCCTTTATCATGCAGATAAGGACCTCATTTGCATGAATTATGTAATCATATTCTCTACCAGAATAACAAAAATTGGTCAAAGTATGAAAGTCTTATTTTAGCTATTGTGGCATTTGCTCATAAATTATGGAAATGAGGCCCTCATTTGTATGGTTTATGACTGATACTGTCCACACCTACTTAACTTCCAAATGCTACAAGAATCAAATCCCCATTACTAACCACCATAGAATTATAGTATTTGCCATTAATTATGCAAATCAATATTCATTTGCATTCTTGATATCTATTGATATTCCTCAATATTTGTCCAATGCACTTAAAAGTCAGAAAGGCGGCTGCAGTTTGTTTGTTTGTTTTGCATATCCGGTAAACCGCATCATGGCGTAACACATCAGGTTTGTACTGAAGAGTACAAGCTGCATATCCGGACAGATTTATATACATACATGTAAATGTTTGTACCACAGACCCCGGCGTATCTGTTCTATAAGCTACATTTTATAAGGTAGCGTTTACCTGTGATTTTGAAATATGTATAGTTAAGGAGCGGTGATTGTAAATTGCCAAATGTCAACAGAATTTTAATTAACATATTTCAAAAAAAGTAGTGTGCTTTCTATATCTGATCATAATAATCATAATAAACAATTCACATATTCATTGATTTTCTGTGATGCTGGCGAAACGTAGTACAAGAGATCAAATAAGCTCATTGTGTTTCTGCGTACTGTTATTTCTCCATAGAAAGACGGGGGTGCCTTGGAGAGCAGCGCAGCTGTTTCTGCTCTTCTCCAGCCTGCTGCAGAACTTCACCCTCAAGTTGCCAGAGGGCGCTCCTACACCGTATGATGAGGGCCTTATGATAATAACACTAACACCTCACTCCTACAAGCTATGCACTATTCCACTTTGAATCGCCATCTCACGATTGTTACCTTGAATATTCACCTTGACGTTCAGCCAATTGGCTCTCATCTGAGTAATGCGGCTGTTCACTGGTTGTAGTGCGGGGTTCTAGTAGTTCCGCATGAGAACATGTAGTGACAGAAATCTGGATGGTTAAAGGGGTGTACATTTTTTTATCTCAATGAAACCTAGAAATATTATTGGCGACCCTTCAGGGGCGAGCCTAATGGTATATATATATTGGGTGCAGTTTGCAAGAATTATAGGAATTGCACAGGAATGTGAAAGTCCACGGGAAAATAACTCAAAAATGCCTGGATAAATTCTCTTCATATTTTGTAGGTGGGTAGGTCTTTGTGAGACCTTAAAATGATTCGATTTTGGGTCCCTAGCAACTTTCTATGGTACTGCAGGGGAACTTTCGCTTTGGAAATCTCGTGTTCTGAACATGCTATGGTCATGATTTTTAGTGGTAGATAGCTCTTTGTTGGGAAAATAGGTCCTGTAGATTTGGACCCCCCTAGCGGAGCAGGAGCTGATTTTGTTTTCGGTGTGTTTGTGTCTCTGTCTGTGTGTCTGTGTTTCCGGATTATGGTAGTCGGCATAACTCAAGAACCTTTGGATGGATTATGATGATTTTTGTTTGTTTTGTACATCATAATGTTCTTAAATGATAATACCGATAGTTTGGGTGAAGAAAGATATGTACTAGCCAAGACCATTGTTGAGATAATATCATTTATTAGTTCACAAGATAACTTAGTAACATAGAGCGAATCACCACTACGCCTGTAATGTCTTCTCAGTTGAATCATAAAAAGATAGATATCTTAAAAAGCTGGTTGATAAATAACTAAATCGCCTGCTCTGGTCTAAACGTTTAAGCCACGTATACATACCTACACACTGTACTTTACCCTGTTTACATCCGTTTTTCTCATCAAAGTTCACAAAAAAAAAAAAACTTATCTTACAAAATCAGTCATTGGTAGGAACGTTTTCCGTCAAAAAGCACCCTCCTAAAAGCAAGACCTCTATCGCTCGATTCGTTGGCTTGCTCGAGTAGGGGCCCTGCTCTTTAGCCCCGGTAGACACGGCTATGGCGCCGTCGCCACCAAAACAGCTTCAGCCAATCAGAGCTAAACCTCATCTAGAGCAAAAGCGCAAAGGACGCGGCAAAGCTATCAACCAATCAGGTTATGTCTCACGTCGTTACTCTAGGTTCAGAATAAATTAACCGCCAAATTGTGCCAAATAAGGATAGCTCATTAATTATTCATGAGTAACTTTCAGTAACGTCGCCAGAATAGAAAGGGTGTCAAAAAGCCGTTTACATTGTGTTGAAAGAGATTTATCCCGATTCAACCCTTATTCCCAAATAATTAAATTGCACAAGAAATCAGCATCAAAATACTATAACTATCTACTATAAATATAGTATATTCCACCATAACATGTGCTTTAAGGTCTCATTCAAGAGTTTTTTTCCGCCCATGTTATAATACGGATTTAGCATGGGCTCGTTCGTAATGAAATTATAGAAAAAAACACCAATGTTATTTAGTCATTTTATATTGAGAATATTTACCCAAGATCATGTAAAAAAATTGCCAGTAGTTTCACTACACTAAATCTCTTTTTATAGCAATGACAACCTGCACTTAGCTACAAACCCAAAAAAGGCACTTTCCAGCTGTAAGCGCAGGAACGCATCACCTATCTACACTGTCAGGCTGTGCACGTCCGACCTCGCACGCGACCGCCGTACTTTACCTGCTAATTTCTTCAGTTTGACGCTTGAGATCAGTTGGGCTGGCCAAAGGGGAATTTCCCACCGATATAAACATACGTTCATGCAGCCGTTCATTTTTGGCGTACGGACTCTTTGAGAGTAACTCAGGAATGAGACCTTAAATGTAATTTTCTTTCAAGTAGGTAGAGACCCCACTGTGCCTGGTAGCTATCCCGCGGGTCGACCGGCGTAAGGGTGTTTTACCCCATGGAATGAATGGTATGACCATGTTGATTTCATTATATGGATGCCATCCGCGCGCACCTTAATTTCGTCCGTTTAAAAAAAAGAATAGTTTTCGGTCATACTGCAAAAATGAGAAAATTCATGCTGCAAAGTGAAAAAAAAACATATTTCAGAAGCAGGATTTCAATTCGAAAGTCAAAAAAGAATTTTTGAAAGAACAAAAATGAAGGATCTGTATTTCGTTATACCATACTCTGTGTGTTTACTATTGTTCACCCTTCAAAATTCAAAACCACGTAGATTTCATAATGAAAACACCTTTTTTGGGGCGATTTTTTTTTTCATTCGCACGATCGCATCAGTTTTAGGGATCCCCGAGGATGTCATATAATGAAATCAACATGGCCTAACAGGTAAACATTATAGGCAACCAAAGCAATAGTAGGGGTCCAAAAAATCAGTTTTTGAGAGTCAATATATGTAGTCATTTCTATAAATGATTAGTTCTAACAACACCATCACAATGTATAGCAACGTCCATGATGCAAAAATACGACGTTGTTGTGATGCGAGAACTCGTGAAAATCGTGGCCGGAGTTTTTGTAGGCTCGCGAAATTAAGGGGATCATCGTAACGCATGTTTTTGTGCGGTTTTAAAATCCTATGTAGTTATTATGCAAATGTGCAAAACAATGTTAGCAAATGTCACTACCATAAAGCATAAAGGTTTCAGCATAATTTTTTTCATTTCCTTTTTTTTCCTAATATTGCTTTGGTTGCCTTTAACGGTACTGAAATGTGATCAAAGCTGTCACACAAGAAATAAAGAAGGCAATGCGGCATATCAATAAAGAATGGACATCATATTCTCCTCAGACACAGGGTAAGCCAGCCGCTCCGGCTTCTTGACGATCAGACGCAGCACATCCACAAGCTTTTTCATCATGGCGTGCCTGCTGTTGCCATAGGCAACCACGGCACAGATGTCGCAGCCTGCACTACCGGGGATATCCGCTAGTTCGTCATCAGGACCGTGATACGGGGAGATGTACGCGTCGGGATCCGACTTCAGCTTCGCAATCTGGGCAAAGTCAGTATATGGATTTTGAAATTAACATTAATGAATGAATGAATGAATGAATGAATGAATGAGTGAATGAATGAATGAATGAATGAATGGCCACACAACATGCCCCAGATTCTACAAGATACATGAGACAAACAGGAGACCCCACAAACTATGGCACCTGGCAAAGCAGAAGCCCACACATAGAGAGAACCTGCAAAGGGTCATACACATGAGTACAGCTCCAACAGAGCAGGCACCCAGACCATGCCCCACATGTGAAATGACAACACAGGATGTAGTAGGACATCTCATCACACAGTGTCCAACCTTCAATTCTACAAGAGATGCACTTATGGACAACATCACAGACTATTTGAGAACGAATGTGGCTGCAAATATATACCAACAGCAAGATGAGAGGCTTGTTGAAGTGTTGCTGGGTGTCAGATTTGCGGAAGAGGTGACAGAGGAACAGTGGGAGGAAATCATGGCAACAGCAGCCCAAACTATCAAACCGTTAGCAATAATGGCATTGAAACACACGAGATGGAACTGATGACAACAGCCTACAACACAGGCACCAAGAACAAAGAACTTATAGACATTGATAGAGTGAAACACAGGGGACGGAAGGGGAACTGAGATTTTACCTATACCTGGAAACAAGAGTCAGGAAAGGACACTAGAGAATGTATGTCAGGGTCACAACTTGGAAATTGTGAAAGGAGATAAGACTGATGACCATGTGATTATGTGTTATGACAACTTATAAGCTGTTGAAAAATTATTCCCGATAAGGGGAGGAGAGACAGAAGTGAATCGAACACTACAGAAGAACAACGAGTACCACAAGCTTTGACATATCGATGTGACAGACATCATATACCGCGAGATTTGTAAGTATGTTTGATCTTTTAAATATGTATCAATACTGTTATATTTTAATATTTGTGATGAAACTACCTATGGGAGGATTAAAGAAGAAGAAGAAGAATGAATGAATGAATGAAGGATTGAATGAATGAATGAATGAATGAATGAATGAATGAATGAATGAATGCTATATATGAGCGTCCATTCTTGCGAACCTGGTCAAAGTCCATCAAATTGCCCGGCCTTTCCAGTCCCAGGAACTTGGCCATGTAGGCGACCCCGTGCCGCCCCGTAGGGGGAGGTGTGGCGGGGACGATGCCGGTACCCGCCGCCAGGTACACGTAGTCCTGGTTCGCGTTCTTGTAGACCTGTCTGTAGATTCCTTGAACTAGCCTGGATCCACGGGCGTTCACCTCGCATAGCCTCAGCTAAAGTGTTTCAACATAACGTGACAAGTTCAATGGCTTATCGTTCAGTACTGTTCTACTGGAAAGAATACAACAGTAAGAATGAAAACAATACGAGAAACTACCAAAGTACAAACTTACTTATTATGTTGATGTCTGCCTATCTCTTTCCTTTAGTATCAAGAATAAACGAAAGAAGAATCATCAATACTGATATTAGTGCTAGGTGTAAAGAATTAATTACACAGTGGCTCTAGAAAGCCCTGGTAATGTGGTCCCAATAGACCTCTTTCCAGTTACGGCGGCCATTTTGAATTTCCCGGGGTCAGCTGTGGGTCATGCACCAAAGTGAGGCTGTGGATGTGTGGCCTATGATATGCCTCTAGGTATGCCGTCAGGGGTGTAGTTACGGCAGGGCAACGAAGCCACAAATTTTTCCCGGTGGATTGGCGGGTACCGGCTATATAAATACATATAGAGGTGCTTGCAAGATGATTGGGAAGGAGTTGAGACATGTCTGTCGCCAAAAGATAGGCGTGGCCTAAAACTGGTCAGATTTCTCCCGACCTACCGCCAACCTTAGTTAGTTGGCTAGTGGTCGTGGAGCATGGTCTGTTATGTGTATCTGGTACTGAAGACTTACCTTTCCATCCTTCATCTTGAAGATTTCGACGTTTGTGTACCCATCGTTGAAGCCACACTGGATCATCTTCGCCATGATGTCGTCAAAGATCCTCCACATGCGCGTCTGGATGTCCTGTGGCTCGTTCGTGGGACCCAACATGGAGGTGAACTTGGCCTCATGACCTTCATACTGGAGCTCGTCTGTGATCTGAGAGTGACGACATGTTGGAAACTTAAAACATCGTAAACTTTTAAAATCAACGCGGAACCCGTGGGACCCAACATGGACGTGAACTTCGCCTCATGACCTTCATACTGGAGCTCGTCAGTGATCTGAGAGGGACGACATGTATGAGACATCTTTAAATATTCTTCCTGCACCGGTCAATCCGGCTGTACAATATGCAAGTAGAAGTAACACACGTCCTTGACGTTAAACCACTTGTTTACAAGAACCCACGTTTCTGTGACCGTCTATCACCTCCCCAGGGCAATAATGGTAGGTTCTATTTCGTACTGCAGCTAGGTGTCGCTGCTGCACTTACACATGCGGTCCAGAATTTAAAGTATTGTGATATTTTCAATTTATCTGGTATTTAAATCTTCAATACGCCTATTCAGTACGTTTCAACCCGAATAACATTATATAATCACAACATGTTCTTATATTTGAGTTATTTTCTCAAAATTAATATATATGTGTGTGTGTAGTCCATATCACGCGAGGTACCAGCCCGACCGAGGTAAGGAAGGCCGGAGGGCGATCCAACCCGCGGGAGGGCTGGGACAGAATGTGATGCAGAATACATCTTTTAACAATTTTTTTATCAGTTTTTTAACGAACTCGCTCAGTGCTCTCATCAAAGCACTCAACTAATTCTTACTGTAGCAGCATCTCTTCCCCCTAGGTCAGAAACATCAATGCTCGAGACAAGCATGACTTCACTGACCCATTAGGAGAAGCAGGGGTTACGAAGGCTGCTCGGGAAATTCCCTACCGCATTTAGGCCGGAATGTTTTGATCCACTCACACCTGGGCATGCCCCTACTCTTTTTCGAAATATGTGGTTGGTTCTTTTACGTGCTCAAGGTGTGACTCTCCTCAAACACGGGACCTCCATTTAACGTCCTATCCGAGGGACGTCCCTAACCCTAGATAAGCTAGGTACTCATTTACACCTGAGTGAAGTGAGGGAAGTCATTTTAAGTGGCCTTTCCCAAGGGCACAACGTCTGGGCGCAAGTTCGGACATGTCTCTGGGCACAACCTGGGATTCGATCCCGGGTCCCATCGTTTGACAGCCACGCACTCTACCACTTGCGCCACACGACGCCACAGACATACATTGTGTTGTATGTCATTTTTGTCATGCCCACCCGAAAACACACTTTTTAATGCGAAATGTGCCAGAATCTGAGAAAATGGGTTTCCCCCGAAGAAAAATTGTAAAGACATCAATTTCAACGGTGCCAATGTAGAGAGAGAGAGGGTGAGAGAGAGAGGTACAGAGAGAGAGATAGAGATAAGGAGAGAGAGGGGGAGAGAGAGGGAGGGAGAGAGAGAGAGAGAGAGAGAGAGAGAGAGAGAGAGAGAGAGAGAGAGAGAGAGAGAGAGAGAGAGAGAGAGAGAGAGAGAGAGAGAGAGAGAGAGAGAGAGAGAGAGGGGGGGGTGGGGGGTCGCCATGCTTTTCTATTTTACAGCCAACGTACAGTAAATGCTACCAATGTTTCACTCACCGTCCAATGAACTAGCTTCCCGTCGACCACACAGCCGTCCGCGGTACAGAGGGTCTCGGCGTCTAAGAACGGTTCCACCAGCACGACGTCACGCAGAGCGAGGGGGTACTTCTTCACGTCCAGATACTCCGTAAAGAAGTCCCTGGTACAAAAAAGATAGCGTAATCACACTTTAGCTTTTAGGCCCTCTATCGGCTTTTTTGTTCCAGACTTTGGAAGGAAATAACTCAGGTGACGTTGACTATACTATTGTGGACAAACATGAAGAAGTTATTCCAGGTCCAAGTCGCTAAGCAGGAAGGTGATATCTATTACCGTGGTGGAAGTCATTGAGACGAGAAAAATAACAGAAATCTTTATTGACACGACAAAAGTACAGCAACTTCCGTAAGGTCTTCTACAACTATACATGCAAACAACAAACAATGGGATACAAAATTATTAACCTAATTACAAGTATATGAATACTTCAACATGTCGAGTTTAACGTATCACTTGCACTACTAGTTTTAAGATCTAAACATTCTTTGATATATCTACCTATTTGTACCAAGTAAGGGTTGTCTCCTTCAAGAATTTATTTGAATTTATCTATAGACTGGAATGTACTATCTGTTGAACATGCGGAAAGAAGGTTGAACAGCTTTGAGCGTTTATCATGATATCGTGGACAATCTAGGATAAAGTGTTGTTCATCTTCAATTTCATTTGGACAGAATGGACAAAAATTCAACTTGCCTGTAGAACGCTGCACTAGGCGCGAACATAAAGTCCGGGTGTTCATCCCTCATTGTCTTGAAGTCCACGAGCGCATCTTTCAAGTCGTCATAGTTCTCAATCTTCTTCAAGCCATAGGCCAACGTCGCTGTTCCGGACTTCACGAAGGCAGGAAGACCTTGGGGGATCATGTGTGAAAAATATTATGTAAATGCTGGTAAATTTGGTGATATTTGCATGACTGTAACATAGCTTGTTCGGTAATGTGTAACCGGAGCTTTACTCAATGCAACCACTGCTAGGCACTTATTGGCATGTATCGCCATTGGTTAATCCCACTTTTCATAATCGGACTCGTTAAATCTTGGTTCTTACCGACTTTCTCCAAGGTTCGCTCTGCATCTTGGAACAAGGTGAGTGAATCCAGATCCAATGCGCCATAGGGAGTTGTTGTCTCGGCTAGGTCTAGGTACTGCCGCGTGTACGGTTTGTGGAACGCCAGGTAGCATGACTCGACACTGGGGCCGGGGATGTGCGGGAATTCCCGGGCCAGGGCGGCGTGCACGAACGTGGACAGGTCGGTAGTAGGCAGAACAACGTTAACATTGTTCTCTTTCACCACCTGAGGGGTATGAGCGCGGGAGATGGGTATCACATAGTACCGGTACTGTACCGTAAAAATGGATTTACACAAAGTACATATGCTTATTCTGTGACTGTATCTGTATCTGTATAGGCGGTATAACCGCCCTTCGGCGTAACACACCAGCTTCGCAGCCACGCGGCCCGACAGCAGCGGGTTATATTGCACTGAACGGCCGACTGATCTCCTAACCTCATTGCCTCATGCACAACCAAACGTGACCAAAGTGATACCTTGGAACATCGTAACTAATATGCAACAGATAATTCAGGCAGGCCGGGACTTTTGATAGCAAGGACAAGGGAGTTTGGCGGTAGGAAACCTAGTTAAGTTCTTTGAGAAAAGATACTGACAAGTTGAAAACAGTTTATGTATGTTTCTGTCAAGAAGTGCAGAAAAACAAATTTAATTTTTCATATTGTTTCGGTACAGGTACAGGTCCGGAACTGTACCTTAACCTCTGTACCTGTACCTGTACCTGTACCTGATGTTACGTTTAGGTACGCAGCACTATCACATAATCAGGGTGACGGGTTTTTACCAACCCTCACTGTAACAGCTGCGGTCATTGAATATCTTTCGTCATAAGGACAAGAGCACACTTAATATGTCTGTGTCCGGAGGCATTGTTTTCGGTATGTCTGATTGTCTGTCTGTCAGTTTCGAAGTTATGCTATATTTAAGCATGACTCGCCACAGAGTGACAGAAAGTGAAGAGCAGAATGTCAGAGTTGCTTACGTTATAGGAAGAAGAGTTCATAGTTGGTACAATTAGTCTTTTATCAACCCTCTCAGATAGTTGACAGATAGTCAAGGTCATGGGGTCATTGGAAGAGGCTATTGATGCACGGGGATGTATTGTTATTGGTCTATGTTTTGTCGTGATTAGATATTTGTTCTATTATATATAATTGTCATTTTCAATAGATGCTCAAAAGTTTAAGTGCAGATCACGAAAATAGTTTTAAATAAAAAGACGATTTTCACCCACCTTCTTCAACCGTTGAACGTAGTCCATAAGATTCTCATTTTCACCGATGTTGTTGAAAATCACATTTTTGACCTATTAAGTAAGTGCGAAAACAAGTTACCGTGAGAAGCCAAATTTTGTGAGGACGGTCGTTGGCGAAAAATACGACATAACCACCTCATAAAACCACCTCGTTCGGTTCGCTCACTCGGTAGTTTTATTCGGTGGTTATAGCACATGGCCAGTCGTTATAACACCATATACTCCTCGGGCTGGTCATTAACCCTTAATTATCACATCTTTAATCTTACACACCTTGAAGCATTTGTCAGTTCATGGGAAAATTTAAAAGTAACAGACCCAGTACTTCCAATACACTTGACCACCACGTTGGATTCATTTAGAGGACAGACAAGTGGTGATAATGGAGTAATAATGACCGGTGATTATTGCAAAATGTGGCATTCTCATTGCTCAGCCGATTTAAGGCCCGTGACACCTGGGGTGGCTAGGTTAGCAGTTACATGCACGTAGCTTTTGATGCATATATCTGTTTTTAACAAAATTTGGTCAGGTAATGGAAATAACAAATATTTAAAACATAAAAACAAGAAAATGTTCAATCTCATATATTTGGGTCGAAAAACTCCCTTTTTGGTGGAAAAATTGTATATGTTGTTAAAAGGGCTTCTGCCCACTATGAAAAGACTGTTTGTTAACAGAGTGATTTTTTTCTGTAGTAATAGATAGTATTTCTGTGATGTCTCGAGCGTTCGAATGTTCGAAAATGTTCGGACGGTACCCTTTGCAGCTTCCACGGAGGTCCCTTTTTGTTGATAGCCTCTACTTATATCAATATTTGATAAATACTTGATCAATATCTGTACAGTTATTATCAATAAGTCCTACCAAAAGTAGTTAATATGCCAAATATTTAGTAAATTCCTGTTTTTGCAATATATAGTTACATTGAACCATTCTTTCACGTCACGGTCTCGCAAGGTTACCTGCGGTCGCTGAGTGGTTCGAAAATCATGTTCAACAGACGTTGTCACAGGCCTTAAACTGCATGAGTGGTCAACATCATTTGGCTACATGAAAATGACTTCTAGTGACTCACCTCTACTGTTGGGCACTTCCTCAGGTCCTCTTCCTTATCCGGGCTCTCCTTACACAGGGGAACAAGCACTGTGACGTCACGACGGGGGGACGACATGGTCAAGCAAGTGTTCCTGAAAAAGTATTAAAACAAGGATATGATGTCGCTGGAAACAATATTTAGCAATGATCCGAACACGGCAACAATTAAAAAAACAAATACATTATCATCAAAAATATCAACACGCTATGTCGGCTACAGTAATAATAATAATGGTTTATTGGTCTGAAATTACCCGTGCAATGGCAGCCAGTGCTGAATTGCTGCAGGGTTTACAATCATATAATACAGAACAGATACAAATTTGCTACACACTTGCACTTTGTGGAACTGTCGCAAGGGTCTGGGCGGCTGCCATTCGGCGCCAGTAGGTGACCTCAATACGACCTTCCCCAACCGAAGTCAGGTACCCATTTACACCTGGTGGAGTGAGGAAAGTCGTGTAAAGTGCCTTTCCCAAGGGCACAACATCAGGGCATGTCGGGGTTTCTAACCCGGGACCTCTCGGTTCTGGGCGAAACACTCTACCGATTGCGCCACACGATGCCACACGAGTGCATGAACTCCAAACTGGTCTCTCCACAACTTTTTTGTTTATACGGCCAACTAACATCTACCCTCACATCTAGTAAGGCAACTAAACCTGGCATTTTACTTGTTAGCGGGATGATTGACAACAATTAGAAATTATTATGATGATGAGTCATGTAACATTCATTTATCTATTCATTCTTGTTCCGTGCGTATTATCTCAACCCGTCATCTACCAACCCCCCTTTTGTCAAAGGATGACCTTCAGCAAGGCCCGCGACCCCTACCTGAGGACAAGGTTGGGCTCTATTGATGCGACATAAATCATTCATCGACTATAATCGACCTTTCGGCCGCACCTTTTTTTTACCAAAGAGATAAACTACATTGTTATATATGTATATGTTTCGTGTATATATTTCTTCCTACAAATGGACTGTCGTTTTCACGCGGTTTACATACACACATAACACGGAGTACTAGTTCCACTAGTACCGTTGTTTCTGCCCCCTCCAAAATATTAATTTTGTTTGCCTACGTTTTTTTTTATAGCTAAGGCAGACGAAAGGTACTAGAATTATAATGACTCAAATTGGAGCTGAATTTAGCAAAAGAACAACACGCTGCTGAGGTCAACAAACTCGTTGAAATAAATTCCGTGTAGCTTTTGAGGTAGGCAAAATGCCCCCGGCTTGTTACAGACTATTTAGAAACTTAAGGCACAGCATTGTTATCTGAAGCCTGTACAAAATAGAACATCGGCGCCAACCAGTGAGAGAAAAACGACAGATACGTCCTCAGATCTAGAATTTGTATAGTTGCCTCGTTGACATTAATCCACCGTCTTACTTAAATCCGACACTTTTAAAAACAGTGGGTTTGAGAGATCTCTAGCGTAGCACGCTCTAGGTATGCACAGTTTAGATACACCTGAGTGCAGTGCATTATCCTGGGGGACGTTGGGTTGGAGATCTGTTTGTACGTATCTTTTCAAGGTGTCGGAATTATGTACCGTGGTGAAATTATGTTACTAGAGGTTAAATATGTCCTACTTATTAGAAAATGGACGCCCTGGCAGGAAAAGGCCGAGAAAGTTTACAATCCACGAACGCTGGAAATGACATCACAAAAATTATAACTTTGTGGTCACAGCGACCCAATTCTCAAATATCTAGAATTTTAAGGAAAAGATGTCCTACCTTTGTGTTGTTGATCGGCTTAGAAGTCAAAAAAATTGCACAAATGACCGACAAGCAGTACCTTTACATGCACTTGTCCCTCCAGTCACTGTGAATACAATGAACATTGTTGAGATAATCCACCCTTATTAAATGGGCGGGGAAACAGACAATGCAATGGACCACGCCATGTGAACTCGTATTGTGCAAATCATGTGATGAGATAAACCGACCTTGCATTCTCCTTCATTACACACATTTGCAAACAAACAAGAAAAAGGTTACCAGATGAGTATACTTATACATTTTCGAAAATGCGCCGACTGAAATTGATATCGCTTATCACTTATCCCACCAACAAAAAAAATTATCACATATCATATTTCTCATCATTATTACATATTGACATGTAACGACCCCCACATTGTATACATAGGAAAATATATCGGAGTATGTCTAGGCGTTCGAAATTCTTCCAATGATTGTAAAAGCTCATGATCCCCTACTATACACTCTTGTATCAGATAGATAAGCCTAATAGAACTGTAGTTTAGTACCAGTAGATGCCATACTTTGTACCTTGCATAATTGTTGTACAATAAAGTTATATATTTATGAAATGTGACAACCCATGCATGGCATACATTGGGAAGTATATCAAAGAATGTCTAGACGTTAGAAACTCCTCCAATAATTGTAAAATCCCATTGTCATTCCATACTACTACACCATATTGTATTAGATAGATTGGTTAGCCTGATAGAATGTTATCTATGTACCAGTGATTGCCATACTTTGTACCTTGTACAATTGTTGTGCAATAAAGTTATTTTTACTATATTTATGTGTCTTTGTCCAAAGTAACTACCCTCGTGTGTAAGTTTTAGTTAGCCTCGCGATGCGCCTTTTTCAAAATATTACCTGACGTTGAGTTTATAGTACAATACACGATTCAAGCGAAATTGTTTTGATAGGTCAAGTATGATTGATAGGTTAAATGAACGTATCTATCAAGTTAATCATCCAGTAGGCGCGAAATTTGAATGTATGTAGTCTATGACGGGCAGAAATTGTTCCAATCTATTGTATGTAAGTCCGGTAAAATGCTGCCGCATGCCAAGACAGAAATATATGATGTTGTCATGCCCTATTCATGAGGGCCTGCATGGGGGAGTAGTGATTACGAATTACGCAACATTTTTGCCGCCGATTACGAATTACGTTAAATTCTTAGAGCTGATTACGAATTACGTTAAATCTTTAGGCTTCCCAAAAGGCTTTAACACTTAACACAAGATTCAACTATCTAGTTCTGCGTCAAAACTATTGGAGATTTATGTTGAATACCTACTTTTGTATCAACTTCTGTATCAAATGGAGTCCAACCTGTTTGTTCACTTATAAAACGTAGCACTACTAGTATTGAACTACGAACTTTCACGTCACATCTGACATGGGAGGCCACATTTGAGCCCGATAAACAACACCACAGCTTGCTTATGAATGAAGACCTTTTATGGTAGAAATGTCTATTTTAGTGTATTTAGAAATAATAATGTGAGTTATAGAGGGACCTGTGCTATCACATGAATTTAGGTTCTCCCAACTCCACTCCAACGTATTTGAAGGAATACGGTCTCATTGCACAATGTCATTGCAATATGGCATCCTGACGTGCGCTCTTGTAAAATAAACTAATTTTGTGCGGCAACGTTCAACCAAATTGATATAACAAATGCACTGACAGTGACTGATAATCTGATCACGTCCATTAACTACCAAACCAATCACCCCACCCCATTCCTACCCCACCTCGACACGTATATGTATTTTTCCACCCGAATGAATAACTTTCGGAACAACGTTTTCGTAACTTCAGTGAGCATAACGTATGGAAACTTAAAGAAGAAGCATTCAGTGCGAGAAAACCTGTCAGAAAAGCGTGAAAAATTGTTCTGATAGGCTGGTCACGTCCATTACCTACCAAACCAATTACCCAACCCCATTCCTGCCCCACCTCGACACGTATATGTATTTTTCCACCCGAATAAATAGCTTTCGGAACAACTTTTTCGTAACTTCAGTGAGCATAACGTATGGAAACTGAAAGAAGAAGCATTCAGTGCCAGAAAACCTGTCAGAAAAGCGTGGAAAATTGTTCTGATAATCTGGCCACGTCCATTACCTACCAAACCAATTACCCCACCCCATTCCTACCCCACCTCGACACGGATATGTATTTTTCCACCCGAATAAATAACTTTACGAACAACTTTTTCGCAACTTTTGAGCATAACGTGTGGCAACTGAAAACCAGAAGAAGCATTCAGTGCGAGAAAGCTTGTCAGAAAAGCGTGGAAAATTGTTCTGATAATCTGGCCACGTCAATTACCTACCAAACCAATTACCCCACCCCATTCCTACCCCACCTCGACACGTATATGTATTTTTCCACCCGAATAAATAACTTTCGGAACAACTTTTTCGTAACTTTTGAGCATAACGTGTGGCAACTGAAAACCAGAAGAAGCATTCAGTGCGAGAAAGCCTGTCAGAAAGCGTGGACAACTGTTCTGGTCTTTTTAAACAGAGTGCGCAGCAATAGCAGCACATACCGAAAAAGTGTAACAGTTACTATAATATATATACTAGTATATATATATATACTAGTATATAAATTTCTATGTCGTTATGCAAACATTCCTCAGAGATCTAGAATTTGTGCAAAATGTATTCCCACCTGTAAGGCACAAATCGGACGACCCGCCACGGTATTACTCCCGCATGAAATGAAGTAGAACCTGTCTGGTCGCTCTGGAGCTTATTGTGAGTCACCCCTGACATGTGGGAGTGGCAATGAATATTCATGACAGCTTGACCTTGAGTGAAGTAGACAATGTTATGTGATTTTCGACGGTGCAACTGAATTATATATGTGATTTTTGTGCATTGGGTAAACAAATACTAGAAGTACGTGCATCATAGAAGGACCATCGTAAGACCTCGGGGTTATACCAAGTATACGTAGTTGTAGTCACACGTCATCGATCGAGAGTGAGGTTATCGCACCTAAGGTACTCTGGTGTTCTTTGCTGAGCTCACGCTTTGCTTGCGTTGCCTTTCAGCACGATGCTCTGCGTATATCCTTAGGGGGATTTGAATTAGATTTAAATAGGAAAATTCATCGCGGACATGGTAACGTTGTGTAACATAAATTCGCGGGGTACTTAAATTCGGGATTTTTCGAAAACGGGGTATTTAGGGATATGTGCTAGATGCAGCATCAGTAACACCGCTAGAAATGCAAACTTGACAGACTAACGTATTCAGAACACTGTCTGAAAAGCTTCGATAACCATGCATTAGAAGTTGGCTACGTCAAAAACTCTCCATCCCTTATTGTCACAGTCTGAGGGCTTCGTGGGAGAATTATATACTACATAGTTGTTCGCTGGTTTATAAGACAAATGTCACATCCGCTTCCTGCTCAACACAATTATTTACAATACAACTTATTAGAATCTCTTTTGCTAACCTACAACTGGACTCTAAGTGTGATTAATCATCAAAACGCCTCTTTGTTGCTACAACCAATGGCTACGGCACTACGGTGAATTTTCCCGCCGCCATATTCGTTACCCAGAATCCTGCTATTCGGCAGACGACAAACGTTTGCGAGGAACACTTTTTTGTCCAAATGTTGTGTGTGATAGTGGACTGATGGCGATATTTTCCTCAAAGTTTGCTCTTAGCACAAGCAGAAACACATGGACATAGTAGTATTACCGTTTCTACGGCATCCAGCTAACGCCCCGATGAATAATGTACAAATTTCCATGACGGTGGGAATCGACTTTGAGTAACGTTCTACCGACTCAACACACGGGTTGTTCCCGGAGGCTTGATGTGTCCGGTACGGCCGTTTTTTCGTGTATTTTTTTTACTTGGACACGTCTATATCCATAGCACTCTCCTCAAGCCAAGGATGGAACGAATAGCTGCTGTATAAAATGTAATTAGCGGTAAGATATTCAAGACGAATCTTCTCTCCCGAATTAATGTTCACCCCTGTCCGACAGCACCGTCATTGTGCGTGCGGCGGACGGTAGTTTCAAGTTGAAATATTATGGTGTCAGCACGACTAGAGACAAAATCTACCATATATATGATTAGTGCAAAGATAGTACATGATACTGACAGAATAATAGAAAAAAAGGATGGTTTATTGTTCTGCTAGATTGATTTCAGTCAACCATTATCGGAAAAATCCCGAATTTATGTTACCCAACGTTAATGCTACGGTCACAATTGGAAAAAGGGGCCCTACCGGGCAGTTCCCGAGCCGTTTTTGGCACTTTCGGGCGTGACCCCTACGTGGCCCCGCGGGGCACCCTGCGGCTATCGGGCTATTTTGGGGCACGGCGGGGACCCGACAAAAATTTAGTTCTGACTTAAATTCTACCCGGGTCCCGCGGACAAAAAGACGCCGTGACCTCAACGTGAGCACACCGAGAGGTACCCCTCCGGTTGCCGGCAGTTCACCTGGATAAATAATAATTTGTTTGTTTGTTTGTTTGTTTATTTGCACACCAAGGAAAAATATAACACACAATACGATAAACAATAGATAAAAACAGGTCCAGCAGAAGGAAAAAGCACATATAGCTTATACTAGGTCCTCCTCATCTATACTTATCAAACTTGATTATAAATTATAGATAATATAGAAAAGTAATAATAGAATATGAGAACAATAGATAATAATAATCGAATAATTAACGGTATACATCAAAATTAGATAAGAACTGAACATGTGACTACTACAGGGCTATTATGGACTTTCAGGGTACTTTTTAATATCAGAAAAGAGGTGATTGTATATTTGTCAGAAGATTGTTCCATATTGTGACATATTTGCATTTTCCGGAGAGCTGTGCTATCATCGTGCGGACAAGAGGAATATGGAGTTGATTGCTATGTCTGGTATAATAGTTGTGTACAAGGGTGAATTAGGTTTTGGGAAATATGTTGGGGAAATTGTTGCAAAGAAAGTTAAATGTTAAGATAATAATTTGTAATTTATTGATATCGTGGATATCTAGTATATCTAATTTTTGAAATAGAGGAGCCAAGTGTGAGCGAAAGTCAGAAGCAGTGCTATCGTTGTGAATTTCGTTTGGAGAGTTATAAGAGGCTGTAGAGTTGTACGGCAAGCGCATCCCTAAACAATATTAATGTAACAGTAAGTCAAATGCGGGTATATAAAGTTGTTGTATATAGTTGAGAGTCTTTTGAGGGATGATGTATTTGAATTTCACAATAACACCAATTGTTTCAGCAACTTTTTTACTTATAGCAGAGAAAGACTTTCCAGTTTAATTGTTCATTTATCATTACCCCCAAAATGTTGGTCTGTGTCTCTTGTCTTTTAGGAACGTTCTGTAAGAACATTTTGGCATTATTGGCCTAATCATAACTTTTACTACAGAAAATAAGGCAATTTGTTGGCAACGTATTAGATCGTATTAGCTTCAAACCATGAACTTTACACATCTTGATTCGCCAGTTAGTATTTGAGCAGAGAAAGACTTTCCAGTTTAATTGTTCATTTATCATTACCCCAAAAATGTTGGTCTGTGTCTCTTGTCTTTTAGGAACGTTCTGTAAGAACAATTTGGCATTATTGGCCTTATCATAACTTTTACTACAGAAAATAAGGCAATTTGGCGTATTAGATCGTATTAGCTTCTGACCATGTACTTTACACATCTTGATTCGCCAGTTGTATAAGAGAATTAAAGCTTTTGTGGGAAAGGAATATGTTGGTGTCATCGGCAAAGAGCGTAGAATAAAGTATTGTTCTGTTACGAACCAAGTGCACAGAATAAATGTATGTTATTTCGTAAGACCGGGCCATGTGTGACGTTACATATCAGATGAGCATAATTTAAGCGCGAACTTCGTATATATTTCTTTTTGAGCTCCAGTGCAATTTTATATACCCCTTAAGATTTGACGAGTGCCCACCAGGAGCCTGCCTGATGCCCGGCCGTCGTTCGCGGGGCATTCGGCAGGGATCCTACAACTGCCCCACCTGGATGTGATAAGCACGCGATACCCTGTCGGACCCCACAGGGGTCACTACAAGACACCGTCAGAGCAACTTTCGGGTACCTACAGGACCAACGAAGGTGACACAATTTTACCCAAATGCCACCGAGTGCCTGCCGGGGCACCCGTGGACCCCTGCAGGGCAGCGTGAAGGAAACTTTTAATTGTGACCACGACAGCCGGTGCCCTTCAGACGTCAGAGCCTGGATGTGCCTAGAGGACCGACAAATAGTACCCGTACCTGTCAATCCAGTCACTGTCAATGAACAATGTTGTGATGACCTCTGACAGATATTGCAAATTAAACACAACATGTGCTGTCATCAACCGACTGTAACTAAACCTGCATTCTCCTACATTTATTCCATCACAACATTGAAAATAAGGGAAAATAACTGTATATAACGTTTGCTGTTGCTGCGTTAAGCTCAATGCGTGTATTTGTTATGATCAGTGCTTTCTCCTGTGGGGTGAAATGTACGATAAAAATGTTCATTCGACTCACTGTCTAATAAGTTACTGTCACGTACATATTGTTGAAATTAGACAGCCTATCTCTGACATGGGTGGGGCAAGAAATAAATAAGCAGCGGACCATACCATGTTAGAACTGAGATCGTACACATTATATTAGATGCTCATGCGTTTTGATAGTCAAAAATGTGCCTAAAGGACCGACAAATAGTACCCGTACCTGTCAATCAAGTCAGTGTCAATAAACAACGTTGTGATGACCTCTGACATGGGCGGGGCTACAGATATTGTAAATTAAAAAGATAACTAAACCCGCATCGTCGCAAAGTTTTACCATAATAAAACAGCGAGAAGTAGCCGAAATTTATACAACTGTATGAAACGTTTGTTGTTGCTGTGATCCATGATAAGCTCGATGCTTTGTCCAGGTGGGTTAAATGGACAATAAAGGTCTTCATTCGAATCACCAATTCTCTTCACCACAGAGGCACACAGAAACAAGGTCATCTACCATTGTGTATCTTAATTATCTTTGAATACGACCGCCCAAGCTCGGTTGATAGTTTAAATGGACGTATTTACCCAGTCAACCATCAAGTAGGCGCAAAATTTGAACGTTTAGCAGTCTTAGTGATTGAAGGCTGTTACTAAACGTGGCTGAGGACTTTGTGGGTGTACAAATATACTAGTTGGAGTTGAGTATGGGCCATGATTTTGGAGAGTTCGGTTCACTTGTGTGTCCGATCAAGGAGAAG
Organism: Branchiostoma lanceolatum; assembly: GCA_035149815.1. Classification (NCBI taxonomy): domain Eukaryota; kingdom Metazoa; phylum Chordata; class Leptocardii; order Amphioxiformes; family Branchiostomatidae; genus Branchiostoma; species Branchiostoma lanceolatum. Next base: position 13,308,091 of record CM068880.1, read on the forward strand.
ACAAGGCAAAAAGATACCGTGTTAACTAAAAGGGTAACATTTGCAAGCAAATGCTCAATGTTTACATTCACATTTACTAGCCTATCAAACTACTGCTCTGTTTTTCAAAGGATGCACGATTGTACATGACCTTTCATTGGCTGAGTGTGCTCCAAGTGTGCTTACTGGGTGTCTGAAGCCTGTTGGACCTATCCAAGGGCTCTGTTTAGGGGGGGGGGGGCTATCTGGAGAATAGCCGTATAGAATTTGTCAGGAATGAATCTCATGGCAGTTGACATAGCTGGTTAGTATTTGAGGGTAAGTGTTTGTAGTCTGTTGTTTTGATTCCTGAGATAATGACGCCTTCCTTTCCTTAACTTCCCCATAGGGCTACATGCATTACTGGCATTTATTGTAACTGTTTAGTCTCCCCTGTTAGATCTTGATCATGGTACTGAAGTGCCGGCTAGTGGTCCGTGACGATACTACAACCTTGAAACGTTCGACAGTTCCTAGGCTGTAGTACCATCACGAATCGCTAGTCGGCGCTTTAGTACCATGATTAAACTCTTGAGGGTCAGTCTTTATTCTAGCCTTTACCAAATTGCCATGTTACTGATGAGGATTGATTCATCTTAAGCCACGGCAAGTGAAACTTATAGATGAAATTCACTGCAGACGACAAATTTGATTTTTCTTTTTATATGACTGGAGGTAAAAAGTAATAAAAATAAAATGCAATATGGGAGCAGATGTCATCCATTCACAAAATTTACGTGCTCTGGCCCTGGTATCACTATTCAAGTTGAAGTAAAATATTTCACCAGAGGAGACAAGTGACAATCTGACATGGCATTTTATTCACTTTGTTGAGTAGTTTGTAACATTGAAAATAAAGTACGTCACAAGTGTGGCATTCGGAGGTTTAACGTTAGCTAGTGTCACAGTAACAAGTCAAGCCACAAGCAGTAAAAACATGCTGTCAATGTGTCCTACAGATAGTATCCGATAGCTACATGTAGCGTACTAAGACAGTTTTAAAACTTAGAAAAGTGTCCCGCTACCTGATAGGCCGACCTCTGTAATTTAGGTACAAACTGTTCTAACATGTGACTTGACCATTGCGGGAAATCAGGTAAAAAAAATGGGGCGCAATCTTCTCTGTACCTCTAATCCTCCTAACCAGAGCCCTTGGATTGGTCCTTCAAGCACCAAACAGCAGATAGACGTTCATTCCACTATCTCTATACGTTTATGAATGTTAAACATCCAGGTAAGCAAATAGAGTGGTACAATTTAAACATTACAACTGGACAAATTACAATAAAAATCGGACGTTTCGTTTAATATTCTTCTCGTTGAAAACGGGCAGTCGGATGGACGCCCGAAACGTCCGATTTTTATCGTAATTTGTCCAATAGTAATGTTTAAATTGTACCACTCCACTATCTCTATAGTGTCTCCTACCACAACCACCCACAAACAGCTCAGATTTCACACACATATTCCCACCAAGAAATGATTTTTTAATAGTTTGAAACCTTGTTTTTTTTTCGTCAACTGTTGTGTCCCCCTCAAGCGTTCATATACGGCATTGAAGTGCCGGCTAGGGATCTGTGACGGTACTGCACCCTTAAAACTTTCAACAGTTCCAAGGCTGCTGTTTCGGCACGAATCACTAGTCGGCGCTTTAGTACCGTGACTAAACGCTTGATGTTCAGTTTTGGCTGTAATCACACAACGCTTTATGTAACCTATATCCAATTGCTATGTTAGTGTAAAGGTTTGATATTTTTAGGCCACGGCAAGTGAAATCTATAGATTTAATCTATTGCAACGCTTGATGTTCAGTTTTGGCTGTAATCATACAAAATATTATTCTAATCTTTAGCAAATTGCCATGCTACTGTCAAGTTTGACTTTATCTTAGGACACGCCAAGTGAAATTTATAGATGATATCATCTGCAGACGAAAAAAAAGGTTTTCCATTTTTTTTTTCATATCAGGTAAAAAGTTATGAAAAAATCAATTACAAGCAAACTAAAACATGCAGTCGATGTGTCCTACAGACGGTATCTGATAGCTGGCATGCTAACACACTTTAAAACTTCGAAAAAAATGTCCAGCTACCTCATTGGACGACACCTATCATTTAGGTCGTAAGGCCATTGCAAGTTTATTCTATGGATGACACCAGCGCGCGCATTGTTTTTCACCTGGTTTTGAAATGAAAAAAAAACAACAACAACAATATACCGGAAATGGGACAATATGTCGCAAACGCCCGCCACTTCCATCGCAAAAACGTTCTAGATGCCATGAAAAGGCATTTGCATATGTAGGAACAGTGAAAAATCCGTAAAAACGTGTTGTAAAATTATTGTGTATACAAGCCGTGTAAACCGTTTTTTTTTTTCTTGAATGAAGTGAACTACTAACAAATCCGATAGCAGGGTCAGGTGAAACATACTAGTAACTGATGTCATGCAGTTTACCGGTTGGAATAGACCACTGTCTAGCTGTCTGTCTGTTCAAGACAGAAAAAAAGACGAGAGATTTCTGAGAGACGGCAATTCAGTCAGACAGTCAGGACAGCAATAGCGGAGAGAACTTCCGTTGAGACTACTGCGAGTTGAGACAAAGCGAGCAGAGCCAGCATTATGTAGTCACAGTTACTGTCTCCTTCATGACTCAGGAGACTCCTGTGCCCAGTATAGGTGAAACCCTGTCTCTACGTTCTTGATGTGCTATACAAACCCGGATTTAACTTTACAGTGATTTTAGTGTTGACATCAGCGTTAGTTACTGTTTTCTTGAATACAGGGATAAAAGACCTACTGGTTATAAGACCATGTTTTATCACTTCAATTCTTCTTACGGGCTTTATCGTATTCAAGTTTGAAAACGTGCCCTGTTTTTTGCCCGCCTTTTCTTTTTTTTTTCGCCCGCGCGCACTACATTTGGAGTCTGCAGAGGATGTCATCCATAAAATTTACTTGCTGTGGCCTAAAGTAATGTTCTAAAATTCGACTCGACCATTGCCGGAAATCAGGTGCAAAAATGGGGCGCAATCTTCTCTGCAAATAACCCCTCCTAACTAGAGCCCTTGGATTGGTCCTTCAAGCTCCAAACAGCAAACAGACGATCATTCGACTATCTCTATAATGTCTCATACCACAGACACCCCTAAACTGCCCAGATTTCAGCAAATAGTCCCACCCAAAAAAGGATTTTCATTGGTTTAAAACTTGTTTGCATTTGGCGTCAACTGTTGAGACCCCCTCAAGCGTTCAATCATGGTACTGAAGTGCCGGCTAGTGATCCGTGACGGTACTGCAACCTTGAAACTTTCGACAGTTCCAAATCTGCTGTTTTGCCACATATCACTAGTCGGCGCTTCAGTACCGTGACTGAACGCTCGTTGTTCAGTTTTGGCTGTAATCATACACAGCTTTACTTAACCTTTATCAAATTGCTATGTTACTGTTAAGGTTTGACTTAATCTTAGGCCACGGCAAGTAAAACGTATGGATGGCATCCTCTGCAGACGACAAATTAAATTTGTCATCAGAGGTGATAAAGTAATAGAAATAAAACTCATTATGGGAGCAGATGTCATCTCTATATAAAATTCACCTACTGCAGTCCTGATATTACTAATTAGGATGAAGTGAAACATATAACAAGAGGAGCCGAGTGTATAATCTGACAAGACATTTTCCATTTGTTGACCAGATTGTAACAAATAAAGTACACCACAACAGTGAAATTTGAAGGTACAGCGCCAGCTAATACCACGGTGACACCTCAAGCCACAAGCAGTAAAAACATGCAGTCAATATGTCCTACAGATGGGTCCATAGGCTGTAGACCTCGATCGGATACAACCAGGCAGGCAGGCAGGCAGGCAGGCAGGCAGGCAGGCAGGCAGGCAGGCAGGCAGGCAGGCAGGCAGGCAGGCAGGCAGGCAGGCAGGCAGGCAGGCAGGCAGGCAGGCAGGCAGGCAGGCAGGCAGGCAGGCAGGCAGGCAGGCAGGCAGCCAGTCAGTCAGGCAGGCAGGCAGGCAGCCAGCCAGCCAGCCAGCCAGCCAGCCAGCCAGCCAGCCAGCCAGCCAGCCAGCCCGCTAGCCAGCCAGCCAGCCGCCAGCCAGCCAGCCAGCCGCCAGCCAGCCAGCCGGCCAACCGGCTGGCCAACCAACCAACCAATCAACCAACCAACCAACCAACCAACCAACCAATCAACCAACCAACCAACCAACCAACCAATCAACCAACCAACCAACCAACTAACCAACCAACCAACCAACCAACCAACCAACCAACCAACCAACTAACCAACCAACCGACCAACCAACCAACCAACCAACCAACCAACCAACCAGCAAACCAACCAGCAAACCAACAAAACAGCTCCAGACCCTTACGATATAGCCCCGCCAACTGTTCGCTACTCGTGATTCGTGATTGCTGCAAAAAGAGAGTAGTTGGCCCAGCCAGCCAGTCAGCCAGCCAGCCGGCCGGCCGGCCGGCCAGCCAGCCAACCGGCCGGCCAGCCAGCCAACCAGCCAGCCAGCCAGCCAGCCAGCCAGCCAGCCAGCCAGCCAGCCACCCAACCAACCAACCAACCAACCAACCAACCAGCAAACCAACCAACCAACCAGCAAACCAACAAAACAGCTCCAGACCCTTGCGATATAGCCCCGCCAACTGTACGCTCCGCGTGATTCAGTCCCTTGCTGCAAAAAGAGAGTAGTTGGCCCATCCAATAATGATGAAAACTATAATAATGATAATTCTATTTCTTGACCTTTATTCATTCTTCTGTCCTATACAGATGTATCCGTTCTCGTAATTGTGAATACTATCTGGAGTTTTTAAGAAGCTATACATCTTTTTCCGCACTCTCGCCGTAGGTCAATTCGATTTTAAAGGAAATACAAAATGTCAAAATTGTACTGAACTTCGCGACCGAGGAATTCATTTGCTGTGCAAACTCCGAAAAAATCTGTTTTGGTCGGTGATTAGTTCTTCACTCTGTCCTCTGTATCCTGAGCTGGTGACTATTTCAGACCAAACATCACTGGAAAGACGTAGTAACAGTTCATAAATTCACCGAATATCTCAGTCATTGTGTCGTTGAGGAGGCATACCTCATCTAGATTGATTTGCATAACGGGAGCGTTACAAAACCAAAGTATTACAATTCATAGTCAAATCACGTAAGAAGTATCATTCAGTCAACAAACTCATGCCAATACGCAAAATTTGGTCCCCTCGCCACGAATTACTTGAATAATGATAATAATAATCTTTATTGCATGTTCATTCCCCAGGGGGATAAATGCACATAATGGCATACATGGGGTAATAGAGCAAATACAATAATAACAACTAGACTGGCCGTCATTTGCTTTAAGAGCAAATTCAGCATATTTCACTTCCCCCCCCCCCATGCAATAATTGATCTTTCGACGAAATGGACCATCCAAAAATTCCATCTAAACACAACTAGACTGTCCCAAGATCTATTTATTCTTCAGCTACATTCATTAACATGCTTGAACATATGCAAAGATACACAACAATACTATATACTATATATAAAAGTACAGTACTATACATCACCCTGTGAAATAGCACAAACATACACTATGCAAATATACAAAACTATACAACTCTACTATAGAGCTTTACTTACAAAATTGTAAATTTATACTTTCCTCACAACTCTATCGCATGTAATAAAATGGAATTAAGAAATAATAATAAGATTGTCCCAAAATCTATATAATTTTTTGTATACTTGGTCATATGGAAAGATACACGTTCAACAAACACTACAAATCCAGACAGCTTTACTTATAGAAATTGAACCTCATATCACAATCATGTTGCATGTATATATGTAAATGACAATAAAATGTACAAAAGGAAACTGTACATCTGTGTCCAAATATACATATTTCAAGAATTACTTCATGTAAATGACAATAATATGTACAAAAGAAAACTGTACATCTGTGTCCAAATATACATATTTCAAGAATTAGTTGCAATCCAGGTCTGTCTGCCCCATCCAGCTTCTCATGGACCAAGTTCTGTTTCCATCGGGGGGGGGGGGGTGGTCCTATCTGTAGGACAGAAACAGGACAATGAGATTTGGTATGTCCAAGCCGAGTAGAATTGTTGAACAAAGACATTATTGATCACGCATATTGAGTCAAATGTCTCAGAAGAAAACAGTTTTGGTATTGGAGATGCCCATGTTGGACCAGTGCCTTCACACATATCACCTATATGTAAGGATAGTGTTAGAAGAAAGCAGGCCTTACCTCTTGTATGCCATGAAGGTGATCTTCTAACTGGTTCACCTATTATTATCTGAGAATTTAAGAAATAGAGACACTTTATTCATTTTTATGTACACTAATATCACTGTCAAGAGTGCCTAAGTGGACATCTCCTTAGATGTTATGGAAAATGCTTTAAAAATAATGGGAAAATGATAACGAATGTGACAAAAATATATAGAATAGAATAAAATAATAAGTATTTGATCAATTCAAATAACATACATTTGAAAATAAAAAGTATTCAGTCAATTTGAAATATATTTGTTTCACTGAGCTCTTTTTTCGGTCGTGGTGATGTATTGCTGCTGGGGCTGCTGACTGGTGACCTCTCAAAATGTTATGCAGAATGCTTTTCAATGGATTATGACAACGACAGAGATATGAATACATTTACTCGTACAATATTGCACAAGCAAGGTAAAACTGACAGGAGGAACACTCAAATGAAATGAATGATATAAAAACCATAATCAAGCAACATGACCTGAGATTTGATATAACATTCTAATAATAACAAAAGCAAATGACAAATTGGCAGTAACAGAAAAGTATTGACATGGATTATTCTTAAATCAAAAAGGCTTCTGATCATGGAGCATCCATCTGGCTCCCCCTTGGCTAGGTATTTCCCAATGCTCCCATCCCCCACTAAATGTGTGGGATGGCAAGGTGGGAAGCTGGTGCAAATATGTCATTCAAAGGCTCACAGTCATTAGCCTGAGTACCAACCTCCGTAGTGACCGCTGGCTTAAAAAAATTCGCTTGCTAGGTTAGCAAGCGAATTTTTTGGAGCCAGCGGTCACTACGGAGGTTGGTACTCAGGCTACACTGTCATTGAGCACCCACCAGGCTCCCCCTTGCCAGGTTATTTTGGCAAGAGCGGAGCGGGACACTTTGTCCTTCCCCATCTCCCTTGCCACCACCAAATGTGCCGGGTGACAAGGGCAGACGCTGGTGCAAATATGTCATTCACAGGCTCCCAGTCATGGAGCACCCACCAGGCTCCCCCTTGCCAGGTTATTTTGGCAAGAGCGGAGCGGGACACTTTGTCCTTCCCCATCTCCCTTGCCACCACCAAATGTGCCGGGTGACAAGGGCAGACGCTGGTGCAATATGACATTCACAGGCTCCCAGTCATGGAGCACCCACCAGGCTCCCCCTTGCCAGGTTATTTTGGCAAGAGCGGAGCGGGACACTTTGTCCTTCCCCATCTCCCTTGCCACCACCAAATGTGCCGGGTGACAAGGGCAGACGCTGGTGCAATATGACATTCACAGGCTCCCAGTCATGGAGCACCCACCAGGCTCCCCCTTGCCAGGTCATTTTTATTTCCTCTTGTCAACCAACAGGTTTGGCAAAGGCAGAACCTTGCCTTAGTCTTCACACTGATCTTCATCATCACACAATATACAGTAGACAGCATCATGGTAGCTATAGAATGTCTGTATCACTCCATGATGGACAGTGGCTGATGATGCTGAAATATACACATGATCTATGAGAGTTCCTTTCGCAGTTGTAGGAGCCTCTATCAACTGTTGATAGTGACTTCTCATAAAAAATGATAGAATCTTTTTGTTTTCCTCACTTGACTTCAAATTTTCATTGAAGTCACCAAGAATGACTGTGCTATTTCTTTCCACTGAAGACAAGTGATGCAACAGTCTATCCAAACTGGATACGAATGGGTCTTTGCGCACATTTGGCGGTCTATAAATGGCTACAATGAGATGTTTCGTGCAGTCAGCAGAAACCTGCATAGCCACACATTCTAGGTTGATATCATCTGGGATGTGAATTTCTTCACACCCGTATACATCACGGACATACACTGCCACACCTCCATGAGGGGAATTAATTGTCACACTAGAACCTTCCTCGCCAGCATGCCCTCTTGACCTATCTTTGCGAAACATGCTAAAACCGTCCAACTGCACCTGAGAGGACTGCACATTCTCTGATAGCCATGTCTCAGTCAGACATATGATATCAGCATTGACCAAACATGTAGACTTTAGACTTTTAAAGTGACTTACAAGTCCTTCGGTGTTGTGATGGACAATGTTCAACTTGAGGACTTCTTTTGCAGAGCTGTTACCAACAGTTGCAAACGGGTTGGATACAAATTCGAAGTGCTTCATCGTATTGACTGCCCCCTGCACTTCCTCATCACAATAGATAGACTCCTGCTTGTAGTCTGTGATGTGTAGACCGCCTAAGGAACAAACCCTGCTTAATGCCACATACGACATACCTGACGCGAACATTTTTTTCATCGAGACAACTACCTCAGGTACAGTCATGCCCTGTACTTTATGTACTGTACAGGCCCAGGCCAACTTGAGGGGAATCTGGTAACGTTTGGCTTTACTACGTTTGTTCAAGTTGTCCTCAATCTGACGTATTGGCACTGAATTGTCGGGTAGGTTGCTAGGAACTGCACTTTTTTGCCTTTCGAGAGCACCTGCTTTCGAGTTATCAAACTGAACGAAGACAGTTGCAACTTCACCTGCAGCATTCTGACCACCTATCACACCAGTCACAGTTCCAAACGCACCATTCACTAGACCATCCTCGACATTGACATTTCTACAAAGCATGACCCGCGCACCGACTGCAACTTTGACCGTGTCGGGGAGGTCATTTTTCCCCCCTAGTGACAGATGTCGCTTTGTCATTGAACCCGTGGTGGGATCTTTGACGAAGTCAGAGGCTTCAAAACATCTAATATCTGAACACCTGAGATTCAACATCTTGTCATTATGCTCTGCAACTGCTGGAGTGGTGGAAAAGATGTGCAGTGCATCTTTAGGATAATCATCTGATGCAAAGTCTACTGCTAGCACCCTTGATGACAGAGTGTTGTCATCTTCATCCGAAAGTTTGTCTTTTTTCCCCTTTACCCTCAATCTATTCAAAAGCTTTGCAAAGGCAGCATCATCCTTCTGCCTCATGATTTCCTCAAGTTCTACAACTTCAAAGATATTATTCCACAAGTCACACCAGTCTCCTTTCCTGTAGAGACTTTCTCCCAGGACTGGAGGTATCTGATACATGTCACCCACTGCCAAGATGCTCACATTTCCAAAGTCTGCATTTGGCCTCCCGTGTGTCAGCTGACTCAATCTACCATGAATAGAGGACATGAGCTTTTTGTCCACCATTGACACTTCATCTACAATTACAATTTTGAGGCTTTCATACTGCGCACGCAAAGTGCTCAGGGTACTTTCAGACAGGGGCTGATACGTCTTCGCAACATGTATCAGGTGGAACGCGTGGTGAACAGTGCTTCCCCCTATGTTGAACGCAGCCGTTCCCGTCGGTGCCGTAAGAAGGACCGAGGGACTGTCAGGGTTTTCCTGTGTCTGTTGTAGTAACCTGGTAGCCTCATAATAGATGCATTTGATAAGATGGCTCTTTCCAGTCCCCGCACCGCCCGTTACAAAAATACGGAAGGGATCTGGTCGCTTTCCCTGTGCAGTCTCCATGCACCACTTTCGTACAAAATAGAAGACCTTCTGTTGCATTGGGTTGAGTGACTGCATCATGGGAATCGCATCTTTTGAGGAAACCTTCGTCCTGCAGGATTCTAGGGAGAAGCTTTTCTCTTTGGATTTGTTAATTGGTGCAAGGTCAGGAATGTCGTCCTCCGTGCCTTCATTATCCTCATTCACTTCATTTCCGGCTCTCATATCGAGACACTCCAGTCTTTCTTGTTCCAGTTCGGGGAAGATCTGGGCCCATGCGTCTTCTACACCATCACTGTTTTCCACGTCTTTACGAGCCTGCTCGATTTCGGCGACATTTTGCTCAAACTTACACCTGTTCCCATTCACAACGATGCTAACTCTATCCCCTGTATCTGACAAGGGAGCAAACCCTTCCGAGTAGAATTCCTCATACTTTTCATATTGAGGTGGTTTCAACTGCGCGTCAAGGTAGTGTGGCAAGTACAACTTGAGCAATGTCAAGTAGAATCGCTCTGGCTCTTTCATCTTATTGAATTTGGCATAGCGAATGATTGCAGGCTTAGATCTTGAACGTTTTTGTACAACCCCCAAATCATCCCTCAGCATATGCTTCTCTTCTCCTCGAGAAGACTGCTGGCCATTACCTTGCTTGCCTGAAGATGCAACGACGCGGTACTCGGAGACAAACTCTGCAGCACACATTGATCGGAAGGGTTCTTCTGGTGGTCTTGCCTTGTACCGATCCATAATGCTTGGCATCCAGATGCTTGCTTCGTCACAGTTTCCCTCCCTCGCAAGCTTTTGAATTTCTGCCAAAGGTTTTGACAATCGATTAGCTTGCTCATCTGTTGGTATGAAAGTGACTTCTCTCGTACAATCCTTCAACTTAAGGCTACAGACCCGATAGACCGCCTCCTGGGCGCTCACTTCCCTATGGTAAAGGTAGGCATTGCCAACTTTTCTCATTTCATTCACTATATCTTCATTGCCTTCCCTTGCCTCTTTCTGGGCCTGTTTGAGTAGCTTTCCCATTTCTCTTTCTGCTTTGCTGATATACGACACAATGTACCTGACACAACTGTACGCGTCGAGAACATATTGGATGTCCATGTTACCATTCCAAGCCCGGAGTAGATGCGGATTGTAATTGTTCACCCACATGTCCTTTGGCTCACGCCTGAGCACTACTTGCTTCCTGGTTGCCATCAAGTTCAATGCGTCACAGAACTGTGCAGTGGTGAGCTGTGCCTCTTTGAGAATGTCGTCAGTGGAGCACTTTTCTGGCTCTGTGATTTTGTCCAACACATCCCAGAATTTTTTAAGGAGGATTTCGGCTTGCTTCTCCTTTTCAGCTATGGATGCCCTTTCTTCATCGGTCAGGTCCTGCTTGGCCACAGGGCTGCACAGAGATGTCTGCTTCACTGGAGGTTTAGGGAATCCAAACCTACAGACCTTGCCACCTTTCTTGCATGACGATGTATGACCTTTACGGTGCATCTGAACCTGACTCACTATGTCAAATAACTCTTTATCTGTCTCTGAGTCCGGCAGCTGACTGCACACATACCTGTCCACAAAGGAGCAGATCTCCTCCTCAGAATTTACATTCAATTTTGGCGCATCTTTCACCCAAAACAGGCAGTGAATGTGAGGGCTCCCTCTCTGTTGGAACTCTGTCCTGGTAAAAGTTTCAACTACCTCACCAATTGGTTGCGACGGCGATTTAATGAGATGCGTGAAAAACAGCTTGACTCGGTGGTCGAACATGCGAGCAGCGGTGACAGGATTACTCTTCAAAATGTTGCAACGCTCTTCCCACGACAACTCGCTTACTGGTACAGTACTATGATCTTGTCGAATAGCCTCTAATACTTCTGGCCATCGCAAATCTGCAGCAGAAAATGTCGCGAACCATGTAGGAATCCCCAGCTGCCTTATCATCGCGTACAACTCATTTAGCGTCTTATCCCAGAATTGTGGAGTACCCCTGACTGGCTGAAGAAAGCGATACCCTTGATCTGACTTAAGAATGGTTTGTAAGTCCTCTTTATTTGACAACATACCAGCAGATATTCTACGACCATCACTTGTTATCGGCGAACCTTTGCGCATAGATATGGAAATATTTGATTGTATGAAGTGCAACTCTGTCACATATTGTGCATAGAATATGTAGCAAGGATCCCTCGCAAACCGCGTATCTGCGCCCATAAGACGTGCCTTAAAGTACTTGCTAGGTGTGATACGTACATCACGATTATCATTGAAAGAAAACTTCCCAGTAGGGAATTGAACAGGGAAAGACATCGCCTCTCCTCCAACCTCCTCAAACACACGCACTGGCCTCTTCCCCTCTCCTGGAGCCACACTCAGGACACTTTCATCGTGGTGATCAAGAAAATCCTGTCCTATGTCTACTGGTTGGAGGCAAGTATCGTGCGGCAGTCCTCTCAACCGGCTGTCCAGCATTTCCTCCTCGCTCAGAGCTGCTTCTTCCATCGCTTCTTCCACATTCACATGTAGAAGAATGTTGTCCATGTCATCATCTTCCATACCATCTCCAGCTTGCCCTACCATGTCATCCCCCTCCTCACTGGCAGACTCACGGTGCTCTGGCCCTACCATGTCATCTCCCTCCTCACTGGCAGACTCACGGTGCTCTGGCCCTACCATGTCTTCCCCCTCCTCACTGGCAGACTCACGGTGCACTGGCCCTACCATATGCATGTCATCCCCTTCCTCACTGACAGACTCATGGTGCTCTGGGGTTGTGCGAAAGTTGTCATCGCCTCCACGTTCAGAATCAGATGGTTCAACAAGCCCACCATCTTCATTCCAAGATAAAGCCCAGTCTGCATCTATAGACGTACCACGGTAGTATTCATTATTTTCTACAAGATATTTCAGAGCAGCATCAACCTTCTTTGGACTGATCTGTCTATACAAATGATGCCCACTGTACTGTAGCTTCCTCTTGAGTTTCACCTTGATTAACAGAGCTTCTGTAGGCATTCTGGGAAGGACTGCATGTGTTTCGCTCACATCTGCTGGGACGCAGGTTACAGGGCCAACAACTCCTTTCTGGCCCCCTTTGGGGAGAGCTATAACTTTCATAAATGGTATTCTCTTGGCTATGAGTTGTGATTCAAGAGTATTAAGACCGTTCAGCTCAGGAGGTATTTCTGGGAGCTTCATCTTATTACTCTGAGCCTCGTATGGAATTGTCTTTTTAGCTAGCAAGTGCCTATGACAACAGTAACATATCCACTCTCGGCCCCTGGATGACTTTGCTGTGGGACAAGCATTTGGGATGCAGTCCGAGTTGCACTGATGAACATACGTACCTGTAAGACAGTGGTTAACAGCCTGAACATACTTTGAGTTTGACCTATCACAGATTACTACTTGTTTGCGAAACAAAAGCCTATGACATACAGTGCAAACACATTCTGGCCCCATTTTGCATTCGATCTGGAACTTTTCAATGGCCTTCTTAACATCTGGGCAATTCTGATTCTTCTCTCGGTTTTTCTGTTTCAATTCTCTGTGATTTGGATCTGTGTGATATCTATCTCTCTCATGGTCTCGCTTCTCCTGGGCATGCTCTTCATCGGTGTGATACCGCTCCTGCGCTCTTTCTCGCTTCTCCCGGGCATGCTCTTCATCGGTGCTATATCGTGTCTTCTTTCTATCCCGTTGGGCCTGGGCGTGCTGTTCATCTGTGCTATACCGTGTCCTCTTTCTATCCCGTTGGGCCTGGGCATACATCTCATCCTCCTGGTACCGTTTCCTTTCTTGGTCCCGTCTGACCTTCTTCTGGTCGTCATCATCGTCGTCATGTTGTGTGGTTTTTCTCTTGCTGCTGGTAATTTGTGCAGCTTCTTCTCTGCTGTACCTAGACATGCTCCTTGTTTGTCTACGGCTCAAAACTGCTGTGACAACATCATAATGATTTTCATCCGTATGTTGTATATACAGAGCATTACTGCTTTCTAACATGGTTCTATCATAAATTCTTTCATTTGATGGGTACTTAGACCATACCCACTGGTGGCCAAACTTACCGTACACATAGATGTGTCTTCCCAGTAGTAAAGACATTGCATCTATTTCTACCTGTGTGGCCCATGCACGAAGATCTGCTGGACGTCTCCCACACTGATCTACTTGAGACAGGTACTCCTCCATGGTGAGGTCTTCCTCGAACCAAGAGCTGTAAATATCTTTAGGCATTGTTGACATGTAATCAATTAACAGCTGTCTTACTAAAGCATGATTTTCTTGCGTGCCACAGATAAGGTAACTTATCGACCGATAAAAGCAATTCCCATCCTTTTCTATCCTAACCCAACTGCTAGGTGTGGCCACAGGGATATCCCTTTGCTCAATATTCATATGCTTTCGGTCAACAGTAAGGTTCAACTCAACTGCCAGTTGCAACTGATCATTTCCTGTTAGGGGGTTAAACATGAAATGTCCTCCCTCCCAGGCCCCTATTTCTTCTAAATCCTGGTCATCATTCTGTTCCTCCCCTGTTACCTGGTCTTCCTGCACATCAGGAGAGTCTTGTCCTGTCACCACATCTTCCCTCTCATGTGGCTGATTCTTCCTTTCCTGCTCTGCCTTCCAAGCATGTAACTTCTTGAGCAATTTCTTACCCTTACGCCTCGGCATTTCTCCTGAAAAGTTAAAGTCCAAGAAAGTCCATAAATTTCAAATTCATGACTTCTGTAAGATATGAACTATGTTTCCTGGCAGAAAAACCATGGGGAGTAGGACGTTCAACGTTGAAGAGTTTCACATATAACCAAGGCCCCATGAAATCTCATCATCAGCCATGCAAAAAGGGAACTCATTTTGATGTTCAACTAATAGCTGCAATGTACCATATGGTCGCTCAAGAGATGAGAATGGCTGAAAACCGCAGAGGCTGTGCACTGATTGTGCATACCTTAACACATGTGACATCATCTCGATGTCTCCTTTATACTTATAATGTGCACACAGATCACGAGCACCAGTATGTACCTCTACAAATGTATTGTCGAAATCTATGTCTTGAGCATCAATGGTTAAGTTTGCTGCTGAATCAAGCACAGAAACAATATCATGCATGGAGGGACAGTGAGTTGGTGAAGCTGGAAGTAGTATGTCAAGAGTAGGCACAAAATCACAGTTGGGCTTCAAAACATCATTATCACTAAACCAACAGTCACCCCTCACTTCAATGGCTGGTGACACAAACCCAGTGACTATGCCAGATATGCCATAATCATCATATTCTACAGTAAGATGCTGGTTTGCTTTGAGATCTTCAAAAGGGATTCTCCATAGCCTTGCAGACCCAGGCTTCTGTCGCAGACGGAAAATAGCTTTGGTCTCCCACAAGCTGAGCAGTGGCTGGGCATTCCCTTGAATCAGTGGGGGTAGCTGGGCAGGTAGATCACCATTCTGACAGAACGCAGATGCCATGCTGCAGTGTTGCAACAGAGAGCAGGTACTCCACAGTTGAGATACATCCTTCACATCCATTCTGAATTTTCAACTAAGCACAATGTAGACACAACCTGAAATCAAGTAAGTCTATTTCAGGATGACAGAGGCTATTGACAGCGGCTATAGCAAACCTGTTAATAAGAATCCCCACTATAGACAGGCTAGTCAACTAAGCACAGTGCAGACAGAATGTCATTAACATTTTTACAGAATGTAAGGATGTCATCCATGAAATTTACTTGCTGTGGCCTTACCAGGATTTGTACCCAGAACCCATGGTTAAACCTTAACTGCCTCTGTACCAGTTGAGCTAACACTAACAGAGCATTTGGGATGCACTGTACAGTTGTCCAAACATTATATTAGCCAGTCAACAACACTTTTTTGAACTACTGACAGGACACAGCTACAATCTTTCAGGTCAGCATTTCACCATTAACTGATAATAACCATGTAGCAAATAACATTTCGATAATCATTTCAATCTAGGGATCTGACCACTTGGATTGAATGACGAATACCACTTAAGGATGCCATCGAAATAGTCAGTGACTAAGCCATATACATGTATGCCATAATCACACGCAGTTGTTTTTTCTCGCGTAAGTTTTACACGGACACGAAACTCGTTTTTTGTAACATAAGTAAGTTGTATCACAGGATCGAAACTTCGAATATCGAAGCCAGTTCATTTTCCCGAACTTCCGAACCCAGTCCATTTTGCTCGAACTTCTCTCGAATGGCTGTTCTAAACGTAAGTAAAAGAACAAAGTCGTTGATGCCGAACATTATGAACAACTCGACTTTTGTCCTTTTTGAGTAGTTTGACAAACATTTCGTTGAGCCGGGGGTTGAAATGAATCATTAAAATATTACCCATTAACGCATGTTCTTAAATAAATATTCGATCATTAATCTTAAATGGAGAAAACTCTGAGACTGAGCGGACATTTTTGAGCTGGGAAAACGTACTTCATCACTTACCTCTACAATAATTTCCCGAACAATTGTGAGGTGCCTCTGAATAGAGGAATCAAACCGAGGAGGCGAATGAAAGGTTTGACGAAGAAATGAAGCCAATGATTAGTTGATGTCGCAAGAGGGAATTGGAAACTTCTGCTGTGAACAGCGGAAAGTCCACAACTGTGCCGTCTGAAGTTCTATGATTCCAAGATTCCACAAGAGTTTCGATCTTGGCCAAACCATTGCCTGACACGATGGGGATGTGATCGTAGAGGACTACCATGTCGTAGCTAGGTCTTTCTTTCTAGGTAATCATTTTTATTCTGATATTGTATATGTGGTGAATACTAAATACATGTCACCAGAAAAAAGACATTTATTCGGCAATGAAACACCGTTTTCCTCGACTAATGATGATATGTTAACCTGCACATGAATGAGAGCGACCATTTGTGCTACGTCATACTCAGAACAACTCATTATTCCAAGAGGGGAGTAGGAAAAAGTTACATACATTGGCCGACCCAACACCAGCTTTTAATCATGTAGGGCAATTGAGTACCTTCACTTATAATTGTAGATATATCGTTTTGAATTTGTAGTCCATTTTTTACCTTTTATTTAATGAGTATCATCTTTTTTATTATCATATGGCCCCGACAACGTAAAATGAAGTATTCAACAACAACGAAGCTTTACTTCCGGGGTCAAAGGTCCATAGCGTAATGGATCAATCCAACTGCAGCGTGTAAAGTGGATAGTACATAATAAAAAAACACAAAACCACACCTAAAACTGTCGTATATTTTAACATATTATCTTTTCCTACGATCGATTAAGTGCATCAATTCTCTTAGATTATGGTCACACTTTTATAAATGCCGTGCATTAACTCCCATATCTAATAAATTTCTCTACTATTTTCGATAAGAATAATGGATGCGTCTACATCACGTGACCTTTAACCAATAAGTTTTGATTTTGGAATTTCGCGGGCGTTTTGTTATCGTCTGTCATCGCGTCGTCTGCACTGTCAGTGTCATCGGTTTCGTGTCATCTCCCACAGATCAACCGTCTCATAATTTTGCAATGGCCAACGGGTACGCGTAAGTTATGAATTTTCGTAATTATTTCAATGACATTAAGACAATTTTCAAGGAGTTTCAAACCTCAATTGAATCCTTTGATGTATCACTCTTATTGGATACCGTAGTGTTTAGTCTTAAGTTTTGTAAAATTCATTAGCATTGTTAATAATTTAAGCAAAGATATGTATGTCTTGTTTTTTTTTAATACCTACGAACTTGCCATAAATTGTACCTGATACATTTGTTGTGCAATAAAATTTGATTGATTTGAACATTTTTGCACACCCACACCCACATACAGACATAGTATGAGTAATATGACTTTGACTAAGTTTGTTGAAAATTCATTGTTTGCTCTAGCCTTATTCAAGGTCAAATGATTTTTGCTGTTTTTTTTTCTTCTTTCTTTTGTGTTCTCTTACTCGTAGCATAACTTTTGTCTAAGCAAATGAGCTAGGTAACTAGAAAGATGATGAAATAAATATATATACATTTGTAAGGATATGTTGAATTCTATCTGCACATTTTCATACAGTATACATTTTTCATCTGTAGAGATCAAGAACAGGAAATCGAGGAACTCAAAGAGAAGATAGAGCAAATGCAGCTCATAATTGACGGCAAAGAACTGTAAGTAGATTTAATGTACTTTTTAATATCGAAACACAGGTATTACCCGATATAGTTATGCTCTGCATGCTTGATGGAGTGATTTGTATTTGAGAGCAAATTATATGTGCATTCTGTGTAGCAACATCACATTACTTATAATAAAAAATTAAGAAGGTTCTTTTTTTATGTTTTCACTACAGAAAGACTGCTTGGCAGCTCGCCAACAATACGACTGATGTGAAGGAGTGAGTCACTTTATTATATTAGTCTTGACAAACTAAAATACTAGTAGATATCTTCTTTTTCTTTACAATGTAAGATGCAAATTATGTGATAAAAAGATGATGCATTTGGCAATGAAGCAAATTGCATATCAAAACTGCGTATCAACACCACATAACGTTATAAAACTTAACAATTTTCTCTTTTTTTCACAAATGCTTCCACTAAAGACCTCCGGCAGATCACAAGCAGGGCCAGAAGTGAGTCACTTTCTTAGTCTGGACTATGTAACTAATACACTTGTGTACAGTATTTACGACAAAAATTCTGTTCCAAGGATGATACTTTTTGTAGTTTGGGGAAACTCAATGTAACGGAAATAAACTAAACGAACAGACACGGACCATGAACCAGCTTTCGCCCTACTTTATGTTGTATGTTTTAGAAATTGTATATTTTTGTACCATAAATATGTAATGATATATGTTGATAGAGTTATTAGGACTCAAATGACTGTGTATCTCTGTTATATTGTATCTGACCCTCACCTCTTCCCTCGTGACCTCAATGAAAAGCAGCCTGCGTGCCGATTTGAGCTTATCATGAATAAACAAAGGTTCAAACAAATAAACAAGTCATAACATACTTTTTATATCCATACAATATTTCATGAATACCGTAAGCCTTACTTTTTTCTGTACACGTCCCTACCCAACTAAAATATTTATCCTCTTTTCTTTCAACAGACTCCAATGCTGGAACTGTCAAGGATTCGGCCATAAGTCATTTGACTGCCCCAGCCCCAAGAAGTAAGCTTATGTAGTGATTTGTTTTTATACTCAACTTATGTCTAAAGCTTTTAAAATAAGCTACATATATTTGAAATAACCAACTGCAATGCTAATCACATTTCCCCTCTTTTCATTCTACAGGTTTACCCCAGGCCAGGGCTACAGGCAGGAGAGGGGTGGGGGGCCATCCAGGAGGGGATACAGGGGGGGCAGGGGTGGTAGGAGGGGTGGATCGAGTAGGGGGGGAGGGGGGATTCATATTTACTATGGCAACTAGGGGTGGTGTATTAGATGAACTGTGATTTACATAATGTGGCTTCAAAAGTTTTCACTATGAGAGGTTAACAATTGGTGACAAGTTACTACTTTGCCATTTGGAAGAAGTTTACTATACAGAGGCAATAGACAGCATGGGTTTGGTTTTGTGATTTGTTCAACTCTTCCACTGTCATGGGTCAATAACAATACAGTCAAACTTGTCCATCCAACCAACTCTATCCTACAACCAACTCTTGTCAACAACCACATTCAGACAGTCCCGTCCGATTTTACATAGTAAGTGAACTCTTTCAAGCAACCAACTGCAGGCTTCAACCAGCAACCACTTCCTCATGGGCCTCAGGGGTCATAATGTGTAGATTTTACACTCCATTCAACAAGAAAATGATTGGCAATCAGTCCAGTGAGCATTCAGTAAAAGAATCTACAGTCAACGGCAAGTTTGTGTTTATGTAGCAACAAAAGTAGAACAAAGTGAATTTAAATGTAGCAACAAATGTAGAACAATGGAGACACGAATCTCAATGTAAACATTCATTGTAAGTACAACAAAGGTTTTGTACATGTACCCGAAAAATCTTTTGTTATGTTAACGTTTATTGGCAAAGTAATCGACAGTGCATTGTAGTCTTGTAGACAACAACAGTTTAGTTTGTTTTTTCTTGTATATACTGTATTTCTTATAAGTATAACAGGCAGATAAGTGCTATACGTGCATAGTATTTATGCAGCTCCTCATTTATGCCCACAAAATCAGCAAACCGACGCCAGTTTTATCCAACAGCCAACTCCAGCCAACAACCACATTTCCTTGGTCCCTTGACTGGTTGTTGGATGCAAGTTTGACTGTACATAGATTAGCATGCAGTTCATCTTTGTTGGTAGCCAACTGCAATGAGGGGTGAAGTGAAAATGATGCCTATGTCTGTCCGTGTTGTAGCACAAAGTTGCAAAAGTAGATTGTGATATTGATATAAAACGATCTACAAGACCAATGTTTAGAAATATGGGGTTAATAAAAGTCGTTTCTTGCACCTTCTTTCCTTGCAGTATTACTGGCTTTTGGGGGAGGGGGCACTGTACAAATCATTTTTCTCCTCTATGATACAAATATATGTATACAAAGACTTACTACTGAGAGATACTTAGTCTTCAATAAAGAAAGAAACAAAGAAAGAAACAATGAAAGAAACAGAAAGAAACTACTGGTTGTGCATTATAAAACTTTAAAAGAGATAATCAGACCATCCCGTCGAACAGACGTCAAACTTACGTCATGCCGGGGTGGAAGTTGTACTTCTTCTGGCTAGCTGTTCTTTGACCCTTGTTCCAGGTTAACAGAATGATGAAACTTGAGTTTTGTTGCCAACATTCTAGTTAGAGTAGCCAAAATTCATCACTGTTATAGTAGTAATCTGAATGGTGGTGTCAAATAGCCGTGTGAACTTATTTTCACTTCACTAATCTTTATCACGAATACACTAAGGTGTGAGGGTCGAGTGGGGACAAGGCTGCTGACTATCGTGTGATCTTGAGCTATTGGCAGGCATCCTGTTATCGAGAATGACCATTTGCTCCTCTGAACTCCGCAAAATGTCAATCGATTTACTCCTTCAACAATAGAACGTTATGCAGCACCAAGGACAGCCTTGCGAAATGCGTGCCAAACTGGGATGTAAAGTGATATCATACAGGCGATAGTGGAGGTTAATATCATATTGGAACAAGCACAGAATACATGGGGAGTTTTTCGCCTTTACGTTTGAACTATACTAGAAAAAGCTAACGTCGAAACGGTTCTTTTGTTCTTACGCTGGACATCTCGCGCTGCACAAGCCCTAAGAATGTAGCACATTTTGAAACGAAATAGGAAAGCAAAGAAATGACGTAAAAATGAATAACACACACGCCCACTCAATGATTAGTTAAAATTCTGACACACTAAGACCAACCGAACCATGTATCTCCTGTAAAGTTGAATACCCTGTTTGACGTCATGTGACGTGTAAATGTAATAGTTTCCTGTTACACACGCAAATCTTTTTATCAATAATTCCATTCATTATCACCCGTTGTTGAATTCAGATTTTAGCTTAATATCCAGCATACAGCCCTCACTCAGCAATTGTTTCTTTGTGTGATTTACACTAAAAATATCACGTTATGGCATATTTTGCCCCCTTTGTGTGATTTACAATATGGTAGCACACTTTCTTTGTGGGTGGGGGTGTTGTTGACGAAAATTGATGTGTACGCGGATGTCATCCATGTTATCAAATCAGTCTGGCCTAACTGAAACTACATGTACCAAAATTATGTGGTGCTCAAAATGAGAAAAAATCTTACCATTTTATCATGCTGGTCAGGACCTGCATTCTGGAGCCACAGCAGCCTAAAGCTACTTCTGTCTTTCACCAAGTTGGTGGATCTGGAGAAAATGACTCAAGCAATGGAACACATGGTCAGCAAAAAGCACATTACCACGTTGACTCAAATGCAAACAGTCAACTGCTAACATTGACGGGTCAATACTTTCACCATTGTTGCAGTACCGAACACCTCGAGAATTACACAGCGCAGCCAACTCTGTGTTCACAGTAACACGTCTATCATCTAGGCATCTTTTGTCAAGTCTTGGCAAAATACTAGACATAACAATAGTAGATGTGGGGAAGCGGTCTTTTGCAATGGCAATCAGTTTGTCAAAGTCTCCCATGACTTCCTGTAGATCGTTCGAGAGATTATTGGTGCCAACATGTACACAAACTACAGTAGGTATACCAAAGTCAGCATTGTGGTGATGGTAAATGTCTGCAGCAACATCAACAACTTTCGCACCACGGTTTGCATGTACATAAAACTTAAAATGCGATGGCGGTACATGGTTCGCGATATACTTACATATCGAGTCTGAGAAAAGAAGCACAACTGGACGTTCAGCTGCTGTGGCCATGTTTCCCAACACAACAGGGTCGTTCTTTTCTTACGTTCTGTGGGTTGTTGTAGTTGTATACAGCAAAGAAAACGTCCTTGTACGTATAGAGGACGCCGAGTTGGATGATTATCGAACGATGTGTCGTCCTCGCGGCCTCGGCTCCGACGTGATCTTTGAACTTTGTTCGGAACAACCTATTACTATAAGGAGGGGGGGGGGGACTTCGTAAAAACACATACAAAGGCCGACCCGACATCGGTTTATTTTATATAAAAAAATTTTATATGTAAACTATTATGAGATAAATAGCATATAAAATTTCTAGTCTATTCTTAACCTTGCTATTCAAAAAGTATTAACAATTTAAGTTGTGTTGAACCCCTACACGCAAAATGAACTATTAAAACGTGCTAGATAACTTAAACTTTAAACAACTACCGCATAAAAAGCCAACAATGCCTGTCTTTTTTTACAGTAAAATTATTTCAACAATTCAAAAGTTTGCCGATATTCATTCACATCATGTGTAGACGATCGCGCTTTGAGAGGCGTTTGTGAAGTATTAGTAGTATTACTTCCTGGGTCAAAGGTTGTTGGTGCGGAAAGTGAAACTGCATGCAAACCTGCTCGCAATCGATCGGATCGGCCTACCTCGGCCTAGTGGTATATCATCATCGTTGGTGTATGGGTTTAATTATAAGTTGTATATAAGTGCGACACAACCAATTCAGAGACGGATTGCATTTTTCTCGTCGTCAAGTCGTGATTTATTAGTGGTTGAAGCCGCCATAATTAAATTTGACCATGCCCAAAAAACCATGTTTATTTGGCAACATTTGCGAGAGCATCATACTTTGCCAATCTCCCTCGGAGTCCCTCCCGATGCATAAATTGACTGTTTCAAAATCACCCGTGCAAAAAAATTCTCTATTCAAGTTCTGCGAGACGCCAAGAGCTTCTTAGTGCAAAGGCTTGCGTGTTTACCTGCAACATGACCTCAGGTTACCTGAAAAGAACACATGTTCTTTGGCCAGCAGCAAATGGAACGCCCGGAACCTTAGATAGAACATGGATTCTTAGATAGAACATGGAACGGGGACAGCACTTTTGACCCGTTTTTGGTCTGAAAATGGGTCCAAAAGTCCCCAAAACGAAGCATTTTGAAGTGATGTACACCGGAAATGTGATTGAAATCCTGTAGGGACATGTTCAAGGCACCCTTGTGCCGAATTGCAGGTCATTTGCTTGTTATACCAGGGCACAGGAGCCCAAAATATAAAAATTGTCTAAAAATGCCCCAAAAAACCTCCATAAAAATGATTTTAAGGCCTGTTTCAAAACGATTTACAAAGGGTCTGGGGGTATTTGCCATCTCAACCTCCACACCAAATTTCAGGTCGGTTGGTTAAGAAATGGCGGAGAAGAAGCCATTTGAAGGTTTGTCAGGAGGAGAAGAAGAACCAGACAAATACAATATATTTCACTCTACCCATACCTCTAGGTATGGGAAGTGAAATATAATAACGTCTAATACAATACTAAACACAATCCAATGTACTACCGTAACCGTATATCTAAGTTCTAGTGACTTCTTTT
Organism: Branchiostoma lanceolatum; assembly: GCA_035149815.1. Taxonomy (NCBI): domain Eukaryota; kingdom Metazoa; phylum Chordata; class Leptocardii; order Amphioxiformes; family Branchiostomatidae; genus Branchiostoma; species Branchiostoma lanceolatum. Next base: position 13,331,878 of record CM068880.1, read on the forward strand.
TAAAACACTTGGCGACATAATTACATATTTCGTCCACTATATAACCATTTGTGCATGACATCAAGTATTTAAAAGTATCATGCTTAGATATTGTCTTACATCTCTTGTCAAGCTGAATTGATTTGAACAGAGCCTGACGCTCGTTTTCATACAATACACAGTCTAGTAAGAAATGCATTTCATCTTCAATACGTGAGCTATCACAAAATTTACATAATCTATATTGTAGAGGGGTACGGCTATGCCTGCCAGATTCTACATGTAATGGATGGTCACTGATACGAAGTTTACACATGGCTCTACGATTTTTGAAATTTGGAATGTTTAGATATGGTACTTTGTCATATATCTCTTTGAATGCTTTTGTATACGAATTATGGAAATTAGGATAGATTGTCTATGCCTTACGGAGAAGAGCCTTTAGAACCCCATCTAAGTATTTATGTTCAAGCTGGTGTGTTACGCAAAAGGGCGGTTATACCGGCTACACAGATACATTTCCCGAAAAGGCTATTATGACCAGCACACAACAAAAGGGAAGTGACAGTTGTGAACTCCAGAAAGCTTATTATCTCCATGAAAAATGGAGATATTGTTTTGGGTGTGTCTGTTTGTTTGTCTGTCTGTTTGTCTGTCTGTCTGTTTGTGTTTCTGGACTACTGTAGTCAGCATAACTCAAGAACCTCTTGATGGATTACGATGATATTTGGTATGTGGGCAGGTGTTGTGAAGCCGAAATTCAAGGTCGATTTTGGGCCCCCTGGTATGTGACCTTGGTACTGCAGCAGAAATTCCATTTTTTTGCTAAGTTTGAGGTGACAATCTAATATAAGCCAATGGCTTCCTCGCGGCAATGGAGACGGGGACTAGCGTGTACGAGAAGGATTACTGAAGATTACTGAAGCCACTGCCTTAATAATTCGGCCAGAAGGTGTGGAAAAGCGGTCGTCATGGCCAGGTGGTCGGGTCGAAAAGGTGGTCACCAAAGCAGGTTTGACTGTATTACTTTAATTATATTGGCTTTGCCAAACTCTCCTGGCAAAATGTTCTCTCTATTTGGCTAAATCTTATCACTTTTAGCCAGTTGTTAGCCTGATGGGGAATGAACTAACTGAGAAAACCGGTTTTTGGCCAAGTGCTTCTAGTAATAGATGTCTTTGGCACGCTAGTCCTAGGGCTTAGCTGCTGCATACCTGACTTCTAAACAACCCGTTGGTCTGAAACAGGTGAACAGACGAAGATACCTCAACACCGAGACTGTTTTGCAACCTTGGTGGCACTGAAGGCGACAAACGTGTATTGCTCTCAATAACACTATATATAAGGGAGGACCGACGACTCCAGTTTAATATAGTTACAGTCCAGTGCTCCGCACTAAGCTCACTGAAGCCCGGAATTGAGTTTTCTCCGAAAAAGGTTAGCAGGCAAAGACACGTCAACCCCAAAATCACCTCGTATTCCGTGGAAACCGACTTGCGAAGGTTAGATATTTTCCATTTCTTGAGATTTAACGTTATGAGCTCATCATTAGCTTTTTAAAGTTTATCTGTTTTGATAGAAACCATTATGAAGCAATGTTGAACTGTAATTTCCACAACAATTGGACTTCCTCATACACACCTAGACTTAGACACAGAAGCAGCGGATTGCTCTTTCCTTGACTCAAGGAGTTGAATAAGAGAATAATAATTATACTATGCTAGTTGTGCCCTTGTTGTGAGGTTGCTAGCATTTTTCCTTACGCCTAACATATTATTGATTTACAAGACTTTAGATGCACTTGTTTAATGGGTGACTAAATGTCATTTAATCCACTCTTGCCCCATACCTCTGCAACATTAGTCATTACGTTAATATCGGGACGACACATGCATCAAACAATTAACAATATACTGAAATTGACTTGTTTTTGTCTCCTAGCGTTGTTTTAGTGCTTAAAAGAGCTCTTAAAGCCTCAATTTTAAGTGTTTTTATCGCTGTTGTTACAGACGTTGCATCCTGTTTGCGAAGACCACTGCTACTAGAAACAACTTCTATGTGATAGTTTAGAAACAATCTCAGAGATAGGTTCTTTGTGACGAAAGAGTCTTGAAGTTAGAACTAGATATGTATCTCACAATGCATTAGTGTTTCACAGGGATATGGCCCAACTATCGCACGTACTTCCTGTGAGCGCGTCAAAAAGATGTCTGCTCAGCTCTGTCACGTTGCTGGCTGTTGTGATCTTGGTGCTGTACTATGTTCAGGTACACTTCATATAATGATGGTTTATTGGTCTGAAATTACCCGTGCAATGGCAGCCAGTGCTGAATTACTGCAGGCTTTACAATCATATAATACACAACAGATACATATTTGCTCCAGGGTCGCAAGGGTGACCTCAATACGACCTTCCTCAACCGAAGTTAGGTGCCCATTCACACCTGGGTGGAGTAAGGAAAGTCGTGTAAAGTGTATTTGCCAAGGGCACAACATCGGGGCATATCGGGGTTTGGAACCCGGGACCTTTCGACTGCGCCACACGATATCACATGGATAGGCTGTTATTCAAGATAAAACATATTCCTCACAATTTAATGCACCTGATTCGACAAAGCAACTTGTAGTCTTCTGCCTGTCAGTGTTTGCATTATCATTACACAGTAATAGAAATAATGCTATTCATTTAAACAACGAACAATGAAGAACAGTATAACACATGACTATAATATGTTTAATTCTACGCCTAAAATAGTTACCCAAGCAACGGGATAAAATGTTGAAACAGTCAGACGTTTCAAACAGCATCCGCTATGTTTCGTCAGTTACTAACGATAGGACTGGCGAACGAGGTTTTATGCCAAAACTCTTAATAGGTATGTTAATGAGGTTAAGACAATTTAGGATGTCTTGACGTAGTCTTCAAAAGAAGATTAATTGAAACAAAGTTTTATCCTAATAGTTCAATTAGCTACTGTTGTTTTAGTAGAGTAACTAAATGTTGTTCGTCCGGGGGTGGAGGATGGTGGGCAGTGCATTATCTAGTTACTGTACTAAAACAATATTTTATTCTCAAAATTTTGGACTGGAGTAATAGTTCAAGCAAACTTTACTCTCCTGGCTAATAATTTCCTTTTTTGCCAGATTCTATGATCCGTAACCCCGTAGGAAGGTCTTGTGGGGTCTCCGAACATTTGTTTGATCTGTTTCAAGTCTTGTTTTGGCTAATTCAGCTATTGAAAATACAGCAAAAAGAAGACGATTTGTTCCAACTACATGCAAATGATCTATCTAGCAATTCAATCAGTATGAGTTGTATCTATTAAGTATTATATTCATTGACACTTCAATTCAAAGCAGTTCATCCGTATTTTCACAGGAAAGTTCGTGGAAAGCTCTTCCGTCGTTGGCATGGAAGAGGCTAAACGCGAAGTCTTTAAACAGCGTGCCTCTTTTTCTAAACCGATGGAATGGCCCAGGGTCTCAAAACGAAACGGTAGTTTTCATTACACAAAGTATCCCCACAACAAAGGGCACCAACAAAGTACAAATCACTCCAAATGATAGTGCATTTTCCCCTGAGATTTATGCCAAACAACTTAAGTTTTTCTTAGAGTCCAGAGGAAACTTTTCGGTAGGCGACTTCTTACGAATTGCTATATCAGCAAAAGACAAGGAAGGTAACGTAACATCTAACATAGGTGATTACTTTCGGGCATCTATCTATAATCTAAAAACCAAGTCTGGTGCAGTTGGAGTCATCACGGACCACCAGAACGGTATGTACACGGTAACCTTCCGGCTGTTATGGGCGGGAGAGGTGAATGTGATTGTCAAACTTGTTCATCCACGTCAGGCCATTGACGTCATAGAAAGAACCGTTAGGGAACACCCTGTCGACAAGATTATGTTTGTAAAACGTTACATCATCGGTGAGGCTAAAATCGACACCAGATGTAACGTAGACCCGGACATCTTCAACAACAACAACAATAACAACAACAACACGGTTTGTAACTACTCCGACCCGCATGCAGGAGTGAGGTGGTACTGTGAGAAAGCCGCCAACGTTTCCTGTAATACATCCGGGTACCACAGCAGACTTGGAACGAAAGTGCAGCTGCTGAGGGGCGGAGAGGAAAAACTGTTCGGCAGGTTTGTATTTTGCAAACTTATTGGGTTTTAAAGCATTTCTCACCACATCACCCCATGTCATCCCAACGGAGGGAAGGGCACACATAGTGTTCACCTTCAATGAGATAGATGATGATGGTGATGATGATGAAGATTATGATAATGATTATGATGATGATGATGACGATGATGATGATGATGACGATAATGATGATGATGATGATGATGATGATGATGATGATGATGATGATGATGATGATGATGATGACGATGATGAAGATGGTGGTGATGATGTTGGTGGTAATTGTTATTATCTTCGCCGAAAAGATTATGTTTTCGGTTACACCAGCTGTAGGTGGGTCTGTATGTATGTCAAAAGCAGAACTTGAGAAACCTTTGATGGATCTTCATGATTTTTTGTACGTGTGTAGTGGTTGTGCAAAGGAAGGTCAAGTTCGAAAAGTATTTACCTGGCGTTTTTCAACAGTATTGTAGCGGAATAAGCATGTTTGTGTGTTTGCATGTAAGCTAAAAAAAGTGACGGAAACGTTGATAGATCTTTATGATTTTTTGTAGGTGTGTAGCGGTTGTGGAAACGGAGGTCACGTTCGAAAATGGTTTACCTGGCGATTTCCTACCGTTGTTCAGCGAGCTGTGTATGTTTCTGTGTTTTTATGTCACCAAGATGTCGACAAGCCGGTGTGTTTGGTTTGATGGTCAACAACAAAGGCAGAACTGAAGTGACAGCTGCTTCTTCTCTAAAAAAACAGTCCAACTGATCCTATATAATCCTAACATCGTGTCGTTTGTATAGCTGGGGATAGTTCTTCTTTTGGATAACTACATTTCTAAAGGTTTACCAGTGACAAGCCGGTGTGTTTGGTTTGATGGTCAAGAACAAAGGCAGCACTGAAGAGACATCTGCTTCTTCTCTAACAAAACAGACCAACTGATCCTATATAATCCTAACATTGTGTCGTTCGCAAACCTGGGGATAGTACTTCTTTTGGATAACTACATTACTATAAAGGTTTACCGGTGACAGGCTGGTGTGTTTGGTTTGATGGTCAAGAACAAAGGCTTGGCTGAAGTGACATCTGCAGCTTCTCTAAGAAAACAGTCCAACTGATCCTGTATAATCCTAACATTGTGTCGTTCGCAAAGCTGGGGATAGTTCTTTTGGATAACTACATTACTATAAAGGTTTACCGGTGACAAGCCGATGTGTTTGGTTTGATGGTCAAGAACAAACTAAGGCTGGGCTGAAGTGACATCTGCATCTTCTCTAAGAAAACCGTCCAACTGATCCTATTTAATCCTAACATTGTGTCGTTCGCAAAGCTGGGGATAGTTCTTTTGGATAACTACATTACTACAGGTTTACCGGTGACAAACCGGTGTGTTTGGTTTGATGGTCAGGAACAAAGTCAGGACTGAAGAGACATCTGCTTCTTCTCTAAATAAACAGTCAAATTGATCCTATTTAATCCTAACATCGTGTCGTTTGCAAAGCTAGGGATAGTTCTATTGGGTAATTACATTTTTACAGGTTTACCGACAGAATCAAGTACGTGGTCACATCCTGCATAAACCACACTATGTTACATGTATTCGAGTCATAAAATAGAGAACACTGCAAATATAGATATTCCTTATGAATCATGCAAATTAAGTTCCAATTTGCATAATTTGTACTTAATTATGTACATATCTGTCTAAGCTGTCTGCATACTGAATATCACTGAAATCCGTCGTTCTTTTCTTCAGTTATTATCTCCATGAAAATGGAGATATTGTTTTGGGTGTGTCTGTGTGTCTTTGTGTGTTTCTGTCTGTCTGTGTGTTTGTGTTCCCGGATTTTTGTATAACTCAAGAGCCTCTGAATGGATTAAGTTGATATTTGATATGTGGGTAGGTGTTGGGAAGACGATGGTCAAGGTTGATTTCGGACCCCCTAGTGTATAACATTGTTACTGCAGGATAACTTCCTTTTTTTCAATCTGTTGACCTGGACGTGATAGCTTGTGATGTGAAGAAGAAGGGTTGTAGTTTTGGGCCCCAAGCAGCTTGCTCTTGAACTACAGTGAGGTTTTTGTTCCAGGGGAATGGGTGGAATGAAGAGGGCCATATCCGGATCACCATCTAAAATCAACGTCGCCAAAGGTAAGGCAAAAAATAAGCCATGTTGCAAAAGTGGCTGGGCATCTTAGATATCAGCTGGTACTTAGATAGTCAATACGGAAAAATTGCCTTGTCAAAGCTAGACGGCCATAATTTGGCGTGCATTTGGGTAGCACTATGTGCGTATAAGGTTCCGGGTCGGGGTTCAAATTTGACCAGGGATATGGTCATGACACGGTAATCTGCTGGAAGTGCGTGGTCGTCACTCTGATTTCTGCCCCCTATTGCTTGGTGATGGTTTAAGCTGTGCATAGATTTTTTGGATCTCCTGAAAAGCCCGTGAGTTTTAGTATTTTGGGGCGTAGTGAAGTTGGTTCGCCGTCGAAGCCCGTTTATTAGCCCGCAGCAACGGTGATGCGTTTTTTTGCTAGGTGACCCAAATAGCAACGTTTTTAATGCATTTTCACCGAACTTGCGTCATAGGAGATTGCGAAAAGAAGTTATCACATTGCTTTTGTAATTTTGTCATTTTTCAGAGACACCATTTACTAAGCTTTCTCATCATATATGCCGTGACCCCAGGAAAACTCGTTTTTTCCCAAGCAGGATCGATCAAAAAAAGTGTTAAAAAAATGATAATTTTCGGGTCCAAAATTTACATTTTACTATGGTTTCTACCCAAAATAAAGGGACAACGGCAAATCCCGATAAAGTCATCGGAAAGCAGCAGAAAACCGCTTTTCGCCGATATGATTACATTTTCCGTCCTACTTTTCTTGGCGGAATTGTAGCCCGTCGACCTGAGGTTGTCGGCCTACGTACGAAATCGTAAAAAAATACTCCGGTCCGAGACCATAACCATCTCACACCTTGCTTACAGGGTTGGACCCTTTGGCTGAACGCACGCGGTGCATTCCTGGACTTCCGACCCCACAGATCTCCGGATTCTACAATCGAGGCGTCTGGAACTCACTAGTCTGTCACAACAGACACTTCTCCAACCAATCAGAATGGAGGACATGTCTGACGGGAAAGACCCTTCATCTAATGGGAGACTCTACCTTACGACAGTGGTACGAGCATCTTGTTGAGATACTAAACCTTAAGGACAGTCCCCTTCCGGACGCCACTCACCACACTGGACCTCTGTTTGCTCGTGACACAGTCAACAACATCACGGTAAAATATCGTTCCCATGGACCACCTCTTCGTTGTGAATGGACACGGACTTTCCACCTACTGTACGTTGCCAACGTCATCGATGGCATCGAGGGAGGGCCAAACGACGTGGTTGGAATCACCCTCTGGGCTCACTTCACCTCATACCCCGTGGACATCTACAGAGAGAGGATGGAGGCCATTCGAGCTGCCATTCAACGGCTGCAACAGAGAAGTCCTGAGACCCTGGTGGTCATCAAGTCCGCCAACACGCGTATAGGTAATGAGCTTGTCGAGGGAGACTGGCTGGCCCGTGAGTTAGATTTGTTGATGAGACAGATGTTTGAGGGAATGAACGTTGTGTTGGTAGATGCCTGGGAAATGACAACGGCACAACAATGGCATGCGGACGCTATCCACCCTGCCAGTGACATTATCGTACAGGAACTGGAATATCTGTGTTCTTTTGTTTGCCCTATCTAAATCTTGGGAAGTCAAGATGCACCTTCGTTTGTCATGTAGAAAGAAATCACTCCTTTAGACATGTCTGACATTGATAGGATCGGGTTCACAGATCCCCACCCATTATTTTTGTTCCTAAAAGGGCATACGACACCAATGACATTAAGAATATCCTGAAATTACATAAACCATAATACTATTGTTAAATAACATATAAATTTTCACAAAATATTCACACTTCGGATGATACCAAAAATCGAACCATCAAAACATCATACCTTCTATTGATTCTTCCCACCAGGTAATTACATTAATCAGTGACTTGCCCACTCATGGCGTCACAATGAACATGGCAGCCGATTTGGAACTTTGCACATTGGCTCGGAAAGAACGTTATGTTGACAAGCAAAGAAAATAGATATTGTTATGTCTTTTAATTGAATGTTATTACGACAACTAAGCACTGTTTGCTCATCAAATGATGTTTTTCACAAGCCGTGGTGTAAGGTTCCGAACCGGCTGCCGTTTTCACTGTGACGTCATGAGCAGGCGTTAGTCACTGATTAATGTAATCACCTGGTGAGAAGATCAGATTAGAAATGAAGAGCTGGATCCATGGAAGTATGGTTCAATGTTAAGCCCAGGTTACACATAGCCGAATATGGCTCCCGACTCTCCCCCGACCATGGTTAGAGTGATTCGGCAGTGATTCGGGAGCTAGGTCGCGCTGGCGTTTGACTGAGTCGGCTGGCGTTCGGCTGAACATTTCAAAACATTCGGCCCTGGACGGAGGGTCTAAAATGGGCCGGCTGGTGTTCGGCTGGTGTTCGGCGCGGTCGGCTAGTGTTCGGCTAGAAATCGGAAGTGAATCAGCAGTAACATTAGAACCTTAACCACGCCAGAAACACTACTGACTTACTCCCAACTAGTTTCCAACCTACCCATAACTCACCCCAATGCCGTAGACACGACTCTGCTAACTAATTCTCAACCAAGTGACTACTATCGGAACGTGGGCGAATCACCCCCGACCTTCACACGACCAAAAACAAAGAAGAACACAGAAAGCAGTATTAGAGCTACCCATGATCCGAATTCGATCTCTCGGTGATGTTAACAGCATAAAAAAATGGATTATTCTAATTAAAAACGAAAATGGCCCCTCTTTTAAAAGTCGCTGAATATGTCCATTTCAATTCGTGAGATGGTCTGCATTCGGTCGGGGATTAGTCAGGAGAGATTCGGCAGTCTGCGGCTAGAGGTCGGGATGGTTGAGAGTAGGCTAGAAAGCATTCGGGACTCATTCGGGAGCAATTCGTGTACTGGTTAGGAGATGATCGGCGCATGTTCGGCGCCAAAGACAGGCGTGGCCCAAAAACTGGTCAGACTGCTCCCGAACTTCAGCCGACCTGAGTCGGCTGGTGTTCGGGAGCCATGTTCGGCTATGTGTAACCTGGGCTTTAAGGAGGGTGTCAAAAAGTCGTTTACATGGTGCTGAAAGCGATTTATCCCGATTCAACCGTTATTCCCCAATAAATAGATTGCACAGGAAATCCGCATCAAAATACTATTACTATCTATCATGAATATAGTACCTTCCACCATAACCTACAGGAATTAACGTGGGGTCGTGTGGCGTAACGGCTGGGTTTTCGGCCCAGAAACCAAGGGTTCAAATCCCCTGACACCACCGATCTTGTGCCCTTGGGAAAAATGTACTTAACAAGACTTTCCCCACGCCAGCCAAGTGTAAAACGGCTAGATTATGTGTGTGGGTCACGACATCAGCAATAGCTGCCTGTGTCCTTCGTGTATTGCACTGTTGCAATTCCAATAGAATCAAAAATCCAAATCCAGGAATTTTCTGAATTTTGCCAGTGACCACTTGAAAGAACTGGTTAGAATTTGCACTGCCACTGCAAATATGAAGTTTGCGTCGCTTTTGTGACGATTACTGGATATCGGCTTTGACCCACGTGCTTTAAATGTAATTTTCTTTCAATTTGGTAGAGACCACACTGGGCCTGGTAACTATCCCGCGGGTCCGGCGTAAGGTTGAATGAATGGTAAAGCCATGTTGATTTGATTTGATTATATGGATGACATCCGCGCGCGCATCAATTTCGCCCGTTTCAAAAAAAGAATAGTTTTCGGTCATTCTGCAAAAATGAGAAAATACATGCTGAAAATTGCAAAAAAACATTTCAGAAACCAGATTTCAATTCCAAAGTAAAAAAATTAATTTTGAAAGAACAAAAATGAAGGATCTGAATTTCGGTATACCATACTTTGCGTGTTTACTTTTGTTCACCCTTCATAACCACGTAGATTTCATAATGAAAACACCTTTTTTTGTGCGACCTTTTTTTATTCGCATGCTCGCATCAGTTATAGGGTTCCCGGGGGGATGTAATATAATAAATCAACATGGCCAAACAGGTAAACATTAAAGGCAACCAAAGCAATAGTAGGGGTCCGAAAAATCGGTTTTTGAGAGTCAGTTTATTTAGTCATTTCTATACATGATTAGTTCAAACAACACAATCACAATGTATAGCAAAGTCGATGATGCAAAATTACGACGTTGTTGTGATGCGAGAACTTGTGAAAATCGTGGCCGGAGTTTTTGTGGGCTTGCAAAATTAAGGGGACCATCGTAAGGCATGTTTTTGCGCGGTTTTAAAACCTTATGTAGTTATTATGCAAATGTGCAAAACAATGTTAGCAAATACATAAAGCATAAAGATTTCAGCATGATTTTTTTCATTTCCATTTTTTGGCCCTGATATTGCTTTGGTAGCCTTTAACATTACTGAAATGCTATCACACAAAAAATCAAGAAGGCAATGCGGCATATCAATAAAGAATGGACATCATGTTCTCCTCAGACACGGGGTAGGCCAGCCGCTCCGGTTTCTTGACGATCAGACGCAGCACATCCACAAGCTTTTTCATCATGGCGTGCCTGCTGTTGCCATAGGCAACCACGGCACAGATGTCGCAGCCTGCACTACCGGGGATATCCGCTAGTTCGTCATCAGGACCGTGGTACGGGGAGATGTACGCGTCGGGATCCGACTTCAGCTTCGCAATCTGGGCAGAGTCAGTATATGTATTTTAGAATTAACAAGGATAAATGAAATGCATTAATGAATGGATGGATGGATGGATGGATGAATGAATGGATGGATGGATGGATGGATGGATGAATGAATGGATGGATGGATGGATGGATGGATGAATGAATGGATGGATGGATGGATGGATGGATGAATGAATGAATGAATGAATTAACAACACACGCGCCAAGAATAAAGAACTTAAAGACATTGATAGATACCTATACCTTGAAACAAGAGTCATGAAAGGACACTAAAGAATGTATGTCTGGGTCACAACTTGGAAATTGTGAAAGGAGATAAGACTGATGACCATGTGATTATGTGTTATGGCAACTTATAATCCGTTGAAAAATTATACCCGATGAGAGGAGTAGAGACTGAAGTGAAATCGAACACTACATTAGAACAACGAGTGCCACAGACTTAGGCACATAGATGTGACGGATGGCATATACCGTGAGATTTGTAAATATGTTTTTGCCTTTGAATATGTATCAATACTGTTATATTCTAAGTTTGCTATGCTATCATATGGGAGGAATAAAGAAGAAGACGAAGAATGAATGAATGAATGCTATATATGAGCGTCCATTCTTGCGAACCTGGTCGAAGTCCATCAGATTGCCCGGCCTTTCCAGTCCCAGGAACTTGGCAATGTATGCGACCCCGTGCCGTCCTGTAGGGGGAGGTGTGGCGGGGACGATGCCGGTACCCGCCGCCAGGTACACGTAGTCCTGGTTTGCGTTCTTGTAGACCTGTCTGTAGATCCCTTGAACCAGCCTGGATCCACGGGCGTTCACCTCGCATAGCCTCAGCTAAAGTGTTTCAATATAGCGGGACAAGTTCAAAGGCTAATCGTTCAGCACTGTTCTACTGCAAAGAATACAACAGTAAGAAGGAAAACAATACTAGAAATTACCAAAGCACAAACTTACTTATTATATTGATGTCTGTCTATCTCTTTCATTTAGTATCAAGAATAAACGAAAGAAGAATCATCCATACTGATATTAGTGCTAGGTGTAAAGAATTAATTACACAGTGGCTCTAGAAAGCCCCGGTAATGTGGTCCCAATAGACCTCTTTCCAGTTACGGCGGCCATTTTGAATTTCCCGGGGTCAGCTGTGGGTCATGCACCAAAGTGAGGCTGGGGATGTGTGGCCTATGATATGCCTCTAGGTATGCCGTCAGGGGTGTAGTTACGGCAGGGCAACGAAGCCACAAATTTGTCCCGGTGGATTGGCGGGTACCGGCTATATAAATACATATAGAGGTGCTTGCAAGATGATTGGGAAGGAGTTGAGACATGTCTGTCGCCAAAAGATAGGCGTGGCCTAAAACTGGTCAGATTTCTCCCGACCTACCGCCAACCTTAGTTGGCTCGTGGTCGTGGGGCATGGTCGGCTATGTGTAACTCGGGCTGAAGACATACCTTTCCATCCTTCATCTTGAAGATTTCGACGTTTGTGTACCCATTGTTGAAGCCACACCGGATCATTTTCGCCATGATGTCGTCAAAGATCCTCCACATGCGCGTCTGGATGTCCTGTGGCTCGTTCGTGGGACCCAACATGGACGTAAACTTCGCCTCGTGACCTTCATACTGGAGCTCGTCAGTGATCTGAGAGGAACGACATGTATGAGATATCTATTAAAGGCAACCTAAGCAGTATTAGGGTGTTGAAAGTTGTATTTTCAAAACTTATTTTTTAGTGATTTCTATCCATAGCAAGTTTGAATAACACTATCCCATTTTATATTGGCCATCATTGAGCAAAGATGCGATGTCGTTGTGTGGTGGGAACTCATTGAAAATCTGAGCACTTGGAGGCCAGCCATTATTTCAAATCTTCCGAACATATGTGATTCTGACCGATAAGTCCCAAACGCTTCCGGAGAATTAATCACGTGGTCATGGCTCAATATGCTCGGGAAGTTACCGAAAATTATCGACCGAAAACGGTTACGGCTGAATTCTGGGCTGATTATTGGGTGGTACCAATAAATAAAATACTACTTTTGTGGCTTGTTTCTGCGCTCTTTTCAAGCGCCCAAAGTATGAAATAATGATGCAAATGTTCTAATATGGGGAAGGAAATGTCAATATCATATAGATTTCCTTATCCAGAATATTTCCACTTTTACCCTTGAAATTGTTCAGGGCACCTTTAATATTCTTCCTGCACCGGTCAATCCGGCTGTACATTATGCAAATAAAAGTAACACAAGTCCTTTATTTTAAACCACTTGTTTACAAGAACCCACGTTTCTGTGACCGTCTTTCACCTGCTCAGGGCAATAATGGTAGGTTCCATTTCGTACTGCAGGTAGGTGTCGCTGCTGCACATACACATGCGGTCCAGAATTTAGAGTATTGTGACGTTTACCAGTTACTTGGAATTTAGATATTAAATGGGCCTATTCAATATGTCTTTAACCCGAATTACATTATATAATCACAACATGTTCTTATATTTGAACTATTTTCTAAAACTTAGTTCAGAGAGAATAAAAAGTTTTTTTATCATTTTTTTTAACGAGCTCGCTCAGTGCAAGGCCGTAGGGGGCCACTCATCTAAGCAGCATCTCTTCGCCCTAGGTCAGAAACATCAATGCTCGAGACAAGCATGACTTCAATGACCCATTAGGAGAAGTAGGGGTTACGAAGGCTGCTCGGGAAATTCCCAATCCCATTTAGGCCGGAATGTTTTGATCCACTCACACCGGGGCATGCCCCTCCTCTTTTTCGAAATATGTGGTTGGTTCTTTTACGTGCTCAAGGCGTGACTCTCCTCAAACACGTACGGGATCTCCATTTAACGTCCTATCCGAGGGACGTCCCTAACCCTAGATAAGCTAGGTACTCATTTTCACCTGAGTGAAGTGAGGGAAGTCATTTTAAGTGCCTTTCCCAAGGGCACAACGTCTGGGCGCAAGTTCGGACATGTCTCTGGGCACAACCTGGGATTCGATCGCGCACTCTACCACTTGCGCCACACGACGCCACAGACATACATTGTGTTTTATGTCATTTTTGTCATGCCCGGCCGAAAACACACACATTTTAATGCGAAATGCGCCAGAAACTGAGAAAATGGGTTTCCCCCAAAGAGAAAATTGTAAAGACATCAATTCCAACGGTCCCAATGTAGAGAGAGAGAGAGGGTGAGAGAGAGAGGGAGAGAGAGGGAGATAGACATAAGGAGAGAGGGGGAGAGAGAGGGAGGGAGATATATATATATATATATATATATATATAGAGAGAGAGAGAGAGAGAGAGAGAGAGAGAGAGAGAGAGAGAGAGAGAGAAGAGAGAGAGAGAGCGAGAGAGAGAGAGGGAGAGAGAGATTGCCATGCTTTTCTCTTTTACAGCCAACGTATAAAACAGTAGATGTTACCAATGTTTCACTCACCGTCCAATGAACTAGCTTCCCGTCGACCACGCAGCCGTCCGCGGTACAGAGGGTCTCGGCGTCTAAGAACGGTTCCACCAGCACGACGTCACGCAAGGCGAGGGGGTACTTCTCCACTTCCAGATACTCCGTAAAGTAGTCCCTGGTCCAAAAAGATAACGTAATCACAGTTAAGCTTTCAGGCCCTCTAGCGGTTTTTTTTTTTGGAAATGCAGGGGCCGACTTTGTTCCAGACTTTGGAAGGAAATAACTCAGGTTGACGTTGTTCATTCTGCTGTGGACAAACCTGAAGAAGAAATTCCAGTTCAAAGTCGCAAAGTAGGAAGACGATATCTAGCACCGTGGTGGAAGTCATTGAGACGAGAAAAATAACAGAAATCTTTATTGACAAAACAAAAGTACAGCAACTTCCGTATGGTCTTCTACAACTATACATGCAAACAACAAACAATGGGATACAAAATGATTAACAAAAGTACAAGTATATGAATACTTCAACATGTCGAGTTTACACGTATCACTTACACTACTAGTTCTAAGATCTAAGCATTCTTTGATATATTTATACACAGTAAGGGTTGTCTCCTTCTAGAATGTATTTGAATTTGTCTATAGACTAGAATGTACTATCTGTTGAACATGCGGAAAGAAGGTTGAACAGCTTTGAGCGTTTATCATGCATATCGTGGACAATCTAGGATAAAGTGTTGTTCATCATCAATTTCATTTGGACAGAATGGACAAAAATTCAACTTGCCTGTAGAACGCTGCACTAGGCGCGAACATAAAGTCCGGGTGTTCATCCCTCATTGTCTTGAAGTCCAAGAGCGCATCTTTCAAGTCGTCATAGTTCTCAATTTTCTTCAATCCATAGGCCAACGTCGCTGTTCCGGACTTCACGAAGGCAGGAAGACCTGGCAGGATCATGGGTGAAAAATATTATGTAAATGCTGGTAAATTTGGTGATATTTGCATCATGACTGTAACATAGCTTGTTCGGTTATGTGGTGTAACCGGAGCTTTACTCAATGCAACCACTGCCAGACACTTCTTGGCATTTGTTCCCATTGGTTAATCCCACATTTCATAATCGGAGTCGTTAAATCTTGTTTCTTACCGATTTTCTCCAAGGTTCGCTCTGCATCTCGGAACAAGGTGGGTGAGTCCAGATCCAATGCGCCATAGGGAGTTGTTGTCTCGGCCAGGTCCAGGAACTGTCGCGTGTACGGTTTGTGGAACGCCAGGTAGCACGACTCGACACTGGGCCCGGGGATGTGCGGGAAGTCCCGGGCCAGGGCGGCGTGCACGAACGTGGACAGGTCGGTAGTAGGCAGAACAACGTTAATATTGTTCTCTTTCACTACCTGAGGGGTTTGAGCGGGAGATGGGTATCACACAGTGCTGCGTACCGGTACTGTGTACCTGTACTGTACCGTAAAATGGATTAGGTACAGGTCTAAAATACCGGATCATGAAGTACCGGTACTCTACAGGAATAGATTTACACAAAGTACATTTGCTTATTTTGTGACTGATCTCCTAACGCCATGGCCTCATGCACCACCAAACGTGACCAAAGTGATACCTTGGAACAGCGTAACTAATATGCAACAGATCATTCAGGCAGGCCGGGACCTTTGATAGCAAGGACAGGGGAGTTTGGCGGTAGGAAACCTAGTTAAGTTCTTTGAAAAAAGATACTGACAAGTTGAAAACAGTTTATGTATGTTTCTGTCAAGAGGTTAAAAAAAACACATTTAATTTTTCAAATTGTTTAGGTACAGGTACGGACCTGTACCTTAACATCTGTGCTGGTGCCTGTACCCGATGTTACGTAAAGGTACGCAGCACTATCACATAATCAGGGTGACGGGTTTTTGCCAACCCTCACTGTAACAGCTGCGATCATCAAATATCTTTCGTCGCAAGGACAAGAGCACACTTAATATGTCTGTGTCCGGAGGCATTGTTTTCGGTGTGTCTGATTGTCTGTCTGTCTGTCAGTTTCGAAGTTATGCTATATATATTCAAGCATATAAAGGTCAGAGTTGCTAATGCCATAGGAAGAAGAGTTCATAGTTGGTACAATTAGTCTTTTATCAACCTTCTCAGATAGTTGATAGATAGTCAAGGTCATGGGGTCAATGGAAGAGGCCATTAAAGCGCGGGGATGTATTGTTATTGGTCTATGTTTTGTCGTGATTAGATATTTGTTCTATTATATATAATTGTCATTTTCAATAGATGCTCAAAAGTTTAAGTGCAGATAACGAAAATAGTTTTAAATAAAACGACAATTTTCACCCACCCTCTTCAACCGTTGAACGTAGTCCATCAGATTCTCCTTTTCACCGATGTTGTTGAAGATCACATTCTTGACCTATTAAAGTAGGTGCGAAAACAAGTTACCGTGAGAAGCCAAATTTTGTGAGGACAGTCGTTGGCGAAAAATACGACATAACCACCTCATAAAACCACCTCGTTCGGTTCGCTCACTCGGTAGTTTTATTCGGTGGTTATAGCACATGGCCAGGCGTTATAACACCATATACTCCTCGGGGCGGGTCATTAACCCTTAATTATCACATCTTTAATCTTACACACCTTGAAGCATTTGTCAGTTCTTGGGAAAAATTGAAAGTAACAGACCCAGTACTTCCAGTACACTTGACCGCCACGTTGGATTCATTTAGAGGACAGACAAGTGGTGATAATAGAGTAATAATGACCGGTGATTATTGCATAATGTGGCATTCTCATTGCTCAGCCGATTTAAGGCCCGTGACACCTGGGGTGGCTAGGTTAGCAGTTACATGCACGTAGCTTTTGATGTATATATCTGTTTTTAACAAAATTTGGTCAGGTAATGGAAATAACAAATATTTAAAACATCAAAACAAGAAAATGTTCAATCTCATATATTTGGGTCGAAAAACTCCCTTTTTTGGTGGAAAAAATTGTATATGTTATTAAAAGGGCTTCTGCCCACTATGAAAAGACTATGTTAACAGAGTGATTTTTTTCTTTAGTAATAGATATTATCTCTGTGATGTCTCGAACGTTCGAATATGTTCGGACGGTATCATTTTGCAGCTTCCACGGAGGTCCCTTTTTGTTGATAGCCTCTACTTATATCAATATTTGATATATACTTGATCAATATCTGTACAGTTATTATCAATAAGTCCTACCAAAAGTAGTTAATATGCCAAATATTTAGTGAATTCCTGTTTTTGCAATATAAAGTTACTTGAACCAATTCTTTTACGTCGCGGTCTCGCAAGGTTACCTGCGGTCGCTGAGTGGTTCGAAGTTCATGTTCGACAGAAGTTGTCACAGGCATTAACCTGCATGAGTGGTCAACATCATTTGGCTACATGATAATGACTTCTAGTGACTCACCCGTACTGTTGGGCACTTCCTCAGGTCCTCTTCTTTATCCGGGCTCTCCTTACACAGGGGAACAAGCACAGTGACGTCACGACGGGGAGACGACATGGTCAAGCAAGTGTTCCTCAAAAAATATTAAAACAAAGCTCGAAAATAATTTCATCAGGTTGGTAGAATATAGGATATAGGAGATTCTTTTTACAAAACCAGGTAATCTCACCTGCTAACGTTTCGATGTCTAACAGACACCTTCTTCAGAGCTTATGACTGGAGTACTGCTTCTCTCCGCTATAAGCGCAAAAGCGCCACCTACATCGGTTACTTATAGCGGTGAGAAGCAGTACTCCAGTCAAAAGCTCTAAAAAAGGTGTCTGATAGACATCGAAACGTTAGCAGGTGAGATTACCTTGTTTTGTAAAAAGAATCTACTATATCCTATTAAAAAAAAGGATATGATGTCGTTGAAAACAGTACTTAGCAATAATCAGAACGATTTTAAAACGAATACGTTATCATCAACAATATCAACACGCTATGTCGGCTGCTGTAATTCAAAACTGGTTTCTCAACAACTTTTTTGTTTATACAAACAACTGACATCTACCCTCACAACTAGTAACTGGCATTTTACTTGTTAGCGGGATGATTGGCAAGAATTAGAAGTGATTATAATGATGCTTCATGTAATATTCATTTATCTATTCATTCTTGTTCCGTGCGTATTATCTCACCCCGTCATCTACCAACCCCCCTTTTGTCAAAGGATGACCTTCGGCAAGGCCCGCGACCCCTACCTAAGGACAAGGTTGGGCTCTATTGATGCGACATAAATCATTCATCGACTATAATCGACCTTTCGGCCGCACCTATTTTTTTACCAAACAGGTAAACTACATTGCTATATATGTATATGTTTCGTGTATATATTTCTTCGTACAAATGGGCTGTCGTTTTCACGCGGTTTACATACACACATTACTAGAGTAATAGTTCCACTAGAACCGTTGTTTCTGCCCCCCCTTCAAAATATTAATTTTGTTTGCTTACGTTTTTTTATAGCTCAGGCAGACGAAAGGGGTACTAGAATTATAATGACTCAAATTGGAGCTGAATTTAGCAAAAGGACAACACGCGGCTGAGGTCAACAAACTCGTTGAAGAGAAAAAAATTCCATGCAGCTTTTGAGGTAGGCAAAATGCCCCCGGCTTGTTACAGACTAGTCATTTAGAAACTTAAGGCACAGCATTGTTACCTAAAGCCTGTACGAAATAGAACATCAGCGCCAACGTTTGAGAGAAAAACGACAGATTCCTCCTCAGATCTAAAATGTGTACAGTTGCCTCGTTTACATTAATCCACCTGCTTACTTAAATCCGACACTTTTAAAAACAGTGGGTTTGAGAGATCTCTAGAGCAGCACGCTCAAGTTGTGCACAGTTTAGATATACAAGAGTGGAGAGCATTATCCTGGGGGGGGGGGGGCTTTGGGTTGGAGATCTGTCTGTACGTATCTTTTCAAGGTGTCGGAATTTTGTACCGTGGTGAAACTATGTTACTAGATGTTAAATATGTCCTACTTATAAGAAAATGGACGCCCTGGCAGGAAAAGGCCGAGAAAGTTTACAATCCACGAACGTTGGAAATGACATCACAAAAATTATAATTTTGTGTTCACAGCGACCGAATTCTCAAATATCTAGAATTTTAAGGAAAACATGTCCTACCTTTGTGTTGTTGATCGGCTTAGAAGTCAAAAAAATTGCACAAATGACCGACAAGCAGTACCTTTACATGCACTTGTCCCTCCAGTCACTGTGAATACAATGAACATTGTTGAGATAAGCCACCCTTATTAAATGGGTGGGGAAACAGACAATGCAATGGACCATGCCATGTGAACTCGTATTGTGCTAATCATACACTTCATGTGATGCGATAAACCGACCTTGCATTCTCCTTCATTTCATACATTTGCAAAGAAACAAGAAAAAAGGTTACCAGATGAGTATACTCGTACATTTTGTATGCAAGTTGTATGTGTATTAAAATAAGAGATTGCTGCGATCTCCGCTTACATGCTGAACACAATGTGTGTGAACGTACGTGTATTTGTTATGACATTTTGCTCATCCTAATGTACGATTAATGTTCTGATACTATCGATCCAATTCAAGGAACGAAGGTTTACAGCCGAAGAGAATCACGCAATGATTACCGGGAAACGGGTATCGTCTTAGTAAACATCGCGTGATTCTTGTTTAATCCTCCAGAATTATTAAGTTGCTCCTGGACAGGCATGCTATTAAGTATAGTTAAACCTGGCCAGGTAACCACCTCCGGTCACAAGCCACATCAAAACGGCCCCGTCCATACGGTCTGCCTTTTTACCGGAATGCCCCGGAATGAGCTTTTTACACCGGAATGCACCGGAATGCCCATAAAGGAGGGTGAATTCTACGGGAATACACTATGCTTTGACAAGTTAATATCACAGGTTGCTGTATTTTGGCATGAAATGATATATTTATGGCCCAGGGAACGCATGTGAGAAGAGGTGACCGCTGTGTATGTGTAACCATGGGCCTATGTATGTGTGAAGCGGTGGAATGGGTGTGTATGTGTACTATACTGCGCCAGGTTGTGAGTATATGTGTGAAGCGCCGCTGGTTGTGTGTCTACAGCGTCTGGTTGTGTATGAATGCGTCGAGCGTCTGGTTGTTTGTGTGCGTGTGTGTGTGTGTGTGTGTGTGTGTGTGTGTGTGTGTGTGTGTGTGTGTGTGTGTGTGTGCGTGTGTGTGTGTGTGTGTGTGTGTGTGTGTGTTGGAAATGGCCAGTTGTATGTGAAAAATGAATGTACTGTATGTATGTAATTTTGCAACAATTGGCTCTCAATAGGTAGGGCCCCTTTTTCTAATTCGTACCAAAGCATTAACCATGTTCTCCTTACACACGGGAACAAGTACTGTGACGTCACGACGGGGATTACATGGTCAAGCTCTTCAGTAAAGACACGCAAGTGTTCCTCAAAAAGAACCATAAAAAAGAGACATATATTGATGTGACGGGTGTTATTAAAAACATAAAGGACGCATCGACTGTGATTAATCGGGCACGTCTATAGATACGGTCATTCACCCCATAGACAAACGGTTACAAAGGACCTTAAGGTCTCATATATGAGTTTGTTCGCCCCATTGGTTTACATGTTATAATACATGTTTTACATGGGCGCGATCGTAAGGAAGCTATGTGCCAATGTTATTCATTCTATGTTGATAACATTAACCCTAGATGATGTAAAAAAATCGCCAACATTTTCACTACACACAATCTCTTTTTATAGCAATTACAAACTGCACTTAGCTACACCTCCAAAAAGGCACTTTCCAACTAAAAGCGTACGTCCGCATAACCCCATATGCCGGACTGTGCACGTGTCCGACTTCGCGCGCGGCTGCCGAACTTTGCCTGCTAATTTCGTCAGTTACAAACAAGCTTTCATCAGTATGACGCTTGAGATCAGCTGGGCTAGCTAAAAGGGAATTTTCCACCGATATAAACACACGTTCAATCAGCCGTTTATTTTTGTGCTACGGACCCACTCGGAGTAATACATGAATGAGACCTTTACAGTCGCTTCTCCGTCCAAAGAAAACTGCGCAAGTTTTTGAGATTTTCTACCTCACATAGCTTGACCCATTTGAAAGGCAAAACACAATATTCAATAAAGGCACACTTCGGTTATCAAGAGTATGGAAAAACTGTTCCAGTCTTAGTAGACGGACAGAAGTATACGAGTTATAACCACTCGCATTTACCGTAGAACCGTGAATTGTATACTACCACTGCCGCCAACTCTTGGGGGCAAACTTCACTGCCATGGATATTGTGAAACAATCGAGTATTAGAAATTGCGGAATGCTTCTGTCACGAAGTCTCATAAATAGCTTTATCTTAGCGAAGATGATAACTTAATGTTCATAGTGACAAAATCCTTCAAGATCTAGAATTTGCACTGTTAATATGTCCTACCTGTGAGAAAATGGTAAAAAAATATTTGGGACCGCGTAGTGTTGATTCCCTTTGGAGTTCCAAATGTGCCTAAAGGACCGACAAGAAGTACCCGTACCTGTCAATCAAGTCACTGTCAAAGAACAATGTTGCGATGACCTCTGACATGGGCGGGGCTACAGATATTGCAAATTAAACACTACATGTGCTGTCATCAACCGACTTAAACTAAACCTGCATTCTCCTACATTTTCATAACAACATTGAAAATAAGGGATAAGAATCCAAAATTATTTAAACTGTATGTAACGTTTGCTGTTGCTGCGTTAAGCTCAATACGTGTATTTGTTATGATTAGTGCTTCCTCCTGTAAGGGTAAAATGTACGATAAAGATTTTCATTCGACTCACTGTCGAATAAGTTGCTGTCACGTACATATTGTTGAAATTAGACAGCCTACCTCTGACATGGGTGGGGCAAGAAATAAATACGCAGCAGACCATACCATGTTATTACTGAGATCGTACAAATTATACAAGATGTCCATGCGTTTTGATAGCCAAATTGTACAAATAAACCCGCATCGTCAAAAATTTTCACCATACTAAAGCAGCGAGAAGAAGCCAGAAATTCTACAAATGTATGAAACGTTTGTTGTTGCTGTGATCCGGGATAAGCTCGATGCTTTGTCCAGGTGGGTTAAATGGACGATAAAGGTCACCCATTCTTTTCACCACAGAGGCACACAGAAACAAGGTCATCTACCATTGTGTATCTTAATTATCTTTGAATACGACCGCCCAAGCTCGGTTGATAGTTTAAATGGACGTATTTACCCAGTCAACCATCAAGTAGGCGCAAAATTTGAACGTTTAGCAGTCTTTGTGATTGAAGGCTGTTACTAAACGTGGCTGAGGACTTTTGGGTGTACGAATATACTAGTTGGAGTTGAGTATGGGCCTTGATTTTTGGAGAGTTCGGTGAACTTGTATGTTCGATCAAGGATAAGACAAGGCAAAAAGATACCGTGTTAACTAGAGGGGTAACATTTGCAAGCAAATGCTCAATGTTTACATTCACATGTACTAGCCTATCAAACTACTGCTCTGTTTTTCAAAGGATGCACGATTGTACATGACCTTTCATTGGCTGAGTGTGCTCCAAGTGTGCTTACTGGGTGTCTGAAGCCTGTTGGACGTATCCAAGGGCTCTGTTTAGGGGGGTATATCTGGAGATTAGCCGTATAGAATTTGTCAGGAATGAATCTAATGACAGTTGACATAACTGGTTAGTATTTGAGGGTAAGTGTTTGTAGTCTGTTGTTTTGATTCCTGAGATAATGACACCTTCTTTTTCTTCACTTCCCCATGGATACATGCATCACTGGCATTTATTGTAACTGTTTAGTCTCCCCTTTAGATCTTGATCATGGAACTGAAGTGCCGTTTAGTGGTCCGTGACGATACTACAACCTTGAAACGTTCGACAGTAGTACCATCACGAATCGCTAGTCGGCGCTTTAGTACCATGATTAAACTCTTGAGGGTCAGTCTTTATTCTAGCCTTTACCAAATTGCTATGTTACTGATGAGGTTCGATTCATCTTAAGCCACGGCAAGTGAAATCTATAGAAGAAATTCACTGCAGACGACAAATTTGATTTTTCTTTTTATATGACTAGAGGTAAAAAGTAATGAAAATAAATGCAAAATCCATTCACAAAATTTACGTGCCCTGGCCCTGATATCACTATTTAAGTTGAAGTAAAATATTTCACCAGAGGAGCAAAGTGACAATCTGACATGGCATTTTATTCACTTTGTTGAGTAGTTTGTAACATTGAAAATAAAGTACGTCACAAGTGTGGCATTCGGAGGTTTAACTTTAGCTAGTGTCACAGTAACAAGTCAAGCCTCAAGCAGTAAAAACCTACAGTCAATGTGTCCTACACATAGTATCCGATAGCTACATGTAGCGTACTAACACAGTTTTAAAACTTAGAAAAGTGTCCCGCTATCTGATAGGCCGACACCTGTAATTTAGGTACAAACTGTTCTAAAATGTGACTTGACCATTGCGGGAAATCAGGTGAAAAAATGGGGCGCAATCTTCTCTGCACCTCTATTCCTCCTAACCAGAGCCCTTGGATTGGTCCTTATAGCACCAAACAGCAGATAGACGTTCATTCCACTATCTCTATACGTTTATGAATGTTAAACATCCAGGTGAGCAAATAGAGTGGTACAATTTAAACATTACAACTGGACAAATTACGATGAAAATTGGACGTTTTGTTTAATATTCTTCTCGTTGAAAACGGGCAGTCGGATGGACTCCCGAAACGTCCGATTTTTATCGTAATTTGTCCAGTGGTAATGTTTAGATTGTACCACTTCACTATCTCTATAGTGTCTCCTACGGAGTCCTACCACAGCCACCCACAAACAGCTCAGATTTCACACACAAATTCCCACCAAGAAATGATTTTTTTGAATAATTTAAAACCTTGGGTTTTTTTTCGTCAACTGTTGTGTCCCCCTCAAGCGTTCATATACGGCATTGAAGTGCCGGCTAGTGATCTGTGACGGTACTGCACCCTTAAAACTTTCAACAGTTCCAAGGCTGCTGTTTCGGCACGAATCACTAGTCGGCGCTTTAGTACCGTGACTAAACGCTTGATGTTCAGTTTTGGCTGTAATCACACAACGCTTTATGTAACCTATATCCAATTGCTATGTTAGTGTTAAGGTTTGATATTCTTAGGCCACGGCAAGTGAAATTTATACGCTTGATGTTCAGTTTTGGCTCTAATCATACAAAACTTTATTCTAATCTTTTTCAAATTGCTATGTTACTGTCAAGTTTGACTTTATCTTAGGACACGTCAAATGGAATTTATAGATGATATCATCTGCAGACGAAAAAAAATGTTTTCCAATTTTTTTCATATCAGGTAAAAAGTAATGAATAAAAGCAATTATAAGCAAACCAAAACATGCAGTCGATGTGTCCTACAGACGGTATCTGATAGCTGGCATGCTAACACACTTTAAAACCACGAAAAAAAATGGCCAGCTACTTCATTGGACGACACCTATCATTTAGGTCCCAAGGCCATTGCAAGTAAATTTTATGGATGACATCAGCGCGCGCATTGGTTTTCACCTGGTTTTGAAATGAAAAAAACAATAATTTTGTTGCCCTTCGGCAATGGTCAATATACCGGAAATGGGACAATATGTCGCAAACGTTCGCCACGTCCATCGCAAAAACGTTCTAGATGCCGTGAAAAGGCATTTGCATATGTAGGAACAGTGAAAAATCCGTAAAAACGTGTTGTGTAATTATTGTGTATGCAAGCCGTGTAAACCGTTTTTTTTCTGGAATGAAGTGAACTACTAACGAATCCGATAGCAGGGTCAGGTGAAATATACTAGTAACTGATGTCATGCAGTTTACCGGTTGGAATTGACCATTGTCTAGCTGTCTGTCTGTTTAAGGCAGAATAAAAAGACAAGAGATTTCTGAGGTACGGCAATTCAGTCAGACAGTCAGGACAGCAATAGCAGAGAGAACTTCAGTTGAGACTACTGCGAGTTGAGACAAAGTGAGCAGAGTTGAGACAAAATGAGACAAAGTGAGCCAGCCAGCCAGCCAGCCAGCCAGCCAGCCAGCCAGCCAGCCAGCCAGCCAGCCAGCCAGCCAGCCAGCCAGCCAGCCAGCCAGCCAGCCAGCCAGCCAGCCAGCCAGCAAGCCAGCCAGCCAGCCAGCCAGCCAGCCAGCCAGCCAGCCAGCCAGCCAGCCAGCCAACCAACCAGCCAGCCAGCCAGCCAGCCAGCCAGCCAGCCAGCCAGCCGGCCAACCAACCAGCTGGCCAGCCAGCCAGGCAGTCAGCCAGCCAGCCAGCCAACCAACCAACCAACCAACCAACCAGCAAACCAACCAACCAACCAGCCAACCAACAAAACAGCTCCAGACCCTTGCGATATAGCCCCGCCAACTGTACGCTACTCGTGATTCAGTCCCTTGCTGCAAAAAGAGAGTAGTTGGCCCATCCAATAATGATGAAAACTATAATGATGATAATTCTATTTCTTGACCTTCATTCATTCTTCTGGCATATCCAGATGTATCCGTTCTCGAAATTATGAATACTATCTGGCGTTTTTAAGAAGCTATATATCTTTTTCCGCACTCTCGCCGTAGGCCAGTTCGATTTTAAAGGAAATACAAAATGTCGACTTTCACCGAAAAAAATGCGAACTTCAAAATGGTACTGAACTTCGCGACCGAGGAATTCATTTGCTGTGCAAACTCCGAAAAAGTCTGTTTTGGTCGGTGATTAGTTCTCCACTTTTTCCTCTGTATCCTGGTTACTATTTCAGACCAAAGATCACTTGAAAGACGTAGTAACAGTTCATAAATTCACCGAGTATCTCAGTCATTGTGTCGTTGAGGAGGCATACCTCATCTAGATTGATTTGCATAACGGGAGCGTTACAAAACCAAAGTATTACAATTCATAGTCAAATCACGCAAGAAGTATCATTCAGGCAACAAACTCATGCAAATACGCAAAACTTGGTCACCTCGCTACGAATTACTTGAATAATAATGATAATAATAATCTTTATTGCATGTTCATTCCCCAGGGGGATAAATGCCATACATGGGGTAATAGAGCAAATAAGATAATAACAATAACGTCTAATACAATACTAAGCACAATACCAATGTACTACCGTAAATATGAGTTCTAATGACTTCTTCTCTCTTTTTTAAGCACTTGGCGACATGATTACGTATTTCGTCCACTATATAAACATTTGTGCATGACATCAAGTATTAAAAGTATCCTGCTTTGATATTGTCTTACATCTCTTGTCAAGCTGAATTAATTTGAATAGAGCCTGACGCTCGTTTTCATACAATACACAGTCTAGTAAGAAATGCATTTCATCTTCAATACGTGAGTTATCACAAAATTTACATAGTCTATCTTGTAGAGGGGTACGGCTACGCCTGCCAGATTCTTCATGTAATGGATGGTCACTGATACGAAGTTTACACATTGCTCTATGATTTTTGAAATTTGGAATGTTTAGATATGGTACTTTGTCATATATCTCTTTGAATGCTTTTGTATACGAATTACGGAAATTAGGATAGATTGTCTATGCCTTACGGAAAAGAGCCTTTAGAACCCCATCTTAAGTATTTATGTTCAAGCTGGTGTGTTACGCCAAAGGGTAGCCTGGATGTGACTTGACCATTGCGGGAAAACAGGTGAAAAAATGGGGCGCAATCTTCTCTGTACCTCTAACCCTCCTAAACAGAGCCCTTGGATTGATCCTTCAAGCTCAAAACAGCAGATAGACGATCATTTCACAATCTCTATACGCGTACGTTTATGAATGTTAAACATCCAGGTAAGCAAATAGAGTGGTACAATTTAAACATTACAACTGGACAAATTACGATGAAAATCGGACATTTTGTTTAATATTCTTCTCGTCGAAAACGGGCAGTCGGATGGACTCCCGAAACGTCCGATTTTTATCGTAATTTGTCCAGTGGTAATGTTTAAATTGTACCACTCCACTATCTCTATAGTGTCTCCTACTAAAGCCACCCACAAACAGATTTCACACACAAATTCCCAACAAGAAAGGATTTTTAAAAATAGTTTAAAATCTTGGTTTTTTTTCGTCAACTGTTGTGTCCCCCTCAAGCGTTTATATACGGCATTGAAGTGCCGATTAGTGATCTGTGACGGTACTGCACCCTTAAAACTTTCAACAGTTCCAAGGGTGCTGTTTCGGCACGAATCACTAGTCGGCGCTTTAGTACCGTGACTAAACGCTTGATGTTCAGTTTTGGCTGTAATCACACAACGCTTTATGTAACCTATATCCAATTGCTATGTTAGTGTTAAGGTTTGATATTCTTAGGCCACGGCAAGTGAAATTTATACGCTTGATGTTCAGTTTTGGCTCTAATCATACAAAACTTTATTTAATTTTTTTTCAAATTGCTATGTTACTGTCAAGTTTGACTTTATCTTAGGACACGCCGAGTGGGATTTATAGATGACATCATCTGCAGACGAAAAAAAATGTTTTCCTATTTTTTTTTCATATCAGGTAAAAAGTAATGAAAAAAAAGCAATTACAAGCAAACTAAAACATGCAGTCGATGTGTCCTACAGACGGTATCTGATAGCTGGCATGCTAACACACTTTAAAACCACGAAAAAAATGGCCAGCTACCTCATTGGACGACACCTATCATTTAGGTCCCAAGGCCATTTCAAGTAAATTTTATGGATGACATCAGCGCGCGCATTGGTTTTCACCTGGTTTTGAAATGAAAAAAACAATAATTTTGTTGCCCTTCGGCAATAGTCAATATACCGGAAATGGGACAATATGTCGCAAACGTTCGCCACGTCCATCGCAAAAACGTTCTAGATGCCGTGAAAAGGCATTTTCATATGCAGGAACAGTGAAAAATCCGTAAAAACGTATTGTAAAATTATTGTGTATGCAAGCCGTGTAAAACTTTTTTTTTTTCTTGAATGAAGTGAACTACTAACAAATCCGATAACAGGGTCAGGTGAAATATACTAGTAACTGATGTCATGCAGTCTACCGGTTGGAATAGACCATTGTCTACCTGTCTGTCTGTTTAAGACAGAATAAAAAGACAAGAGATTTCTGAGGCACCGCAATTCAGTCAGACAGTCAGGACAGCAATAGCGGAGAGAACTTCAGTTGAGACTACTGCGAGTTGAGACAAAGTGAGCAGAGTTGAGACAAAATGAGACAAAGTGAGCCGGCCGGCCGGCCGGCCAGCCAGCCAGCCAGCCAGCCAGCCAGCCAGCCAGCCAGCCAGCCAGCCAGCCAGCCAGCCAGCCAGCCAGCCAGCCAGCCAGCCAGCCAACCAACCAACCAACCAACCAACCAACCAACCAACCAACCAACAAAACAGCAAACCAACAAACCAACAAAACAGCTCCAGACCCTTGCAATATAGCCCCGCCAACTGTACGCTACTCGTGAATCAGTCAATCAATCAATCAATCAATCAATCATCATCATGATTCAGTCCCTTGCTACAAAAAGAGAGTAGTTTGCCCATCCAATAATGATGAAAACTATAATAATGATAATTCTATTTCATGACCTTTATTCATTCTTCTGTCATATACAGATGTATCCGTTCTGGTAATCATGAATACTATCTGGCGTTTTTAAGAAATTAAACATCTTTCCCACACTCTCGCCGTAGGCCGATTCGATTTTAAAGGAAATACAAAATGTCGACTTTCACCGAAGAAAGTGAGAACTCCAAAATGGGATTGAACTTCGCGACCGAGGAATTCATTTGCTGTGCAAACTCCGAAAAAGTCTGTTTTGGTCGGTGATTAGTTCTCCACTTTGTCCTCTGTATCTTGGTGACTATTTCAGACCAAAGATCATTGGAAAGACGTAGTAACAGTTCATAAATTCACCGAGTATCTCAGTCATTGTGTCGTTGAGGAGGCATACCTCATCTAGATTAATTTGCATAACGGGAGCGTTTACTTACAAAACCAAAGTATTACAATTCATAGTCAAATCACGCTAGAAGTATCATTCAGTCAACAAACTCATGCAAATACGCAAAATTTGGTCCCCTCGCCACGAATTACTTGAATGATGATAATAATAATCTTTATTGCATGTTCATTCCTCAGGGGGATAAATGCACAGGATAACATGGGGTAATAGAGCAAATACAATAATAACAATAACGTCTAATACAATACTAAACACAATCCAATGTACTACCGTAACCGTATATCTAAGTTCTAGTGACTTCTTTTTAAAACACTTGGCGACATAATTGCATATTTCGTCCGTTATATAAACATTTGTGCACGACATCAAGTATTAAAAGTATCCTGCTTAGATATTGTCTTACATCTCTTGTCAAGCTGAATTGAATTGAACAGAGACTGACGCTTGTTTTCATACAATACACAGTCTAGTAAGATATGCATTTCATCTTCAATACGTGAGCTATCAGAAAATTTACATAATCTATCTTGTAGAGGGGTATGGCTATGCCTGCCAGAGTCTACATGTAATGGATGGTCACTGGTACGAGGTTTACACATGGCTCTAAGATTTTTGAAATTTGGAATGTTTAGATATGGTACTTTGTCATATATCTCTTTGAATGCTTTTGTATATGAATTACGGAAATTAGGATAGATTGTCTATGCCTTACGGAGAAGAGCCTTTAGAACTCCATCTAAGTATCTATGTTTAAGCTGGTGTGTTACGCCAAAGGGCGGTTATACCGGCTACACGGATACATTTCCCGAAAAGGCTATTAATTTTATGACCAGCACACAACAAAAGGGAAGTGACAGTTGTGAACTCCAGAAAGCTTATTATCTCCATGAAAAATGGAGATATTGTTTTGGGTGTGTCTGTTTGTCCGTCTGTCTGTTTGTCTGTCTGTCTGTTTGTGTTTCCGGACTACTGTAGTCAGCATAACTCAAGAACCTCTTGATGGATTACGATGATATTTGGTATGTGGGCAGGTGTTGTGAAGCCGAAATTCAAGGTCGATTTTGGGCCCCCTGGTATGTGACCTTGGTACTGCAGCAGAAATTCCATTTTTTTGCTAAGTTTGAGGTGACGATCTAATATAAGCCAATGGCTTTCTCGCGGCTATGGAGCCGGGGACTTGCGTGCACTAGAAGGATTACTGAAGATTACTGATGTCACCGCCTTTGGCCAGAAAATGTGAAAAAGTGGTCACCATGGCCAGGTGGTCGGGTCGAAAAGGTGGTCACCAAACCAGGTTTCACTGTATTACTTTAATTATATTGGCTTTGCCAAACTCTCCTGGCAAAATGTTCTCTCTATTTGGCTAAATCTTATCACTTTTAGCCAGTTGTTAGCCTGGTGGAGAATGAACTAACTGAGAAAACCGGTTTTTGGCCAAGTGCTTCTAGTAATGGATGTCTTTGGCACGCTAATCTTAGGGCTTAGCTGCTGCATACCTGACTTCTAAACAACGCGCTGGTCGGAAACAAGTGAACAGACGAAGATACCTCAACACCGGGACTGTTTTGCAATCTTTGTGGTACTTAAGGCGACAGACGTGTATTGCTCTCAATAGCACTATATATAAGGGAGGACCGACGACTCCAGTTTGATATAGTTACAGTCCAGTGCTTCGCACTAAGCTCTCTGAAGCCCGGAATTGAGCTTTTTTTCGGAAAAAGGTTAGCAGGCGAAGACACGTCAACCCCAAAATCACCTCGTATTCCTTGGAAACCGCCCTGCAAAGTCTAAGGTTAGATATTTTCCATATCTTGAGATCTTACGTTCTTATTAGTTCATCATTAGGTTTTTAAAGGCAACCTAAGCAATATTAGGGCGTTGAAAGTCATATTTTCAAAATTGATTTTTTTGTGATCACGACTTTTATCCATAGTAAGTTCAGATGACACTATCCCATTGCATATCGACTATCATGGAGCAGATGTCGAAAATTGTCGACAGAAAACGTTAACGGCTGGATTCTGGGCTGATTTTTGGGTGGTACCAATAAATAGAATACTCCTTTTGCGGCCTGTTTCTGTGCTCTTTTTAAACGCCAAAATGCAAAGTATGAAATAATGATGCAAATGTGGTAATATAGGGAAATCAATTTCAAATTCACCGAACAGAATTTATTTCCCCAGAATATTTCAAGTTTTACCCCTGAAATCGCTTAAGGCACTTTTAAATTTCATCTGTTTTGACAGAACCCATTCTGAAGCAATGTTAAACTGTAATTTCCACAACAATTGGACTTCCTCACACACACCTAGATTTAGACACAGAAGCTACGGATTGCTCTTTCCTTGACTCAAGCGGATGGCTCTTTCCTTAACTCAAGGAGTTGAATAAGAGAATAATAGTTATACTATGCTAGTTCTGCCCTTGTTGTGAGGTTGCTAGCATTTTTCCTTACACCTAACATATAATTGATTTACAAAACTTTAGATGCACTTGTTTAATGGGCGACTAAAAGTTATTTAATCCACTATTGCCCCATACCTCTACACCATAAGTTGATATCGGGACAACACATGCATCAAACAATAAACAATATACTGAAATTGACTGGCTTTTGTCTCCTAACGTTGTTTTAGTGCTTAACAGAACTCTCAAAGCCTCCATTTTAAGTGTTTTATCGCTGTTGTCACAGACGTTGCATCCTGTTGCGAAGACCACTGCTACTAGAAACAACTTCTGTGTGATAGTTTGAAAACAACCTCAGAGATAGGTTCTTTGTGACGAAAGAGTCTTGAAGTTAGAACTAGATATTTATCTCACAATGCATTTGTGCCACAGGGACATGGCCCAACTATGGCAGGAACTTCCTGTGAGCGCGTCAAAAAGATGTCTGCTCAGCTCTGTCACGTTGCTGGCTGTTGTGACCTTGGTGCTGTACTATGTTCAGGTACACTTCGTATAATGATGGTTTATTGGTCTAAAATTACCCGTGCAATGGCAGCCAGTGCTGAATTACTGCAGGCTTTACAACCATATAATACACAACAGATACATGTTTGCTCCAAGGGTCGCAAGGGTGACCTCAATACGACCTTCCTCAACCGAAGTTAGGTACCCATTCACACCTGGGTGAAGCGAGGAAAGTCGTGTAAAGTGCATTTCCCAAGGGCATAACATCGGGGCATATCGGGGTTTGGAACCCGGGACCTCTCGGCTGTGCCACACGATATCACATGGATAGGCTGTTATTCAAGATAAAAAATATTCCTCACAATTTAATGCACCTGATTCGACAAAGCAACTTGCAGTCTTCTGCCTGTCAGTGTTTGCATTATCAGTACACAGTAATAGAAATAATGCTATTCATTTAAACAACGAACAATGAAGAACAGTATAACATATGACTATGATATGTTTAATGCTACGTCTAAAATAGTTACCCAAGCAACGGGATAAAATGTTGAAACAGTCAGACGTTTCAGACAGCATCCGCTATGTTTCGTCAGTGACTAACGATAGGACTGGCGAACGAGGTTTTATGCCAAAACTCTTAATAGATATGTTAATGAGGTTAAGACAATTTAGGATGTCTTGACACAGTCTTCAAAAGAAGATTAATTCAAGACAAAGTTTTATCCTAATAGTTCAATTAGCTACTGTTGTTTTAGTAGAGTAACTAAATGTTGTTCGTCCGGGGGTGGAGGATGGTGGGCAGTGCATTATTTAGTTACTGTACTAAAACAACATTTTATTCTCAAAATTTTGGACTGGAGTAATAATTCAAGCAAACTTTACTCTCCTGGCTAATAATTTCCTTTTTTGCCAGATTCTATGATCCATAACCCCGGAGGAAGGTCTTGTGGGG
Organism: Branchiostoma lanceolatum; assembly: GCA_035149815.1. Lineage (NCBI taxonomy): Eukaryota > Metazoa > Chordata > Leptocardii > Amphioxiformes > Branchiostomatidae > Branchiostoma > Branchiostoma lanceolatum. The sequence continues at coordinate 13,365,096 of CM068880.1, forward strand.
TCTCCGAACATTTGTTTGAACTGTTTCAAGTCTTGTTTTGGCTAACTCAACTATTGAAAATACAGCAAAAAGAAGACGAAACGTTCCAACTACATGCACATGATCTATCTAGCAATTCAATCAGTATGAGTTGTATCTATCATATTCATTGACACTTCAATTAAAAACAGTTCATCCCATATTTTCACAGGAAAGTTCGTGGAAAGCTCTTCCGTCGTTGGCATGGAAGAGGCTGAAAGCGAAATCTTTAAACAACGTGCCTCTCTTTCTAAACCGATGGAATGGCCCAGGGTCTCAAAATAAAACGGTAGTTTTTATTACACAAAGTATCCCCACAACAAAAGGCACCAACAAAGTACAAATCACTACAAATAATAGTGCATTTTCCACAGAGATTTATGCCAAACAACTTAAGTTTTTCTTAGAGTCCAAAGGAAACTTTTCGGTAGGCGACTTCTTACGAATTGCTATTTCAGCAAAAGACAAGCAAGGAAACGTAACATCTAATATAGGTGATTACTTTCGGGCGTCTATTTTTAATCTAAAAACAAAGTCTGGTGCTGTTGGAGTCATCACGGACCACCAGAACGGTATGTACACGGTAACCTACCGACTGTTGTGGGCGGGAGAGGTGAATGTGATTGTCAAACTTGTCCATCCACGTCAGGCCATTGACGTCATAGAAAGAACCGTTAGGGAACACCCTGTCGACAAGATTATGTTTGTGAAACGTTACATCATCGGTGAGGCTAAAATCGACACCAGATGTAACGTAGACCCGGACATCTTCGACAACAACAACAATACCAACAACAACAACAAAAATAACAACAACAACAACACGGTTTGTAACTACTCCGACCCGCATGCAGGAGTGAGGTGGTACTGTGAGAAAGCCGCCAACGTTTCCTGTAATACATCCGGGTACCACAGCAGACTTGGAACGAAAGTGCAGCTGCTGAAGGGCGGAGAGGAAAAACTGTTTGGCAGGTTTGTATTTTGCAAACGTATTGGGTTTTAAAGCACTTCTCACCACATCACCCCATGTAATCCCAGGGAGGGGGGAAGAGGACACATATTGTTCACCTTCAATGAGATAGATGATGATGGTGATGATGATGAAGATTATGATAATGATAATGATGATGATGACGATAACGATGATGATGATGATAATGACGATAATGATGGTGATGGTGATGGTGATGATGATACAAAAAAAAAGGGGACGGAAACGTTGATAGATCTTTATGATTTTTGTAGGTGTGTAGCGGTTGTGGAAACGGAGGTCATGTTCGAAAATGGTTTACCTGGCGCTCTCCTACCGTTGTTCAGCGAGCTGTGTATGTTTCTGTGTTTTTATGTCACCAAGATGTCGACAAGCCAGTGTGTTTGGTTTGATGGTCAAGAACAAAGGCAGAACTGAAGTCACACCTGCTTCTTCTCTAAATAAACAGTCCAACTGATCCTACATAATCCTAATATTGTGTCGTTCGCAAAGCTGTGGATAGTTCTTTTGGGTACTTACATCTCTACAGGTTTACCGGTGACAAGCCAATGTGTTTGTTTTGATGGTCAAGAACAATGACAGCACTGAAGAGACATCTGCTTCTCTAAGAAAATAGTCCAACTGATCCTATATAATCCTAACATTGTGTCGTTCGCAAAGCTGTGGATAGTTCTTTTGGTTAATTACATTACTAAAGGTTTACCGCTGACAAACCGGTGTGTTTGGTTTGATGGTCAAGAACAAAGCCAGGACTGAAGTCACACCTGCTTCTTCTCTAAAAAAAAACAGTCCAACTGATCCTACATAATCCTAACATTGTGTCGTTCGCAAAGCTGTGGATAGCTCTTTTGGGTACTTAAATTTCTAAAGGTTTAACGGTGACAAGCCGGTAGGTTTGGTTTGATGGTCAAGAACAATGACAGAACTGAAGTCACACCTGCTTCTTCTCTAAAAAAAACCCAGTCCAACTGATCCTACATAATCCTAACATTGTGTCGTTCGCAAAGCTGTGGATAGCTCTTTTGGGTACTTAAATTTCTAAAGGTTTAACGGTGACAAGCCGGTAGGTTTGGTTTGATGGTCAAGAACAATGACAGCACTGAAGAGACATCTGCTTCTCTAAAAAAATAGTCCAACTGATCCTATATAATCCTAACATTGTGTCGTTTGCAAAGCTGGGGATAGTTCTTTTGGATAACTACATTACTACAGGTTTACCGGCGACAAGCCGGTGTGTTTGGTTTGATGGTCAAGAACAAAGGCAGCACTGAAGTTACACTTGCTTCATCTCTAAAAAAACAGACCAACTGATCCTATATAATCCTAACATGGTGTCGTTCGCAAAGCTGGGATAGTTCTTTTGGTTAATTACATTACTAAAGGTTTACCGCTGACAAACCGGTGTGTTTGATGCGATGGTCAAGAACAAAGACAGGACTGAAGAGACATCTGCTTCTTCTCTAAAAAAACAGTCCAACTGATCCTACATAATCCTAACATTGTGTCGTTCGCAAAGCTGTGGATAGCTCTTTTTGGTACTTAAATTTCTAAAGGTTTAACGGTGACAAGCCGGTAGGTTTGGTTTGATGGTCAAGAACAATGACAGCACTGAAGAGACATCTGCTTCTCTAAAAAAATTGTCCAACTGATCCTATATAATCCTAACATCGTGTCGTTTGCAAATCTGTGATAGTTCTTTTGGGTAACTACATTACTACAGGTTTACCGGTGACAAGCCGATGTGTTCGGTTTGATGCGATGGTCAAGAACAAAGGCAGGACTGAAGTCACACCTGCTTCTTCTCTAAAAAAAAACAATCCAACTGATCCTACATAATCCTAACATTGTGTCGTTCGCAAAGCTGTGGATAGCTCTTTTGGGTACTTAAATTTTTAAAGGTTTACCGGTGACAAGCCGGTGTGTTTGGTTTAATGATCAAGAACAAAGACAGGACTGAAGAGACATCTGCTTCTTCTCTAAACAAGAGCTTTTCAAAAAAGCTGGCGTTTCGGCTACGTTTATGAGTGTGAATTGTCTTTTCCCTTTACTTGAAGTAAAATCTGCCAGAGGAAGTCACTCAAGGGCTGTTCAGTCTATAAGAAAAATTGTCATTTTGGGAAATGAGTACTGTTTTAATAGAGAAAGGCAGATTGGGGAAAGCAATTTTGAAGTTACGTCACTTAACTTAAGTGCTTTTGAAAAAGCTGGTCTTGGCCTACAACTTGTACTTATTTGTAAAATGTACAATAGGCTCATTATAAAAGATATCAATGTAATTATGTACATGGCACGCAATAAAACATAAAATTTGAAAAAGCACCAATGAATCATCAGCACTATGGTAATTAAGTGAAATAGAAGTTCATAACAGCTAAGGTTCTATCTAAAATGACTACCAAATGTCAAACAAATCAACAGCTACCTCATCCGTATTATTCTGGTTTCCGCATATACAACATTTCTTCCTTATTTTCCTGGGTAATTTTGCTAAAATTCATGAAAATTCCCATAGTTTTGTGCCGAGCGGCGCCACTTTTCACGTCCGTGTTGTCTGAATGAAGTCGATACTGAACAATGGAGCATTTGCTACTGTAACAAAGGATCGCTGTTTTGCAAACAACATCAAGAGCCTCTGTTTACATCGGGGATAGAAGTTTAGTGGCGAGTGTTTTGCAAGAATCATCTTACCGCGTATAGGAGCCGCTGCACGGTATTTTCCATTACAATGGACAGAAAAATTCGAATGCCGGGTTTGGAATCTATGAAGTCCTGTTCATAAGACAAAGGCCTTGTATATATTAAATGAATATTTAAAAATAACAAATATAAAATATTTCTTTATTTATTAATGAAAAAATGAAAAAAATGATATTCATAAATATGATATTGATAGATTAATATAATATCAATATATATTTTTGATATTCAATATCTAAAAAAAAAAAAAAATCCATGCACGGACACGAACCCGGATCTTCTGGGTCCGAAGTGCTTCGCGTTGCCAGATGGGCTAAGCTGCGGTACGTAACCCGTCTTTCTGTACGTAATGCTATAACCTCACTATATGGTATCATTTATGTCGATTTTTGGTCGTTTTCTTGACGAAATAATTTTTTTTCTTCTGCAATCTTGTGGAATAGATGTAATATGGTCATTTTTCAGGATATCAAAGTCCGAAACCACAATGCAATGATATTTCCGAACAGTTGTAGCAGTTACATGCGGTCGCCCTCCTGTGTGTCATGCAAATCTAGCCTGCCTGCCTTTTCGTGCTCCCTTGCCATATAAGGCAACGGCTAAACAAGGATTTGGGAACGTATTGCCATATAAGGTCTTCTGGTGTGCGACACAGTGTTGAACCAAACAGCATGCATCGAAGCATCCAGCATGCGATATGCATGCATCGAAGGTAAAAGCCAGGACATTGCGTTCCGGCGCGAAGGCGCCGAAACGCAAAAAATAGTCCAACTGATCCTATATAATCCTAACATTGTGTCGTTCGCAAAGCTGGGGATAGTTCTTTTGGTTAATTACATTACTAAAGGTTTACCGCTGACAAACCGGTGTGTTTGGTTTGATGGTCAAGAACAAAGTCAGGACTGAAGAGACATCTGCTTCTACTCTAAAAAAAACTGGTCCTAGATAATCCTAACATTATGTCATACGCAAAGCTGGGGATAGTTCTTTTGGATAACTACATTACTATAAAGGTTTACCGGTGACAAGCCGGTGTGTTTGGTTTGATGGTCAAGAACAAAGTCAGGACTGAAGAGACATCTGCTTCTTCTCTAAATAAACAGTCCAATTGATCCTATATAATCCTAACATCGTGTCGTTTGCAAAGCTAGGGATAGTTCTATTGGGTAATTACATTACTACAGGTTTACCGACAGAATCAAGTACGTGGTCACATCCTGCATAAACCACATTATGTTACATGTATTCGAGTCAAAAAATAGAGAACACTGCAAATATAGATATTCCTTATGAATCATGCAAATTAAGTTCCAATTTGCATAATTTGCACTTAATTATGTACATATCTGTCTAAGCTATCTGCATACTGAATATCACGGAAATCCGTCGTTCTTTTCTTCAGTTATTATCTCCTTGAAAATGGAGATATTGTTTTGGGTGTGTCCGTGTGTCTTTATGTGTGTGTGTCTGTCTGTCTGTGTGCTTGTGTTTCCGGATTTTTGTATAACTCAAGAACCTCTGAATGGATTAAGTTGATATTTGATATGTGGGGAGGTGTTGTGAAAACGAAGGTCAGGGTTGATTTCGGGCCCCCTAGTGTATAACATTGTTACTGCAGGACAACTTCTTTTTTTCAATCTGTTGACCTGGACGTGATAGCTTGTGATGTGAAGAAGAAGGATTGTAGTTTTGGGCCCCCAGCAGCTAATACTCTTAATCTACAGTGACGTTTTTGTTCCAGGGGAATGGGCGGAATGAAGAAGGCCATATCCGGATCACCATCTAAAATCTACGTCGCCAAAGGTAAGGCACAAAATAAGCCATGTTGCAAAAGTGGCTTGGTATTTTAGATAGTCAATACGGAAAAAAATGCCTTGTCAAAGCTAGACGGACATAGTTTGGTGTGCATTTGGGTAGCACTGAGTGCGTATAAGGTTCCGGGTCGAAGTTCAAATCTGACCAGGGATATGGTTATGGCACGGTAATCTGCCGGAAGTGCGTGGTCGTCACTCTGATTTCTGCCCCCAATTGCTTGGTGATCGTTTTAGCCGTGCATAGATTTTTTGTATCTCCTGAAAAGTCTGTGAGTTGTAGTATTTTTGGGCGTAGTGAAGTTGGTTCGCCATCGAAGCGCTTTTTTGTATTAGTCCGTGTAAACGGTGATGCGGTTTTTTTGCCTGATGACCCAAATAGCAACGTTTCTAATGCATTTTCACCAAATTTGCGACATCGAAGATTGGCACCGGTTATCACATTACTTTTTTTAAAAATTTTGTCATTTTTCAGAGACACCATTTAGTAAGCTTTCTCAGCAATATTCCGTGACCCCAGGAAAAATCGTTTTTTCCAAGCAGGATCGATCAAAAAAGTGTAAAAAAAAGATAAATTCCGGGTCCAAAATTTACATTTTACTATGGTTTCTACCCAAAACAAAGGGACAACGGAAAATACCGATAAATACATCGGCAAGCAGCAGAAAACCGCTTTTCGCCGATATGATTACATTTTCCGTCTTACTTTTCTTTGCGGAATTGTAGCCCGTCGACCTGAGGTTGTCGGCCTACGAACGAAATCATAAAAAAAACTCCGGTCCGAGACCATAACCATCTCACACCTTGCTTACAGGGTTGGACCCATTGGCTAAACGCACGCGGTGCATTCCTGGACTCTCGACCCCACAGGTCTCCGGATTCTACGATCGAGGCGTCTGGAACTCACTAGTCTGTCACAACAGACACTTCTCCAACCAATCAGAATGGAGGACATGTCTGACGGGAAAGACCCTTCATCTAATGGGAGACTCTACCTTACGACAGTGGTACGAGCATCTTGTGAATATACTAAACCTTAAGGACAGTCCCCTTCCGGACGCCACTCACCACACTGGACCTCTACTTGCTCGTGACACAGTCAACAACATCACGGTAAAATATCGCTCCCATGGACCACCTCTTCGTTGTGAATGGACACGGACCTTTCACCTACTGTACGTTGCCAACGTCATCGATGGAATCGAGGGAGGGCCAAACGACGTGGTTGGAATCACTATCTGGGCTCACTTCACCTCATACCCTGTAGACATCTACAGAGAGAGGATGGAGGCCATCCGAGCTGCCATTCAACGGCTGCAACAGAGAAGTCCTGAGACCCTCGTGGTCATCAAGTCCGCCAACACGCGTATGGGTAATGAGCTTGTCGAGGGAGACTGGCTGGCCCGTGAGTTAGATTTGTTGATGAGACAGATGTTTGAGGGAATGAACGTTGTGTTGGTAGATGCCTGGGAAATGACAACTGCACAACAATGGCATGCGGACGCTATCCACCCAGCCAGTGACATTATCGTACAGGAACTGGAATATCTGTGTTCTTTTGTTTGCCCTATCTAGATCTTGGGAAGTCAAGATGCACCTTCGTTTGTCATGTAAAAAGAAATCACTCCTTTAGACATGTCTGGCATTGATAGGATCGGGTTCACAGATCCCCACCCATTATGTTTGTTCCTTAAAGGGCATAAGACACCAGTGACATCAAGATTAAGAATATCCCAAAATTACATAAACCATAATACTATTGTTAAATAACAATAGACATTTTCACAAAATATTCACACTTCGGATGTTATTAAAAATCGAACCATCAAAACATCATACCTCCTATTGATTCTTCCATCAGGTAATTACATTAATCGGTGACTTGCCCACTCATGACATCACAATGAACATGGCAGCCGATTTGGAACTTTGCACAACGGCCCGGAAAGAACGTTATTTTTACAAGCAAAGAAAATAGATATTGTTATGTCTTTTGATTGAATGTTATTACGACAACTAAGCACTGTTTGCTCATTAAATAATGTTTTTCACAAGCCGTGGTGTAAGGTTCCGAACCGGCTGCCGTTTTCACTGTGACGTCATGAGCAGGCGTTAGTAACTGATTAATGTAATCACCTGGTGAGAAGATCAGATAAGAAATAAAGAGCTGGATCCATGGAAGTATGGTTCAATGTTAAGCCCAGGTAACACATAGCCGAATATGGCTCCCGACTCTCCCCCGACCATCGGCTGGCGTTCGGCTGAGTCGGCTGGTGTTCGGCTGCGCCAGCCGAATATTTTGAACATTTCAAAACATTCGGCTCTGGACGGAGGGTCTGAAATGGGCCGGCTGGTGTTCGGATGGTGTTCGGCGCGGTCGGCTAGTGTTCGGCTAGTATTCGGGAGTGAATCAGCAGTAACATTAGAACCTTAACCACGCCAGAAACACTACTGACTTACTCCCAACTAGTTTCCAACCTACCCATAACTCACCCCAATGCCGTAGACAAGTCTCTGCTAACTAATTCTCAACCAAGTGACTACTATCGGAACGTGGGCGAATCACCCCCGACCTTCACGCGACCAAAAACAAAGAAGAACACAGAAAGCAGTATTAAAGCTACCCATGATCCGAATTCGATCTCTCGGTGATGTTAACAGCATAAAAAAATGGATTATTCTAATTAAAAACGAAAATGGCCCCTCTTTTAAAAGTCGCTGAATATGTCCATTTCAATTCGTGAGATGGTCTGCATTCGGTCGGGGATTAGTCAGGAGAGATTCGGCAGTCTGCGGCTAGAGGTCGGGATGGTTGAGAGTAGGCTAGAAAGCATTCGGGGCTCATTCGGGAGCAATTCGTGTACTGGTTAGGAGATGATCGGCGCATGTTCGGCGCAAAAGACAGGCGTGGCCCAAAAACTGGTCAGACTGCTCCCGAACTTCAGCCGACCTGAGTCGGCTTGTGTTCGGGAGCCATGTTCGGCTATGTGTAACCTGGGCTTTAAGGAGGGTGTCAAAAAGTCGTTTACATGGTGCTGAAAGCGATTTATCCCGATTCAACCGTTATTCCCCTATAAATAGATTGCACAGGAAATCCGCATCAAAATACTATTACTTTCTACCTTCCACCATAACCTACAGGAATTAACGTGGGGTCGTGTGGCGTAACGGCTGGGTTTTCGGCCCAGAAACCAAGGGTTCAAATCCCCTGACACCACCGATCTTGTGCCCTTGGGGAAAATGTACTTAACAAGACTTTCCCCACGCCAGCCAAGTGTAAAACGGCTAGATTATGTGTGTGGGTCACGACATCAGCAATAGCTGCCTGTGTCCTACGTGTATTGCACTGTTGCAATTCCAATAGAATCCAACATCCAAATCCAGGAATTTTCTGAATTTTGCCAGTGACCACTTGAAAGAGCTGGTTAGAATTTGCACTGCCACTGCAAATATGAAGTTTCGCTTTTGTGACGATTACTGGATATCGGCTTTGACCCATGTGCTTTAAATGTAATTTTCTTTCAATTTGGTAGAGACCACACTGGGCCTGGTAACTATCCCGCGGGTCCGGCGTAAGGGTGTTTTACCCCCATTGAATGAATGGTAAAGCCATGTTGATTTGATTATATGGATGACATCCGCGCGCGCATCAATTTCGCCCGTTTCAAAAAAAGAGTAGTTTTCGGTCATTCTGCAAAAATGAGAAAATACATGCTGAAAATTGCAAAAAAACATTTCAGAAACCAGATTTCAATTTCAAAGTCAAAAAATTATTTTTGAAAGAACAAAAATGAAGGATCTGAATTTCGGTATACCATACTTTGCGTGTTTACTTTTGTTCACCCTTCATAACCACGTAGATTTCATAATGAAAACATTTTTTTTTTGTGCGAACCTTTCTTTATTCGCACGCTCGCATCAGTTTTAGGGTTCCAAGAGGATGTCATATAATCAAATCAACATGGCCTAACAGGTAAACATTTAAGGCAACCAAAACAATAGTAGGGGACCGAAAAATCGGTTTTTGAAAGTCAATATATTTAGTCATTTCTATACATGATTAGTTTAAACAACACTATCACAATGTATAGCAACACAACGCCATGATGCAAAAATACGACGTTGTTGTGATGCGAGAACTTGTGAAAATCGTGGCCGGAGTTTTTGTAGGCTTGCGAAATTAAGGGGATCATCGTAAGGCATGTTTTTTGCGTGGTTTTAAAATCCTATTTAGTTATTATGCAAATGTGCAAAACAATGTTAGCAAATGTCACCACCATAAAGCATAAAGGTTTCAGCATAATTTTTTTTCATGTCCATTTTTTTCCTAATATTGCTTTGGTTGCCTTTAACGGTACTGAAATGTGATCAAAGCTGTCACACAAGAAATAAAAAAGGCAAGACGGTTTCTCAATAAAGAATGGACATCATATTCTCCTCAGACACGGGGTAGGCCAGCCTCTCAGGTTTCTTGACGATCAGACGCAGCACATCCACAAGCTTCTTCATCATGGCGTGCCTGCTGTTGCCATAGGCAACCACGGCGCATATGTCGCAGCCTGCACTACCGGGGATATCCGCTAGTTCGTCATCAGGTCCGTGGTACGGGGAGATGTACGCGTCGGGATCAGACTTCAGCTTCGCAATCTGGGCAGAGTCAGTTTATGAATTTAAAAACTAACATGAATGAATGAATCAACAACACACGCGCCAAGAACAAAGAACTTATAGACATTGATAGAGTAAAACACAGGGGCTAAGAGGAACTGAGATTTTACCTATACCTGGAAACAAGAGTCAGGAAAGGACACTAGAGAATGTATGTCAGGGTCACAACTTGGAAATTGTGAAAGGAGATAAGAATGATGACCATGTGATTATGAGTTATGACAACTTATAAGCTGTTGAAAAATTATTCCCGATAAGGGGATGAGAGACAGAAGTGAATCGAACGCCACAGAAGAATAACGAGTACCACAAGATTAGACATATTGATGTGACAGACATCATATACCGCGAGATTTGTAAATATGTCTGGTCTTTTAAATATGTATCAATACTGTTATATCTTAACTTAATTGTGATGAAACTATGCTTTCCTATGGGAGGAATAAAGAAGAATAAGAATGAATGAATGAATGAATGAATGAATGAATGAATGAATAAATGAATGAATGCTATATATGAACGTCCATTCTTGCGAACCTGGTCAAAGTCCATCAAATTACCCGGCCTTTCCAGTCCCAGGAACTTGGCCATGTATGCGACCCCGTGCCGCCCCGTGGGCGGAGGTGTAGCGGGGACGATGCCGGTACCCGCCGCCAGGTACACGTAGTCCTGGTTCGCGTTCTTGTAGACCTGTCTGTAGATTCCTTGAACTAGCCTGGATCCACGGGCGTTCACCTCGCATAGCCTCAGCTAAAGTGTTTCAACATAACGTGATAAGTTCAGCACTGTTCTACTGCAAAGAATACAACAGTAAGAAAGAAAACAATACGGGAAACTTTTAGTACAAAAATTTAGTATTAAGAATAAGCGAAAGAAGAATTATCCATACTGATATCAGTGCTAGGTGTAAAGAATTAATTACACAGTGGCTCTAGAAAGCCCCGGTAATGTGGTCCCAATAGACCTCTTTCCAGTTACGGCGGCCATTTTGAATTTCCCGGGGTCAGCTGTGGGTCATGCACCAAAGTGAGGCTGGGGATGTGTGGCCTATGATATGCCTCTAGGTATGCCGTCAGGGGTGTAGTTACGGCAGGGCAACGAAGCCACAAATTTGTCCCGGTGGATTGGCGGGAACCGGCTATATAAATACATATAGAGGTGCTTGCAAGATGATCGGGAAGGAGTTGAGACATGTCTGTCGCCAAAAGATAGGCGTGGCCTAAAACTGGTCAGATTTACCCCGCGGCCCGACCTACCGCCGACCTTGGTTGGCTCGTGGTCGTGGGGCATGGTCGGCTATGTGTAACTCGGGCTGAAGACATACCTTTCCATCCTTCATCTTGAAGATTTCGACGTTTGTGTACCCATCGTTGAAGCCACACTGGATCATCTTCGCCATGATGTCGTCAAAGATCCTCCACATGCGCGTCTGGATGTCCTGTGGCTCGTTCGTGGGACCCAACATGGACGTGAATTTAGCCTCGTGACCGTCATACTGGAGCTCGTCAGTGATCTGAGAGGGAAGACATGTAGGTTCCATAAGGGGGCACCCCTAGATTCCAGCCCCCATTGAAACCTATAGTTAAGAGACTTTTTTCACCGACGTCGTACACCACGAAGGAATTTTTTGTCGGAAACGGCACCTATATAGGAAGTAAACATGTCCTGTTCTGCCAAACATATATGATTAAAAAGGAAATCGTACCACTGGGAATCTTACAATAACCGATCTCCTGACGTGTGTCGAAAGCCCCGAGCGGTGACGTTATCGGGCAAGCCGCTCGGGCGCATCACAGTTTGCGGCCTCGGAGTGATACCCGGCTGCCAAGATTCGCGACCAAAACTAACCAAAATGAAGCTATATGAGTCGCACTTAATGCCAACAGTGAGCTGTATCCACCACACTCCTCCTACACTAATCCACCAGGCATAGAAAAGCCCCTAAAAAACCCTTACTCCAAAATAAACGGGGATCACCACGGACCCCTGTCGCGGAAGAACTTGGCTGCACCGTTCAATATTCTTCGTGCACTGGTCATTCTGGCTGAACAATATGCAAGTAAGAGTAACAAAGTCCTTTTTGCCAACCACTTGTTTACAAGAACCCACGTTTCTGTGACCGTCTGTCACCTCCTCAGGGCAATAATGGTAGGTTCCATTTCGTACTGCAGGTAGGTGTCGCTGCTGCACTTACACATGCGGTCCAGAGTATTGTGACATTTACAAGTTACTTGGTATTTAGATATTCAATACGCCTATTCAATACGTTTTTAACCCGAGTTACATGATATAATCACAACATGTTCTTATATTTGAGTTATTTTCTCAAACTTTATATGTGTGTGTGTGTGTGTGTAGTCCCCATCACGCGATATGCCAGCCTGACCGCGGTGAGGAAGGCTGGAAGGCGATCCAACCCGCGGGAGGGCTGGGGCAGAGCGTGATGCAGAATTCATTTTGTTGTATGTCATTTTTGTCATGCCTACCCACCCGAAAAGACACACATTTTAATGTGAAATGCGCCAGAATCTGAGAAAAATGGGTTCCCCCGAAAGAAACATGGGGAGAGAGAGAGAGAGAGAGAGAGAGAGAGAGAGAGAGAGAGAGGGAGAGAGAGAGAGAGAGAGAGAGAGAGAGAGAGGAAAGAGGGAGAGAGAGAGATAGGTCGCCATGCTTTTCTCTTTTACCACCAACGTACAAAACAGTAAATGCTACCAATGTTTCACTCACCGTCCAATGAACTAGCTTCCCGTCGACCACACAGCCGTCCGCGGTACAGAGCGTCTCGGCGTCTAAGAACGGTTCCACCAGCACGACGTCACGCAGGGCGAGGGGGTACTTCTTCACGTCCAGATACTCCGTAAAGAAGTCCCTGGTACAAAAAAGATAGCGTAATCACAGCTTAGCTTTTAGGCCCTCTAGCGTTTTTTTTTGGAAATGCAGGGGCCGACTTTGTTCCCGACCTTGGAACGAAATAACTCGTTGATCATTTGACTGTGGACAAACCTGAAGAAGAAATTCCAGGTGCAAGTTGAAAGCCGGAAAATGATATCACCGTGGTTGAAGTCATTGAGACGATCGGGAAAAATAACAATAATCTTTATTGACACGACAAAAGTACAGCAACTTCCGTATGGTCTTCTACAACTATACATGCAAACAACAAACAATGGGATACAAAATGATTAACCTATTGGGTACAAGTATATGAATACTTCAACATGTCGAGTTTAACGTATCACTTACACTACTAGTTCTAAGATCTAAACATTCATTGATATATTTACCTATTTGTACACAGTATGGGTTGTCTCCTTCTAGAATGTATTTGAATTTATCTATAGACTGGAATGTACTATCTGTTGAACATGCGGAAAGAAGGTTGAACAGCTTTGAACGTTTATCATGATATCGTGGACAATCTAGGATAAAGTGTTGTTCATCTTCAATTTTATTTGGACAGAATGGACAAAAATTCAACTTGCCTGTAGAACGCTGCACTAGGCGCAAACATAAAGTCCGGGTGTTCATCCCTCATTGTCTTAAAGTCCACGAGCGCATCTTTCAAGTCGTCGTTGTTCTCAATTTTCTTCAATCCATAGGCCAACGTCGCTGTTCCGGACTTCACGAAGGCAGGAAGACCTGGCAGGATCATGGGTGAAAAATATTATGTAAATGCTGGTAAATTTGGTGATATTTGCATGACTGTAACATAGCTTGTTCTGTTATGTGTAACCGGAGCTTTACTCAATGCAACCACTGCTAGGCACTTCTTGGCATTTATCGCCATTGGTTAATCCCACTTTTCATAATTGGAGTCGTTAAATCTTGGTTCTTACCGACTTTCTCCAAGGTTCGCTCTGCATCTTGGAACAAGGTGGGTGAATCCAGATCTAGTGCGTCATAGGGAGTTGTTGTCTCGGCCAGGTCTAGGTACTGCCGTGTGTACGGTTTGTGGAACGCCAGGTAGCACGACTCGACACTGGGCCCGGGGATGTGCGGGAATTCCCGGGCCAGGGCGGCGTGCACGAAGGTGGACAGGTCGGTAGTAGGCAGAACAACATTGACGTTATTCTCTTTTACAACCTGAGGGGTATGAGCGGGAGATGGGTATCACATAATCAGGGTGACGGGTTTTTGCCAACCCTCACTGTAACAGCTGCGGTTATCGAATATCTTTCGTCGCGAGGACAACACACTCCTAGAAGCAGGACCCCTATCGCTCGATTCATTGGCTCGCTCGCGTATTGACCCTGCTCTTTAGCCCCGGTAGACACGGTTCTGGCGACGTTACTGACAGTTGCTCATGAATAATTAATGAGCTATCCTTATTTGGCACAATTTGGCGGTTAATTATTTCTGATCCTAAAGTAACGGTGTGAGGCGTAACCTGATTGGTTGATAGCTTCCCAGCGTCCTTTGCGCTTTTGCTCTAGATGAGGTCTAGCAAACCCTCTGATTGGCTGAAGCTGTTTTGGTGGTGACGTCGCTAGAACCGTGTCTACCTGGGTCAAAGAGCAGGGCCCCTACGCGAGCGAGTCAACGAATCGAGCAATAGGGGTCCTGCTTTTAGGAGGGTAGAGGACAAGAGCACACTTGATATGTCTGTGTCCGAGGCATTGTTTTCGGTATGTCTGACTGTCTGCACGGTGGTCTGTCACTAGGGTATTCTTTCCCGTTGCTACGCGCGTTCGACAAGGTATCGGGTTACGCGGGGCAACGTTTTGGCTAACGGCAAAACATTTACAAATAAACAGAATAGTAGGGACGGGAAAATTTTGTAAAAATAAAACGAAATTAGCAATTTTACAAACTTTGAATGTTGTCATTTTGCGCTGAATTGCTGATTTTTCTATATTTTGCTCCCAAACACGATTATTTTCAGGTTTTAGGGATACCTTTTTTTCAGGCACACATCGCCAAGGCCTGGCTTTAAATTTCAGTTAATATCTCTTATCTTCATATTTTTCGTCGACCAGGAACAAAACAAAACTTTGTGTTTTTGGGATTTTTAAATTTCTTATTCTAAGTATTGTGAATATCGACAATTCTGTGAAAAAATGGCATTTTTTGACATTTTTCGCACTGAATCACCCATAATTCAAAATCAAGGACAATTTTCAAAAATCCCAAAAACACAAACCTCGGGAAAACCTTTACGGTCATTTTGAATCGTTAATGAGGTAAGGTGGATGTTTCTTGGAGCCGTACCTTTACGATGTTTGAACGCATATCATGCCGCACCGATAAGGGGAGGGGAAAATTACACCGCTGTAAACAATCATTCTAATATTCAATGTCACAATAAATGACGCCAGTAGCTTCGTTACATGTTAAATGTCCACAACAAAGTGCCAGCATGGATATACTCTGCAGAAAACAGGTAATATTTGCGACAAAATTGTTTTTTTTTCCTGAAGCGGGGAAAGGGGCCAGGCCGCGCGGGTTTACAGTAAATACTGTCAATGACCGTAGGTGACCCCGAATCGAACGCGCGTTCGGATTCGATTACGTCATTTCGAACCTCGTGGAGCAGCGTTCGAATTCAGCTGGACATTGGACTTTCTGAGCATGAATTTGACCACCGTGCTGTCTGTCTGTCTGTTAGTTTGGAAATTATTTCCAATATACTATATTTAAGCATGACTCGCCACAGAGTGACAGAAAGTGAAGAGCAAAAGGTCAGGGTTGCTAATGTCATAGGAAGAATAGTTCATAGTTGGTTCAATTAGTCTTTTATCAACCTTCTCAGATGGTTGACAGATAGTCAAGGTCATGGGGTCAATGGAAGAGGCTATTAATGCACGGGGATGTATTGTAATTGGTCTATGTTTTGTCGTGATTAGATATTTGTTCTAATATATTCTTGTCATTTTCAATAAATGCTCAAAAGTTGAAGTGCAGATCACAAAAATAGTTTTAAATGAAACGGCGATTTTCACCCACCTTCTTCAACCGTTGAACGTAGTCCATCAGATTCTCCTTTTCACCGATGTTGTTGAAAATCACATTCTTGACCTATTAAGTAGGTGCGAAAAAAAGTTACCGTGAGAAGCCAAATTTTGTGAGGACAGTCGTTGGCGAAAAATACGACATAACCACCTCATAAAACCACCTCGTTCGGTTCGCTCACTCGGTAGTTTTATTCAGTGGTTTTAGAACATGGCCAGGGGTTATGACACCATATACACCTCGGGGCGGGTCATTAGCCTTTAATTATCACACCTTTAATTTTAAACACCTTGAAGCATTTGTCAATTCATAGGTAAAATTGTAAGTAACACGTTGGATTTATTTGGAGGACAGAAAAGTGGTGATAATGGAGTAATAATGACCGGTGATTATTGCAAAATGGGGCATTTTCATTGGTCAACAAGATAATGACTTCTAGTGACTCACCTCTACTGTTGGGCACTTCCTCAGGTCCTCTTCCTTATCCGGGCTCTCCTTACACAGGGGAACAAGCACAGTGACGTCACGACGGGGAGACGACATGGTCAAGCAAGTGTTCCTCAAAAAATATTAAAACAAAGCCCGAAAATAATTTCATCAGGTTGGTAGAATATAGGATATAGGAGATTCTTTTTACAAAACCAGGTAATCTCACCTGCTAACGTTTCGATGTCTAACAGACACCTTCTTCAGAGCTTTTGACTGGAGTACTGCTTCTGTCAGCTATAAGCGCAAAAGCGCCACCTACATCGGTTACTTATAGCGGTGAGAAGCAGTACTCCAGTCAAAAGCTCTGAAAAAGGTGTCTGATAGAAATCGAAACGTTAGCAGGTGAGATTACCTTGTTTTGTAAAAAGAATCTACTTTATCCTATTTAAAAAAAAGGATATGATGTCGTTGAAAACAATACTTAGCAATGATCAGAACAATTTTAAAACGAATACGTTATCATCAACAATATCAACACGCTATGTCGGCTGCTGTAATTCCAAACTGGTTTCTCAACAACTTTTTTGTTTATACAGCCAACTAAAATCTACACTCACATCGAGTAACTTGTCAGCGGGATGATTGACAACAATAAAAAGTGGTTATAATGATGAGTCATGTCACATTTGTTTATCTATTCATTCTTGTTCCGTGCGTATTATCTCAACCCGTCATCTACCAACCCCCCTTTTGTCAAAGGATGACCTTCGGCAAGGCCCGCGACCCCTACCTGAGGACAAGGTTGGGCTCTATTGATGCGACATAAATCATTCATCGACTATAATTGACATGTCGGCCGCACCTATTGTTTACTAAAGAGATAAACTACATTGCTATATATATATATGTTTCGTGTATATATTTCTTCGTAGAAATGGACTGTCGTTTTCACACGGTTAATTTACATACACACATAACATGGAGTATTACTTCCACTGGAACCGTTGTTTCTGTCCCCCGTCCAAACTATTAATCTTGTTTGCTTACATTTTTTTATAGCTCAGGCAGACGAAAGGTACTAGAATTATAATGACTCAAATTGGAGCAGAATTTAGCAAAAGGACAACACGCGGCTGAGGTCAACAAACTCGTTGAAGAGAAAATAAATTCCATGTAGCTTTTGAGGTAGGCAAAATGCCCCCGGCTTGTTACAGACTAGTCATTTAGAAACTCAAGGCCCCAGCAAAAAAGAACATCGGCGCCAACCAATGAGAGAAAAACGACAGATACGTCCTCAGATCTAGAATTTGTATAGTTGCCTCGTTGACATTAATCCACCGTCTTACTTAAATCCGACACTTTTAAAAACAGTGGGTTTGAGAGATCTCTAGCGTAGCACGCTCTAGGTATGCACAGTTTAGATATACCTGAGTGCAGTGCATTATCCTGGGGGACGTTGGGTTGGAGCTCTGTTTGTACGTATTTTTTCAAAGTGTCGGAATTATGTACCGTGGTGAAATTATGTTACTAGATGTTAAATATGTCCTACTTATTAGAAAATGGACGCCCTGGCAGGAAAAGGCCGAGAAAGTTTACAATCCACGAACGTTGGGAATGACATCTCAAAAATTATAACTTTGTGTTCACAGCGACCCAATTCTCAAATATCTAGAATTTTAAGGAAAAGATGTCCTACCTTTGTGTTGTTGATCGGCTTCGAAGTCAAAAAAATTGCACAAATGACCGACAAGCAGTACCTTTACATGCACTTGTCCCTCCAGTCACTGTGAATACAATGAACATTGTTGAGATAAGCCACCCTTATTAAATGGGCGGAGAAACAGACAATGCAATGGACCACGTCATGTGAACTCGTATTGTGCAAATCACACACTTCATGTGATGAGATAAACCGACCTTACATTCTACTTCATTTCACACATTTGCAAACAAACAAGAAAAAGGTTACCAGATGAGTATACTTATACATTTTCGAAAATGCGCCGACTCAAATTGATATCTCTTATCACTTATCCCACCAACAAAAAAAATTATCACATATCATATTTCTCATCATTATTACATATTGACATGTAACGACCCCCACATTGTATACATAGGAAAATATATCGAAGTATGTCTAGGCGTTCGAAATTCTTCCAATGATTGTAAAAGTTCATGATCCCCTACTATACACTCTTGTATCAGATAGATAAGCCTAATATAACTGTAGTTTAGTACCAGTAGATGCCATACTTTGTACCTTGCATAATTGTTGTACAATAAAGTTATATATTTATGAAATGTGACAACCCATGCATGGTATACATTGGGAAGTATATCAAAGAATGTCTAGACGTTAGAAACACCTCCAATGATTGTAAAATCCCATTGTCATCCCATATACTACTACACCATAATGTATAAGATAGACTGATTAGCCTAATAGAATGTTATCTATGTACCAGTAATTGCCATACTTTGTACCTTGTACAATTGTTGTGCAATAAAGTTATTATTATTATATTTATGTGTCTTTGTCCAAAGTAACTACCCTCGTGTGTAAGTTTTAGTTAGCCTCGCCATGCGCCTTTTGCAAAATATTACCTGACGTTGAGTTTATAGGACAATACACGACTCAAGCGAAACTGTTTTTATAGGTCAAATATGATTGATAGGTTCAATGCACGTATCTACCAAGTCAATCATCCAGTAGGCGCGAAATTTGAATGTATGGCAGTCTATGACCGGCAGAAATTGTTCCAATGTATTATATGTAAGTCCGGTAAAATGCTGCCGCATGCCAAGACAGAAATATTCAATATGATGTTGTCATACCCTATTCATGAGGGCCTGCATGGGGGAGTAATGATTACGAATTACGCAACATTTTCGCCGCCGATTACGAATTACGTTAAATTCTTAGAGCTGATTACGAATTACGTTAAACAATTATGAGGCTTCCAAAAAGGCTTTAACACTTAACACAAGATTCAACTATCTAGTTCTGCGTCAAAACTATTGAAGATTTATGTTGAATACCTACTTTTGCGGACACCTCCTTGCGAGGGGCCTGCGTAGGGGCGTCTCGAGAACGCTCGACGCTAAATTCCGGAGCTACATATGACGCTAAACTTTTAGTCAGCCTCTCTACACCCTACTCTAAATTCTGAGTCAAAACTCACACGCTTAGCGACTGAACTCTTAGCTTGCATCAAAGCTGGTGATCTCTTGGAGATAACTCGAAAAGCACCTTAATTCAGTTCTTTGTATTAAACGCATGAGTGATAATGACCAAGTCTAAACTAGCCTGAGGTCACACGCAATGACTTCTGTATCAAATGGAGTCTAACCTGTTTGTTAACTTATAAAACGTAGCACTACTAGTATTGAACTACGAACTTTCACGTCACATCTGACATGGGAGGCCACATTTGAGCCCAATAAACAACACCACAGCTTGCTTATAAATGAAGACCTTTTATGGTAGAAATGTCTATTTTAGTGTATTCAGAAATGAAAATGTGAGTTATAGAGGGACCTCTGCTATCACATGAATTTAGGTTCTCCCAACTCCACTCCAACGTATTTGAAGGAAATACGGTCTCATTGCACAATGTCATGGCTCTTCCAATGGCAATATGGCATCCTGACGTGCGCTCTTGTAAAATAAACTAATTTTGTGCGGTAACGTTCAACCAAATTGATATAACAAATGCACTGGCAGTGACTGATAATCTGATCACGTCCATTAAGTACCAAACCAATTACCCCACCCCATTCCTACCCCACCTCGACACGTATTTGTATTTTTCCACCTGAATAAATAGCTTTCGGAACAACTTTTTCGTAACTTCAGTGAGCATAACGTATGGAAACTGAAAGAAGAAGCATTCAGTGCGAGAAAACCTGTCAGAAAAGCGTGGAAAATTGTTCTGATAGGCTGGTCACGTCCATTAACTACCAAACCAATTACCCAACCCCATTCCTGCCCCACCTCGACACGTATATGTATTTTTCCAACCGGATAAATATCTTTCGGAACACCTTTTTCGTAACTTTTGAGCATAACGTGTGGCAACTGAAAACCAGAAGAAGCATTCAGTGCGAGAAAACCTGTCAGAAAAGCGTGGACAACTGTTCTGATAATCTGGCCACGTCCATTACCTTCCAAACCAATTACCCCACCCCATTCCTACCCCACTTCGACACGTATATGTATTTTTCCACCCGAATAAATATCTTTCGGAACAACTTTTTCGTAACTTCAGTGAGCATAACGTATGGAAACTGAAAACCAGAAGAAGCATTCAGTGCGAGAAAACCTGTCAGAAAAGCGTGGACAACTGTTCTGATAATCTGGCCACGTCCATTACCTTCCAAACCAATTACCCCACCCCATTCCTACCCCACCTCGACACGTATTTGTATTTTTCCACCTGAATAAATAGCTTTCGGAACAACTTTTTCGTAACTTCAGTGAGCATAACGTATGGAAACTGAAAGAAGAAGCATTCAGTGCGAGAAAACCTGTCAGAAAAGCGTGGAAAATTGTTCTGATAGGCTGGTCACGTCCATTAACTACCAAACCAATTACCCAACCCCATTCCTGCCCCACCTCGACACGTATATGTATTTTTCCAACCGGATAAATATCTTTCGGAACACCTTTTTCGTAACTTTTGAGCATAACGTGTGGCAACTGAAAACCAGAAGAAGCATTCAGTGCGAGAAAACCTGTCAGAAAAGCGTGGACAACTGTTCTGATAATCTGGCCACGTCCATTACCTTCCAAACCAATTACCCCACCCCATTCCTACCCCACTTCGACACGTATATGTATTTTTCCACCCGAATAAATATCTTTCGGAACAACTTTTTCGTAACTTCAGTGAGCATAACGTATGGAAACTGAAAACCAGAAGAAGCATTCAGTGCGAGAAAGCCTGTCAGAAAAGCGTGGACAACTGTTCTGATAATCTGGCCACGTCCATTACCTTCCAAACCAATTACCCCACCCCATTCCTACCCCACCTCGACACGTATATGTATTTTTCCAACCGGATAAATAACTTTCGGAACAACGTTTTTCGTAACTTTTGAGCATAACGTGTGGCAACTTAAAAAACAGAAGAAGCATTCAGTGCGAGAAAGCCTGTCAGAAAGCGTGGACAACTGTTCTGGTCTTTTCAAACAGAGTGCGCAGCAATAGCAGCACATACCGAAAAAGTGTAACAGTTACTATAATATATATACTAGTATATATATATACTAGTATATACATTTCTATGTCGTTATGCAAACATTCCTCAGAGATCTAGAATTTGTGCAAAATGTATTCCCACCTGTAAGGCACAAATCGGACGATCCGCCACGGTATTACTCCCGCATGAAATGAAGTAGAACCTGTCTGGTCGCTCTGGAGCTTATTGTGAGTCACCCCTGACATGTGGGAGTGGCAATGAATATTCATGACAGCTTGACCTTGAGTGAAGTAGACAATGTTATGTGATTTTCGACGGTGCAACTGAATTATATATGTGATTTTTGTGCATTGGGTAAACAAATACTAGAAGTACGTGCATCATAGAAGGACCATCGTAAGACCTCGGGGTTATACCAAGTATACGTAGTTGTAGTCACACGTCATCGATCGAGAGTGAGGTTATCGCACCTAAGGTACTCTGGTGTTCTTTGCTGAGCTCACGCTTTGCTTGCGTTGCCTTTCAGCACGATGCTCTGCGTATATCCTTAGGGGGATTTGAATTAGATTTAAATAGGAAAATTCATCGCGGACATGGTAATGCTACGGTCACCATTGGAAAAAGGGGCCCTACCGGGCAGTTCCCGAGCCGTTTTTGGCACTTTCGGGCGTGACCCCTACGTGGCCCCGCGGGGCACTCTGCGGCTACCGGGCTATTTTGGGGCACGGCGGGGATCCGACAAAAATTTAGTTCTGACTTAAATTCTACCCGGGTCCCGCGGACAAAAAGACGCCGTGACCTCAACGTGAGCACACCGAGAGGTACCCCTCCGGTTGCCGGCAGTTCACCGGGATAAATAATAATTTGTTTGTTTGTTCGTTTGTTTGTTTATTTGCACACCAAGGAAAAATATAACACACAATACGATAAACAATAGATAAAAACAGGTCCAGCAGAAGGAAAAAGCACATATAGCTTATACTAGGTCCTCCTCATCTTTACTTATCAAACTTGATTATAAATTATAGATAATATAGAAAAGTAATAATAGAATATGAGAACAATAGATAATAATAATCGAATAATTAACGGTATACATCAAAATTAGATAAGAACTGAACATGTGACTACTACAGGGCTATTATGGATTTTCAGGGTACTTTTTAATATCAGAAAAGAGGTGATTGTATATTTGTCAGAAGATATTGTGACATATTTGCATTTCCGGAGAACTGTGCTATCATTGTGCGGACAAGAGGAATATGGAGTTGATTGCTATGTCTGGTATAATAGTTGTGTACAAGGGTGAATTAGGTTTTGGGAAATATGTTGGGGAAATTGTTGCAAAGAAAGTTAAATGTTAAGATAATAATTTGTAATTTATTGATATCGCGGATATCTAGTATTTTGGATTCTTGAAATAGAGGAGCCATGTGTGAGCGAAAGTCAGAAGCAGTGCTATCGTTGTGAATTTCGTTTGGAGAGTTATAAGAGGCTGTAGAGTTGTACGGCAAGCGCATCCCTAAACAATATTAATGTTACAGTAAGTCAAATGCGGGTATATAAAGTTGTTGTATATAGTTGAGAGTCTTTTGAGGGATGATATATTTGATTTTCACAATAACACCAATTGTTTCAGCAACTTTTTTACTTATAGCAGAGAAAGACTTTCCAGTTTAATTGTTCATTTATCATTACCCCAAAAATGTTGGTCTGTGTCTCTTGTCTTTTCGAACATTCTGTAAGAACATTTTGGCATTATTGGCCTTATCATAACTTTTAATACAGAAAATAAGGCAATTTGGCGTATTAGATCGTATTAGCTTCTGACCATGTACTTTACACATCTTGATTCGCCAGTTGTATAAGAGAATTGAAGCTTTTGTGGGAAAGGAATATGTTGGTGTCATCGTCAAAGAGCATAGAATAAAGTATTGTTCTGTTACGAACCAAGTGCACAGAATAAATGTATGTTATTTCGTAAGACCGGGCCCTGTGTGACGTTACATATCAGATGAGCATAATTTAAGCGCGAACTTCGTATATATTTCTTTTTGAGCTCCAGTGCAATTTTATATACCCCTTAAGATTTGACGAGTGCCCACCAGGAGCCTGCCTGATGCCCGGCCGTCGTTCGCGGGGCATTCGGCAGGGACCCTACAACTGCCCCACCTGGATGTGATAAGCACGCAATACCCTGTCGGACCCCACAGGGGTCACTACAAGACACCGTCAGAGCAACTTTCGGGTACCTACAGGAGGCCGACCAACGAAGGTGACACAATTTTACCCAAATGCCACCGAGTGCCTGCCGGAGCACCACGGGACCCCTGCAGGGCAGCGTGAAGGAAACTTTTAATTGTGACCACGACAGCCGGTGCCCTTCAGACGTCAGAGCCTGGATGTGCCTAGAGGACCGACAAATAGTACCCGTACCTGTCAATCCAGTCACTGTCAATGAACAATGTTGTGATGACCTCTGACAGATATTGCAAATTAAACACAACATGTGCTGTCATCAACCGACTGTAACTAAACCTGCATTCTCCTACATTTATTCCATCACAACATTGAAAATAAGGGAAAATAACTGTATATAACGTTTGCTGTTGCTGCGTTTAGCTCAATGCGTGTATTTGTTATGATCAGTGCTTTCTCCTGTGGGATGAAATGTACGATAAAAATGTTCATTCGACTCACTGTCTAATAAGTTACTGTCACGTACATATTATTGAAATTAGACAGCCTATCTCTGACATGGGTGGGGCAAGAAATAAATAAGCAGCGGACCATACCATGTTAGAACTGAGATCGTACAAATTATACTAGATGTTCATGCGTTTTGATAGTCAAAAATGTGCCTAAAGGACCGACAAATAGTACCCGTACCTGTCAATCAAGTCACTGTCAATAAACAACGTTGTGATGACCTCTGACATGGGCGGGGCTACAGATATTGTAAATTAAAAAGATAACTAAACCCGCATCGTCGCAAAGTTTTACCATAATAAAACAGCGGGAAGTAGCCGAAATTTATACAACTGTATGAAACGTTTGTTGTTGCTGTGATACGTGATAAGCTCGATGCTTTGTCCAGGTGGGTTGAATTTACGATAAAGGTCTTCATTCGAATCACCCATTCTTGTCACCACAGAGGCACACAGAAACAAGGTCATCTACCATTGTGTATCTTAATCATCTTTGAATACGACCGCCCAAGCTTGGTTGATAGTTTAAATGGACGTATTTACCCAGTCAACCATCAAGTAGGCGCAAAATTTGAACGTTTAGCAGTCTTAGTGATTGAAGGCTGTTACTAAACGTGGCTGAGGACTTTTTGGGTGTACGAATATACTAGTTGGAGTTGATTATGGGCCTTGATTTTGGAGAGTTCGGTTCACTTGTGTGTCCGATCAAGGATAAGACAATACAAAAAGATACCGTGTTAACTAAAACGGTAATGTTTACCTTCACATGCACTAGCCTATCAAACTATTCCTCGGTTTTGTCAAAGGATGCACGATTGTACATGGTCTTCCGTTGTCTTAGTGTGCTCCAAGTGTGCTTGAAAAATGTATGTGTGAACTGGACCTTAGATACGATTATGTTTCGATTCCTTTATACATCAGAAGGACATTAGAGGGGCTACGAAGTTCTCTCCTTAAGCCTTTTAAGTACGACCAGAATGTTTTGGGTTTGTCAGTTATAGCTTCCCCTAGTATGTCTGCCACATATTTTGAATGTGCTGCTCTTATGCTTTTCTGTATCCCCCTTTTGACTCATTTGTATTAAATATTTTGTTCATGTCTTCATCTCGCCCTGTTCTCTTCGCTTTATTGTAGAGACGTTGTTTCTTGCGACAATGCCTTCTTAAGTTTCTGTTGAACCACGGCAGGTTGTATCTGCTTGATTTTGTTTCACTAGGGATGTACTTGTTCATCGTGTGCTTCATTTTGTCTTTAAAATCGTCCCATTTCTGTGCCACGGACATTTCCTGAGTTCCTTTGGTAAAGTTTGTTGCATAGTCCCTAAGGTCACCCTTGATGGCCGATTCATCGGCTTTTGTTAGTATGTACACCTTTCTCTTGGGTTTCTTGTTCTGTTTGGGTGCCAGGTTAACGTCTACCAATACCATGTCGTGGTCACTTATTCCCGGAACTACTGTGGTCTTTTCAATTATATTTGGGTTATTAACTAAGACCAGGTCCAAGAGAATGCCATTCCTAGTTGGCTCCTGGACTGTTTGGAATAACCCATGGTTATCCACTAAGTGCAATAGCTTCTCTGCCTGCCCTGAATGGTTTTGAGTGTTATCTGTCTCCAAGGATGATCACGTTATCAGAGTTAACCTTGGATCCCAATTTACTTATGGACTTATCAAGTTCATCCAGGATATTGCCCTGGTCCGATGGAGGTCTATAGTATGTACCAATCATTAGTGGTTTCTTTCCTGCTAGTTGAGTCTGTGTCCAAATGATCTCACAGTCTGTGTCTAGATCTGGCCTGTGTGTGACAATCAAATCATCCCTGTTAACCTGAAATACACCACCTCCAGGGCCAGTTTTTTCTGTCTTTGCATGGTGCTATGTAGTTGTCTTGATTGAGCCAGGACTCTGTACCTGCTATTATGTCTGGTTTGTACGTGTCAATTACAGTCGCCAGTTCGGCTTTTTTGTTTCGAACACTCTGGCAGTTTACCAGTAAGATTTTACCATTGGTCTTTTTGAAACCACGAACCTTCCTATTAGGGTTACCCTGATTGGATCTAAGTGGATTGGATGTAGCCAATGGGGAGTCATCTGTCAAGCTTGCGCTAGAGCTCAGTGTATCAAATGAGTTTACTGAATGAAAAGTGTCATCATTTATGTCAAACATAGCTGATGCAAAGTTTGGTATACCACGGTCACAGCATATCCATGATTGGTGTGTTTCTAATGCAGTGTACACCTGAGAACATAGCTCAATGCAGTCTTTATGATTTATTGCAGCCGTCACAACAAATTGCAGTATGGGTATATTGTAGAACATGTAAACAGTGTGCAACGAAAGCAGTGGAAAATGAAATACATTTTATATGCGAATGTCCCGAATTTGAAGCCGAAAGAAACAGATTATTCACGAAAGTATCCGGAATCTCCAAAAACTTTTCTAGATTAAGAAATACACAGAAACTCATATTCCTTTTAAAATCTACCAACCCACTCATCATTGAAAGTGTGGGACTTTTTATTTTCCACTGCTTTCAGAGAAGAAATCAAACCCCGCATTAGTACCATAGATATAGAAACTTACTATAGAATAGCAATATAGAATGATCTTGTATTACATGTATACCTTTTATTTTACCGTACATTTGCATTTCGACACTGTTGTCAACATGCAATTAGCCTCCGGGCATGAATTTGCAATAAACTATTATTATTGTACAGCTTTGTTACAGCTCCCGCAGATCTGTATTTCCTTTTGTTTCTCCCCTCTGTCTCATCTTCACCAAAAATGAAACAGAGCTGTTTTCAGAAATTTAGCCTCTTATGGTTCCTGGAATTTTCTGCGATGATAAGGCCATGTTGATTTGATAAAGGCATGCTAAACTTAATTTCGAAAGCATACTGCAGTATGTTAGATATACCACTGAGACCAGTTCTGACTTCTTTTACATGATTCCATCATAGATTAGCGTTTTTACAATATTTGAAATTCGCGGTGCGGTGATGTAATACTGGCGATGTCCAAAGACCTTTGACCTCTGTGACGTCAGATTCCGAGTCGGCCACACCTGCACCATAGGACTTACTCTAGACGCCATTCCTCCGACTCGGAATCTGACGTCACAAAGGTCAAAGGGCTTTGGACATCGCCAGTATTACATCACCACACCGCGAATTTCAAATGTTCTAAAAACGCTGATCTATGATGGACTAGTGTAAAACAAGTCAGAACTGGTCTTAGTGGTATATTGAACATACTGCAGTATGAAATTAAGTTTAGTCTGCCTATAAGGGCCCTGTCACACTTGTGCGTATATTCAAGTGCGCGTGAGTTGCGCATTAACATTTTTTTTTTGGTCTAAGTAAGGTTTGCGGGGACAAAGTTGTTTTCTACTTTGATCAATCGTTGTGCAGCCTAGTGATCGAACCTAAGAAATCACTTATTCGGCTGAAAACTTAACCTAAACCAAAAACATGTTAATGTTTTCGGTCATACTGTAAATCATACAAAGCAGCATTACAATGAGAAAATATATGCTGTAGATTGCAAAAGGATATTCCGGGAAAACGCACATTTTAACGTGAAATGCAGCAGTTGAGAAAAGTTGGTGTCCTAAAAAAATTGAAACAATATCAATTCCAACGTCCGACTCCAGTATTCTAATTTTCGACAGCGGCGCACTCGGTGCACGTGAAGTGCGTTTAAATTCATGTGATACAAGTAGAATCCCGTGTGATAACCCAAAATATCACCCGGGCTGGAACACCCTTATCAAACATTATCTCGGCCCAGGTATGACATAAACAGGCTGCACTTTTTTTTTTAATTTTCAAAAATCTTTTTAATCTTTTATTTTATTTTTCTAAAACCTTTATAAATAATAACACAGTATGGACAATCATACACAATATAAAATGTAAATAAATAACAATGTACAAGGCTAAGTGTACTGACTGTTGAACATTACGGAGTC
Source organism: Branchiostoma lanceolatum (assembly GCA_035149815.1). NCBI lineage: Eukaryota > Metazoa > Chordata > Leptocardii > Amphioxiformes > Branchiostomatidae > Branchiostoma > Branchiostoma lanceolatum. Next base: position 13,393,548 of record CM068880.1, read on the forward strand.
GAACAGGAAAGTGTTCCATAAATTGTCATACATCAGGTCTCTGTTACTGTCCTTATGTTTTATCCATGATTTGTAAACAACAAATTTTGCCACAATAATCACTTTGTTCACAGCCACGTTGACGTCCAGATTATGGTTGAGTCCGAGAAATATCAACAATTTGGTTATCTTTACACTAGTACCATTATGATTCAACATGTTTTCAACTTTTTCCCAGAAGTTTCCGAGTCTTTTACACTTTACAAACATGTGTATATAAGTCTCATTTTCATTACACAATGTACACATTGGGCTCTATATGTCGCCATCCTGGTTTCTTGGTTAGTTTTGCTTTACATGGTAGGATAAACAGGCTGTACTTACTGCACAAAACTGGTGTACGCCTTTAGGAGATTTATCAGTCAAACAAACAATACAACCAGTTATGATGCCCCCCAAAATACATCACTTCTTCCCGAAACAAAAAGAAAATTATCCAGCACAACTTAAAGAAGGAGGCCCAAACCTTTACCACTTCTTCTTTCCATCACAAGCTATCTGCCGCCAAAAACTCAAGACCATAGCACGTCCAGGTCAAAAGATACAAAAACGGAAGTTCTGCTGCAGTACCAAGGTCACACGCCAGGGGGCCGAAAATCAACCTTAACCTTTGTCTCCCCAACACCTACATTCACACTAAATATCATCTTAATCCATCCAGAGGTTTTTGAGTAAATATGCTGACTACAATAGTCCGGAAATACAAACAGACAGACACACAGATATACAGACAGACAGATACACAGACACGCCAAAAACTATATCTCCCTTTCTCATGGAGATAACAAGATGACAGCGTGTCCAAAACGGACTGTATACATACCTTTAGCTATAAAACATCTATACTTCTCCGTCACTTACAATGAATTAGATGAACCGGGGCTCAAACTTGGTAGACACGAAGGTGATACCTCCTTGAACATGTTCCCAGTACTATATTTAGCACTAAAGGACCAACATTTTGTGGGATGGACTAGATATGCTATCAAAAAGACCATCTGGGTTGTACAGAAGACAGGTATGCAGCAGCTAGGATTAGCGCGCCAAAGACATCTATTACTAGAAACACGGCCAAAAGAACCGGTTTTCTCAGTTACTGTAAATGCATTGAATTTCGCGTGGTTTTCATTTCGCGCTAAGGGGAAAATGGAGTGCTCGCAGTAGTTTTAAGTTTGCGGCAGCGCTATAGTCATACACTGCTACAGTATTGGACAGAAATATTCGCGGTGGTTTTAAGTTCGTGGTGAAACAGTCGCTGCCTAAACCCGCGAACATTAAAACACCGCGAACATTCCTGCATTTACAGTACTTCATTCTCCACCAGGCTAACTACTGGCTAAAAGTTATAAGATTTAGCCAACTAGAGAGAAACTTTTGCCTGGAGAGTTTGGCAAAGCTAATAAAATTAAAGCAATACAGTCAAACCTGCGACCACCTTTTCAAGCCGACCACCTGGCCATGGCGACCGCTTTTTCTTATTTTCTGACCAAAGGCAGTGACATCAGTAATCTTCAGTAATCCTTCTAGTGCACGCGAGGAAGCCATGGGCTTGTATAAGATCGTCTCCTCAAGCTAAGTATAATGAGATCTCTTGAATTCAAGAGTGTCACGTCTCCTTTGTTGTGTGCTGGTCATAGTAGCCTTATCTGTATCTAGTAAGTAGCCGGCATAACCATCCTTCGGCGTTACACACCAGCTAAAACATAGATGCTTACATGGGATTCTGAAGGCTCTTATCCGTAAGGCATAGGCAGCCTATAACGGATAGATCTGGAACTGCCAGAAGAATAAATATAGGACAAGAAATAGAATTATTACCTTCGCCTAGAAGGTTATATTTTCGTCAGCGTTCGTGTGTGTGTCTGTCTGTCTGTCTGTGTGTGTGTGTGTGTGTGTGTGTGTGTGTGTGTGTGTGTGTGTCTGACAATAACTCGAGAATGCCTTGTTTGATTGTCATGATATTCTGCATGCGGGTAGGCCTTCTTAAGACCTCGAAATGATTAGATTTTGGGTCCCCTATTGACTTGTCATGGTGCTGCAGTGGAACTTCCAAGGTCGATATCTCGTGTTCTGGACATGCTATGGTAAAGATTTTTGAGTGGTAGATAGCTTCTTGGAGGTAGAGTAAGTTGTGTTTTGCTATAGAGGGCCATGAGAGACATCTAGCGGTAGGTTACGAAAACACAGGTAGACAATTTACTTCTGGCTTTTGTGTTGTTTAATTTGAAGTTCAGTAATTGAGTATTTTCTCTGAATTTTACAAACAATAGAAAAAGAAACAGATCTAGACCAAATTGACAGTCCGAGTTTCAGATACTGGACGACCTAGAAGCGTATATGCACCTGTCAAGGCTTTGACTGAAATAATTTGGCCACAAAAAACAAAAAATACGTAAAAAAAAAAAATTGAACGCTTCACGAATGTCATCATTGGACCTGATTTCCCGCAATGGTCTTGTCAAATTACAAAACATTTTAGAACTTATTTGTAGGTGGGTTATGCTAGTAAGGACCCAGTTTGCATAAGGTATACAGAAACTTCATATTTCTGTTGGGCTAAATAGTAGGGATTTAAGGAGTTAAAAGTAGCGTTAGTAAATACTACTGCAATGGAATGTGTGTTTTACTAATAAAGACCTATTTTATTGCTTTTTAACTAATTTGGAAAAACTGCAAATGATGTCATATATACAATTTACTTACCGTCCATTGCCTAATATAAAATCAAAATTTAACATTGATCAGATAGCAAGTTGATAAAGGTTAGAATGACGCTTCGTATGAGAATAGCCAAGACTGACCATCAAGCGTTTAGTCACGGTACTGAAGCGCCGACTAGTGATTCGTGCCGAAACAGCAGCATTGGAACTGTTGAAAGTTTCAAGGTCGTAGTACCGTCACGGATCACTAGTCGGCACTTCAGTACCATGATTAAACGCTTCTGGTGGACTGTAGACGCTAAATAAAAACCAAGGTTTTAAACTTATAAAAGTCCTTTCTTGGTGGGATAATTTTTGTAAATCTGGACAGTTTTGGAGTGGCTGTAGTAGGAGACACTATAAAAATAGTGGAATATCGTTTATCTACTGTTTGGAGCTTGAAGGACCAATCCAAGGGCTCTGGTTAGGAGGCTTAGAGGTGCAGAGAAGATTGCGCACCCATTTTTTCACCTGATTTCCCGCAATGGTCAAGTCACATTTTAGAACATTTTGTACCTAAATTACAGGTATCGGCCAATCAGCTAGCGGGACTTTTTTCTAGGTTATAAAAATGTTTTAGTACGCTACATGTAGCTATTAGATACCATCTGTAGGACACATTGACTGCATGTTTTTGCTGCTTGTGGCTTGAGGTATCACTGTGACGCTAGCTAACGCTGTGCATTCGAATGCTACACTAGTAATGAACTTTATTTTCAGGGGAGTGACCAGTTAATGGGCATGCGCACAAAGCCCAGTTTGCATTGTTATTATTTTTGAGAAATTTTCCTGGTGAAATCTTTGGTAAATTTTGGCCAGTTTTCAGGCAGGGCGACCAGACCTAGACATGTGTTTACTTTTCAAATCCAGAAAGAAATTGTGACCTTTGACATTCGTTGTGGTATAGAATTACATCATTTGGGAGGCGATTTTCCCTACTAGACCAGTGTTTCCCAGCTGCAGGGGGTAAGATCAGTGTTTGTTTACGTTCAAACACGTCTAGTGCGTTAAAATGCAGGAGTCGAATCCCGGCTTTTTCCAAAAATGGCAACTAGACATGTTTAGCTGTCCAGTGGATGGAAGCTTTTTGGACATTGAAATACTGTAAAGTGTATTTTGAAGCCTGTTTTTGTTAGTGGTTTTGTACATAATCTGATGGACGTCTGTTCACCTACTCCCAATTTACTATTCAATGTTACTATTCAATAAAGTGAATAAAGTGTCATAACAGGTAGCACACTTGGCTGTTCTGGTTATATTTTTTTACTTCAACTTGATTAGTGATACAAGAGTCAGAGCACGTCAATGTTATGAATGGAAAACATCTACTCCCATTTTGCATTTGATTTTCATTACTTTTTACCTCAAATGAAAAAAAAGGAAAATCAAATTTGGCGTCTGCAGTGAATTTCATCTATTCATTTCACTTGCCGTGGCCTAAAATAATATTAACAGTAATAGCAATTGGATTTAGGTTACATAAAACGTTGTATGATTACAGCCAATACTGAACATCAAGCGTTTAGTCATGGTACTAAAGCGCCGATTCGTGGGTAAACAGCAGCCTTGAAGCTGCCGAAAGATTCAAGGTTGTAGTACCGTCACGTATCACTAGCCGGCACTTCAGTACCATGATTGAACGCTTATGGGGGACTCAACAGTTGACGCCAAAAGTAACAATTAAAAAGCCTTTCTTGATGTTTTTTGTGTGTGTGAAGTCTGGGCAGTTTAGGGGTGTCTGTGTTAGGAGACACTATGGAGATAGTTGAACGATCGTCTGTCTGATGTTTGGAGCTTGAAGGACCAATCCAAGTGCTCGGATTAGGAGGGTTTATTTGCGTAGAGGATCCCCTCCCCCAATTTTTGCACCTGATATCCCGCCATTCGGCGCCAGCTGACCTGAATACGACCTTCCCCAACCGAAGTCAGGTACCCATTCACACCTAGGTAAAGTGAGGAAAGTCGTATAAAGTGCCTTTCCCAAGGGCAGAGCATCGGGGCATATCGGGGTTTCGAACCCGGGACCTCTTGGTTCTGGGCTAAATACTCACAGCGAAATACTCTACCGATTGCACCACATGGACACGATGCCACTGCATTTGACTTCCTTCTAAACCGGTCTACCTTGGTACTTATTTACACACACTTCTCATTCACACACAATGAAGAAGACGTTTGAAGGCATGTCCGATTTATTTATTCTTGTTTCTGTAGTTCCATAATCCCAGTACAGATGACTGTTTCAACCCAGCCTGCCTGCCGGGATTATTTTTTCCGCACACAAGTGGCGTACTTTACTTCTTTCTTTCTTTTGCCATTCTTCTTTAATCGAAGGTCTGAAGCTCATTTTTATAGCTGTTGGCATGGCTTCTTTGCCATTCACCGCGGTTGTTTACCAAATTGCAACATAAAACCTTAGCCAAAACAAACAGACAGCGGGAACGACCCCTGCAACAATATGTAACTGTGTATATCTGTGGAATTTTAATATAAATGTACTGTTATGTTATGAACTCATGTATATTCGAAAAAAAAATTTAAAAAAAGACATCAATTCCCAGCAATTTTAGCGTGAGTACCATCCGTTGTAATGACCACTGGCACAATGCCTTTTTCTTGCTAAGGCCACAGCAAGTAATTTTTATGGATAACATCAGCGCAAAATTGGCAAATATGCCGTAAAAGTTGACAGTCTAAGATGTTTCATTGCATATGAATACCCAGTGTAGTTCCTGCCCATGATGGTATGAGAGGCTGTTTTCTGCATTTGTTCTAGTTGATTGAGCAGCTGTATACACATCTTCAAGGACAGTTTAATGTTGACAGTCTAAGATGTTTCATTGCATATGAATACCCAGTGTAGTTCCAGCCCATGATGGTATAACAAGCTGTTTTCCGCATTTGTTCTAGCAAGGACAGCATATAATGTCATTGGTTCTAGTTAATTAGCCTGGGTGCCATCCTATTTCTACCGCTACCCTAAATAGGATGGCACCCAGGCTACTAGTTAATTGAGCTGTATACACAAGGTGTTTTATCGCATATGAATACCCAGTGTAGTTGCTTCAGATGATGGTATACGTACCACAAGCTCTTTTCTGCATTTGTTGTAGTTAGTCTATTGAGATGTATACACATCTACAACAAGGACATGTTTACTGTTGAATTAAAGAGGTTTTATATTATATATGAAACCCTATTAGTTGAATACAGGAGTAAAAGACCTGTTGGTAATGATATCATATTTTGTCGCCTAAATTTTTGTTCGCCCAATCTCATTAGTTTTGGAGTCTGCGGAGGATGTCATACATAAAATTTACTTGCTGTAGCCTAACCATGAAAAGAATTGAGCCAGCAGACAGTCACAGTCAACAGGCTACTGCAATTGGTAAATCAACGGTGACGGAAGGCACTTAGGTGAAGCGTCCTCCCGGGTGTTCCCCGGAAGGAGACCTCCGCCCAAACGTAGACCACATGTTGCGATTCGCGCTGATTGTTCCGTTGTTTCTTTCGGAGACACCGTTGGTGGCGTTGGCACCCTTTGGGGTGGTTTCTGACCAGACACCAGAGGCGATGTTTTCTGAAGTTTCCAGCCGATGGAGTTTGAGCCAAGCGCTGAGCATGAGTCGATCGAAAGCAAACCACCACGACCCCGACTGACTGCCTCTGTCGTGGCGGTCTCGGTTGGTCGTTACGTGCCTTCTGATCAGGTCTTTAGCCGCCTTGTCTTGAGGCAAGCGTCCCTGCAACAGTAGTATCTTCTCCAAGGGCCCAGCATCCTGATAGCTATTTCCTACAAGAAAATGAGACATTGCGCAACAATGTTAAATTGACCAGTCAAAAGCAGAACGTTATGTCATAGCTTACGCATGGTAAATATTTTTCCACCATCTTGACTCAGATGTTTCTATTCTTTTTTATTTTCTAATAATGTTTTCATTCAACATTATGACATACATACATAATATTATAGATATTCACAGAGAAATAATGGTGGTTAGAATCATCCACGCAGTTTGACTAAAACAGATCATCATAGCTTGTCGCTGTTAAAAAAGATATTACAACAAAACTAGAGACTATAAATTATGTACAATACACCATTCTACTTGCGTTAACAATGATTTAGAATCTCACATGTCTTGCATTAACCTTGCGTTACTTGTGAAACTTATGAAAGGTATAGTGAATCCTGTATGGTAATGCTGTGGAGGAAGAATGCTCAAAACAAAGTGTCTGTTGGACGGAAAAGAATTCGCGACAACTTGATATTTGTAATAAAGAGGTATAATCTGTCATTATTATCAACCAAACTGTGCGCTCATGTTGAGCTGTTCTTATTTTCTTCTTATTTTTCTGGTTTTCTTACGTTGTGAAAGATTTTCTTATACAAAGGTAAAACAAAAACATTCATGAAACCTTCTGGGAAGTTTTGTTTTTGTCAATTCTTACGCTAAGAATTTTTGTCTTAAGTTAATTGAAGCCAAGAAAGTTCAAGAAAATATTTATAGCATGCTGTTTCCCAATAAGAATTTTCTAGAAAAATTTGAAAAATTGCTTTCTCTGGCTTAATGTAAGATTTGTTTTTTGTTTCGTCAAATTTGTATTCTTACAGATTCTTCCTATAAGTTAATTTTTCTTGAAAATTTGATTCTACTAGAATTATTTTCTTGAACTTTCTTGGTTTAAGTTAACTTAGATTCTTAGATGCAATTCTTGTTTGCGCTTAAAACAGGGATTCTTGTTTGTGCTTAAAAAGAGATTCTTGTATACAGAATAATATTCTTGCTGACAGGAACATTTTCTTTGTAGAAGAAATTAAAAAGGAAGAAAAATAAGAAAAACGATTTTTGACAGTGTATACAAGCGTGATATAGCTAATTGTGAGTCAGTAGCTTCTTCAGACCATCTTGAAAAAAGAAACAGCTGTATCTACTATAGAGATAAGTTCACTGGAATCAAAACTAAAATCAATTGAGTATGTATTACTAACCAAGTTGTGACAAGCTTTCTTTCTTTCATTCATTCTTTCTTTCTTTCTTTCTTTCTTTTTTATTTCTTTTCTATTTCATTAACAATGAAACAATTCATTACACTGGGTCAGCCAAGGCATCTCTCTCTGGTAACGGCTGATCCACTAAGAACAGACGAACGTAAAAACTTAACCTTTTGTTAAATACCGTTTAAGTTTTTTTTTTCACCTCTTTTGGCCTAATTCTATGATCCATAGCCCAAGAGAAAGGTTGAGGCCATTACAGAGCGGCTTAAAAGACAGGCTTACGGAAGCGTTAAGTGATAGGCCAAATACCGTTACTAATTCTAAAAGTCAGACGTTTCAGACAACATCGTCTGACGTCAGTGACTAAGGATAAGACCGGAAAGCCAGGTTTAATACAAAAACTCTTAACAGTTTTTACTTAAAAGTGATACGGGCTTGAGAGTTTCAAGAAGACGGACATGTGCATGGGTTGCTAACGTTAGGTATCACTTGATGCACTATTCCTATTTTGGCCTAATTCTCTAAAAGGATTCGAAAGGTCGAAGCCATCACGGGGCGGCTCACAGAAATGTTAAGTGCACTACGAAAAATCTATTTTCTCATTTTTCTGTCAACAAGAATCCCTGTTTTGAGCACAAACAAGAATTGCATCTAAGAATTTTTTCCTCCAAGAGTTTCCAAGAAAATTATTCTAGTACAATCAAATTTTCAAGAAAAAATTTCTTAGGGAAAGAATCTGTAAGAATACCATATCTAACCAAACAAAAAACGAATCTTAAAGCAAGACAAGAAAATTTTTCATATTTTTCCAGAAAATTCTTATTGGAAAACATCATGCTTGAAAGAATTTCTTAACTTCAGAGAAAAAGGAATAAGATTCTATATGTAAGAATTGACATAGACAAGACTTCGCGGAAGGTTTATTGAATTTTCTGGTATTTCTTTGTTTAAAATAATCTTTCTCAACATAAGAAAACAAGAAAAATAAGAAAAAAAAAAGAAAAAAAAGATTTTTTTGGTAATATGATACATTGTCAGTTCGCTGCAGTACTTTTCGCTACATGGCACAAAGTTCTTTCGTTACATGAACATGGCACGTTCTTCCGTTACATGACATAACTTATTTCGCTACATTTGAATGTTATTTCTCTAGATAGACTAGCAACATTAGAAATGGTTTTACTAAAATCTTTTACATATTGCCAATTGCAATGAATGGAATCGGACATCCGCGGAAGGTGTAAGCCCGATAATTTTCATACGGATGGTGGCCACATTTCATACAGCGTCATTGGGGATCCGAACTTATTCAAAATGCACGGATTTTCTGAGCGCTTGGATTGTGATACGCGGCCGTACATGTGTTTTGTAATGCATGTAATTTAAGAGGAGCAGGCCAACAACGTTTTACTTGGGGTTCCTCGGGCGCCCGCGCTATTAATCTGCCTTGGCGGGCGGGCATCACTCACTTTACCGTAGAGATACCGGGAAGCTCCCGGTGGTATGGATACCAGGCAAGCTGAGCGTAGGCCTGTTTCAGCTAGCCTGTATTGAAAGCCTCCGCCGAAAATGCTAGGCTCTACCAGCCTCCGCGGGTCGCTGGGAAAATAGTAGAAATATGCCAAATAGAGTCAATTGTATCAATTGTATGAGGCAGAGAGGGTCCAATCTGCAATCCTAGGCCAGCGAATGAAACCATCCATGGCCAAAGTCCTCCGGTAAATGTTCTCCTTATAGCTGGCGCGGTTAGTCTGGTAGAGACTACGAAAATGCCAGGTTTCCAGTATTCATGCATGCCAAGCTAAGCTTACCACTTTGGTCGCACCTCAGTATTGTCGTACTTGCCATAATTATGCTTTGTCACCCCGGCTTGGTAACCGACTTGCCCAAGGGAACAATTGAGAGTTCGCGGCTTCTTCTCACTTTTACGTGCACGTGGGAACGCCATTTGTGCTATAGACGCGCTTAATTTGCCTTTTGGTCTTTGTTACGTACCAGATTTGACCAGACAACTTTTTTTTCTTCTTTTTTTGGGTAGTTATGATGATGATTTTATTTTATTGACAATGTTCCATTCTTCCTTTAAGTTGCTTGAGTAACTATTTTTGGCGTATCTTACTACCTGGATGTCTAACCTTCATCAACGTGACATTTTTTTTTTATTAAACAACAGAAGAATATACAGGACACAGAGGTGATGCACTCTAGCTGAAGTTAATATTAAACATCACCTCTGAAAAAAAAATACAACTTAACATAGACAAGTACAATAACAATAACAATAAGAAACAGCAATTGGGTCGTCCAATACAAACAAACTAACAAACAAACAACCAATGAATATATCAATATACCTGAACTAAGTTTTAAAACGTCTGCTTGTCAAAATATAGTGCTGAGTCAAGCCTAAAATGTTACAGTTGAAATCATACGAAACAAAGGATGAGCCTCTTAATAATAAATAAACGAAGGCTTGATCAGACAAAGTATCGATATCAAGAATAGGGGCTAAAAGGTTCCGTAGGTTGCCCAGAAGGTGACAACTTCCAGAACGTGACAACTTCATCGCCTACCCACCATTCAAGCCGGATGATGAAACGTCATAGCTACCCAGGCAGCATCCTATCAGCAATGCAACCGTCACTGCAAGTCTACGCATCATGATTCTGTAAAAAAAGCAGACAAAATTAGATCAGACCATTTCGTTTACATGAATGTTTAACGCAGTCCCTTAAGTTAACTTTTTTTCTAACGAACTCGCTCAGTGCAAGGCCAAAGGGGGCCACTCATTAAAGCACTGAACTATTTCTCACTGTTGCAGCATATCTTCACCCTAGGTCAGAAACATCAATGCTCGAGACACGCATGACTTCACTGACCCATTAGGAGAAGCAGGGGTTACGAAGGCTGCTCGGGAAATTCCCTACCCCATTTGATTTAGGCCGGGATATTTTGATACACTCACACCGGGACATGCCTCTACTCTTTTTGGTGTGGCGGGTTCTTTTACGTGCTCAATGCGTGCCTCTCCTCAAACACGGGACCTCCATTTAACGTCCTATCCGGGGAACGTCTCTAACCCTAGATGCGCTAGGTACTCATTCACACCTGAGTGAAGTGAGGAAAGTCGCCTTAAGTGCCTTTCCCAAGGGCACAAAAGACAAAGTGCTGACAGCAATACCTTACTATTATGATCATCTCCTTTACTTTACTCCATCCAATACTTGCAATTAGCTTTCGGGCATAAATTTGAAATTAAGTTATTATCATGATATAGAAGCAGGGACCAGTGCTTAATTAAAGACTGTGACACCCCGAAAATGATTTCATCAGGTTGGTAGAATATAGGGTATAGGATATTCTTTTTTACACAACCAGGTAATCTCACTTGCTAACGTTTGGATGTCTGTCAGACACCTTCATCAGAGCTTCTGACTGGAGTACTGCTTCTCACCGCTATAAGCAGTATTGTGAGAAGCAGTACTCCAGTCAGAAGCTCTGATGAAGGTGTCTGACAGACACCCAAATGTTAGCAGGTGAGATTACCTGGTTGTGTAAAAAGAATATCCTAAACCCAGAGTTTGACATCCGTTTTTCAATTTGCCATGTGCTGGTTAATGACCCGTGGCCGTAAGATGTAAAATGAAAAAAACGTATCCGAAGCAGTACCTTGCGCTTAATCAAATATTGTTTGTTTGCTATGTTTGTTTGTTTGTTTGTTGAACTTTTGTTTATTCATGATAAGCTCAAATCGGCACGCACGCCGCTTTTCATTGAGGTCATGAGGGAAGAGGTAAGGGTCAGATACAATATAACAGAGATACACATTTGAGTCCTAATAACTCTATCGATATATACCTTTACATATTTATGGTACATCAATTTAAAATTGCTACAACATACAGCATATAGTAGGGCGAAAGCTGGTTTGAATTCATTGTCCGTGTCCGCTCGTTTTGTTCAGTTCGTTTTGTCACAACCTTTCGTAAATTCATTGCAGCTAAATGATTTAAAACAAACGTTTGAAACAGATGAATAAGATAAACTACATGAGCTTATACAAATTGACAGGTACATCTTGACACGTGGCGAGCTTATTGCGGCAGAAGGGTGCTAAAAAAGAAGAATTCATTTCTTACCTTCTGCAACGGTTCCGGTTAACAGATGTGAATGTTGGCTGTCTTTCTTGTGCCTTTCACTCAGGTAAGAAATACCATTCAGATGCGCATGCGCCTGTATCAGTAACGATGGCAACTGAGCCAGCCAACACGTCACTGTTTATGACGCAGGTGACGTGATATTCAGAACTAGTTGCTGAATACTCAACTCTCAATCAAATGCTGAGTAAAGTTCTAGATCTAGCTTTGACGGCTGAGACTGCCATTTTTCTTCAGATGATAAAATAATCATGATGGTTCATCATCATCATCATCATCGCCGCTTTCATCTGTCGACGATGCGGGCCACCACTGCTTTCCACGCACTTCTGTCCAGAGCCTGCCTTCTCACTCCTTCCCAAGTGAAGCCCAGTTCCTCCAGGTCTCTCATGACAGTTTTCTCCCATGTAATCTGTTGATCTCCCCTCCTTCTTTCCCCCTGTGTTACCCAGTTTAATGCCATCCGTGGGAGGCGTGTCCTTGGCATTCTTGCAACCTGTCCAAGCCACCTTATTCGTGCTCTGCTAAGACCCCCATTCCACTAAAATGGTCCAGAGCGCCGTGAGAGCGCCGAACTCCTGGAAAACGTGCTCAAGTGGAATCTCTACGGCGACCCTTGCGCGCTCTCAGCGCGACCAAAATGTTAAATGTCAGCAATTTTTTTAAGATTTCACAGATCACTCAACGAATGCCAGAGATAAAGAACGAATTTTTGTTACGTTTTGTGTGCTTTGTTGTCTTCTCAGTCATACTTTTACCTCTTGCATCATATTTGAATGATAAAATCAAGGGGAAAACAGATTCAATTTTAGTCGCTGCACGGTCGCTCAGTGTGTGTCTTAAGTAATATATGTATGTTCAACTTGTTTTTCCTGTGTTGTCTGTCATGTAAACTGTTTGCAATAAATATATTTTATCGATCATTCTACGTTATAATCGAAACGTAAATCACAGAATTTTGATACACATTTTTAACCACTGACAATGAAACTTGGAGGGAATTTAATTTGAATGGAAGAAAGTACTTGTAGTTATTCGTCAATTTGTATTACCCACGAGCAAAACTATGATTTGACCACAAAATTCCCAGAAATTCAAGATACACCACTTCAGTTAAGACCATTCAATCCTCATAGAGCGCTCGCTGCGATCCTTGAGCGCTCGCTGCGGCCCTTTGATCCCACCTTGGGCGCTCTCATGGCGCTCACCGCGCTCTCACGGCGCTCTCTCGGCGCTCACCGCGCTCGCTCCGCGCTCTCTCGGCGCTCGTTTTTTTGATCGCCATCCTCGGCGCTCTCACGGCGAAGGTTTTGAGCATGTTCAAAACCATCGCCGAGGTGACGGCGCGCATGGCGCTCTCGCGGCGCTGTCGGCGCTCTCACGGCGCTGTCGGCGCTCTCAATGGCGCTCTCGCCGCGCTGTCGGCGCTCTCACGGCGATCTGGCCAAAATGAGGTCGCCGTGAGAGCGCGGTGAGAGCGCCGTCCAAGTGAAATGGGGGTATAACCAAAGTAGACAAACAGGGTTGACCCGTTCTCCTGCGCACTTCCTTGTTGAAGACGTGCTGTTGCCATCTCACCCTCAGAATGGCTCGTAACCACCTCTGATCGGCAACATGATGGTTGGTTTAATCTCATAACCCAGCTCTTATACCGGTGTGCCTTAACACCTCACACGAACTCACCCGAATTCACCCGAACTCATCCAAGTCTAATATGCAGTGTACACGGAAAAAGGACTTTATGTGACGCTCTGGATACATTTTCTATGCAATTATGAATAAAAAATATGCAGCCAGCTTTACGTATTTGGCAGTTTTTTTCATGTTACCCCGCTCACTGCAAGAAGAGAAAGAATGTCTGTCCGCCATATTGGATTCTCATTGTTGGGGTCCACTTCGGTCCGCTAATACTTTTTTTTTAGTTTGATAGACGACAGGACAATAAGATTGTGGATGCTGTTTGAATCATAGATTATAGCATAGCATAATTTTGTAGCAATCAACTTATAATTTAACTGTACACAAAGTGTTTTTCAGCCTTAAATACAACTATGTATTTGTTATCTTGTAAACTAGCGGAGAAACATGCAAAAAATGGTAAATACTTAGGACCTGCTGCATATTTTCATTCATAATTGCATAGAGAATGTATCCAGAGTGCCACATAAACTCATTGCCCCATGTACACTGCATATCAGACTCGGATGAGTTCGGGTGAGTTCGGATGAGTTCGGGTGAGGTGTTTAGACATACCGCTCTTAGACCGTCGATATTGAACACTTAGTCGTGTCATGTTGGTGCCGGTGAGGACGTTGTAGTAGGAAGAGAAAAGGAGAGTTAGTTTGTTTGTTTGTTTGTTTGTTTTATTCAGATCTCCATTACAATCTTAACAATTTATACACTTATCTTCCTGGAGTCCGCCTACATTAGATACAATTTCATCACTACAGGCACAATACAATCCAATCAAATACAGGAAGAACGAAAACAATTATTTGACAGTAAATCATACAAAATCAAATGTGATGAACTTAAAAGTGAGGGAGCGGTCAGAGGTCAACATAAAAGAACGGAATCATTGTATAGATAATGTATATAAGGAAACCCAGAAGTAATACCAAATGACATGGATGTAATTTTTTAACTTAATTGAATGAACTGAACATCAATATAAACAAAGGTAATCATAATGATAAACATAATATAATAACTTCGATATACTAATCATATACAAAAGTCATATACAAGTGTGGTCAAAGTCAAAGTTCCTTCTGGCCCGCACCGATGGTGCATAGGCCTAGGGCGGTGCCCATCTCCGTTTCAGTAGCCACACAACTTTGTGCAATCCCCATACAGTGGCGGTGGCACAGGGGGGGCAAGGGGGGCGGCTGCCCCCCCCCCCCCCGAAAAATATGTTGGGGGGGGGGAAATCAAGCTGAAACCCTTGTGAATCTTTTCACTTACAGAGATTTTTTTAACTTAGCTTACTCTACCAGTACAATTTGCCTCTCAAAATGCAGGAAATAGCGTTTCAGCGGGTCAAGAATTCAAAATTTTCTCCGACGTACGTTAGCATACTCCCGGACCGCCGGCTAGGATTGTTGCGCCGCCGGCGTATATGTCGGGATAGCGTCGCCCTCCAAAGCTTATGCTGAAACCCTTCTGTATTCGTTAAATCTATCAGCAAAACTTGCCTCGGAAAAAGCATTTCATGGCGTCAAGATTTCAAAATTTTCCCGGAGGAGAACGTTGCCGCCGGCGAAAAATATGTCGGAAGGGCTCGAGGGCGTCGCACCCCAAAACTCAAGCTGAAACCCGTCTGTATTTTTTCATATAAAGAGATGTCATTAACCTTTTTAGCTTACTTTTTCAGCAAAATTTGCCCCTCAAAATTCAGGAAACAGCGTTTCAATGGGTCAAAAAGTTTTCAATGTCGCGCTCCGGCGGAAAAATTATATGTCGGGAGGGCGTCATCCCCGAAACCTCAAGCTCAAACCCTTCTGTGTGGGCAGGGGGCTAGTCCACGAGTAGTGCAGTGGGTTTAACTTCGAATTCTATACTCTTTTCCAAATGCTGAGTGCTAAGCAGAGAAAGCAGTATGTACTATTTTCAAAGTATTTGGTATGACCGGGGCGGGGATTGGCAGGCTGGATATATATAGTAACACCCTCCTTTATCAGCGCTGAAACCCACTCAGGTAATGTTCGGCAAACCCTCCCGGTCTCAGCGCTGATGTTTTGAACGGATATTTTGGGTTCTGGGGACGTCACTGACAGTTGCTCATAAATAATCAATGGCTAGCCTTATTTGGCACAAATAGTCGTTGGTTGCTCATGAATAATTAAGTAGCTATGCAAGACGTAAGCTGATTGGCTGATAGCTTACCAGCGTCCTTTGCGGCTTTGCTCAAAATGAGCTTTAGCAAACCCTCTGATTGACTGAAAGCTGTTTGGTGGTGACGTCGCCAGAACCGTGTTCAGGGGCTCGGAAGGGCAGGGCCGCTATGGGAGGTAACGAACATATCGGGTCTGCTGGGAGGATGGATTATAACGACGTCAGAACTTTATTCCTGGTGCAATTTCCATAATACCATCTGACTTAGTATTTTGTTTTCGTCCATTCTGAAGGTCGTGCATTTCGGTAGACGTTGTTCCTTGATTAATCTTTTCTACTTTAAGAAGTTGTATAATGGTAGGAACACAAGTCTTCAATCTGTAGAAGATTCATTTATTTACTTATTTATTTTACATGCCAGGGTTGCCCAGCTAGCCGGAGGCTATTACTAAGGGCGAACCCATGCGCGGTTATAGGATGTTTTGAACCACTCACACCGAGGCATGCCCCTACTCTTTTTCGAAAGGTGTGCTGGCCACGGTTCTTTTACGTGCGCGGGGTGTGGCTCTTTCCAAACACGGGACCTCCATTCAACATCCTATCCGAGGGACGTCCCTAACCCTAGATGAGCTAGGTACTCATTTACACCTAAATCGTTTCAGTAGTTTCTTTCAAGATCCTTTGTTCTTTAAAAAGCGTAAATATATGGCCTACTATGAGGGCCGTCATTCCACTTATAACATGTCCTGCTACTGGAGAGAACTGTAGCTAGAGAAAAAACAAACTTTTATGCAATTGAAGCAGGATCTGAATCTAAATCGGTCAAGCGATATAAACGCCATTTGGCGAAACACACCCTGACACCCTGAATCATGGTATAAATTGTCAAAATTAGGGGGAATATCCAGTTCGCGCTGAAAGGTCACCGCGAAAACCGCGAACATAAAACCACCGTGAACATTTCTATATTTTGCAGTATTTGGGTCACCCTGATACCTGCGTCAAAACGATATGATTTACATGTCAGCATTTGCCTCGGGCGTTGGACGGCCAATTTCTCAGTAATGGACAGCCGGAGCGGTAAATCATATCGTTTTGACGCAGGTATCAGGGTGACTCAAATACTGCAAAATATAGAAATGTTCACGGTGGTTTTATGTTCGGATTAAAGTTTATAACCACGGATGTAGGGTAAAGGTGACGGATTAAGAGCTAAAGGGACGGATTAAGGGCTATGGTGACATATCATGGGCAATGCTGAGGGATTAAAGGCTTTCATGACGGATTAAGGGCAAGGGTGACGGATTAAGGGTTATCCTGTGGGATTTAAGTTTATGTTAACGGATTAAGGGCTAGGGTGACGGATTAAGAATATCACATCCCGTTATAATATACTCCTCAACTAACCACGTGTACATAATCATGTTCATTGAGCGAAAATGGCAGCTTTTTGCAAAAGCACTTGTTTTTAATCATATATTCATTCATATATAGAATTTCATATATAGAATTTAAAGATTTTTAAGTGGCCTTCCGGTAGATGTCATACTTTTACCTTATATTGTGCAGTATTTTTTTTTATCATTTATTCATAACTGTAAATAGAATTTCATGTATGAAATTTAAGGATTTTTTAAGTATTCTTACCTGAGCGATTGAATGGCATAGCCCAACCATCCCATCATGCATCACTATCAACATGGCAGACGACGGAAGAAGAAAAATATTTAGGTTGAGAAAAATACGTCAAATGACGAATTCTGACAGGTTTGAATTAAATTTTGTTTCATAGATAGATTATTGATATTAATATGAAGTCATATAGTTATGATTTGGTACATATATTGCCGCTGTAGTGAGTCTTTTGTTTGTGTGTTTGTACGCAGTGGGGAGGGGGGCGATCACGTAACAAACAAATTTTCTATGACATTACCATATATGTTGTTATAACCTCCATTAACATTAATCCACCAGGTAACATAAATCCATCACTTTGAAAAACAGTTGGTTTGAGAGATCTCTAGTGTAGCACCCCCAGGTATATATGCACAGTTTAGATATACAGGAGTGCATTACTGGGGGGATCTGTTTCGATGTATCTTTTCAGGGTGGCGGAATTATGTACCCTGGTGGAATCTATGTTTAACTCAGTAGATCTAATATACAAGAAGCAAGTAGATTACATCTTAAAGTTTAATAGGTTAATTTTGTTGAGAAAAATAAAATTTGAAGTTTAGATTTTTTTTCACTGAGGACTAATATCTTGATAACAGCGTTTAATTCGTTTATATGATTTTATAGTTCCATTTCTGTAGGATTTACATGTATTTGTTCCGAGAATTTCAATTTCACCTGACTCAAGTAGCCCTAAATAAGCCCTTTCATACATATAGAATACAACGCGGGGTATTCCGTATCACCCGAGGTAGCAGCCCGACCGCGGGTACGGTCGTCGGGTGATCCGACCCGCGGGAGGGCTGGGACCGAGGATGATGCGGAATACAACATGTTGTATTTTATTTATGTCATACCTTGGTCATACCCACCCGAGAAAATGCGGAAAGGGCCAGAAGTTGAGGGAGTTTTGTGTCCTCGAACACAAAACTGCAACAACATTGATTCTAACCTCCGAATCCGGTATTCGAATTTCCTACGGCGGCGCAACCAGCGCGCTCAAAATGCATTCGAAATATTCTCTGTGATAACACTCCCGAACCCTATGTGATCCGGATAGTTATCACACGGTCCGGAACACCTGTATCAGGCCCAGGCATGACATAAATTCGAGTACGCATGTGCAGTGTCAAAGGTGAAGGCCCCTAGATTGTAAATCTTCACCTTTGACACTGAACATGCGTACTCAAATCTACGAAAAGGCTTATTCTAATCATTATGTACTTCCATCTCTAACCTTTATTGATATGATTGTATTCATTACTTAAGTTAATGTGATTACTTTATGTTCTGTTTTTGTAGGACTGACTTCTGTCGGTAAGCTCGAACACCAACCAAACACCACATCAGGAACTTCTAGTTTCTGAAGAGACTGAAGAAGCCTTGAGTCCATGAGGATGGACATACCTGAGAGTGTGGTGTGTTCCCACTGTAACACACGTGTGTACAGACAATGGTTACTGGACCATGTGCAACAGGAACTCCTGAGTGAGACCACCTGCAGCCCTTGTTCAAACCTTGTGCAGACACTGACTGACTTACTGTGCGCCCTGCACCTGTACGGACACCTGAAAACACCTGTCGTCAGTATCACCTGCTCCAGGTGCGGATTTCAGACCGGCAGTGTGGAGAAGTTTGGGGAGCATCTTCAGCTGAGATGTGAAGAGAACATATTTTCTTGTGAGGCTGTCGCACATGCGCAGGATACAGCTGCACCTGCACAGGATACAGCTGAACCTGCATCACATGAGCAGAGTAGCTTCAAATATAGAGTCAGCTATCAGCCAAACAGTGCTGAAAAAGAGAAGGGGGAGGGGGGCAGCTGTGAGGAGGCTGCTGGTACCAGTTCACAGGGACAGAAGATGGGGGACTGGGACGGACAACAGTTTCAGCAGATGATGAGCACGTTGTTGACAGACACGTCGGGAAACGGATGCCAGAAAATCAGCTCCGAGCAGGATACGGGCGGACACAGCAAAGTGACGAAAGACATGGCTTCTGTATGTGAAGAAGATGAAGATGAAACTTCCATGGGCCTAATTATGGAATGTGAAGGAATCAAAGAAGAACATTACCCAAGTCAGAGTGTGGCAGCCAACAATACAGCAACTCAAGAGCTGGAAGATTTTTCATGTGTTAAAAATGTGAAACATCAGAAGACAAAAGTTAGGGATGATTGGGACAAAGATGAAGACTTAGAAGCCAATGGAAGGAAAAGTAAGACTAAGAATTTCAAAGTAAACACCTCAGAAGCAAAGACGCAGCCGCCCCAAGATTACTCCAACCAAGAAAGGGAAGACTTGGAGTCCCACATGTTGGACAGCCATGGTGAAGTGGAGTTAGAGCACCAAGGAACACACAAATGCAGGTATGATTTTTGCCACGATTTAACAAACTACAATTTAGCTTCATTGTGATAATCTAAGATTTAAAAAATCTATTTCATACCAATGTGTTGTTGGTTTTTAGATAAAATGCACTGGTAGGTTTTCAAAAAGATACATAAAGATGGTACATACTTTTCTTTATATTTTCAATAAGCACAAAGTTTTGCTGTATCTATGATACATGATATGATGATTATTTTTACAGGTACTGTGACTTCACAAGTGGCTGGCAGAAGGATTTGATTCTGCATGAAAAACATCACTCAGGTAAAAATTTATCCTTTGTTGTAAAGTAAGTAAGTACATGTAAATGTGTGGGCATGCACACACATACACACACACACACACACATACACTTAAACACACATACACACACATGCACACATACACACGCACACACATACACACACACACACAGACATAAACACACTTACATACATACACATACACACACACACATACACACACACAAACACACATACAGACACACACGCACACACATACACACACACATACACTCATACACACATACAGATACGCACATGCACAAACTTACGTACATACACACACACACACATGCATACACACATACACACGCACACACCTACATACACACACATGCACACACACGCACACACTCATACATACACAAACACACACACACATACAGTGTGTCACACACACACATCTACAACTGGAAATATTGCGTGCACAGATTTAAAGGTTGAACTGATCTAGTGTTGATAAATGCTTCGCTTTTCAAAATCATTTTTTGGTTGTTGCAAATTCTGTTCACTGACAAAGTCAACATTACATGCACTGGGCTAGCAACCAAACACTCAGTAACAGAGGCAGATAAAAGCTGAAAAACTGGAATTGTCACACATACATTTGTAACTGCTTTGTCCTGAAACTAATTTGGCCCAGGCCCATATGATTTTGACCAAGCTTTTGCCAAGTGATGTACATGAATGAGGTATTTAGAAAACTCGTTGCAATTCTGAAGAGGAGCAAATATAGTCCACATAACCCAGAAGTCACATAATTCGCAACAAATTTCCCACTTAGCCACAGTCAAAAGCTGCCATGGAATTTTTGTATCATTAACCTTCTTCCTGCTGTCTAACACTATAACGAATAGAGCATTTGTAGCCAAACGGCTACTTCAGTGTGCTAAAGGTTAAAAGAAGTGTGTTTACAAGTCTTTAGAGTGACTGATAGCCTGCTTGTTTCCTTTCTGCAGGAAACTACATCTCGTGTGAGATATGCGGAAAAGACGTCCCCAAATCTTCCTACAAGAGTCACCACCAAAGACACCTTAGAACTTTCACCTGCCCCACATGCTCCAAATCCTTCCCCAGCAAAGTCGCGCTTAAGATACACACAGATTTCATTCACGAACACAAAGTCCTGACGTGTTCGTACTGCGACAAAACGTTCCGGTCGTATGGTGGATACATGGTACACAGGCACGAACACGTTTCAAAAGAACACCCATGTAAGGACTGTGGTATGAAATTTTCCAAGAAAAGTCAGCTCTATACCCACAGAAGCAAAGCCCACCTACCTCTAAGACTAAAAGAGTGTGAGGTGTGTGGTAAACTCTTTGATTCGTCAGGACTAGAAGATCACATGAAGACTCACATGGGTGAGGAGGCTAAGGTGTACAAGTGTACGCAGTGTCCCGCGTCTTTCAAGTGGTCACGAACTTTAAGAAGGCACCAGAGTACCCACGAAGGTTTAAAGACGTGCAACATATGCAATAAGGATTATCATGGGTCCAGACAGCTGAAGAGACACATGGCAGTAGCACATAAAGAAGAATCCTGAAGATTTTTTAGAAGGAAAAGGTAGTGTGTTTGATATGATGGCAGTGACAAGATACAAGCTTCCAACTTAGAAAATCTAGAATTGATGCAGTTAGCCGTGTAAATGACAGTATTACTGTAATTCTTGATTTGTTAACGGTAACTTAATTTAGCTTATTAACTTTAACTGTCAAAAGTCAACTGCTAAAATTTCATCATCGCAGATATTTGATTACCGACATTTCAGACAGTGATGTTTGTTTCCACTGTTGAAATTAAATGCTGTGAACTATTCCCCCTTTCCCCCCAACCCCTTAGATTAATATTATTGCAATATTAAATGGATTTACAGTAGTACACTTTTCAGTATGTACGGTTGTCTCTTCTGGGTTGTGTCTGGTAACGTTTGCTCCTCTTCAGACCATAGAACTTGTGGTACATCTATATGACTGATCGTAAAATCTTGTTTAACTTGTATACAGTATGGCAGAAACTTTGTTAGAATTGTTTGTGGTATTATCAGTCATGTAAGCATTGTTGTATAGACATCAGGGCTCGAAATTCATTTTTGGGAACTAGTGCACCTGACCTAAAAATCTAGGTGCACATAAATGATATTGGGTGCACAACATGAAATAAAGTACAATATGAGCAAAACATACTCAGTATCTACAAAATTTAATGCTAGAGATACTGCCTCTCTTTTAAAAAGAACTTCAATCAGTAATTCTATAGTTAACTTCAAAACCTCAAACAAAGTACTGTACAGGTCAAGTACAACAGGGGGCATATTGCTTGTACTAATACTAATATTTCAAGAATATTTTTTTTATACTAGTATACATGTATATACAAGAGTGCCATACAAGAGTACCATATAGTCTTCAAGAATATTTAGGTTCACAGCTTCAATTTTGGGTGCACAAAAGTGAACATGCACCCATTATTTTGAGCCCTGGACATGTATATTATCCCCCCAGTGAAAAAAGAAGTTTGGTGGTGCATATTAGTGTATGTATTTGTAATTGTTTATTAACACCCACCATTTTGCCTTGGTAGATCCCTCTACAAACCATTGTCCAGGTGCCCCGACGTTTCTTGATCTGGCCATCCTTGACGGTCATCCAAAGCTTAAGGCAGCTTCAAGGAGTACAACTTTAAGGAAAAGATGCTATCTCTGTCCCAGGGAAGCAGACCGCAAGACAAATCAATGTTGCTCTATCTGTGACAACAAGGTCTGCAAACTCCACTCTACTAAACGGGTCTGTTGTGAAGCATGTGTCCAGTAAATATTGAGACATGCACTGTTTTTGGAAAGAAGTTTACATCTATATACACATTTTGATTATGCTAGCCAAGTGATTTCGTGGTGGAAGAATTGTCCAACAGGACAAGAAGTTTTATGCTACTTAGTAGTATCATGGTGATAACTTAGATTTCAGTGCTTAATTGCATAACTTAAGAAAGTCATCTTAGAATATATTTTACCTGAATAATAACCACTGTAACTAGCAGACTATTGCTTTAGAAATGGATTCCATGTACATTTACAGGAGAATCAATGATGCAGAAAAAAATGTGCAATTGGTTCATTTTGTAGGTAAGATATGAAACTTTATTTGTGCTCTGTACAAATTTATCTCCTTAAATATTCTTATTTGCTGTTAGGAACATACAGAACTAAGAGTGCAAGTCTTTTTCGATATAGTTGCAGTGCAGATTTATTCAATGTGTATATTATACCTGGCATGTACAGTGGGCATGTCTTAAATACATTTCTCTCAAGTAAAAAACATTAGATTATGTAATATGTGAAAACAACACGGAAACATATAATTGAAGAAGATTTAGTTTCTGGTGTAATAGATGTTTCAACAATATACGTTGTGATAATTAAGTTACAAAGGAGTACATGTAGTGCTGTATTGAACTGGCTTTGCTATTTCATTTCATTCCAAGTTTAAACGTTAGCTCAAAGTACTATCCTTGGTTAATATCTTGATGTCATGATGTCATTCTCCTTCCAAATACTGCAGAGTATATCCCATTCTTTTCTCTCGAATGCATAGTTGGAATAAACATATACTGCACATTTCAGTGGGCAAATAAGCAACTCATACATACTATGGAATAGTTGTCTCCTTATTTTTATATTTGCTATCATAATTGAAATGATTCTTATAACCATACATTGGTTCAAAAACACACCAGCAATTATGTACATTTACAATGATCGAGTTAATACAAAAATAGAAACCTTGACTATTGGAACATTTTGAAGATACAAAACAAATTTTGGCAGTGAAAAGCTGATAGGACACCCGAATGTCCACCGTTTGGATGTAAAACACAAAAACACAATAAACGAAACACATTTTGTTTGATGACAGCCGAAAATGTCCTATCTTTAGTATAACACATAATGCAGATTTTACATTATTGGCAGTGTAAAGCTTATGACCCCTGTTTTTCGGTTACTTGTGAATCAATTGTTTTGCAAAGAAAAATAAGCTCACAATTTTTCACAAATCTTGATAACTTCAAAAGTGTGTGTTATAGTAGTGAGATAAAGATGCAAAATATTATTTACGGCTTTATGTCCATTGTTTGTAAATAATATTTAATATTACTCAAAACACAGGAGGAAATATTTATATTGAACCTTTACAGTGTTAATTTTGAATATGATAACAACTCTTAGTTTAAATCAAGATTAGTCTACAGTTTGAATAATAACATCAGAAAATGCCTTATCTGTTTGTACAATGTATAAACGAAAATCAGATTTTACATTGTTGGCAGTGTAAAGCTTGTCACTCCTGTCTTTCCGTTATTTGTGTATCACCATTGTTTTGCAAAAAACAATAATCTGACAATATTTAAAAAATCCTGATTACTTCACTGTGTAAATGTAAGGCCATACTGACTTGATTATATGCCTGACATCCGTACATGCATCAATTCTCGTTCGTTTCCGAAATAAACAGAACTTTAGTAAAGACTCAATTTTATTCTTCTTTTATGCGACCTGGGTGTCTTATATTTAGTACAGTTACAAATGTTACTAACAATATTTATTTTAAACTATAATAGTTATAAATATTTGTAAAGACTCAAATTTTCTTCTTCTTTTATGTGACCTGGGTGTCTTATATTTAGTACAGTTACACATGTTAGTAACAATGTTTTATTTTAAACTATAATAGTTATAAATATTAGTAAAGACTCAAATTTTCTTCTTTCACGTGACCTGGGTGTCTAATATTAATATTAGCTGCAAAATTAGCAAATATATACCATAAATTGACAAAAAAAGAATGCATCAAGTTTGCAATGCCCGGAGGATCATCATATTATCTTGTTTCATACTCTTAAAAAGTTGGAGCATACACATAAGATGTCATCCATGTAATCCCAACAGTATGGCCTAATGATTTAAAAATTCACAAATATGACTCTAATTTAGGGCTAGATTAGCGGACAGTTTGATGACTCCAAAGAATGTGGAGTCCTCCGCTGTGGTCACCTGACACCTGTCACACTCCATCATCAGTGAGATGACGTCATCACGGCGTAAGTAGTGCACGCCAGCCGTGTAACACGTGTATTGTGGGGGGCTACCTCCGGCAGACGACTCGCATGTCAGGAACGGCGTCTCGTGGACCAAGATGGAGTACTTGAAGGTTTTATCATACTTGTCGTTTGCAACCCCAACCTGCACAGGAAAAAACACATTGTCACTCTATGCTCTTCTTTTGTCAACATCAATTTGGGAAGCTTGATGCTTTTTCAAGTTCCTGGTAGTGTCATGCGGCTTTGCTACGGCTCAAATGTGTAGCCAAAAATTAACACACCAGGTCACCCCTACTCTTCTTGATAAGTTTGTTTACGTGCAGAGTTTCGATGTCATAAGCTCCCTCATACACTGCTTCAAGTACCCATAAGTACTACAATTAACCATTGACATCATTTGTACAGTTAAGACCATGAAAAAAAAAGTCAACTGCCATGGATAGTTTAATAAGGTTGCAATTGATAAATTGCTGGTTCAAATGTTCTCTGTACACAACCAATGTGTTAATTCCCAGCTGTCGTTTTGGTGACCATGAATCCGTTACCTTCCTAAGGTCGATATTAACTAGCTCAGACTTGTCATGTTAGGGACCACACTCTGCAGCAGCGACATCTAGCTACAGTGCGAAGTAGAACCATTCAGTATAGCCCTAAGGAAGTTGTCACCGAAACATTGGCTAGATACTAACTCTTTGGTTGTGTACAAAAAAAACTTTGGTATCCAGTGATCACCTGGCCATAGATAAGATAATGTCCCTCCTCTGTGACCCTCAGGTCTCCATTCTCCAGTACAAAATGTGAGTTTTGCTCCTCCATCTCTTCCCAGTGAGTGAACTTCCCATCTAAAAGTAGAGCAAAACATTCAACCTTTGTCATTTTCATTCCATACCACTGGGGTCACTATAGACAGGATTCTTAATGTTTGTGCCAATATGAAAAATTATGTCACATATTCAGGTTCGTATCAAAAAATGCATTAGTGACATGCGGATGTAAAAATGAAATTATGAATACTTACTGCTGACTGTTATTTCACTGTGTGGCGTCATCGCATCTGTGAGAGCAAAATCAACAATACGTAATTATACAGTTGATACATTTTGATAAAATCGCTCACACCACATTCTGATATGCACTGAAGATTGTATAGTTTCTATATTGCTATATGTAGTTGTATAGTATACAGTAATGTTCTTTTTTGCTTTGCTTTTTTCTTAGGCGATAAGATAATCTTTTTGTCGATGGGAAGTTAAAACAATATCATACCTGTCCGAGCCCGAATGTGTATGGCCTCCAGTGACATTTTGGGTTGGAGACCATTTGCTACCTTGTGACCAACGCCTGGAAAATATACAGCAAGAATTTCTTAAAATCTGAGAGTGTCATTATCTCCCTGAAAAATGGAGATGTAGTTTTGGGTGTGTCTGTGTGTATGTCTGTCTATGTGTTTTCCATTATATGACTCAAATACATGTAACATGTAGTTATGTAGTGGAGCATCAACAGATACCAATTATGCAAAAGAATCAATCACTAATTTGCATACTTAATGCAAAAGTGCCATAATTAATCTAAGTGGACTGTCAATATTGCAACATGTGTAAGTCAGATAAAGGTGATTATGACGAAGCATACATTATGTAAATGTAAAAGTCATAAACAGAATAGCTCATGGAGATATGAGGTCTTCGAACTCTTGTTTAGTCTGTGATGTCTTCTTGAGAATGAAATATCTCAATGATTTTTACGAGCGATTGATTTGATTTCAAGATTACCCCACCATTGGAATTTGGAAAATCTGAACAACAAATTAAGATATTTCATTCTTGAGAAGATATGCTCCTTTACATTTGAGCAAAATTTAAACTTATCTTATACAAAAATGAACCTGCTATGGTACAAAATGCGTTTTATTCTGACTCACTCTCGTTTCTTAATTTGTTTGTGTGTAGTGTTTATATATGAAGGTAACACCACCTTCGCTGCAGTTCTGCCCTCCCCAGCCAGGAGCGCACTGACAGGTATAGTTCTTTACTCCATCAATGCAGGTTCCTCCATTTTTACACGGCGCTGAGACACAATCATCGTGGTCTTGGGAGAAAAAAAAGTTAGGAGAGAATACAGGAAGACACTTAATATTTTACATTCAACTTTTGCATTATACATGTTAAAGGTAAGATGTGGCATCAAAGCGATTGGCATGTTAAAAGAATTCCTTTTTGAATCTGAATTAGTCACCTAGCATAAGCGCAATACAGCGTAACACACCAGCTTTGCAGTTACCTTGCTGGCTACGGTATATCACATTTGTCACAGTAATCTTACAGTATTTTATATTTTGTTCATTTGGATGCTTCTAAAGCTACAAAATGGTTAAGTATGCCTTACAAGTGATTGTATATTACATGTAGGTTTACAAAGTTCAAATAAAGCCCACCTTGACACTTGACCCCAGCAGACCACCGGCGTCTGTTCGAGCACACCCCGATCCCTGTGTTTAGCGTACACTCCGCTAGGGTCGCTTCATTTCCGGCGCACTGAACATCGCTCAGCCACCGGTTTGCCGTCCGAGGGCCAATGCCGAATTTCTTCTCCGCCTTTCTACAGAAACACAGGGAGGCAAGCAAACTCACAAATAACGAAGGATCTTCCATAGTGTACCCACATGTAGGATGAAATATGAAAAGATAGTTATAACTTTTCCAGTGGTCCCTTTTTACATATCTTACGACAACTATTTTTTTCTTATGAATATTTTTCTTTACTGTAAACAAACAGACAAGCAAACAAACAAGTTAGCTAAGGGTGAAGAGGCCAATCTCTCCCTTGCCCAATCCCTTCGCCTAATCCCTCTCTTACTTGATCCTTCCCACAATCTCTCCCTTCCTTAATCCTCACTCAATCCGGATCCCCCCCAATGGATTCTCCCAATCCCTCCCTTCCCCTCTCAATCCCTTTATTCTTCCTTCCCTCCCTCCCTCCCTCCCTCCCTCCCTCCCTCCCTCCCTCCCTCCCTCCCTCCCTCCCTCCCTCCCTCCCTCCCTCCCTCCCTCCCTCCCTCCCTCCCTCCCTCCCTCCCTCCCTCCCTCCCTCCCTCCCTCCCTCCCTCCCTCCCTCCCTCCCTCCCTCCCTCCCTCCCTCCCTCCCTCCCTCCCTCCCTCCCTCCCTCCCTCCCTCCCTCCCTCCCTCCCTCCCTCCCTCCCTCCCTCCTTCCTTCCTTCCTTCCCAGCACCATTATTACCTGTAGAAGTCCAGTGCTCCCGGATACCCCAGCTGCCTACAGACGACGCTCGCCTCCCCCATCCCCCAGTCTTTATCACAGATCCGGCCCCAGAACCCGAACTTTCTCACTTCCATCACGCCTTCACCCGTGTCTGTAGCACCGGTGCCGGGGTTCACTATTCGAACTTACAAAGGAAAACAAGAGCTTAGTATAAAAGTTCATCTGTGATGGTATGCAACATTATGAAAAAGTCTTTAACTACTTTCTGACGTTCAAAAATTAGTGCAGTCCAGTCCTTGTTTTGGAAGATAGCTTATTATATCTAACATGAAAGAAAAACGTTCACTGATAAGTTGCAATGTATCCTAAGGGTATGTCACCTTCACAGGCATATAGTAAGAATAATACATCTATGTTAAATCTAATAAGTTTTGAATCGCCGTCACCTACATCATTGGACTGGCTGGATGTCAAATATAATTTCAAGAATCGCACGATAAAATATTGAAGCAAGAAAAATGGTAGAAGTTTTGTGTAATATTTAGCAACTAGATGCCGCTAGAGGAAAACAAACTCATTCATGGCTTGGCGCCCTTACTTTCGTCTTTCCCAGTCAGCCAACGGGAGCGCCTCTCTCTTGGTAGAGCACCCGGGAATGACGTTAACCCATGGGATCGCTTGTCTCTTCGTTGACCCTCCGAAGATGATGTCAGCTCAGAGATAAGGCTCTTCAGTTGGTGGTTCTCCTATCAATAAAGAGAACGGAGAACAAATGCAAAATATGAAAATGTCGACAAAAATTCACCTTCCCTACATTTGGCTTCAGACCGCCCCTTGTCTCACTGTTTAATTATATCATCATTTTAACTTTCACTTTCAAGATCACATATGTATAAAGCACTAATTTTGAAGAGTATGGGTATCAAAATATTTCGGCTTGGAACTTAGACGTTCTATATCATCCATTCATGTATGCCAGCACATTTTGACATTTTTCAGGCTTCCATATACTGTAACTTTGGAAATCTTCGCGGGAATTTAATTTCGCGGTTGGGAGAAATGAATTGATCGAGAAACACCGCGGTTGAAATAACGGGGTACTATAGCAAGCAGATAGAAGATCGAACAAAAATATTCGCGGTAGTTTTAGATTCGCGGTAAAGCGAAAAGCGCGAATATTCTCAATTTTACGGTATCTAATGATTCAAAGTCTGGCCATAAGTTATAACTTGCCTTAAAGATGGTGTCTTGTCCGTAGCGTCCGTTTAAGTTCTCCTGTTGCATCTCTAGAAGAAATATCTTCTGGTGAATCCTTCCAATGGTGAAGAAAAGGCACACATTCACAGCAACGCTGAACAAAACAACACCACACAAAATGGTGGCCCAGGTTTTGTCTGTAACTCTGCCATGACCTGCACTGACTCCTTTCGCCGAAGAAGGCTCGATACCAACGACCTTACTTGACATCGCGTTAGGCAATTATATCTATACCAACATATAGCCACGCTCAAGTTGAAAGTCAATTATAAAAATCCATAGAGCTACTTCCCAAAAGAACGACCGACAATGTTTACATGTGCAGAGACCATAAAGGTGTGTCTCTTTTACAGTTCTGCTTGGTTTGATCGCTACAGGGCAATTGCGGCTCAAAATAGACTTCTAGGTCAACACACAAAGAAAGACTGCTCGGGTAGACAGGTTGAAGGAACATTCCACTCCAGAAGCGGGTATTATTTTCTGATAGATTATATTTTCTGGATACAACATTTGAAGCCCATCCCGTATTTGGATACAGAGATTTTGGTACTGTTGTAAGAAACATTGAACTCGATCGGTATAATGTTTACTGCTTCAACCTATGGTAATTTGACAAAACAAACTTGATTTTGGTATAACAATTAAATTTCTCATGAATTATAATACCTGCTTTTGGAGCTTGAGTGTAATGCTCCTATACGTTTTCATCCACGTTGTGCCGCTGGACCAGTGATCACTGTTGTCCGCACTTTAATTTCTTAAACTGTAGTAGTTGATCGCCAATCTTGATTGGCTAACCTTAACCTTTTTCTGTTGTCTTTTCTTTCTGATACACCCCCCCGGCATTCTCCCAAATGAACTCGTCTGTTTATTTGAAGGTTAGATATAGGTCACTGAGCTGTTGTGCAATGGCGCGTGCAAACCGTGGCAGACCGAGTGCATATTCAAGGCATGTCTTGTTATTGAAAGTAGTGTTTTCAAATGATCAAGCCAAATGACAGTTGGAGAAAGACTTCTCTGTTGTCTGAGAACTCATTTTGATCGTCAGGAGGAACTTGTCGTACTTACCATCTTTCCTTGCAACAGGTAGGACCCCATAGCTACAATGTATAATTTAGTATTTTTTTCATTCAAATAGTTAACGTTACGTGTTATATCAGAGCATTGATTCACACAGGCTTTATTTCTTTGAAAGTACAGTCCAGTTTCTTGCAATCTTACTGTTTATCATTAATCTGTAGTGATATGTTGTCCAGGTTTCTAATAATTACCCATTTTACAGTTCGTATTTTGGCGCCAAAATGTCCGTTGTAATTATTTGTTATAGCTTACGACGTTTTATCATATCCCTTCTGTACCAACCAACATGGTTTTCTACAAAAATGATGATAGTGACCTCTAATGTTTGCCATGGCTGTCATGCCTTTTCAGTAGTTTTTATAAACAACATGTACTGGTCGAAAGTGAGTTTCTAAGCACTCTAGGTCTGATTGGCTACATTGTGTTGTGTAGTTTGATTTTATCAATTCGATTCCCTCACAAAATGTGTCACTCAAATAGTTAAGTACTATCATTAACAGGGCATCGATTCAGACAAGCTTGGTCTGTTTAAAACAATAAGTACAGTTACTTACAAGTTTACTGTTTATAATGAATCATGACGTGTGTATTGTACAGGCCCATCGTAACAACGCATTTTACAGTTCGTAAATGTGACGCAAAAGGTCCATTCGATCAAAGGCTGCTTCATTCTAGATCATATAGCAAATTTTTCATTTGAAAAGTTACGTACGGATACCAGGCCAAGGGTTCAGACAACCTCCATTTGTTTAAAACTCAGAACACAGTTTCTTTCAATCTTACTGTTTATCACTAATCAGTACGAGAAATTCTAACAGGCTCTCATAAACAAACATTTAACAGTTTGTATTGGCGCTAAATTCGTTATCTTGTGATGGTTGGTTGGGATTGAGTTACGGTATCCAATGGCAGCAGGCATTCAGGGGAACACGTATCAACATAACCTTTACCTGCTACCTACTCAAGGTCAGTCAAGAACAATGGAAGGAATACTACCACTCCTTTCATACAAAAGTGTTGATGTTATCTGACCCTTGCTTTCAGCTTTTCTCAACTGTGACCTCACCAGTCTTGGCATGTGGTAGAACGAGGTAGGGTAGGTCCGAAACCTAGTTCGTGGTACGAAACTTTCATCGCTCTTTCTGAGAAGAAGTTTCGGGTGGTCTCGCTGCTAAACATGCTATATAGGGGCTCTTCAAATGGACCCTTGCTACACCATAATCCTCGAGAATAATCAAGGTTTGTATTATTTACAACGTCGCTGTCTTGTATGTCGTGCATGTTACTTTGACAGTGGGCATGTGTTAAAGGATCACTTATGTACGTGTGTACGTTGCTACAAAGTGTAGTGGCATAGGGGACGATAATATTTCGTGTAATATTATGTCTGTGTCGACAGTTATCTGTGATACTGAATACTTTGTGTCTTTCCAAAACAGATATACTGAGCGACAACAATACCCAAGATGGCTGACTCGCTGCTGTGTATCATGTTGATCATATGGGTGGATTTTGTCACACCAAACACCGCTAGTACAGCCTGCCCTTCAGCGTGTACTTGTACCAACTCTTACGGGGAGTTGACCGTCTCCTGTGCCGGACAGGGACTTAGAGAAATCCCCTCCAACATTCCTACAACCGTTATTTGGCTCAACCTCAAGTACAACAACATTACCAGAGTAACAACCAGCAGTTTCAACGGTCTACACAACCTACATGGCGTTGATCTGTCAAACAACAACATCGAACACATCTCAGCCTCTGCTTTCAAACAACTACTGCATCTACAAAATGTCGACATTTCGGGTAACCAACTAGCCACACTCTCAGAAGAAGTATTCAACGTGTCTATTGTATCAGCAAAACAGGACCAGAGAAGTTTCTTTGTTTACATGGCCAACAATCCATGGAACTGTGACTGTAGATTAAAATGGTTGGCCGGTATGTTACGGGACGAATGTCCTCATTATAGTAGCCGACTAATGACATGTAAGAGGCCTGACTCGCTTCAGGGAAGTGATATTATAAAGGTACCATTGGAAGAGTTTGTATGCCAGTCAGATGTGTACACTATCATTCCTACAGTTACTACAGTTGAATCATCAGTATCTTTAACGTACGCTTCTATAGAGGGGCATGGGAGTTCTTGGGCCAACAAATGGTCATTTCTCAGTGTTGTAGGGATAGTGTTTGTTGCAGTAGGGATGATGCTTGCTGTACTCGTGTTAAAGATATCGAAGAAAAGAAATGCCTCAGCGAGTTCTGATACAGAACCTATCATCATGAGCTACATAGCTTAATACGGATTATTATATGATAGAATAATATTGAAATATGCAGCTATTGTTCGTTCCAATATTATGGATAGTATAGTTTCATGGGTTGGACACATTTTGCAGCGTTTGCAAAGTAGTAGTGCTATCAACTTGTTTGTGGATAGTTTTTGTTTGTTTGTTAACAAAACCATCCCATACCTTGGCTGTTATAAACATGATGATGATAGTATGGAAATAAAGTCTTATCATGAATGGCTATTTCTTATACGGAAGTGTATATACTAGTTAATGTCCCTGATAGGTTTGTAAGGCTACACACAAGTATTGTTGGCTGATTTTGTCTCAAAATTCCAAATCTGATGCAGTTTGGAAAATAAATGAGTTACAAATGGAACATACAGTATAAACAATGCAGCATTTATTTTGTCGAGATTAAAAAAGTTACATCATCAAAAGTCAATTTTCATCTTTACGCTTTCTGTTACACTATCTTAACACAATACACACCAACTTGACTTGGTAAAATTGAAGTAATCAACATAAACGACATACACAAAGCACTAACAAAAAACATTCAAATTATAAACTTTAATATAAAGAACTAACGGAAGATTAAGAAACGTTGGAACACTTCAGCACACACCACATAGGCCAAGTAAGATGATATAATAGTCTAAGTAACTCCAGAATTATTAATTACAATAAGCAGTGCTGTGTAAAGATTTTAGCAGAGTTGAGTTGAGCAAATAAAAAAATGCAGGATATAAATCACAACATCTGAAATGTCCTTCTATTTGTCAAATTTGGCTTTGCTTTTGCCGCAGATATCACTTTGCTGCACCAAATGACACAATTAAATATTATCGCTCACAGCTATTTTCTGTAATAAATCTATAGACAACATAAAACGCAAGTTATCTTTAGTAAGAACAATATTCTGTAAATCCATAGTTAATGGATGCAATTCGTGTCCATGTGAGTCCATCTACGTCCTTAAGGTTAAATACGGTCTATTGATATAACTATTCTGTTTCCATCCTTTCGTCCCCTCCGAATAAAGGGTTACCTTGAGAATTCGAAAGAGACGAGAACGTTGGAAATAGTTCGTCAAACTTTTCCCCTGTGAGCTTACTTCTTGCATGTTCTACTATGCTGGCAAGCTTTACACCTTGCTCAATGACACTAAGGCTATTGTAGTACGGGAAGTAGCCTTTAGTGTGCAACAGGATGACATTACCATCAGTGTTAAAGCCGGGTGAACCAGATGAGCCAAAGTACATTTCATGTGAATGGTATGAGACCAGGTCTGGGTTGGGCCGGGGGGCCTGGGGGTTTCCAAACTTCACATGGATCGCGAATTTCTCATCTACAGAAGCCATGTGACAATAGTCTAACTGTCTTGATCCTCCAAAGGGATGCCCGACCACCACAGCAAAGCGTGTGGATTCAGGGATACGTGAGGTATACTGGCCCAAAGTAGGAATCTGGGTGCAGTCAGGTTGAGAATCAAGCTCCAGAATCGCGTAATCTAGGCTTTCATCCCAGGAAAGGGGGTCTGCAGTCATAACGACATGGAATGGATGCTCATTTGGCACAATTCCTGGCCAGATGCCAGATATGTGGAAGATGGCTTTGTACTCTAGCGGGTTGCGATTTGTTTCATATGCCTCGCGCATCAACTTTAATACGTGGTAATTAGTTATTATTTCTCTTCTCCCTATCAGAAACCCAGTCCCATGTCCGTCAGTTGGCCAGTCTATCTTACACACTGCCCTTTTGCGATAGTTTATCAGGTCATTTGCCTTGTCACTGAGTCTACAACTTTGTCTACTTGCAAAGTTTGTCTCCCACTCACTGATCTTCTTGACACGTTCCATATCCGCCTTTTGATCAGAAAGCGGGACGAAGTTGACTCCCAGCGATGATGTGAGCAGGCGACAGAACCCCAAAACCTCTTCTGAGATGTTAGGAACTGAGCCAGCTATCGAAAAGAAAGCATGTTTTCAGTATAGCGCCTTTATCATATCCTTGTATTTCATTATGTTTCGTGTACTTGTAGTATCCTTAAAACAACTAAAAAGCCAACATTTGCGTGCAAATCCTTGATATTTCATTCCCATTCCTCCACTTGCAAAATGTATCGTTCCAACATAACTTCGGCCCAAAATGCATATAGACTTTTCCAAATTTAAGCCCCATGCAAGAATGTACTCCTCCAAAGGAATCCCCCCCCTTCCCTCAAGCGAAAGCTATCCCATTTACCGTGCCTGATAATCACATCACACAATTTAGCTGAATAACCTTGAAATATGATGGGTGCAAATTAGGCGTTCCTACCTGTCACCGAGATAGGCATCTGCGTCACTTTGCGTTGGGCAATGCTGTACGTGATGTAGCCAAGATGGTTTGGGTCGGCTCTATCTCGGAGAGAAAGGAAGACTTCCTTCTTGTTGAGGTCACCTCGCACGCTCTTGGGGTGGTGAAATGTGATCTCCCCTGCCAAGCTGTCCCTCCCCATGAGTGCGATGTTCCCCTCAAGGCTTGCCTGGACTATCTCTGTCTGGTCCATAGGGATGCATCTCTGGTTGTAGCCGGTCTTCAGGACGAGTTGCTTCAGGCTGGGGTCGGCTTTCTGCAGGCAGTCCAACACTACCGCACCTGGTGAAAATGATACTTGTAAATTAGTATGAAATGTATTTAATATATTTGATGGTCATCATGATTTTCAAAGGCATTCTCTTTTTTGTAAGTTGCTGGTTACTAATAGCCTGGGTACTATTCTCCATAGTTTCCATCGGCTATCTCTTTTTGCTTGCTTACCATGCAAGAGAGAAAAAAGGAGAGTCACCGGTAACAACAGAGGATAGTAGTTAGTCCAGGTTACTAAAACAAAACATACCGTTTTGGCCTGAATACATTGTGAGGACGACAAGAGGGCTGAAGTAATCTTGAATGAAGTCGTCGATTCTCTGCATGAATGACAGCACTGTGTCTTCAGTCAGCTTGATCAGCCAGTGCCTATCATGAGAAAAACATGAATACGAAGATGCAAATCACCTTTATGGCAAGAATTTAGATTGTTTGAGGATTAACCCTTGAAACAAAGTGGACCAAAGAATGATTTGAATATTTAAAAAATGTGCATTATCTAATGTAAGCCTAGGGAAAGGTGTTGGCAATTTTGTAACTACCTGCAAAACTCTGACGTCTTGTACTCTATGGTCGTGTCTGTGACTTGTGGACTGAAGTCTGTGACGTCTTTCCACCCGTTGTTACTTGTTTCCCTCAAGAGACGCCACCTTAGGTTCTTATTTGGCTCCGACTGCTTGGAGCCAGCGGGGTACTGCAGATCGACTGTAACTGTGACTTGGTTCTGGAACCTTCCGTCGCTGGACTGCACCACAGTGATCAGTGGACCGCACACGCCGTTTTGTAAAATGTCCCTTTGTTGCTGATTCCGAACAACAGGGTGCTCTACCTGTCATGACAAGTAAAATATAATGTATGCTGTAAATGACATCAGTTATAATGTGACCACATGAGAAATCTCACATAATATTTTAGCGCAGAACAATAAACGGAGTATGTTCACAGGCCC
Source organism: Branchiostoma lanceolatum (assembly GCA_035149815.1). NCBI lineage: Eukaryota > Metazoa > Chordata > Leptocardii > Amphioxiformes > Branchiostomatidae > Branchiostoma > Branchiostoma lanceolatum. The sequence continues at coordinate 13,430,152 of CM068880.1, forward strand.
TTCAAAGACAATTTGATAACACATTTTTCCACTTGTGAACGAATGCATCTAAACTTCCTGTCCAGACTGGTCGTGTTTTAAAAAAATAAATTTTACATATGCTGAAAGCCCAGATTGTTTAGATCCCGAGGGAAATCTTGAAGATAGATACATCCAGTTCATTGACATGAAAATAAAGCGTTAAAGAACGCTCCAAACTGATAAATCTTACCTCAACTGAAACAGTCCTTACTCGCTCTATCGAACGCTGGGGGAAGAACACCTTCACTCCGTTCACCTGGAACGTTGCTGGGTAGTCCGGATGGACTTCTCCCCTGGCGGGGGCCGACCTCTCTTCGTTGTCGTAGTGCCGGGGTTCCTAAAATAACAATCAACCTGCTGGTATTTACCTGATAACGCTTTGATACATGTAAAAATGTTGTGTAAAGACATGAGTACAAGATGATTAATTCATTGATAGAATAATTGTATGAAGGGCTACTAAAGTTAATCTATTCTTACTTTGTTTATGGGTTCTTCTTTATTCTGGGGCGTCACTTTGGGTGGCTCAAGGAGGAAGTCAAACTTGTCCTCATCGATTGCGCCGTCATCAAACGCTTCTAACGCCTTCACCAAGTTCCCTACTGTGGCATTAGTCTTTTGTTTGGCTCTCCAAGCCAAGAGTACTTCCAGTTTCTGCACATTGGTTTTTCCTACGTTGTCCTCTTTTATTGTGTCAATTTCGGCCCTTTTGAGACCAAGATGAATTGCTAAGTTTTCCCACTCTTTGCCCAAGTTCATTGCAAGCTTATTAAGTTGTTGCTCAGTGACGATCATGTTGGCTATTTCTAACGGTAACCGCTCGCTAACTAATCGGTGGTCTGTGCTGATGATGTTCTCTACATCTAGATAGGCGTTTGGTTGTGTCTGGTCTATCAAACCAGGGTGGTCCGGTTCTGTGTGAAAAAACAAGATTAAACAATGAATTCTTGAAGTCATGCGTATGTCTGATAGAAAATATTCCGTAAAGAACGTATCGGAACCATGCCATAGCAATGCAAACAAGTACACAAGCATGTATATACATATATGAACACAGGCTCACTCAGACACACATGTACACGCACATGAGCGCGCACACACACACACACACACACACACACACACACACACACACACACACACACACACACACTTTCTTAAAGCATTGCAACCGCAAACATGCCAAACCTTTGACTCACCTAAAGGTTGATCGTTCCCTTTGTCCCCAGGTTCACCTTGTTTGTTCTTCGGAATGCTGTCTGCCTCTCCTGTCTCCACGGGGTCTCGTTCAATGGGCATGGCGTCCTCTTCTGCAAATATATATCGTTATATTGCACTACCTGTTACTGTTTGCACTAAAGACTTGCATGGAAAACACTACTGTACATGTGGTATGGCACCGGCAGGACAATTGTTAGAAGAAAAAATAATAGAATGCAAACTTCAAGCTAATGTTATAGGAAGGGCATTTTTTGTGGAATAGAACATGATACGAACATCAGTAACATAAACAATTTAGAGAATGAGTCATCACGTTAGCATCAAGGCAGCTACAATATAACAATCAGCCGTTCGTCAATATGATGGAAGTGCAACATACAAGTGCAGATAGAGAATTGTGCAACCATTTTTCAAGGCGTATTTTTCATATAACAAAACAAGCAGTACAAAAAATACGTGAAGATATATGACCAAATATTATTTAGATTAAACACTCACCGTTACTGATTTCTTCTTCGTCAACTTCAGTCATTCTTGTACTTGAAGATATAGAGGAGGCTATTTCTGCTCGTGGGTCAGTTGTAAGATGACTGTAAGATTCGCCCAGCATTCTACGTCGATGACAAGTGTTCCAACAACGGCGGATCTTCTTACGGCATAGTATGGCGACAACAACTGCCACAAGTAGTACCAATCCCCCTACCCCTCCTCCAACCGCCCCATATAACATCTTGTGGCACTTAGTTTCACACCCTTGCGGCATGAAAATAACCTCTTTTATGTCCTTACCCCGGACTGAAACTGGATTCTGACACGTTACGTCCCAGCCAAGGTTCGGGTACTCCCTAACCTGTTCTTGTAACCACTGCATGTTACATGTACACGGGCACTGGAAAATATCTTCACTGCAGTCACACAGGTCAGTGTTCCACTGGTAACAGCCACAGTTGAACGGGTTTTCGCCCAGGTGTAGGACGTTCATTTGTGGCAAGACGTTTCCGAATGTTGTCCAGGGGATAGCTTCAATGTTATTTCGTGAAAGGTCAATGATATAAAGATTTTTGAATGATTCAAGCGACCCATGGATCGTCTTGATTTCATTCGATGAGAAGTCAACTCGTTCCAATGATTCAAGGTCATATAATGTACGAAGGTCAAGGGCAGTAATCTTATTGTATGCAAGGTTCAGTGTTACTGTGTTCTTTGGCATTTCTTCAGGAATGTTGGTTAAACCCTGTCCGCTACAAACTACAACCATAAGAGGGTCCGAATCGCAGGTGCAGTTCACAGGACAGGTTCGAATCGGTGCAAACCAATAGGCTGCCATTGTTACGTAAACAAAGAATGTTGACAGACGTCTACTTGTTTGTGGTTGCACCATCTTGGGATCTGTAAACAAACCATGTGAAAAGAGGAAGTTGACTGATCACGGTGAAAGAGGAACTGAATGATTTGTTTTTAAAGCTTGTATAGAATCAAGTTTTCTTTCGTAAGATATTACTGTAAACTTTTGAGATATTTGAGATGATAGTAATCTATAACTGTGTCGGGTGGCATTCCTCTGGATCTAATAAGTAAGTATGAATGCCGTTTGCCGTATCTTATTCTAATTTCCTTCGGAAACGTGGAAGTCTGGAGAAGGAGTGAAACAACGCTTACTACATGACATATACAAAGTCTGATAAGCTACACAATAAAACAATTACAGCCAGTCAATCACTTCACGAAATGTTATAGTACTGTTACCTTAAAAAAATTACACTGCCCCCTCCCCCTCCGTCAAGACTTTACTGATCGATTATTTTCCCTTGGACAGTGAACGTTTCAAAGCAGTTACTTCCTATATAAATTACATAGTTGTATCTACTGTCTTGGCTCTTGAAAACACGTTGGATTTTCAATGGCCACCATACTAAGACCAGGAAGAGGAACATTGGGCAATTTTCCACGAAAGTAATATGTTATCCAGACTCACCTGTTGAACGCTATACTCTGCTGCAATTGATTACCAGCTCGCTTCTTGTTGTGCTTGAACGCCGTTCGTTTGTCTGGAGATGCAAAGCAACTATCACTTGTTGCACGTTTGGTATCCACACTTACAATGGAATGTTAACTTCTGCATTTGACTCAGATTACCAGTAGTCTGTTTTAACTGCGCATGCCGTCACACAATGATCACATGACCGACAGGTACGAATGACCGTCTACTTTTACTGTGGTTAGGTTTCATTTAGGTACGCTATGCTTGGCCGGACAAGTGTTGCTGTTGTCTTTGATACAGATCTTTACTTGACAAAGGCACCTTTGTTGTGTGTGTCACCGGAGGGTCACCCATTGAAAGACAGTGGTGTTGACAGTAGGGGCAAAAGGGTTTTGCCACCTTGTAATGTTTATCGTCATGATTGAGTTACAAGTTACAAAAAGAATGATCAACAGCATACGATTTCTAACCATTTCATGGCGTGTCAAAGGTGACAAGACACTTTGTTCTTGCATTAAAGTACCAGTATCGTACAGCACGGTCTTTGTAAGCCACCAAATGTTGAAAAGGAGAGAGAAAAGATGAAATGCAACTTTGCAATTCATGCCTTTAATCAGTGCAAGTTTAACTGGTAGTACAAAGTACACAGATAATGTACAATCTATCTATCGTTGCGCTCTCTGCTGTATGGTACAGCTCTTCGTCGTTTAACGGAGTTAAAAAGCTGCATACTCAACAACTTCGATAGGCAACAGCAATACGAGTATAATATAAGATAGATAAAAAGAGACGTAAGCAATAATTTTGAGAAATTCCAACGTTTGCCTGTAGTTATCTTCACCTCGGCACTATTTTGCCTCTTCTCGTAACGCGATATCTAGTCCCATTCGGTAGCTCATTAAGAACTTAAGTTACTTTTGATCAGTTTTTCGAACCTGGACTTGCCAGATTGATGACGGCGAACAACCGTTGGCGGGACGTCTTCAACTTTATCTTGAGTGGCACCGTCGGATGATGACTTTTCGCCATGCATGTTCATGTCAAGACTTTTTGTGTTGGCCTCTGGCGTTTGAAAGTTTCATGACTCCAAAAAACGTTGCGTCATGGTCCAGTTTGATGATACACCCGTCACATGACATGTGCAGGTACACGCTGTTGTTAGCTAACAGGTGGATGACCCCTGCAGTGAAGCAGGTGTTCCAGGGGTCAGTATCCTCCATATTCTTCCAGCAAGTCAAGAAGCGGTACGGGTTGTCTTTATCAGTTTTTACTACCATCACAGAATGGCTGGTTGCTGGTGATATTTTACTGTTGTACCAATAATAAACCTGTACATAGAAATTTACTTCATTAGGAGAATGAGTTATGAATCTGTAATGATAGCTGACATACATGCAATTAGCATGAAACCGACTGGTTACATAAATCCTCCACTGTGGATTGGAGAGATCTCTTGTAGAGCAGACTAAAATTGACAGTCAATAATACGTTCACTTTTTCACGAAAGTCCCCCATAAAGATCAGGGACATGAATCGTAGCAGTACGATTGTGATACGATGCATAATTTTGGGATGAAAAAAAAATAAGATTCAAGTCATACACATGCAGATATAAGTGGTCAGTTTCTTTTTTTTAGTTTATTTCTAGTCCAAGTTTACTATCGACAAGGGGTAAAAACGATGACCAATATTTACAAAAAGATGCCAAATGCACAATGTCACAACTGTACTGTGTGTATGCATGCAGTAAAGATAAAACCGAGATCGAAACGCAAAACAAAATACGATTCGTATTAGGATTTAGCATTAGTCCGTTCTTGTTCATTCGGTAGTGGGTCAAACGTTTTTTTTTTAAATCTTAAAACCTTTGTCCTGCGGGGAAGCCTATAGATAGGCTCTATATATACCCGTATGTTGGTCCTGTATCTCTTCGGATTGGGGCTATTTTTCAGCTGAATGCATCACAATGCCGTGACGAAAGTAACAATGCCATCGCAGGGCAAATGATCTGTTTAAGAAAGCAAATTGATGAAATGAATTTAATTGAATTGAATTGAATTGCGTGAAAAAACCTGTCAGCAGGACAGGGGCTAAGACTACCTTTCTTACTTCTAATGAAAGCATTTCTATAAAACTATTATTATGAAACATTTGCATCTGCCGTTTTTTTTCTAACAACAAGTCATGTCTTACCTGGCTGTAGATATAATAGTCACCTTCCTCCAAAACAGTCAGTATTCCACTCTGAAAGCGGAACTTGTCGGATGGTTCAAACTGTGCCCAGTGCTTTGTGAGAACAGTTTCATGCCCTGGGTGAACAAATATACCATTTCAACGGAACCAGTAAATTTGCATGGGGGCATTATTTTATAAGGAAAAATACTTACCGTTCTCAATAACATACCAGATTTCCAACAATGCTGTTTTTTCGTTGCTAAAAAGAAAACCAACAAGTACTGTACAAACTACTTACGTTTCACAGTTTGAGTGTCACCCTTGGAATCTGTATGAGGAAGAAGAATCCCATGTATTTTAGTATCAATCATTTTCGTTTAGATCCTTTTGTGTGTAAGGTGTGTAGGTTGCACTGATGGGAAAAGTTATGAAAAACTTGAGTACAGTGCCACGTCGCTCTTATCTGCCCTAAAGTGAAATAAAAAATACTATAATGACCAGGAAATGAATGACCATAAGGCCTTGAGAATACGAGCTGAACTCGGTCTCACCTGAGGCAGCTTCAATGTGTGCCCAATCACGTGAAGTCACTTCCATCGACGACAAATTCTCTTCTGTCAGTAGAATAGGTACAAAGTAGCATTTAGGCAGTAACTAACATATTTATACCTTTTAAGATTGGGTTAACGATTCTTAAACAGTATCATTAGCCTAACAAAATGTTGTAATATGTGTATTTCACTCACTCATTTCACAGTGAACACCGACCCATCCACCTGCACATTTGCATATGTAGTGGCCCAGACCTTCAATGCAGATCCCGTTATTTTGACAAGGGTTGGAATTACAGTCATCTACTGTGAGAGAAACGAGAGAGTTACTAATGAGATACGTTGGTCAGACTAGAATAAGAATTGTTTCATTTTTCTACATTTTGAATGGTCAATTAAGGGAAATTTGGCACCGGAAAATGTATAAGGTTTACGCAAGCTGAAGGTTTGCTAAATCTTTATGACATGAGTTACTTATTAATAAGTAGTACTAGTAATGCCAATGAAATGGCAGTGTATACCATCAGTTGACATAGGAGGGGGCTTGATACATGCATGGATCTGTTTTGGTTAGTCAAACCCTCCTAAAAACATATCGTGCAGGTGTCTATTATGATTAGTAACATAAAAACAGTATTTTACCATCACATACCACCCCTAGGTCATCTCCATGGTCACAGTCGTTGTCTCTAGATTCGTGTTGGCAATCCAGGATTGTGGACTCATTGCCGGTGCATCTTATTTCACTTAGCCAAATCGGTCCTGAGCCTGGGCCAAAGTCAGCGGACATAGGGACGGCTCTTTTGTATCCAAGATATCTGCACAGTACGTCTGCGGCATGAATATCCCAGCCTTTGTTGCAGACAGTTCCCAAGTCACCACCAAGTGCAGATAGCTCCACTCTACCTTCGTTCGGTTTCTGGCCATCAGACAGTCGAAACCTTCCCCGGCCTGTGACTTAAATGAAAGTTCTTACTTGCCAATAAATCGCAAAATGTAGCAGGAAATGTAGAGTATGCTGGAAACTTGAAGCCGAAACAACCAGAATGCAGCACGAATTTGTACAATAAGATTCGTCCTTGTAACACTTACTATAACAGGAAAGTTTCACAGAGTGACCATCCTCACAGCTCGCATTGGCTGCTATCATCCCGCATTTTCCTAAGGCCCTTTCCTCACCCCGGCATGATACAACAGGAGACCGTAATGTTTCATCGTGGCTTTTGCTTATTCTAGGGCTGTAACTGTGAAATGTAGATTGGACATAAGTCGTTAATACGCGTATAGTGGTGGCATTTAGTGGTGCAGTGGTTAGGATAAGCATTCTACTATTGCATCACGATTAAATGTCGGGGGTTCTGAAAGCAATTCCAATCCTTTGGCCGGGATGCTACAAACACCGTGTCTCAGGAGATTCACACATCGAACTCTATCAATGGCTCTTGCATATAGTAGTTATTCATTATGCTTTAATGTAGTGCTGCTTTGCTCTTAATGTTCTCTTCTGACATTCCTAACATGAGAAGCAGATGTTGTAAATGTTATTTAGTATCAGTGATAAGCACTAGCCTGGGTGCCATTCTACAGATACTAGGCTCCTACAATCGCTACCCTAAAGAAATTAATAAAATAGCGAGTGTAGGAGCCCCGGTAGTTATAGGATGGCACCCAGGCTAGAAAGTCACAGTATATATACGTGAACAATGAAGATGTACGCACGAGGTGTCGTGTCTGTAGTTGTATAGATTTCTACACGCCACAAAAGCTTCTTCTCTTCCGAAGGTGCTGAGGCAGACATGGAACCAGCGTCCTCCCACTTTGACTCTTAAGTGCCCATCAATCCGATAAAGACCATCGTAGTTGAGTTTCTTGTGGATGAGTCTTACTAAAGCACAAGATGAAACACAGTAAAACGTTTTGTCCAATTCTGCACCACCGAAGACATCAGTCCTTTTTCAGAATATGCTATTCTTCTTTCTAACAAAAAGGGACTACTTAATCTAAGATACAAAACATGTCCGTACATACCGTCCTCTATGGCATTCATTACTTTCGTTTCTGATCTTTTCGTCCTGTTTTGATGTTCCCTGGGAGAGGAAGGCCTAGTCTGGCTGTTGTAAAGAATCTGAAAGAAAATTAACATATTCAACAATTTTTGTATACGGTATGCATGCAACATGCTTACTTTAATAATGGTTTACGTTGACAAATTATGCCACGCTTTTTTTAGAGTCCGGAGCTATTTCAGTAGAAATCGTCGGGTATACATATAGATACGGGTCGCAATGTTGCAACAACTCAACCATTTTCCATGAAACATATCAAATACATTTGACAAAACATATATTAAATGTATGACAATATATAGTGACAAGTTTTATTAGCGTAAAAAGGTCTTTATCAAAGAACCACGTACTTGTTCATGATGTGCCCTAGCCCTGTCAGACATCTCTAGATCGACATGAGATCCATATCTTTCTTCTGTCGAGGTCTCCACGCTGGCAGAAACACCCTGCTTGGCGAGTTGTCCTTCCACGTACGCTAACCTTCTCGCCAGGTTTATGCACACAATACTATTAACAGTCAACAAGCACAAGGACAAGATGGAGACCCAGCAACACTTATGCCTGGACCCTCCCAAGTCTTCCCCAGCATGGGAGTGCGGAACTTTTCTTCCTTTCTTTGACATAGCTGAAAGTGCCCCTGTCTCTTAAACCAGACAGTTCAAGTGTTCTTTCCTGTGAGACGTTTTCTTGCGAGTGTTTTGGTTGACAGAGGTGCCTACTGTAAACAGTGCACCTGCAATAAAACGTTACCAGTCACGAGGGTTGGCTGATAACTCTGAGGCTATTTCAGGGTTAAATGGTGAAGGTATTCCAGCAAGAACAAAGAGAGGATAAGTAATACAAACTGAAGCTTGCTTATTTCTTTTTACATATATATGACTCTGACCATATTTTTGATTGTAAAGCTGACGGAATCATAAGAATGATCCCTTGTAGAAAACCAGTTGATGCTTGGTCTCCCTTGTCATACCCTCACATGTTTGGCTTCTCACAAAGCAAAGGTGTCACTCTAACCCATCAAAAACAAGAGGTCATAGAGATCACCATTTTTGTTACTGACAGAGCCTTTCGGAACATAGTAATGTCTCTGTGCATGGCCGTTGCATTTGAAAAGAAGGTGCTTGCATCCTATGATAAGTGGCAACGAGGATTATGGAGTTGCAAGATTCAATTTAAAGCGCCTGCAGATTGCATGTTTAGCAGCGCGACCATCCGACAATTCTTCTCAGAAAGAACGACGGAAGTTTCGTACCTAGAACTGGGTTTCGGACCTACCCTATCTCGTCTTACCACATACCATGACCGGAGACAGTCACACTTGAGAAAACCCGAAAAGACAAGAGTCAAATAACATCAACATTTGCGTACAAGCAGGTATTGCTTCTGCTGTTCTTGACTGTGAAGCAGGTAAATGTTATGTGTTGACACATGCTTTCTTGAATGCCTGCTGCCATTTGAGTACACTACCCTAACCAACCATATCTGTGAGACTGGTGGCGCACTTAGGACACCAAAGAGAACTGACTTGTTGGCACTATTGCCAATACGAACTGTGCATTGACCATTTTGAGAGAACGTACGATTATACCACTTCTGAATAATAATGCTGTGCTTCATGTGTGTGTGTGCTGAACAGTTTTATAAGTCTTCAGACTATCAAAATGTAAACGTAGTACGTTCATCATTTTGCAAAAATCTGACACCCGAGAGTGTGATGATGATTAGCGTTTTTACGTTTAAAGTTCATACACAGCAATATGCTATATCCCGAAAGGCTCTGTCAATAAAGGAGGCTGAGTTCTATGCCCCCTTGTTTTGTTGGGCGGGAGTGACACCTTTGCTTTATGAAAGGCCAAACATATGAGGGTATGGTATGGGAGACCAAGCATCCGATGTTTTTCTACAATGAATCACTCTTATGATTCCGTCAGCTTTACAATCAGAAATATGCAGAGAGTAATATCTATGTAAAAAGAACTGAGCACGTTTGTCAATTTATAAGCTTTTTTGTTGTTCTTGCTAGAATACCTTCACCATTAAACCCTAAAAGAGCCTCAGAATTAACAGGCTCCCTCGTGTAAGGTAACGTTATACGGCAGGTATCTACAGTGGGCGCCTTTGTCAACCAAAACACTCGCAAGAAAACGCCTCACAGGAGAGAACCGAGTTGTACTTTCTCGACTGAGAGCTAGGGACACCTGCAGCTATGTCGAAGGAAGGAAGAAACTTCCCGCACTCAAATGCTGAGGGAGACTTGGAAGTCCCCAGGCATAAGTGCTGTTGGGTCGCCATCTTGTCGTTGTGTTTGCTGACTGTCAATAGTATCGTGTGCATACACCTGGCGAGAAGGTTAGCGTACGTGGAGGGACAACTCGCCAAGCAGGGTGTTTCTGCCAGCGAGGAGACTCCGACAGAAGAGAGATTTGGACATCATACAGAAGTACAAATGTCTGACGGAACGAAGGTGCATTCGGCTACAGTCTTTGGCAACAAAATGAAAGAACACGTACGTTTTTCTTTGATAAAGACCTTTCTATAGTCATAAAGTTCATCTTCACTATTAGATATCCAACATATGCACTGCTCAATGCCTTTGACGGAAACCCCAAACGCTTTGGGTGCTTGTCATTTCAACCATTTTAAACCCATTGATTTTTATTGAAATATCTATACCTTTTTCAGTGTGTAACGACGTAACTTTAAAAAATAGACATATACTTTACATACGTATTTGTGTTTTATGCATGCAAAATAAGTCTAATGTGTTGTATGCTATTTTTCAGCGTGCTTACAACGGCCCAGCTTTGCCATCCTCTCCAAGGGAGCATCAAAACAGGAAGAGAAGATCAGACGTGAAAATATTGGATACCATAGAGGATGGTATAGACTTTGTATCGTAGATTAAGTATTCCCTTTTGATTACAAATAAGAACAGCGTATTCTTAAAAAATGAATATATTAGCTGTGGACTTTGGTTTCAGAGGTACATAATTTGTCAAATGGTTTCACTGTGCAATTTTTATCTATTTTTTCAGTAAGACTCATCCAACAGAAATACACTGGCAGGTCACGTTTTAAATATCAGATCGAAGGGGACTTAACATTCAAAGTGGGAGGACGCTGGTTCCATGTCTGCCACAAGACCTTTGGTAGACAGGAAGCTGACGTGGCGTGTCAACATCTATATAAGCACAGATCCCGCTACTTGTGCGTACTCGTTATTGCTTACGTGTTATGTGATTATCATTTTTTCTAAAACATTTATATCACCTAGTCCTCAAATATATATCATGAGAGAAGTGGACTGCGTTCGAGCATAACAGTCTTCTGATATTGATAGATGTATTTATTGCGCGAAGCATTTTTTTGTATCTATTGTATAGCCTAAACCACTACCACCCAGTGGTGTTAAGACCTAATCCCTGGGCATAACATGGGATTGTTCGTTGTGACCTAAGGCATATCAGATCAAACCCCTACCCTTATTGATACGTTTGACTTGCTCGAGGTGTGGATCTCCTCAAACACGGAATTTTTAGAACATCAAACCCCGATATTGTGATACAAAAGTAGAATGCTAATAACTGCACGGCTACACACCACCACTTTACGCACATTAACTACTTCTGTAAATTGAATATTTCACAGGTACAGGCCGAGGTTTAACAAGAGACACGATGGATTATTATGGTCTCCTGTTGTGTCATGTGCGGGTGACGAACGGGACTTAAGAGACTGCAGGATGGTGGCAGCCAATGCGAGCTGTGAGGATGGTCACTCAGTGAGACTTGCATGTTAAAGTAAGTTGTTACGTATAATATGCTACCAATTCATGGTACAAATTCATGCTGCGTTCTGTATCTTTGAGCTACACGTTCCTAGTATAGAATAACTAATCATCATTTTTTTACAGCCAAATTTGTCTTTCGACTGTCCGGTGGCACGAAATTGAACGAAGGCAGAGTGGAGTTCCACAATGGACTGGATGGCTAGGGAACTGTTTGCAAGACAGGCTGGGACATTCATGACGCAGATTTACTCTGCAGATTTCTCGGATACAACGGAGCCGTCCCTATTTCCGTTCATTTCGGCCCAGGCTCCGGAATGATTTGGCGTAGGGACGTAAGGTGCGTCGCCAATGAGTCCCGCATCCTGGATTGCCCATACAAATATAAAGACAACGACTGTGACCATGACGATGACGTAGGGGTGGTTTGTGATGGTAAACTTCTGTCATTACTTCATATTTCTTCATCATTATAGGAGGGCCTGCATAATGTTAGTGATTATGAATTACGTAAAATTTTGCTGCCGAATACGAATTACGTTAAATTCTTAGAGCTGATTACGAATTACGTTAAATAATGAGACTTTCTAACTGACCGTAACACGTTTAATTCAACTATTTCTGCGTCAAAACTTTTGATTTTATGTTTTGGGAGACTTTGCTAGAAATAACACAACGCTTTACTAGTAATTCATAGATAACGTTTTACGTTGCAGAAATATAACTGCCTACGGATTACGTAGAATGAAAGCTACCAATTACGCGTTACGGCTTATGTACCTATTACGAATTACGTTGATTTTGATCTGCTGCCTAGATACGGATTACAAAGGCTAAAAAGGCCGGCCCGATTACGCCTTACGAAAAAGGGCATGCAGGCCCTCTTATACATGTAGTAGTCCCCTGTAGGATACATTGGACGGGCTCTTAGAAGGGGTTACATCCATGTTGTAGATTTGACAGATCTCTCCACGAATTTCTTAGATGAAGAACTTTTTTTTACGATTTGTGCTTTGTTGTCTTCTAAATCATACTTTACAGGTTGCACCATACTCCAATTTTGAATTCAAGGATCCTGCAAAAACAATTTTGTTCCATGTACCTTCGTTTAGAGATCGTCAGTTAGTAGACTAGAAAGTAACCAAAACAGATAGTAGTATATCTTAAGCTTTCTCACATCGGAAGTAACAGTTCCCTTTCCTATTAGACGGTATACACGTGAATACCAAGGGAAAATGTAATTTTTTCTTCTGATGATCATTACCATCTAAGTGTTTCAAATTCTTCATATATTGCCTTGGATACTGTGTATGGTCCGTTGAGTTGCTTTGTAGCCTTGTTCTGTAGTGACCTTTCGTAAAAAAAGACAAAGAAATGCAGAGCAAATCTTATGTAATACTGACAAGCTTATCGATTAAAACAAAAGTAAAATATGCATGCTACGACTGGCCTCCTCCAGAAATAAGGGGCACTACTCAGATTTCGAAGCATAACTGTCCTTTGAACATACTTATCGAGTTCTGTCCAGCTTATCGCAATCGTAAATGTATTCGTTTTTCTTACAGGACACGATTGTTACTCCAACCCTTGTCAGAATAAGGGAACCTGCATTGAAGTTGTTGGCCACTATAAATGTCAATGTGTACCTGGATGGCTCGGCGTTCACTGCGGAACGAGTAAGTGAAATAAAGATTCTACAAGCGGCGTTTAATACGTTCCTGGCCACATCGAGAAACAAGAGACACAACTCAAGTTTTTGATCATGAATTTCGTAAAAACACTTCTTATCCTACATTGATTATCTTATCGCGTTCATAAATCCTTTTGTTTTCTTTTTTTCTGACAGGGCTCTGTAACTCCAACCCATGTCAGAACAAGGGGACCTGCATCGATGGTTTAGACCACTACATATGCCAGTGTACACGTGGATGGGTTGGCGTTCACTGTGAGATAAGTAAGTGAAATATAAATGCTAAGCACACTAAGTACTGCGTTATTTTATGTTTGGGGTGGATCGGATGATAAATTGCTTTATATGTAGAACATAGGATGTGTTGTTTTTATAGTTGCCCTTTATCTTTTTTCTTTAAAGTGATTCTTGAATCAGTTCTTTTGCCTCTTTTTTGCTTATCATATAAGTACATTTTGATTTCTACGTACGTTTGGGAACTGCATTGATTTCATAAAGAGAGATTTCAAAATAGCACTGTTCACTTAAAAATTAGATCTAGAATAGGATTTTAGGGAGACTCATATATTGAAAAAAATTGTGAACATTCTGTTTTGTATGAACGTAATATGCAGGGATTATCTTGCATCCTTTTCAACATTTAATCTGTGTTTTTTAGGCTCTTTGACACTATTTGACACGTGTTAATCCCGTTGTATATAAGGTACACATGTCATATTAGCTACTACCTTAACGACACTCATCCCCCGACGTTCTCCAGCAGAAGAAAATTTATCGACGATGGGAGTGACTTCACCAGATTGGGCACACATTGAAGCTGACTCAGGTAAGACCGAGTTAAGCTCGTATCCATCCTTATGCCATGTAGAAACCTTGTAGCATAGGTTGTGTGATCGAAAAATTAAGGATGTTCTTCAAATACCGTGATGCACATTTATGATTGTATACAAATTGCAAGTCTTATTGTTGCTATTACAAGGGCTGATATCATCTTAAACCACAGTTCCGGACCCTGATATATGATATGAGGATGGGCTTGGTACAGATTCACACGTAATTAGATACAAGACATGGGTAACGTTATAGTCCATACGCTGGGTGCAAGAATACGAGAAGACTTTTCTTTCGTTTGTTCAATAATGCTGTATTCCTGTGTCAAGCCAAATCTGTTTAATCAATTTAATTCATTTGGAGAAATACTTTATAAATCGAATGATACAAACGATGAGTATAATCTTACTTACCTCTACTGGATGCCTTTTCTCATGCAGATTCCACAGATGACACTCACACAGTTAAATGTAAGTAATTTTAACAGTGCCTGATATTAGCAACTGTAAAGAAAATGCAGTCTTTGAATAGTGAATATATATACATGTATTGATATTTATTGATATGATGTATTGGCCTTTTTTATTTGCACATGGTAGAGTCTAAACACATTGTACTCAAACATGAAGAACGTTTCAAAAGTAATGCTAGCATGTCGAAAGGTTCCATTACGCAAAGTACATTTCTTCACTCAGGGGATGACACTGTACTCACAAAGCAATGGGGACAATTCAAACCATCCAAGAAGTTCCGCTTTAACAGCGGCATACTGACTGTCTTAGAGGAAGGTGACTATTACATCTACAGCCAGGTATGATATGTTTCGATGAAATATATGTTTTATCTGTATATGTACACTGTTTCACTGATATTTGTTTTCTCTGAGACATGCAGAAACGAAGGGGGAAAGGAAACATATGAAAGCTAACAATTTAACGCACATTATATTCTTTCTACTTTAGTATGTAATCTTCAATTAAAGTTAAATGATGAATCTACTATTGCTAGTCAAAAGTGATATCCATATTCAGAACATTTTGATACCTACGATCATTACATATCCATAACCCATTTCCTCAAAAAATCAAATTCCTTTTGTTCTCTACAGGTCTATTATTGGTACAACAGAAAATCGGCATCAATCAGCCATTCTGTAATGTGGGCTGATAAGGACAACCTACACCGCTTTTTGACTTGCTGGAAAAATATGGAGGATGTGAACCCCTGGAAAACCTGCTACACCGCAGGTGTCATTCACCTGTTCAGTAACAACAGCGTGTACCTGCACATGCGCTGTGACGGGTGTGTCATAAAACTGGACCATGACGCGACGTTTTTTGGAGTCATGAAACTTTCAAACGTCAGTGGTCAATACAAAAGTCTCGACATGAATGTGCATGATAAAGTTGAAGAAGTCCCGCCTACAGTTGCTCACGACCATAGTGTTGAAGCTGCAAAGTCAAATTTTGATAAACTGATGAGAAATAACTTCCTAACCATACTAAATGAGCTGCCGAATGGACATAAGTATCGCATTAACAGTAGAGGCAAAAAAGTGCTGAGGCGAAGATAGCTACAGAAAAACTTTCTTACTTACTTTTCTCTTTATCTAATATCAATTTTTGTCTTGGTATTTTTTCCATCAGAGTTTATTGAATTTCAGACGGCTGGGTAGCCAATTAAATTTTTGCAAATTGATTTCTAATTGAGCCCAGACTAGAATGTTACATGAAAACATATAAGAAAAACTAATCAAACCGTGAAACGTGACTCATGAGTATTTTCGGTACAGGTCTGCTTTACTTGATATGTCAGAGGTCATGAATCTATATGTACAGTTTGCATGTTTTTGAAATCAGACTTAAAACTTTTCAGTGGTGACAGTTGCGTGATGTTTACTAGTAGTGTGTTGAAGTAGCTAGCCCCTCTGTAAGCCGATATGTGTTGCCCAGCTGTAGAAGTTATGAAGTTTGCTACTTTTTGACCAAGTTAAACGACGGCGGGCTTCATCATACTACAGAGAGTAATGACAGATAAATTTACACCATCTGTGTACTTTTTCACTACAAATTAAAGTTGAACTAATAAAAGATACAAATTCAAACAGTTGCAGTGCTCTCTTTTCCTCTTTTTTCTCTTTCTCATCGATGTTATGTGGCTATCAAACATTGTGTTACACGATACTGGTACTTTTATGCAAAGACAAAGCGTCTAGTCACATTTGACACACTGCTTTAAAATTGTCAGAAACTGTATTCTGTCGACCATGCTTTATTGAAACATGTAACTCAAACATGACTACAAACGTTAAAGGGTGAAGAGCTGCCCTCACTGTTAACACCCTTTTTATTGTTGTGTGAATCCTTAACAGTAACACACGTAACAAAATGGATCTGTCCATGAATGTTCTAAAGATCTGTAAGAACGACAACATCAACACTCGAATAGGTTAACATATTTGGCGAAGGTAAGAAGTTGTGGAACTTCTATTCACAGTTTGAGGTATGCGCAAGTGTAACTACGATCTAATAGTAACAACAGCTTAGTCTCAATGGTCGCATAAAGGTGTTCCAAAGATGTTCAGATCATGAATAGTTTCTGTACTAGAGCAGCAACTTAGCAACTTTGAATATTCTTACAAGCACAAGTTCAAAACAGGGATGCTTGCCTTGCACTACGAGTATGATACGACGAAGTATATACGAGAATAGGTCGTGACTATCGGAAAATTTGTGTTCAGGCGGAACACATGTGTGAAACTGACGAGAGAAACACTTGTATCAAGCTCAGAAAGCCATAACGTTTTCAAGATTAACTAGAGTTCCACGACCTCATACCTTCGCCAAATGTTTTAAACCTTTATGGCTGACGTATTAGGAGTGTTCCTCATCAATTACAAATCATCAATTATGCAAATGATGCCCTTATCAGCATAACTTGATTTAACGATGTTCATATTCACATAACTTTTAAATGCCTCAAGTATGAAATTGCCGTCATTTGCCAGTATGGAATTATAGTAGTTTCTCATTAACTATGCAAATTAGGCCAACATTTACATATTTGCTATCTATCATTATCAACATTGATCTCTTCCTCAGTTACAAATGTCACATATTTAAAAAGTCATATCATGGAACATAGTGGGTTTTTAAAATTGTCTCATTGATTATGCAAATTAGAATCTGATTGCATAATTCTTTGTCTAATCAAGCAAAGCAGCACGTAAGCTATCTACATACCAAACATATCCTGACCATCCATCAAGCCCATCTTGAGTTAAAGTATTTCCTCTAGTATTTATTATGCAAATGAGGTCTTCATTTGCACACTTATATCTATTAATATTTCTCTCTTCCCTTGTTACATACGTCACTTGTTTGAGAGTACTATCATGGAATTTGGCGGAAGTATAAACTTTCCTAATAAATTATGCAAATTCGATACTGATTTGCATAATAAGTATCTAGTCGTAAACATCATCAGTCAAGCTATCTACTTACCAAAAATCATGACCATCCATCATGCCCTTCTTGAGTTATTCCCTTTCAAAGTCTGAAGCAAAACCTGCTCCTGCAGGTCTAAACAAGCCGCTAGGGGGCGAAAACCTATACCACTTACTCTCTGTCCAAAGAGCTATCTACTACTCAAAAATCAGTTCCATAGCATGTCCAGAACACGAGATATCAAAATAGGAAGTTCCGCTGCAGTAACACGCCGCTAGGAGACCCAAAATCTAATCATTTCCAGGTCTCATCAAGACCTACCCACCTACCAAATATCAAGATAATCCATCCAAGCCTTCTCGAGTTTCTTAGTTTTCCTTTGTGGGAGGGCGATGAGAACTTTGCCCCATGTTTCGAACCATTTTGACATTCTTCTTCACCATCGATTGCCACTACGTTCTTTGTAAGTTCGAATGTCAATCTCAGCAACAAGCTATGTCCATAAAGCCTCTGTCAATAAGGGCAGGTGACCTCTGTGCCCTCCTGTCATGTGGGACTGGAGTGACAGCTTTGCTTTGTTAGGAGCCAAACATGTGAAGGTATTATAAGGGACACCAAGTATCTATTGTTTTTCTACAAGGAATTATGACTTATGATTTTGTAAGCTTTACAACCGGAAATATTTTGACGGTGATTTCTATGTCACAAACTGATCAAGCTACAGTTTGTGTTGATAATCCCTTTTTGTCGTTGTCCTTGCTAGCATTCCGTAACCATTACACCCTAAAAGTGCCTCAGAGCTAGTAGCCAGCCCTGGTGAAAGGTAACGTTACTCGGCAGGTTTACTGTTAACTGTTGGCACCTCTGTCAACCAAAACACTCGCAAGACACAGGAGGGAACACTTGTACGCTCTAGATTGAGAGCTAGGGACACCTGCAGCCATGTCGAAGAAAGTAAGAAGCGTCCTGCACTCCTATGCTGAAGTAGACGCTGAAGGGAACATCAGGACAGGAAGAGAAGATCAGACACGAAAACATCGGAGACCATAGAGGGCGGTATGGACGAACACATTTTCTATCTTAGTTTCAAAATTCTTTTAAAAAAAAGAACAGCATATTTCGAAAATGACATATAGTAACTATTGTCTTGAGTTGTATCAAAGTCACAGAATTTGTGAGATGGGTTTCATTGTGCAATTACTATCTTGTGCTCCAGTACGACTCATCCACCAGGAGCACGTTGGGTTCACCACATATGTTCATCGGATTGAAGGGGACTTAACAGTTAAAATGGGAGGACGCTGGTTCCTTGTCTGCCACAAGACCTTTGGAAGACAAGAAGCTGACGTGGCGTGTCAACATCTATATAAGGACAAATCCGACCTCTCGTGCGTACTCGTTATTACTTACGTGAAAAACATTTACAGCGCCTCGTCCTCATGCATATAAGGAATATCATGTGGAAATATTATGAGGAAAGTTGGATTTGGTTCGAGCATAACATACTACTTCAGAGTTTAAGAGCCATTTATACATGTGGATGTGTTGATTGCACCAAGCAGCGTTTTGTTTTGTATCTATTGTATAGCCTAAACTCCTAAATAAAGAACCCATCCCTAGGCATGATATGGAACTGTTCGCTATGACCTAAGGCATATCTGATCAAACCCCTCCTCTTATTGATACGTTTGGCGTGCTCGAGGTGCGGATTTCCTCAAACACGGTATTTTTCGAACATCAAACCCGCGGCCCCGACATTGTGATACGAAACTAGAAAGCTAACGACTGCACCAATACACACCACCACCTTACGCACATGAGACACGCCAAAAGTTGCCAGCATACAAGAAAGTTTTTTTTTCGCTTCCAATAATGTATTCACGTGTAAAGCAAAACGTGTCGTTGAATTCAAAGGAATTAATTGATAAACCAAAGGGTGTAAACGAAAAGGCCGAGTCTGCTGAGCTATACTGATATTTATTTATCATGCAGATTCCACATATGACACTCTCACAGTGAAACGTAAGTAATTTGTACAGTACGTGTTGTGTTTTATCAACTGTTATATAGAAGAAAACAGTAGTATATACGTTATGATTATATATATGTATATGTAAATGTATTTTTAATCTGCTCTGTATATATGTCTGTGTCTGTATGTATTTGTGTTGATCCCCGGAAGATTAAGCTAAAGCTATTTATCCATTTTTTTATTGCAAGAAGTCTTTCAATCGAAAACCGTGATAACTTCTTTTACACGTGATAACGTCTGTCACAAATGTATCCCATTATTTCACTATAATACAATTTTTAAAACCTCTTTTAGTAAATAAATTGGATAGCACCTCCTTATCCTATTAATTCACAAGTAAAGGATGTCTAAAAAATTCTCTTACTAGTAAAATAATGGAATAGCATCCCTTATCCCATTACTTTACTAGTAAGTCTCTTACTAGTAAATCAATGGGATAATTGGTTGCTATCCCAACAATACACTAGTAAGCGTTTTTAAATGTCTCTTACTAGTAAATAATCAAGTCTGAAGATAAGTCGTATTATGACTAAAGGGTATCGCAATAGACCAATTAACCAAGTAGTATTGGCAAAAATGTTAATATCTATTTGATTTTTGAGCATATTAACTTGCACGTGGTGAAAACAAGGAGACTGTTAGATGTTTTTTTTTTTTCTTTACAAAGGTAATGCTGGAAAGTTGAAGAGTTCGTTCCAAAAGTATACTTTTTTTCACTCAGGGAATGAAACTGTTTTCACAAAGCAGTGGGAACGGTTTAAACCATCCGACAAGTTCCGATTTAACAGTGGCATACTGACTGTTTTGGAGGAGGGTGACTATTACATCTACAGCCAGGTAAGATATGCCTAACCGACAAAGATATGTATCAGTAAATGCAGAAGGTTTCACTTGTATTTTCTAAAGTCTGGCTCATCTATATTCGGGAAAAAATACCGACGGGGAGGAGTCAAATCGCCTGCAAAAACATTTAACAAGAAAGCTAACATTCGACATCCAAATGCACACGTTTCCTTATGGTATCTTTTCATCTCGTTACAATAATAAATCATGTCAATTAACATCATGCAATTAATAATAGAAATTACTATTAAGTGTCGATTTTAGTCAAAAGCAAAAATATATACTTAACAAACATGTTGATTCCTACCATTATTACAGAATCATTAACCAGTTGCCTCAAATCTAACAATTCCTTTTTATTATCTATAGGTCTATTATTGGTACAACATTAAGACATCACCAGCAACCAGTCATTCTGTAATGGTAGTGAAAACTCATAAGGACAACCCATACCGCTTCTTGACTTGCTGGAAGAATATGAAGGAGACTGACCCCTGGAACACCTGCTATACCGCAGGAGTCATTCACCTGTTCAGTAACAGCAGCGTGTACCTGCACATGCTCTGTGGCGAGTGTGTCATTAAACTGGACCATGACGCAACGTTTTTTGGAATCATGAAACTTTCCAACGTCAGGGGTCAACGCAAAGGTCTCGACAAAAATATGCATGAAGAAAATTAAAGTCCTCTTCAGACAACGCCGCTCCACAAAAAGTTGAAGACATCCCACCTACAGTTGCCCAAGTTCACCGTGTTCAAGCTGCCAAGTCAAATTTTGAGAGGTTGATGAGGAACAACTTCCTAACCATTCTAAATGAACTGCTGAATGGACATAAGTATCGCATTAATAGTACAGGCAAAATAGTGCCGAGGTGAAAATAACTACAGGCAAACGTTGTAGTTTTTACGAATTGTTACAAACGTATCTTTTTATCCGTCTATTATAATTGAACTCGTATTACTGTTTTCCATCAACGTTTTCAAGTATGCTGCTCTTTACAGATTTACCTGTTAAGTAACGACGAGCTGTATTATATAACAATAATCTTAGATGTATTGTACATTATCCGTGTACTTTTATACTGCCAATGAAAAACGATGCAGTACTTTCTCTCCATGTCATTCTCTTTACTTCAAAATTATGTAGCTGAAAAAATGCGGTGTATGATACTGATACTTTTATGCAAGAACTAATTTTGTTGTCATACTTGACACGCTGCTATTAAAATGCTGACAATTTATGCTGCTGACGGTCAGACCATGCTCTTTTATAACTTGTAACTCAATCTGTAACCACAATGTTAACGTTCAAAGGTGACGAACCCCCATTGTCAACACCGCTGTCTTTCGAAAGGTTAATCTCAACATTGAACATATTAACAAAGTAGCTTGGTCAAGACAATTTCTAAAGATCTGTATAAAAGACAACAGAATCATTGGAAAAGGTTAACATTATTTAGCAAAGGTATGAGGTCGTGGAAGTATAACTATATTAATAGTTTGAAGTATGCACAGTTACAACTATAATACAACTGTAACATCAGCTTAGCCACTATGTCCGCACGTCTCCCAAAGATGTTTAGATTATGATCAGGTGCGGTATTAGAGTAGCAGATTTAGATATTCTTGCAAGCACGTGTTCAAAAGAGGGAAGCTTGCCTTGCACTACAATTACGATGGTAGAGCACGGTGAAATTTATACGATGCAATGGTGGTTATCGGGCAATTTGAGTTCCAGGGGAACAAGCATGTAAAAGTGACAAGAGAAACAGTTTTATCAAGTTCAGAATGAATGTGTACAGGATTGTTTGTCACGACCCATAACGTTTTCAAGATCAACTATGCAGTTGATTCGACATTTTTTGTAAGGATAACTTTGAGTTTGTGAGGGTAAAGACTGGAGCATGTTTTCTTTGTTTCCCCGTGGAGGAAGGCGATGAGAACTTTACCCCATGTTTGACATATTCTTACGATTTTTTTCACCATTGATTGCCGCTACTTTCTTTGCAAGTTCGAAGGTCATACACAGCAACATACTATGTCCATAAAATCTCTGTCGATAAGGGCAGTTGACCTCTATGCCCTCTTGTCATGTGGGACCGGAGTGACAGCTTTGCTTTGTTAGGAGCCAAACATTTGAGGGTATTACAAGGGAAACCAAGTATCTATTTTTTTTTCTACAAGGAATCATTTTCATGATTTTGTAAGCTTTACAAGCGAAAATATTTTGACAGTGATTTCTATGTCACAAACTGATCAAGCTACAGTTTGTGTTTATAATCCCTTTTTGTCGTTGTTCTTGCTAGAATCCCGTAACCATTTCACCATAAAAGAGCCTTAGAATTAGTAGCCAGCCCTGGTGAAAGGTAACGTTACTCAGCAGGTTAACTGTTTACAGTTGGCGCCTCTGTCAACCAAAACACTCGCAAGACACAGCAGGAAACATTTGTACGCTCTAGAGGTAGAGAGGTGAGATTGAGGGGTAGTAGCACCTGCAGCTATGTCGAAGAAAGGTAGAAGCGTCCGGTACTCCTGTGCTGAAGTAGACACTAAAGGCTCCAGGCATAAGTGTTGCTGGGTCGCCATCTTGTCGTTGTGTTTGTTGACTATCAACAGTATTGTGTGCATAAACCTGGCAAGAAGGTTAGCGTACGTGGAGGGACAACTCGCCAAGCAGGGTGTTTCTGCCAGCGAGGAGGCTTCGACAGAAGAGAGATTTGGATATCATACAGAACTACAGATGTCTGACGGAACGAATGTGCATTCGGCTACAGTCTTTGGCAACAAAATGAAAGAACACGTACGTTTTTCTTTGATAAAGACTTTTCTAGAGTCATAAAGCTCATCTTCGCTATTAGATATCGAGCATATGCACTGTTCAATCACTTCGACGAAAACCCAAAACGTTTTGGGTTCTTGTCATTTAAACCGTTTGAAACCCATTGATTTTCATTAAAATGTCTATATCTTTTTAAGTGTGTAACGACGTAACTATAAACAAGATTGGCAACATAAAAAGATGTTGCCATGGCGACGGTGGTCTCTGTTAACGTTTTCGTTTTTAGCCCACATGCAAATAAGAACTTCGCATAAATCATATCAGTCGATCACCTTCTCTACCAAAATAACACAAGTTGTCCAATGTATGAAAATCTTGTTTTCACAAAAAAAGATATCGTACCATTTCCTCATAAATTATGTAAATGAGGCCCTCTATGCAAGATTTGTGTCTAATAGTGGCCACATTTACTTAACTTCCAAATGGTGCAAAAATGAAATCCCCATCATTTACAACTATGGATTTATAGTATTTTGTCATTAATTATGCAAATTAAGTATTAATTTGCATAATTGATATCTATCGATGTTTATCTCTTTCTCAGTTACATATGTCATGTGTTTGATAGTCCTATAATACAATGCAGCTAATTTATTAACTGCCCTCATTAATTATGCAAATCAGATATTGATTCGCATAATTGGCATATAATTATGTGAATCATCACTGAAGCTATCTACACACCAAAAATTATGATGATCCGTTATCCCCTTTTTGCGTTATTCTCTTCAAAGTTTGAGTCAAAATCAGCTCCTGCAGTTCCAGAAAAGCCGCTAGGGGGTCTAAATCTACAGGACATATTTTCCTAACAAAGAACTATCCACCTCTTAAAAATAATGACTAAAGCATGTTGAGGAAACGAGATTTGAAAAATGAAAGTTCCTCTGCAGTACCATAAAAAGTCACTAGGGCGCCCAAAATCCAATCATTACAAGGTCTCCCACAGACCTACCCACGTACACAATATGAAGACAATACACCCAAGCATTCTTGAGTTATAGTCCCATGGACTTTGACATTCCTGTACAATTCCTAGAATTCTTGCAATCTGCACACAAAATAGTAAAAATTTGGCTCGCCCCTGAGGCGTCGCCAAAAATTGACATATACTTTTACCCTATCCAGACTGGGGGGGGGGGGCTAAAAGTGCCCGCGCCAACTTAGACATCGTATAACTGCCGAACGACACATGCTAGAACTACCAAACTTGGTGACTTTTCCTAAAATTTAGTTGGCAACGATATTATGATAATAGAATAAGTTTATCATTTTTCGTGTTGCCATGGCAACGTGTTTCTGAAAGGCATTTTATGCAAAAATCTCAGATTTTTTAAAACAATGAAATTTCTTAGGTTTTCTTGCTCAACCACACTAGTTTTCCTACATTTATAGCATCATATGTAATTAGATGTAACTTTCATGATTTAATATTCCTAATTTATGCTAATTTGGTGACGTAATCGGTCAAAATTCAAGATGGCGGACCATTACACTGTTTTATGTATGAACAGGCTTTTCCGCCTTCAAAATTGTCACTACGTGGCATTTTCTTTACCAGAAACATTAAGATCACCGTTACTATTCTATTTTTAGTGTTTTTTGGGGTCGAAAGTGGAAATAAAGTATTTTTAAAAATTTCAATATGGCTGATCCATATTACGTAAATGGTACATATTACAGAGACATATTACGTAAATGGTAACTACGTTGACGTCAAAATGACGTCATTCAATGTGCATTATCCCAGGTGCCTGAAAGTTGAACGCGTAGACCCCCTTTCCTGTTGAGGGCGGGGTTGTACATCCTCTCATATATTGCTTCTCTAATTCCCCGTTCGAACCAGCGTTCTTCACGATCTAGGATGTCCGTGGATTCGAGATTGAATGAGTGTCCCTGGTTGTGTTTTAGGTGGTGGTAAATGGCAGAGGAGTAGCGGTTAGCGCTCTTTCGTTAGTCACTGACCAAAGACAGTGGATACTGTCTGAAACGTCTGACTGTTTCAAAATCTTATCCAGTTGCTTGAGTAATTATTTTTGGCGAACAATACATACTATTTTGTTTAATACCTTTTGATATTACGGGAATTCCCTATTTAGCCATTAAAATCACATCAATGACGTCATAATTACGTCATATAACGTCATAACGTCACCAAAATTCTAGGAATTATAAAACTTTCTATGAACATCACTCCCTACAAATTTGGGAATGATACATCATACCGTTCAGAAGTTACGAGGGGGGGGCCGAATGAGCCCCCCCATCCCCCCCCCCCCCAGTCCCAGATATCCCAAAAAAGCCCAGTCTGGATAGGGTTAAATAAGTATTTGTGTTTTATGCATGCAAAATAAGTCTGATGTTTTGTATGCTATTTTTTCAGCGTCCTTACAACGGTCCAGCTTTACCATCCTCTTCAAGGGAACATCAAAACAGGAAGAGAAGATCAGAAACGAAAACATTGGATACCATAGAGGACGGTATGGCCTAACACATTTTCTATCTTAGTTTCAAAATTCTTTTTGATAAGAAAAAAGAACAGCATATTTCGAAAATGACATATGGTAACTATTGTCTTGAGGTTTATTAAAGTGACAGAATTTGCCATATGGGTTTCACTGTGCAATTACTATCTTGTGCTCCAGTAAGACTCATCCACCAGGAGCACCTTGGGTTCACATTATATGTTCATCGGATTGAAGGGGACTTAACAGTCAAAGTGGGAGGACGCTGGTTCCACGTCTGCCACAAGACCTTTGGAAGACAAGAAGCTGACGTGGCGTGTCAACATCTATATAAGGCCAAATCCGACCTCTCGTGCGTACTCGTTATTACTTACGTGTACTGTGATTATCATTTTGCTGAAAAACATTTCCAGCGTCTCGTCCTCCTGCATGTAAGGAATATCACATGGAAATATTATGAGGAAAGTTGGATTAAGTTCGAGCATAACATACTACTTCAGACTTTAAGAGCCATTTATACACGTGGATGTTTTGATTCCACAAAGCAGCGTTTTGTTTAGTATCTATTGTATAGCCTAAACTCCTACAACCCAGTTGTGTAAAGAACCCATCCCTAGGCATGACATGGGACTGTTCGCTGTGACCTAAGGCGCATCTGATCAAACCCCTACCCGTATTGATACGTTTGATGTGCTCGAGGTGTGGATCTCCTCAAATACGGCATTTTTTAGAAAATCAAACCCCCGACATTGTGATACGAAACTAGAAAGCTAACGACTGCACGAATACATACCACAACTTGACGCACATTAACCCTCAAACCACCGTAGCTTTTTTACGACTAATCTTACCGTATGGGGTCAAAACTGACCCCACAATGTTTTCTACAAATATAGCTTTATTGGTGACTATTTTTGTGGCTTGTATATATGTATAGTTTAAGTAACCTATAAGGGACAGTTTGACATGAATAGGTGTGAATAATTTCTGTTCATTATGATAATTTATGCAAAAGTAGGGAACATCGTCTTTTGCAACTAACGCTATTCAGACAAGTGGGCTCTTTTGAGGCCTGCGCCAACACTTGATGTCATATATCATCTGAATGTCTTACTCTAGAACAACCAAACTTGGTCACCTTTCCAAAATTTTGTTGGCAACAATTTTAAATGAATGAAATAACTAATCAAGGTTTTCATGTTGCTATGGCAACCGCCTTCTTCGAGCCATATTTGGAAAAAAGTAGCTAATTTTGGATTCTACAATGTAATTGCAGGGCTGTTTTTTAAACTGCACTTATTTTCTGACATCAATACCAACCAAATTAATTCACTATCAGTTTTTTGATTTAATAGTCATAATTTATGCATATTTGATTACGTCATCGGTCAAAATCAAAGATGGCGGACGACATAATTAGATTAGCTATAACCGGCTATTTCAACCTCAAATTTCATCATTATCATGTTTATTCAAACAGAAACAATCTTAATATAAACGCTTTGGTCCATTTTTATTGTGTTATAAGGTTATATGATGAAAAAATGCATTTGAAATGATTCAAGATTGCGGAACCAAGATGGCGGATTTCGCTAGTGTAACTTGATATGAATATGATTTTTATGACCTCATTTTGACGTCGTTCCTGTTGCCATCTACAAATAACGTCTTTGGATATATTATGATTCACCATACATAATTTCTACTTAAGTTTTATCGTGTACCTTTGAATTATATGGAAATACCCAATTTGTTTGTTTTCGTCAATAAAGTCACATAAATGACGTCATAATACGTCGCAACGTCATAAATATTTACGTTCATTTGAAAAATTTGTTTTTTTCACGTTTCTACAAAATCATATTTTGTAACTATGATCATGATAACCCTTATCATACATGTTACTGGATGACAAGTATCAAAGAATAGGGAATATGAGTGCAGATTTTGCTGGGGTCAGTTTTGACCCCACTGGACCATGCGTAAACTTTCTAGAATAACTTAATCAACAATGAGCCAATCTCGGTAAAACTTGTGAGAAGTTATGAGACATATATACAAACAAACTCATAGAAGGAATTTTGTTTTCGATGCGAAATGTCAAAATGGCACATCTTGATATACGCCTGGGGTCAGTTTTGACCCCATACGGTGGTTTGAGGGTTAATTACTTTTGCCAATTGTACATTTCATACTTACAGGACTAGACTTAGCAAAGGCCACCATGAAACATTGTGGTCTCCTCTTGTGTCATGTGAGGGTAACGAACGGTACTTAAGAGACTGCAGGATGGTGGCAGCCAATGCGAGCTGTGAGGATGGTTACTCAGTGAGACTTACATGTTTGAGTAAGTTGTCAAATATAATGAGACGAAGTCTATGCTACAAATTCATGCTGCAACCTGTGTGTTTGGGCTACACGTGTACAGTATTCTCTAGCTAATCTCTCTAACTCCCTATCTCTCTCCCTCTATTTACTATCTATTCATATCTCTGTCAACATATCAATCTATTTTTACCCATCGATTTCTATATGATAAGTTATATCGGCAAGTAAGAACCACCATTTATTTCACGTTCACAGCCAGATTTTTGTTTCGACTGTCCGGTGGTCAGAAACCGAACGAAGGCAGAGTGGAGTTCCGCAGAGGCCGGAATGGCTGGGGAACTGTCTGCAACAAAAGCTGGGACATTCATGAGGCAGACGTGCTCTGCAGATATCTCGGATACAAAGGATCCGTCCCTATTTCCGTTAACTTCGGCCCAGGCTCCAGAAGGATTTGGCTTCGTGATGTGAGGTGTATCGGCAACGAGTCCACCATCCTGAGGTGTCCATACAGAGAAAGGCGCCAATATTGTGACCATGGCGATGACGTAGGGGTGGTATGTGATGGTAAATTACTGTCATTGCTACATATTATCTTTTCATATAGGCACCTATAGGACATATATGACGGGTTCTTAGATGATCGCTCAGCGAATTTCATAGGTTTGTGATTTGTGATTTAATGAAATTGTAAACAGTACAATACTCATGGGCCAAAGGCAGCTTTTTCTGGTATCGTGGCCAACACACATAACAATACAAAGCACATAGACTACAAATAACAAACAGTCGGTAAATACAATTTATCTAAAAAGCAGCGTGAAGAAGAAGATGAAGATCGACTTTTTCTACAATATTTGTTTTGTTGCATCATATCTTATCTCAGACTGACTAACTTATCGCATTGTTACTTTTTTCGTTTTTTTTCTTCTCACAGTGGATGATTGTGACTCTAACCCATGTCAAAATAAGGGGACCTGTATTGATGGTGTGGGCCACTACATATGCCAATGTGTACCTGGATGGTTCGGCGTTCACTGTGAGATGAGTGAGTAAAATATGCATGCTCAAAGGGGTGTTTGATTCTAGGCCACACACAGAAACAAGGGACGCAACTCAAATTTTAGAGCATGACTTTCCTAAAAACATGCTTTGTCTGCTCAACTTATCGTGGTCGCGAATTATTTCCATTTTTTCCTTTTTGTCCTGACAGGACTCTGTGACTCCAACCCATGTCAGAATAAAGGGATCTGCATCGATGGTTTAGACCACTACATATGCCAGTGTGGACGCGGATGGGCCGGCGTCCATTGTGAGATAAGTAAGTGAAATATAAATGAAAAGCACACTTATGCGTTACTTTATGTCTGGGTGGATCGGATTCTAAATTGCTTCATATGTAGAATACAGGATGTGTCGTGTTCATTTCAACGCCTTTTTAGTTAACCTTTCTTTATTTACTTTGAATTGATTCTCGAATCAGTTTTTATTTGTCTTGGCACTGTCAATTTTGAAATTGTTTGTTAGGTAGTCTCCGTACTTTTGAAAAAGTTGAGAATATTATGTTTTGTAGGAAATAAATATGCTAAGATAACTTTTCCTTCTTTTCAACATTCAATCTATGTTATTTGTTTTCTTTGACATTATTTGACACGTGGTAATCCTGTTGTATGAGATACAAACATAAATACACCAAGTTACTGCCTAAACGCTACTTCATTTCGTTTTCATTGACAGAGGAAAATTTGTCCTCCATGGAAGTGACTTCACGTGATTGGGCACATATTGAAGCTGCCTCAGGTGAGACCGAGTTAAGGTCATATCCTTAAGTCGTACAAGGCTTTGCCGCAAAACATTCATAAAGATGTTTAGTGATTACATTTAATGATTATATATCTTATTTCAATCCTTATTGTAGCTATAACATAGGCTTATATAGCGACAACCGCAGTCCTAGACTTTAAGATATGAGGACGTGATTTGGTAGATTCATTTGCAATTAGGTATGAGACACGCCAAAAGTTGGCAGGATACAAGAAAGCTTTTTTCGCTTCCAATGCCTTTGTATTCACGTGTTAAGCAAAATGTGTCATTGAACTCAATGGAATCAATTGATGAACAAAAGGGTGTAAACGAAAAGGCAGAGTCTGCGGAGCTATACTGATATTTATTTATCATGCAGATTCCACATATGACACTCACACTGTGAAACGTAAGTAATTTGTACAGTACGTGTTTTTGTTTTATCAACTGTTATATAGAAGAAAAAAGTAGTATATACGTTATGATTATATACATGTTTATGTATATGTAAATGTATTTTTAATCCTTTCTGTATATATGTCTGTGTCTGTATGTATTTATGTTGAACCCTGGAAGATTAAGCTAAAGCTATTTATCCAATTTTTTATTTAAAAAATTCTTTCAATCGAAAATCGTGATAACTACTTTTACACGTGATAACGTCTGTCCATTTTTCCACTATAATAAAATTTTTAAAACCTCTATTAGTAAATTAATTGTATAGTACCTCCTTATCTCATTAATCTACAAGTAAAGGATGTCTAAAAATTCTCCTACTAGTAAAATAATGGAATAGCATCCCTTATCCCATTAATTTACTAGTAAGTCTCTTACTAGTAAATTAATGGGATAAAGGATTGCTATCCCAACAATTCACTAGTAAGAGTTTTTAAATGTCTCTTACTAGTAAATAATAAAGTCTGAAAATTAGTCGTTTTTCGACTAAAGGGTATCGCAATAAACCAATAAACCAAGTAGTATTGGCAAAAATGTTTCTATCTATTTGATTTTTGAGCATATTAACTTGCACGTAGTAAAAAAAGGAGAATTTTAGATGTGTTTTTTTTCTTTACAAAGGTAATGCTGGAAAGTTGAAGAGTTCGTTTCAAAAGTATACTTTTATTCACTCAGGGAATGAAACTGTTTTCACAAAGCAGTGGGAACGGTTTAAACCATCCGACAAGTTCCGATTTAACAGTGGCATACTGACTGTTTTGGAGGAGGGTGACTATTATATCTACAGCCAGGTAAGATATGCCTAACCGACAAAGATATGTATCAGTAAATGCAGAAGGTTTCACTTGTATTTTCTAAAAGTCTGGTTCATCTATATTCGGGAAAAAATACCGACGGGGAGGAGTCAAATCGCCTGCAAAAACATTCTAAGAAAGCTAACATTCGACATCCAAATGCACACGTTTTCTTACGGTATCTTTTCATCTCGTTACAATAATACATCATGTCAATTAACGTCATGCAATTAATAATAAAATTACCTTTGAGTATCGATTTTAGTCAAAAGCAAAATATGTACTTTATAAACTGTTGATTCCTACCATTATTACAGAATCATTAACCAGTTGCCTCAAATCTAACAATTCCTTTTTATTATCTATAGGTCTATTATTGGTACAACAATAAGACATCACCAGCAACCAGTCATTCTGTAATGGTAGTGAAAACTGATAAGGACAACCCATACCGCTTCTTGACTTGCTGGAAGAATATGAAGGAGACTGACCCCTGGAACACCTGCTATACCGCAGGAGTCATTCACCTGTTCAGTAACAGCAGCGTGTACCTGCACATGCCGTGTGACGGCTGTGTCATCAAACTGGACCATGACGCAACGTTTTTTGGAATCATGAAACTTTCCAACGTCAGGGGTCAACGCAAAGGTCTCGACAAAAATGTGCATGAAGAAAATTAAAGTCCTCTTCAGACAACGCCGCTCCACAAAAAGTTGAAGACATCCCACCTACAGCTGCCCAAGTTCACCGTGTTCAAGCTGCCAAGTCAAATTTTGAGAGACTGATGAGAAACAACTTCCCAACCATTCTAAATGAGCTGCCGAATGGACATAAGTATCGCATTAATAGTAGAGGCAAAATAGTGCCGAGGTGAAAATAACTACAGGCAAACGTTGTAGTTTTTACGAATTGTTACAAACGTATCTTTTTATCCGTCTATTATAATTGAACTCGTAATACTGTTTTCCATCAACGTTTTCAAGTATGCTGCTTTTTACAGATTTACCTGTTAAGTAACGACGAGCTGTATTATATAACAATAATCTTAGATGTATTGTACGTTATCCGTGTACATTTATACTGCCAATTAAAAACGCTGCAGTGCTTTCTCTCCATGTCATTCTCTTTACTTCAAAATTATGTAGCTGAAAAAATGCGGTGTATGATACTGATACTTTTATGCAAGAACTAATTTTGTTGTCATACTTGACACGCTGCTATTAAAATGCTGACAATTTATGCTGCTGACGGTCAGACCATGCTCTTTTATAACTTGTAACTCAATCTGTAACCACAATGTTAACGTTCAAAGGTGACGAACCCCCATTGTCAACACCGCTGTCTTTCGAAAGGTTAATCTCAACATTGAACATATTAACAAAGTAGCTTGGTCAAGACAATTTCTAAAGATCTGTATAAAAGACAACAGAATCATTGGAAAAGGTTAACATTATTTAGCAAAGGTATGAGGTCGTGGAAGTCTAGCTGTACTATTAGTTTGAAGTATGCACAGTTAAACTACAAACAAACTGTAACAGCAGCTTAGTCACTATGTTCGCACGTCTCCCAAAGATGTTTAGATTATGATCAGTTGCTGTATTATAGTAGCAGCTTTAGTTGATCACTTGTTCAAGAGAGGGAAGCTTGCCTCGCACTACGAGTATGATGGTAGAGTATAGCGAAATGTATACGATTTAATGGTGGTTATCGGTCAATTTGTGTTCCAGTAGAACAAAAATGTGAAAATGACGATAAAAAGAGTTTTATCAAGCTCAGAATGATTGTGTAGAGGATTGCATGTCACGACCCATAACGTTTTCAAGATCAACCCTATTGTTGATTGGAGAATGTTTGAAAGGATATATCTTAGAATGTGCTGGTAAAAATTGAAACATTTCTTTCTTTGTTTCCCCGTGTACCCCGAATGCGCTGTTAACCATTTTCTAGTTCTTTGATCTATTCTAACGATCATCTTCACCATCGACTGCCAGGACGTTTAAAAAGGATTACTGCACCAAAACACATCCCTAAAGGCTCTACAAATAGATATCTGCCACCCAAAAATCTAGACCATAGTACGTTCAGATCAAAAGATACACAAAACACTTACGTTCCGCTGCAGTACTAAGGGCACATACTAGGGGGCCCAAGAATCAACGTTGACCTTCGTCTCCCAACACCTATAGTTTTACGTATATACCAAATATGATCATTATCTATCCGGAGGTTCTTGGGTTATGCTGACTGCAAAGATCCGGAAAAAGCGGTAGCCGTAGATTGATTTTGTTGCAAAAATTGTAAGAGGGAGAAATGAAAACTTTGTTTCCAATCTCAATGATCAATTGCTTGAGATACGGGTGAGTATGGTCAATTTTGTCGAACATGGTCAGGGAGTGAACAAGAGGACGATCTGTTTCCCACCGAGTTCAGCAAAAAGTGAAGAATTTGACTATCTTCTTACTGGACTCGTTCGAATCATAGGGAATTACATTAAGTCCATCTATTCCATATATTGTCAGCTCCAATGAGTTATGTCAACTCCATGAGTTATGTTGAATCAATTGTTATCATTTCCTCTTGAATAACACGGTGGCGTCGCGGTGGTGTAGTGGCAGGACCAGAACCCAGAGATGCTTGGTTCGAATCCGAGGTTCCCTGATTTTTCCCGTTGACGTTGTGCCTTCGGAAAAGGCTCTTTACACTGCTATCATAGCTTCACTCATTTGAAAACGAGTACCCAGTAGCTTCAGTAAGGGACGTGCCTCGGATAGGACGTTAAATGGAGGCCCCGTTTTTGAGGACAGCTACACCTCGAGCACGTAAAAGATCACACTTAATGACCTATCGAAATAGGTATGGGTCTTTCCCGTGTGAGTGGATTGTATAAATCTGTCCGGATTTCAGCTTGTACTCTTCAGTACAAAGCTGGTGTGTTACGCCATGAGGTGGCTTACCGGTAATACAATACAAACATACAAACAAAATACAAAGAAAACACGGCAAAGTTACAGAGACTTCAGCACTGTTACCTGTATTTTCACTAAGACGGTTGCAATCAAATCTAGGCTAATGTACCAAACTATCCACTATAGTTCCGAAGATGAAATCTGATGGTTATGAAAGACAAACAAACTGACCGACAACTAATCTTCTTTCAATGAAACGACTAGCTTTGTGTAAAGAGAAGTGTTCCATTTTTGTGGCAACAAGAAAAATACATGTGGGACCTTTGGCAAGGATGAACAAATTGAAAGTTATAAATTTCCTAGATCCTAACGGTGTAGAAGGGCAGGTCGGCTGGGGAATTCTTATTATCATGCAAATGCGATGATATGTCAAGCCACAATAGGAGTATAACTGACGTTCAAACTAGTTAGAAACAGGTATTTTCCAATTTGTACTTACCAAAGGGCAGTCCCTCTAAATGATGAATCGACTCCCTACCAACTTTACAAGGGGGAGGGGGGCGACGTATATTGCATGCACGAAGAAGACAACTTCGCAATTCCGTGCGTTTGAGTTTACACCGAATTCCCTTCGACTCTCAAGCCACTCAAAAATCACTGGTCGACCATGGTAGACTCTGACGATGCCATGTTAAGCACAGAGAGTGATGAAACGCCGTTCTTATCTGTGCTGTTCACCGACAAAACCGTTTCTCGCGCCTTACGTCATGACACGCAGTGTCTTGTGGGAGATCGGACACGTATCCGTGTTCCGTATACGTCAGGATTTGTCGGAATTGTCGGATCTGAGGTGCATTGGATTCAATCGGAAACGTTCCGTATCTGCTATGATGCACGATTGCAGATCCGCTAGATTTTTTCAGGATCTGAGATCATGCCGTGCAGTGTGTATTTGTTGGTTAGGATCCGAAGCAACTACCGACAAACAAACAATCCGATTATCTCGGCCATATTGACAAATATCTAAAAACGAAGGATCCGCGCATATATCCTCAGGTATCCGAGGCGCATCACGGATCCAGACGTATACGGCGTCGGAATTGCCGGATCTGAGGTGTACCTGCTATTTGTCTGAATTTGCGCGGAAACGTTCCGTATCTGTACCCGAAACGTATGAAGGATCCAGACGTATACGGCGCCGGAATTGTCGGATCTGAGGTGCATGGGATCCAATCGGAAACGTTCCGTATCTGCTATGATGCGCAATTCCGGATCTGCTGGATTCGTCAGGAAATGAGATCATGCCGTGCCGTATGTATTTATTCGTCAGGATCCGAAGCACTACCGACATACAAACAATCCGAACATTCCAAATATCAAAAAACGAGGGATCCGCGCAAATATATTCGGGTATCCGAGGCGCATCACGGATCCAGAAGAATACGGCGTCGGAATTGGTCGGATCTGTGGGCATTTCAGTATCCGAGCAGTGAACTGGGATTTTTCCGGATTCGCTCGGAAACGCCATGAGACCATTTCGTGCAGTGACAGTTTAATTGTAGTGGTCGAGAGGGTAGCACTGCTAGTAGCATGTATTATCAGAGAGTAGCGCAGTCCGGTAAAAAACACACACACGCACGCACACACACACACACACACACACACACACACACACACACACACACACACACACACACACACAATTGTTGAAATCAACACAGCAACCGCGTGCAACTAAATACACTATTAGTGACATTTCGCAAGCGAGGTATACCGCTAGATAACGTTACAAATTGCTGTTGCAACATGCCCACTATGTGAATGCCCACGGTCTCATAGCGCGCCCCAGCGATTTGTTTACAAAGTGCACTACAGAATTCTACTGTACACTCTTTACTGTACACAAGTAATAGACGGTTCAAAATAGATTGCAAGCAGGCATGCAAAGTTTTCTGTTGTTTGCGATCCCCATCTAAGTGCTTTTTTTAATTTTCTGAAGTCACTTGACATTATCGAATGACAAAAAAAGCGATGATTTGCTAGCTAAGGTCCAGAATACTGAAAGACTTCATCGCACTTTTAGGACTGCTAAGGAGCGCCCTCCAACGGTTGTACCGCTAGATGCAGGATCAAATCCAGGGAAACGTAGCCGCAAATACTTTAGTCTCTAACAGACTAACCGAGCAGGCTAAAAGGGAAATATTCGCCAGGGGAGTTTGGCCGTCAAGGGTTTTATTCGCAGACCCATATTGGACCCTCTCTCCATAGCTGACTCCCTCCATACGATTCACTCAATTTGGCCAATTTTTACTATTTCCCAGCGATCCGCGGATCTTGGTAGAGGCTAGCGAATACTTTATGCCATATCAAATATGTTTTTGGTTCATTTCGTTTCGATACGTTCCGTCAAAATAGTCATGAGAATAGAATAAAGAAGTCAATACATGCAGTGCTTTATATCATATTTACCGCCTGAAACGTACGTAGCGCATCGACCATCGGTTATATCGTGCTGCAAAACGTCCAATTTGGGTAATCAGGATGAACAATAACGTTTGTGACCCTCGACATATATTAACAATGACCATGACTCTTGAAGTGGTCAACGCTCTATTCTATACCCTGGTACCTACACTAACAAACCATAACACAATATAACCGCATGACTGTTAGACAAGAACTATATTTTTTCTAACTAACTATCGAAAATGCCGTTTATTGCTCCTAAAAGTTATAAATAGGACCTACGTCAATGAAGTGAATGTGTTGTAAACAAACGTCTGAAAGCCAGAAAATTTAATTTTGCTTCAGTTCGTTCACTCAGACACCAATCTCACCAAGTAGCAATCTGCGATGTATATATATCCGTCAAACCACTGTATTTCGGTCGATTTACACTTTTATTATGTGTATCCCGGTGTATGCTGCTGTGTTCCGACAAATCGTGGCATCGTATGGCGCTATCGGTAAGACGGTTCGCCCAGAACGAGAGGTCCCGGGTTCGAAACCACTGGTATGCCCCGATGTTGTGCCCTTGGGAAAGGCACTTAACACGAATTTCCTCACTCCACTCAAGTGTGAATGGGCACCTGACTTCGGTTGGAGAAGGTCATATTGAGGTCACCTGCTGGCCCCGAATGGCAGCCGCCAGACCCTTGCGACAGTTTCATGAAGTGCAGGTGTGCAAATATGTAACATGTGTATTATTGTGTATTATGTGATTGTAAACCGTGCAGCAATTCAGCGTTTACTGCCATTGTACGGGTAGTTTCGGACCAATAAACCATTTATTATTATAAATAGGGCTCTTTGGTATAAACTACAAGCCACCGTGTAGGGGTTAGGTCATTCCCGCCGGGAGCTTGAAGCTTGCCATGTGATATATGAGTAACAGACGCAATGTTGAACAAAAAGCGAGATCCTCATGGGAAAATTTCTACTTGTTATCCCATATATCTGCAACAGACGATGGAAAATATTACTCTTCTACTGGTAAACATTTCACAACCAATCGTACGTTTCCGGTGATATTCCAACACAACAAAATGCGACGCATTAGTCTGTTTCCTTTTTAGATATGGAACTCCTTAGTATAAGAATATAAATGGAAAATAAGTTAGATCAAAGTTGCTATGAATTTAAATAAGGGACTATATATACATAACGGGGAGAGGTGGTTCTAACTGTTATTTTAGCCCCCCTTCCCAGAGGTACCCTCCCATTCCGTCGAAAGATTTTAGATGTTCCCTGCTTTTAGCTATTGTCTCATTGTATGCACCGCTATTGTACGACAACTTCTGGCGTAAGGTTGGGTCCTTCCACAAGACGTTCTGAAGTCAATGGCATACTATTCTGTTTGACCACATTGTGATGATACATGTACCTTATTTTTGTTTACCTTAACGTTTCTAGTTATTTTACGATGAACGCTTACAAGTCGTTGATTTCCAACCCATTATTATTTATAATGATGTTTTTAATGGTCCTGTGACTATTGTTGTTGACTGACCGGTTTATTTTGACAGAGCGCTCAACGAATTTTATCTATAAAACCGAATTTTTAGGCTATAATTTGGTGTATTTTCAGTAACACTTGTACGTTGTACATGGTATTACCATTCTAAATTCAAGGGTAACACAAGTCCAATTTAGGACGCAGTGAGGTCGCCAACGTGTCGTGAGTTCGATGAGATAGGGCCTTTACTAAGTGTTTTTTGTTTGGAAGGGGTTAATTTTGTTGTTTTTCGGTGAGGGGCGGTATGCGGTCAATATTAATAGTTAATATGAATCATCAGTCAAATAAATTCTTTATGGCCTGTTTAATACTGTAAATCACTTTAATATAGCGGCAGGAAAATACAGCGGTTTGGGGAAAATGGAGTAGGTCTCGGCACTTAATTTTAACGATTTGAACAAACATTACTGTCTCAAATACTACTGATCAAATATTTGCGATGATGAAATTTCAGCGGTTGACTAGTGACCGTTAAATGAGCTTAAATTAAGTTACAGTTAACAAATCAAGAATTACCGTATGGTTCGTCCCTACCTGCACAACTGTGCTATGTTGTAAATGTGCTTATAAAGATTCAGCTACATTGAATTTCATGTTTGTGTTTCTTACATTCGCGCATACTGTGGGAAAATAAGTTACATTATTAGATCTAATCCACATGAAACAAAATATAAGTCGAAAAAAACACAAGCACAATCAGAGTTTGGAACACAATGCTGAAGAGATTTTATTGCAGCACAAAACGGTACACATATTCACATACCATTACTTGTTCCACTTTTAAATTCTAAACTACAGTGACGTTTGTCGCTCCAGAATACACAGTGTTTATATATTTGCCGCCATTGTTTTATTTACTGTTCGCTAGGCTTTGTTTATTTTGACATCTCTGTCATGATGCTTAGACTGTAGCTATGAGTCAGAAATATGATATTATAACTGAATAAACAAACTATAACATGGTTTTTGTATGTCGTTACTACAACAAAACAGGAACAATTTCTAGTTTTCTACATCGTTGACTTTAATTATTTGTCAAATTGCTTATGCTTTGTATCTATAGGTGAAGTACAGAGATATCTTAATACATTAATACATGTAGTTACAATGTATAAACGGTTCGATTGTATAAGAATAACATGTCCAGTTGTAGACGAAAAGTTGTAAATGTGATAATCTATCAACGACACGTCACATTCTATAAACTACGTTGATGTGACGTCACTTCCGGCTGTAATTGTTTTCAGGAGATGACGTTATCTGGTGCACGTCTATGGTAGACGGAATCAGCCACCAGTACTAGAATTAGAAATGTATACATTTCGAGTTAATAATCTGATATCAATTCCATAGTAATGCTAATTCGTCATCGAGTGTTTGTTTGTTTGTTTGTTTGCATGCTTAGCTGTTAAAGGCCTTACGAAATTCGCTGTGCTTTTTGTTATGTCAATAAAGATTAATTGTGTAAATAATAATTAGGGCCTTTATATTTTTTCATGACAACGCTATAGATAGTCAACCAGACGTAACGCATTGTCGATTACAAATCGGGACAATCTCCCTGTATTTTGCTGGCGATATGCCGTTTTAGAACGCCCAATGCGTGTTGATTTATCGAACAAGCTAGAAATTGATAAATCCTTAATCTGACACCAATTTCTGTTATATCTACTAGTGATGGTGATGTGAAAAAAAGAAAACACAACTGTTAAAGGAAAATTTCTTCCCCTGTCAAATGAATGCCCCAACACTTCTAGGGGGTTTCCGGTAAACAAGAGGTGGGAGAAGTGTGTAATTTCTGTGCAAAAGTCTGATTAGAATTTGGGAGGAGGGGTCATGCTTTGGAGGCTAACCCTAACCCTAACCCTATCCCTAACCCTAACCCTAACCCTAACCCTATCTCTAACCCTAACCCTAACCCTATCCCTAACCCTAACCCTAACCCTAACCCTATCCCTAACCCTATCCCTAACCCTAACCCTAACCCTAAACCTATGACGAACCCTATCCCGAGCCCAGCGCATGCGCTCTACCCTGCAAAGCAGAGATCTGGCGGGGTAGAAATTTGGCGTCACAGGTATACTTACTGGCAGGAGCCGCAGGAAGCATTGTACACCTTGTAGGCTTTGTCGATGCTGCAAAGGACGGCATGGGAAATCGTCATTATCCCAATCAAAACATTAAAAAGTACTGATAGAACTCTAGAAATTATAGAAAAAGATTGAATTTATCAAGAATGTTGACTGTACGACCAACATGAAATTGTCACTTTGAGAAAATATAAAGATCGTACAGCAATCGTTTCTACTACCAAGACTGCCAAAGAGAGAAAAAATAGGACTCATTCCCGTTACACGGATTACCGAAATGTGTGAAGATTACAATCGTATAGGAAGGTATAGTATGAAACATAATACATCTTGACAATATTACTGATAAATTTGGTAAAAGAATAAACTGCCTGGAAAATTAATATGATTGCTTTAAGAATAATTCACATTGGATTATGGACATAATGACCCTACACGGCACAGTGTTATAAGTTGTTTTTGTTAATGGACACTTTGGGACGGTTTGTTTTTCATGACGCAGGATGGGGAGGGGGGCATGGACATACCTGGTCTCATCGGGTGAGGTGTAGGCGCAGGCCTTGGCTCCCATGGGGGCAGCTTTCACAGTCACCAT
This sequence comes from Branchiostoma lanceolatum, assembly GCA_035149815.1. NCBI lineage: Eukaryota > Metazoa > Chordata > Leptocardii > Amphioxiformes > Branchiostomatidae > Branchiostoma > Branchiostoma lanceolatum. The sequence continues at coordinate 13,471,080 of CM068880.1, forward strand.
GCCCGCAGCTGCAACAGCTGATGCATTGAACAGCTGAAACACAGTACAAAACAAATCAGGTGCATGAAACAACAAACGGAATTTACCTATTCTTTAGACTACCACAGAGGATGTGTTGTTTACGTAAACGCATGTTATTCTAATCACCCTAGAAGGACCTGCTGACTCTAACACCTTGCGGTGTTATCAAATCACTCTACCATCGAAAATTCATTTGATCTCAGTAGCGTTTGCATGCAGTTTCTTTCGAATATACAAAAGACACTCCCAAGAGTATTCGCATTGCACACGGACTACATGCAGTTGACATGAACAACATGTAATTTCTATAGATCTAGCCTTGTTCTGAGAAAACCTCCGTCGGCGTCTCAATGCCCTTGCAAACTCCGCGTATACTACACCATAAGCTGGCCACACTACATGAAGGCACATTGTACAAAAAAATTGAACACTCATTCCATTAACTTTTGACTTGATTTGTCACGTCGCCGGAGAGACATTCAATCCAGCTTGCCTTTTTTTTGGATAATTTTTCGATGCAGTAAGAAAAAATCTTCAGCAAAACCAGGCAGCCGGATTTTGATTCACCCTTGTTACAACATAAATTTATGAGTAGTTTCCTGAGATTCGTAACGTTAGATCACATAATTCCTAAAGCGTTAAAAATATATTTTTGCTTCCCCACTATCATAATTGCCAACGGATAGAGAACAATTCTTACATTAGAATCAAGGAACCAAAATATTATTGAAGAATCGGGCAAATTCGTCTCCTAATAGCACTCCCTCCAACGAAAAAGTCAAACAAGTAGCTCCAAATCTTGGTATTGTACCTTATTAGTATCTTAATATATAGGTGTTATCTGCTAATGTCACTTCCGTATCACTATTCCACACTACGTGTACTTAGAATTAGCATTTTGGCATGTATTGGCAAATTAACGATTATCATTGTGAAACTAGGTTTGGACCAGGCATCACAAGGGCTTAAAATAGCAATTTATAAGTGCTTACCTTTTTCCCAGGCATGTCCTGTGCGTTGGGCAAGAGAAAGAAAAAGAAAATGCAAAGTTACTCTAAGTTATTATTCTCTTCAAAATCATTACTTCGCTTCTCCGAGCTAGTCACTATCTTACTCCCGAGAGTATACTTTAACTTTACAAATCCAACATTCGTCCCTGCATGGAGTATTTTTCAAATCTCTGGGCTGGAGCTCCAAAAGATTGCTTACACATTTTATATCGCATCCTAAAGAGAATCTGTGTAGTCATTGGTCATCGTTTCGCTTCAAAACTGGACTCCATTTCTCACGGACGAAACATTGCCTCCCTGTCCCTTTTCTATAGATACTTCCATGGCCATTGTTCCAAAAAACTTACACTACTCGTCCCACAACAGAGAATTTGTCAGCGTACCTCCAGGATCTCTTCTGACTCACACCACTATACTGTACAACTACCAGCTTCAAAGTCATTCTACAGTAACAGTTTTTTTCCACCAACAGCAAAATCATGGAACTCCCTCCCAGCCCACTGCTCCCCCCCCCCGATTATAATCTACAATCCTTCAAAACAAACATACACCGCTATCTCTCATCTTTAGTCACATTCAGTTTAAACCAATCACGTCAATTACTTGAATGCGTAGAAGTCATTCAATTGAGCGAGATCGTTAAAAAAGAATATAAGCCAATTTAACCGTGGCTTTGGCATAACGAGGAAAAGGTACATTTTAAAATGCCTGATTAGGTGTCATCAAAATATTCATTTTTACTTATATGAAGAACTTTTAACACATCATTTTGAGCTAGCACATGGATTTTGTACATAAGCGTAGGAACTGTAACGCTACTGTCTTACCTGGGTTGAGAACTTGGTTACGGCAGTACCCATTGCTATATATCTCTCTGCCTGGTAGATAGATCTCCAAAAAGTTCACCAAGTTGTTTCGGTCCGATGATTGTCGTCTCTGCTCGTAGAATGATCTTCCAGCGACTGCCAAACCGTGATATCTGGTCTGACACGCAGGTGGATAGATGACTTGGCACACTCTGATTGGTCTAGAGGTATCTATATTTGAACATTTTCCCACCTAGTGCGTGATCTGTGCGTGACAGACGCATGTCGGAAAGGTACGGAGAGCGAGGTTCTGTGGCGCCAACGTGGGAAAATTTATGTCTCTTTCAGAGCCAAAATGTACCGTGTGGATATTTGTTAAGAAGGATTACGTTCCTTGTAGGAAAAACATATCTAATTGTACTCAATTAGCATACAAAAATGGCACAGCTGCTTTTATCAATTTATTCTTTATTTTTCATTTTTGATCAGCAAAACGTACTGTGCTACAACACAATTCTAGGACATTTAGAATACATGGAAATACCTACTCCGTAATTAGCACCCAGCACTGACACTTCTTTTGAGACTTCAGGCCAAAGTAAATATAGATTTAATGGATGCCATAAGCGCGCTCATTAACTTTTACCTGATGTAAAAAAATACATTATGATTATTCCAAATCCAGATATCGCCAGAATGACGAGAAAGTACAAAAATAGGCCAATATGTTATACCCTTAATTGTACTAGAAGCGGCACTATTGAGGTAGCCATGGCTGTAGCTGAATAATTAGTTCGATAGTTGCAGAAGTGGCACCAATGTACATGTTGTAGCCATTATTGTAGTTACCAACTTGCTAAGTAATACCAGTCTACCAAAATAGTGTCATTCTGTGCATTTCTTGAACACAGAAATAAATGAATTGTTGCCTGTGAAAACGTTACCATATTTTGTCTCTTCAACACTTGTTCCAACGTTAGTACGGTGTCTATTGTGAAAATTTACCTATCTTGAATAATTTTACCTCTCGCATTAGATTTGGAGTGTGCAAAGAATGCCATTCATAAAATCTACTTGCTGTGGCCTAATACCAAGTACGTCTGCGATGATTCAACCGAAAAATACGTCACTTGCATCAAGTCTAGCCTGAAAACCATACCATCGGGGGCTCCCCGATATCTCTACGGCGCCGGGAGGGATCCCCGCCCGTCCAGACAGCTTAGTACGCTCGGGGTGTGTTTACGGCCTTGGATTAAATTACTTCGCGGCAAACCTATCTATGGCGGGAAAGGAGAAAGGCTGCGAAATTGTATGTGGCATATAAGTAGAAAGGCTGACAGAAACGGCTCAATCATAAGCAGACTGGGCCCGGTAAAACACCCCTTAGCCGACCCCTAAAGACTGGGACCAGGCTACATAAAGTCGTGCATAAATTGAAATTGCTTACACCGATCCGAGATAAACCTTGAATACGGATGATGTAATTCAGGTTGCAGACGGGAATAGGTAAGGTAATGGGATTGCAGGTGAAACGGTGGCCTGGAAACCATACCATCGAAAGCTCCCCGGTATCTCTACGGCGCTGGGAGTGGTGTCCCCCCACCAATACAGATTAACCTGCCCGGGGATGGGTTAACGAGCTTGGCTTAATAAGGTCGCTTCTCTTAATAAGGTCGCTTGTGGCGGCCAAACTCTATATGGCAACTAAGTAGACAGGCTGACAGAAACGGCTCAATATAGCAGACTGGGTCGGAAAAAAACACACCTAAGCCGACCCGTAGAGACTGGGACCAGGTTAGTAGAACGCGGGACCATGTCACTCCTCCAATGATTGTAAAATACCATTGTCATCCCATACTACTACACCATATTGTATTCGATAGATTGATTAATCTAATAGAACTTTATCTATGTACCAGTGGATGCCATACTTTGTGCCTTGTACAATTGTTGTGCAATGAAGTTATTATTATCAATGAAGCGGTGTGCACAGGTTGGGGAGGGGGGCAGCAAAAAGCGTATGGAATCAATATCCGAGTTCACGTCAATGACGTGAACAATACAACACGGCATGTCTACAATCCATTACACGGCTGAAGGTTAAGGAAATCTTGCAATATTACACCTCAAAATTTATTCAATCATTTCAAACGGTCTGGTGTATGACGGATTTAGCGTGCGGTAGTCTTGAAAACTTTTTAGGGCTTGTTGTTCGAAGGAAGGTCAGAGCTGAGTCATTGTACAGATTCTGTTAGGATATCTAAAGTCTCGATCTCTCTGATAAACAGCGAATTATAACTCGAGTTGCTGACTTCAATTTGATATGAACATGGATTAAGAATTATGGAGGGGCAAATTAAACTTCTTGCTACCCTTCTCCTGGTCAGGCCCATAAGAAAGGAGGCCAAATGGCGTCGCGGTGCCGGAATAGCGGGGTGTTTGGCCCAGAAATCAGAGGTCCTCGGTTCGAGTTCGGGGTTCCCTGACTTGTAACGTTGACATTGTGCTCTCGGGAGGGCACTTTACACAACTTTCCTCACCTAACTCAAGTTATAATGAGTACCCAGCTTCGGTTATGAACGCCCCTTGGATAGGAGGTTAAATGAAGGTCCCGTTTTTGAGGAGAGCCATATGTCGATCCCCTTATCGAAAAGCGAAGGAGTCCTTGCCGGTGTTACTGGATTGAGTGGATCAAATAAATCTGTCTGGATACGCAGGTTTTACTGGTCAATACAAACTCGTTCTGTTACGCCATGAGTTGGTTTAATGCGTATGCAATACAATCAATAAGCAAATCAGCCCCGACAGCGAGATATTGTGTAATACAGGCAAGGCTGATGGAACTGAATCATTTGTCAGATAGCTAGGCTATCATTTCAAACTAACGTTATATCCGCAAGTCAGTAAAAAGATAGGGAAATAGGTTTAGATTTATTGAACTTTAAATGATATGCAAACTGTATCTTTGTTAAATATTTTCACGGACCTTACCTCTTCCCTCATGAAGTCAAAAATGACCTGTAGGTCGAATTGAGCTTCTCGTGATTTTTTCGTGACAGACGCATGTCGGAAAGCTAGGAGAGCGAGGTTCTCTGGCGCCAACGTGGGAAAATGTGTGCCTCTTTCAGAGCCGAAAAGCACCCGTCCGTAAAAATGTTTGTACAGAAGGATGACGACCCTTGTAGGAAAAACAGGCCGAATTGTACTCAACGAACACAAAAAAAAAACACGGAACAGCTGTTTCTTTATATTTTTTGTGGGCAAAATGTACTGTTCCAAACAAGTTTATGATTTTTAAAAGATGTCGAAATCCTCTCCCTCCCATAAGGAAATTATTTTCAATTCAGATTGCAGACGGGACCAAGCGAGTTAAGATGAATGCAGCTGGAACGTGGGACCATGCCATCAAGGTAGCAGAATACAGTATTAATGGGCGACCCCCGTCCCCAATAGTAGTTCGGGTATGAAGTAGTGCTTCACATTGCTTGAAAAGGCCGTAGTTTCTCTTCGGTGCACGTTAGCGAGACGGAAACGGTGGTAAATGGCAGAAGAATACGTCAGTTCTGATTGTGTGTGAGTTGGATTACGATGCTTGTTCGATCGGCTTGGATTCGCGCCTGAATATTGTTGTCGCACGACTACTGTGCGTCGGCTGCAGTATAAATACATCCGCCGGGGGTCATATCAAAGGGGCTTTTAAAAGAGAACGAGTCGGGAAATTTAAGCTCATTTTCACATATTTAGATTGAACCTTGATTTTAGCCATATTAGAATATGGCATCCTTATTGTGCACCTTACTAAAGATTTTCAAGCGTCCAAGCTTCTCACTTTGGGATCCTTAGCCATATAAACCCATATAGGTGAAATTCTGGGATCTGCGACCTTAAGAGTAGAGGCCTGCACAGGTGGGGAAGTGGGGCAACAAGAAGGGCAGGGATCGATATTCGAGTAATTTCCAAGACCTAAACAATAGAGTCCATTCCGAGTCACCGCAATAATAACGGTTGTCATAATTTACAACCGTTATTATTTCTTTTCAATAAGTTGTCAAGGAGATTTCATATTTTGGAAATATTGTGAATGTCATTTCAACTTTATAATTAGCCTGGACGTTTCTGCAATGACGCAATGACAAGGAGGCCTAAACTCCAGAAGGCGGTGTTATTTTCCACTATATTAAGTATCAATGAATACATGATTAATCAGCCGACCCTACCCCTATATTCCCTATGTGTAAACATACATCTTGAGTATGTGAGTATTTTTGGCATAGATGAGGGGGTTAAGCACAATAAGAAGGCCAATTGTTCATTAGATATAAAAGAACACAAAGCAAGGCGAGTTTTTCTTAACCACCCTGTCATTCTTTTTATAATCTAACTTTTGTCACGCCTTGTCCGGCACATTGTAATAAGCCATAGGCTGAGGTTGTTTGATTTAATTAATCAGAAAATAGAGGGTCACCTGGGGAATTCGGTAGAATACTGAATGCTTTTCGATGCGCATTGGACTAGTGGGTACTTAATCATGTACTGTAAAAAGTATTCATTTTTAAGTTCCTAAAATTATCATCTATTGAAAAAAAAACCCCTCTCTGGACTTTAGGACTCCTTTAAAGGAAAGATGGGTGTTTGATTGTCTGCCTCTCTTTTATGAATAGACAAAGAAGACTAGATTTTGCCCCTTTAGCCCAGGTTACACATAGCCGAACATGGCTCCGGAACGCTAGCCGACTTGGGTCGGCGGTAGTTCGGAAGCAGTCTGACCAGAATTAGGCCACGCCTATATTTGGCGCCGAACATGCGCCGAATCTGCCCCGAACATGCGCCGAACATGTCCCAACCATCTCCTAACCAATACACGGTTTACCCCCAATTAAGCCCCGAAAGCTTCCTAACCCACACCAAACCATCCCGACCTCTAGCAGAATCTCTACTGACTAATTCCCAACCAGTTGCTAACCCTCTCACGAATTGAAATTGACACATTCAGCGACTTTCAAAAGAGGGTTCATTTTCAGTTTTAATCAAAACTAGAGTTCCACGAACACATATCTTCGCCGAATAAGCAAGGGTTTCTATAAAGAGTGCAGAGAGCAATTTAAAAATCTATTATGTTTATAAATGTTACCTCATATGTTAATTTGAGTCTATCTTGGGAAATGAACAGATAGGAAATGTATATTACAAGCAATGCCTTGGTAAGTATTGCTGTCGTTAGAAGAGCGTTCGAATTATATGTGCCAAGGGTTAACATGTTAAAAAAGTAGCTTTGTGTATAATGGCAGGATTACCTTAAGTAGCAGTTTGTTGTTAATGTTATATCATCAAGGCAACACAGACCATGTCGTTGCCTGTATAGTATGTGTCCATAACAGTAACTCTGATAATGTCTTGTACATGTCTACAAACGTGATCTAGAAGGGTACTATTGTCAGCGGTGGGAGCTTGAACTGTCCCGTTACAGATAATAAGGTTTTGGGAAAAAAGAGGTCGAAATTGCAATCACCAAGGAAAATTGTCAAGATGTCACTTGAAAGTTAAAAAAAATAGTTTTTGTAATCTATCGATCAAGGCTGCTTCAGGCAAGGAGTGTGGTTTGAAGATGTTAATGCTGTTGACTGTGGTCTATAGTTTGGTGACTGTGCGTGGTAGCTAATTGAACTTCACTCCATCGGCTGAAATATGGACCTGTGTAGGATTGACGTCTTGTGTACAAACGGTCATCACCCCTCCTGTTCCATTTCTGTCTGCTCTAAATGTCGTTGCTTGTGGCAGAAAATGTTTAGTCTGTTGTTGGCCATTCAGGAAGGTTTTCACGAAACAGAAGACATCGACCGGTTGTGTTGATCTGTCAGCTCTCATGTCTTCTAGATGTTCCGCGTAGGAGTATATTCAGGAACTTGACATCATGCAAGTATCGTGGACTTCTGTGTTAGGTTGTTGTGTAACCTTTAACACAGGCAGCTGTTCTAGGCGTTCCATTTATTTAAGATTATACATTTTGGCTTACAGTATTGTAATTGCATGCGGTTTAAATCCCAATAGACTTAAGGCAACATATAACTGACCTGGGAAAAACTACCTTTGCGCTCAAAGGGGACAACAATTTTCTCCAATGATTTACCTTAAACTTTATGTACAACCCATGCCAGAGGGTACTGTTCTCGTTGTGCTTGGACCGTCCGCTTGCCGTAACCGTTGGAGAACTGAACATTGTCTTTTGATGGGTACCGCATTTGGGTAAATCTTTCTTGCATTTGCTTTCACTGTCGAATCTTACGAGGATGGTGTGGACATCATGATCTGTGTTTACGGTCAATGCCTACTGCTGTTGCGAATGACAATTCCGTCTGAAACGTTAACGTTGGCAGTGACCATGACTCTTGTCCCTACTGCTATTGACAATATCTCTCTCAAGCCTCCTGTTTCACTTGTGTTTTTTTTAGACTGTTAGATTTGCGAGACCTGTTACTGTTTTAGGATATCTTTTTTCGTGTCTCTGTCTGAAACACCCTGGAGGGGAGTTCAGTCAGGTGTTGCACATTGTGCTTGTCTGCTTCTGGGTTGGTCCTATAGACGTACAACGCTAGCGCTCCTGATGGGTAGCACGGATCTGTTTTGAAGATTATCCTGGTATTGAGGATGTTCGCTATCTGTGCAAGAACCTTTTCTTACTCTCATCTACGAAGGACTGTGGTCCACATCCAGTGTGAATATACAACGGCATTTTACAAACCACATAAAGCTTAGTAAAATGCATTCTGTAGTGCCAGCTGCTTGCACAAATTCCTGATATGCATCGATCGCCAACATTTTCATTGTTTTCTCATAAGTGTTGCGTAAAGAATTCTTGCAACATGCCCTGTATTTACACACTTGAGCAGAAAAGCCGTGTCCAAAGTTTGTTTTGACTTGCCCCGCACAGTCCTGTGTTTGTTTATTTTAGCTACATTCACAGCGGGAGTGTAATTTGGCCGGTTGCAGTGAGGTCACCCCAGAGAGCATCAATCTCTTTACACAGCTCTGTTGACAAGCAGGTGTTGTCCTTAGATATAGGTCGACAAGAGGTAATAATTATGAACAAGCCTATTTCATCACTTAATTAGCCCCTGATTACAATTTCTTACGTCGTTTTTTGTTAAGCATTACCTCAATAACCTACCTGTCCAAAACAATGTAAATTCATCAAACCATATCCGAGTTATTCGCCTCCAAAGATAACATCAAAAAGGCCCACTGCAGTTCTAAGCAAGCCACTAGGGGGTCTAAACTTACATCAATTACTCCCTGCCCCAAGAGCTATACACCACTTAAAAATCATTACCATAGCACTTGCATGGAATTCGACTACAAGCTTTTGGCGGATTAATAAACTTTACTCATTTATTATGCAAATTATCGTCTTATTTGCATGACAAGTATTCAATTATGTAAAGCATCACCGAAACTATCCATATGCCATAAATTATGATAATCCGTCAATCCCTGCTGAAGTTATTCGTCTCCAAAGGTATTAACAAAAACGCCTACTGCAGTTCCAAACGAGCAGCTAGGGGGCCATAATTCACACCACTCACTTGCAGTCCCAGACGCTATATACTACCTAAAAATCATGAACCTGACGCCTCCAGAAAATTTGGCCTCAAACGTTGAAGCTCTGCTGCAGTACCTCATATACCCGCTAGGAGGCCCATTATCGAACTTGACCTTCCCCTTTGATACCCCTAACTATCCACTAAATATCATGCATAACCGTCAATAGCTCCTCGAGTTATGCTGGCGACATACAAACTGTCACACACACAAAGCCTGCTGCAGTACTGTAGGAAAGCGCCAGATAAATCATTTTTAAAGTTGACCTCCGTTTCCACAATCTCTTCCTACCTACCAAAAATCATTGAGATCCATCAACGTTTCCGTCACTTTTTTTGCCTACATACAAACACAGAAAAATCAAAAGTCCGCTGCAGTACTGTTGGAAAACGCCAGGTGAACGATTTTTGAACTTGACCTTCCTTTGCACAACCACTACACACCTACCAAAAATCATAAAGATTCATCAAAGGTTTCTTGAGTTATGCTCTTGACATAACGTTGGGTAACCTAAATTCGGGATTTTTCCGATAATGGTTGACTGAAATCAATCTAGCAGAACAATAAACCATCCTTTTTTTCTATAATTCTGTCAGTATCATGTACTATCTTTGCACTAATCATATATATGGTAGATTTTGTCTCTAGTCGTGCTGACACCATAATATTTCAACTTAAAACTACCGTCCGCCGCACGCAGAATGACAGTGCTGTCGGACAGGGGGGCACATTAATTCGGGAGAGAAGATTCGTCTTGAATATCTTACCGCTAATCACATTTTATACAGCAGCTATTCGTTCCATCCTTGGCTTGAGGAGAGTGCTATGGATATAGACGTGTCCAAGTAAAAAAAATACACGAAAAAACGGCCGTACCGCACACATCAGGCCAGTTCGGGAACAAGCCGTGTGTTGAGTCGGTAGAACTTCACTCAAAGTCGGCCCATCGTCATCATCGGGCAACGTGTAACGTTACATTATTCATGGCAAGTTAGCTGGATGCCGTAGCAATGGTAATACTACTATGTCCATGTGTTCCTTGTTGTGTTAGGAGCAAACTTTGAGGAAAATATCTTCCTCAGTCCACTATCACACGCAGCATTTAGACAAAAAAGTGTTCCTCACAAACCTTTGTCGTCTGCTTGACAACAGGATTCTGGTTAACAATATGGCGGCGGGAAAATACACGTGCCGTAGGTTGTAGCAACAGAGAGGAGTTTTGATGATTAATCACACTTAGAATCCAGTTGCAGGTTGGCAAAAGAGATTGTAATAAGTTGTCTTGTAAATAATTGTGTTTAGCAGGAAGCGGATGTGACATTTTTCTTATAAACCAGCCGACAACCATGTTGTGTATTTCTCCCACGAAGCCCTCAGACTGTTCCAATAAGGGACGGAGAGTTTTTGACCTCGTCGCCTTATAATCCATGCTTATCGAAGCTTTTCAGACAGTGTTCTGAATACGTAAGTCTGTCAGGTTTGCATTTCTAGCGGTATTACTTATGTTGCATCTAGCACATATCCCTAAATACCCCGTTTTCGAAAAATCCCGAATTTAAGTACCCCGCGAATTTATGTTACCCAACGTTACATACAGACCCACCAAACAGCTGGCTCAACCAAAAACATAATCTTCCCCGAGTACTATAGTACACGGCGAAGATAATAATCCACTCTTCTATGTTGTTAACATTACCAAGCCATCGAATTTGGATCAAGATAAGACTTTTAGCTTTCTTCTCTGTTTTTCGTCGTTTGAAGGTCGGGGATGATTCGCCCACGTTCTGATAGTAGTCAGTTTAGTTGGGAATGAGTTAGCCGAGATTTATATACGGCCTAGTGCCGTGCCGAACACCAGCCGAACACCAGCCAACCGAATCCAGAACCTCCGACCAGAGCCTTTTCAAAACATTCGGCTGGCGCAGGCGAACACCAGCCGACTCAGCCGAACGCCAGCCGACTTAGTCGAACGCCAGCCGACCTAGCTCCCGAATCACTCCCAAATCACTTTAACCATGGTCGGGGGAGAGTCGGTAGGCCTTGTTCGGCTAAGTGTAACCTGGGCTTTATCTTGACATATATGGGAACGGATGTATGCTTCCACGTCATAGATCCACTCTGACCAACCAGGAGGCATTAAACTGTTGACGTAGGATGCCAGCACCTTTTAATGCGGTCTAAGAAACTGTTGCAATATTGTCTTTTGTGAGATATAAATATATGAATGGTTTACTTTTTCGATTTGCATTTGAGAATAGAGAGAGACGCAGTTTTTATGATTTGGATTTGAATATAAAATCTTAACTAGGTCCGTCTCTGAAATACTAGATAACAGCAAAACATTCAAATATTGCTATGAAAACTGTATATATGTCAGGGTAGAGGTTACACTCTAGGCCGCAATATCTACCCTAACACACAAACATATCAAGAAAAGTACATTTCCACACAAAGAAATGTCACGAAAAATTATTTCGCATTAGCTCACTTTAACTACTAAATACAGTTCCTACAATTGTGACATTGAAGTTTTCCTTAGTTAGAACGCCACATCGTAGTTTCTATGACGGTCAAGGTGTGGACATAATTCGTCTAATAAGACGCCATGACGTCATCTGCCACCATAGCGTGATAGGCTCATGCTGATCACGTTGTTAGTATATCATTTATCACCATGTATGATGAACTTGTAAGGTCCCTGAACACATTTAGTTTTTTTTATTGTTTGAGATGAGTATAGCTAGCAATGCTACTCGAGTTAAACCGTGGACATGAAGCAAACAAAGAAACAAAGAAACAAACACGCAGACGGCCACACGCAAGTATACATACACGCACGCACAAACACACACACACACACACACACACATACACACATACACACACACACAGCACACACACACACACACACACAAGAAAAAGAAAACCTTAGCGAAGATAACATTGGTTCTCTTTGCCTTAAAAGACCGTTAGAAACAATGGTCCTGATGGAAAAGTTCCACCCGTATTCTAGTAGACTCTTCCAATGACACAAAACATGATCTTGAATATCCTGCCCCTTTGACCTGTTTTTCATGCAATACTTGAAGTGTTTTGCTAAGCTACAGGCTATCGTTGACCTCGGTTTCCACACACACAGAGGGTTTCACAGGAACTCGGTAAAGAATGATGACTATTAAACCCCATGGTGGGACAACCTGGCTACTAGCCTCCATTGCATGCCTTCTGGGTGGCGTTTATTTGAAAGGAGAGTGATTTTACGGGTCGCAATACGATTTATCCAGCAAAATAACACGACCCCTATAGAGAACGGGCATGCCTGCTCGTACAGCCCCTATTGTAGCCTCCTTCGCAGCCTTCCTAGAACGAAGGCGTATATATTTGGGGGAGGGGGGTGAAGCGATTTCAAATGGGCCAAGGTTCTCTGAAGGCGGAAGGAGTTATGTCGCCGAGGGACGACCGCCTTTCTAGGAAGTCTGCGAAGGAGGCTACCCTATTGGGTGAAGCCGCCAAGCTGGTCGGCTATGCTATGTACTATTTCTGCCACTCTCCCGTCGTAAGCAGAGTCATTTACCTACGTAGAGCCGTCGTATAGATGTGAAATGTATCGTATTTCTACACTGAATCATATATATATATATTGATGCATGGATAAACTGAGAATTAATGACAACTGACCATCTACTAGTAATGTTCTACATGTAAGTCAAGCATGATCATGAATAATTGTGTAGCCGTCCACCAAGAAACAATAGAATACCCATGGCAACAAAATATTTTTGATACATCATTGTATCCGTATATTAGTTTCATGTGGTTGATATACCATTGTATACTTTGAGCTTCCTGCTGAACAGCTGAAAGTTTTGAATCGACCGAGGTTTCGGTAACGCCTCAGCAACCTTCCTTAAAGCTTTACCCTCGCTACTGTATATTCTAGATAATATCCATCATATAAGTAAAATTGAATTGATAGGCAAAATGCCCGAATATCAGCAATGCGTCTCGAAGCGGGTATCTCATGTATGTATGTATGTATGTATGTATACATGTGTGAATGTGTTAGTATGTGTGTTTGTATGTTTGTGTGTGTCTTGTGTGTGTGTGTGTGTGTGTGTGTGTGTGTGTGTGTGTGTGCGTGTGTATGTGTGTGTGTGTGTGTGTGTGTATGTATTTGTGTGTGTGTATGTGCGTGCGTGTGTGTATATATACATGTGTGTGTGGGTATGTATGTGTGTGTGTATGTATGTGCGTGTGTTTGTATGTGTGTATGTTTGTATGTCTATGTGCGTGCGTGTGTATATATATATATATGTGTTGGTATGTATGTGTGAATTTTTGGGTGTCTTTGTATGCGTGTGTATATGCGTGTTTGTGTGTGTGTATGTGTGTGTGTGTGTGTGTTGTCCTGGGTCTATACTGCGTGTTTGGTCTATATGCCCTACCTGCATTTCTACCAGGCAACTGTCTGAATATGCAGTGCAAAACACGTCACTACCAAACTATTTCATCAGCAGTTAATTTGAATCCCAAGGACTCACGCATGCATTCTGCCGGCAAATTTGTAATCACAACTCTAGCATTAGATCCTCGTTTTCTGACTTAAACATGTGAAGGGGAACATCCTTACATGGCACATACGTTTTCCTCATTGTCTACCACAGTTCAGAACTCTTCTAGGCTAGATACAATAGGTCTATAAAACAACCGGGTTCATTGTTACAATTTGGACAATTGTTGAAATGCCTGATTAAATTATGCATTTGCAGCTTCGTAGATACCCAGAAGCCTCGTGCGGCGCCGATGCAGTTTTAAGTAACGAAGACGCTGATTGGATCTCTGCTGGGTAGAATGTATCGAACTGATCGAGTGCTCTCCTATCAGTCACAGTGATTGGTTGAGCCAAACTCTCGTCAAAAAGAACATGCGTGTTTAGACCACACCCGTTTATTTTTGGGAGAACATCTGCCCGTGTTGGGGCGTCACCGAGTTCTGGCCCCGCGGGAACTCAGTAAGTTTGTTTCAAGTTTCTTTTGTTTGTTTTTTTACATCTCTATTTCACCTTAGATTTCTTTTAAATTACTGAAACATTTGAACGTCTCAAAAATCGTATTGTTGACAATCTTTTCTATGACCTCATCGTTAAAAAATGCTCTATGAAACGTTTGTTCTGTACACTCGTAGAAAAATAGTTGAGATGTGTGCCAATTATCAGTTACAATGTAAAATTGACAAAGTCGCACTCAATTGTATCGGTGAGGCAGAAATGTTTAGTCACAGGCGACAAACAGTTTCCGCAAGTTGAAGCACATAACTAGCTGTGTTTTTAGTCTCTTATCGTCGTTGCATTGGGTTTTATTTTCCCCTGGAGCAGGAAAAATGTATGAAAAAAAAAGCTATCAATCTCAGGAAACAAAAAGTGTTGGAGTCTAGAATATTCGGCAGGTCGGCCCTTTTTGTTTGGAATCTAATCCTGCGGCTCTCAATGCTCACGCATGCGCAATTCTACGTGATTCACACGCATCTCGTCTAGACAGTACGTGCTTTCACTACATGGTATGAAATTTCTTTGGCAATTGATTAAACATGCTCGTTTTTTTATCACATGATAAACGCATGATCGTCTGACGTGCCGTGACGCAGCGTTTTTAGAGACACTAGTCGTAAAAATATACTCCATTCTACATGAAGCGAAGTAGTACCGGTATACCCATTATCGTCCTTTTTTTATTCGAAATTACATCTTAGAAATGCATGGACAGAATCTGTAACCCATAGGAATAAATATCAACTTTTCTAAAAAGAACATTGCATGCTCTGGAACGTTTTCTCCGCTTGTTTAAAGCTATGCGAGCATATATTTATACAAAGGTCTTTGATAGAGAATTCTGCTAGGGGGACACATAATCGTCAACTTGCGTCTTTCTCCTTCTCGTGCTCTATCTAAAATAAATGAAAATATCAAAAAGTAATTAGATTTTTCACCGTAGTTAACCAACTGATGCTGAGTCACTATGTGTAAAACACAACTTACTTGACGTGGATGAACCAAATGATGTTGTGCATCTATTTCACCTTTTTGAGAGGCACGTGATGTTCCCGTGATATAGGCATGACAACAATATTAATGTTTGATTTTGGTGCATAGGCGGGGGGTGGGGGATGTTCGCTGGGTTAAACAAAACAAACTTTACTAAAATAAGTAAACGTTTCAAACCTTGAGTTAGTCACAATAGATAGTTTAGATAACAACGAAAGGTTTATTTGCTACTTTTATCTTGTTGGCCTGAAGCACATAACTAGCTGTGTTTTTAGTCTCTTATCGTCGTTGCATCGGGTTTTATTTTCCCATGGAGCAGGAAAAAATGCTAAGATATGAAAAAAAGCTATCAATCTCATGATAAACAATATGTAGCCTCTACCAGGCTTCCGTCCTATCGCTGGGAAAATTGTAGGAATCAGCCGAGGTACTCTGCTATATACAGGGTAGGTTCGCTTTACAGTAAAGTTCCATTTCGATGGACGGAAGCCTGTCCGAAGTCGCTTAGAAGAAATGGTATCAGCAAAAGTACCCGGGTCACCGGTTCCTTAGTAATCACTCGGTGTCCAGCACCGAAGGTGCCTTCATCGCTAGACTTCCAGTGATGAAGTTTTGTCATCTGTGGGTGTCCAGCAATGAGGCGACTTCGTTACTGGAAATCCCTGAATCATCACTGGAAACCGAGAGATGAGACAACCTGCGGGGCTGGAAAACCAATGATGACAAATATTCCGTTGTGGAAAACCAATGACGACAAATGTTCCGCTGTGGCAAAAGCTGGCGACGATAGATTCCGCACCGTAAACCAAGACAGCTAATCCGATATGCAGTTTACGCTAACGTACGCGTTAATTTACGTAACGTTACGCTTACGAAAAAAGGCCAAAATACAAATTCAAGTGACGGTCGATCACATAACTATGTATCAAATTAATTCCCCGATTATCTGTACAAAGGAACTAGCTCAGCGCTGAAGATCATTTAGGTCGTAAATCGCCCAGCGCCTAGTTAGGCGCGGCAGGGGACACGCCAGTAACTGGCGCAGGCGCAGAAGGCCAACTGGTGCATGGGGGGGGGGGGGTGTTCGCTGGGTTCAACCAAACAAACCGAACTTAAACAAGTAAACGTTTCAAACCTTGAGTCAGTCACAATAGATAGTTTAGATACAACGAAAGGTTTGACGTCAGCTTCTTTTATCTTGTTGCCCAGCGCCTCTGTCAGCGCAGACATATTGAAAAATTACCACCTTAGATCTGCTCAAGCACGTATGTTAAAGGCTCCCGAATCTTTTTCCGAGGCTGGAAACTGGACATATTCTAGTTGCTGTAATCTTCATAAAATTGACATTTAATGCCAATGTTAACTACATTTGCGTGCTGATTCCATATCAAAAGTGCTCAAAAGATGCAGAAAAAAGCTACGTAGTGATCTTTTTGTTTTACGCGCCTAGTGTAAATAGACCGATACCGTAGCCCAGCCCACCTCTTTCAAAACGTAGAAATGCAAAATTAAAACATAAAAATGCAAATATTTGACGGACATGCATTCACGCTCTCATTGGCCATACCACTAATTGTGATGCTTACAAGAAACGCACTCTTGTCTTTTATTTCGCACAGGTAAAAGAATTTTACATACATATGACAGATCAATACACATAGTGCCGGGGAAGGTAGAGACCAATGTGGTCTATAATATTCCATCCCCATTTTTCAAACAGAATGAATTACAATGATAAATTAAGATATAGAGAAAAAAATAACAACTTTATATCGTAACAAATAACAAATCAATAACAAATAATAACAATAACAAAAAACAAGAACTAAATTATTATATATAAAGAAACAATTACCTAACTGAACACAGAAAAATTAGGCAGTAGTAGTGGGCAACCTCAAACCAACCGTACACACTCACACCACATCTTCAGAAAAGAGGCTGTAGCCGCGTATAGTTCCCGTTTAGAACTTTATTCGAGCCCACACCGACATGTTTCGCCTGTGTGTGGCTTTCTCAAGTATCAAGGCTCGAATGAGCACAAGTACAGTGTGTTCTGGCTTTTATAGGCCATTAGTGCAAGATGCCCTAGGTGGCTTAACCAATCACATTACAGCAAATATCTTGGTAGTGCACTCTGTTTTTCTACAGTTCTAAATGCACTGACTACATGACCTCACTTGACCTCTATCAGTATGACTTCATCTATTGTACTAGAACAATTACAATTGTCACAAAGGTCAATACATGTAAACAAAGAATAGAGTCCGTGTAGCTTCTAGCCTGTCTCTGCCTTTGCAACGGCTGTCTCTGGCGCTGGCGTCGTAGGAAGCTCTGGCGTATCTGCGCTGCAGGCTTTGGGCAACAGTGGCGGCGTCTTCAGACTCTCTTCTCTCGCTGTAGCAGTCTTGGACTGTGATGGTGGGGCAGTCTGCTTGTGCTCTTCTGGCGGCGGATGTTCTTCCAGCTTCTTTTCTTGATGAAGGTTCTTGGGCTGGTGTACAGGATCTCCTCTGGGTCCGGAGCTCCAGAGCGATTCACCGGCGAAGTCGACTCCAATGTGGAAATTCAATAGGCAGTAGTAGTGGGCAACCTCAAACCAACCGTACACACTCACACCACATCTTCAGAAAAGAGGCTGTAGCCGCGTATAGTTCCCGTTTAGAACTTTATTCGAGCCCACACCGACATGTTTCGCCTGTGTGTGGCTTTCTCAAGGATCAAGGCTCGAATGAGCACAAGTGCAGTGTGTTCTGGCTTTTATAGGCCATTAGTGCAAGATGCCCTAGGTGGCTTAACCAATCACATTACAGCAAATATCTTGGTAGTGCACTCTGTTTTTCTACAGTTCTAAATGCACTGACTACATGACCTCACTTGACCTCTATCAGTATGACTTCATCTATTGTACTAGAACAATTACAATTGTCACAAAGGTCAATACATGTAAACAAAGAATAGAGTCCGTGTAGCTTCTAGCCTGTCTCTGCCTTTGCAACGGCTGTCTCTGGCGCTGGCGTCGTAGGAAGCTCTGGCGTATCTGCGCTGCAGGCTTTGGGCAACAGTGGCGGCGTCTTCAGACTCTCTTCTCTCGCTGTAGCAGTCTTGGACTGTGATGGTGGGGCAGTCTGCTTGTGCTCTTCTGGCGGCGGATGTTCTTCCAGCTTCTTTTCTTGATGAAGGTTCTTGGGCTGGTGTACAGGATCTCCTCTGGGTCCGGAGCTCCAGAGCGATTCACCGGCGAAGTCGACTCCAATGTGGAAATTCAATAGGCAGTAGTAGTGGGCAACCTCAAACCAACCGTACACACTCACACCACATCTTCAGAAAAGAGGCTGTAGCCGCGTATAGTTCCCGTTTAGAACTTTATTCGAGCCCACACCAACATGTTTCGCCTGTGTGTGGCTTTCTCAAGGATCAAGGCTCGAATGAGCACAAGTACAGTGTGTTCTGGCTTTTATAGGCCATTAGTGCAAGATGCCCTAGGTGGCTTAACCAATCACATTACAGCAAATATCTTGGTAGTGCACTCTGTTTTTCTACAGTTCTAAATGCACTGACTACATGACCTCACTTGACCTCTATCAGTATGACTTCATCTATTGTACTAGAACAATTACAATTGTCACAAAGGTCAATCCGATATGCAGTTTACGCTAACGTACGCGTTAATTTACGTAACGTTACGCTTACGAAAAAAGGCCAAAATACAAATTCAAGTGACGGTCGATCACATAACTATGTATCAAATTAATTCCCCGATTATCTGTACAAAGGAACTAGCTCAGCGCTGAAGATCATTTAGGTCGTAAATCGCCCAGCGCCTAGTTAGGCGCGGCAGGGGACACGCCAGTAACTGGCGCAGGCGCAGAAGGCCAACTGGTGCATGGGGGGGGGGGGGGTGTTCGCTGGGTTCAACCAAACAAACCGAACTTAAACAAGTAAACGTTTCAAACCTTGAGTCAGTCACAATAGATAGTTTAGATACAACGAAAGGTTTGACGTCAGCTTCTTTTATCTTGTTGCCCAGCGCCTCTGTCAGCGCAGACATATTGAAAAATTACCACCTTAGATCTGCTCAAGCACGTATGTTAAAGGCTCCCGAATCTTTTTCCGAGGCTGGAAACTGGACATATTCTAGTTGCTGTAATCTTCATAAAATTGACATTTAATGCCAATGTTAACTACATTTGCGTGCTGATTCCATATCAAAAGTGCTCAAAAGATGCAGAAAAAAGCTACGTAGTGATCTTTTTGTTTTACGCGCCTAGTGTAAATAGACCGATACCGTAGCCCAGCCCACCTCTTTCAAAACGTAGAAATGCAAAATTAAAACATAAAAATGCAAATATTTGACGGACATGCATTCACGCTCTCATTGGCCATACCACTAATTGTGATGCTTACAAGAAACGCACTCTTGTCTTTTATTTCGCACAGGTAAAAGAATTTTACATACATATGACAGATCAATACACATAGTGCCGGGGAAGGTAGAGACCAATGTGGTCTATAATATTCCATCCCCATTTTTCAAACAGAATGAATTACAATGATAAATTAAGATATAGAGAAAAAAATAACAACTTTATATCGTAACAAATAACAAATCAATAACAAATAATAACAATAACAAAAAACAAGAACTAAATTATTATATATAAAGAAACAATTACCTAACTGAACACAGAAAAATTATCAACTAAATAAGCAAGGAAACAATTCGATAAATAATAACGATGCAAATAACGACAAGCATATATAACAACACAAGTCAATAACACAAAAAATGCACCCAGAAATGCAGGATATAAATGAAAAACCAAAGAATAGAAGGTTAAGCAAAGGATTGATTGTTTAAAATGGAGCTTTTTAACATGTTTTTGAATCTCAGTAGTGATTTGCAGTTCTGTAAGTTTTCATGTAAGCTATTCCAAGTTTGCGGGTATCTGTACATCATGGAGAACATTCGCTGCTGTGTTTTTGCTTGTATTTGTTTCAAGTTGTTTCGTTGCCTTGTATTATAATGATGAAATTCCGAGTTGTAGTGAAAAAGACGTTTGAATTGATTTGGTACACAGGAACTATCATTGATTATTTTATAGACAAAAATAGAAGTTTGAAGCTTGTTAATATCATATATAGTCATAACTTTTTTTAGATTACGAAAAAGCGATGAGGAGGGGAATGTGTAGGAGACATTTGAAACTAAACGAACAAAACGTTTTTGTAAGAGAAGTGGTTTTAATGTTGTGGCGTAGCCCATACTATATTACAATATGCTAGGTAGGTATATATAAGACTGTAGTATAATATAAGGAATGATTTTGGAGTGAGCAGATTTACAATTTTTCTGATAATACCTATGTTTTTATAAATTTTCTGGCAAATAAGGTCAACATGTTTTTTCCAAGTTAATTTTTCATCGATGGTAATACCTAAAAAACAAGTGTGAGTTACTTGATCAATAGGTGTGTTATTGATCGCTATTTTGACATTTTCTTTATTATGTTTCTTATTTTTCCCCGCAAAAATAATGAAATGCGTTTTCTTAACGTTTAATGATAATTTATTTGCTTGGAACCATTTGTTCATTTTGTCTAATTCGCGATTCATTTTGCTTACTAAAAATTCAAGATTTCAGTGGGAAGTAAAGAATTTCGTGTCATCACCCAAAATAGAACCTTGAGGGACGCCACAGGAAATTGGTTTTGTGTCTGAAGAGTGCATATTATTGGTGACATATTGTTTTCTATTTGATAAATAATCCTTTAACCAGGTGAAGACTAAGACATTGAAGCCGTAGCATTTGAGTTTCTCCAACAATATGTCATGGTCCACCGTATCGAAAGCCTTCGATAGATCCAGGAAAACTCCAATGGTGAATTCATTCCTTTCTATGGCCGAGGTTATTTTATCTACTAATTTCAAGAGGGTCATGTATGTTAAATGATGTTTTCGGAAACCGTACTGATGTTCGTGAAGTATGTTATTTTCCTCCAGATGTTGCGAAATTCTTTTGTATACTAGTTTCTCCAGAACTTTTGAAAAGACGGGCAAAATAGATATGGGTCGGTAATTTGACAACGAACAAGGGTCTCCAGATTTGAAAAGGGGAATAACTTTTGCTATTTTTAAGTCAGTTGGGACTATACCTCTTCAATAGCTGTAGAAAAATATGGCAAAGTGAGTGGGAAGGAACCAACTATTTTTCCCATAGAACCTCCAGTCAAAGGGGTACAGCCATACTGTTTAGAAATAACATTAATCCCAATATTCCCCAAATCAAAGTTGATTGTGATGGTAGATGGCTTACTGTTGATTTGTCCATAGATGATTTTAGATTTTGTATTGTGAATATTTATGCACCAAATCAAGATTCTCCTGATTTCTTTTCTGATTTATTTAAAGAATTAGACAACTTTGCTGATAGTATGAAAATTTGATTATCACTGGAGACTTTAACAATGTACAAAATCCCTTATTAGATAGATTTTCCACAAACCATACTTACCACTCCAAAGCTTATGAATCTATTTTAGAATTGAAAAGTAAATTTGACTTACATTACATTTGGAGATTTAGAAACCCTGATATAATTACATATACATGGCGCCGTAGACGCCAGGTGAGCAGAATTGACATGATTTGTAAAAGGGAGATTCATCGGGGATAATATAAGACGAATATTAGGTTTAATAGATTATTAGTAAAAAGAAGAAAAACCTGGCCTGATTTTTTTTACTGATTTTAAAACGGCTTTCGACACCATACGATGGGATTTTATTATAAAAGCACTAGAATTGTTTTAAATTTTGGTCCCCAGTTTATATCATGGGTTAAAACGCTATATACTAACATCACAAGTTCAGTTTTAAATAACGGCTATATACCACAGCCTTTCACATTACACCGTGGTGTCCGACAGGGTTGTCCTCTTAGTCCATATTTATTCATCATTGCAGACTTAGAAAATATTGCTGACTTAAATTTTGAGCCTCGCTGAACTAAAATAGACAGACTTTTATATCCATGGAAAGGAAAGATTGTGTCTTTGCTTGGAAAAATTACAATTATTGATTCCATAATTGTCCCTCAATTTACACATATCTTTCAGATTCTCCCAAATCCATATAATTCTTTTGGAACGATATACAAGAAAAATGTTCTTATTTATGTGGAATGACGGGCCTGAAAGAATAAGTAGGAAAACATTATACAACTCAATTGATAATGGTGGACTGAATCTATAAAAATTATATGCCTTGCCTTCGTGGATCCCAAAACTATATTTCAATGAAGATATGTTTACTGCAGGGTTATTAAGAAAACATTTATCAGTGGGTGGTAACCTATTTCCTTTCATTCAACTCAATTCTGTAGAGCATTTTAGATTAAATCCATTTTACATGATATGCTTACAGCTTGGTATAAATATCAGTACAAGATCCCCCAGACCCTGCAGAAATCATGCAACAACTGTTATTGATGAAAGGTAATATATTAATTGTGGGGAAACCTGTGTTGCGTTTTATGCTTTTGTAGATAAAGGTATTATGTTTATTAATGATATATTGAATGCAGAGAGTTCTATGATGTCTTATGTTGAATTTTGTGCCAAGTATGGGCCAGTTTGTGATCACCTACATTATATACAGCTGATATATACCTCCACTCCCCCCCCCCCCCCACACACTTTCTGTTTGTAGACCTGAGCAATAGGAAAGTACTTGGCTTAACCATACAAAGATTGATAGAGATATGTATAGATTTTTTTTGACATCTCTTAAATTAACTGATGTCCCACACAATGTGCAATTATCATGGTTGTACCTTTGACACTCCAATCCCCTGGAAACAAGTCTTTACCTCCTTATTAACCCTCATACACCCGAACCCTTTTTTGCGACTAAAATGACTGAACGGGGTCAAAAATGACCCCAAAATGTTTTGTTCAGTAAAATCTCCCTTTTCACTTTTTCACCGATTGTTATCCGTACATTGCTTCATCAATGTAAGAGGAATGTTTTGGCTTGTTTAGGTATGAATAATTCCAGTTCATTATGATAATTTATGCAAAAAGATCAGAAGGATTTTTGAGGCCCACGCCAAATTTTATGTTGCATAACTCCTTAACGGCTTACGCCAGAGCCACCAAACTTGGTGAATTTTCATAAAATGTCCTTAACAAAAAAAATCAAATTAATAAAATAAGTTCATCGTTTTTCGTGTTGCCATGGCAACGGGTTTTTGACAGGCATATCTTAAAAAATCTGTTGATTTCAGTTCAAACAATGACGTGTCGAGGAATTGTTGGTACACCAAATTTATTTTCTTACATTGTTATCATCTTATATGTAATCCAATATAACTCTCATAATTCAGCATTAATATTTTATGCTGATTTCATGACGTCATCGGTCAAAATCCAAGATAGAATCCCATAAAAACATCATAATGACGTCATATTACGTCATAATGACACCAAATTTTCAGAGGATGATGATATTAATTCACATGTGCATCATCCTCTGAAAAATTGGTGGTGATACAACAAGTGGTTTAGGAGTTACAGAGGGCATGTCTAAAAAACAGCACATTGTTTTTGCTGGGGTCAAAAATGACCCCAGTGGAATCACTCCAGACTTTCCTCTATAATGTCAACTGTATTGTGCCAATCTCCCTAGAAAATTAGAAGAGGTTAGAATAGATGTCTACTGACAAAGTCACGGCAGGAATTTTTTTTCCGAACAAAAATTTTCAAATGGCACATCAAAATCCACGCCTGGGGTAAAAAATGACCCCGTTCGGGTGTATGAGGGTTAAGAAGTACCATTGACCCAACTTCTAGATTGTTCCAATATAAACTTATTCATAAGATTCTGGATAAACAATAGACTTTTATATATGGAATTGTGTGGATAGTCCCTTATGCACACTTTGCCATCTTGAAGAAAAAACATACATCCATGTCTTCTGGGAATGTATCAGTGTAGTCTCCATTTGGAATAAAATGAATATTTGGTATAACAATAAAACGTGTAAAAATTTACATTTCAACCATTTAAATGTTATATTTGGAAATTTAGCATAGGAGAATTGTCTTGAAAATCTTATAACATTATTGGCCCAAATATTCATTTTTCAAAGCAGAGGCAAATCAAACTTACGTTTTCAAACTTTTCTTAAATACGTTAATTTTTTCCACCAAGTAGACTATATCATCACGACAAGGAGGGGAAAACAAAAGAAAAAAAATTGAAGTTCTGCTGCAGTACGAAGGTCACATACCAGGAGGCCCAAAATCGACCTTGAATTTCGGCTTCACAACACCCGCCCACATACCAAATATCATTGTAATCCATCAAGAGGCTCTTGAGTTATGCTGACTGGAGTGGTGCGGAAACACTAACAGACAAACAAACAGACAGACAGACAAACAGACACACTCAAAACTATATCTTCATTTTTCATGGATATAACTATGAAAAATGGAATACTTTATGTTATACTTTATGATGTCTTAATTTGCTGGATGGTGTTTTATGTACTGTTGTATCATTTTGACTAACAAAAAATTGTGATGGACAGTCAGGATCAGTCCATTAGCGCTTGGGTTTTCTATCAGTTCTCACCACACAACGACCTTATATATTTGCTCCTTGAATGTCGATATGTAATGGTAAA
Organism: Branchiostoma lanceolatum; assembly: GCA_035149815.1. NCBI lineage: Eukaryota > Metazoa > Chordata > Leptocardii > Amphioxiformes > Branchiostomatidae > Branchiostoma > Branchiostoma lanceolatum. Next base: position 13,496,240 of record CM068880.1, read on the forward strand.
GTGTTATTAAAACTTACTATGTGAAGACATGACTAGAAATTTGAGTTTTTAAGTCAAGTTTCAAGCCTCATAAAATGCCATGGATGCCTTTAAAGCCATGGTACAGAGATAGTATTTGTTCACAAGAAAACAAACCACAAGCAGCGAAACCTAATGTAGTGTTGTTCTTCTCTATGGCAGTTGGTGACTTACCCCAAAATGGACATCAGACGCGGCTTTGGGCGGTGTGACATCAGTCTGGTGGCAATCGTTTTTATCGTCTTTGTGGCAGCCGACCCAGCCTTTTTACCTACAGGTACAAACAAGAGTTCGGAGACCTCATGTCTCATTGAAATATAATGACTATGCAAATGACTGACAAATAAACATAATATATGCTTGGCTATGTAGACATGTCGAAATAATGACAGTCCACTTAGATGAATTATAGCGCTTTTGCATGAATTGTGCAAATTAGGAATTAATGTGCATAATTCATATTTGTCAATGTTTCACCTGTAATAAACTACATATGTTACATTTACTGTAATAGCAGACACTGCGAATATAGATATTTCTCATCAACTTTCCCATTAAGTTCCAATTTGCATAATTTGCAATTCTTTATGTACATCTCTGTCTTAGCTACCTGCGTATTAAATATCATGGAAATTCGTCGTTATTTTTTTTTTCAGTTTGAGGGTTTTGACAAATACGCCACTGCAGTTTGAGAGCAAGCCGCTAGTGGAGGTCAATTCTATACTACTTCTTTCTTATATCAGTCTATTTCTCACCAAAAAAATCAAGACCATCGGAGTTCTGCTGCAGAACCAGGGGGCCCAAAATCGACCTTGACCTGTGTCCTCCTAGTACCTACTCACATACCAAATATAATGATAATCCATTCAGAGGTTCTTGAGTAATGCTGACTACAAAAATATGCAAACGAAGACACACACAAACGCACACGCGCGCACACACACACACACACAAACACAAACACAAACACAGGCACGTACAGGCACAAACAGAGACAGACACACACACACAAACACACGGACACACAAAACTATATTTCCATTTTTCATGGAGATAAAATGGTCTTTTATTACCTTTACTTTATCAGCAACTTCGCCAAGAAGGTTTTGTTTTGTTTTGTTTTGATTGCCGGGCGTGTGTCTGTGTCTGTCTGTGTATGAACACGATGACTCGATAATGAATTGTCTTCAAGTTGATATTTGGTATTTTGTTATTTTTTTAATAAAATTTTGAAAGTACATTTTGGGGCCCCTTCTTTGCATGATTAGTGAGGAAATTTTATACATCCACTATTATGCATAATAAGACTCTCTAACACGTGGTACCTCAAACCTGTAAGTTGATACACTGGGAAAATATATTTCCCTTCCGGCAGGGATATCTTTTTGGGTTGTGTTTGATAGGTGGATAGCTTAAGGGATGCTTCATACACTCAAGATATCATGAAATTTAAATATGCAAATCAGACTCTAATTTGCATAATCAATGATGAAATGGTACAAACCCACTCGATAATGAGACTATTACAAATGTAAAATTTGTGACAGAGAAATAGAGAGACATTGATAGATAAAAGCTACGCAAATGAACACTGAGAAAATATTGTTATTCCCTATTGGTGCATGGCTGGAATTTCATACTTGTGGCGTTTGGAAGTTACAATGTAACCATAGTAGAATAAGAATCATGCAAACCAGGTCACAATTTGCATTATTGATCATTAAATGCTGTAATAACTTCCTTTGTTAACCCTATTTTGACCAGGCTTTTTCGGCTTCCTGGGCCAAGGGGGGGGGGGGGGGGCGCTCATTCGCCCACCATTATAAGGTATGAGTACACAGTATTTCGCCGCGACCCCCGGAGTCTGTGACGTAGGGGTATGAAAATAGTGCGCCCTAAATCTTGAACCGTATGTAAAATCGTTGACGTGAATGCCAGCGAGGCACGAACTTTACTGTATGGTAGTATAATAAGTGGGCTTTTAGATCGTAGGAATGAGATTGTGCAGTTTTCCCATTCGGCGTATAAATGCGCGTGACCTTTGCAGCTGCCTGCCGAGGTGAGTCGGCTTCACTTCCGCATGACCCCGCATGACCCCATATCAAAGTGGCCGTCAAATTGTTAAAAAACCATAACTTTTTTTGGTTTTCAGTTATTTTGTAGATCGTACCCTCGACTTCAACATATTCGTTTGTCGTTATTTTGTAGGGTACCCTACTATGATTTTATCAACGTCGATGTGGGTCACTTTGTGGTCCTTAACTATAGAAACCCCATAGGCCGAAAACTGTGTTCTGCTACCTTGAACCACATCGGGAATTGGCCATTTATGGGCCAACGACGTTGTATAACGCCGAATTTGCATGATATATCAACCATTGGCGTCGGTTCGCTTGGAATGCACCCGTTGTTTTCACCGTCAGACCGCCGTTTCCATGGTAACGACCACTATAAGCGCCTCCCTATGCTTAACTATGGGACTTGGCGTGGAAGTGGCATTGGCCCGAAACGCGTCTCCCCCCCCCCCCTTTTTCTGGCGCAACTAAACCTAAACCCAACTCTAAATGACTCAGAACGTTAGCAGATGAACCGATGAACCCTTTTCAGGACAAAAAGTTAGCCAGAATAGTAAATTTGTCCAGATAGCGAGACCATTAAACCACCCCTCAGATAGGCCGTGTACGGGGCCTGTACCTATGCAGGGCACAAAAGTGCAAAGTTGGCGATATCTCAAGAACCATTCGGATTTCTGAGCTATAATTTGGTACAAATCTCCAGCTTGAGTTTTTTTAGTGATTGAATGAAAAAAAAAATCAAGTTCAAGGTTGCTTGAACCACATCGGGAATTGGCCATTTATGGGCCAACGACGTTGTATAACACCGAATTTGCATGATATATCAACCATTGGCGTCGGTTCGCTTGGAATGCACCCGTTGTTTTCACCGTCAGACCGCCGTTTCCATGGTAACGACCACTATAAGCGCCTCCCTATGCTTAACTATGGGACTTGGCGTGGAAGTGGCATTGGCCCGAAACGCGTCTCCCCCCCCCCCTTTTTCTGGCGCAACTAAACCTAAACCCAACTCTAAATGACTCAGAACGTTAGCAGATGAACCGATGAACCCTTTTCAGGACAAAAAGTTAGCCAGAATAGTAAATTTGTCCAGATAGCGAGACCATTAAACCACCCCTCAGATAGGCCGTGTACGGGGCCTGTACCTATGCAGGGCACAAAAGTGCAAAGTAGGCGATATCTCAAGAACCATTCGGATTTCTGAGCTATAATTTGGTACAAATCTCCAGCTTGAGTTTTTTTAGTGATTGAATGAAAAAAAAAATCAAGTTCAAGGTTGCTTAAGGTATGAGTACACAGTATTTCGCCGCGACCCCCGGAGTCTGTGACGTAGGGGTAAGAAAATAGTGCGCCCTAAATCTTGAACCGTATGTAAAATCGTTGACGTGAATGCCAGCGAGGCACGAACTTTACTGTATGGTAGTATAATAAGTGGGCTTTTAGATCGTAGGAATGAGATTGTGCAGTTTTCCCATTCGGCGTATAAATGCGCGTGACCTTTGCAGCTGCCTGCCGAGGTGAGTCGGCTTCACTTCCGCATGACCCCGCATGACCCCATATCAAAGTGGCCGTCAAATTGTTAAAAAACCATAACTTTTTTTGGTTTTCAGTTATTTTGTAGATCGTACCCTCGACTTCAACATATTCGTTTGTCGTTATTTTGTAGGGTACCCTACTATGATTTTATCAACGTCGATGTGGGTCACTTTGTGGTCCTTAACTATAGAAACCCCATAGGCCGAAAACTGTGTTCTGCTACCTTGAACCACATCGGGAATTGGCCATTTATGGGCCAACGACGTTGTATAACGCCGAATTTGCATGATATATCAACCATTGGCGTCGGTTCGCTTGGAATGCACCCGTTGTTTTCACCGTCAGACCGCCGTTTCCATGGTAACGACCACTATAAGCGCCTCCCTATGCTTAACTATGGGACTTGGCGTGGAAGTGGCATTGGCCCGAAACGCGTCTCCCCCCCCCCCCCTTTTTCTGGCGCAACTAAACCTAAACCCAACTCTAAATGACTCAGAACGTTAGCAGATGAACCGATGAACCCTTTTCAGGACAAAAAGTTAGCCAGAATAGTAAATTTGTCCAGATAGCGAGACCATTAAACCACCCCTCAGATAGGCCGTGTACGGGGCCTGTACCTATGCAGGGCACAAAAGTGCAAAGTTGGCGATATCTCAAGAACCATTCGGATTTCTGAGCTATAATTTGGTACAAATCTCCAGCTTGAGTTTTTTTAGTGATTGAATGAAAAAAAAAATCAAGTTCAAGGTTGCTTGAACCACATCGGGAATTGGCCATTTATGGGCCAACGACGTTGTATAACACCGAATTTGCATGATATATCAACCATTGGCGTCGGTTCGCTTGGAATGCACCCGTTGTTTTCACCGTCAGACCGCCGTTTCCATGGTAACGACCACTATAAGCGCCTCCCTATGCTTAACTATGGGACTTGGCGTGGAAGTGGCATTGGCCCGAAACGCGTCTCCCCCCCCCCCTTTTTCTGGCGCAACTAAACCTAAACCCAACTCTAAATGACTCAGAACGTTAGCAGATGAACCGATGAACCCTTTTCAGGACAAAAAGTTAGCCAGAATAGTAAATTTGTCCAGATAGCGAGACCATTAAACCACCCCTCAGATAGGCCGTGTACGGGGCCTGTACCTATGCAGGGCACAAAAGTGCAAAGTAGGCGATATCTCAAGAACCATTCGGATTTCTGAGCTATAATTTGGTACAAATCTCCAGCTTGAGTTTTTTTAGTGATTGAATGAAAAAAAAAATCAAGTTCAAGGTTGCTTAAGGTATGAGTACACAGTATTTCGCCGCGACCCCCGGAGTCTGTGACGTAGGGGTAAGAAAATAGTGCGCCCTAAATCTTGAACCGTATGTAAAATCGTTGACGTGAATGCCAGCGAGGCACGAACTTTACTGTATGGTAGTATAATAAGTGGGCTTTTAGATCGTAGGAATGAGATTGTGCAGTTTTCCCATTCGGCGTATAAATGCGCGTGACCTTTGCAGCTGCCTGCCGAGGTGAGTCGGCTTCACTTCCGCATGACCCCGCATGACCCCATATCAAAGTGGCCGTCAAATTGTTAAAAAACCATAACTTTTTTTGGTTTTCAGTTATTTTGTAGATCGTACCCTCGACTTCAACATATTCGTTTGTCGTTATTTTGTAGGGTACCCTACTATGATTTTATCAACGTCGATGTGGGTCACTTTGTGGTCCTTAACTATAGAAACCCCATAGGCCGAAAACTGTGTTCTGCTACCTTGAACCACATCGGGAATTGGCCATTTATGGGCCAACGACGTTGTATAACGCCGAATTTGCATGATATATCAACCATTGGCGTCGGTTCGCTTGGAATGCACCCCTTGTTTTCACCGTCAGACCGCCGTTTCCATGGTAACGACCACTATAAGCGCCTCCCTATGCTTAACTATGGGACTTGGCGTGGAAGTGGCATTGGCCCGAAACGCGTCTCCCCCCCCCCTTTTTCTGGCGCAACTAAACCTAAACCCAACTCTAAATGACTCAGAACGTTAGCAGATGAACCGATGAACCCTTTTCAGGACAAAAAGTTAGCCAGAATAGTAAATTTGTCCAGATAGCGAGACCATTAAACCACCCCTCAGATAGGCCGTGTACGGGGCCTGTACCTATGCAGGGCACAAAAGTGCAAAGTTGGCGATATCTCAAGAACCATTCGGATTTCTGAGCTATAATTTGGTACAAATCTCCAGCTTGAGTTTTTTTAGTGATTGAATGAAAAAAAAAATCAAGTTCAAGGTTGCTTGAACCACATCGGGAATTGGCCATTTATGGGCCAACGACGTTGTATAACACCGAATTTGCATGATATATCAACCATTGGCGTCGGTTCGCTTGGAATGCACCCGTTGTTTTCACCGTCAGACCGCCGTTTCCATGGTAACGACCACTATAAGCGCCTCCCTATGCTTAACTATGGGACTTGGCGTGGAAGTGGCATTGGCCCGAAACGCGTCTCCCCCCCCCCCTTTTTCTGGCGCAACTAAACCTAAACCCAACTCTAAATGACTCAGAACGTTAGCAGATGAACCGATGAACCCTTTTCAGGACAAAAAGTTAGCCAGAATAGTAAATTTGTCCAGATAGCGAGACCATTAAACCACCCCTCAGATAGGCCGTGTACGGGGCCTGTACCTATGCAGGGCACAAAAGTGCAAAGTAGGCGATATCTCAAGAACCATTCGGATTTCTGAGCTATAATTTGGTACAAATCTCCAGCTTGAGTTTTTTTAGTGATTGAATGAAAAAAAAATCAAGTTCAAGGTTGCTTAAGGTATGAGTACACAGTATTTCGCCGCGACCCCCGGAGTCTGTGACGTAGGGGTAAGAAAATAGTGCGCCCTAAATCTTGAACCGTATGTAAAATCGTTGACGTGAATGCCAGCGAGGCACGAACTTTACTGTATGGTAGTATAATAAGTGGGCTTTTAGATCGTAGGAATGAGATTGTGCAGTTTTCCCATTCGGCGTATAAATGCGCGTGACCTTTGCAGCTGCCTGCCGAGGTGAGTCGGCTTCACTTCCGCATGACCCCGCATGACCCCATATCAAAGTGGCCGTCAAATTGTTAAAAAACCATAACTTTTTTTGGTTTTCAGTTATTTTGTAGATCGTACCCTCGACTTCAACATATTCGTTTGTCGTTATTTTGTAGGGTACCCTACTATGATTTTATCAACGTCGATGTGGGTCACTTTGTGGTCCTTAACTATAGAAACCCCATAGGCCGAAAACTGTGTTCTGCTACCTTGAACCACATCGGGAATTGGCCATTTATGGGCCAACGACGTTGTATAACGCCGAATTTGCATGATATATCAACCATTGGCGTCGGTTCGCTTGGAATGCACCCCTTGTTTTCACCGTCAGACCGCCGTTTCCATGGTAACGACCACTATAAGCGCCTCCCTATGCTTAACTATGGGACTTGGCGTGGAAGTGGCATTGGCCCGAAACGCGTCTCCCCCCCCCCCCTTTTTCTGGCGCAACTAAACCTAAACCCAACTCTAAATGACTCAGAACGTTAGCAGATGAACCGATGAACCCTTTTCAGGACAAAAAGTTAGCCAGAATAGTAAATTTGTCCAGATAGCGAGACCATTAAACCACCCCTCAGATAGGCCGTGTACGGGGCCTGTACCTATGCAGGGCACAAAAGTGCAAAGTTGGCGATATCTCAAGAACCATTCGGATTTCTGAGCTATAATTTGGTACAAATCTCCAGCTTGAGTTTTTTTAGTGATTGAATGAAAAAAAAAATCAAGTTCAAGGTTGCTTGAACCACATCGGGAATTGGCCATTTATGGGCCAACGACGTTGTATAACACCGAATTTGCATGATATATCAACCATTGGCGTCGGTTCGCTTGGAATGCACCCGTTGTTTTCACCGTCAGACCGCCGTTTCCATGGTAACGACCACTATAAGCGCCTCCCTATGCTTAACTATGGGACTTGGCGTGGAAGTGGCATTGGCCCGAAACGCGTCTCCCCCCCCCCTTTTTCTGGCGCAACTAAACCTAAACCCAACTCTAAATGACTCAGAACGTTAGCAGATGAACCGATGAACCCTTTTCAGGACAAAAAGTTAGCCAGAATAGTAAATTTGTCCAGATAGCGAGACCATTAAACCACCCCTCAGATAGGCCGTGTACGGGGCCTGTACCTATGCAGGGCACAAAAGTGCAAAGTAGGCGATATCTCAAGAACCATTCGGATTTCTGAGCTATAATTTGGTACAAATCTCCAGCTTGAGTTTTTTTAGTGATTGAATGAAAAAAAAAATCAAGTTCAAGGTTGCTTAAGGTATGAGTACACAGTATTTCGCCGCGACCCCCGGAGTCTGTGACGTAGGGGTAAGAAAATAGTGCGCCCTAAATCTTGAACCGTATGTAAAATCGTTGACGTGAATGCCAGCGAGGCACGAACTTTACTGTATGGTAGTATAATAAGTGGGCTTTTAGATCGTAGGAATGAGATTGTGCAGTTTTCCCATTCGGCGTATAAATGCGCGTGACCTTTGCAGCTGCCTGCCGAGGTGAGTCGGCTTCACTTCCGCATGACCCCGCATGACCCCATATCAAAGTGGCCGTCAAATTGTTAAAAAACCATAACTTTTTTTGGTTTTCAGTTATTTTGTAGATCGTACCCTCGACTTCAACATATTCGTTTGTCGTTATTTTGTAGGGTACCCTACTATGATTTTATCAACGTCGATGTGGGTCACTTTGTGGTCCTTAACTATAGAAACCCCATAGGCCGAAAACTGTGTTCTGCTACCTTGAACCACATCGGGAATTGGCCATTTATGGGCCAACGACGTTGTATAACGCCGAATTTGCATGATATATCAACCATTGGCGTCGGTTCGCTTGGAATGCACCCCTTGTTTTCACCGTCAGACCGCCGTTTCCATGGTAACGACCACTATAAGCGCCTCCCTATGCTTAACTATGGGACTTGGCGTGGAAGTGGCATTGGCCCGAAACGCGTCTCCCCCCCCCCCTTTTTCTGGCGCAACTAAACCTAAACCCAACTCTAAATGACTCAGAACGTTAGCAGATGAACCGATGAACCCTTTTCAGGACAAAAAGTTAGCCAGAATAGTAAATTTGTCCAGATAGCGAGACCATTAAACCACCCCTCAGATAGGCCGTGTACGGGGCCTGTACCTATGCAGGGCACAAAAGTGCAAAGTTGGCGATATCTCAAGAACCATTCGGATTTCTGAGCTATAATTTGGTACAAATCTCCAGCTTGAGTTTTTTTAGTGATTGAATGAAAAAAAAAATCAAGTTCAAGGTTGCTTAAGGTATGAGTACACAGTATTTCGCCGCGACCCCCGGAGTCTGTGACGTAGGGGTAAGAAAATAGTGCGCCCTAAATCTTGAACCGTATGTAAAATCGTTGACGTGAATGCCAGCGAGGCACGAACTTTACTGTATGGTAGTATAATAAGTGGGCTTTTAGATCGTAGGAATGAGATTGTGCAGTTTTCCCATTCGGCGTATAAATGCGCGTGACCTTTGCAGCTGCCTGCCGAGGTGAGTCGGCTTCACTTCCGCATGACCCCGCATGACCCCATATCAAAGTGGCCGTCAAATTGTTAAAAAACCATAACTTTTTTTGGTTTTCAGTTATTTTGTAGATCGTACCCTCGACTTCAACATATTCGTTTGTCGTTATTTTGTAGGGTACCCTACTATGATTTTATCAACGTCGATGTGGGTCACTTTGTGGTCTTTAACTATAGAAACCCCATAGGCCGAAAACTGTGTTCTGCTACCTTGAACCACATCGGGAATTGGCCATTTATGGGCCAACGACGTTGTATAACGCCGAATTTGCATGATATATCAACCATTGGCGTCGGTTCGCTTGGAATGCACCCCTTGTTTTCACCGTCAGACCGCCGTTTCCATGGTAACGACCACTATAAGCGCCTCCCTATGCTTAACTATGGGACTTGGCGTGGAAGTGGCATTGGCCCGAAACGCGTCTCCCCCCCCCCTTTTTCTGGCGCAACTAAACCTAAACCCAACTCTAAATGACTCAGAACGTTAGCAGATGAACCGATGAACCCTTTTCAGGACAAAAAGTTAGCCAGAATAGTAAATTTGTCCAGATAGCGAGACCATTAAACCACCCCTCAGATAGGCCGTGTACGGGGCCTGTACCTATGCAGGGCACAAAAGTGCAAAGTTGGCGATATCTCAAGAACCATTCGGATTTCTGAGCTATAATTTGGTACAAATCTCCAGCTTGAGTTTTTTTAGTGATTGAATGAAAAAAAAAATCAAGTTCAAGGTTGCTTGAACCACATCGGGAATTGGCCATTTATGGGCCAACGACGTTGTATAACACCGAATTTGCATGATATATCAACCATTGGCGTCGGTTCGCTTGGAATGCACCCGTTGTTTTCACCGTCAGACCGCCGTTTCCATGGTAACGACCACTATAAGCGCCTCCCTATGCTTAACTATGGGACTTGGCGTGGAAGTGGCATTGGCCCGAAACGCGTCTCCCCCCCCCCTTTTTCTGGCGCAACTAAACCTAAACCCAACTCTAAATGACTCAGAACGTTAGCAGATGAACCGATGAACCCTTTTCAGGACAAAAAGTTAGCCAGAATAGTAAATTTGTCCAGATAGCGAGACCATTAAACCACCCCTCAGATAGGCCGTGTACGGGGCCTGTACCTATGCAGGGCACAAAAGTGCAAAGTTGGCGATATCTCAAGAACCATTCGGATTTCTGAGCTATAATTTGGTACAAATCTCCAGCTTGAGTTTTTTTAGTGATTGAATGAAAAAAAAAATCAAGTTCAAGGTTGCTTAAGGTATGAGTACACAGTATTTCGCCGCGACCCCCGGAGTCTGTGACGTAGGGGTAAGAAAATAGTGCGCCCTAAATCTTGAACCGTATGTAAAATCGTTGACGTGAATGCCAGCGAGGCACGAACTTTACTGTATGGTAGTATAATAAGTGGGCTTTTAGATCGTAGGAATGAGATTGTGCAGTTTTCCCATTCGGCGTATAAATGCGCGTGACCTTTGCAGCTGCCTGCCGAGGTGAGTCGGCTTCACTTCCGCATGACCCCGCATGACCCCATATCAAAGTGGCCGTCAAATTGTTAAAAAACCATAACTTTTTTTGGTTTTCAGTTATTTTGTAGATCGTACCCTCGACTTCAACATATTCGTTTGTCGTTATTTTGTAGGGTACCCTACTATGATTTTATCAACGTCGATGTGGGTCACTTTGTGGTCCTTAACTATAGAAACCCCATAGGCCGAAAACTGTGTTCTGCTACCTTGAACCACATCGGGAATTGGCCATTTATGGGCCAACGACGTTGTATAACGCCGAATTTGCATGATATATCAACCATTGGCGTCGGTTCGCTTGGAATGCACCCCTTGTTTTCACCGTCAGACCGCCGTTTCCATGGTAACGACCACTATAAGCGCCTCCCTATGCTTAACTATGGGACTTGGCGTGGAAGTGGCATTGGCCCGAAACGCGTCTCCCCCCCCCCCCTTTTTCTGGCGCAACTAAACCTAAACCCAACTCTAAATGACTCAGAACGTTAGCAGATGAACCGATGAACCCTTTTCAGGACAAAAAGTTAGCCAGAATAGTAAATTTGTCCAGATAGCGAGACCATTAAACCACCCCTCAGATAGGCCGTGTACGGGGCCTGTACCTATGCAGGGCACAAAAGTGCAAAGTTGGCGATATCTCAAGAACCATTCGGATTTCTGAGCTATAATTTGGTACAAATCTCCAGCTTGAGTTTTTTTAGTGATTGAATGAAAAAAAAAATCAAGTTCAAGGTTGCTTGAACCACATCGGGAATTGGCCATTTATGGGCCAACGACGTTGTATAACACCGAATTTGCATGATATATCAACCATTGGCGTCGGTTCGCTTGGAATGCACCCGTTGTTTTCACCGTCAGACCGCCGTTTCCATGGTAACGACCACTATAAGCGCCTCCCTATGCTTAACTATGGGACTTGGCGTGGAAGTGGCATTGGCCCGAAACGCGTCTCCCCCCCCCCTTTTTCTGGCGCAACTAAACCTAAACCCAACTCTAAATGACTCAGAACGTTAGCAGATGAACCGATGAACCCTTTTCAGGACAAAAAGTTAGCCAGAATAGTAAATTTGTCCAGATAGCGAGACCATTAAACCACCCCTCAGATAGGCCGTGTACGGGGCCTGTACCTATGCAGGGCACAAAAGTGCAAAGTAGGCGATATCTCAAGAACCATTCGGATTTCTGAGCTATAATTTGGTACAAATCTCCAGCTTGAGTTTTTTTAGTGATTGAATGAAAAAAAAAATCAAGTTCAAGGTTGCTTAAGGTATGAGTACACAGTATTTCGCCGCGACCCCCGGAGTCTGTGACGTAGGGGTAAGAAAATAGTGCGCCCTAAATCTTGAACCGTATGTAAAATCGTTGACGTGAATGCCAGCGAGGCACGAACTTTACTGTATGGTAGTATAATAAGTGGGCTTTTAGATCGTAGGAATGAGATTGTGCAGTTTTCCCATTCGGCGTATAAATGCGCGTGACCTTTGCAGCTGCCTGCCGAGGTGAGTCGGCTTCACTTCCGCATGACCCCGCATGACCCCATATCAAAGTGGCCGTCAAATTGTTAAAAAACCATAACTTTTTTTGGTTTTCAGTTATTTTGTAGATCGTACCCTCGACTTCAACATATTCGTTTGTCGTTATTTTGTAGGGTACCCTACTATGATTTTATCAACGTCGATGTGGGTCACTTTGTGGTCCTTAACTATAGAAACCCCATAGGCCGAAAACTGTGTTCTGCTACCTTGAACCACATCGGGAATTGGCCATTTATGGGCCAACGACGTTGTATAACGCCGAATTTGCATGATATATCAACCATTGGCGTCGGTTCGCTTGGAATGCACCCCTTGTTTTCACCGTCAGACCGCCGTTTCCATGGTAACGACCACTATAAGCGCCTCCCTATGCTTAACTATGGGACTTGGCGTGGAAGTGGCATTGGCCCGAAACGCGTCTCCCCCCCCCCCTTTTTCTGGCGCAACTAAACCTAAACCCAACTCTAAATGACTCAGAACGTTAGCAGATGAACCGATGAACCCTTTTCAGGACAAAAAGTTAGCCAGAATAGTAAATTTGTCCAGATAGCGAGACCATTAAACGTCGATGTGGGTCACTTTGTGGTCCTTAACTATAGAAACCCCCATAGGCCGAAAACTGTGTTCTGCTACCATAACTACCGAAGAACATAGTGTATGATCACCAAATTTGCAGGGGGTCATGTACATGGAGAGATTAATCAATCTTGCGATTTGGACATCGTTATGAAGTAATATGACGTAATTATGACGTCATCGATGTGATTATATGGGCTAAAACAGTCTATATACGGATTTCCCGTTATACCTGAATATATTAGCAATGATTTCACAAAAAGGTTATCTTGTTGATATCAAAGTTTGCCAACACCTCTGCTGTCAATGGTAACCATATTGAATGACGTAATATGTATGTAGCTATCCTCATGATCCGCCATCTTGGATAGGCAATCTTGAAATTTTTTTGTACCTTATAACCCCAAAACACAATGAAAATAGACTAGAAACGTTAAATTCACGTTTCTTGCTGAAAACACACCTGGTAATTACATTTTTGAAGGGGGAAAACCCTGTTTACACTTGAACTAATGATGTTGTCCGCCATCTTGGATTTTGACCGCTGACGTCATCAAATAAGCATCATCATCATCAAATAAGCATGATTTAATAATATTAGATCATGAAAGTTACACTTAATTATATATGATGTTAATAATGTAGGTGAATAAGTGTGGTTGAGCAATAAAACCTTGACACATCATTGTTAACCCCAAATTTAGTGAATTTTGTGATAAATGCCTCAGAAACCCGATGCCATGGCAACACCAAAAGCAATAAAGTTATACTATTTCGGTGAAAAATATAATCAACTGATACAATTTATGCAAATGATGACCTTATTTGTATGGTAGATGAAAAAAAATCATATAATACATCAGTCAAAAAAGTCAAAATCATTTGCCGAAGATATGGCCTTTCCACATGTGTGTGGATAATTTTTATAAACAAGTATGCGGTCGTGATTTCGCCTCACTTTGCCTCCCTTTAATTCACTTCACTCTTCAAGTTGCAATGAAGAGCGTCGATGTTATTTATCATCTCCTCATACACAGCAACACCGACCAGTGCTCTTGGATGTGGAGGTACCCTGGTGGCTCCCCCTGTGGGTACTGTGACGTCACCGAACTATCCCAGTGACTACGGCAACGATGAGACTTGTGAGTGGACATTCACCGTGCCAGAAGGAAGCAGTGTCCGCCTCACGTTTCACAGCTTAAACCTGGAGGACGGTTATGACTTTTTGAAAATCAACGACGGTGACAGTGATGGCGCTGCACTATTGCAGAGGTAATGGCTGAAACGGCAGAACGATTCTTTTACAAAGTAGAGTAAGTTGGATGATGCATAGAGTGGTTAATTTTCTGAATTGCTGGCATCAAAATTCAAAGCTTTAATATTTACTGAGTAAGATAAACAGTCAGAGCCAAGAAAATTTTACTTTCATTCCCAGCTTTACAGGCGCACTGTCACTGAAATCCATCATCAGCACATCTAACCAGATGTTCGTGAGGTTCACATCTGACAGTAGTATAACGGCTCATGGGTTCCATTTCATCTATTCGGGTAAGGTGTTTGATTACAGCGATCATGTTTGCTTTGTTACCTTCGCCAATAATATGCTTATGGTATCACCGATTTATCATACTTGTGGAGTTAGGAAGTTATGCAAAGGTGTATTTGGTTTTTGCAGTCTAACTTTAGTAATTACGATTTGATTCTTATGATACGAAGGTCAGTCAAAACGAAATGCCAGTCGTTTCATAACGGCACATATTTTTCTGAAACTGTATAATGTCAAGCTGTGCGATTTAGTTGAGTTCAAGGTGACCACACCATTGAAGGTCCGTCAGACGCAAAGTTCCTCTGACACAATTAAAATCAGTGTACAAAGCTGAGATTACAATTGTAATGTAACAATGATAAATGTCTCTATAGAATCCATGCTTACTTTTCTCTCTGAACTCTAAACAGTTTTTGCCTTAAAACCGCTAGGACGGAGTGATGTGCGGTTTTTGAGGCAGTTGAATTCATGGCCGAATACGTGATGTGTCGATTAAAAGATTTGTAGATTGTTTTCATGTTAACAACGAGAAACGAAACTTGACAGGGTATTAAAGACTAAAAGCTGTGTAAAGTTTCGTTCCTCTTAGACTTTGGAAAAGTATTCTACAGAAACATTAAATTAATATAAAGGGTATCTAAGACCTTGACGACAGCTCTGAACTCAACTTCTACCTCACTCCGCCCCAGCAACGAAAAACTTATAGAATTTCAGAGATAAAAATCAGCATATGGCATATTGAGATGTTCATTTTAATATATGTGCAGTCTATGTCTCATACAATAATTGGGTCAGGGCAATGTTTGATTACACTTTCGTTGATTCAGCACCTCCCTTGCAGTGATCTTTACTTCTGACGGACTTCCAAGGGTGTGGTCAGCTTAGAATCAACTCAGTCACTCAGAAGAATTCTGAGATAAACAAACAACAAACTAAGATATTTCAATTTCAAAAACATATGTGCATTAAGTTAACAGTTGTGCAAACTTTCAATCCATATGATGAAAAAATGACCCCGCTATGAAACCACTTGCATTACTTTTTGACTGGCACTCGTATTTCCCTCCAAACCAGGTTTGGTTTGAAATGTATCGTTTTCTGTTGCCCCTCTCCTTCTTTTTTCCTGCAAAATCTTCAAATAGATAAATCTCGATCATTCTTGGGCCAAATGACATAATATAACATAACATATCATAACATATAACATAACATAACATAACATAACATAATATAACATAACATAGTGTTCAGATAAGAGGTATATTGCCTATGACATCCGCGTCTTAAGCTTAGAGTTCAGAGTTATGACCCTAAATTTTATCATGGAGAAAGAGTGAGCATATGCCCCCAGGTGTTTTGTTTTCTCATAATTTCACTCCACCAGAGAAATACATTCTTTTCCCTGAAGATTCGACTTTTTTTCTTCCTGTCAAATCTTCAAATCGAATCATCTCTATCCTTTTGTTTGGCCGATTAAAGAGTGGGCACAAGGGAACTCCTTCTAAACTGGAGATATTTTTTTCGTGTGTCTGCTTGTGTGTGTTTCCGTATTTTTGGCGACGCCTCAGGGGCGAGCCAAATGATATAGTATTGTGTGCAGTTTGCAACTATTCTAGGAATTGTACAGGCATGTGTCCATACGCATTTTAAGCCAATAAGAATGTTTGGAATGTTAGTCAGACAGAAAGCCTCCCTCGGGACATTCCTCCTAGATAATCTAGACAGGAAGCTACATCTGTCTACCAGATGTGCCAGGCTTATGTATACATGACCCATTTAAGACCTCAGCTCTACAGTAATATTGCTCTTTTCTAAAACAATAAGTGGCTGTTACAATGTTTTTAGATGCCCTATTTTCAATGTCTTTCTTCGGGGAACAGGTAGACAGAAAATACTTGAAATCAATGTCAAAACGGAAATCACATTCAGATCGATCAATGAAAAATGTCACTGTCGCAAGGAAATTTAGCAAGCCAGTTGTACTAGTACTAGATGATTGTCCTGCAGATAAGGTGCCACTTTCTTGCTGATATAATCCTGTACAATTCCAAGAACACATGGGACACATTTTTATAAAACAACATTTCTGTGGATTAAGATTCCCAGGCTGGCATTTCATTAGGGCTCCAGGAATTACTGGCAAATTCCTTTATGACTGGTGTTCCTGGTATTCCAGTGGGACTCGAATTCCATCCTGGCATTCCCTCCAGGCATTCCATCCTGGCATTCCCTCCAGGCATTCCCTCCAGGCATTCCCTCCTGGGATTCCCTCCTTGGATTCCCTCCTGGGATTCCCTCCTGGCATTCCATCCTGGGATTCCCTCCTGGCATTCCATCCTGGCATTCCATCCTGGCATTCCATCCTGGCATTCCATCCTTTAATAGCTAACATCCCTGGCCATTCACGCTCTAGAGGACTTAGTTCTATAGTTCAGGGAATATAAGTGTACAAGATGTTGCATGGTGTATGCTGTGTCTGTTGGTTAGTGGACTATGATGTTAAAATTTGTGTAGATTTGGCCTAACATGTTGTTCATGTAAACAGCAGTCCTATCAGAGTAGAATAGTCATTTTGTATGGTGGGAACCCAATCCGTGGGCTGTTTTCAGTTGTCATGATCAGGCTGTGATGAAATCGATGTTCGTTCTGGCAGTGGGGCGTGTCTGGTAGAATCTAGTTGAACTGTCGCTGTCTGTGTGTGTTTGCGTGTCTGTGTATTTATCCAGTAGAGCAGGTACCCGCCAGCCCTTTTCGTTAGAAATCCTGTATGAACAGCACCACCTATCAGTGCCCTAAGCAGGGTACAGTAAAGCTTAAAAAAACAACCACCGTCGCCATGGCAATGTCGTTTTATCATTGCCAGTCTTGTTAAAGTTAGCACAACTTAAGAACCTCTGGATGTATTATGACATTTGGTATGTGGGTAGGTGCCGGGTCAGTTTCTGCTATAATAGATTGATTTTTTTTTTTCAAATGAGGTGAATGGGCGTGCACATCAAAGAAGAATCTTTCATAAACTTGACTTTCCACAAAGTCACTGAGTACAGACTCTGCGACCGTACCACTGTGTCAACAGTATTACCGGACTGTTGGAATATTTTAAAATGCCAAACATTCGACAGCCTTCTTGGTTTGCCCCTAACTCACCTGAACAAAAAGAGGCAAAGATATAATTTGTATTTGCCCTTGAATCTAGCATCATTCACCAAACAATTTTGAATTTCTAAACTCATGTTACCACAAAGAAATCTTAAGGATTGAAAATACTATGTTAAATGACGGGGCCAGAATAAAACTCACATGCCTTTTCATAACAATCAAAACACGTTTTGCCAGACATTGTAAAAAGGATAAAGGACATAACATATATGGGCAAACCCAGTGACCAGCCTACATCGATGGCCGTTGATATCATTTATCATCTCCTCAGACATATGGAGAGAGATCACTGCTCCTAGCTGTGAAGGTACCCTGACGCCTGCTGGAGGCACTGTGTCATCACCGAACTACCCGGGTCACTACGGCACAGAAGAGACTTGTGAGTGGTTGATCACAGTGGCAGCTGGAAGTACGGTTCGTCTCTCATTTGACAGTTTCAACACTGAGGACAATTTTGACTTTCTGTACATCTACGATAGAGACCATGAGGGTACTACACAGATGCAGAGGTAATGATCTGAGCAGCCAAAACAGTTTTCAATTAGAGTGGAGCAGTTTGAATTATTTGAATTGAGAATTGAATGAAAGCTTCCATTTTTTCTGGGTAACATAAACGGAGCCTAAACAATCTATCTTATCACCAGCTTAACAGGTGAAGTGTCAGTCTACCCCATCATCAGTACATCTAACCAGATGTTAGTGAGGTTTACATCTGACGAGAGTGTTACCGCTCAGGGGTTCCAGTTCTCCTACACAGGTAGTTTGACTACAGCGAGCACGTTTGCTTTGTTGCCAAAAGAGGTCAATATGCACTTTATCTGCCTTTGGCCTTGGATCTAGATTCGTTAACCAAACCACATAACAATTCGAAAATCATGTTGCCACCAAAGGGTTGAACATACACTGTCACTGGGGAAAGTATCAAATTGACTTGACTTTTGATAACAATCAAAGCACAATCTCTGTAAAAACAACTAGAAATGTAAAGTCTAGTGATCAGGCTACATTAGATACCGCTGATGTCATTCATCATCTCCTAATACACAGCACGTGCTCCGGATTGTGGAGGTCACCTGACGGCTCCACCTGTAGGCACTGTGACGTCACCGAACTATCCTCGTCACTACGACAACCATCAGACTTGTGGCTGGAAAATAGACGTACCAGAAGGAAGCTACGTTCGTCTCACGTTTGCCAGCTTCCACCTCGAGGATGGTTTTGACTTTCTGGACATCTACGATGATGACAGTGATAGAGGACCACGGATGTGGAGGTAACTGTTTACCTGTTTACCATTTATGAATGTTCTATACAATTGCAGAGAGGCCAAGTTAGTTTCTTAAAAAGTAGAGCAATTTGGTAAATGCAAAAAGGGATCAATGATTTGAACTGATGACTTGGAAATTCAATGCTTCAACATCTTCAGTTTAACAAAAACTAAGCCAAATACGATTTATTTTGATTTTCAGCTTAACAGGTGAACTGTCGGTCAACCCCATCAGGGATACATCTAACCAAATGTTCGTGAGGTTCACGTCTGACGAAAGTGTCACGGCTCAGGGATTCCAGTTCTCCTACACAAGTATTACTAATGTTTTTAGCATGTTCAGTTTGCTGCCTAAAGAGGTCAATATATACTTGTATTTGGCCTTTGATCTGGTATAATTGAAAAGGCAACATTACAATTCGAAATACATGTTACCAACAATAGATGCTGATGGTTTGATTTGAAATAAAGATATATGATTGAAACTTTTCATAAAAATCTCTTTAAAATTATAAAGATATATAGAAGAAGCGGGTGGACAAATCCAGCGATCAGGCTACATTGAAGACCATTGATGCTATTTATAATCTCCTCATACACAGCAAGTGATCCTGGATGTGGAGGTTACCTGACGGCTCCCCCTGGAGGCACTGTGACGTCACCGTACTATCCGGGTCACTACGGCCACATTGAGGATTGTGAGTGGACGATCACCGTGCCAGAAGGAAGTTCCGTTCATCTCACGTTCGGCAACTTCGACCTCGACTCTCAAAGCTCGTTTGACATCTACGATGGAGACAGTGATGATGCTACACTATTGCAAAGGTCAAATAGTTCTCTTATATAAGAGAATAGATTAGTTCACTTAATGCAGAGAGAGATTAACGATGTGAATCGATGCTTCAAAATTCGACGTTTCAATATTTTAGGGTAACAAAAATAGAGCCAATAACTATTAACTAGTATTCTACTTTCCAGCTTGTCAGGTGAAATGTCAGTCGACCCCGTGTTTAGTACAGTTAACAAGATGTTCGTGTCGTTTACATCACGGTCAAACAATGGCCAAGGGACGGCTCAGGGGTTCCAGCTTTCTTACTCAGGTAAGATGTTTGATTACAGCGAACAAAATATATATATCTAATATCGTTGACCAAACGACATTTAATTTCAAAAATCCTGTCACCAAGTAATATCGAAGAAAATACATTTAATGTAAAGCAAAGGGATAAGGATAGAGCTCACATTACTTAACAACCAAAACGTTTTTGGCAGTCCCTGCAAAAAGGATGAAAGGCATCAAATACGCAGTTGGACAAAACCAATAATCACTCCATATTAAAGACCGTTGATGTCATTTTTCATTTCCTCTTACACAGCAACACCGACCAATGCTACTGGATGTGGAGGTACCCTGACGGCTCCCCCTGAAGGTATTGTGACATCACCGAACTATCCCAGTGACTACGGCACCAATGAGACTTGTGAGTGGATAATCAAGGTACCAGAAGGATATACAGTTCGTCTCACGTTTGGCAGCGTCAACCTGGAGGAGGATTATGACTTTTTGAACATCTTGAATGGAGGCACTGATGGTGCTGGACTATTGCAGAGGTGATGACCTGAAAGAGCAAACAATGTTTTTACAAAGAAGAGCAGTATGAATTATGCAAAGAGTGATTAATGATGTTTATTGTTGGCTTCGGAAGTTTAACAACTTCAATTATTTTCTGGAAAACAACAACAATGCCAAAAAGCTATCCATTTTATTTGCAGCTTAACAGGTGAAGTGTCAGTCGACCCCATCAACAGTATATCTAACCATATGTTCGTGAGATTTTCATCCGATGAAAGTGTCACGGCTCAGGGGTTCCATTTCACTTACAACGGTAATGTGTTTGATTACAGCGAGCACGTTTGCTTTGTTGCCTAAAGAGATCAATCTGTACTTAATCGTCATTTGTCTTGGATCTTGTATCGTTGTCTAAACGACGTTACAGTTAAAAAATCAAAACATCTTGTAAGAATCCTTGTAAAAACGATCAAAGATACAGAAGACATAGTTGGACAAGTGCAGAGATCATAGTTCATTAAAGACCGTTGATATCATGTATCATCTCCTCACATACCCTCGATGTATAACTAATAAGTATATACTGTAATATATTCCGTAATATAAGTTAGTGGAAATTTAATTCTTGCGGCATTTGGAAGTGGGACTCTGTTAGATATAAATCATGCAAATGAGGGCCGCATTTGAATTATTCAGGAGGAAATTTATGTCAATAAATTTTTTTTTTTCTTGTAAAAAGGAAAGTGAGATAGTGATAACTTTGAACAACTTGTTTTCGTCTGTGTCTGTGTGTTCGCACGTACAGCTCAAGATCTTTTTTGATGTATTTTTCTGAACTTTAACAAACACAGCAACATCGATCAGTAATGCTAGATGTGGCGGCTCCCTGACGGCTCCCCCTAAAGGTTATGTGATATCACCGAATTATCCAATGAACTACGGAGACAATGAGAATTGTGAGTGGACGATCACCGTGCCAGAAGGAAGCACCGTTCGTCTCACGTTTCACAGCTTCCAACTCGAGAATGCTGACTCATTGACCATCTACGACAAAGACGGTGACAGTGTTACGCAATTGCAAAGGTGATGGCCTAAACGAACAAATAATTTTCTGACGGATCAGAGCAGTTTGGAGTATACAGAGAGTGGTTAATGATGTGATTTGATAGTTTCAGAATTCTTCAATACGTCGATATTGACTTATGATAAACACTGTCAAAAAAGATGTATTTTCATCTCCAGCTATACAGGTGTGGAATCGGTCAACCCGATCACCAGTGCATCTAACGAGATGCTTGTAAGGTTTACATCTGGCCCATCAAACACGGCTCAGGGGTTCATATTCTCCTACACTGGTAAGATGTTTGATGACATCGATCATATTTGCTTTGCTATATAAAGAGGTCAATAGATCTTTGAGTCTGGTATCGTTGGCGGAACGCCATTACAATTAAAAAATAAAGCTACCACCAATACATGTTGAGGGTTGGACAATCAAATTTGCAGCAGAGTGGTAGGAGTAATGCCCAAACGATATTTTATATCAAAGTGTCTTATGGCAAATGATAAAAACGATGAAAAAAACACCAGACCTATAGTGGGACAAATCCGGATAAAAGACTACATTGAAGACCGTTGATGTCATTCATTACTCCTTCAAACACAGCATTACCGACCAGTGCTACTGGATGTGGAGGTAACTTGACGGCTCCACCTGTAGGCATTGTGACATCACCGAACTACCCCAATGACTACGGTAACGAGGAGAATTGTGACTGGACGATCACCGTACCTGAAGGAAGAACAGTCAGTGTGATGTTTGACAGCTTCGTCACTGAGGCAGATTTTGACTTTCTGTTTGTCTACGATGGGAACAGCGATACCGCAGCTCCGTTACAACGGTAACAGCAGGATCATCTGAACAATTCCTAATAGAATAAATCAGTTGTTTTGATACAAATAGAGTAAATTGTGAAATTAAAACATTATATGACTTCAAGCTGTCGAATTCAAAGCTTGCAATTTTCTGGGTATCATTATGAGCCAAGGGAAAATATTCAGATGTCTGACCTTCCTTTTCTTCCATTCAGATTGACAGGTGACATGTCAGCTGTATATGTTCCTACTATCACCAGCACATCTACCCAGATGTTCGTTAGGTTTACATCTGACGAAAGTGTCACGGCTCAAGGGTTCCAGTTCTCCTACATAGGTGAAGTGTTTGATTTCAGCGAGCATGTTTGCTTTTTTACCTGAAATGGACAATATGTGCTTTACCTGTATTTTACCCTTGATCTGGTATAGTTGACCAAACGAAATCAAAATTCAAAAATCGTGTTTCAAGCAGTATATACTAAGGGATTGGCATGTACTGTAAAGCAAAGTGGTATGAATGAAACTCACATGGCTTTTAATCAAACTTAAACACTCTGTGGCAATCACTGTAGAAACAATCAAAGATACAGAAGACGTAGTGGGACAAATCCAGGTGCCAGGAGCATATTCATGCCTGCCATGTCAAAAAAATTTTATCGGAAAAATTATTCATTCCATGAGTTTGTCCGTTTACAGAAAGTCATTATCATTTCTATCATAGCAACAAGTCATTGTTGCGTAAACATGTAAGATACCGATTTTTTTTAAAAGTAGTATTTGAGGGTAGAATTGCGTTTTTACTCAGACTGCATCAATCATGATGATGAGCATTAATTCTAACCATGTCAGATTGTTCTTAATGGATTAGTAAAACAGTAAATCTACAACAATCACTAAAAAGCCAACAGAAAGCGTTTTTTTCTTTCTTTTTTTCACCACTTTATTCACCTCCACCAATTTTTACAACCAAGAACAAAATCATAACATCATACTAAAGTTGGAACACTACGTGAAAGTAGCATTACAGAAGTGATACAATGCTGTATACAAAAACTAACTATCAGTGACAAATACGTGCATAAAATAAAAATCATGTCATCTTTACATACAAAACAGAACTTTAAAAGGTAAGTAAAGAATATATTACATAACATGTTGATTCTCAACGGGTGCTTGGGCATGTCTACTGGTAGGTCTAACAACCTGTGACAGATAGGTGCATAGAATATATATATTTAAGCTTATAACCTAATTGCATACAATACAAAGCTTAAACTTGATAGTAAGTACAGATAATATTATATGAAATGTTGGTTCTCAACGGGTGCTTGGGCATTTATACTGGTAAGTCTGTGTTTATTTCCCATTTAAAGATACTGACTAGAACCTTTTGACATTGAAATGGCCTGTGGTTTCTTCCTCAGAAAAACCCATGTTTTAAAGATAACCCACCTAGTTATAGCTATTGTTTGAAGTCTTCTTTTCAGATCAAGTATATTAAGTGGCTGAGTTACTTTTCCTAGTACCATCTCTTGAAAATCAATGATAGAGTTACTAGGACTTAAAGGTATATAAGTATAACTGAGCTTCACAGGTCTTTTAGCCTTTTACAATCCAGAAGCAAATGTTTATACTTTTCAATATCTCCACTGTCACAAAATTTACATATAGGACTAACTACTTGCCCATCTTCATCTTGCATTTTCCATTTGTTTAATTTTCCATTTGTTTAGCTTCTCGCCACATGGTAGAATTTACTGAAGTAATTTGTAGTTAAGTACAACAATTTGTGTTTCTTTACATGAAGTTGTGCTTAACATTTTCCAAATCTTCTTTCAATCAAAAGAGTCAGAACCGAAAAGTGTCTGCCATTTCTGCTGGCAGCATGGTACCACTGCATGTTTCTGAATGGGTGCAGTGTAAAGTGCTTTGCAGGATTTTGTCTGAATTTTCAATTTTGATGTAGTTTCAAGCAGATGTGGGGGCAGGATAACAAGATGCATCGGGCTGTCATCTGAGGCTAGAGCATTTTTGACAGAAGTTTTCCAAGAACTTGGTATGGCTTGATACAAAATCATGTGGTACTAGGTCTCTGACAAAGGGTAAGAAGAGTCACAGAAAGCGACCTTTGTGAAGAAGCTTAACAATGGTACATGTCAAACTTGTCAAAATAGATATAATATATATTCGAGAAAGCATATGCTTGCATTATATATACTTGATATGATTACAAAAACGCCAACAAGTAATGTTCATATGGGCATAGCAGTATGGGGTCCATGGAATTGATCGTTCGGATGAGAGGTAAAGAAAGTTAATGTCAGTTGTCATCTCCTCATACTAAACACATGTAGAGGTCTCCTGACGGATTCCCCTGTAAGATCAAACTTTGAACAACTTGTTTTCGTCTAGGTCTATGTGTTAGCACGTACAGCGCAATATCTTTTGATGTATTTGTCTTAACTTTATAATGCACAGAATCAGCTAGATGTGGAGGCTTTCTGACGGCTCCCCCTGATGGTAATGTGACATCACCGAACTTTCCCATGGACTACAGAAACAATGAGAATTGTGAGTGGACGATCACCGTGCCAGAAGGAAGCACCGTTCGTCTCACGTTTCACAGCTTCCAACTCGAGAATGCTGACTCTTTGACCATCTACGACAAAGACGGTGCCAGTGCTGAAGAAGTGCAGAGGTGATTGCCTAAACGGCCGAATAATTTACTGACGGATCAGAGCAGTTTTGACGATATACAGTGGTTAATCATGTGAATTGATGGTTTCAGAATTTAATGCATCAACATTTTATTGGTTATTTAAACAGGTCCAAGAAAGATTCATTTTTATCTACAGCTTTACAGGTGAATTGCCAGTCTATACGATCACCAGTGAATCTAACGAGATGCTTGTAAGGTTTACATCTGGCAATTCTGACACGGCCCAGGGGTTCAAATTCTCCTACACTGGTAAGATGTTTAATGACAGCGATCATATTTGCTTTGTTATCTAAAGAGGTCAATATATATTTAACGGCATTTGTTGTCATCTGGTATCGTTGACCAAACGCCGTTACAATTCGAAAATCAAGGTTCCACCAATACATATTGAGGGTTGGACATGCAATGTGAATCAAAGCAGTCAGAGTAAAACTCCCACAATTTTTGTTTATGACAGCGTCTTATGGCAATCCTTTTAAAAACCATAAGATATACGGAAGACATAAAGTTGGACAAAATCCAGATAACAGGCTATATTGAAAACCGTTGATGTCATTTATCATCTCATACACAGCAACATATTGAGGTCTCATGCTGGATCTCCTTGTAAGATGAGACTTTTGCACGTTGGACAACTTGTTTTTGTGTCTAGGTCTGCGTTTTCGCACGCACAACGCAAGACATTATTCATGTATTTTTCTGAACTTTAGCAAATACAGCAAGATGTGGCGGCTCCCTGGTGGCTCCCCCTGAAGGTTATGTGACATCACCGAACTACCCCAGCGACTACGGAAACAATGAGAATTGTAGTTGGACGATCACCGTGCCAGAAGGAAACACCGTTAGTCTCACGGTTGAAAGCGTCAACACCGAGTCCGGTTATGACTTCCTGGACATCTACGACAGTGACAGTGACAATAGAATATTGTTGCGGAGGTATTAACTGTGACTGGACATTCAAACACTTTTCTAGTAGATTAGATCAGTCTAAATGATGCACAGTGATTCATTATGCGACTTGCTAGTATCAGATTTCAAAGCTTCGATACTATTTGGGTAACATGACGATTTAATTTGTTCTCTAGATACTCAGGTGACGTGTCAACCGATTTCATCACAAGTATTTCAAACCAATTGTTTGTAAGATTTACATCTGACTATTCTAAACCGGCTCAGGGGTTCCTGCTCTCATACAAAGGTAAGGTGTTTTGAATACAGCGAATATGTTTGATTTGTTGCAGATGGTTGGATCATTAGAAGGCATTTGATGGCATGGCTTAATTAGATCATGGTAAACTGCATCATATAGAAAGTATATCAAAGTACGATGTATAAATTTTTATTTTCTGATGTCATTAGACTAACCTTATACAAGAAAAATTATCTGTTGCTACATCTATACAGTAGCGAGATGTTGGCTCTACTCGGTTTGCCTAGCAGAAAACTTTAGTCTGCTATGTATTCAACTCGTGAATCGTCGTCTTAACTTTCATGTATATTTCTTATATGTTAATCATACCATAGCCTAGCTGTACCTAGCCCTTCGAGTCACAAATGTGCAATACAGCTCTTCTCTAATGTAACCAAAGGGTTCAAGGCACATGAAAAACGATAAGTGTCACTCGTTACCTTCTTGCACGTAGTGACACTGGCTCTTGGATGTGGAGATACCCTGACGGCTCCCCCTGAAGGTACTGTGACATCACCGAACTATCCCAATGACTATGGCACCAATGAGACTTGTGAGTGGATAGTCAAGGTACCAGAAGGAAATTCAATTCGTCTCACGTTTGGCAGCTTCAACCTCCAAGTGGGTTATGACTTTTTGACCATCTATAATGGAGGCACTGATGGTGCTAGATTATTACAGAGGTGATGAACTTGAAAGATCAAACAATTTTTACAGAGTAGAGCAGTATGGATACTGCAGAATGTGATTAATGATGTTCATTGTTTGCTTCGGAAGTTCAACAACTTCAATTATTTTCTCGAACAACAACAATAACAAGAACTATCCATTTTATTTGCAGCTTAACAGGTGAAGTATCAGTAGACCCCATCAACGGTACATCTAACCATATGTTCGTGAGATTTTCATCCGATGAAAGTGTCACGGCTCAGGGGTTTCATTTCACCTACAACGGTAATGTGTTTGATGACAGCGAGCACGTTTGCTTTGTTGCCTAAAGAGATAAATTTGTACTTTACCTTCATTTGGCCTTGGATCTGGTATCGTTGTCGAAACGAAGTTACATTTAAAAATAATCAAAACATCTTGAAAGAATCCTTATAAAAACTATCAAAGATACAGAAGACGTACTTAATAAGTGACAAATGTAGAGATCATAGTTTATTAAAGACCGTTTTTTATCATTTGTCATCTCCTCATATACACTCGATGCATTAACTGATAAGAATATACTATAATGCATTCAATAGTATTAGTTTGTGGGAATTTAATACTTTCGGCATTCGGAAGATAAGAAATGTGGGGCTGTATTAAAAGAATTCAAAGAAGGGCCTTATTTACATGGTTTATGAGCTAATGCAACGTAGGACTTTGATATCATACCATCTTTTTGTTATTGTTTTAGTTTACCTTGTTTTTCTTGAAATGTGGGCTAATTTTCTTATTTTTAGAATTTCAATAATGAATATGAAAAGAAAACATTAGAATTTTTTAGTTCCCTTTCTTGAATAGTCTTACTTCAAAAAATATTTCGTAAGGAAAAATTACGTATGAAAAAAAATTCTTAACTCGTGGACGAGATATTTTAAACACAAAATTTTTATTTATTTTAAGAAAGCTTCTTTTTTTTACTTTACAAGAAGGGAAACGAGATTGTGATAAATTTTATAGTTTAAGATTAGACTTTCATGCCTTGGACAATTTGTTTTTGTCTCGGTCTGTGTGTTCGCACGTGCAGCTGAAGATTTTTTTCTTTATTTTTCTGAACTTTAGCAAAAACAGCAATCCCGATCAGTAATGCTAGATGTGGCGGCTACCTGACGGCTCCCCCTAAAGGTTATGTGAAATCACCGAACTACCCCATAGGCTTCGGAATTGATGAGAATTGTGAGTGGACGATCACCGTGCCTGAAGGAAATACCGTTAATCTCACGGTTGACAGCTTCAATGTCGCGGACGGTTATGACTTTCTAAACATCTACGATGGTGACAGTGACAGTGGAATATTGCTGCGGAGGTAACTGTGACTGGACTTTCAAATCATTTTCTATGAGTCTGGTAAGATTATATCAGTCTAAATGACACAGAGTGATTCATAATACGACTTGCTTCTATCAGAATTCCAAGCATCGGTATTTTCTGGGTAACATGATGATTTTTTTTAAATCTCCAGCTATACAGGTGAAGAATCATCCGACACCATCACCAGTATTTCAAACTCTATGCGTGTACGGTTTACAACAACCAGTGGAACAACGGCTCGGGGGTTCCTGTTCTCCTACACAGGTAAAATATTTTAAATGCAGCAAGTATGTTTGCTTTGTTGCTAATGATTGAGTTATTGGAATGTGTTTTATGGCATGGCTTCTCTTGTGCTGAAACGGCACGAAATAATGGATTAAATGGTTTAACAACATACAGCATTGCAGAATCGCTTGTAAAAAGTTCATATCGAAACGGAGTCGCACAACCCCACTCCTCTTCAGCATTGATTTTAATAATAGTTTGATACAATTAAAGTAGAAGATTAACGAAATTTTAAGTTAGATCGGGGTAAACGTTTTTGATTGTGTAAGATTAGTATTTTATAATTTGAACAAGTTGTTTTCGTCTGGGTCTGTGAGTTTGCACGTACAGCTCAGGATCTTTTTGATGTATTTTTCTGAACTTTAGCAAACACAGCAGCCCCGATCAGTACTGCTAGATGTGGAGGCTCCCTAACGGCTCCCCCGAAAGGTTATGTGACATCACCGAACTATCCAATGAACTACAGAGACAATGAGAATTGTGAGTGGACGATCAGCGTGCCAGAAGGAAGCACCGTTCGTCTCACGTTTCATAGCTTCCGCCTCGAGAATGCCGACTCTTTGACCATCTACGACAAAGACGGTGACAGTACTACACAATTGCAGAGGTGATAGCCTAAACGAACACATAATCTTATGACGAATCAGAGCAGTTTGGACGATAAAGAGAGTTTAATGATGTGAATTGATTAACTTGTTCATGATAAACACTGTCCAAAAAATGTATTTTCATCTCCAGCTATACAGGTGTGGAATCAGTGTACCCGATCACCAGTGCATCTAACGAGATGTTTGTAAGGTTTACATCTGGCCCATCTTACACGGCTCAGGGATTCATATTCTCCTACACTGGTAAGATGTTTGATGACAGCGATCATATTTGCTTTCTTATCTAAAGAGGTCGTCCTATCGTTGACCAAACTCCATTACAATTCGGAAATAAAGCTGCCACCTATACATGTTGAGGGTTGGACATGCAATGTGCAGCAAAGTGGTAAGAGTAAAACAAAGTGTCTTTTGGCAATCATTTTAAAAACGCTAAAATATACAGCAGACGTATAGTTTGACAAAATCCAGATATCAGGCAACATTGAAGACCGTTAATGTCATTCATCACTCCTTCAAACACAGCAACACCGACCAGTGCTACTGGATGTGGAGGTAACTTGACGGCTCCCCCTGTAGGCATTGTGACATCACCGAACTATCCCAACGACTACGGTAACGAAGAGAATTGTGACTGGACCATCACCGTACCTGTAGGAAATATAGTTCGTCTGACATTTGACAGCTTCGTCACTGAGGTAGATTTTGACTTTCTGTTCGTCTACGATGGGGACAGCGACACCGCAGCTCCGTTACAACGGTAACAACAGGATCAGCTGAACAATTCCTAATAGAATGAATCAGTTGTTATGATACAAATAGAGTAAATTGTTACAACCAAGTCATTATATTACTTCCAGCTGTTGAATTCAAAGTTTGCAATTTTCTGGGTATCGATATGAGCCAAGGGAATATATTGAAAGTCTGATCTTCCTTTTCCTCCCATTGATTCTAGATTGACAGGTGACTTGTCAGCCGTATATGTTCCTCCTATCACCAGCACATCTACCCAGATGTTCGTGAGGTTTACATCTGACGAAAGTGTCACGGCTCAAGGGTTCCAGTTCTCCTACATAGGTGAGGTGTTTGATTTCAGCGAGCATGTTTCCTTTGTTACCTGAAGAGGTTAATATATGCTTTACCTGTATGTTACCTTTGATTTGGTATCGTTGACCAAACGACATAAATATTTCAAAATTGTGTTACCTTCAATACATACTAAGTAATTTGCATGTACTCTAAAACAAAGTGGTATGAATGAAAATGACATGAATTTCAATCACACTAAAACATCTTGTGCCAATCCTGTAATACCATTTAAAGATACAGATGACGCAGTGGGACAAATCCAGGTGCCAGGAGCAGATTCATGCGTTCCATGTCAACATTTTTATCGGAAAAAGCATTTATTCCATGAGATTGTGCGTTTACAGCAAGTCATTACCATTGCTATCATAGCAACAAGTCATTGTTGCGTAAAAATGTAAGATACCGACTTTAAAAAAAGGTAGTTTTTGAGTGTAGAATGGCCTTTTTACTCAGACTGCATCAATCATGATGATGAGCACTAAATGTAACCATGTCAGAATGTTCCT
Source organism: Branchiostoma lanceolatum (assembly GCA_035149815.1). NCBI lineage: Eukaryota > Metazoa > Chordata > Leptocardii > Amphioxiformes > Branchiostomatidae > Branchiostoma > Branchiostoma lanceolatum. Next base: position 13,526,958 of record CM068880.1, read on the forward strand.
GATGGATGGATAAAACAGTAAGTATACAGCAATCACTAAAAAGCCAACAGAAAGCGACCTTTCTGAAGAAGCTTAACAATAGTACATGTCAAACTTGTCAAAAAATCTATAATGTAGTATCAAGAAAGCATATGATTTCATTACATTAACTTGATATATGATCACAAAAAGGTCCACCAGAAATTTTTGATATGGGCATAGCAGTATGGGGTCCATAAAATTTATTGTTCGGATTAGAGGTTAACAACGTTGATGTCATTTGTCATCTCCTCATACATAGCACATACTGAGATCTCCTGACGTATCCCCCTATAAGATCAAACTTTGAACAACTTGTTTTGGTCTGGGTCAGCTGAAGACATTTTGATGTATTTGTCTGAAATTAAGCATACACAGGACCACAGCCCAGTACTCCTATATGTGGACGATCCCTGACGGCTCCTCCTAGAGGTTATGTGAATTCACCGAACTACCCGAAGAACTATGGAAACAATGAACATTGTGAGTGGACGATCACCGTGCCAGATGGAAACACCGTTTGTCTCAAGATTGAAAGCGTCAACACCGAGGCCGGTTACGACTTCCTGGACATCTACGATGGTGACAGTAGCAGTAGAATATGGCGGAGGTAACTGTGACTGGACATTCAAACAATTTTCTAGAATGTAGTAGATTAGATCAGTCTAAATGATGTACAGTGATTCAATATGTGACTTGCTAGTTTCAGATTTCAAAGCTTCGATATTATCTGGGTAAGATGACAATTTAATTTGATCTCTAGATTTACAGGTGAAGTGTCAACCGATAACATCACCAGTATTTCAAACTATATGTTTGTAAGATTTACATCTGACGGGGGTACAACGGCTCAGGGGTTTCTGTTATCCTACACAGGTAAGGTGTTTTGAATGCAGCGAATACGTTTGCTTTGATGTAGATGGTTTGATCATTAGAATTCATTTGATGGCATGGCTTCCCTTGTGCTGAACCGGCAAGAAAGAATGGATCTAATGGTTTGACAACGTACAGCATTGCAGAATTGCTTGTAAAAAGTTCATATCGAAACGGACGCCCAAAACCTCACTCCTCTTCAGCATAGATTTTGACAATATTGTGATACAAATCAAGTGAAAGATTAACGAAATTTTAATTAGATCATGGTAAACTGCACTATATAGAAAGAATATCTAAGTACGACGTATAAATATAAATTTTTATGTCATTAGACTAACCTTGTACAAGAAACATTATCTGTTGCCACATCTATACAGAAGCGAGATGTTGGCTCTACTCGGTGTTCCTAGCAGAACCTTTTTTGGACTGCTATGTATTTAACTTGTGTATCGTCGTCTTTACTTTCATGAATATGTTTCTTATATGTTAATCATACTAAAGGCCACCTGTACCTAGCCCATCGAGTCATAAATGTACAATAAAGGTATTTAGTTATGGCATTATGCATTTTATTATGTTTTGAATAGCTAGCTCTTCTCTAATGTAACCAAAGGGTTCAAGGTACATGAAAAATGATAAGTGTTACCCATTACCTTCTTGCACGTAGTGACAGTGGCTTCTGGATGTGGAGGTACCCTGACGGCCCCCCTTGAAGGTATTGTGATATCACCGAACTATCCCAATGACTATGGCACCAATGAGACCTTTGAGTGGATAGTCAAGGTACCAGAGGGAAATACAGTTCGTCTCACGTTTGTCAGCTTCAACCTCCAAGCGGGTTATGACTTTTTGACCATCTATAATGGAGGCACTGATGGTGCTAGACTATTGCAGAGGTGATGACCTGAAAGACCAAACAATTTTTCTAAAGAGTAGAGCTGTATGAATAATGCAGAGAGTGATTAATGATGTTAATTGATGCTTTCAGATGTCTTATAACTGCAACATTTTCTGGAAAACAAAAAAATAGAGCCAGGAACTTTCCGTTTTATTTGCAGCTTAACAGGTCAAGTGTCAGTCGACCCCATCAACAGTACATCTAACCAAATGTTCCTGAGGTTTTCATCTGACGAAAGTGTCACGGCTCAGGGGTTCCAGTTAAACTACAGAGGTAAGATGTTTTATTACATCGTGCATCTTTGCTTTCTTGCGTAAAGACATGTACTTTACCTTCAATAGGCCTTGGATCTGGTATCGTTGTCGAAACGATATTACAGTTCGGAAATCAAATCATCTCGTAAGAATCCTTGTAAAAACGATAAAAGATACAGAAGACATAGTCGTACAAATTCAGAGATCATTGTACATTAAAGACCGTTTAGCATTTATCACCTCGTCATGTACCTGATAACTTAAGAAAATCCTATAATCCCGAAGTATTAGTGGGAATTTAATTCTCCCCTCATTTCGAAGATTAGAAAGCGTCATTTACATGATTTATGAGAAATGCAACATAAGACTTTGCTACACTACCATTTTTTTTTATTTCAAGATTCTTTTTTTATGACACTTTGACAAATTTTCATATTCTAATGATTGCAAGAATGAATATGAAAAAAAAACTATGATAAAATTCTCACAATGTAGAACACTTTCACGAGTGAATATAATATTTTAAAAGAAGATCTATGCCATCAAGAATTTCTAGAAGTTCATGTTTAGATTTGTTCTTTTCTTGTCTAGCAATAGCATTTTTCTTGTCATAAGAAAATATTAGAAGTTTTCAGTTCCCTTTATTGAGTACTCTATCTTTAAGAAAACTATCGCAAGAAAAAAATTAAGTAAGAAATAAATTCTTAAGTCGTGGACAAAATGTCATAAACCCAAAATTCTACTTCTTTGAAGAAAGTTTTTAGGGCATATGAGGAAAGTTCTTTTTTAATTTTTTTTTGCTAGTGTGATATTACACATTCATACTTTGAACTCTTTTGTCTTTGTCTAGGTCTACGAGTCCGCACGTATAACTCAATATCTTTGTATGTATTTGTCTAAACTTTAACATACACAGCAACACCGATCAGTAATGCTAGATGTGGAGGACTACTGACGGCTCCCCCTAAAGGTTTTGCGATGTCACCGAACTATCCCAATCACTACGGCAACGATTTGAATTGTGAATGGACGATCACCGTGCCAGAAGAAAATACTGTTCGTCTCACGTTTCACAGCTTCCAACTCGAGAATGCTGACTCTTTGACCATCTACGACAAAGACGGAGACAGTGCTACAAAATTGCAGAGGTGATGGACTAGACGGATCCGAATAGTTTGGACGATACAGAGGGTGGTTAATGATGTGAATTGATGATTTCAGAATCAAATGCATCGATATTTTCTTGGTAATATAAACAGAACTGAGAAAGATTTATTTTCGACCCAGCTTCACAGGAGAAGCGTCAATCTACCCGATCACCAGCGAATCTAATGAGATGCTTTTAAGGCTTACATCTGGACATTCTTACACGGCTCAGGGGTTCATATTCTCCTACACTGGTAAGATTTTTGATGACAGCGATCATATTTTCTTTGTTATGTAAAGAGGTTAATATGTACTTTAGAGACATTTGTCCTTGGATCTGGTATCGTTGACCAAACGCCATTACAGTTCGAAAATCAAGCTACCACCCATACATGTGGAGGGTCGGACATGCAATGTGTAGCAAAGTGGTAAGAGTGAAACTCACACTATATTTCATATCAAAGCGTCTTATGGCAATCATTTCAAAAACGCTAAAATATACAGCAGACGTATAGTTGGACATAATCCATTCATCACTCCTTCAAACACAGCAACACCGACCAGTGCTACTGGATGTGGAGATAACTTGACGGCTCCCCCTGTAGGCATTGTGACATCACCGAACTTTCCCAATGACTACGCCAACGAGGCGAATTGTGACTGGACGATCACCGTACCTGTAGGAAGTATAGTTCGTCTGACATTTGACAGCTTCGTCACTGAGGTAGATTTTGACTTTCTGTTCGTCTACGATGGAGACAGCGACGCCGCAGCTCCGTTACAACGGTAAGAACAAGATTCGCTGAAAAATTCCTAATAGAATGAATCAGTTGTTTCTGATACTAATAGAGTAAATTGTGAGAGCAAATCATTATATACCTTTCAGCTGTCGAATTCAAAGCTTGCAATTTTCTGGGTATCGTTATGAGCCAAGGGAAAATATTGAAAGTCTGACCTTCCTTTTCCTGTCATTGATTCTAGATTGACAGGTGACTTGTCACCAGTAGATGTTCCTCCTATCACCAGCACATCTACCCATATGTTCCTGAGGTTTACATCTGACGAAAGTGTCACGGCTCAAGGGTTCCAGTTCTCCTACATAGGTGAGGTGTTTGATTTCAGCGAGCATGTTTGCTGTTTTACCTGGATAGGTCAATATATGATTTACCTGCATTTGACCTTTGATCTGGTTTCGTTGACAAAACGACATAAATATTCGAAAATTGTGTTACCTTCAATACATACTAAGGGTTTTGCATGCACTGTAAAACACGGTGCTCAAAATGAAACTCACACGACTTTTCATCACACTAAAACATGTTGTGGCAATCCATGAAATGAAATCTGAAATGACAAAAAGATACAAAAGACGTAGTTGGACATATACGCGCATTTTTATCACATTTTCATCTGAAAAGTATTCCTCCTTTGAAGTTGTTTGTCTAGTAACAGAAAGTCATTACCATTGCTGTCATAGCAACAAGTTCAACCATGTCAGAATATTTCTGATTGATTGATAAAACAATAAATCAACAGCAATCGATATAAGGCCAACAGAAAACTACATTTGTAATGAAACCTTACTATGGTACATGTGTGTGTGTGTGTAGGTGGCAGACTACGTCACATGATTTAATGAGACACCCTTTTCGCATATACTCTAAATTTCCGTATTCAATAAAGTGTTTATGTTATAAAAGTATGATTTTACAATCAATTCTATTTTCTTAAAAAAGTAAGACGCAGAAAGTGTTGAAATAATTGGAGTGTCATTTTTTACAGGAAAATGGGGGTTCTCTTCTTGCATAAATCATGATAACGAGATTTAATTATTGACAAAATATCTACAATGTTTATCAAAACAGTTTATGCTTATATGTCACTCCTTTTGACAATATTTTGATACAAATCAAGTAGAAGATTAACTAAATTTTAAGTAAGACCGTGGCAAGCTGTTTTTAAACGTACTTTTTAATTGTATCAAATAATATTTTTCATTCTTCGAACATCTAAAGGCGTCGGATAATTTTTTGGTTTATGTTATTTTTTGTGGTGTCTTTTAGATGAAACAATAATTGTCGGCATATCTACACAGAAGCGAGAAGTGGGCTGTATACTTGGTTTGATTAGAAGAACACTTCTCTCTGCTATGTATTTAACTATTGTGTAATCGTCAGTGGTTCTGGTATATATATATATAAGTATATATAGATAAGCACAGAGACAGCATGTGTTTGGCGGTATATATATATATATATATATATTTGCCATGCAGTTTTGCCGGGCAAATGGCTTTCTGACTTCCAGCTTGTCTTAGCTAGTTCACACTTAATAAACCACAGAGACAGCATGTGTTTGGCGGTATATGCAACCTTGTATTCTGGTGCACACAAACAATGGTACAGCATCAACACGTGCGACGCATGGGGTAGGACAGAGATTGTCTGGAATACATTGACAAATGTCTTATGCCCAGAATCCGGCCAATATACACGCCTAACTGCGTGCTTGACCGGCATCCAGACCACGCGTGGAGAGGCTCGAATGCTTGATATGTTTCTACAGAAGGGTATAAGTAACTGGCCAATCGGGCACTAATTGTGCCAGACTACAAGGGGAAGAAAATTTGGACGGAACTTCTTAGATACGCTTCAACTGGCGATCTAAAATCCCCCGGATACTTTTGTAGTATTGTAGATTCCCCATGTCGGACAGATGTATTCCGTCGGGTTGATAGTTATGGGGGTTACGCCGCCAAAGTCGTCTGTGGTCCCACACTTCGACCTTGGGGTAGTCCTTGACTAAATCCTTTAATATGTCCGAGAATTTCTGGAGGCGCTTAGAAAAGTCAAGCATGTTAGGTGGGGTCACTGGTCGGCATAGGGGTGCGCCTAGTATGACAGATTGTACTGCCTGGATGTTTTGAAGGGAAAACGCTAGGCTGGCGAGGTTTCGGGCGACAAGCTCAGGGCTTAATGCCCGGTTTGACAAGTCAACGACACCAAGCTCTACATAAACTATATCCTACGGAAAATTTCGGATGCAGGGCAGTAGACGAGACCTATAGCGTGGAATGTTACAGCCTGGAATGCTATGGAAGTCCACGCAGGCCCTTGATAACCAAAAATCCGCACGACTGGCCTGAGTCGTAGTTCTTGCACGGATAAAAGCCTCTAATCGTCTAATGAACAAGTGTCCAGAAATGAGGACCGATCTATGACCGTCGTCCATTTGACCCAAAAGATAGAACTCACCGCGTAGTTTAGCGGGACTGCAGGTCACGGTGATGTCCCCCGGGCCGGGATGCGGGACTCCAGGGCACGGTGATGTCCCCCGGGCCGGGATGCGGGACTGCAGGGCACGGTGATGTCCCCCGGGCCGGGATGCGGGACTACAGGGCACGGTGATGTCGGGCCGGCAAGTTGTTCCAGTAGTCCGGAATGTCAAGTTTTCAGTTCACGGGATTGAGCTGTGAGAAAGGCGGGTCCCGGCAGAAGTACTCCGGGATGTCAAGTCGAGATATTCCAGTAGTGTCAAGCGTTCTGTTCGCGGGATTGGACTTTGAGCAAGTGTGTGCGGCCTGCTCAGAGGCTGGCGTTAGAATGAGTGAATGCCTCGTGTGCGGGGACCACTCGCAGGAGTATCAGACAGATACATGTAGCTTAGTAACTATGGCAACTGTCTGGGAGGACTACGTGGGAAACGGTTCGTTCTTGCTTCACGTCAGAAACCCGGCTATATATCTATATCTATATAAATATATCTATATAAATATATCTATCTATCTATCTATATATATGTATATATATATATATATATATATATATATATATATATATATATATATATATATATAAATATATATATATATATATCATGATAACAAATTTTGTTATTTCATTATTATTATGAAAAATGGACATATTGTTTTGGGCGTGTCTGTCTGTCTGTCTGTTTGTTTGTTTGTTTGTGTTTCCGCACCATTCCAGTCAGTATAACTCAAGAGCCTCTTGATGGATTACGATGATATTTGGTATGTGGGCGGGTGTTGTGAAGCCAAAATTCAAGGTCGATTTTGGGCCCCCTGGTTAGTGACATTGGTACTGCAGCAGAACTTTAATTTTTGTATCTTTTGACCTGGACGTGCTGTGGTCTTGATTTTTTTGGTTGCAGATAGCTTGTGATGTAATAAAGAAGTGGTGTAGGTTTTGGCCCCCTAGCAATTTCCTCTGGAACTGCAGGGCGTTATTGTGAATATCTTCTAAGGAGAATAACTGATCAAAGGAACAACAGATTTCCATAATATTTAGTATGCAGGTAGTTTAGATAAAGATGTAAACAATAAAGTGCAAGTTATGATAATTGGGACTTAATTTACATAGATAATGAGGACAACTATATTTGCAGTGTTTTCCATCATCAGACTTAAATACATGTAACGTATGTAGTTTATGGACAGTGGATCATCAACAGATACCAATTATGCAAATAAATTCCTAATTTGCATGATTAATGCAAAATACCATATCTCATCTAATTGGAAAATTATAGGACTGTCAATATGATAGTTGGTATGCAGGTAGCTTAGACAGGGATATACATAATGAAGTGCAAATTATGCTAATTATGACTTAATTTGCATAGCTAATGAGGAAAAACTATATTTGCAGTGTTTTCCGTTATCAGACTCAAATACATGTAACATATGTAGTTTATGGAAAGTGGATCATCAACATTAACCAATTATGCAAATAAATTCCTAATGTGCATAATTAATGCAAAAACATCATAATTCATCTAATTGGAAAATTATAGGACTGTCAATATTGCGACATGTGTAAGTTAGATAAAGGTGTTTATGACCAAGCATTTATCATGCAAATATGTATAAGTCATTTGCATGGATACAATTTTTCATGGAGATATGAGGTCGTGGAACTCTTACTCAATCTGTGATATTTTGACCAACTCTTCACTGATGTAACCCAAGGTTTCAAGGGACATAGAAATGACACATGCAATTCATTATTTTCTTACACTTATGTCTTAGCTATGCTGACTCCCTCTGCTTTGTGTGGCGGTAACCTGGTGGCTCTCCCAGGAGGTAATGTGACTATTGTAGTAAGGTAGTATATATATATATATATATCATTTTAGAGACCAGGCAGAATTACAGGTCTCTATAGGTGCTGCAAATAATGTTCAATTGTCTATTGAGGTGCTATGCTATTTTCAATACACATACAACTAATATGTTGAAAAGAAACGGTGATATAGCAAAACGTACAACGTAATTTTATAAGAGGCTGTAGAAACGATCACTGAACAGGCAGTAAATGCGACCTGGCCCGAATAGCTTTAAAAAAAACTGCAGCAAGAAAAACATACTACAGCACCTTCATAAAATGTTTTCTTTGTTACATATCTATCTATCTATATATATATATATATAGAGAGAGAGAGAGAGAGAGAGATAGATAGATATATGTGGCCAAGGGACATTTCACTATCAACGCAGATGGATACCCCGAAATACGGCTCGAACCGAAACGTAGTTTTTAGCAATTCATACGCTTTTCAGCCATGCTAGTATTTGATATAAAATACAATTCAAATACGAAGCACATTATGAGAAATGTGAACTCAATTCAAGCCCCTCGAAACGCTTTCGTCACTTTTTTGTCGCGCACTGCCCCGGAACTGGGGTGTGCACCCAAAACAGAAGATATTAAGGGCCCCTCTCACTGAGATGCAACTAGTTGGCGACTTGATGCAAATGACAGTCGCCATTTAGTTGCGCACAGTTGCTAAGCACTCACCGTGACGCGCGACGTATTTGAAAATGGAGCCCTGCTGAGCAGGGTAACGGAAATCGCAATGTTGCTATTGAATTTAAAAAAAGGTAAAAAGACTAAAACGCATAAAAAGATTATCAGTGATAAAAGGGTATTCACTAATGATACATGGTGTAACATGATTAACATATTATGAGATGTAAGCATAACGTTAGACAACTTTTGCAATAACAGAAATTACCATAATGAACTGAAACAGACAATATACCAGATTTCACTTTATTATGTGTTTTGTATCAAGTATGTGTAATGATATATGTTTATAGATTTATAAGAGCAAACAAACCTTGAAGCTGACTTATTTTTTTTTACAAAATGAATTACACCTTTTTGGCTAATGATGGCGACCTATTGGCAGCTAATGGTTCTAAATAGGGACGCAATATTGGCAACTAGTTGGCAACTATTTGGCAACTAGTTCGCGTCCAGTCACAACGTACGATTGTTTTAACCGGCAAAAAAAACGCCACCGCAGGAGATGACTTGGCGTTCATTGGAAACGCCGTTCCTGTTCTGGGGGTTGCCGATAAGTGTTTCTGTCTAGTGTTACTGGTTCTGATATCACCGCGAGAAGAGGGCAGTCAGATCCTAATAACAGAGGATTTCCGCATAAGAAGTGCACAGTTTCGACTGAGTTCACGTCGTTGTTTAGATAGCGGTTTAAAGGAGTGTTTGTAGGTCTGAGTTATATCGGGGTCGATTGAGGGTTTAGAAAAGGGCACTTAGGATTATCATGGTCGGTCTTACACTAGGTAAGACCGACCATGATAATCCTAAGTGCCCTTTTCTAAACCCTTCAATCGACCCCGATTCAGCAACAGTCAGTCCAGGGTGCCGTACTTGGTTATTAAAGTAAATTCACCCTTCAAATGTAACCTGGTCACGTTGAGATGTATTTCCTTTATTCTGCTAAACTACTTCCCACCTAAGAACCTAAGATGTTTGGATATTGAGCATACGATGTATGCTTAGCGTTTTACGATGTCCCTGTGTATTTAGGAAATCCCTTTTCATAAGGTTATTATCGACCTTAGTTTGATAAGCTATTAATATGATAAAACTGAAATTTAATGGAAATGGAATATTTTCTGATGAAGAAACTTTTGCCGGAAACAGTCGCATAAATTTCATATTCAGGCTAGTATTATCGATTTCCGTATTTATAGGAACAAATTACCATACAATGACACAACCTGGCATCTTTTATAAACGATTGGGACTTTTAATTCATATCCGGACCTACATCATTGCTATCATTATATTACCTTTTACTTGTCCTAAAAGAACTATACCTCTTTTATCTGCTCTCAGACTGCCAAAAAGGGGATGGAGCATCTTACAGAGGAACAGTTTCTGTAACTGAAACTGGCAAGACGTGTCAACATTGGGACAGTCAGACACCGCATGAACACCTTAACAGTAAACCCGCTAACCACCCGTACTCCGGATTGCAGCAGAACTACTGCCGGAATCCGGATGGCGAACCCGGAGTTTGGTGCTACACTACGGATCCCAACGAGAGATGGGATTACTGTGACGTGCCGGCATGTCCTGGTAAGGTCTGAACCTGTACGTATGATATCAGTGAGTAACGATATTTTCCCTGACAGGTTGTATTCGGTGATTTTTTAAAATGATAACCGAGTAATAAATAAGATGCAGTAAACCATGTACAAGGCGAGGATTTTGAGGCATAGCAAAATCAGCCGCCATTAACAGGTTCCCGTATAACATATAGGTTTTTGACAAACTAGCAGATATCGCAAGGCCATTGATGTTGTTAATTCTCATTAACCTTTTGTCAAAAATTCCCATATTTGGTAAAATCATGAATCATGATAGGCACTTATTGTTTTACAACCATGTCAGAATATTCCTGATGGATAGATAAAACAAGAAATCAACGGCAATCACAAAAAGCCAACAGAATGTGATGAAACGTTTAAGTACATGTATGTATCTGTCTAGGTGGCAGACTGTGTCACATAACTGCCTTCGCAGTAGGCAGAAGGATTTGCATTTGATCGGGATTGTGGAGTAACTGCGTGTAGGTGTCTTGACGCCATAAACGGGTTGGTTGAGGTCGGGAAAACGAAGGTAAAGTTCGGTAATGAGTTTCCTAGCGGCTACCTACAGTAGTGCAGGGCAACTTTTTTGAGTTCAAGTTTTTTAGTTTAAGTTCTTGATGTGCTGCTGTTTATATTTTAGATTTTGGATGTTAAGATTTTAGATTTTAGAGGAAGTTTGGCTCTCCTAGCAGCTTGTTTGGTACTGCAGTGCCCATTTTCACCCAAAATTTTGTTGGATAACTCAAGCAGGGTTTGGTGGACTTTCATTGTTTTGGGCAGGTAGGAACGCTTGATAATGATTATTTTAATGAGATGCGCGTTATGCTAATCAGGGCTTCATTCACATAACTAATGAGGAAAACACGAAATTCCCTTTCAACGAGCTATTTTTGCGATGAAGACCTACATACGAGAGCACCTTACGGACAGTGTGACTGGGGCTGGGATTTTTTAGGTTAACATGTGGGCGCTACAATTAATGATCGGGCTTCAAGACATATGAGCTTAGAACTCTGACATAGAGCGAAAAACCGCTAGATATCTCTAGTACCTGTTGCATTCTCAGGCAGCTTAAGGCCTGTGACAACTTCTGTCGAACATGAATTTCGAACCGCTCAGTGACCGCACGTAACCTTGCGAGACCGTGACGTTTTCAGAATAGTCATATCGGGTACAATGTAAAGTTAGATTGCAAAAATAGGAATTTACTAAATATTTGGCATACTAACTACTTTTGATAGGGCTTATGAATAATACCAGTACAAATATTGATTAAATATTGATCACATATTGACATAAGTAGAGGCTATTGTACCGTCCGAACATGTACGAACGTTCGAACGGCCCCCCTAGGTGTGGTTTGGGTTGAAAACGGCGGGGAATTTATACATCAACTGGGGAAGAGCAGTAAATCAAAAATCCTTATTTCTAACCCAAAAATATTGTACAGCAAGCGAGATGCAGATATAATCCATAAGTCTATATGCCCTATATACTAACTGTCTGCGAAGTTGGGTATTGATACGACCACGCGTTTAACGGGGATTTACCCCGTGACGTCATGCGGTATCGGCTTGAAATGTCTTTTCCAGAGAACACTTATATGCCAGCTTTAAATGCTATTTCCCCGGTCAAAATCACATGATTGCTAGAAAAATCAATGAATCTGTTAGTATTATACCTTGCTAAAAAAATATCATCCAAGGCTATTTGACCTTATAGAATGATCATATTTTAGCAAGAACAATTTTTGAGGGAAAATTAGAAAAAAAGGACTGTTTTTAATGTTTTGGCCCCAAATAAAACACGATTCGTCATATTAGACAAAATAGCCTTGGACGGATTAATTTCGTTTCAATAATCTCCTATGTCGTAAAAATTCAAGGTTAAAGTCCCTGCCCCCGCCGGGGAATTCACAGATCAATGAACAATAGTATTTTTACCAAAATCTTTATTCTTTACCCCAAAATATATGAGATTGAAAATTTTCTTGTTTCGATATTCTAAATACTTGTTTTTTTCCATCATCTGGCCAAATTTTTTTTCAACATCAAACATTAAGTATGCTAATCAGGGCCTCATTCGCATATATTATAAAAATAATAGAATAGCTAAATGCAATATAGTATTTCCATATTTTGACGTGACCAACGTAATCAAAGTGAAAACCTTAAGTTGTGTTCTCATCATTCGCAAAAGTTGACATCATTCGGCGAAGGTATGGTGTCGCGGAACTATTACTACATTTTTTTTTAATTTCATCAAGCAGAAAAAAGAGAAGAAGGAGAAGAAACTTGCCAGGTAGGAGACGGGTCATCCTACCGAGGAACCGCCTCTGTGACTAGAGGACGCAAGTCGTGTCAACACTGGGACAGTCAGACACCGCATGAACACCGTAACAGTAATCCCGCTGACCACGCGTACTCCGGATTGCAGCAGAACTACTGCCGGAATCCGGATGGCGCATCCGGAGTTTGGTGCTACACTACGGATCTCAACGAGATATGGGATTACTGTGACGTGCCGGCATGTCCTGGTAAGGTCTGAACCTGTACGTATGATATCAGAGAGTAACGATATTTTCCCTGACAGGGTGTATTCGGTGATTTTTTTAATAATAACCGAGTAATAAGTAAGATGCTGTAAACCATTTACAAGGCGAGGATTTTGAGGCATAGCAAAATCAGCCGCCATTAACAGGTTCCCGTATAACATATAGGTTATTGACAAACTAGCAGATATCGCAAGGCCATTGATGTTGTTAATTCCCATTAACCTTTTGTCAAAAATTCCCATATTTGGTAAAATCTGTCCCAAGTGCTATAATTTGATCTTGTATCCTGGTGGGATCTACCGGGGCATTTGCAACATTCAAAGCGTGGCAACACACACTGTAAGTGTCAGTGATACCCTTCTAAATGTGCCATACTAATGGCGGAACATTTTAATAACATCTACATGTTGCAGTATTGTGTGTTTAACGTGATGTGGTTGTTACTTAGTAACGAAACTTACATTCACCTTAATTGAAGGTTGTCAGACCAAGCACCAATAAGGTCAAAAGCCAACAGGTAATTTAAACAAGAGGTCTAATGGTGTCTTGTCCTTAAGGAAGGTTATTATCGGGTACATACTTAATCTTCATGCATAGACTATCATGGGCTGGTCCAGCAACCAGGTCTATGCCGGGACGATTCTCGCTCATGTTGTTCTGCAACATATGCTGGGGAGCGATACATCTGCTGCAGAAAATAGGGCCTTTACATCCGCTATTTTTCCAATATGAATCGGCCACAGTCGATATAGCGAGGAATAAAGCGAGAAATGAAAACTGTCATCAATTTCTGATAAAATAAAAAGCTATTGGACAATTTTTTCTGTAAGAACAAATCGAGGAGGGAGTTCGAACTCAGTGCTGCGTAAACATTAATCATACCGACTTTTTTCCGAATACATGTAGTATTTTAGTGTAAAATGCGTTTTTTACTCATTCTGACTAAATCATGATATGCACTTATTGTTTTACAACCATGTCAGAATACTCCTGATGGATAGATAAAACAAGAAATCAGCGGCAATCACAAAAAGCCAACAGAAAATGATTTTTGTGATGAAACTTTTAAGTACATGTATGTTTCTGTCTAGGTGGCAGACTAGGTCACATACCTGCCTTCGCCTTGGGCAGGAGGATTTGTTTTTGATCGGGATTGTGAAGTAACTGCGTGTTGGTGTCTTGACGCCATAAACGGGTTGGTTGAGGTCGGGAAAAGGAAGGTCAAGTTCGGTAATGAGTTTCCTAGCGGCTACCTAAAGTACTGCAGGGCAACTTTTTTTGAGTTCAAGTTTTTAAGTTTAAGTATTAGATGTGCTGCTGTTTAGATTTTAAATTTTAGATTTTAGACTATAGATTTTAGATTTTACATTTTAGATTCTAGATTTTAGGTTTTAGATTTGAGATTTGAGATTTCAGATTCTAGATAGCTCTTGTGGGAGGAAGGGAGTTTGGATCTCCTGGCAGCTTGTTTGGTACTGCAGTGGCCATTTTTATACAAAATTTGGAGTTGGATAACTCAAGCAGGGTTTGGTGGAATTTTTTGGGGCAGGTAGGAACGCTATATGGGCGCTACTTTTAATGATCGGGCTTCACGACATATGAGCCTCAGAACTCTGACATAGAGCGGAAAACCGCTAGATATCTCTATTATGTAAATAAGGACATAATTTGCTAAATTAATGAGAAAATGCTATGATTCCAAAGTTGAAAATGACGGTAATTTGATTACTAGCACCTGTTGCATTCTCAGGCAGTTTAAGGCCTGTGACAAATTCTGTCGAATATGAATTTCGAACCGCTCAGTGACCGCACGTAACCTTGCGAGACCGTGACGTTTTCAGAATGGTCCAATCGGGTACGATGTAAAGTTACATTCCAAAAACAGGAATTTACTAAATATTTGGCATACCAACTACTTTTGATAGGACTTATGAATAATACCAGTACAAATATTTATCAAATATTTATCAAATATTGACATAAGTAGAGGCTATTAACAAAAGGGACCCCAGTGGAAGTGCAAAATGGTACCGTCCGAACATGTTCGAACGGCCCCGAGGGGTGTGGTATGGCGCGAAAACGGCGGGGAATTTATATATCAGCTGGAGAAGAGCAGTAAATCGAAAATCCTTATTTCTAACCCAAAAATATTGTACAGCAAGTGAAATTGCAGATATAATCCATAAGTCTATATGCCCTAACTGTCTGCGAAGTTGGGTATTGATACGACCACTCGTTTAACAGGTCATTCACCCCGTGACGTCATGCGATTTCGGCTTGACATGTCTTTTCCATAAAACACTTATGACAGCTTTGAATGCTATTTCCCCGGTCAAAATCACATGATTGCTAGAAAAATCAATGCATCTGTTAGTTTTATACCTTCCTGAAAAATATTATCCAAGGCCATTTGACCTTAGAATGATCATATTTTAGCAAGAGCAAATTTTGAGGGAAAATTAGAAAAAAAGCACTGTTTTTAATGTTTTGGCCCCAAATAAAACACGATTCCTCATATTAGACAAAATAGCCTTGGACGGATTAACTTCGTTTCTAAATTTCTCCTATGTCGTAAAAAATCAAGGTTAAAGTCCCTGCCCCCGCAGGGGAATTCACAGATCAATGAACAGCAGTATTTTTCACCAAAATCTTTATTTTTAACCCCAAAATATATGAGATTGAAAATTTTCTTGTTTTGATATTCTAAATACTTGTTTTTTTCCATTATCTGGCCATTTTTTGAAAAATAGATAGATACATCTAAAGTTACGTGCATATAACTGCTTATCTAGCCAACCCCCAGGTGTAACAGGCCTTAAATCGCCTGAGTTTGGTAGTAAGTTAAAGATGAACATTATCAAATATTCATAAGGGCCTCATTCGTATATATGATAAAATAGTAGAATATCTAAATGCAATATAGTACTTCCATATTTCGACGTGACCAACTTGTTATTTAGATAATCAAAGTGAAATCCTTAGTTTGTAACACATCATTCGCAAGAGTTGACATTATTCGGTGAAGGTATGGGGTCGCGGAACTATTACTACCTTTTTTCAAAATTTCATCAAGCAGAAAAAGAAGAAGATGAAGAAGAAACTTGCCAGATAGGAGGCGGGGCATCCTACCGAGGAATCGCCTCTATGACTAGAGGACGCAAGCCTTGTCAATACTGGGACAGTCAGACACCACATGAACACGACAAGACACCTACCAATTACCCGTCATCCGGACTGATACAGAATTACTGCCGGAATCCTTACGGAGAGTTGGGAGTTTGGTGCTTCACCACGGATGAACAGACAAGATGGGACTACTGTGACATACCAGTATGTGGTAAGTTCTGATTCTGTACCCTAAAGAACCGATGTCTATGACTTCTGAATCAATGGTGTCATTACCTTCGCATGCTCTGGACATGCTGTGGTCCTTATTTTTGTGGTAAATAGCTCTTTGGACAGAAAGTAAGTGATATAGGTTTGAGCCCCCTAGCGGCTTTTTTGAACTGCAGGAGCAGACTTTGAAAATGAAGAACTCAAGAAACGCTTGATTGATGGTCATAATTTGTGGTACGTAGATAGCTTGAGTGATCGTTTACAGAAGAAGAACTTTATTGCACGACAGTTATATCTAGTACAATGTATGGCAACGTTCGCACATGAAAGTCGAACTATTGCTTTTATTTAACAAAGAACTAGTCTAAGCTATGACTAACAGTAGAAATAATCTATAGAATAATCCCATGCTAATGTTCTAAAGAAGTATGTCGGTAACGGCATGCTGTGTCATCATGAATTTATAATACTGTCTCGTTTTTGCATAGAGTCCATTCCAAGTCACAGCAAGAGTTTTATTATGATATTTGTAATAATTTTGAAAAATTTCTAATAAAAGAATATCTGACTGACAATAGTTCTAAATTTTTCTAAAAGGTTGAATATAGAAAAATTAATTCATTTGAATCCAATTAAATAAATCAGAAACATTTTGAAAGTAACTTCAGAAAAAACTCTTTACAATAATTTCTAAACATGTATGCGATTCTTTCACTTTTGAAATATTTACAAAAATGGTAGAAACTGATTAAGAATGGTAGAATGGCGATTGCCCCCATAAAAGTAGGTGCTAATCCGGCCCTTCTGCTTGCTTTTGTACATCTTAAAATTCCACTGCAGGACACCGTTTGGTCCATTGTGGAGAGCTTTCTTCCCTAAACTTCGCAATGATGTGTGAATTACTTTCTTCCCAGCCCTCTGACCTATTTATAACGATCTTACAAATAATGGTAAAAAATTGTAAGAAATTATAAAGAATTATAAATAATGGTAGAATGATATTACCATTATCTAGAAACTGTTTGAAATATCATGTTCCACATGATGAATATCTCTAATTTTTTAGGAAAGCAGAGAAATATTTACAAAGTTGAAATCACATTCAAAATATTAGTATATTAACTATCACACATATAATTACAATACATTGAAAACATTTGTAAAGTAGGACAATAACAACCCTTTCTGTGACTTGGAATGGACTCTAGAGTTGTATGTAAACTTGCCTACATAGGTGGATATATGAACAGGGCATGATGGTATCACATTAGATATCTCGGTCCTGGTAGGTGGTAATCTTGTGTTAGATGTACATACGATGGATTGTAACAATCTTTGTCGGTCATCTGCATAAGTTGGACAGTCCATTATAAACTCAATATAAAGTTTGCATCATTAATGGGGAGAGTTTATACATCCGCCGAATTTAATGACAGGGCTCTTAAACATGTCACATATGTAACTGAGGAATTGAGAAATATTGATAGATAGCAATTGTCATGATAAGTGTCATCCCTCATCTTGAGATAATGGTAGCGCCCAGAACTGGGGAGAGGTCAAGTGTCAGTGACCGGGGACAGATGGTATCTGAGAGTTCTGAGAAGTGGCCGGATTGTTCATCAGTGGAATAAAAGGAGTGTGAACCGATACCTTGGGCGTTCGTCTGTTCTGAGGATAGGAACCTGTCACATTGGCGTTGTCGGCTTCGCCCTCGGGGAGACTAGAAACCCCTCGTTTGGCGGGACTGCTGTTATATCCAGACATCTTGGCCACTCCCATCAGCTATCTATTACGTAGTTCTGACAACGTTCTCCGTGTCTTGACTCTTCAAGGCTTTCCACCTATCCTGCCGACATCGCCAATGTGACAGGTTCCTATCCTCAGAACAGACGAACGCCCAAGGTATCGGTTCACACTCCTTTTATTCCACTGATGAACAATCCGGCCACTTCTCAGAACTCTCAGATACCATCTGTCCCGGTCACTGACACTTGACATCTCCTAAGATTTTGGGCATTTTGCTTGGGCCAACAACTGGGAGGAACTCCTATGGGCGTTCAGGCTTAGCGCACTACTAACGGGAAAGGCCCTGGACGTATTCAACCGCATGTCAGAGGCAGATGCTAAGGACTATGTTAAGGTAAAGGAGGCTGTACTTAAGAGGTACGAGTTAACTGAAGACGAGTTCCGGAAGAAGTTCAGAACCGAGCTCACTCAGGAGGGAGAAGCGCCCGACAAGTACATTACCCGGCTGGACAAGTGGCTGGACCTGGCTGGGACGCCAAAGACGCACGAGGGGATATGTAATAAGATTATAGAAGGAATAGTTCTTGGACTCGTGCCTTGCGGATCTTGCGGTTTGGCTCCGCGAGAGGAATCCCGAGTCGCTGGAGAAGATCGGGACATTAAGTGACCAGTACCTGATTGCGCACGATAGAAATCTGGCCGAAGGTGCCCGCCCACGCAACTCGCCAAGTTTCGGGGGGGGGGGGGTTGTCCGCGGGACCAATTACCACTGTTACGAATCAGGTCATCTGAAAGCAGACTGTCCAACCTTGAAGTGAGAGTCTCCTAAGAAGAGTATGCTTGCGCAGAGTATGTTCGCACAGTACAGGGGAGAGCCGAACCCTGGGACGTGGATGGAATCTTTGGGGAGGACAGTAGGTACAGCAGCAATGGAGTGGTAAATGGCCGGAAGGTAACGGTGTACCGGGACACTGGGAGTTCAAAGACGTATGTCAACCAGAATTGGTGCCGCAGAATGCCTACCATGAATACAAAATCAAGGTCAGGTTGGCCAACGGGACGGTGGATACCATTCCCACGGCAAGAGTCGAGTTGGAAGTGGGAGGAGATGCGTAGGTGATGGAGGTGGTAGGGATGAGCACTCCGTTCCCAGTATTGTTTGGGAATGACTACGAGATTGCGTATGTCGAGAGTAGGGCAATCCGGTAGCAACTCAGGATAGTAATGGATGAGTCTTATAAATAAATAAGTAGATATGAGTTGGGGGAGGACAAAAATCGTGTTGAGAAGACAAAGTCGGCAATACCGCTGTACCAAATCCCAGCGAGGCGGAAGACCGCATTTGCATGATTAATGAGAACAATCTATATTAAGTAGCAAAAATTGTTTCTAAAAAAATCAAGATCGCCTATCCAAGATGGCGGATCCCAGGGGATGGCTGAAGGCATATGACGTCATTCTTCGACGTCATTTTGACGTCAACTCAGTTACCATCGGCAACAGAGGTCTTGCCAGACTTCATTATCAAAGAAATACCTTTTGTTTTGGTTAAAAGATCGGCTAATACCATCAGGCATTACAGGAATTCCCTATTTAGACGATTTTAGCAAAAAAATTACATTTATGACGTCATACTTACGTCATAATACGTCACAATAGTACAAAATGTTTACCAAATATAGAATTTAACATATACATCACTCTCTGCAACTTTTGTTATTATACCATATACCGTTCTGAAGTTATGAGGGGGGCGAATGAGCAGCCCCGCCCCCCGTCCAGAACGTCTAAAAAAGCCTGGTCTAGATAGGGTTAAGACGGTCGTGTGTTCTGTCAGCACCACGGCCACGCACCTCACGCGAAAACAACGTAGTCAGACGTCAGTGGTGTTAACATTATGTCATCTTGTCGGTTTTCTACTAAAGAAATAACTAATGCCCATTTTTTACTGTTTTATAAAGCTTTCTTTCAAATGTGCATGACGTTTGTGTGATCGATTGGTACATGTCGTATTTTTTGTGACAGGAGATGTTGCTACGCAATATTATGGTTCATTTTCTTATCGCTCCTACAACCGATCCACTTATTTTTTCCGGACCTTTTTTTTCGGACCGGGCCACATTTAATACTGACGGCTCCTCCTACAGGTACTGTGACATCACCCAACTATCCGGGGCACTACGACAATGATCAGACCTGTGAGTGGACGATCACCGCATCAGGTGTTAACTGGGTTCAACTAACGTTCGGCAGCTTCAACGTCGAAGACGGTTATGACTTTCTGAATATTTACGATGGAGACATGTCGCTTTTGCACAGGTATGGCAATACAATTCTTAACTGACGATTATAGTCAATTGCATTAAAAGTGGAATCAGCTTCCCGCACGGCAGCATGCCCGTTTTTGATTTGGGCTAAACACAATCAGAAAGGAAGACTAGACAAAGGAAACAACTAATTTACCTCTAATGGTAACTTTTCAACGTTACCATGACTCATACCGAGGCAACAACAGAGGAAAATGTTGTGCCAAGCCCTAACAGAAGACCCTCAAATAGCTTCGGCCTTCCTATATTTCACTATCGCATATATTCACCTGTATTACGTTACACCAAAGGACATAATGCATAGGACATAGTGTAACTATTTAGAGTGTAGGCTTGAATAAAGTACAGCGTCTTTTCTGAAGATGTGTAATGAGTGTCTTCGTTTGACTCAAGGTTGCCCACTACATTTATCTAGTTAACATTTAAGTCAAAAAGATACTAGAGAAGAAAATCTTAACCATAAATCTAATGACAACAAACTTTATAGCTTCTTATTTATTCTTTTAGTTATAACCTCCAACGTTATTTTGCAGAAAATGATATTTTATTCAACGCCTATTAGATGTTTCAAACATGCAATTCGTATTTGATATAGACGTCTAGTATATGCTTTCTTTTAGGGATCAGTTATCTTTATATAAGAAATTATGTATTTTTTGCACTACCAAAAATCTTTTTTCTTATTCTTTCTTATTTTTCCTGTTTTCTTATATTAAAAAAAAAAAAATTCTTATACAAAGACAAAACAAGAAAATTCAAGAAAATGTATGGGAAGTCTTGTCGATGTCAATTCTTATACAATTTTTTTTTTTCTTAAGTTAAGAAAATTTTTCTACTCAATTCCAGCATGATGTTTTCCAATAAGAATTTTCTAGAAAAATAAGAAAAAAATTGCTTTCACTGCCTTACTGTAAGATTCATTTTTGTTTGGTCAAATGTTTTATTCTTGCAGATTCTTTCCTTAAGATATTTGTACCTGAAAATCTGATTCCACTAGAATAATTTTCTTAAAGCTCAGGAAAGAAATCTTGGATGCAATTCTTGTTTGTGCTTAAACGAGGGATTCTTGTTTGTGCTGAAAATAGGGATTCTTGTATACAGAATAATATTCTTACTGACAGAAAAAAAAAATTATAGAAGGAAAAACAAGAAAAACAAGAAAAAAACGATGCATCAGCTTATTCTTTGTCCGTTGATTGCACAATGCCCCAGTCTGATCAGGTGTCTTATTTATTTTTCCAGGGGTCTCAAGAATAACACGAATTGCCAAAGTACTTGAAACCTGACAATTTCCCACTGATTTGTATCAGCCTTTTGAACCTTTCCGGCTACCCTTCTGGAACAATGTTTACAAATCTCCAACAATATCAAATAAGGACAGTTTAAATGCGCCCTGCATCAAACTTGCACCTACCACCAGATTTGTATAACATTTCATTGACTTGTCATAAAACTGATATAATTTTCCATCAACGACTTATTCTGTCCATTTAACTTGTTAAAAGAACTACACAAGTTGAAATAGTACAAATAAGCTGAATTTGAAACCTACTTAATTCCATATCAAACTTCACAAAACTGAATAAAAGTTCCAAATAACACTGCACTTTAACATAACTGAATACTATTGTGCTAAAATATATAGTTGCACACAGATATAGTTTGCCAGTGCAGCTACTCAGCGGCTTTGGTGCATGTACATCCATTCGGCAAACTATATTTCGCCATTACATCCCCAGTGTCATCCAATGGTAGCATGACAGCTTTTCACAAATTCAAAGTACTTCTTGCATGTAGAGTAGGTCAGTTTGGATGATGCAGAGAGTGATCCCTGATGTTAATTGTTCATACTTTCTAGATCACCTAAACAGAGACAAGAACGATCTTTTTAATGATTTTCAGCTTAACAGGTGAACTGTCAGTCTACCACATCATCAGTACGTATAGCAATATGTTTGTGAGGTTTACATCTGACGGGTGGGGGACGCGTCAGGGGTTCCAGTTCACAGGTAAGGTGTTTAATTACAGCGAGCAAGTTTTTTTTGTTGCTGATAATTAGAATACATGTTATGATATGGTTTCACTTCGGCTAGAAGTATACACAATAATGGATTTATGAATGAAGACTTTTATTAATAACATGGTTGATAGAGTGGCTTTAACTTAACATAATAATAGTTAATAGATAAATTACACATAGAAGCGGAAAGTCACCACCTGCAGCGTAGATGTTGTTAATATTGTGAGTCAGATGAAGTAAAAGATTAACAGCATTGGATCTAAGATTGTAAGTTGTATCATTATTAGCAAAGAATACTTTAGCTGTATAGAAGATGCTCCATGCTTCGAATATCTAGATGCAACGGATAGATTTGTACTTTCGATAGGCTCAGACCCTGTGGCGTCGCGTTTGTGAAATGATCAGGTATTTGACCGATGACCCTGGGGTTCTTGGTTCAACTCATGACATGCCCTGTTGACGCTGTACTTTACCGAATTCCCTCACGTCACCCAGGGAGAAAATGAGTACCTAGCTTCGGCTAGAGACGTTCCTCGGATAGGACGTTAAATGGCGTGTTTGAGGAGAGCCACACCTCAAGCACGTAAAAGAATCCACCAAATTTACCTAAAAGAGTGAGCTTTCTTCCCGATGTGAATGGATCAAATATAACTGTCAGGATATGTAACTTGAACTGTTTAGTTCAAAAATGATGTGTGTACTTTCTTATGTTTAGCGACAGAGGTCTATTCTCCTAGATGTGGAGGTAACCTAGGGGTTCCCCCTGAAGGTACAGTGAGCTTTCCTGGGCACAACATCAGGTATGACTACAACAGCTATGCCACCTGTGAGTGGACGATCACCGCTCCAGAAGGAAGTACCGTTCGTCTCACGTTTGCCAGCTTCCACGTCGAGGACACTTATCATTTGCTGACCATCTACGATGGAAACAGTGGCAGAGCGACACAATTGAAGAGGTTTTTAATCCCACGACTATAGTCGTCCGACCATGGGCAGTAGGCCTCAGCTCCGCGGACTCAAAACAATAGCGAGTTTGTCTTCCCCGCTGAGCAGTTGCGTAAGACATCCTACCCCATAGTTATGCAAATACTCCCGACGGCCCCCCGTCGTCCAATGTGAGACAGCCGCTCGGAGGAGCTAACTTCAAAATATCTAAGGAAACGAAATCAGCACTCCTGGTCACCGTTACCAGAAGGGGTGTCTTCGATCTTTCGGGGGCCAATCCGGACCTATTACTGTCCATTGCAGTCCCCATTTTGCAACGTAACAAAGTAACAGGATACTCACAAAAGATGTGTTACACTGAAGATACGTCATAGTCGTTTTAATGGAAGGTTTAGCACGTTTATCGTCTGATTTTAGCTGGTAAATCTGGCTAAAAGTACGATATCTAGTGAGTACGTAAGAAGCAAATAGGAACGCATGTGCAATGCTGGTAGACAAATATATGATGAATAAGATATCTATGTTCACAATCCTGGCATTTCCAACGCTTATCATAATGATAGCCTAGTTAATAGCGGTGCCGAAACCCCTTGCGTGCATGGCACCGGCCCGGTCCAATCTGCCGGCCGTGATGTCATTGTTCTGTGAACAGCGGTGCCGTGCATACTGCCGGTAACGGTCATGTCGGGAAAAGAAGGATTTTTGGGCGTTACAAAATGCCTCGTATCGTCCTTTGTCATCGGTTTTTTATCAACTAGGTGTTTTCCATGGGTAAATAGGACACCAAACATGAGAATCACCACCAAGCCAAGTGCCTGAGTCGAAGGAATTAGCAGAAAATTACGTTGTTTGAAATGAGGTTTCGTACCTATCGCTCATTCCTCGCTCCGCGAGAAATTCGCTTGGCGCCACGAGCGCCCTTCGGGCGCACTTCGGGTGAGGTCGGCTTTCGGGTAAGTTCGGGATCCGCTCAGCCTATCACCCGATATCTCGGTATATATTCGGTATATAAACTACGCACAAAAAGTTCGGAAACTTAACTTTGGTCGATCATATTTCCGTTATTTTTTACCGATTTCAATGTATTATATATCATTTAAAAGCTTTTGTGATTTCCTTTCCAATGATACCAAATTTATTGTGATTGCGAGTTCATGAAACGAGCATCAGGCCTGCTAAAGTGAGT
Organism: Branchiostoma lanceolatum; assembly: GCA_035149815.1. Lineage (NCBI taxonomy): Eukaryota > Metazoa > Chordata > Leptocardii > Amphioxiformes > Branchiostomatidae > Branchiostoma > Branchiostoma lanceolatum. The sequence goes on from CM068880.1 coordinate 13,551,687, forward strand.
GGGTCGAAGAAATAAATTGCCCAGATTTCCTTACTATAGTCAAACATGCTATCCCGTACAAATTCTTCTGTTGATATTGACTTCTGTACGAGGGTATTGTGAAAAATCAACAAGAATAAACAAGACATATTCATGAAAGCTAAATTCTTTATCACTGAACCAACAATCTGTGTCTTAGTAACAGGTTAGCAAGGAGTCTTAGTAACGGGTGGCCGAGCCACGCGCTGTCACTACAGCACGGCACCTCCTCCTCATACTCGTCACCAGTCGCGCAATGCGATGCTGTGGGATAGCGTCCAATTCCTCCACCAGCAGTCGTCCTAGGTCAGCTAGCGTTGTTCTCTCGGTCACTCTTGCACGGACAGCTCGCCCAAGCTGATCCCATAGATGTTCGCTGGGTCCAGGTCCGGGCTCTTAGAGGGCCACTCCATCCTCTCTACACCTGCATGCCAAGATGGTCTGCGATTATCCCTCCCGGTGTGGGCGGGCGTTATCATCTTGCAGCAAGGCAGTCGGCCCCATGTTATGAAGGAAAGAGATGGCCACTGGATCAAGTACTGTGTCACGATATCTTTCTGCATTGAGGGTTCCTGGTACAATGACAAATCTTGTCTTTCCCCTGGAGGTAATGCCTCCCCATACCATGACGCTGCCACCACCAAATGTTGTGGTGTAAACAATTGGATCTTCGATTAGCTAAAAATAAACTTGGATGTTCTGTGTGCTAGAAATAACCTTGGATGGTCTGTGTTCTAAAAATAACCTTAGAACCTGAGGAAACAATATATTGAATCATCATCCGCGCCCAGACCAATAGGATGTCACAGCGCTCGTATGACACCAACAGGGAATTTTGGGCACTTTTTCTCTGTGACCCACTCACGTTATTAGTCCTGGTACTTGTTCCGTGGGTTTTCAATCACAATACGTTTGTTATCATAGAAAGGGAATCAGACAAGCTTTATAATGATATATAATGGATCAAAATCGGTAAAAAAAACAACGGAGATATGATCAACCAAAGTTAAGTTTCCGAACTTTTTGTGCGTAGTTTATATAGACTCTCCTTCCGAGGCCTACAGCCTATGGTCCGACATTGATAGTGGAATCAGCTTTCAGTACGGCTGCATGCTTGTCCCCGAATTGTCTATTCCTACCCCCGTGTTTTGAACACGACAAATCGAGACTGCTTGGTTAGATTGTGTTGATTGGCATGTGGGTAGGCCCTTAAAGCCCCACTATGTAGTTTTAGGCCAATACAGAAAGAAGATTTTCCTAATGTTTCTTTGCATAGCAAGCTTGATCAACTCTATGGAATTGCTAACCGATATTCAGGGAGGGAGGTTACAACATCACTGCACCATACAAATAACTTTAAAAAACTGTTATCCTCCATCCAAAACAACACACAGTGGGAAACCAACACATGGCCACACATGGCTTCTGTACTTCTAATCAGCCTGACTGCCCAGTGGGGTGCCTGTTTACAGTTCACCAGTCTCTGTAAAAAAATCATTCTTACCAGAGTTCTTGCAGTTTTGAAGGGAAAATAACCACACTTTATTGATTCCCTTCAAAGTAGACTTTCTAGAATAAATTAGTAGTTGTATTCTACCCCCTTGGAAAAAGATATGAGTGTTTCCAAAGAAGAAGAGCTTCATGACATCTGGCAGTCCAAAGTGTGCCTAAGTAATTAGACCACCATGGGGGTCCTCCAGTGCACTGGGATGTTGTTTATCTACTATTGAGGTGGTGTCCGGGAGTTTTTATTTTGTTTTTGTACAGTTCACAAACACCAAAAATAGACGAAATAATGAAGACAACATGCAGAAAAGGGGCTGTACATGTCAGTTCCTGCCATTCACATGAAGACTTGTTCACAAGAATATTTTCAATTTTTGCGCCAAAATCTTACATAGTGGGGCTTTAAGGAATCTGCTATTCTTACGCAAGAATCTCAAGAAATTCTTGTATTCATATCTTAAATGCCTTCTGCAACGACACCGCTACCATCGTCTACCACTGATCATTAACCACCTTTATACAACATTTCATTGACATGTAATATACTTTTTCATCAACAACTTATTCTGTCACTTTAGTTGTTAGAATAATCTTGCGAAGATTGCCGCTCCCGAGTACAACCGGTTTAGGGGATTCCCTGAAACAAAACAGCATCGCCGCGTGTTTCGCGCGGCAAACCCGGAAGTTACATGCCGGCCGGGTGACCTGGGTTCAGGGGTCAAAAAGCATTGCGCAATCACCGATTACGTAATCCCCATGATGTCTTGCGGCCATTACGTATCCAAGATGGCGGACGTGCAGACGACGCGGAGATTATTTTTTTGTTTTCGGCGATAAATTCAAGGTTTTAACTCTAAATTGTCCGGTTTTACGCACAAATACGTGTTTGGGGAGCTTGATACTACATATTCTGTGGAAAAATAGCGTTCCATGATCGAGAATTCTGCAGTAAATGGCGAAAGTGGCGGCATGCACGTGGAACAACAAGTTCGCGTCGTCCCAGGAGGAATTGACTCACGGCGACGGAGTAAATACAGTGCTGGAAAATTCGACATCGGTTGCGGAGCTGACGATAATCGTGTTTGTGAACGGTAAAGGTGTTGGAGGCGAGAAATATGTGTTGTGTACTATATTTTTTATATACAAATACAATGGTGAATGCTATGTTGTACCAGCCTTTTAGCCGTGTAGTCAGTTCAGCACCCAGGACAGTCCGTAGTCATAAACTCACATAAAATAATATCCGTGTATTTTTTGTCATGTTGATTCTGATATTGTCAGAATTCTCAGAAACTTAATGGTCCATGTGCTAGTGGTTCTATGTGTGTTAGAGTGGATTGCTTGGAAGCATTGTGGAAAGTATATGTTTTATTGCTTTCGTGTGTTTATTACCCATGAAATGTGTGTTAGTAAGCTGGTACACATTTCGGAAGAAAGTATTAGTCATAAGATTTCAGCTGATATTAAAGAGTTATGTTTCCTAAAGCCTTAGAAAGGAATATACTGTGTTGTAATAAATCAGCATTTCAGCTAAATAATCAGTTCAGCACCCAGGACAGTCTGTAGTCATAAACTTACCTGTGGTAATACCTGGGTGAATTTTTTTCATGTGTATGCAAGACTGATGTTGTCAAGACCTTGCAGAAGTGCTTTGGTACTGATATTGGAATTTTACCAATGGTTTTAATGCTATAATACAATAGGTTACTGAAAATTGTATGTTTTATTGCATTATTGCCCTTGTAAATCTTTACTACTGTCACTAGGCCAATGTTGCATGACACAAATAGAAAGAGTAGACTCTTAGCTTTCTATCGATGTATAACATATCAGGGTTTATTTTGGAGGAAAGGAACCATAAACTAGTGAAATAAAAACAGTACCCCTTGTTTTTAGAGGGTCTAAAAACGCTGGCACAGAGAAGCTGTACTGGTGAGAAAACCTGGCAGCTAAAGGGTTAAAGCTGACTTTGAAACACACAAGTTTTAATCCTTCTTCACAAAACTTGATAAAAGTTCAGATAACACTGCACTTGAACTTAAACGAATGCCATTGTGCCAATACGTCTTGATGCACACAATTATATTCTGCCAGTGCAGCTGCCCAGCAGCCTTGGTGCACGCACACTTATGCTATGGTCACATCATCTAACCTGGGCCCGGCCGGGCTGTTTGCGGAAACGAAAAATCAAAGTGTGTGTCGATAAATTTGCACAAGCTATGCTCTTATATAAATTTGGGTACGTATTGTTTTCTGTTGTCTTTTATATCATACTTTTCGTTCCAAAGACTGGTCGGCCGGACCCGGATTGGAAATGTGACCCTAGCATTATTTGGCAAACTATATTTTGGCATTGCATTAATCAATGGTCGGGTGTCCAGCTTTCCCGTTTGTAGAGTAGCGCAGTTTGGATGATCCATAAAGTGACTCGTGATGTAAATTGTTAAGATACTTTCTAGGTCACATAAACAGAGCCCAGAACGATTTATCATGTTTTCCAGCTTAACAGGTGACATGTCAGTCTACCCCGTCACCAGTACATCTAACCAGATGTTCGTGAGGTTAACAACAATCAACTATCCTGTGGGTAATGGCCTGCCGGAGTTCCAGTTCACAGGTAAGGTGTTTGATTACAGCGAGCTAGTTTCTCTGTTGCTGATGAAAATATTGCATGTTACGGCAAGGATTTTCTTGGACTGGAACTTTACAAAATATTGGATTGACAACATGGGATATAGGGTGGCCTTAACTAAACATAGGGATAGTGGTCATAAATTACATTTAGAGGCGGAAAGTCACCACCTCAACTCTGCAGCATAGATGTCGCCAATATCGTTATAGAAATCAAGTAACATGAACGAAATATTACATTCGATCATGAATAAACTGTATCATTGGGAATGAATTGTACCTTTTAACTGTATCAGTGGAAATGTTCAGTGCTTCAAATGTCTAAATGCAAGGAATTGATTTGTAGTTTTGATACGCGATATACAAGCCTCAATACGTTGATGACGGTTAGCCATCCAGGTAATAAGATACGCCTGAAATGATTACTCAAGCAGATGAATTTTCTTCTTCAGATGGACGCTCCAGACAGCATCCACCGTCTTTTGTTAGTGAACAAATGCCGCTCCCGACTGAACCCCGCGAATATCTTTTAACCTACTCCTAACTATATCGACCGGGCGCAGACTGACTAATTCCCAACCGATTTGCTAACCCTATCAGGAACTAAAATGGGCACATTGAGAGACTTTCAAAAGAGGGGTCATTTTCGTTTTCAATAAAAACAATCAGTTATTCTATGTTTTTAACAGTACCGAGAGATCAAATTCGGATCATGGTTAGCTTAATTACGGCTTTTAGTAATCTTCCTTGTTTGTTTGTTTGCTGTTTGTAGTGTGAAGGTCGGGGGTGATTCGCCCACGTTCTGGTAGTGGTCAGTTTTGTTGGGTACGAGTTAGCAGAGATTTGTCTACGGCCTTGGGGTGAGTCATGGGTGGGTTGAAAACTAAGTTGGGGGTAGATAAGTATAGGTTCTTGCGTGGTTAAAGCTATAATTTTACTGCTTACTTACCTCCGAATGCCATCCAAACACTAGCCGACAGCGCAGAACATCAGTCGAGCACAAGCCAACCCATTCCAGATTTAGACCTCCCGCCTAAACAACAGCTCCCGAATCACTCCTAACCATGGTCGTAGTAAAGGTCGGGAGGCCATGTTCGGCTTTCTGTAACCTGGGCTTTAGTCATCTATTAAACCATCCTTAATTTTCTTCTCCTCATTTACTTATCAATTCAGATAATTGGTATAAAACCTGGTTATCAAGTCATTTCCTTCAGTCACTGACGAAACACAACTGGTGCTGTCTAAAACGTCTGACTGTTTCAAATTCAATTTTTATCCAGTTGCTTGAATGACTAACTATTGTTGGTTTATATAAAAAAAAATTGTGGCCACACATGTACACAAGCAAAGAAACGAGGAGAAGCTGACTCCACTCGGTTAGCTTTGAAAAATTATGTTGTCTTCTTTACATGTTTATTGTCGTATGACTAGACTGGCATGTTTGTTACATATTAATTTTAGTCACACGAAAGACCACGTGTACCTAGGCTGTCGCGGCATTAAATGTTACTCATATCTTTCTTACACGTAGCGACAGAGATCGGTGGTCTTGGATGTGGAGGTACCCTGACGGCTCCCCCTGAAGGTAATGTGACATCACCGAACTATCCCGATAATTACGGCAACGATCAGACCTGTGGTTGGACGATCACTGTACCAGAAGGAACCTACATTCATCTAACGTTCGGCAGCTTCAACCTCGATGAGGGCAATGACTTTTTGACCATCTACAAAAGAGACGGCGACAGTGCTTCACTAGTGCAGAGGTAATGACCTGAACAATCAATTTTCTTGTATAAATAGTTGTCACAAATTACGTCTCGATACAGGAAGGCACAACCAGATTCATCTGCAGTATAAACATTGCTAGTAGTGTGATACAAATTAAGTAAAAAAATTAACAAAATCTAATTTCATATTCTAAACTGTGCTATCAGAAAAGAATACTTTTTACCTGTTCCAATATTTCATGCTCCGAATATCTAAATGCAACTGATAGATTTCTGTGCAAGGACAGTTCAAGATGCATATCCTGACAGATCCATTTGATCCACTCACACCGGGAAGAACCCTTAATGTTTTAGATCCGTGTGGTGGGATCTGTTACGTGCTCCAAACAAAATCTCTAAATGGCACATCAAAATCCACGCCTGGGGTAAAAAAAGGACCCCGTGTATGAGGGTTAATCATACGTTAGACCTCCTGTGCCTAGCCTTTCGAGGGATGAATGTGAAACAAGGGTCTTTTGTTATTTCATTGTCTAATTCATGATGTTTTGAACAGATCCTTTTTAGAGTAGCCAAAGTGTTCATAGTACGTCAAATATGACAGGCGTTCCTCATTACTTTCTTATACTTAGCGATAGCGACCAGTGCTCCTGGATGTGGAGGTAACTTGACGGTTCCCCCTGAGGGTACTGTGACATCACCGGGCTATCCCAGTAACTACGGCAACGATCAGGCTTGTGAGTGGACGATCACCGCACCAGAAGGAATCAGACTTCGTCTCACGTTTGCCAGCTTCCATCTCGATGACGATTATGACTTTTTAATCGTCAACGTTGGAGGCAGTGGCAGAGCGACACAATTGCTGAGGTAATGGGCTGAATGACCATACCGATTTTAATCCCACGACTATAGTCGTCCGACATTGATAGTGGAATCAGCTTTCCGCACGGCTGCCTGCCTCCCTGCTTGTCTTCGAATTGTCTACTCACCCCGCCGTACAGACTAGGTGATAGCGACCGCAACTAGACACACATGCTTCTGTGGGCCCAGCTAGAAAATATTGCTCTATAAAAATTAAAGCTGACTTCAAAATACACTTCATTCCATATCAAACTTTACAAAACTGATTAAAAGTTCAACTAACACTGCACGTGATCTTCACTGAATGCCGTTGCGCCAATATGTCTAGTTACATAAAACTATACTCTGCCTGTGCATTCACTCAGCAGTCTTGTTGCACGTACAATTATTTGACAAACTTTATTTTGACATTACATCCCCACTATTATCCGATGGTCGCATGGCCTGCTTGAAAAAAAGACATTTCTTGCTTGTTGTCGAGCAGTTTCGATGATGCAGAGAGTGAATCAATAATGTTACATGTAACTGCTAGCTTTAAATGTAGAAGCTTCAATATTTTCATGGTCACAGAAGCAGCAAGAAATATTATTTATGATTTCCAGCTTAACAGGTGAACTGTCAGTCTACCCCATCACCAGTACATCTAACGAGATGTTCGTGAGGTTTACATCTGACGGGAGTCAAACGCGTCAAGGGTTCCAGTTCACAGGTAAAGTGTTTGATTACAGGGAGATAGTTTGCTCTGTCGCTGATGATTAGAGTGCATGTTAGGATACGATATGGATTATCTTGGCCTGGAACGGTACAGAATAATGGATTACATGGATTAGCAACATGCATAATAGTCTGTAACTCAACATAGGAATAGTTGTCTTAAATCAAATGATATCGAAAGGGGAAAGGCACAACCTCACTCCTCTGTAGCATAGATTTTGCCAATATTGTTACAAAAACTAAGTGAAATACGAACGAAATGTTATCTTAGATCATAGTATAATTGGGAAGGAATTGTACTTTTTAACTGTACGAAGAAAAATGCTCTATGCTTCGAAAATGTGAATAGAAGGGTTAAATTCGGAGTTCTGATGCGCTTAAATTTCCGACAAATCTTGTATGAGAAACATCTATGGCGACATTAATATACGTACACCGGGACGAGAAAAAAGCTGACTCAACTCGGTGAGCTCAGTACAGTCTCAGTGTCTTCTATGTATGTATGTATGTTTATTGTCGTGTATTGTTGCCATACATGTCTGGACATGTTTGTGACATGTATATGTTAGTCATACGATACACCACATATATACCTAGACTGTTGATGCATGAAGCGTTACTCATTTATTTCTTACACGTAGCGACAACGATCAGTGCTCTTGGATGTGGAAGTACCCTGACGGCTCCCCCTGAAGGTACTGTGACATCACCGAACCATCCCGACCATTACGACAACAGACAGACTTGTGAGTGGACGATCACCGTACCAGGAGGAAACTACGTTCATCTGACGTTCAGTAGCTTCAACCTCGAAGAAAATTATGACTTTTTGACCATCTACAAAAGAGACGGCGAAACTGCTTCACTATGTCAGAGGTGATTACCTGAATGGCCAACCAATTTTCATGTATATAGAGTAGAGCAGTAAAGATGATAAAGAGAGTGACAATGATGTGAATTGATGGCTTCATGATACTAGGTAATATAAACAGAGCCAATAAGGGTTTATTTTCATCTCCAGCTTATCAGGTGGAGCGCCAGTCTACCCGATCATCTGCAAATCTAACGAGATATTTGTAAGGTTTACATCAGACCATAGTGGCACGGCTCAGGGGTTCCTGTTCTCTTACAAAGGTAAGGTGTTCGATTACACCAAGCATGTTTGCTTTGTTGCAGATTATTGGAGTGCATGTTATGGCTTGGCTTCTCTTGTTATGGCAAGGCTGGAACGGCACAAAGTAATGGGTGATATGGTTAAACACAGCTTACAACGAAGATTGCATTTCGATATATGAATGTGGAATTATAATAAAGGTGCACATATTCTTGTTTTTTTATTATTTCCTAGCCATTTTCAACAGCTTTTTTTTCTATAGTAGCCCAAGCCTTTAATTCACATCCAAAATGCAAAGTGTTACTCATTGAATATTAATACAAAGTAAAAGTATGGTTTGAAGCTACATGTGTGTTAAAATGAGTTTCATTTTAACAAAAACATGTTTTGGCAACCTCCGTCATAATGATAAAAGACATAGTAGAAATAGATTGAAAGGTCCCGTCATGAAGCTAGATTGAACAACGTTGATGTCTTTAATCATCACCAAATACACAGGGGTGCCTGGATGTGGAGGTACCCTGACAGCTCCCCCTGGGGGTATTGTCAAATCACCGGGTCCCTACAATACCGATAAGACCTGTGAGTGGACGATCACCGTGCCAGAAGGAAGCACCGTCCGTCTCACGTTTGACAGCTTCCACCTCGACTACGATTCTGACTTTTGGACTATCTACGATGGAGGCAGTGGCAGAGCTGCACTATTGGAGAGGTAATGGCCTGAATGGTAGAGTAGTGCAGTTAGGATGATGCATAGAGTGATCTCTGAGATTAATTTTTTACTTCATAATTCACAACTTCAAGATTTTCTTGCTGACATAAACAGAACAAATGACGATTCATTTTGATCTCCAGCTTATTTGGCGATATTTCCGCACACTCCATCGGCCCCATCACCAGTACATCTAACAAGATGTTCGTGGTGTTTACATCTGACAGAAGCGTCACGGCTCAGCTGTCTCAGTTCAACTACACAGGTAAAGTGTTGGATGTAGCGAGCATGTTTGCTTTGTTGCAGATGATTGGAGTGCATTTCTCGGGCTCAAACGACGCAAAATAATGGGTTACATTGTTAAACAACATACGCCACAGAGTGGTTATATCTTAACTCTGGATTAGTTTTAATGCATTACGTATCGAAAGGCAAAGGCACAGCCACGCCCCTTTATACCATAGATCTTGCCCAATTGTGATACAAGTCAAGTGAAGGATGAACCACGTTTCATAGTAGATTGCAAACTGTATTGTAAAGAAAAAACTTGTACTTTTTATTTGCATTAAAGAAAATGTTTAATGCGTTGAATCCCTAAATGCGGCCTCAGAACTTTCTAATTGTGTTATAAATTTAACATATCATTATTGAAACTAAATCTTTAATCACTGTAAGTGTCCTATTCCCTTTTTATTGGAAGGGCTGGAAATTTCACTTGTACAAGCTGTTTGAAATGTTAGTTATTCAACAATTATGGTCCTATAAAGTACATTTAGAGGGCAGCATTCTAAGCCTCGGAGTATAATGACCCGCAGAGGGGGGAGCGGTAGTTTGAATGCCACCCAGTCAACGCACGTACAGGCACCTACAGAAATTGCCCGAACTATTCCCCAGTGTGCCGATCTTCGATTCCTGGCTCGATAGTAACGGCTTCCACAGCTCATCTACCGCCCTATCATATTTGGCATGTCCCCTTGGCGGTAACGCAACCCTGCTGCTTCGCCATCTCGATCAAATTCCGTGGATCCTGCGGCCCGAGTTCGATCCTACAGGTTTACTCCAACTCGTACAGTAAGGGATTTCATTCGCCATTTCGGATGGTGACGTAAAGCCAGCGGCCCAGTGTATGAGGGAGCTTCGGACATAAGCCTCAAGCGTCAAACCCCTGCACGTAAAAGACCCCAACACACGTATCGAGAAGAGTAGGGATGACCCAGTGTGCTTGGCACACACAAAAAAACGCGAGCCGTGGCGAGACCGGCGTTCAGTTGGACGAACATCCCGATTATACACGAGGTCCCTTCAGGGATGCGGGTCACATTTAATTTAATTCATTTCTACCGCCCTATGTTTTCCCAAGCTTGGGGCTGCCCGGAGAGTGAACGCCGGTGTTTGGACGGTTCGTGCATCCCGGAAGACTTCTCGTGTGATGGAACTTCTCCCGACTGTGAGAACGGTGAGGACGAGGCGGACTGTGGGGGTGAGGGTGGAGGTGAGCATTGAGTGTTGTTAGGTGAAGTGGAGTGTTACGAGGCCTCGTTTTTCCAACAAAGATCACTTAGGCATCAAAGAACAATTTGACGAAGTTTTTCCTGCCTTGCAACTTAAATGTATGTCGACTTTACCATAGGAATCAAAACCACAACAGAAACTGATGACGTTACAACAGTGAATCAGGCTCTGACCACCGTAGAAGGACATGACGATATAACGCCTCCTGGCGATCTGACCACCGAAGGGCAGCCCGACCTGACAACGCCTCCTGGCGGTCTGACAACGGAAGGTCAGCCCGACCTGACAACGCCTCCTGGCGGTCTGACCACCGAAGGGCAGCCCGACTCGACAACGCCTCCTGGCGGTCTGACCACAGGACAGACTGACGACACGATGCCTCCTGGCGGCACAACAGGCACTGCAACCCCAAAAGCTGATGACGGTAAGAACACGGGGCTGCCCTGATCGGATCGCTGGTATAGGGATTGGAATAGTTTAAAGTTTTGGAAAGACGATAGGATCGAAGGCCGGGAGTTTTTACAATCAACCTCCCTGCTGCCTAACTCTGTAACAAATAGGGAATTGGGTGCCAAACGGCTATTTCAAATAGCTTACGGTTAATGCAACTTTTTTTTGATAAGAATAAAGTTAACATTTTACTTTTCGCACCTTTTGACAGACTCCGGAGCGCGTGTTATCACCATTGCCGGCAGGGCGCTGACATCAATCGTTCTGGCTCACGCCGTCCTGGCCTACTACGACATGTTCGGTTAGGTCAGATCAGAGGAGAACAGACAGGATCGGCAACGTTCAGCGACCAGTGCATCGTACAATTGCCTTTAGACCAACGTTTACCTAGAGTAGCCTCCGTTACAAACCTCTCCGACAATATTTTTCTTTATCTGAACTATAAGAGGTTTTGATTCTGCATCGGGTTCTGATTCTATGCTCTGTAGGCCATCGGATCTGTCTATGAAAACGAAAGCTATCAGAAAATTGCACATATTTGGAAACAAATCTGGAGGGATCTGCAACGGAGGCTCTACATTTTTTTGCAGTTTTTGCAGTAGTCCTAGTAGCTAGCGTTTACTTTGCATGTGCAACGAGGAAGAGTTTATTGTATGGATTTACCTTGATTATTATGCAAACAGCATTCTTCGTTTAAACGTCGAATGGGATCGCGGATGACAGTGGTGTGAGTTCTTGAACAGAAGTGGTTCTTAAACGGATCGGTCAGTTAGGAAGTTCTCCAATTCAAGGTTCGTATCATAATAACCTTTAAGTGTACTACACAATATCTAATGTCATTTAGAGTCTGTACTGTACAAGAACAACAACATACACGGGAACCATTATTTCGCGGGACGGCATCATTATGATCATGTTCGTTCCCTGATAGTTGAGCATGATACCTATAGTTTGATCCTACAATGTTATGGACATTCAGGTCGTTAGAAAACTTAGTTCTTGTTGGATAAACAAAGGGTACAGAACGCTTCACAGAAAACCCATGTAAACATGAACTATCAATTGTATTCCTTGTAAAAAAAGTTTAACATTGAAATAACTGTCCAATCCATTTAAGAGTATGACGTAATCATCGGACATCCAAATGACGTTATCCGTATCCTTACTAGACGTAGATGAAAATTGTTTGTTACTTATATTTTTTTTCAATATTCAAATCGCTGCCGAGATTACGAGGCTACTTTCAAGTAAAGCAATTAATTAAGCTAAAACGATTTCCTCTTCCTTAACTGATTTTCTCTTCCTGAAATTGCTGCTTATACTTATATATTCCTGGTGAGCTAAACATTAGTAATACTACGAAGCATCGAGTCTAAAAACGAGTCTAAAATCTATTTTTCGTGGTTACTGAATTCTCCTCCGTTACAGTAAATGACGGCGGTTAGCTCTGCTCGACAAGACCATGATTGGGTAAACGGGGAAACATGTACATCAAACGAAATTGTCACTATCATATTTATGCCTGCGAATGATTGATTGATATTTAAGGAATGCTGTGAATGTTGCCATCTTGAACTTTGATTGAGAAAAACTTGGCTATTAGTTTGAAGAGACTCTCCGGAGGAGACCAGATTATCGAAGTTAAAACAACCTGGCCCCAAACATGTTGACAGCTGACTGTTCACTATTCGAGGGGCATTGATATTGAAAGTCAGAACAGGAGAACTTAAATTTTGAAAATCTGCTGTGATAGTGTCCACCTAGCTTGCACATACTTTAGGCTTGTTGTTTTAGAGGCCCGCGGGCAGAAGATATAAATATCGAAAATGTTTGAAACAGGCCCCCAGCGTGCTGACCAACTGATTGTATGATCTGCTACTGAAGTCACTCACCTAAACAAGTAGCTGTATGGGATTTTTGGAGGAGATAATAGGTAGCCATCAGTTAAAATTTGAACATTTTGTCTAACACAGATTTTATTTTTTGTTTTTGTCAGCTCTAAAATTGACAAGCATTTTAATTTATTGTAATGTAAATGTTTTGGATTCTTCTACTGTTACAATGCCTTTTGCTTATCTCTGTTTAAATCTATTCTTAGCTTACATAACTTGTGTTTACTGGCATCACAGAAAAAAGACTACAATTAGTTACATTTATGTACGTTAGAGTAAATTCTATGTCACCGAGAGGGTTTTCAGATAATATTGCTAATGAGTTCAAACATTATTAGATAAAAGACTTCAGTGTGAATAGTTCTAAATTGTTCAAACAATTAAGACTGAAAGTTTGAACATGTTTGAACTTATCTATATATTTTGGAACCATTTGGAAAGTAATTGCACATATATCTCTTTATTTAGAACAATTTTCAAACATCTATGTGATTGTTTCACTGTTCGAACATGTTGGAACAATTTGTATCATTTTTCAAACGGTAGATTTCGGTTATTGCCCCCACAAAAGTAGGTGTTGATCGCACTCTATTGTCTTCCTCTGTATATTTTTAGATTTCACGTCTGGACTTTTGTCTTGAGATGTCTATGCATGGCACCAAGGCCTAATCCCCTATAATTTGAAGGGATGTGTGAATTGCCCTATTCCCATCCCACTGACCCAGTTACACAATGTTGTAATGATGTTGGAACATGTAGGAACAAATGATCAACCTATCACTGCACGAAATGGCCTCGTATCCCGGCGTATACGCACAGGGATTCCTCCTGAAATATTCCATATCCCGGTGCGGATTTAGCGTATCCGTTATAATTAACGGATACGCTAAATCCGCACCGGGATATAGAATATTTCCGGAGGAATCCCTATACGTATACGCCGGGATACGAGGCCATTTCGTGCAGTGTATGTTTCAAAAGTTTCGAAAATAATACAAATAACATGTGCAATGTTAGAAATCTGTCTAACATGTTGGAACACAACAGAAACTATTTAGAACATCAATCAAATGTTGGAAATTGTTCTAAACAATGACTTATCTCCCTTAGAATGTAACAAGGTTTTGCAAATATTAGAACAAAAGGCTACAAACACCCACTCGGTAATGTGGAATTGACTCTATCACTGATGATCAATGCAACGAAAATGAAGTACAGTTTATTGAAATTCAAGCAACCAGCATATTAGTTTGATTGTTCGTACACATTTAGACCTTGGCATTTGTTTGAATAACTTCCCATTGTCAGTGAGTGGTTTCCTCATTTTGAAAATTAACTTTTGAGGAAATATGTATTAAAAAAAAATTATCTTGAGCTTTTCCAATTTCTGATCACAAACGTCCTGAGTTTGCAATTTTAAGGGGCGTGAAACTACGAGCTATTAAACAATTTATTTGATATGTCAAAAAGGATGAACATTTCTTAAAACTCTCCCCCACCATTTTCGTTGCCCTGATGACAGTGAAAGTAAATGGAGATTTGAGAAATAAAGATTTTGAAGAATCTTTAACAGAATGAATAGTGTGGATTATTTTATACATACTGTCTCTCATAAGTAACTTGTGCATAAACTAAAATTATGTGGGTTTAAATAGTCAACTCCTTAATGTAATAAGTGATTACCTCTACGATCGCCGCCAAAGAACAATCGTAGAGGGTTACAACTACCTGCATGTATTGTCCGGGGTCCCTCAAGGATTAATCTTAGGTCCGTTTCTATTCTTGTTATTTATCAACGACTTACCTGACCACATGCAGTTTGGAAGGATGGCCATGTTTGCTGATGTTGCTAAATGCTTCAAAATAATTAACACTGTTTTTGATTGTATCAGATTTCAGTCTGATTTGGACATGTAATTCGAAGCAACATCGTATCGTTTCAAACTCCACGGGTTACTGTTCAAACCAGTTCCCTCCTTTCATTTCCGAGCAAATTGTTTCGCTATATAAATTGTTCTGTACATATTCTATAACCTGTGTGCTTATTTTCGCATTGTAATTGATACTGTTGATGTGTTTTGTTATTTGTATATTTTTCTTATTGCTGATATATTATTAGTAGTAGTAGTAGTAATCTGAGATTTGTGCATGGTGCGCCGTAAGCATTTGTATTCTTTAGTAAGTAGGTCACATCCAACTCTAGCTGAAGGCGATCAGAAAAACACGACATGTCAAGAAAAACAAAACGTAAGACTTCCCTTTGTGGTCACATATGGATTTTTATGAGTCTGCCATGTTTGTGGGATTTCGGAACGACATGGTGGGCTCGGCCCCCTTAGTCGTAAAACCTTTACGCGTTCACCATTCGGCCAACTATGTCGTTCTGGAATCCCACAAACATGGCAGACACATAGAAATCCATACATGACCATAAAGGGAAGTCTTTCGTGCTGTCTAAACTTGAGTAAAATCGCTGAATATCTATTGTTACGGTTTTTCCACGGGGTAAACTGATTTGTACCCTCGTTTCACTAGTAGGACATCGCCCCCGCCACGCGCTATCTCTGCGACCCAAAGCCCACTTGTGCGTATATTCGTATACAAGTCAGCATAAGTTGCGTATTAACATGTTTTTAGTTTAGGTTAAGTTTGCAGCCGAAGAAGCTATTTCTTTGGTTTGATAACTAGGCTGCTCAACAGTGGGTCAAAGTAGAAAACAACTCCCTTCCCGCAAAATTTACTTAAACCAAGAAAAATGTTACTGCGAAACTCATGAGCACCTAAATATACGCACAAGTGTGACAGGGCCATAAGATTTAAGGGTCCTGTCACAATTGAGCGTATATACATGTGCAAATGAGCTGCATATCAACATTTTTCTGGATTAAGTAAAGTTTAAGGGGAAGAACTTGTTTTCTACTTTGACCCACCGTTGTGCAGTCTAGTTATCGAACTAAAGAAATGACTTATTCGGCTGCATTTTCAAAAACCTAGCACATGTTAATACGCTGACTTGTATATACGCACAGGTGGGACAGGGACTTAACAGCTACTCTCCGAGCAAAGCAAGGGTTTCGGCTGGTTTTTAACGTGTTTTTAGGCGTTGTTTTCGTCCGGCGTTTTACTTTGTCATCGTTTTTGTTGTATAGCCAACCCCTGACAAAAAACGATGACAAAGTAGAAAGCCCGACAAAAACGTCTACAAACACGTTAAAAACCAGCCGGAACCCTTGCTCTGCTTGAAGAGTACTTAACAGCGCGCGCAAAGAATTCCATAGATCAAAAACGAATCTTTTTACGCTGTGTCTTTTGTTGTCTTTTCAATCATGGATTTTGGATGATATTCCGATTATGAAGTAAAGGTCTTAAGTCCCTATCTCACTCTCAAAATGGTCGAATTTTACCCTTTCAGCAAAATGAACTGATCCCCTGACTTTCATGTGTTATACATGTTTGCTGAGTCGTTATTTCCTAAAAATGTATGGCAATGAGTGAAGCTCCATATCATAGAGACATCTCTAAAATATTTTGATTTTACAATTAGTCTTCAGATTTCAAATATACTGTGAATCGGCACCACTATGGTCACATTGCTATCTTTCTGTAAATTTTGTCTACTTTCCAAAGGAGGTATTTTTTCATACAAAGTATCATAATATGGAGGCCAACAAGCTAGGTAATAAAAATATGATGTCAACAATCTAACCTTTGCCTTCTCCAGAGGTGAAATATGATCTTTTTGTTTGGATAAGTGTACAATACAGCTAATCAAGGTGTTTACATAGCACCCTGATAGCAAGGTAGCAGACTACCTGGGGAGGACAATAGCCAGTTCTTGGCTTGTTCACACCTCACCTGGCAGTAACGGTTATGCACTAGACAGCTTAAATACACAACACAGCTTTGGTTTAGAAATAATAAACATTATTTTGTGTTAGCTCTTTTTTAAGCATTAGGCTCCAAGACAACATACATTTCAGAATTTCAAATTTGTAATAAACATATCAAAACCTTGCTTGCATTTCCACTCAAATCACTTTAATGTATCTAGGTTTGATTTACTGACTTTAACCCCCTTGATAAGAGCTCGAGACTGGGATCTAAAAGGTACATGTGTATCCATGACAAACATGTCACACTTGACTAGACACACATTCAACAGGTCTACCGGACTTTCTTTCGATTTGATTGCCATCAAAAGATATTCAAATTTGAATAACTTGAGAAGTGGCATAAAATCCATCACCCTGGGGCAACCTATATTTGTGCTGTTGGGAAAGGCACTTTACACGGCTTTCTCAACTTTGGTGGAAATGAGGACCCAGCTTCAGTTAGGGACGTCCCATGGATAGGACATTGAATAGAGGGCCCGCGTTTGAAGAGAGCCACACGAGGATGTAAAATGACCTACCACACTTATCGAAAAGAGAAGGGGTCCTTCCCGGTGCAGATCAAATAACTGTCTAGCGATGCAGCTTGTATTCTTTAGTACAGACCTGGTGTGTTAAGCCATGGGGCGGTTTACGGGATATCCAATACAAATAAAAAGAAACAGTCCCGATAACGAGATATTGTGTAACACAGACTAATTATATAAGGGGCAATCGACTATAGAAAATGGTTTATTTGCCAGATCAGACACCTTTGCTATCATTTCAAACAAACTGATGCTATTCTTGCTAGTATTTATATGGAAAGACAATGACATGTGTATAGATTTACTAGGACTTAAAATGTTATTAACTGTATGTTTGTTATATATTTTGTCTGACATTTCCCTCATGGTCTTATGACCTCAATGAAAAGTGAACTGCAGGCTGATTTGAGCTTCTCATGAATAAACAAAGGTTCAAACAAAAAATGTACAATGAATATCAACAGCGTAATACTATGTTGAACTAGAGTTCCACAAACACATTATCTTCGCCAAATAATCAAGGCTTATCATGGAGAGTGATTAATATTTACGTGCTTATCACCCCCTGCAAATTTGATCATGCACCATACCATTTGGAAGTTATGATGGGGCTAATGAGTCCAGTCTAGATATGGTTAAAATCATTTGGTGGTACAGGGCTAGTATATGTGTAGAGTGTGCTGATATATGTTATAACTGGTCATGAAAAAATATGAGTATGTTGATATTATATGGGCCACAAAGGTTCGATATTGCAGTGTTGTAAGTTGAAAGTGATGATGAAATAGTACAGTCAATATACTAGTATATGAATAGAATAAATCTGGCTGGTTGCTGACGTGTTTCCAGGTGTCTTTAGGTGTTTTTGTCAGTCTTTCTATTTTGTCCCTATTTCGTTATGTCGCCAACCGTTTTGAACAAAAAGGCCTCAACTGAACGCGTTAAACCAGCAGGACCCACACCTCTGCTTGGAGAATAGTTTATTTATTTGACCTATATGTACGTTTATGCAAGGCCATCTGTTTACATGACCTGACACTGTCCCATGTCCCATTGAAATGCAGTAGGCTAACAAACTTTCCTTACTAATTATGCAAATGATCTCCTGATTTGCATAATAAGTTATTGATAATGTAAAGCACAATCTGAGCTCTCTACATACCAAACATCAAGACGATCTGTCGACCCCTTCTCAAGTTATTCATGTCCGAATGTCAAAACAAAAACACCCACTGCAGTTCTTAACAAGCCGCTAGGGGGCCCAAATTTACAGAACTTACTTTCTGTGGCATGAACTATCTACCACACAAAAATCATGACCATACCACTTTTAGAAAATATGCCCCTAAATTTGGAAGCTCCGCTGCAGTACCTTAGGTACCCGCTAGAAGGCCCATTATCGAACTTGACCTTCCTTTCTGTAAACCCTACCCATCGACAAAATATCACACGGATCCATCAACAGCTTCTTGAGTTATGCTGGCGACATACAAATACACATCCACACAAAGCCTGCTGCAGTACCAACGGAAAATACTAGGGGAACCATTGTTGATCTTGACCCACGTTTCCACAACATCAACACACCTGCAAAAAATCATGAAGATCCATCAACGTTTCCGTCACTTTTTTTGCCTACATACAAACACAAAAAAATTTAAAGTCTGCTGCAGTACTGTTGAAAAACGCAAGGTGAACCGTTTTCGAACTTGACTTTCCTTTGTACAACCACTACACACCTACCAAAAATCATAAAGATTCATTGAAGCTTTCTTGAGTTATGCTCCTGACATACATTCAGACCCACCCAACAGATTTTTCAACCGAAAACATAATCCTCTCCGAGTACAAGAACTCGGCGAAGATAATAACTCACATATAAAGATCACGACAACCTACATCATTTTAACTGATGTTTTGTAAAGTGACGTGGATAAAGAATAACGACATTTTTTTGCTCCACCTTGATTTTATTTTGGCAATGTACAACAACATTCTAGATATAAATTTCGTATCCACAAATTATTTCTAAAAAGTTGACTTTTCAACAGTGTGATGATTATGCTTAGTTTACAACATTAGGTACGTAATCTGAGTATATTATGACTGAAGATGCATACACGCTAGTTGCATTGTTTGTTGTGTTAAATTAACAAGATTAAGAACATGGCTTTAACAAAAATATTCAAGTCGATCACTGTTTTTTCCGTTATTCATATAATTGAATAAGCAATAAAAACCAAAATGCATTTTCTGTACAACTTTTTGTTAAGAGCTACAACTCTTTGTTAAGAGTGGTATGTCAGGAGTTACCGACGAATCCATCACAACAAACTCGAATTTAAATGTACTATGTATAGATATATGTACATATTAGAAACCTATTAGAAGTACACGCCTTGCTACACACTAATACTGAAAGAATACTCTCCAAGCAGAGGAGGGGTATCGGCTGGTTTTTGACGTATTTTAGGCGTTTTTGTCGGGCTTACTATTTGTCATCCTTTTTTTCCCTATAGCCAAGTACACGAAAGAAAGATGACAAAGTAGAAAGCCCGACAGAAACGCCTAAAACGCGTCAAAACCAGCCGAAACCCCTCCTCTGCTTGGACAGTACTGAAATAATACATATATCTAAACTACGGAGTATTTCTATAGTGGGCATTTTCACAACCAGCTGAACGTCTAGCTCATAGGCTGTTTGGTGATGAAGAGCTTTTTCGTTAACCCAAAACTATCCCCACGGCTCGAAAGAAAGTGTTCTGGTTAACCGTAAGCCTTGGTTAACCCTTTCACAAGACGCTATGTACACTCTGCAATATGACAACTTCAGGGCATATCACAAGTTCATTAGTCTCTCCTGTAAAATGTATTCCAGGAAAGAAAATTGTTGTTACTGACAAAACGTGCCAAAAACAGAACTTTCAAGCTGACACCAAAAACAGTCATGCTTGCTTAGTATACTTTGTTCTTCTTTTTCTTTCTAAGATTTATATGCTGAAACGTTAGGACAGCAAAGTAGTAAATGTTCTTTACATCTTCATACTTCACGTTCCAAGCTTGCGTCTTTGACAGTTGCCAATAGATGGGAGCCAGCATACAAAGCACAGGACATTATCTGTAGTACCCTAGCAAATATTTACCATTTATGATGTGAGTCATACAAATGGATTATTTGGTACTTTTTCTATACAGTAGTAATTTTTTTCAATGCAAAACAGGGTATTGGCAGTGTGTTATTTACAGGACCTTTATCATAAAACTCCAAACAGCTTCAGTCTTCTGACACAGTCTACATACTAGTCATGGAACAAAATAAACACAACTCCACAATTTGCCAAGTGACCACTGTGACAGTTTAGATGTCATTTTTTTAGTGTATTAGAGCAAACTTAGTCCAAATTAGATAAATCTAAATATTTTTATCAAGAAGAATACAAAAATATGATGTTTGTATTCGTCAGTGTTTACCTGGCATTCAGTTCGGTCTAAGGTTTTGAATGAGGTTTTCATGATGTTCGGTGATATTTAAAATGAAGGGGTGCTACGACGCTAACACTTTCTTAAGGTGGGGTACAGGCATGCGGCAGCACATTTTCAACAACAATATTTAGACAAAGTAACCATCTGATTTGTTAGATGTATAGCTCTATTTTCATTATCTGGCATCATTTCCCTACATAGGTTATTAGTTTACCGCAAACTTCAAGGGCAAAGTTGCAGTTTCCAACGTCCTGACTGGGTGCCGATACCTTTTGGAACAGCCTGGCCAATCAGGGGCCCCCATTTTGGCTATTCCCTCCCTCCCTCCCTCCCTCTGGAAAGCTGGATTCTCTGGTCTGGCTGTGAACACTGCTCTGACTGTCAGATAGTGTGTTTGCAGGGGTTATTGACCCGTATGTCACTGTTAGTGCTCACGTGATTGGGAAAAGAGCAAATAATGGCGATTTGGGGTCATTTTACGATTACTAAATGCCAATTTTAGTACTACCCCTACAGCATGATTTTAAAGGCAATATTTTGACAAAACTGTATATGATAGGGCAGAAAAAGAAATGCTGTTCTGAGGTTTACCACCTGAACTTGCCTCTCACTGATGGCATAAGCATTTTGATACTTTGATAATGTGTGAGGGCCCACAGAAGGAGGTTCTCATTAGATTATTGAAAAAAATTCACCAAAAATTAATTTTTAAAGATATCAAAAAAAAGAGCCCGTGTATTGACCAATGGCATTATTATGCCCCTAAAATATTAGCTTTGTATATTGGATCGTTAGCGAGGAAGAACCAATTTTGTAAAAAAGGGGCGTGGCCCTGTAATTGTTGAAGACGTCATCATGACGTCATAAAAATTTGCATAAATTATTGTCTTGCACAGAGGTACTTGGAGAAAAAAAATCAAGAGCCACAAGTAACACTATATAGTATTTTCAAGACACCCCAGAAGCACTGCCGCATGCCTGTACCCCACCTTAAAGGCAACCCAAGCATTACTAGGGCCCAAATTATGGAGAAAAAAAATGCTGATATATTTATGGAAGTGACATTTACTAACACTATTTAGTACATTTGCGTAATAACTTTGAGCATTTAAAAAACGCGCAACAACCTGCCGAACGATGCTTTCGTGAGCCTACGATAACCCCGGCGACGATTTTCAGTGAGTTCTCGCATCACACCGACATCTTCATGTTGCATGATGGACGTCGCTATTAATTGTGATAGTGTTGTTTTAACTAATCATTAATAGAAATGACTAAATAAATTGACTTTTAAAATCCAATTTCAGGCCCTTATATTGCTTGGGTTTCCTTTAAAGTCACAGCTGATTACAGTTGAGTTATGTATGACGTATCCCCTGCCAAAACCCCTTCGCTGACCGGTCCATCCGTGGTTAAGGCGGGATTGTCGACGCCGTTTTTGACTTTACCATTTTCAAGGTCACCGTCTGTGGCTGATTGTCCCAACTCTTCCATCTCCTCGTCGTCCTAACAGTGATATAGATGACCGTGATTTAATTACATGAGTTTTTTTGCAAGGGTTTACAATGTAAGATCATATTTAATAGAAGTGATAAAAACAGTTCTGATAACTTGTGCAGCTACTGTAATGGAAAAGTATTTTCTGAATTCTTAGAATCCCACAAGGAAATTTCACAAGATCGTATGCCAATGATTGTTATGGTGTAACAGCTATATGATAAATCAACTTCTATTTGTTCATGCGCCAAGGGACTTTTAGATCACATTGCCGAGATTTTCCTGGTTTGCATTAGGTTGTGATATTGCACAAGTTACGTTCATGATCAGTTACTAGCTACACATTAAATATGAACATTGGTTTATTGTTATATTAATTAGCTGTTTGCAGGACCTGACCTTTTCAAAAACAACCTTTTTGTTTGAGACCACATCGTATATTAAACGAGGATTGACATAAATCGTGATTGCTTTCCAGCAGATTTGTCAAGTATAGTGTTGTAGTAGATCAGAATTAAAAACGACCTTACCTTGGGGATTTCGTTATATGTGTAGAAATAGGCCATGATGCCAAAGATAATGACAACAGCACCCATCAACCCGGCAAACATAAAGAATTCAATGGCCTGGGAATACACAAACATTAAACACATCAAAACATGAACCTATTATTCATATTTTCAAGAGGGTTACAACCTTTACAATAAAGTGAATCTTAGGATTAATGTTTGTGGAAGTGAAAAAGGATAGGTATCTTTAAACAGAAACAAAACAAAATGCACCGTTAACATATCACGCTAAACTATTGATGACGAAGTTACTACACTACAAAGTCTATTGATAATTACCTCCATGAAATAGTGGTTTCATACTTGATATATCGGTAGGTATTGACAAAACCTGGAAGATATTTTCGGGTTCCTGGCGGCATTTCCAGTTACTGCAGGGGAACTTTTAGGTTTTGATATTTGAACACTATGCAAGCTATGGTCACGGTTTTTTGGTGGTAGATAGCTCTTGTTTCTTCTGTTACTTTACTGAAAAAATAACGGCCGAGCTTCATATTGTTTTATATTGCGTTATTAAACCCATCTACTTACCTGGTCTTCGATAAGCCTTGCCTCAGCAACGATCAACACAATCACGTTCCCAAAAGCAACCGTCAGCAGCCAGGCAGCCTGCAGCACCGACTTCATACTCTTTGGGGCCTGAAGGGGGGTTAAAGCACTTGTTAAATGATTAAATTGAATGATATCTAACCTATTGTACCGTCTGTTACCCGCAAAGCTTTCTACATTTTTCAGGGGAGTTAAGAAAAATCTGAAGCAATTGTTTGAAGTGTGTCATGTACCAAAAAGAACTCTTTAGACAACTGTGAATACTCTCTTTTGGTTGGTAAATCATAATGGTTAATCAAATTATATCTAAGTAAGTGTACATAATCACTTGCCAACATTTTGGTGATCATTTTCGCCTTTCTCAATGCAATACTGAACTGAGATATCGGTAGGTGATTATATGCTGGCTAAATAAATGTTTGGACAGTTTGACATATGATAATAACATGATTCCGACATTCTCATAGTGAACGTAGCAATTCTAGTATCACAATGATAAAGACTGCTTCACTGATGTTGCAAAAAAAAACGAATCTTTTTAAGCTTTGTGAATTTTGTTGTCTTTTTGGTCATACTTGTATGTTTTGAACGATACTAGTATTCCCGTTATAAAGCCAAGGGTGATACAAATCCAGTTTAGGACGCAGCGACGCCACCAGCGTGCCGCGGGTCCAGTGAGAGGTGGGCTTGACTAACCTGAGAGTAGGAGAAGTCGAGCCCTGTAACAGAGAAGAGAACCTCCCCAGTTGTGATGATGAAGTACTGAGGGATCTGGTACAGGATAGTCATCGAGCTTGGCTCGGCATCAATGTAGCTGGTTACCTCATTCTGAGGGGAGGGGGTGGAAGAAACAACAACAAAATTCAAATGTAGTCGGGCGAATGATAGCTTGTTTCCATAGCATAAGAACAAAATAAAAATGTATTGATTTCGTTTGGTTAAATGTCATTAATAACATTCATATGGGTACTTAAGATTAGAAAATAGACTAGATATAGTTGTCTGTAAAAACAGATAAAACTTAAGAAATTAGTTCTTCACAGTTTGTTTACTGTTGGCTACATTTCAGCACAAAGGACAGAGTCACTTGTTTTTGGAACAAGTTTTATTTTCTTGCCTTTTAATTACACTAAAAGTATGTAATTCTTAGCAATTACTTTAAGTCCATTTAATTTGAACTGTCAAGCTATTTGGATACTAAGACTTTTGTTACTGTAACTACATGCATCTGTGCAAGGATGACATACGTTGATAAATAAGACTTACATTTTGATCTTTATTGTAGACAACGACAGTGTAGCCTCCACCGTGCTCAGTGCTGTAAGTACCAACAAGGTCGTCATGTCCTTCGCCGGCATCATTTTCGTACTGAAGCCTTACGTTGAACCTGAACGGAGAAAATTAGATTACTGTTGGGTCATCATCCATATATAAATTAACCCAATTAATCACACACTAATTCCATATTATACACACACACACACACAAACACAGAGAGGGAGAGAGAGACACGGATAAAAGCACACACAAACGCACACACATTTACAAATCCATACATGCATAAACACACACACACAGCCACGCATGTACACAGTCATACATACCTAGATACACACATAGTCACATATACCCAAAGTCAAAGACATTTATGCATACATACATATAGGCAAATTTGCATACACACATATTCACAAACACAACCACACGCACAGCAAGACAAACTTAACAAATTCAAACACATATATTGATACACAAATGTACATCTAAATAAAAGCATTTTGAACACGCAGACCCAGACACACTTACGCATATAAACATTCATTAGTACAAAAAAACACACATTCAGCACACTCAAACACAGACGCACGCGGACACAAAGACACACACACACACGCGCGCGCACACGGGCATACACTAAAAAAAAAACATTACTATCCATGGACATCATCAACTAGCTACATAGTATTACATTGGTGGGGTCGTGTGGCGTAACGGCAGGGTGTTCGACTCAGAACCAAGAGGTCCCGAGTTTGAATCCCCCTGACGCCTACGATGTTGTGCCCTTGGGAAAGGCTTTCCTGACTTCGCCAAGGTGTATAAAAACTAAAATGGGCATGTTGTTATCTGTACGTGGCACTGTTAATATAAGTTATAAAGACTTGAGTGCAGTGCCACGTCGTCCTTGTCTGTCAAAAACCGAATTAAAAAAAAAGCTACATTTCCTACAAACAGCTAGCAGTGGCATGACTCACACTCCAGGCTCCTTGACGACATATTCTGTCGCTGTCTCCATCATGACCTCAAATGTTTCGTACACCTGTGTTGGAACATCCTTATTCTCAATCCTTACAGTGACGTTATGGCCGATGGTTGCTGGGTCAAGCATGAAGATCACTCTGCAGAAACAGAATAGATTATACCCATTAGAATACTTTTTTCGCAGTTGAATAATGTAAGTCTATTTATGTTCGCGAGCACTTAATTTCGCGAAACTTAGCAAGACAGGAGTTCGCGAGGTCTTTGAGTTCGCGAACGGGTGTTATCAATTTTTTCGGTAGCGAAAGGTAAAATTTGATATTTTGAACCGTCTTAAACGCTATTTCCCGCATCTTTAGGGGCAAAATCGTTGAGTAAAGGTAAGTTTCATGCGTCCACATTTACGCCGAGGAGGGCTAGTGGAAGTCTCCCACCACGCATATACGATTTACACTGCGCGAAAGGAGGTCATTTCCGGGCGTTTCAATACTATGAAAATTCCCAAAATCTTCACATTTCCGACAATATCACGAAATTTTATGATATAGATAGGCTATGTATACGGTTGTCAAAAACTAAAAAAGTCATACGCCGCTGGCCCTTTTGTCGACCCTGAACTTTGCCTGCATAACACCTTCCCACATTTTAATACCATCCATATAGAGGTTCAAAAGATATGCTGGTCACAATAATTGGAAACAGATACACTCTCCCGCAGACAGACTGATAGGCACACCGAAAACAATATGACAGTTCTTACGTAGGCAAAAGTATATCTAAGAAACAATATTCATCAATCAAAGAAAAGTATAATCAAGCCATAATCAAGAATCCGTGGATAATTTATCAGTTTGGTGAATGACTGAATAGCAAGGTTTCAAACTTTGAAATAAACATCCATTAACAACATATCATCAGTAAGAAGACATATGCAGGTTTCATTGTCTAAAGGCTATACTCACTGGTAGACCATTGACTTTATAAGCACGTCAATCTCATACTTACAAAACTGTAACATATTCGATATAGTTCATGCTTACATCCAGTGTACAGGCGGATTCATCTAATGATAGATACCAACTTGTACTGTCTATTGTTATTTTCCTTTAATCCATTTCGTATCTATGCATGTCATTATTACTCTTTGTTTTATGTGTTGAGTAGAAGGTTTCAAATACGCAATCGCTTCCTGCCTAATAGTCAGTAAACATATACGAATAAAATAAATAAGCAGTGATTTCTTACCTCATTTTTGGATCAGCTTTGTCTGGCTTATCCCAGTCTGTGTGGAACTGTAAAAATATAGATAATACATCAGTCAATACATGTTTAAAAATTCATTACAATCATAAATGGACCTCTAGAATTACTGAACTGAATCATACGTGCATAGACAGTTAAACAAATCATTGCCCTTTTAAGCTTTATGTTCATTATTACCTACCCAGTGTGCTATAATGGCTGAAGATGATTATGTAAGACTAATTTTACTGTGCTATATCAATGGAAAACGAGGATAGACTGATCTTGCAAATGAATGTTCAATGTCTTCACATCTTCTTATAATCAAACGAAAGTTACACATTCACACGATATTTAATCACGCCTGTCTAAAGTTAATGGATGCCTGTCCTGTGTTTGTCTTTGACTTATATAGTTCTTTTTTTACCCTCCGTAACTTTTTACCTCTACTTACTCTTAGATGAAGCTGTACATCCAATGGAACGGCTAGCCTCACAAATGTTTAGGTTATATCCATGTATTGCTCTTAACATATTACATACCTGTGTTGGTGCATCGAGTGCTCCGTTGTTGTCCTTGATGATGACTGTGTTGAATTCCTGATCCCCCATGTCCACCTTGTAGTCAGGCAGAGACGTTTTACCGGCACAGGCAAAGTCGATGGTGTGGTTTCCCATTGGTACATTGTACAGTTTCTGATCACCCTGCAGGAAAAGCAAAGCAAAGGCACATTTAGTGATAAAACATTGCTTCATGACAATTTCCATTGAGTATCAACTTTTATTTTAAAACCTTTAATTAAAATCCAATCCAGGTTCTGTTGGTAAAAATTCCCAGTTACTGTAACATATTACGTTTAACGTTGTTTTTTTTAGATCTTTCTAATCAAGACGTGAGAAGGAGAAAGTATTATTATTACACAAGGGACAAAAGGTCAGGGAATACCATTGGCTAGCATTGACAAAGCAAATTGCCTTTTGTAGATATTTGTATATAGATACACTTTATTGCACGACCATTTTACACGGTACAATATTAAACGTTTTATTAAATATTAAACGTTATAGTACAAAATAGAGGAATAGAATATATATTGTGAACAAGAAATCAGTCTGGATGACCAACACTCTGCCATTTGAATATCTACATTAGCAAAGAATGCTACATACCTGGTAGGCGATTGGATCAAAGGAAGGTGCGTCATCACCAGTAAAAGCAGGGTTAAAGGTCGGCTGGAGGTCACAGTTCGCCAGGTTGATGACCCGCAGGCCCGAGTTTCCTACTGCGGGTGGTTGTGGGTAGGTGTTCTGTGGAAATTATGATAAAAGGAAAATTAGTCTGTATTACTACATGGATGTAATCGAAGTCTCTAGTCCCAGACCTGACCAACTAAGGTGGTGCGCTCAGTTCTTGGGCCCAGTAAGGAAACCATCGATATCGCAACTTTGTCTTCAAAGACATGTTTGGAGATTATGTTCATTTTCGTATATTCTTCGGATAGGATTTATGACATTTCTATGCTTACTTTCTGTCAATTACTATCTATGAGATCAGCAAGCAAGTGTAAAATAACATTTTTTTGTGTGCAGAAATCAATTGTGAACTCTTTGTAACGACCTTGTTGATATGACCTTGTTCATACTAAGCTTTGCGAGTAAGATTCAGGGCCAAAATTACCTAGGCAGGATTACATTGCCTAGTCTGAACGCTCCAAGTCACATTGAAACCCCATTGATCCACCTTGAAACCACCTCCGGGAGTTAGCTTAGGCAAATTAAATCCCTGGTGTGAAGGTATGCGACTCGGGCGATTCGGCCCTGAACTAGTGTGCAAGGCTTAATATGAACGGGGTCTAAGTCACTAATCTAAGGTTTTAGATAACCCATATGTACTATACCTGAAGTGCAATTTGTATGAATCCGGCCACGACAAAGGCTGCTGCTGCAAAGGTCATACCTGCACACATCCTCTGCAAGGGCCTGGAAGATTTTAAAGACGAAACAACGATTTACGATATCAAGCTTTCAAACAACAAAATGATCCAGTTGTTTTTACATACAATGTATGTGGTGAAACTAATGCATGTTACGAGAATCAATGAAATATCTTGCCATTAGTTTCCGATAGAACAAAAAAAGAAAAAGGAAACTTCCTCTTAAGGTTAATAACTATTTAAATGAACCTCGGTCCCAGCCTTTTTTTAGCTTTACTCTGCTTAATCTACGGAAGTGACCGAGGCAGCGGATTAACGCTAAAAGTCTGGCACCTAGGCTATATTTGAATATTTTCCTTATGCTTATGACATTTAATCACTTACTATAAACCCTCTTCTAACATAATTCCCACACGGTACATGTTTCCACTACCGACCGCATGTTTGCATACCTTGGGGCGCTGCACTAGATATCTCTCAAACCCACTGTTTGTCAAAGGGGCGGATTTATGTAACCTTGCGGATTAAAGTTAATTGAGGCAATAGAAGGTAAATAATTCACTTGTTTGGGATCTTGCATTTGTCCAGGATGGGGTAGATCGCTCCCTCAAATATGGGTATGAGGATCAGAATCAGCGCCGGGTTGACAAACTGGAGAAAAAAGATAGGAATAATTCAATATTGCATATCATTTATGACACAGTTTTTATAAAACATTGAAAAAAAAATGCTTGAATATATATATTATACATCAAAGGTGAGGAAGAGACTGGTAAACACACCTGGATCTGATCTGGTTTCATCTTGCCGAGTGGTCCCTGTAGAGTAAACAGCCAGTTGTATTAAGAAAAACGGAAGCAAAACATCATACATGTAGCTGTCCAGTCAGGCTCAAAGGAATATTGTTATGAGGTTGGCAAATTCTTAATTGAATGTAAGGGCCCTGTCACACTTGTACGTATATAAAAGTGCGTATGAATTGCGCATGGGCATTTTTTGGGGGGTCTATGTAAAGTTTGCAGGGAAGAAGTTATTTTCTACACTGATCCACCATTGTCCAGCCTAGTTATCGAACCAAAGAAATTACTTCTTCGGCTGCAAACTTAATCTTAAACAAAAACTCGTTAATAAGCATCTCATACGGACTTGCATATACGCACATGTGTGACATGGCCCTAACAGACAGGCATTTAATCTCCATCAACTATCAAGAGATAAAAGATACAGGAGGAGAGAGAACAAAAAGACAGACAAAAAGACAGACAGAGAGGAAAAAGTACACTGATATAAAGAAAAGAGAATGAGAGAAAAGAGTCATGGAGAACAAGCACACACAATACATCCTATACTTACCAGGTCATAGTTCATCCGGTAAGCTTGAAGAGTCCACCGAGATCCCTGGAATTAGAAACGGATTTTTCAATAAGTGAACATCCATGTACTGCACGGCATTTTTTTAAATCTAAAACAAAGAAGACAATAAGCAAGACAAGCATTGTTCGTGAGTTGACTACTGGATATTATATCCGTCTTAATGTCGACGTCTGTCTAGACTTATCTGATATGTTCACATGACTTAGGCGAAGTAAACTTTTAGCAGCCCCCCCCCCTCTCACTGCAGCGGGCTGTTAATCTTGTCTTTATAATGGAAAGATCATTCAAAACGTACAAGTATGACCAAATAGACATTAAAACACACAAAGCCTAAAACTATTCGTCTTTGTCGATGGAGTGCTTTGTCAATTTGATCGACCGCAGCGACGCCACCAGCATGTAACGGGTCCAGTGAGAGGGGGGGGGGCTTTGGAGTTTGTATCTGTCTTCATGTCTCAAAAATAGATTTGGTTCTGCTGAAGAGTTGTCTCACCTGTTGATCGAACAGAGCCCAGAAGACGGGCAGTGGGATGTACATGTACAACACGTGCAGCATAAACTTGATGTCACGAACCAGCTTTTTCTGTAATAAAAAAAGGAAGTTACAAGGGAAGGAAGAAAATGTGAAAACATCGTAAGAAAGTGTGTACATGTACTCAGCACCAAGGACAGACATGTCTGCCTATGTGTGCATGTAAGTCAGCACCAATGACGTGTCTTTTTTGTATATTCTCTGGTTTATCTTTCTTCTCCTCCTTCTCTTTCTCAATAGTTTATTGACCGGGAATTTTTTCAGGCGTTTCCCAGGAAAAAAATGATTTTTGTGTGACATGTTACAGTTTTAAGTCATTGCAGATTTCTACACGATTTCTACGAGATGATAATGAAAGTCTATTTGTGACAAACTAGGAATGTAGATTGTTAGATACACTGGTAGGTGAATCGAAAAACTGGTGACACACTTAGTTTGTGCAAAATGTTCTTGAAAGCAATTTCCCTCCAAATATGTGACAAGAACAAATATTATTCTTCATATTAAGAGATCATGTTAATATACAATGTTGTCTCTGTGGCCTTCAGTACTGACCATGGTTAAGTCCGATTCATGTCTACCTTGCATCATCGTAACAATGAATAAACATGTCATTTAGCAACGTTGTTCGTATCAAATTTATTTTGGAGAGAGACAAACTAACGTCGTATTTGGAAGTGTCGCAGTAATCCATCCAGTGTTCCCTCTGCTCTCCGTCCTCACGGTTCCAACGGTTCTTAACCGCATTCTGGACAAGAGACATACATCCGAAAATGATTTCATCAAGTTGGTAGAATATAGGGTACAGGAGATTCTTTTTACACAACCAGGTAATCTCACTTGCTAACGTTTCGGTGCTTCTGACTGGATAACTGCTTCTCATCTGCAAAAGCGACAGCTACTTCAGCTACATATAGCGGTGAGAAGCATTTCTTCAGTCAGAAGGTCTGAAGAAGGTGTCTGACAGACATCGAAATGTTAGTAGGTCAGATTACCTGGTTGTGTAAAAAGAATCTGCTATACCCAACAGATATACATGTTTAGAAAGACAATGTCAAAGGCACGATATTTACATATATGGTACTATGATAAAAAGAATAGCCGTGAAGAGATGCATATGTTTATACACATTTCCTAGCTGAATAAAGTATTCAAACGTTAAAATTACAGCTGCTGGTTTCTTTGCTTTTATTCGTTTAGATAAGAACATATTTTTCTCGAAAGATCATGACATCTTTAAAACCTACATGGCATGGTAAAGACTTCTTCAGACGGGTATAAATATCTACGAAGTATCAATATAAATCGTATCAATAAAATGATTAAAATTGCCACAATTATGTGTTGCAAATTGCTAACCAGGTCTATGCAACAAATCAAACATCAATGCTTACCTGTTTACAGGGAACATGGATTATAAAATAAAGTAAGATTATTATGATCATGATCAGAATGCTTATTAAGTATTATTTTACATATATGTCTGCCAGACTGAATCACAAAGCTCACCCCGATGGCCTTTGACACAAGCACAACAACGTTGCCTTGCGGTGGGTTCCTCTTGTAGAAGGGGGTGCCGACAACAAACAGAACTGCAGAGATAAAGAATGATGGATACATTAGACCCGTGAGGGGTCAAAAACTTTGCAGTTGTTTTTAAAACTGTTGGGGCATTATTGACCACTTCTTCTCTTGAACTATAAAGAAACTCAGAAGACAACACTGTAAGCTTACGTCTTACATGTTTATTTCCATGCAAACTTAACATTATAGTCTTATTAGCAACGCAAAAGTAGTGAATTTCAAGCAGATAACTTCTTTACAAAAATTATTCTTAACATTTTGATTGTCATGTGGGGCTCCTATGTATATGCGTTTTATATATAAAGAGCCTGTATGTAGGTCCTGTATATGTACGGATCATGTAGGTCCTGTATATGTACGGGTCTGGGGTATTTTAATTTTCAGCTAAACGCATCACACCGCAGCGAAACGCACCAAATACGGAAGTAACAATGACACTGCAGTGCAGAAAAAGTCAAAGGAAAATGACCTGATTAAGAAACCAAATTAATTAAATGAATTGCGTAAAAACGTCAGCAGGACAGGGGTTAATATTTTGAAATAAAGGAAATGATTTGTAAGGGAGAGAACTAACCTGTTGCGACCACCATGAGCACAGCTGGAACTCCGAAAGCTAGCGGGAAGCAGTCAGCTCCATAGCACTGGACATCGTCTGTAGGTTAAGTAATATTTGTTGTATAAAATGTTTGCCACGATTAGAGATTAACACATGTTTTGTATTAATGTGCTTTGATAGGTTTATCTAATGTCAAACCTGGTCGGAAGAAAGTATTTTGGACAAATTTAGTGCATCGGTTTATATTATGTAAATACTAATTAAACTTAACGTTACTTCGCCATTCTTATTTTTATCAATCCAACCCAATCAATGAAGAGCCTTGACTAAAACAATTCACTGACGAAACTTGTTGATTAAGTGTTTTGTTATTGGCAACATGTTTGCAGTGGGAAATATATTTCACAGATAAACAAGTTTTTGTGTATATATGCTTTAAAAGATTATAAAGGATGTCCTTGAGGAATAAGAAACAGACCGAAAAGCTTATGTACATATCTTGTCTATTATATGTTTTAATATTTGATTTATGTGATACTACACAAGATAGATGTGCCCATCCATATGACTTGTATTTCTTACCATTCTTAAATCACCTCAATCTATGATTAGCCAAGGAATATCAAATTGGATAAGCAGGTTATCATTCAACAAAACAACATAGTAAATCCATTAGCGAAGCCACTTAGTGCCTGACCATGAGAGCGCATGTTTACCAAACAATCATGTTGTCTGCTGAGAGTTTGCACGTAAACTACAAGGTCCATGTTTACGGATTTCGAGCACTTCGGCACCTGTAATTTACCAACTCGGCGCATGGCTGATCAGACCAACTCGGCCTAACACCCTGCTCAACTCAGGCCTAACCCTAACCGTTGCCGAGTTGACCAAGGTATTGGGCCGAGTTGACCAGGGTATTGGGCCGAGTTGACCAGGGTGTTGGGTCGAGTTGACCAGGGTATTGGACTGAATTGACCCCAGTATTGGGCCGAATCGTCCTGATTCCAATGTTTACTTATTACTCTAGCCTAACCGGTAGCAAACGTCAAGTGTTGTTGAACTATTCACCGCAGTGGAGACCAAAGTCCATCCGAATCACATTCATTTGCCACCATGAACTTTATCTGAACTTTTAAAAATAGTAATCACGTTGGCTCGTGGCATGTCTGTTCAAAAGGCGTTTATGTAACTATTAAGCCCAGGCTAAATTGGAATGCTTTATTGTTCATTGAGGTGGAGACAGTCTTTAAGCAGTGATAAGACTATCGATTGACTCATAATAAATGAACGGCCATCGTATAAATGGGTTTCAATGGATGTTCTTCTTGGTTAAGTTTTAGTAATCACATGCTATCAGTTAGTGACTTTAAGTGAACTTAACTTAACAATAATCAAAGCTGTGACTGTATATTTGCACTGAATGAATGAAGCATATCTTTGGAATAACATGAAAGACGTCCAAATATAATATTCACTTTTATTGACTATTGCGCCCTCTCTCTTTCAAGAGGACGTCACCTGATAGATACTTCGATTTATTAAACGAGTTGCCAGTCACGTATACCTTCAGGTCATTGACATGAGTAAACCACAGGGTACTCAACATGGACGGATAGGCAAATAAAAATGGCGCCTTTAAAGGACAAAGATTTGCTGACCGCACACAAGAGAACTTTGAATTATAAGTATAAGCTATGCAATATGTAAACTGCCATCCAGTCATTATCACCGTATGCAATTGCATCTTAGGCACTATAAGGCACACGTTTTATGTATTTGTTTCGTATTGTTGTCGGAGAGTTGATACTAAAGTTCACCTTTTCCTATCATAAGTTCTAATTTTGTGGTAAACCCTCGGGTAAATGCACTCTCCCTTGAACCCGTAACATATTATGTTCTGTGTGTTCAATCAACTGTTTAACCTTCCTGACTGTCTAGATCATAATGAAGGCATGCAACGTTTCCCCCAAAACCTGACTATGTTCGCACGCTCGCATCTGAATTAGGATGCCCAGGATATGTCATCAATATAATTGAAATAGTTTTACCTAACGTGAATTGTATACAACTTACCCCTAAGCAGTGGGGTGACCAGCGTGGAGATGAGACTACCAGCGTTGATGGCAAAGTAGAATATGGAGAAGAACATCTGCACTTGCTTCGTCTACAGGTGTACAGGCAAATAAGAAACTGTTTGGGCAGTTTATATATATGTATGGCATATATGTATGTTTATATTCAAAATGAAGCTAAGAAAAGGACTTTCTACATATATTAACATTTAGCAAATTATCTTGTATTGTGTTACTCTACTTGTATCACATATCACTTCCCACATAATTTCGTCTGTTTCTAGCCATTTGGGCCACGTAGCGACTTCAATATAGCGTCCTGTATTCTGACGCTACATGGATAAGACTTAGTGTATTGGTATTTGCTGAACAGTAGAGTTGCAGGAATTGCACTGGTCCTTTACCTGTCCATCCTTGAACTGGTCTCCTCCGAAGGCTGACACACACGGCTTGATCCCGCCCGTTCCCAGGGCAATTAGGACCAAACCAATCATGGCGCCAGGTCTGGGGGAAAATACAACAAGTACTAACATCAGCAACAGTAGCTTCTATTAACATTAATCCGCTAGGTTACATAAATCCGCCACCTTGAAAAACAGTGTGTTTGAGAGATCTTTAATGCAGCATCCCCCAGGTATGCACAGTTTAGATATACAGGAGTGAATTAACCTGGGGGACGTTGGGTTGGAGATCTGTTTTGACGTATCTTTTCAGGGTGGCGGAATTATGTACCCTGGTGGAATAATGTTAGTAGATGTTAATCATTACAAAGGTGCTGTTTTAACGGGATTCTAAAATTGGTCATATTGTGTTCATTGCACACACTTTATGCAATGTAAGGATCATGTTTAAGAAGACGATATTAAACGTTCTGATGATAGTTATATGATCTTGTCCGTGCAGTGAGATTGTCATGATGAATTCTGTCATCAGTTAGGTTGGTGGTGATACACACTGAGCCATCATAATCACACGTTGAGTTGTACTATATGATATTTTGTGATGAACATGTTCAATGTACACGCTTTGGTGTCTACTCTATAGAGTTACAAATGTGAAACAGTGTTTCCCGTACGGTCTTTTAGTCAAAGCCTTCAAAATGTTCTGATTCAGCCTTTTCGTTATAAACTAAAATCTGGACTTTTTGAAGGGAGAGAAAATAGCTTCTAGTTTTTTTCTGTTTTAGGATCTCCCCACTCAAAGTCTGTATGCGATACATTGAATTCTATTAGTTTATTTATGATGTGAAAAATGCATTATGTTGACCAAAAACATGAAAAGAAATCAAAGAAACACCATTATGATTATAAACAGATGAAAGCGGAAAACTTTTTAAATGTTCTCAAAATATCATGAAGTACAACTTTTTTTTCGTGCAGGTGATGATTATGGTAAACAGCTGGTGCAGGTGACGTGCAAAAAAAATCAGTGACGTCATGATGACGCGGCTGGTTAACAACGATGTTTGTATTGAAAAATGATTAGAAAAGAATATCATGATCAAAAGCTATTATAGTTGCCATGATGGTTTTGATGATGTTGTAAATGATCTCAACAATGTTATATGACTGTACATTGATGATGATGTTGATAAGGATATCAATGATATTGATAAATGTCCAATAATGTTGATGATAATGTTGATGATCTTGTACATTTAAGGTGTTGTACATGATGATGTAAATGATTGTAACGATGATTGTCCATGCATACATGCATATTGCATGGAACAAAAAAACATTGACTGTAATGAAACATGCAAATCTTGCCACACACGCAACACTGGCACTGGTTATACTACGGTAACATTTCTAAACCAGGGCCTGCATGGCCGTTTTTTTTTCTAAACGAAAGATAGAAGTGTATATCAAGAGATATACTCAAACAATTTTATGCCTTTTTTACGTTCTGTATGTTTTGAAGTATTTTACAAGGCACATAGTGTTGGGCAACCTCAAGCCAACCGTATACACTTACTCCATATCTTCAGAAAATATGCTGTAGCCGAATAGTTCCCGTTTAGAATCTTATTCGAGCCCACGCCGACTTATATCGCCTTGTCTGTGGCTTTCTAGGTTGTTTAAGGGTCGAATCATTCGAGCTCTGATCCTTGATAAAGCCAAAAAGGATCAGAGCTCGAATGATTCGAACCTTCAACCATCGAGAAAGCCACACACAAGGCGAGACTAGTCTGGATCTGGGCTTGAATAAAGTTCCAAATGGGAACATGCTGCTACAGTGCCTTTTCTAAAGATACGGCTTGAGTGTGTACAGTTGGCTTGAGGTTGCCTACTACTATTTCCTTTCTGTAGTCTTTCACTTCATGTAATTTTCGTGAACGCAAACTGCCCGGCCGGGCCCCGGTGTAGAAATATGCCCCTAGCATAAGCAACGATGATCGGACATGCAGCAATGATTGGACACGCGGCAATGGCGTAGCGAGGTACCGGGGGTACGATGGGACGGCCTGTCAATTGTTTCGAATTCTTCTTTGTAATGATTTTCGGCCGAAACCCAAGGTGTACCCTCAAAGACTTACATGTTGGCGTCTGGCGATACTCCGTAGAACGGGTATGGAGGAGCTCCAAACAGAGAGGAAATGGACAAAACAAAATTGCCAATGGCGTAGAGGATGGAGACCGACACTATAGTCCTACATGAGGTGCAAATGGGTGAAAACATGGAATGATGCGCGATGGAAAAAGCAAGCTTGTACACATATAGCTACACGGCCTTTTTTTAGATCTGTTCGTCATCATATTCATCTGTAGCAACCTAACCAGTGACTCTGTTTGGGATTTAATCGTTTGAAATAAGGCGAGGAGCTTTTAGAAATCTGAGAATGATGGTCTTAGTTTCTTAGAACTATGATTTTTGAGACGTAGAATGATGATCTCAAAATCTTAGAATGGTGATCTTAGAATTGCGATCGTAGAATGGTGATATTAGAATCTTAGAAAGATGATCTTGGAATCCTAGAATGATGATCTAAGAATCTTAGAATGGTGATCTTAGAATCCCGGAATCATGATCTTAGAACCCTAGTATGATAATCTTAGAATCCTTAGAATGATGATCTTAGAATCGGAAAAAAAGTTTTTTGGAATCTTACATTGATGATCTTAGTATCTTAGGATTATCAGGCTCAGAATCTTAGAATGAAGATCTTAGCATGATGATCGAAGAGTCCAATGCTACAGAATCTAGTTTGACAAACAGATCTATTAAAGACTTGCAAGCATGGATGGTCAGCCCTGGCAGTGTGTTGTAATTCTATTAGATACGTACATCTTGCCTGACGGCGACGGTCCAAGAAAGGGATATGGTTCTGGCCCAACCAGATCTGATAAGGACATAATCAGATGCCCAAGGCAGTACACCATTGACACCGACACTATTGTCCTGGATTAGGTAAATTAATTCAAGGGAAGGAATACATTATCATCCACAAATCAAATACATTCATAGTCACCATATTTATTTTCAGGAATAAGTTCCGTATTTAATTTAAAAACAATTGGATAGTATTTGACATTGTGCTATTACTTTTGATTTATTATATTATAATTCTATGGCATCAAGTATTATCATATATAGGTTAGATTCATTTCAATTGTGGTTGAACGTATTGGAATGATATTCGTGGTTGGTAGGCATTGGGTCTTGTTGCTGAAATTGATTTAAACAGAAGGGTTAGTAGTGGCGTCAGCTCGGCTCTGTTTCCGCTCTGTGCGTTTGTTTAGGCCAGGTAAAAACGTTGTGTTTCCGGTTACTGTTCTGAAAATGTCACGGTCGGTAGTTTTCGGTAGTTTTCGGTTGTTTTTGGTTATTTTCGGTTGTTTTCGGTATTTAGTGAGACCGGGTAGGGGTGCTCTTTTTTTCAAACATAGATTTCAGCCTACGTGATCCAACAAATATAGTTTAAGAATGCAAAACGTAAATGCAACAGAATGCTGGAACCTATATTGTAATAAACAAAGATGTTTGCTACACATTCCTACCTCATCTGTTAGGAGACTACATCTGTTTTGAAAGTGTGAAATATAGAAAGTCTGTAATTAAATTTGCAAGGCTACTTGCATTCTATGTTAACTTTTCATCTCTCTCAGATTTCGGATCAAAAATGTATGTCCCTTGTTTGAATCGACCAAAGAATATTAGCTTTTTCCAAGGGTCGAACGAGTAGCCGGAAACACACCATTTTATTCTAGGCCTTTTCAACCCTGGAAAAAAAAAGGAGGTATAAAAGGGTCGTTGCGTACCAGTACTTTCCGAGCCAGCTGTCTGCCATGATGGCGCCGAGGATGGGGGTGAAGTAACAGCCGAACGTAAAGGCGTGGTAGATAGCCGTGGAGGTAGAGTCATCGAACAACAGCGCTTCCAGCAAATAAATGGTCAGGATGGCTG
Organism: Branchiostoma lanceolatum; assembly: GCA_035149815.1. Taxonomy (NCBI): domain Eukaryota; kingdom Metazoa; phylum Chordata; class Leptocardii; order Amphioxiformes; family Branchiostomatidae; genus Branchiostoma; species Branchiostoma lanceolatum. The sequence goes on from CM068880.1 coordinate 13,591,295, forward strand.
CAAAATAAAACAAAATAAAATTTGTGCTACATATACTTCAGGTTTGCTATTAGTTGAGCGATTATGGGGCCTTTTAATGAATATGAATTGGTATTGAATTTTTCTTTTTTTTTGAGTTGAATGTGTGATAGTTGTGTGCCTATTTATTAAGAATAGAGAGAACGCTAGCGACCCCAGAAAAAAACATCACTCCCAATAAAACGGTAGGCGTCACAATTCAAGATGGCGGCCACAACACATACCAACGGTCCCAACAAAGGTTTTGCTACGCAAACCTGTAATCATATGCACAAACATCATTGAATAGTTTCAATAGAATGGTAAAGAACTGATTCTTTACACTAGCAGTTCCTAACTGCAGTGCGAATTAGAACCAGTAAGAATTGCACCGAGGATAGTAGCAGAAAGACTAACAGAACGTTGGCAGCTTAATGTCATGAAACTAAGACAAAAACATGTCATGAACCTAAGACAAAGACATGTACATCATTTTCGCTCAAAGGAATCTGAAAATAACAAGATTCTTGCTGTACTCACCTTTCATGCCGTAAAAGGAGAACCTCTCGCAGAACTCGTTGCCGACGATGAACCCAATACACTTGGGGAATCCACGAAACTTGTCGCAAAACTGAAATAAATAAAAATCAACAACGTTCACTTCTTTCCTTGATAAAAAGACACTGATGATTGCAACAATGACACGTTTTAAAGAACATACGTAAAAGACGTCAACAACAAGAAATAAATCGTCTGACGCGCTCCCTTATAGAGCATACGGAATGCATTTATTCGTTGGTAGAGTAGCGTTAACACGACGAAATGAAGAGAAAAAGACTTCATTACACTGTTAAAGCAGGTTTGTCTACTTGATTTACTGTTAAATTAAAAATGCTCCATCTTTTACAGCAAAAAGAAACAAGGTATTTGACAGCTAGTTTGATGAATTGGACGTTCAAAATCAAAAGTTCTCAACCGCTTTGAGTGTAGAATGGAAAACGCTAAGAGCTGAATAAGAGTAGTAAAGTGGCGATTTTGACCGTAAATGTTAGTAAACATTTTACCCCAGAATCCACCTCCTCCTCTTGGTCCATCTTATTCTTTTCGTCACTTTCTCCGCGCCCCATGATGATGAACTGTCAGTACACGTCAAGGAAATACGTCTGTAGTCTGGTAAAGTTTGCTGCAAAATGATGAAAATATATCATATTCATGTTTAAATCCATAAAGATGACGTCTAACGATCAGTAAACGTTTTAGAAACCAACGCCGATAGTCTCGTGAAGTTCGCTGCAAAATGATTAAAAAACTTAATCTTGACGCTTCAATCCATACTTATGACGTCTAACAACTCGTACACGTCACAGAAAACATGTAGGTAGTCTGGTAAGGTTTGTCACAATAATATCTAAAACATTCATCTTGACGCTAAAAAACTAAAATCCATAATGATGACGTCTAACAATCTGTACAAGTCACAGAAAACATGTAAATAGTCTGGTAAAGTTTGTCAAAAATGATAAATGTCCCTTACCGCGACTGAAATAATCTAGATTTGATATCACTTTTGCTATAAAAACTTCGACAAGAATAAACTATTTTACCTACTCCTTCCACACTCGTAAAAATGCAGAAAATAATGCAGAAAATGAATTTACGAGAAAAACAGATGGTTGTCCTACGTTAAAAAACAAGCACCTGGGTTCCTGTAAAACAACGTTCGCTGTAAGTGTATGATACAATAACACTAAATGATTTAGCTCATTATGTATACGCGACGCCAGCACACCAGCTTCACCCTGCAACTAGAACAATGTACCTTGTCTTACGGGACCTCTTCGACTTTGGTAGTCATGGCAACGGGGACGTGGCAAAGTAAACAAACTAACATCAGACGTCTGGCGCCGTGTTTTCCAAACGGTGTACGTGACAGCCTAAAGGTTGCCATCTCAGATGTGTGTTTATCCTCGTATCATGCCAATGCATGATTCTGTTGATCGTTTTGGATTTACCCTTTAACTTAAAACGCTCTGCTGTCAAAATGACATGAAAGAAACAATAGCATTCAATGTGCCATGTCCTAAATCAATGTGTGTTTTAATTCATGGTTTGAAACTATGTGCTGTCTGAAATATCTAAAAAAGGCGAATTTTGTATAGTTGTGCTGCAAATGAGCTTGGTAGGCTGAGATGCTTTTGTCACACTAACATGCTCAAAATATGATTCTGTAGATCGTTTTCGGTTTAAGAAACAATAACATGTAATGACTGTGTTATGTACTGTGCTAATGGCGAATTTATTCAAATAAAATGTTCAATTGTGCTTCAGAACAAGCTACACTTTAGCTAGCCTATTTTTCCCTGATGTGATTTTGTCACATTTTAATGCTCAAAAATATGGTTCTATAGGTAGTTTTCGCTTTAGACTTTGAAACCAGGTATGCGAAAGTAACCCTCCATGGCCAAAGTCCCCCGTCAAATATTCTCCATATAGCCGGCGTCGTTAGTCTGGTACAGACTACTATATTTGACCACGACCGGGTCCCGAATTTTTAAAACTCGGAGTCAAAATCAACCCTGGGCCCGGTAACAAATTGAAACCATACGCTAATCATGAGAACATGGAGAGGCAACCCCCGATATCTGACAGTCGACCAGGGCAATTTTTAGCATTAGGGCACAGGTGCAGATGTGACCGAAGTATGACCCGGTTCTTGCCCAAATGACCCAGTAAACCGAGGTCACCTCTCCAAGCAACAGGCTCCGCCCGAGCTCTATATGTACAGGTGTGGTCAGTCTTTGCGTTGGTCATCCCTGATAAACAATGTTGCCTCAGGTGCTTTAGTGACCATGTCGGTACTTACGATAACGGTTGTATCCCGAGTAACAAAAGGTGTACAAATTTACCTAAGGTGCAATAAATGACACGCGGTATAGAATCCCTTTATGAAGATTGCACAGCCGTGAAAGGACAGGTATTACTTAAACCGCAGGTGTGAGCTGAGACAATAGAGCCATACTGGTAAGAATTTCATTAAGACCGCAAATGTGATGACTCGGGACACTTATTAAACATCAAATGACCTCGACTTGTCACTAACATGTGTGCTGTGAAGTATAAACCAAAGGGGTGTCGGTGAAGCCAAGCATTAATGCATTTTAGTTTTTCCCCCTTTACCAACGATGATTAAGCTAGAGAGTACGTTTCTTACAAGTTTAGTGCCATTGACATGGTCAACCGGTTTTCCCAGTTAGAATTACCAGCGATGAATTCGTTTTGCCCGAGTTCATTTTAGTGACGCTAAAGAAAAGTGATGGATGTCACTCAAAACGCCCGGAATTAGATCTCCGAATTTTATCCAGTTGTAGAGTTTGAACTGTCGTTTCCTATTGTTTACCCGCATGTCTAAACGAAGCTAGAGAGTAGAGCTTTTTGCAAGCATAGAAAAACATGAAGAAAATCAAAAAGAGTCAAATATTCAGAAATTATATCTGTTATTGGTGTCAAAGTTTTGGAAATTATTAATGTAGACAAAAGCATGGGAATCAATAGAATTCTGCATCTTGACATCGTAACATATGGGATAGGTGACGTTTATTCAACCTGGTTGTCGGGAAAATTCAACTTTTGGACTTTGAATCTTTACCTATTCATTAAAAATACCTGTCAACTCTTGGAAGGCGCTTATCTTACCATATAAACCCTTCAGTTGAGCTATCGTGCTCGCACTATCACTGTTCAAACTCTTCAGATGCCCCCAACGGTTATCAACGGAGTATCTGTGATGCCGTTATACAAACTAGATATCAAATCTGGAATATATAACATGTATGTGTATGATTTATTTTTAGGGGATGTTGTGCTTATTTTATATGATATTATAACATCATCATGTAGCTATGTTTATAGGGTAGACATTGATTCTCATTGCGATACAGCCTCATTTTCTCATTGGTTTTATTAGCGCCATTAAAAGCCATAAAAATGTCGACATCTGCATCAACTACCACTAACGGCTCACTAAACTTTCTGCAATTCGTGCAAAAACCTTGATACATAACGTAAAACACAAACACCTGTTTTTACTGCTTACACACATGGCAAGTGCTAAATAATCTTAATTCATAACATCTATAAATTCCATACTTAAAACACGCTTTTGCCACAAACAATAGTGGAATGTTGTTTTCATAGTCATGCCATAGTGTCAACGGCTGTTCTTATTGTAGGCGTACTTGAGGTAACGCCAAAAATAATTACCTGGATGTCTAACCTTCATCAACGTACTTGAGGTAACGTTGGTTTAATTCTAAATCATAATGTACACATTAAAGGCCCAATCTCACTGGACCCGAGATACGTTTGGAACCTCTCTAAGACCAGGCGATTTGACAAACCGCTCAAAAAATGTCATCGATAAAACAAATCATTTTACGCTTTGTGTTTTTTTTTTTAGCCATACTTTTAAAGCCAAGGTTAACAAAAATCATTTTAAGGAAGCAGCAATGCCGCCAACGTGCCGCGGGTCCAGTATATTTATACGTTCTCCAAGCATCTTTTCCGCGCCATGAGTTGGCACAAGTGGTGAAAGATTTATTACCGCATAGAATAACTCCACGGCAGTATAGAACAACGCCCGCCTTATAGGTTGTCAACGTGGGAATTGCAACAAAAGGCCGCTACTCCAGGTTTTGGATCATTGCCCAAACGCCACGGTCAATTTATCAGGGGACATAATGGGGATTAAGAGGCTTGACAGGGGCGAGAGAACAATGCTAAATTCAAATATACACATGCCGAGACTGCTTCGGACAACGCTTTAACCAAGCTATATGTACAGTGGTGTTCACAATGGCGCGTTGTATACTTTGCCTACCATAACATTTTCGTTTTGATCACCAACGGCTATGCGACAAGTTTATTCCCTATGTCTCTAATATTCTATTATATGTACGTATCCAAGCTGTTCTCTGAGTTATTGTCAACTACATAAACAGTCGTGACATACTGCTATTCAGATGTGTGGTTGGACATTGCACAAGTGATTTGTGACAATTTGCTTCAGGAATTTTTTAATGCCACAGGCAAAGAGCTATGTACATGTCACAAACCTATTTTTTTGTACGTGGTTTGTGTTGCGAGGTTTCCAACTTATCAGTACATGTATACTTTTCTAACTATAACATATTGATTTTGTTATATGCCACGGTTGTCTTTTTCATATCACTATTTTTTTATTAATAAACATGTATCCATGCTATGCTCTGAGCTATTGTTACCTACAAAGACAGCCATGATATAGTGCTATTCAAATGTGTCGTTGGACAATACACAGGTGATTTGTGACAATTTGCTCAGCATTTTTCAATGTCACGGACAGAGAAAATTATGTACATACCACTCACCTTTTTCAATCTCGTACTTGTTATATGTTGATTTTTGCTGGCATTTATTGTTTTAGTAATTAGGATGTTAAGTTTTATTCTATAGCTCTGTTTTATACCATGTTTGATAGTTGTTGCCATGCTTTGTACCGTGTAGGATTGTCGTGCAATGAAATTCCTCTGTGCTGGGGTGTCCTTTTTAAGCAAGAGCACGATTTGCAAACTGACAACTTATACATAACATCAGCAACATTATAATGAGAACCATACCACTCTATAGTACAGGTTATGTCAAATATGTATGGTTTAGTTTCGGTATTTGAAGAAAACTTGCTTTAACTTCCAGCCAAAATTGAAAACGTAACTACTAACATTAAACACCTACTCAAAATTGCAATAAGGTGGTCAAGTCCGTTAAATACTTAGAATTAAAATTTTTCAATTATCCAACACTACAGTTTAGTGTGATATGTTGAGTATTGAATGAAGGGTACACGTGCAAAACGGCACGGTGAACTTACGTATCCATTTCATGTTTATTTTGATAAATGTCAGACAGTTAAAAGGTTATAATTCCTAAAAGTTATCTTTCAGATGCAGCGGTAAGAATTATGAAATAAGCCATATAAAGTAGTGGGCGCGTATGTTTTAGGTTGAAATGTTTCCAATGAATTTAACATGCTTCAGCACATAAAGTGGCCACATTCAATGAGAATGGCCTGCAAGGCATGTGACAAACGTAACAGAAACTTGTGGAAACATTTTATATAACATTGTTCCTTTGCATGTTTAAATGAATGGTACATCATCTGCTTCTTATCATTTTTTGTTTGTTTTTCAGTAACGATAGACTCAGATGCCCGTTTGACGAATTGAGACAAAGTAAAAGATAATTGCACAGAGATAAACGTTTAAATGGAAGCAAGAAAGTCAGAGCGAAACATTTCCTACTGGAGGGGAGTCGCAAGGTGCAGGCAAAATTTGTAGGCACCCCTTTATAACTCTCCCCATGGTGTAGTCTATTATAACATACCGGTGTTGTTGTACACAAGAATAATGGTTAAGGCGGCACCAGGGCAAACAAATTAGATACGCAAACGCGTCCCTTATGGTTACACGGTAAATACTTAAAAGCGCAACAGTAACAGATGGGAACATCAAAAAAGGCCAACACATCAAGTATAATGCTTCTTCATTCTGATGAGATAGTTTATGAAGTACCCTGAAATTGGATATCATAAATAGAAATAGATAATTTCTAATCAAAATTCGTAGGAATATGGCCAAACGTTTTACACTTTTTACATACTTACAGTATCCCAACAACTGATTAAGAATTTTTTTTCCTACATTAGTTATATAACATGTTTCTTAAAATCTAACTTGAAGAAAAATTGACCTCGTGTTGTTTTAGATCAACCATTAACGATGAGATTAGAACCCGTGACTCTTGGTTTCGCGCCAACCGGAGATGTTACAACAGGAATAGTGACGCACGTCCTGGTTGCCACGGCAACGTGCTTGTCCAAAGAGTCAACATCAAATAATTGGATTACGAAAACGTACAAAGCCGGACATTTGTCTACCACGTGAGGAGTGTTTATTTTGGTTTCGGAGCTCTTTGATCAGTGGAAGTCTGATAAAGAAAAGGTCCGACATCTGGACAGATGGCAGAATGGGGTTCTTTACTAGGTGTGTTCCTAAGCGTCACACCTATAAAGGCTGTAGCAACATTGTTGATAGGTCATGATGGTTGATTGTTCGTTGTGAAAGTCCTTTAACACGTCTTTCGAGTCTTGCTATGGTTAAACTTTTTGATTCGTCCCATTCGTAAAGATGATACCACAATTCAGGATCTTGATACAGACACAAAATCACGCATACACACACACACACACACACACACACACACACACACACATACACACACACACACACACACACAAACAGAGAGAGAGAGGGAGAGAGAGAGAGAGATAGGGGAGACTATCTCTATCGCTACCATCTTTCTCTTTCTGCCTCCTCACAAAGATGTTCGCCCACACGCAAACTAGATATAACTAGTCGATACGCCCAATGCAAAGAGACAAAAGGTGTTGTCCGTCAACCCATCACCGTTTAAAAGGCAGGTGAAGACATATCCCACTCAGCAAACTATACTCGGTATGTGTACAGACTAACAACGCATATAGATACTTCTAACTCCCTTCTGTACCCCCAAAACTGCACAAGAAAAGATGCATCCCCCTGTCCGGAGATGTAAATCTCTTATCGCCATCTGTTTGGTCTCACTGACCGACCCTTATGTAACCCCGCATCTCTATGTGGGACAACGTGCTGTAGAATTAGCCCCCTCCAGACCCTCCTACGGGGGTATGGATCGTAGTATTCGGCAAAAAAAGGAATAATTGGCTAGGAGAGTCAGTCCACGGTAAGGTTAACAATCCCCCCTCTGAGTTGTGCCCGCAAATGAAACCCTTTCTCGGCCAAACTTCGCTGGCAAATATTCTCCCTATAGCCGGCGTAGTTAGTCTGGTAGAGACTAGAGTCATCCAAGTTATCTTATCGAAGCACCCTATACACACAGTGATATGCCATCTCCTTTCTTTGAATTAAATAAGGGCGTCTTCACCATATTCATGAGCTAAACATAAAGATCTTTTCGCTTCTACATGAAGTAGTTATTTTGATACGACGCCAAATTACTATCTATCTTCTTGAATGGTAGAAAGAAAGAACCCGATATATCGAACACTTCTTTTACACAAATGGTGCGACATCTCCGCCCCTTTGAAAGTCCAAAGCTATATATATATATACGCGTCGATTTTGGCAGCTAAGTTGAAAAATCATGATGATAATTGCGGGATATCTAGATGTTTTGCAATTCGTAAATTATCGTTCTTGTTGAATGTTAGGACTTTAATAGGAAGACAGACTTTAAGCCACTTAATGACGGAACTCTCTAATATCCAGTTTTCTTTTTTACATCTAAAGATGACAAGGGTGCGTTGTTATGTTCTTAAAACGCGTTTTGCGTCGGTCCCGCCAGTCAAGCAAAGTTCACCCGCCAACGCCGCACATGACTGACATGTTAGCTGTTACGACAGTCAAGGGGCGTGGCAAATAAAAAACATAATGGAACATTTCCAAGCGACTAATTCCTTTGGCACCAACTTTCACCCATTATTTTAACATCTTCATGAAAGAAAATGTGAGTTCACGCATAAAATATGCGTCACAACAAGGAAGTTCGAAAACGCGGGAAAAAATCGTCACGTTGTTTCCGTCACGAAACTACGTACATCCTCTTTTAATGCACCATATGGTGGCAAAAACACCCCCTGAAAATCCCACAAATTTAGTCATATTTCTCTCATAACTGACCAAAGGTTTACAGTTTCTGGATATATCGCTTATTTTATGTACGTAACAGTTAAATCATGTGGTTTTTGTGGTTCTTTTTTTTTTTTCAGACGACATTTTCATGCCGGCTTTTAATCAGCTGCCACCTGCCACGACCGCGACACATTTCGCGCCAAATCTGAAGCGTGTTCTCTAAAATCAACATATAACTTGTGCTTAATGATTATAACTTGTTCAGGTAATATTGAAGAAAGTTGAACTCACTTTGAAAATTCAGATGGTTTTGTAGAGATGCGGTCAAAAGATGAGAGTTTTCGCTTCGTGGGTGCACGTTGAGAGTCGCGGTTGTAAATAATGGTCTACGATAAACGTACTACAATTTAGACTGCCTTTCGTCAACTACGTCACTTGACTCCGCATCCAACCGTAACGAGTCTTACAACTATCGACCGGCTAGCATTCTATTAAATACCCTTCGATTGGTAGATAGATATGGACTTTGGTCGAAAGTTACACGTGAACAAAGTTAATAATTCATTTTTTTAACCCAAACCGGTGTTACACGTTTAGAATGTTTGGCGGGGCTTAGGCTGATGCAACGACTCAAAATGATGCAACGGCTTTAAAGATTCACTAAATTACTACAAAAAAGGATAGCCATAATCGAGCTTGACAAAAGTGATACAGTTTACTATAACACATAACATTTTTCAATGTTAAGCGTTCCTTCCATGTGCAACGTTACGATTTTGCTAATCTAAAAAGGTCCTAAACTTTTGACCTCGCCATGGTAGACTCCATTCCGAGGCACTTCTCTCAGCTTCCACTGGGTCAACTGACAGCAGAAGATCTCTAAAGACACAGTTTTATTTCTAGAAGCCTGTAAAGTTGTTTATTCTTCGAATTTTGAGAAAGTAACTTGAATTTTCAAAATGTCAACGTATTCGAATCTGCTAGGTAACATTGTGTTTTGGCCTTTAAAAAGTAAAAATTAATGTGACACGAACATTTTTGTATTCATAAAAAGGTAGACAAAAAGTAGCAAATTAAAAGCTATATATTCTAACTATTTTTAAGAGATACGATTAGATATGAATGATTACATTTTGAACATTGTGCTGTTAGAGTGTGTGTTTTTGTTATTGTTTACTTTGCTGAGGTCATCTGACCACGCCTGGCAGCATGTGGTGTTCTATGAATCATTAGTAACGACAACAAACAATGGTATGGACGCCCCGGTATATAACCAAGCGGTGTATTTTTAGCACCATTTTTTCGAACATGAATGCATGTCAGATCGTCAAAATCCAAGCCTTAGCCATTTTAGCCCTATTCCACTAGGGAGGCGACCTTGCTGTGACCAGAAATTTGACAGACCGCTCAACAAACTTCATAGTTAAAGATAATTTTTTAACGGTTTGTGTGTTGTATTTCTTTTATCATTTGTTCACATTTTGTATCATGGAATCTAAGGTTACACATACAATCTATGTCGCAGCGAGATCGCAGCGTGATCGCCGTCTATAAGCTAGTGGAATGGGTCTTGAAAAAGCTAGTTTATGATTTCTACCAAATCTAATGATTTTAGTAAAAGGATCGTTATGAAGTTTTAATGTAATTGATACAGCCTTGTATTTTTATTATACAACCGAATCAAGACCGATCAACCTTACTAATTTCTATCAGACTATCAAAGTCACCACGTTGACTATACTTTGGGTATGGTCAAGTCAAAGTGTCATGTAAAAAATTCTGTCCAAGGCCTCTAACGTAAATAAAGAAAACATATAAGCCAATCCCAGAGGACCGCACACTCGGGATTGTATTTTAATGACCAACAATACGCCCTTGATTTAAGTGGCTTTATCGTAAATAGCAGAAAACTTTGCCCAGGTCAATTCATGTCATGTCCTGGACCAAGGTCTAATAGTTGTCCCGTGTTTCACCCCATATAGCAGCTCTGTGCTTGCCGTTTGCCCTAGTAAGAAATACATTATCCTTATAACATAAAAAAAGCAAGCGCCTTGATGCGTTGAATGTTGAAAAAAGTTTGGATGAGACTCCGAGTGTCCACAGGAAAACGCTGTGTAGTAGTGTATATATATTGGAAGCATTCCAACTACACAGCCGACTGTCTCAAACTTTGGAAATATATGCTTACAAACACCAAAAGATAGATGAAAAAAAAATCGTCATCATGAAAGTAAACGATGATACCTCGGCTAACAGTAGTTCAAAGGCATCTTTCTAGCCGGAACAAGTTATTCACGGAACATTACGTTCGAACTTAGGACCTAACACACATAAAGTAAGAATCACATCTCAATCCCACCAAGGTCCGCTTTGGAACCGCATACTTTTAGAATATCATACTTTTGCAGAACAGTGGTGGTTGTTAATCTCCGCACAATATGCAATTTGTTTAGAGTTTAATTCATCAATATTTACATTCAGCAAAATGTGGTCTCTATATTCAGCGTTGCTGCGTCGTCGGAAAAATATAAACTTGCATCCAATCAGAAGTATGTATTTACATATATTATTGCGACATTGTAATCGTCTATAACATAGTTCTGTTAAGCATTTTTTCCACAATCAAATATTTTGCACGATCAAGATCATTTTGCAATAGTTAAGACATAACTTCTTACCTTGCGGTGTATGCGAGGACCAACTTTAGGGAATGACTTTGTTGCCCTGTGTGCGCATGGCGCAAAACCGGTACGAACCAGTTCGGATGACAACACCCGGCTCTTACAATAGTGGTGAATTATTAGCTAATAATGAGTGGCCTTTTTCCAAGGCAAAAGGGTAAACTAGAGTCCAGACTATGCGTGCCAATGGTCTTATATAAACTTAAAACGTATGCAGTTAGACAAGCATTTGTAAAGTAAGGACTAACCATTGAAATCTATTTGGAAACATTGGTCTGTAGCCTTTTGGAAACGCAGAATGCTTCAAAACTTTACGATTTGGTTAGAGTGTTTGCAACAACACTTCATTCAGTTATTATATACATTTTAGCCATTCCTCTTTCAATGTTTACAAGTTGTGAGAGACATTGATATCGAATTTTGTTTGAGGGTCCGGTAGAAAGTCCAACGAAAACACAACACATACCACTAGAAATTTGTATATATCTGTATCGACCCTCTTGTATTTACTCAATGTGTAATACGTAATTACTCACTGTAATACATACAACATCTACTAACATAATTCCACCAGGGTACATAGATCCGCCACCTTGAAAAGATACGTCTAAACAGATCTCCTACCTAACGCCCCCCCCCCCCCCCCCCAGTATAATACACTCCTGTTTATCTAAACAGTGCATAGCTGGAGGGTTTTGCACTAAAGGTCTTTCAAACCAACTTCCACAGTGGCGAATTTAAATTACCTGGCGGATTTATGTTAATGGTGGTTAAGTTCTTATCATTTGTTTATGTAATATTGTTGTAGATTAGAAGAATAACTTTCCCCTAAGTAAACTAATAATTTCAAAAGATAGTAAGAATAAGTTGACCTTAGAATATTTTGTTTATGTTCCGATTGTACAAGGGGTACCCAATGCTGTGGTCTTGCGTTCTTGTTTTTTATGTAAAATTCTGATGAATTAGAAGACTCCATTTACCTTGAGCTAACTAATCCTTCCAAAGATACTTAGAGTTACTTGACCTTTGAATACTTTGTTTATGCCCCGATTGTGCAAGGGGTACCCAATGCTGCGGTCTTGCGTTTTGTGTGGTCTTGTGTTTTATGTATTAATTACGAATTAAAAGTCTCCATTTTCCTATAGCAGACCGATGCTTCTGAAGATACTAAAAGCTAGTTGACCTTTGAATACTTTGTTTACGCCACGGCCCGATTGTCCTTTGGTGCCCAATGCTGTGGTCTTTTTTTGTGTGTGGTTTTGTATTTAGTTGGCCTTGTGTTTTATGTAAAGTTGTGTTGAATTAGAAGACTCTATTTCCCTTGAGCAAACTGATGCTTTTAAAGATAATAAGAGTTAGTTCACCTTTGAATATTTTGTTTACGCAACGGTCCGATTGTCCTTGGGTGCCCAATGCTGTGGTCTAGTCATTTTGTATGGTTTTGTTTTTGGCTGGTCTTGTGCTTTAAATAAGATTCTGATGAATTAAAAGACCCTATTTCCTTTGAGAAAACAAATATTTCTAAAGGTACTAAGTGTTAGTTGACCTCTGAATACTTTGTTTACGCCACGACCCGATTGTCCTTGGAATGCCCTATGTTTGGTCTTATGTTTTGGAACGCCGCCAGATATACAGATCTTTACTTTCCTTCTGAGTCATTGCAACCCGGATTCTCAGTTTTAAGGTCGTGTGTTGTGAAGTTCCGACATTTGTTTCACCGTGCAACAATGTGTGCCCCGGTCACCTAGGTCTACAAACAGAGGGCCAAGCCCACCTCACAACCATACCTACGTTTCCAGGACACACGCTACTGTAACCTTTGTGTCGAGCTGAGGATAAACACAGCACCTCCTCTGTAACTTCTCCCGCTCAGCACACACTTTATTAATTTCCTTGTGATGTTTCCGTCATAACTATATCAAAACATTTTCCTTTACCTTATTATACTTTCACATGGCGTTAAAACATATATAGGCAAACAGAATTCGAAAATAAACAAAGGACCTCCTCTGTAACTCCCCCGTACAGCACACACTTTATTCATTTCCTTGTCATGTTTCCGTCATTACTTTATCATAACATTTTTCTCTACCTTCTTATAGTTGCACATGACGTTAAAACATATATAGGCAAACAGAATTCGAAAATAAACAAAGGACCTCCTCTGTAGCTTCCCCCGCACAGAGCACACTTTTTTTTATTTCCTTGTTGTGTTTCCGTCATAACCATATCGTAACATTTTTCTCGACCTTCTTATACTTGCGCAAGGCCTTAAAACATATATAGGCATCAATACAACAATATTTGGTTACACATATAAATTTTGAATTTATAATGATGGCACGCATTTTAATACTTTTAAAGTCTTTATTTTGATGGTGTTTTTAGTGAAACTACAGCACAACAATAGATGATTCTTTGTAATTTTAGTAAGGAAGAATAAAAGAAAGTCATTTTATTCACAAAAGATAAGCTTATCATCTTCCCAACGATAAAGATAACAAGGATATGGCTTTCTTTTATTGTTGTTGACATTTTTCGGATGTTTTGTCGGCATCTCATAGGTTACCTCGCTTAGGTTACATATTAAATGCATTGACAAAAGGTGTTTAGATATTTTGCTTTCAAATTTTATCCTTAAACAACAGCAATAAAGGAAAGGAAAGTGATCTCGATCATTTACAGGTTTATTTTACTGGGGAAATTCCCCTGGCTCTTTTCGACAAGCACAATAAACTGTGGACCACGGCTTAACGTCCCGTCCTAAGAACTGCGATCCTTTCCGGTAGCGTGCACGTCGGGTGAGCGACACAGCCGGGATCGAACCCGGGGCTTCTAGTTCTAGAGGCAAGATCGCTAACCACTGGACTACACACGCAATAGGAGTATAAACTGCATGTATCTTGTTTACAGTGGTGTTATATAATAACATGTTACTCGGTCAGCGTTGTTGCTATTTGAAATGCTCTGTGCTTCATTCCTAAGTTACGACAAAGTTGGACTTGCCAAAGTCCATCACTTAAATCCGGTTCAATTCCAACGTTGCCTAGAACATTGTACCTTCATCACATCTTGACAAAGGGGCGTCCGTTCGCTCGTACGTTTTTGTACGCCCTGGCTAAATATTCACCCTCAAGTTCTATGTTTCATAACTATGTGACAGTTAGACAATGGGGTTTCTCTGTCATGCTGTCAAATTGTGTAACAGATGTGTTCAGTAGTTAAGCTGTTCCCCCCTAAACCATGTGTATATGTAAGGCCACAGCAAATTAATTATATGAATGACATCAGATTGCTTACTAATTTTACCATATTTTGGAGAGAAAAAAAAAGAATTTTTCAATTCCGGACTTGGGCAAAAATGACGAGAAAGTACTAAAATGGTAAAATATGTTGTGAAAATATATTGTGTTGTAGCCTTGATTGTAGTCGTAGAAGTAACACTAGTGAGGTAGCCCTGACTGTAGTTGTGGAAATAAAACTAGTTTGATGGTTGTAGAAGCGACATTAGTGTGGTAACCATGAGTGTAGTTGCAAAATTGGTAAGTGATTCAGGTTAACAACACTAGGGTCCCTTTGTGCACTTCTTGAATTCAGGAATAAAAGGCGTCCTGGTCGTGTTAACATGTTTTTAGTTTAATTCTTCTTACAACGTCTTTGGTTTCTAATCTGAATATCTATATTTTCTTGTTACTTTACCCATCTTCTTTTTTTCCGCTCTCTTGCAATAAAGTAGGAGTCTGCAGAGGATGTCGTCCACAACATTTACTTGCTGTGGCCCAGTTTAGAATTTGAATTCATGACAAAGCATATTGTTAACAGGGCGTTTTCGTCCTGGAGTATGGTTTTGAATGATTTATGAATGAATTTTAATTTTTTTTCACTAAAATTTCATTGATGTTGACATATGTTCACAGAATGTCCGTACTAAGTAATTCTATGTACAAACATTGCGCGAAGTACATTTGTAAGTGGCTTATAGCTTTGATCTTTGATAAATGAAATAGCCATATGCCATGTGAGAACTTTGACGTACTTTGTCATGTAATTTTTTTGTTAAAGTGAGCTGTCAATACAGACATACTTGTGGCGCACTTAAGTTTACAAAATTATATCAACGCCAGCACTCAAACATATATACACAGGAAATAAAAGTGGACGGATAAGATTACAAGCCTTGTAACAAACATGATGCATTAACATATTACGAAATAATAAAGAAATAGATAAATGGTTCGGTATGACAGTGAAATTCATGGAGGTGCATGTTTCGTCCCTTTATTCAATAGCGAAATGTTAATTTGAACAAACTTAAGCTAAGCCATGTACTTGAAGCTGTCGACATTGTAGGCGTGAAATGGAATATGATTCTAATAGTTATGCTAAGGTTGTCCCGCCCCTCCCCTTCTGAACCATTTCCATGACACTGGGTTAATAGACGGAGTTAATATTTGACTAAATAAAACAATTTCGTCAAAATAACCTTATACATGTACATGTATCCAGTTTATTGTTGCAAAGACATCTGCATTTTTTGCAGACTTTCATTCCTTTGTTTTTACTGTTACACTATTTGGAAATATAATAAATAGTGTTATTTGAGAATTCAGATCATAAGTCAACTACGAGAGAAAACGGAGGGAATAGGGAGAGAGATTGAGAGAGAGAGAAGAGAAAGACATAGGCTTAGACATCGGTAATTTTTGAAACGTTCGTTCCTGTCTTTAATTGTTACAATATGTAGAAAATAGTTGTATTTCACAATTTAGATCTTGCGTCAACATAGAGAGAACGGGGGCGATAGAGAGAGAAAGAAAGAGAGAAGAAAAGAAAAACAAGGAGATAAAGAGATCTCGAGAACGTATGAAAAAGTTATCAATGAACTACTTGTCGGAAATTCGTAGTATTTGACGTCGCCCTACTGTTGCTAAGCAACCCGGGGCGTGTGTGTGTGTGCCTTCTCGTAAATGAGAGTCATAAGACTGATAAAGTCACATGCCATTACGCAATAAGCCACAGACGGAACGTATCATTTCCGAGGGCCGTGAGAAGACTACAGATGTTCAAATATTTAGGTCTATTGTTAGCACGTCACGCGGACGTTTACGTGCGTAGCTGTCGGGTACGCTAGCGTGTCGGTACGGCCTTTGATAACGACACGTTACGTCAAGTTTCCGCTACGCCATTACGGTATAATCTTAATCTAACCGGTGCAGTGGCCTAATTGTTCACTGATCCCCGACGGCCGAGTCATACCAAGTACTTTATAGATGGTACATATACTGCTTTCTCTGCTTAGCACTCAGCATTTGGGAAAGAGTATGGTAATAAAACACACACCACAAAAGTGGACTAGTTTGGACCAATGCTGTAGTAATTGCACGAGCATTTGTGGCCCAAGGACTACTGACACGTGAATAGGCGCCGCCCTACGCACCGTCTGGTGCGGAAGGACTTTAAATTTTAACTTTAACTAAATCTAACACAAAATGTAAAATATGATGCAAGGAAAGGGAGGGGGATCTGTACTATGCACTTCTTGACCAACCCAAAATCTATCAGTCACTAAAAGATGATGACCATAGCATGTGCAGAACACAAAATATAAAACAAGACGTTTTTTCTGCAGTGCCACAGAATGCCAGCAGTCGTTCCATATTCAAACGTATCATTCGCTTTGCTAAGCCTTACCCATACCTATATACCAGATATCCATCGACAGCTTTTTGATATATATTGCCAACAAACACACCCAACCAACCAACCAGCCAGCCAACACACACAGACACGAAAAACATGCGCGCAAACAAACTCAGACGTACACACACACACACATACATACACACACCAGACGCACTCACATACACACCAGACACACACACACAAAAACACCCACCCACCCACACACAAACACACAAACACACCACACAGATACAGACACACACGCTAACGGCACTTAGACCATAATCTCCTTGGCATATATAAAAAGGTTCTTAAGTGTATAGGTGACTACTTCAATCCCCTGAGGGGTAAGATGGAGGATGTTTATTTATGATTAGACACAACACGCGCACGGTTAGGGTGGGGTAAATACATTTACAGACTGTATACGTAGCGTCATGTGTCACATGGTAGAACACTTGGTCAAATACTAACAACCTTGGCAACTACCGGAATTGTCTGCGCTTCAAGCTAGTGCGGGGAAATCCACTAGTACTTGACACGACATTTTTCCCTCCCAACAGGTGTAAAAATGGGGAATGACTTCGCAGTAAGAGGTAAAAGGCTATGGAAAAAGAGGCATGGGCTCCGCCTTCCAATACCATGCCCTAGACATACTGCGCCCAACGGTCTCCAAAATGACACTAGACCACTACATTTATATTATCCAAAGTAACTTGGGAATAGCAAAATCTTTAAAAGCCTAGTGAGAAAATAAAATGAGTCATAGACATGTCTCTTAATTCACTAACATGACTTTCTTTAAGAGAAGCATATCATCAGAGATGAAGCTCAAAGAAAATCTTGACTCTTAGGAAAACAAAACAGATCATAGATATGTCGCTTAATTCACCATCATTCCTTTTTTAAAGACAAGCTTGTTATCAGAGATGAGCCTTGAAGGGAATTTCAACTTCACCCTGCAGTTACGTGAGCCTTCCGACAGGAGGCGTGCCCACTGTGGCACTATATCCATCTCCATAGTTGCAGGTAAGTAGCTGCCGTATATGGTTTCTTTCTCTTCTATCTTGACCTTCTTGTGAAACGAGGTCGGGGCTTCTCTAGACACGATCGACTCTCCCTTCCGTGAATAATACAGTAATATCCTTACTGCATACCGTATACGCAATATACACTCTGTGTTCAGATTATATCTTGCATTCGAGCTACCCAACGTATTGAACAGGCTCCACGAAACGCGTTTTAATTTCACGAGGATTTTCATATATCTAGCTGCGGAAAGGAACGTCGCCTTCGACAATAGGTGCTGATTTTGGTTCTGTTCATGCGTTCGCACCAGTAACTGAAGATCATTTAACCCTCAAACCACCGTAGCTTTTTAACGACTAATCTTACCGTATGGGGTCAAAACTGACCCCACAATGTTTTCTACAAATTCAGCTTTATTGGTGACTATTTTTGTGGTTTGTGTATATGCATAGTTTGAGTAATCTATAAGGGACAGTTTGACATGATTAGGTGTGAATAATTTCTGCTTATTATCGTAATTTATGCAAAAATAGGGAACTTTGTCTTTTGCAACTAACGCTATTCAGACAAGCGGGCTCTTTTGGGGCCTGCGCCAACACTTGATGTCATATAGCATCTGAATGTCTTACGCTAGAACAACCAAACTTGGTCACCTTTGCTAAAAATTTTGTTGACAATTTGATATTAATGAAATATCTAATCAATGTTTTCATGTTGCTATGGCAACCGGTTTGTGAGAGCCATATTTGGAAATGTCGCTAATTTTGGATTTTACAATGTAATTCTAGGGCTTTCTTTTTCAACTGCACTTATTTTCTTATATCAACACCAACCAATGTTATTCATTATCACTTTTATGATTTAATATTTATAATTTATGCATATTTGATTACGTCATGGGTCAAAATCTAAGATGGCGGACGATATAATTAGATAAGCTATAACCGACTATTTCAACCTCAAATCTCATCATTACCATGTTTAATCAAACAGAAACAATCTTAATACAAACGTTTTGGTCTATGTTTATTGTTTTATTAAGTTATATGATGAAAAAAATGCATTTAGAATAATTCAAGATGGCGGAACCAAGATGGCGGATTTAGCTGGTGAAACCTAATATGAATATGATTTTTATGATGTCATTTTGACGTCGTTCCTGTTGCCATCTACAAATAACGTCTTTGGGTACATCATGATTTATCATACAGAATTTCTATTTAAGTTTTATCGTGTACCTTTGAGTTATATGGAAATACCCATTTGTTGCTTTTCATCAATAAAATCACATAAATGACGTCATAATATGTCGTAACGTCATTAATCTTTACGTTCAGTAAAAAAATTGTACGCTTAACTTTTGTACAGAATTATATTTTGTAACTTTGATCATGATAACCCTTATCATACATGTTACAAGATGACAAGTATCAAACAATAGGGAATATGAGTGCAGATTTTGCTGGGGTCAGTTTTGACCCCACTGGACCATGTGTAAACTTTCCAGAATAACTTAATCAACAATGAGCCAATCTCGGTAAAAACTTGTGAGAAGTTATAAGACATATATACAAACAAACTCATAGAAGGAATTTTGTTTTCGACTCGAAATGTCAAAATGGCACATGTTGATATACGCCTGGGGTCAGTTTTGACCCCATACGGTGGTTTGAGGGTTAAAAATGTTAATGGTATTTTTTTGGAATTTCGGTACTTATTGAGGTGCAAAAAAACGTGGACTTTGGGCCCCCTAGCAGCTTTCTATGGTACTGCAAGCTTAATATTAAAGACGGATACCCCCCTGCTGTAGATTGGTAGCGTGGTATTATAAGTCCATAGTAAGATGGCCTGTTTGAGGTCAATGACCCAGATTTTCGACATCTGGCATGGAACTTGTTATGTTAAGCATCAACTGTCATAGCGCACAAAATAAGGTTCACGAAAACTCTAGATATATAGCCTCCATAGCAGGCCCTTTGGGACTTTTTGTCGACTTATAATACACGTTTTGCTTATGACTTCTTTTTGTACAGGGTGGTTCGGACAGCCAGTCCGTAACTATACCTGGCGTATAATGATTACGGGCTGGCCTAATGGTTACGGGCTAAATATGTAGGAAGTATGAGATTGCCATGTTATGTTATTTTTGAGGTAGCTACACCGCACCAGCAGAACGTGATGTTTTAAATGTACTTATTCATTTATTCAGATTTACCACATTTGTGGAAAGGATTGACATAACATGTGGCTATCACATTTTCAAGATGTCAAACCAGACCAGACTGTCATAATAAGGTTCGGGCCATTGCACACCGTGGCATGTCCCTACTCTTTTTTTAAAGGTGTGGTGGGTTCTCTAACGTGCGCGGGGCGTCGCTTTCCCCAAACTCAGGACCCCCATTTAACGTAATATCCGAATGACGTCCCCAACCGAAGCAAGGTACTCATTTACACTTGAGTGAAGTGAGGAGATTTGTGTAAAGTGTCTTTCCCAAGATCATAACGTCCGGGAACATGAATTGTGTAGACATGTCTGGGAGCAAGCCGGGATCGAACCCGGGTCCCCTTGTTTGACGGGCCGAATGTTCTAGCCGTTACGCCACACGACGATTTCAAGACTATCATCATAATACCAGGCTGTGCACAATAACAAGCCTACGTTCCTATTGGTTATACACCTCTAACGTCATGAGCATATGGGCTGATGAAGAAGAAAGCCGTGTATCAATGATCACCCAAAAATACACACTTGTAGTGATGATGCGATTTCAACCTTTTTAACAATGTCAGATTTGTCTGAATTGGTAAGATGATAATAGAATAGAAATTTTATCGCAAATTCCTGCCTGTAGGCTAATTGTAAGTACATGTACACGTAATACGGAGTGGACGGATAGACATTGATGAACAATATGACTACTCTAGTCTTAACTACTGACACTAAGTTCTAACTTATTGGGTTCGGCTTCAATTTCCGAGACAGTTGAAGATGAATGATTCCACTTTTTCCGTGATATATGGTTTTTTGATGCAGAGGAGCGTAGTTTCCTTTTCGTCTGAAAACGTGGAGAAATTAGGATGGAAATGGTGGCCTATTTTAATAGCTCATTTCTTTTTTGGTCGTAAAATGGGCAACTTGACATAAAATGTGTTTCGTCTTCCACCTTGTTTGACATGCAGTATTTAGAAGTTCTTTCGCAGACAGATACGTCCTTGTACATATAATGCCAATGACCCACGGGTCATTAACCCTTAAATTGTTGCCAATCGTTAACCCTTTTGTAACCGCGTGCATATCACATGCAACACAAGTGTCGAAAAGTGAAACCCACTTTATTCATCTGCCCATTATTTTCTGAAAGGGCTTTTTCAAGTACTTTTAACAGGTAACGCCAATCACCCTAGGTTGAATAAACTTATAACTCGCGTATTATTTAATCCTCGACAAATTTACATATACATGTATGCCGGTCGCTGAACTTCAAACGTCCAGAGTATTGAACCCCTTCCTTTACCTTTAGTTCATTAGACGAGCCTACGCACGAAATTGCTTGCAATTAGACGTCAGAGCAAAGTGATTTTGGTCAATTATCTAAAATGTCCGCTCTCATGCTAAAGATAAAACCAACCAGTTCAATATCTAAAGCGGTTCAGAAGTACAGGGTATTCACAGGGTAGTTTTATTTTCTGTTTTAAAAAAATGCAGACAGAAAATAAAAATGTACACCGAAAATGAAAATATACACAGAAAATACACGTGAAATTAAAAATTAGACGAAAAATTAACCTTGTACCCTTTGGCCCCCGTACTGTGGCCCTGGACCGTGTTCGCTAGTAAAGTGTTTTGCAAATTGAACCTCTTATCATACAAGCCTTCCTGCCGTCCTTATTGCCAGTCAACCTTGGTTGAATGGCCTTGATATTCAGGCACGGAACCCCAGACAAAAGGGCGCAGGTGGACAGCGGGTCTTGGAATTAAACGCTGGAACATATGACCTCATCATCAAAGTCAGCAGGAAATAGCGTACGGAATTGATATTTATTTTAAGGCCACCTTGATTTAATTTCATGAATGGCATTCTCTGGGAACCCATGGTTGGCAAAAGTAGGGGGATATGAATTCCAATTTATACTCAAAATACGGATATGGTCTATCTAAACACAGAAATCATAAAATTTGGGCATTCATTGGATTCTAACCCCCTGTACACACCCCTTGAAGTTTGTACATGTTCTAATGAAACTAGTCCATTGTTGCAATGGGGGTGATTTGGGAATAGCCTATATCTTTGCGAAGAATACAGTAGATTTGGGGTTCAGATATTTATTTTAATGTATTCTTACATCAAAGTACTTATACTTTAAGGCGTTCATTATGTTTGCCAGCGTACCTTTATCCTAGTTTAGTACATAGTCATGGTGCAAACTTCAGGGGGTATGTACAGGGGTTTATGTTGAAAAACTACAAAATTTTTACATTTTCACATTCAGATAGACCGTCCCCATATTTCTAGGTGCGTATTCCAGCAAAAACTAAAATTTTGAAAAATAGTGCAACAAAAGACACAAAATGAAAAAAAAAATTAATTTTAACCATACATTGTTTAGTTTTTTTTTTTTTAGTTTTCACAAACAGCCCGGCCGGGCCCCGGATTAGAAATTGACACGAACCATGATATAGCGCATATCAAAATGTGTGTGTGAGTCGAGGTCTCCCATATATTTCTGAGATAGGTGCTCGGTGTGCATAACACGTGTGTATGACTTATCATGTACAAGGCTGTGCAATACTGCATTAGGGCGTCTCCTGCCCCTGAGACTGTTACGCGGTTACTAATCTTAAATCATGTCTTATCCTGAGACATGACGATCTTTGGTGAAAGATATAAAGTGAGGAACTAAGTGTGGTAGGTTAGACAGACCGACTCTAGGAATAGAAAGGAAAGGATATGTGAGAGCGAAATAAAGATCGTTTCCCAGGCACGACAACTTCTAGAGTCTGTCTTTCCCTGCATTGTATACATAGGAAAATATATCAAATAATGTCTCGACGTCATGAATTTCTCCAAAGATTGTAAAAGCTCATGATCCCATACTATGTACTCTTGTATCAGGTAGATTGTAGCATTGTAGAACTGTAGATAAATCTCCTCGGATGTCATACTTTGTACCTTGTACAATTGTTGTGCAATAAAGTTATATGTGTGTCTTCAATATCCATCGAAGAGCCTCTCTCTGCCATTCCTTAGACATGTTTTGTCATGCTCTGTGAGAATCGCTTCAGTGCGAGGGGGGCTTTAGCTCGCTGCTAGGTCACCGTGAAAGCGTCGTCTAATAGAATGGGGGCTTAATTAAGTACACGGAAGTTAAGGGGGGAAAAAGCAAGAAATGACCAATGGTCAGATCATAGGATGCAGCCCACCTCTTACCACATTAATAGTCCAAATGTGACATGTTGCCAAATATAGAGTAAGTATCTTAATGATCACCTTTTAGTCCAGCGGTGGGCAGGCTGCGGGTGTCATTACTTTGTACTTACTATAATAGCTTCTTCAGTAGGAGAAATCGAAAATTATAGACGGTAGACTACGATTACGGTATATTTGTAGCTTGTAATTGCACCGATGTGGGCACGGTGGCCATTAGTTGGGTGTTAACTACTGTGGACGGGCGGTGGGCGAGGAAGTCACATCATGTACGCTGTAGGAACACACTCATGGAGAAAATAGCCGAGGAAGGTCGTTGATGAATTAATGCATAGATGACCTTGACCGACATACCCTCGTTTCTGGCATGGCGGACAGGAAAACTTTGGAGACAAAGTCACCCCACTGTCGATATTCATAAATGTAAGTCAGCGATCCGAATTACCCATATGAAAGTTGTTAACGCATTACCTTCGCCGAGAAGTTATGGAATTAGTTACACTGCAGTGGGTGTTTTTTTTTTGACCTTCGGACATGAATAACTTTGAATAACTTGAGAAGGGGTCGACAGGTCGTTGTGATGTTTGGTATGCAGATAGCTCAGATAATGCTTCACATAATCAAATACTTATCATGCAAATCAATAGCGCATATGCATGATTAGTAAGGAATGTTTATGAATCGGCTGCATTTGATAATGAGACCCTCAAACATGTGACATATGTAACTGAAATAGAGAGAGGTATCGATAGATCGCTAACAAATTTGCATAATCGATTAGAAGATACTATAAATATAAAACCATATTGGTAAATGATGGGAATTCTATTCTCGCCGTATCAGGAAGCAACGTAAAGGTGAATATATTAGACATAAAACATGAAAATCAGGGGCTCAATAAGATGATTTATAATGAATTTTCTACAATAGGCTTCTTGTTGTTTGACCTGATCTCGGGGTCCGGCAGGTTTCTGCCGTGTTTTCATGCATTTGAGTCCAAGTCAGGGTTGTCGACATAAAGTAAACGGGACAAACTAAAAAGCTCTCTGCACTTTTTATAGAGATCCTTGTTTTTTTTCGTCGAAGGTATGGGTTCCCCGAACTCTAGTTGAGATTAGAACTGTATATGTCCTAACTTTTTCAAAACTATGACTCAGCTCTGACCAATGCTATTACTGAATCTAGTATACGCCAGACTCTACCATGTTTTGAATTTGGACTGAATTTTGAAGTGTAATATTGAAACACCCACTCAACCTTCCGCCGTGTAACGAATTTCTAACTGCTTTATGGAATCAGAGATCCTGTTAATATTTTTACACTTGCACGATAAGTTTCAACCAGATCAGTAAGCATGTCGTGCTGAATTGTTCAAGTCATTGGAGCGAACTCGAATATCGATTCCATACGCTACTTGTTGCCCCCCTCCCTCGCCCGTGAAGGCCGCTGAATTAATGACTAGTCCCGCTTTTCACATGCAATACCCTTAACTTACCCAGTCCAGTCTGCAACCTGAATTCCATTTTTTTATTTTATTCAAGGTTTGTCGAGCATGTCTGAAGTCAGCCAGAGGCATCGGTGCGACTCCATTTTTCATTTTATGTCCGACTTCATGCAAGCAGCATTTTCCCGGTTGAATAGGAAAATGTTGGTTGGAACATGGTATTAGATTGATGTGGATAACATTTACACTTGACCTGCATGCATTCCGATTCTTGATAAAACTTTTGTTCAAGGAGTAGTTCTATATAATACAGTCCGTCTGTATAATAGACAAATTCAGACGGAATTATAGTTATAATCATATCATTACAATCATTATTATAATTGTTTTATAATTGCTATTATAGTTTATATCATAATTTCTATTAGTATTTTTATAATGATTATAAGCATCATTTTAATTATTATTGTTGTTGTTTTTGTTGTCGCCGTCGTCATCATCATCACCATCATCATCATCACCATCATCATCATCATCATTATCCTGCTCATCATCATCATTATTATTTATTCATTTATTCATATAATATCTTTGTGAACATGTCCGTTTTTCAAATTCGTGTCTCTACTTTGGGTGATTAGGATCGTATTAATTTTTGTAAAATCAACGCAGTGCAGAAGTTTATTGTATTTCTTCTATATTGATTAAATAATAATGATAATAACAATAATAACTTTATTTTAAATTCATAGCCTGAAGCTACCTGCAAGTATACGCGAAAATTAGATAATGATGATAGTAAAGTAAGGTATACATCAATGAAATAAATGTAAAGTGAAATAAAAGTCGTAAACCAGCGCTACTTCCAATCTTGAACAGTTGAGTTTGATTTCTTCTTTGTGTGCAATAAAATATAAAATAATCAATGTTTTGGGTGATATATTCATTGAATGTTATTAGCAGAAATAACGATTAAAATTGAATTTCGAAGTGCTCGTGGACCATCGTACAAACTTATCGGTAAGCAGAGACTATTTTTTATTTTTTTTCTATTTGTTTGAACATCCATTATATTGTTCAAAGGTATACTTTGAGTCTTATCCGCTAAGTTACAGAGAAGATCCTATAGCTTTGCTTGAGCCTACGCTTGTCACAACAATCGTTTGCGATATTCCATAAAATCTGAGAGATAGCCATTAAAGAAAACACAAAGGGAAGGAACGTTTCATGTTTCTAACGACATTCTTATTTTGCAACAGAAAAGCCTGCAAAATCCGTAGAAATCCTCATCGGTTTTTTCCAGACGTCTTTTAGAAGTCGTTACTTATGCATCACTGTACTCGCACTAGAAGCCTACGGGGACTTTTAACCCCTAACATCCCCAGCACATACATTACTTCATGTTTATGATCTATGAATTGCATGATAACCGTAGACGAAAAGTCGACTATCATCAAAAATGGACGACGATGAAAACGTTTCCGTATTCCACAAAAGATTTTATCGTGAGGCTTCTTCTATAAAGATGTCCCAGCATGGACGTTTGAAATATACTCCTGCACCCAGTGGCAGGGTAAAGAATACTACTACCGGATTTGTAATATATATCACGTTTGCTGGCAGAGTTTTGGTATAGTAAAAGAAGAATACAAATGCGCGTATATACTATACCCATCGGAAAGGAGGCAATTATTGGCATCCCGCTATCTAACCCTTGTGACACCGCATTTGTAGTAGTCAGGTGACAAGAGGACAACCTTTTTACTGCCGCAAGAACTTAGACCGTGTGCTGCCTCCAAAGTAGATTCATAATGGCGGTGTTTGGGTTTCAAAAGCACAGCACAGACGCAATGTGTAGCTTTCATAAATGTATACATGACTTTTTTTAAGGTAAAATGGACATATTAGTTCGTGATTTCCTGAATCTCGCTTCTTGGAAAACCTTAAGATGAACACCGGATGGTCTCAGTGGGGAATATCACCAATTTACTCAGTGGATTTGTAAAAAAAAGCTTGTCTTATGTAACTCCCAGTATGTGATGCCGTATCTGATTTTGTACATGTTTGTATATATTGGGCTATTTTCCACACTTGTATTCACATAATATGTATTCATAACTCAGTTTGAAGTGTTGTGTTATATAAATCAGCTTTAATTGACTGTCAATATGTATATTCCAAAAAAACTGCACGTTTCAAAAATATGAAATTACACAAACTTTGCATTGTGAAGAAACATATTCTTTTTTTTTTTTTTTTGGGTGGTTATGTGGTTAGTAGAAACACACGATACGTTATTTCATGGATGCCAGTCCCTTAAAGTCATCAAATATTTCTACTGCAGCAGATTCACAGGAAAACGTCCAGATGTGCAGTAATAACATTAATCAAATAAAACTATATGCCGCCTGCTAGCATGCTGTGCCTTGCGGTCAAATCTTAAAAAGAATATATATAAATATTCCACTTTGGCCAGGTTTCTATGGAAATGATCAAATCAAATTTGTATCTTACCGGACATCTGATTGCGGTGCGACCTTTTAAATTATCAAACACTTTTATGTCTTCCTGGCAATTTGTACCTAGGTGAAAACAAAAATATCTCAAAGAGATTTTCAAATGACAGCCGCGGATACCTATAATACGACATTATGACCTCATCAAGATACTATTACGTACAATCATATTAATTTAAGCCTTCTCTATGCGGGTAGAACATCAAAGACTTACACCGACAGTTAAGATACTGGTCTAATAACTGATCGTATGACTTTAAAGCAACGGAAAACGTATTGATAACGATTGCCAGATAAGACAACTACTTTGAAAAAATCAACCAATGATAAGAATATATTGAGATAAAAAGACATTATTAAAGATTTTGGTAAGATTTCAACATATATGGGGATGGAATCATTCTACATTGACCTAAATGTGTAAGCTTCACAGCGTTTCAAGATTGATATACAAAAAAAACGTTTCCGATGGGATCTTAGTGACCTTTGATGCAAGTGCGTCCGCTAGCAACACATAATATCAACTCGAGACTGGATAATGCACTCCAGAAGTCAGATGATTTACGTGAACCCCAGCAAACCTTTCTTTACGACTGTCTTAAAGAAGGCCCGAACTGAGTCTTTTCTATCATTCATATAAAGAATCGATCCTTTCTGAAATCATTCATGCAAGTTTTAAAACAATTTTCCGAGAATAAGTTGCTAAAACTGCCACCTAAAGATGTGTGGTCTGAGAAATCTGGTGCGACTAATTAGGCAAGGGTCGTGACGTCATACTGTTGACTCCCCGTTGGCCAGTATGGCTGACACGGTGAAAACAACAACTTTGATGGACCCATATCTTATAAAGGAATCAAAATTTTGCTACAAAAATCGGTATGTCGGAAAAACACACATCCAATGTTAGGTGGAAAAAAATTCAACCGAATTCACGCCACAAAAAATCTATTTTGGAGGCTCTTTTGGATACTGCACCTCGTACGGGCGGCGTGAGTAACTGAACGGAAGACAGTCTTGAGTTACCATTTTGCTTAGAATCGGCGAGGCACAAAATAGTCATCGCTTCTAATGTACACCAATCATAGCATCAGCTTACGTACTCATAGGGTATGGAACTGATGGATCTGCTGTGCATTTCTTTTACAGATATTTGTTAGCAAAAACCCCGGAAGTGCCGGGAATCTTGCGTCTCTCGTGTCCGGGCTAAAATCTTTGCGTAACACCGGGGAAGCCCCGCGCGTTGTTTATAAAATCAAGGACGTACAGACTCACAGAGCCAATTACGGCAATTTGTACCAGGATTTCCATAAGAAGTACACCCCAAAAGGGCACTGCACCAAATCGGATATTTAAGCATGCTTAATGAGATTCGTAAATGAAGCTTAAACATTGGAAGAAGATTAAGCAACATTTAAGCCACATTTAAGACGTATTAAATGCCACAACTATGGGTCCATCTTTACACTATCTTTACGAACAGCGTAAAGTCAACTTAAAAATGTATATATCTTTACATAATCTTAAATGTCGCTTAAGTATGCATTAAATATAATGTTCCATAGTATGCGCACAGCAAACATGCCAACAGATTTGAAAATGCGGTGGTGTCGTTTTGGCAAAAGTGAACAACAATTTAGTCAACAAATGTAACACATCACACTTTCAAAAACCTCAGTGTACTACGGGTATTTCTCAAGGTCTCCCTGGTGTATTTTGAAAGGTTTAAACGAAAGCACTTTTCCCGCGAGCCGTGTGCCTTCGATCACCGCTTGTTTTCAGGGAGACAAAATTCTTGCACGAACAGTTTATGTTTTCTTATAAACATTGCGCCCGCTCTGTAAGGACCCTAAACCTGAGTCTTATATCCTAACGTAACATTCAATTTAATTTAACATTGCCAATTTGGTAAAGCGTGTGTGTTTTTTTTAACTCGAGATAGGAACAAGCAACCATCGAATTGTGTACAAGTATCGCACAAAAGTTCCTCTGAACGTGCACAGCATGCATACCAACAGGTTTGAAAATGCGGTGGTGCCGTTTCGGTACTAGTAAATGTGAACAACAATTTAGTCGACAAATGTAACAAATCCCACCTTCAAAAACCTCAGTATACTACGGGTTATTTCTAAATGTCTTGCTGGTGTACTTTGAAGGTTTAAACGCAAGCACTTTTTCCCGCGAGCCGTGTGCACTCGATCACCGCTTGTTTTCAGTGAGACAAACTTCTTGCACCAACAGTTCCCGTGTTCTTACAAACATTGCGCCCGCTCTGTTAAAACCCTAAACCTAAGTCTTATATCCTAACGTAACATTCATTTTGTCTTAACATTGCCAATCTGTTAAAGCGTGTGTGGTTTATTTAACTCGAGATAGGAACAAGCAACCATCGAATTGTGTACAAGTATCGCACAAAAGTTCCTCTAAACGCGCACAGCATGCATACCAACGGGTTTGAAAATGTGGCGGTGTCGTTTTGGCAAATGTGAACAACAATTTAGTCGACAAATGTAACACATCACACTTTCAAAAACCTCAGTATACTACGGGTTATTTCTAAATGTCTTGCTGGTGTACTTTGAAGGTTTAAACGCAAGCACGTTTTCCCGCGAGCCGTGTGCCTTCGATCACCGCTTGTTTTCAGTGAGACAAACTTCTTGCACGAACAGTTTATGTTTTCTTATAAACATTGCGCCCGCTCTGTAAGAACCCTAAACCTGAGTCTTGTATCCTAACGTTACATTCATTTTGTCTTAACATTGCCAATTCGGTCAAGCGTGTGTGGTTTATTTAACTCGGGATAGGAACAAGCAACCACCAAATTGTGTACAAGTATCGCACAAAAGTTCCTCTAAACGCGCACAGCATGCATACTAACGCGTTTGAAAATGCGGTGGTGTCGTTTTTGCAAATGTGAACAACAATTTAGTCAACAAATGTAACACATCAAACTTTAAAAAACCTCAGTATACTACGGGTTATTTTTCAAGGTCTCCCTGGTTTACTTTGAAAGGTTTAAACGCAAGCACGTTTTCCCGCGAGCCGTGTGCACTCGATCACCGCTTGTTTTCAGGGAGACAAACTTCTTGCACCAACAGTTCCCGTGTTCTTACAAACATTGCGCCCGCTCTGTTAAAACCCTAAACCTAAGTCTTATATCCTAACGTCACATTCATTTTGTCTTAACATTGCCAATCTGGTAAAGCGTGTGTGGTTTATTTAACTCGAGATAGGAACAAGCAACCATCGAATTGTGTACAAGTATCGCACAAAAGTTCCTCTAAACGCGCACAACATACATGCCAATGGATTTGAAAATGCGGCAGTGTCGTTTTGGCAAATGTGAACAACAATTTAGTCGACAAATGTAACAAATCACACTTTCAAAACTTCAGTATACTACGGGCTATTTTTCAAGGTCTCCCTGGTGTTCTTTAAAAGGTTTAAACGCAAGCACTTTTTTCCCG
The DNA here is from genome assembly GCA_035149815.1 of Branchiostoma lanceolatum. NCBI lineage: Eukaryota > Metazoa > Chordata > Leptocardii > Amphioxiformes > Branchiostomatidae > Branchiostoma > Branchiostoma lanceolatum. The sequence continues at coordinate 13,622,257 of CM068880.1, forward strand.
CGAGCCGTGTGCACTCGATCACCGCTTGTTTTCAGGGAGACAAACTTCTTGCAGGAACAGTTTCCGTTTTCTTATAAACATTGCGCCCGCTCTGTTTGAAACCCTAAACCTCATGAGTCTTATATCCTAACGTTACATTCATTTTAATTCAACATTGCCAATTTGGTAAAGCGTGTGTGTTTTATCTTACTCGAGATAGGAACAAGCAACCACCAAATTGTGTACAAGTATCGCACAAAAGTTCCTCTGAACGCGCACAGCATGCATACCAACGGGTTTGAAAATTCGGCGGTGTCGATTTGAAAAATCATGTGAACAACAATTTAGTCAACAAATGTAACACATCACACTTTCAAAAACCTCAGTTTACTACGGGTTATTTTTCAAGGTCTCCCTGGTGTACTTTGAAAGGTATAAACGCAAGCACTTTTTCACGCGAGCCGTGTGCCTTCGATCACCGCTTGTTTTCAGTGAGACAAAATTCTTGCACCAACAGTTCCCGTTTTCTAATAAAAATTGCGCCCGCTCTGCAAAAACCCTGAACCTAAGTCTTATATGCTAACGTTACATTCATTTTGTCTTAACATTGCCAATCTGGTAAAGCGTGTGTGGTATATTCAACTCGAGATAGGAACAAGCAACCATCGAATTGTGTACAAGTATCGCACAAAGGTTCCTCTGAACGCGCACAGCATGCATACCAAAGGATTTGAAAATGAGGCGGTGTCGTTTCGGCCAAAGTAAACAACAATTTAGTCGACAAATGTAACACACCACACTTTAAAAAAACTTCAGTATTATTTCTGAAGGTCTAGACAATCTTTCTGCTAATTCTGGAGTACTTTGAAAGGTTTAAACGCAAGCACTTTTTCCCGCGAGCCGTGTGCACTCGCCGCTTGCAATAGTTTTCAGTTATTACATTTAAGCCCGCGTAATTATTACGTTAAATGACTTAAAGAGTGCCAACCTCCTTGAGAGTGCCAAAACGGAATACTTAAGCATGCTTTAAGAGTGCTTAAAGAGCCAATTTTGCGCAGTGAAGAGTTCCCGTGTTCTTATAACCATTCTATCTGCTCTGTAATAAATACCCTAAACTAAAAGCTATCAAATTCCGTGCAAAAAAAGCGTCTCACTTGATTTCCCCTGCACCCGAACACAGGATATTCGTCTAAAGATTTTGAAATGCGGCGTTGTTTTGGCAAGTCTGAACAACATTTTATAGTCGGCAATTGGATAATTTGAAAGTCCGTCTTATTGTCTGCTTTCCGCTGTTTTATTTTTCTAGATGATAGCAAAATGACAATTTCTGGCAAGTTTGTTTTCAAGCTATACGTGGACGATTACTGATAAACATTTTACACCTTTTTTGGACTGTAGAAACATCCATTGTCCAATTGTCAAATGCCCAGGAAGACCGTCTCCGAATAACAATAGATATAAAAAAAGGCCATTGTTACAGTGTCTGCGAGCTATGCAAATCATGGTCACAAATACACACTACTCGCGAATTGAACCAATCAACACTCATGCTGATATTCAAATTCTTTTTCCGTTGGAAATTCAAATTTAATTTCTCATTTGGTGGCCAAGCTTGGTTGTGTATGGACCTGTATGTTCTTGCTGCAGCTTTATCGTCTAACTCTCTCGGGGACGGACAGTTCGACGGAACCCGAGTGCGCTTTGCCATGATTCTAAAACCAGACTGAGGAAAACTGCGCGATCAGTTGACAATAGTCTTTACTACAATTTCCTGAACCCAGCAAGCAATAAGGAATACTTCGGCGAGTGGACTCTAATGCTGCATGGATTTGGATGTGCCCTCCCTCCCCCCCTTATAGCGGGACTTACAACTGTATATCAAGGAATAGCGGTGGTTTTGTCAACTCGGAAGGCAGGCGGTGCCCAGGGACAGGCGAAAGAGCTGGCTGCTGGGATGGTATGCCCGAAGGAAACTACGTCGTTGCCCATCCCCCCTCCCACCCTTCTGAAGAGGGCTTCGGCACCTGAGACTTCTGAAGGGATGAGGGCTGAGTGAGGAATGCAGATCTCAGGATAAAACAAAGGCGTGTTGAGTGGACCTGAAGACCTAGAAGCTGAAGACGGAGCTAAAATAGGACTGACTCAGCAGCTGGCGTTGGAATGAAATACACAAATTGAAATGATACCTGAAATGATGCTGAACATTAAAGACCCAAGCACAAACACATGCATGTAGCATACACAACAGAATTAAAGGGAACTTAACTGAGCTTAAATAAAGTTTAAATATAGATGTTTGCAACAGATTTACGACGACCAAACATTTGGTTTTAAGCTGATTTTACCGTGCTTAAACGTCGCTTAAATGAGTGCCACTACGTACGGTTTACGGAGGCTTAAATACGGCGTATGTCTCTAGATTTAAGTAAAGATTACGATGCTTAATCGTAGCGTAAAAGTTAAGATTTAAGCTAAGTTTACATTGCTTAAACGGTTGCTTAAATGGTCCCACTAAGCACGTTTAAGCACATACCTAAAGATAGCGTAAATATAATATTTAAGCCCGCGGAAGTATTACGTAAAGTGACGTAAAGAGTGCCATAACGGAATCTTTAAGCATGCTTTAAGAGTGCTTAAAGAGCTGATTTCGTCCAGTGGGGTGTGTGTTTGTTCTCTCGCATGGAAGCTTATACATGTATCGAACATTGTTCAGCGGGGTCGACTTCAATAGCAAATTTGCACGTCCATACTGACGCCACAGTTCACAGAACAGCGCGAGGATACACAGCGTATCACACACATACATGCGAATTAATTCATAGGGACAACGTGCTTTGATGTCTGCCTTTGTTTTTCACAAATAATGGGTTACATCTGAATTTCTTCACATAAGAAGAGAATCACGGTGGAGTCCGGACACTAGTTTCTGTTGACTCTTATAATAACACACATTGTATTATAAGATTTTCGAGTGAAAGCTCTCACCTTGAAAGTCCAGTAATGTCAGAGGAACAGGATCTAGGAAGCCAGATTTCCGACCTCAGCAGCGACGCAGGAACTACTGATACAGATGATACAGATAGTATTACTGATGCGGATACAGAGAGTGAAGACGAACCTTTTGCGGCAGGGTTTGTCAATGCCTATCAGGACGAGCCGATAGCCATGCCAGGAGAAAACGAACTTCGCGCACAAGAAGTCGACGAGGATGGCATTCTGGCAGCTACATTGGATGCAGGGCTAGAGGGAAGAATTCCCCTAAACGACTGGTGAGAAAGCTAGTCCTTCTTTGATAGGTTGCCGAAATGATAAAAGCCGACGACGCTCGCTTGAATTCTTTTGCGAGTCACAACTTTATACCCGGCCTCGCGTTCCCGGTTGTAAACAAAGTCGGCCATTTTTGTTTGTTTAGAAGCGACAAGAAACTCTGTGGACGTACACATGTTTTATTTTTCTTGCAGAATATTTGTTTGAGTTTATTTGCGTGATGCTGAGGAAATCAGTAACTCGGAAAATGGAATTTGTAATGTAAGTGCGATTCGGCGTGAGTTCGTTTGGCTTTCAAAGATCTGACCACGTACGGTTCTAAATGGGAGGGGGGCTACAGAGGTCTCGTGTCGGCACGGTATAAGTTCACCGGTGCAGAGTTCCGTGAATAACTCAGCATTTAGAGTGATTAAGTAAGATGATCATGCATGCGTAAAGCTGCATCATGGAGCACGAATTTGACAGATCAGGGGGGACATTATACCCTTAGTAATGCAGCAGGTGGTGTATTTTCCTCGTCATTTGCGTACTGCAAAAAAACTTTTCCAGCTTGAAATTGCGTAAAAGGCATGTGCTATACATTTTGCACTTGGCTAAGACAACACAATTAATTGTTTTGTGTACCCTAACAATATCACCTGATGGTGTCTCAAAGACGTCTTCATTTATTCAGTTTTTTTTGTTACTATAGGTGCGAGTGTAATCAGTGCAGAACTGATTTGCTAGTAAATGCCAGGGAATACAGGTGTTGCTGGGAAGTTGGGCCGGCAATTGGCAAACTTCAGTTTGATGGCAGCATTGAGCACACACGCTGTGTTACACAACACCAGGACTACATTGACCTGACTAAGAGGGTGGTACTGGAGCAAGTTGGTCCACTGCTGCGGGACAAGCAGGGTCGGGCTTACCGCCGACGAGGTCAACAGGATATCAATGAGTAAGATATCCTTGGTTATTAATTTACACTTTCACATGATTTGAACCATCATTCTTTATTCAACAAGTAACATCAGAAAAATCGTTATTCCTACTACCTGGACAGGATATCAATGTGTAATATATCCTTTGTAATTACCTACATTTTCACATGATTTGAAGCATCCTTCTTTATTCAACAAGTAACATCAGAAATTTGAATTCCTACATAGCCAAGGACTCTACACTACTCTATGAAAAAGGTGCTTTTATTTACAATACATTTCAAATTGTTACAGGTTTCGGAGAGCAGTGGCCTACAGGTGGCTTGTCAGATGGATGTGTGGGTACCTCGGCTGGGATCACGCAAGACCCCTCCCAGCATGTGTTTACAACAGAGTGAGAACTGACTTCAGCCCGACAGGTCAAGCCAGAGGGTACAGCTCATCTCAGGACAGAGAATGATTCCAATAAAACACTTCAAGGTGTTGAAAGACTAAGTGTCATTTTTTCCCCCAAAAAAAATCGAAAAGAAAGAAAAACACAATACTGTAAGGTGGATCTGCCCTAAACCAAATATGGTCTTACAGGCACAGACAGTATCTAAGTACTGGGGCAATGGCCTCTGGGGTGGCCTTTCATAGGATTCTTGCATTTTTTGCAGGTTGGTGCTTTCCTGGCGTTGCTTGCCCCTGAGGTAGTTCTTGTCTCTGCCTCGGCTTCAAGCTGCGACTTCATGTTGTCCTGCTCCTGCACTGTAAAAAATACAGGAAAACTATTAGTAAAAAGAGTATATCAATAGGTAAGAAGAAAAAGCATTCCCATTTACAGTATGGCTTTATTACTAGTAGTTTTATTTAGTAATGTACCTGGTGGGTATAGCTCTGTAGGAGCTTGGTTCCTGGCTTCATGGCGCTGGATGGCTTCCCCTCTGGTCCGCTTGTCTGGGAATTGGCTGGAGAGAGGTGGCGGAACCAGCTTTCCGTACTTCTCACGTGTCTCCTTTAGCTCGTCCTTTGTTGTGTTCAACATGACCTTCTTGATCTCACTGACATAGTCTGCAGAAAGTACAGAATGGTGCATTTAATATCTAGACCATATGAATTCTCTTGTCTGTGCAGCAAAATAGCACTCACCAACTCACTCACTCACCCACTCACTCACAAAATAGCATGCCTTGTTACCTTAATGAAAATAACATGACAGCTACTAATAGAACATGTACTACAAGCGAATACATAAAACGTATTCGCCTCAAAATGGTTTAGCCTAACAGTGTTGCAAGGTATACCATCAGTCCGGCAACTATGTACATGTGTATGTACAATTGTATATATATATATAACGTTGTAAAATATGATTATGTTATAAGAGAACCAGCTTCGCCAGTAACCATTGTGACCACTGGCAGAGTATTTGCTACATGGCTAGCAGGACAGGTAACCATGGTGGAAACCATCCGGTCCAGGTCATTGACGTTATTTGTTTGGAATGTAAGAAGGGGAAACAGATCTAAAGTCAAGTTAGTAAACATAACTATTTCAAATGAAATAGTTATCAATGCAAAAGGTAAGTAACACATGGTAGAAACAGCCGTGGTAACTCCCAGATCCCCTACTACCACATTAATACACAATGTATGTACCATGTTGATTATACTTACTGTATGTTGGTGGTGATGGTTCACGTTTCACCACTTCTTCACCAAGCTTGAACTTTAGGTAGGTGACCTTGTAGTATGTCCTGCCATCTTTGGTGCGTTTGGGTTCTCGCCTCAGATTCTCGTTAAAATGCAGGACAGCTAGGATGTGCCTGAGGTAAAAGATACAGAATGCAGTTTAGAAATTAGTTTAATACTAATACTGTGACAAGACACCTCACCATCAAAACAACATTTTAGCTGGCTTGTAAATCAAGGAAAGGAACACATTACCTGCAGTAGCTCCCCATCCATGAGAAGTGTGTCATTTTGGGATGCCAGTGGTTGAGGGTTGAGTGGAAGGCCTCAAGGCAGCTTGTTTGAGCCACTGAAGACAGCTTCTTGATGTCTGCAAGTCTGTCCTTCTTCAGGAGAACTGCAGACAGCTTGTCATGGGCCTTGCTACCTGTTTAACATAAAGTTTATGGTGATAAGATTGTTGAACAGCTGCATTATACAACATTAATCAATACAAAATTATACAAAAAGGAAATTTTCTAATTATTTGTTTACAAAAAAATTGAATCCACCCTGTCCTGTTGCATGGGGTCATTCAGGGAGTAAAGGTGCAAAATGTTACATTCAAACATGAATAACCGCTGTGTTTCCTGCTTTTACCGTAAACCTGCTTACACTATCATTGTGTATTAGTTCAAAAGCCGCTTAGTTCAAAAGCCACTGTGTTCAAAAGCAAGGAACACATGTGTACAGCGGTTAGTCATGTTTGTGTACATGATGGTATTTCGGATGGTGTCAATTGTCAAATGTCAAATTATAACTCCAAAATACAGGTAGTATACAGAAATTGTGTACAAATTTATAATAGCTGACAAAAAATGGGAACATGACTTTACCGCTGAAAATCCACTTCCTCTCCTGCTCCAGTGGACCGTGTGCACAGGTGGGGAAGGATGTGTCTGGGTGGTCATCATGCTTGCCTGCAATGTGCCTCACAATGGACTTCCATTTCGCAACAATAAGCTCACCAAATCCTTGCGAGGTGGATAGTGCACACCAGTACAAGTGCTTTTTGATGCTTTTTAGCCAGTCTTTGATGACCTCACACCCTTTCTCTTTACACGCCTTACGCAGCTCCTTGACCAGGCTCTTGCACACATGCCACAAATCATAGAAATGTGCAGTGCCCTTCTGTTCCTCTCTCAGCCAACTACCAATGCCTTTGTGCCTGTCTGAGATGAACGTTTTGACTGCTAACCCTGCATCAGTTAGGAAGGCAAAGCTGCGTTTTGCTCCCTCAAGCTCCATGGCATTGCTGTTCTTGCACTCATTGGACTGCAGCAACTCGAAGTGTACCAGCTTGTTGATTGTATTGCAAAACATGGTGTACGCTCCATACTTCGCGCTATGTCCCATGGAATCGTACCGGCCATCCCCACTCCAGACTGCATTCTTCTCTCCTTTGAGTAGGTTGATCAGCCTCTGCCGGTACGATTCCCAGTAGCGGAGTATGGACGGAACAAGGTATTTCTTCTGGTGATGGAGATATGCTCTGCCAGAAAACATGGACAGCCCGATGTGTTTGAACAGGAGCAGTGTTTTGGACAGGCTTATTCCAGACATCAGGATTCCAAAACTCAGCAGAATGTTTCCAGCAGGGTACTTGCCGAATACAAATGGTTGGGAGCGCCACGTGTAGGCATCTTCACCGCATGATGTGCAGTTTTGCGTCACGATAGCCATTGTTCCAGTCTTCTTCACTGTTACGGTGGGTCTCTCCTCTTTGCACCGGAAGCAGAACAGGCTGAAGAGACTCACCAGCATACTGAAGAAAACCATGAACTTGGGCTCTTCGAAACAGTGTGTTCCAGGTTCAACACTGTAAAACATGATAATGAACAAAAATTACAGCTTATCCTTTACAACACAACTGCGAAAAGTTATCCAGTCAGCCAACTACATGTACGAAACATACTGTGACATCTTTCCTTCTGAAATCATAAAAAGCAAAGGCAATACCTCCCTATCTGGGTCCCAGTATACTTTCTGAATAAATCTGTACATGTAGTATAAAAAAGCATACGCGTTGTTCACAACTACCTTCAAAATTTTTATCAATTAAACCATAACTTACGTCACAGTCCTAGCACTTGAGCCTTCGCCATCCACTTCATCTTCATCTGAACCTGCTGCTGACGAATCCTCATCAGTGGTAGCTGACTCCTCTTCAGGATCATAGTCCTCGTCATGATCAGCAGCCTCCAAAAGCTCCTCTTCCTCGCAAGGACTTGATGGCGCAATCGAGGGAGTGTCAGCATCCTCCAAGGCATCCTCAAGCGCATGATCAACCTGAGCATGTGAGAAGTGAATTTGAATTTAATTCACATGAAGTATGAAAATGACAGTATGCTGTATTGGGACTGTTAGTGTTACTCATACATTTTGTACTTGTAGAATTATCTAGGTACTAACGTTACAGATCTGAACACCTGTTGTACATAGACCTGCATCTGTACCATGACAAAATGAACACTAGTTGACACGATTGTTTACAGTGTCAGAAAGGCAACTTGTTGACAGCGTCAGAAAGTAAATAAGACCATGTTTTGTGAAACAGGCCAATACAGGCGATAGATATGAAATTAGACCAAAAGGATGACAAATTTGATAAGTAAGCACATGAAAAACAGCAAACTTGCAAATGCTATCAATCTTGGATTAATATATTGTCTCAGATAAAGACAGCAATTCACTACTAAAATGCACTTGGCTACATGTAAAAGACTTACAGATGACAGATTGACCAAACTTGTTTAGGCACTGGTTGTAACCTGTACATAAATCATGTACCTGTAGCCTGGTGTCCAAACCTATTTATAGCTTCTGAGTCTCTTTTAATTTTGTCTATGCTCACCCATATTTCAAACAGAAGATGATCATTCAAATGTCTAACAGCCATCTATCAAGCAGGGGTAAACCTATTGTATTTATGGACAGGACAAAAGAGACTTGACAGCTACAATAGGTTCGGATACCAGGCTAGTATAGCCAGTGTACTTCCATAGCATACCTACAATTTCTTTAGCCATCAGGGAAATACTGGCTTTATGCTTTTTATCTTACAAGAATTATGTAAAAGGAAAAATATAACACAGAAGCAAAGCAATTGCAATAACTACTTTATTTGTGTAGTTTTGTCTTTGAGCACATGCATTTTATCTGGCCTCACAGTCACAAGACAAGAAAAATTTGATGGAGCAACACCGCTTCACAACTTACTGTATCTGATTCTGAATCTGTTTCTGCCTGTGTATCTTGCTGACTGGTTCTCTGGATTCTGGTTCTCAGCCGACTGATGGTTTTCTGAAGGCCGCGGATTTTCTCCTTCAAAGCATCACACCCATCACAGTTCCTCATAGGTGGCTCGAGCACACTGTCGTCCACCACCCCATGACCACTTTCTCCATCTTGCTGTCCTGAAGCGTGCTCGTTGTCATCTTGAACACTTGGTGGATCAACGGAGACAAAGGCCTCACGGACGACCTGTTTAGTCACATAAAAAATCGTTTAAGTTGTTTGATACGTCAACATCAATATCGGCATTAACAAAATATCCGAGTTATCAAAGCGACACTTTCGTGGCAGGGATCCCGCTCGGGCGCCATTTTGTTTGTTATGGAAATGACGCCGCGCTTGGTTGACGATGCTGACAAATAAGATTCACTAGTGCAGTTTGTTTTTTCGGGACCAACGGAAACTAATACCTCACTAATGTAATCACTCTAAAGATCGTAAGAACAGCTCTTGAAATTATTTAGGAATACGGATAGTAAATTTCGAAAAGCTAACATGTGGCGGCGTCGCCATTTTCGTCACGTTGGGACGATTTTGTTTGTCATTGAAATGCGTGCTTGTTTTCAGACGCCGTCGACAAATATGTCACTAGGTTGCTTGTTTTTGGAGACCAAACGTACACCTAACATATATCGATTCTACTTGATTCTCCTATTTTCATGATAGAAATCGTTGGGAGGCACCGCGGGTGTATAAAAAAAGGATAGAATTCGCAAGTTACTCTACACTGCACTGGGAATATATAACGTTACATATCACTATGACATCAAACTCACCCGTCTACGCGCCCGATCTGTAGCAGGGGCAGTTGGCGTCGGCAAACCAGCGATGTCTATGGTTGGAACTGCATCTGTTTTTAGCCTTCTCCTCATTCCACAGATCTTTGCGATGTCAAGATTGGCGGTGAAACACGAGGACTCGAAGTGTGCGGAACACAACATAGATGACGCGGAAGCTTCAAAATCGTGCCGATGCCGCTTCTAAAACTTGATCCACGATTTTCTTCTTTTCTCATTCTCTTTGCCCGCCACAGTTCCGGTATTCTTCACTTGAGGGAACTGGTGCATAGATATACCTTCGGTGTAGCTGCCATTTTTGCAGCTAGCTCCATTTGGCCCGCCTGCTACACAGTGATTTCCACCACGTTGAGGCTTACTACAATCTGTTGGCGACGCCATGACAGTTGTAGTACTGAGTCAACAGTTTTACGTCACGCATATCATTTACATCTCATTTGAATTCGCACCAGATTTCTCGGAACACACATTTTTAGGTGGCAGTTTTAGCAACTTATTCTCGGAAAATTGTTCTAAAACTTGCATTTATGATTTCAGAAAAGATCGATTTTTTATATGAATGATAGAAAAGACTCAGTTCGGGTACTCTTTAATTTGCGCCGAAGCCTGTTATGCCTAAGCCCTCCGCGTCTGATTTAGCGATAAGACGGCGTTACCAGACAAGAAATGGCGGGGTGGCACTCTGGCCACTGGCTTCAACGGCCCTCCTCGACCCTCCAGCACATCATTAATCAGAAGGCGTTGTGGCGCCGTGTTGGCCTAATGGTTATATAGGGTGCTTGGACCAGAGCCCAGAGATCCTGGGTTCAAATCCCATGACATACCACCGCTGTTGTGTCCTTGGGAACGGCACTTTACTTTACTTTCTTTGGTTCACCTACGTGTAGAAATAGGCCGCTGACTTCGATTGGGGAGGTAGTAGTTGGTGAAAAGAGAGGGTTGGGCACCTCTTTCCAATAAATTTAATGCCCTAGACACAGTAGATAACAAAGTAACGAAATTCTTTTATTGCCCAAGAAAATGGCTATAGGACTACATTTAATTTAACATTCCCAAGTTTTTAGACAGCCGGTCTCCTTTGCATTGAAAGCTTCATTAATCATTTGATATTTCAAAGACAACACAGATTAAATCGTCTTGCGTTATTTCATATTCTTGCGAAGATCCGATGGAAACGTTTGTATTAAAATAAAAGTCCAATATCACAATTGTTTTTAAGTAGTAACGGCATTGCTAAAGGGTAGGGGACAAATGTCAGGTGTTCATACGGTGCTAAGAAGCTCCGTGACTATAGCATGCCTTTTGGAATGTATTTCAAGTACTTTGCTTCAAATTTCAGAATTTCTACCTTCGCCAAGAAGGTTATGTTTTTGGTAGCGTTTGTGTGTGAGTATGTATGTATGTGCAGGAACAGTATAACTTAAGAAGCTATAGATGGGTTGTTTTGATATATTGGGTAGGTGTGTGATGATTTACAGAGTAAGACTTACTTTGCATGAATAATGAGAAAAGTTTATATGTTGGCTGCAACATTAACGATGAGCAGCGGGCAAAATGTCAACTGTCTATACATTTCTCTGCAACTCTATGCCTGTCATTAGAAATAAGTTTGCTTCCAAAGAAATAATCATCTTGTCCGTACGAGGCTCATTACCATAGAGATCAGGTGGCTACATTACCCCCATGTTGTGTGATTTGGAATATGCCAATTAAATGATACCGCAGGCTAATACTGTCGTCCGGTCTTCAAATGATACGCTGAAGGCCGGTGCTACTAAGGCAATTAGCTTTGCTTTTAACTCATCACAAGCACTTTGATATGTGGAGTAGGTCGCCGGAAGGGTGTATGTCAGATCCAAAATAATTTCATCAGGTAGGCTTGTTTTTTTTCTAAGATGTAGATCTTGAAAGGAGATATCGGATTACCTCCCATAAAGTACATTTAGTCAACATAGTTCTTATCAGGTGAGCTTGTATTTTTTCTAAACGTTAGCGCTTAGATTTTTACTATTTTCTACAAAATACATTTACTTTATTGAGACTGAATAACCACTTCTGCACTCAAGTCTGCACTCATTCTGCTTTCATAGATCCGTCTCAACTGTATGGTAAACATAGGGAAATATGGTAAAAGCACGTTCTCATCCCATACTACACTACCAAAGAAAGAAACTAACTGCATAAGCTTGTAGAAGACCTATTTCCCTACTTCACACATTTGAGTACTGCACAAAAATTCATATTCCTAATGCGACTAGACAAACCTCCCATTGAAAAACACGTCTGTTCTTTTATATCGACTATAACCGAAAAGCGAGAAGTAAAATTTATCTAATCATCATCATAGCTTGTCGCAATGTAATTATCTATAATGAAAGTCATATTCTTGTAATTATCTAATGATAGTCATATTCTTGTAATTATCTAATGATAGTCATATTCTTTGATATCCGTTAACTGTACTTGTTATTTTGTTTTGTTGCGACCTGTACTTAGCCAAGTGTGGCAGAAATGTGCAATAAAGGTCATCATTCCTTATTGCATTCAGAGAAACAAGGGATCGCGCATACCATTTTGGTCTATTTCTCAGCCCTGCACTTTTAATCTTTTGTCTTGAAAATGTACTTCCTATTTTTAAGTTGTGTGAAATATGAAAATACACAAAAAAAGGTTTTGACAAAGGCCTTTTTAAGCTTCATAAAAGAACGAAAACATTTATAAGCAACTCTATAATCAACATAATCTCGGCTCGCTCGACCGGACGTTTTCTCCAACAGTTCCTCTCTTCATCTAAGTCCTTGAAAGGTGTCCATGCATCCCCGGCAGTGTATAGGTACGTGTCTTGGTTTCCAAAGTAGCAGCTCTCCTACTTGGCATTCTCACCTTTGTTCCTATAGCAGTGCCCTGCAAATTATAGTCTTCTCTCTGATTATATCAGGTAGTGACACCACCCGCCCACCAATGGCGTACTACGTCCCACCGGGGAACATAAGGTCTCACAGCCCACGCAGCGATGTCACACGCTCTATGATTTGGTAGCTTCAATTGTGAGGCAGTCAATTATTCGTCGCCAGTGGTTTGAAAAATGTAATACTATGGTGTAAAAATCGGTATGTTGTTCTCTCTGCGTGGAACTGTTAAAACAAGTTTCAAGTAAAAAGTGAAAATTTGACTACAGTGCAAAGTCGTCCTTGTCTGTCCAAAAGCAAATTAAAAAGAAAATAGAAATTAGAAATTAGAAAATTGAAAATACATCTGATGCTACCCATGTCTTTTATCAAATGCAAATGTTATTAAGCAAATGAAAAAAAAATATCTTAAATGTTTTTCATTTCTTTCTCATTGAATACAAGCTCTTTAAATGAGACTCATGTTGTTGCAGTCGCCAATGAAAATTAATCTAAATTATGTTGTCATGGAAGCTCATCTGTGTTGGTAGTAACCACATAGTCGGTGGGCGTTATAAACTTCCTGGCACGTTTGACCAATTGCTGACATCACGTATCTACAAAGGCACGTTCCGATAAGGTCACGTGTTTGTAACTCTCGCGAGTTTACATTCGGAAGTGTTGGTTATCATTATTGATCCTGAAGAAGGCAATAGTGGTCGTTGAAAATTTTATTCGTGTATACCTTAGTCTTGAAAGTTTACCAATGTACTATCAGATTTCAATTACTATCTTATAATTTCCCCTGAACTGTTGTGATATCTATATTACTAGCCATTGCAATTTAATGAATATAGTATGGATATTATAGTAAAGGTGAATGAACTTTGCCTAACTACAGTGTTTCAGAAAGGAAAAGGTGTTTGATGATAATTTATATATTTATTCATGATAATTTGCACGATCAAATATCTGCCACAAAAGGTCACTACCCTAGGCGAGTGTTTGATGCGGATGTAGTAAAGCAATATGAGAATTGACACATCAAATTAATTTTTCTTGTTGCCAGCTGTTTCAAAAGGTTAGAGGGTGGGTAGACGACGTAGCCAGTAGCGTAAATATACGTATCTAAGAAACATTGAGGCACTACAAGCAAAATTTTGTCTTTCTTAGAACTGATTCCGTCTCTCTAAAAGTGAATTGGAAATGGTGAGTGTCCTGTGACTTAATCGGTAGCAGCATCACGTTTGCTCTTCTGTTTCTGAATATTCGGTAATGTAAATTCAGAAATGTTCACGGTGGATTTATTCTCGCGGTTTTTGTTTTAAACTCCTCACCGCGATCTTTAAAACCATGACAAAAAGCCGTTCCATTGTGTGACTGTTGTGCTACCATTGTTTTAAACGAGAACTCGAAACCACCGTGAACACTTTATTCTATCCCTACAGTGAAATTAAATCCCCGCAAGTATTTCTGCATTTACAGTATCTTGGAGTATTTCTGAAGCGACGTAAAATAACTTCATACTTTGATCATTTTACGATCGTGCAAACACATGCCTTATGATGATCCCTTGAGTTTCGCGAGCCTCCAAAAAGCCCGGCGACGATTTTTACTGAGTTCTTGCATCACAACGATGTCATGATTTGCATCATGGACGTCGCTGTACATTCGATAGTGTTGCTTGAACTTATCATGAAAACAAATTACACAAAAATTGACTTTCAAAATACGATTTTCGGGCCCTAATATAATATTGCTTGGGTTCCTCTTTAAGGGGAAGGGCTAGGACCCTCTATGTTGGAGTATTTCGGAAGCGACGTAAAATAACTTCATACTTTGATCATTTTACGATGGTGCAAACACATGCCTTGTGAAGATCCCTTGAGTTTCGCGAGCCTACAAAAACGCCGGCGACGATTTTCAGTGAGTTCTTGCATCACAACGATGTCGTGATTTGCATCATGAACGTCGCTGTACATTCGATAGTGTTGCTTGAACTTATCATGAAAACAAATCACACAAAAATTGACTTTCAAAATACGATTTTCGGGCCCTAATATGATATTGCTCGGGTTCCTTTTTAAGGGGAAGGGCTAGGACCCTCTTGCTACCCTTTATGCCACTAGGCACTTGAAACATCCGAAGTAGCGATAAGTGGCCATAAAAACCACAGGTTTCTATAATATACCCAGTTATGCGCTCACCGTTAGTGCGAAGCTTCAATGAACTGTACTTCCTTTACATTAAAATGCGTGGTCAGAGACGTGTGGATTTGCATGGCGGTGACATCCGCAAATTAGAAGCACGTCCTTGTACCTGATTGGATCGCGTCTATCACACGTTTCCATGGAGACAGTGATCAGCCACCAACCAGAGGACAAGATGATAAAATAAACCCTCACATGTGTGGGCATGGCAAATCGAGGGAAAGGATTCCAGGTCTTTTATGTTGAAATAAAGATCTTGCCAGACCAGATTCAACCACGAAATCTCTCGGGTATTTCCTCATTCTCTTATTCGACAGTTTTTCCACGTTTTGTTTCTAATCATCATGAACGATTAACATATATCTACATATATACGAAGAAACACCGGGCAAAATTCTGATAGACCTTGTATCGTATCTCTGCAGAAGCTGAACGCTTTGCAGAGATGGCAGTCAAGATGCTGCAAGAGGCGATGGAAAGTATAGGCAACCGTTCACTCACTGTCGAGCCGAGCTACTTCGAGCGGCTGCTGTTGCTGACTAGTCAGAAGGCGTGTGCGGACTTCTTTCTCGGAGACACTCTTCCTAAAGGTACGTAATGATGCTTATTTGGTTTTCTGCTTCTTTCTTTCTGCTCAGCTTCGTAAAAATGACATTACTAGCAGTTTGCGCATGTACAAGTATCAGTTACATGTACAGACCAAGTGCCCGGTATTAATAAACAAATGGAAATAACGGTTAGGACACTAAGGAACATACGTAACCTATTTTGTGTATGGAAATCATAAAATAAGGGCATGCGTCTCCTCAATTTGTTCTTTCACCTCCAAAATACTTGTTGGTTACGAGGTTATTACTAAATAATAAGGATACTCAACATACTCAATATCATACACCATATGCTTTAATCCAGAAGTTTTGACATCCTATAATGAGGACATTAGTTTGCCATACATATAGCCTTTGAAACGATATCATTTAACGAGGCGCACTTCAAATGTATGATATGTCATGTCAGCAGACATCATTAAAATTATTGGCGAGGATACCTTGCAATTTAGCTACTTGTGTAATAGGGGTTTTGACTAAAAAAAAAATGTTCCGTCAGTTCAAATACTATGAACTTGCGTAAAACGACACGCTTAACTTAAGACTAAACCAAATAATCAATATAATGTTCTTCTCATTTGTAAAATTTGTACATTGGAGAGATAAGTAAAATGATGTTCTTACGCGGTTTATTTTAAAGACAACGACCTATTTGTAATGAATTTATGGTGTATGATATGGAAAATAAGCTCGCGCGATTACAAAAGCGCATGGTCAATTCTCTCTATTTGACGGTTGTTTACAGATCGACCGTCCTTTCTAGACTACAAGCCATGTACTCTTTTTAGTGGTGTAATACATACCAGACCTTCCATATGACGTTAATTACTCATCGTCCAAAGAATTCGAATTCCTGAAGAGTTTTTTATAACCCTTGAGAGTGCCGGCGTCGGTCCAACGCAATTCCTTGATGTCCATTGGGTATTTAATTTTCCACTTGTCCACCTAATTAACACCGCACATTGGCGCGAAGCGGCCCCATCGTGACCTGTGGTGCATCTAGACCATTTACCATACATTTCACCGTATTGATTTTGACAGGACTGCCGGCCTGCGGTCCCACCTTTGCTCCAAAGTTGTTTGCGGTGATGCTAGATAACCGACATGATTTGTGGGATTTTTCTTTTTGCACGCAGAAAGGGAGTGTTGTTGAATGGATAAAATTTACTTCCTTGTTGTGAATATGCGGCTTTCAGTGGCATGTTTGATTATTACCACCGATTGCTGTATTTTGTTATTATCATTATTAATGAACGGTTGTTGGTGGCAAGTGTGGAAGATGTTGGCACATCGGCAATCAAATTCAAATTTTGTGGCGTGTTTTTTGGCACACTGTTTGACAGTAGTTGATTATCCGTTATACACAGGTAGGGCACGCCTAATGGCGGTTATACCGGCTATATAGATACAGATACAGGGCCGTGTAAAAAGCCTTTCCCAAGGGCACAAAGTTTGAGCATGTTGAGCACTATTCGTTCAGAGTTCGACACTCTGACCATTGCGCTACACCGACGCCACATTGCTGTAGCTGTCATTAAAATGGTCTAATCTAGAGTTAGCCCGATGGGTAGATAGGTTCCTGATAGATGATTTCTGATTTTCAATGTATTTTTGATATGTTTATATTGTATACCCGGTAAACCGCCTCGTGGCAAAAAACAACAGAGAAGGGAGTACAAGCTGCATATCTGGACAGCTTTATATGATCCACTCCCGGTTTACGCTTACGATAAGTGTATTGGGTTCTTCATCGCATTTGGGTGAGGCTCTTCTCAAAAACGAGTCATCCATTTAACGTCTTACCCAAAGAACTGTCTAAACCGACTCTAGGTTGGTGCAAATAATGTGCATTTCCCAAGGGCAACAAATCAGAATTCGCCAGGGATTCGAAGTCTACAGATTATGAGTAAAAAACTCCACCCACGTGGCCCCTACATCTACCCAAAGGCTACGTCTGAAGAAATTCCAATCGACTTATTTTCCTTGTTAAAGGATGTGTTTTTTAGTGTGACTAGTTTGTGACATTCTTCGAAAATGTCAGAGGTGAATGAAATTGTCATGTATTCCCTGACTGGAATGTAAATGAGATGTTTAAACCTTTATCTTAAGTCTAACAGGTGTTGGAAATTGCCGTACAGCTGGTGGGTAAAGGTCTTGCCTGTTAAGTGGGGTTGTTTGTTCCAGCATGTTTCCGTTTGATGGAAATTATTTCGGCATGCACACTGGCCGTCTAAAGTCCTGTCTTCAAACCATTTGTTGTTATTGTACACTACCCAAAAACTTTTTCTTGTTCTCTTATGTTGAGAAAGATTTTCTTATACAGTAGAATCCGCTCAACTGCACAACCCATTTGTCAGCGGTTTTGGTGCAATTATCCGGCTGGTGCAATTATGCAAAATTCCCAGCTGGACCGCACCACCATGTTTATTTCTCTTCACAGGCTGGATAACGCCCCAGAGTCGAGACTTACTTGACCTTAGTAGCTAACGTAACAGTTCTTGCGCTACCATACCTCATAGAACCAGCAAGATATTGAGATCACAGTTCCAGTTTGATCAGTGACAGATCATTCTCCTTATAGCAGAGCCGCTTACACCTCGTTCCGGCGAATGCAGGAAGTTTCTACGACGCGGATTCAGCTCTGCCATCACGTCAGCACCGCACCATCAAAAGCGACTGCTATGTCCACCTACGCGTCTTTGGCCATTGCCGAGTCGCTGTTTGGTTTCCGACTGAATGTGACGTAAAGACGCCGGTCTTTTATTATTGCAGCAGTATGTAGCAAAAGCGATGACGCGACGCGAAATCAAATCCCCGCGAACTTGAATGCATTCACAGTAATTAGACAGTATACAGGTAGAGACCAATCTTTATTAAGTACAGCATGCTGTCTGCCAAAGCGTATTGCCGCATTTGGTAGGCGTGCGTGTCTAAATGCCGACCCGCCCCGTGACCCGCCCGGGACCTCCCATATGATTCCTATCAACATAACTGTCAATGGAGACCGCCTTCTTTTGTTACTAAAACAGTTTTTAACATAGTGGCGGTATTGCGCCTTTACAGCGACAGGTATCGGCTCATTTGTACGACGTTTGCCGATTTTTAGAGCACCTTTTTAGTTAACTTGTCGAGGATTTTTGAAAAAAATTGGTGCAGTTATCTGGCATTGGTGACAATGTGCGGTGCAGATATGCGGAGTCACTAACAATGCAGTAAATGGGAACCGGTTTGGGATGTTGGGATTCGGTGCAATTGAATGGAGTGTGCGTTTATCCGAGGTGCAATTAAGTGGCTTCGTCTGTAGCAGTCTCCCAGTTGAGCTCCTGATTCAAATTAGTTAGTAACTGGAAGACCCCGGTTTACACTGTTTAAGACATTGCAGGAACGCCAAGTTCAACAAATGTATGTAAAGCTTGGTCAAATTAGAGGTTTACTTCGATGTAACATATTCTAGTCTAATACGAATCCCAGTGTTATCTTGGTGTGCACTCTGGGCACGTCTTAAGAGTAATCCTCTAGGACCTTTTCTCCAGCCTTATTCTATCAGCAGGAATATTATGTTTAGTGAGAAACCGACTCCAGGATTACGTCTTAGTTTGTACGAGTAACCCGTTAGGAATACAAAGTATGGGAGTTGAAATTGATTCTTTTGAACTTTCAGCAGGGGATTACTCTTGTTTGTGAGAACTTTCTTCTCTTATACCATACTTAATTGCACATTTCCAAAGAGGAGATGAGTAAGAAGATAAAGCTTATTTCTTATTCTCCAGCGTTACTGGTTGGTTACCAATGGGGATGAAAAATATGCATCCAATTTTCTTCGCATAGTACCCTACTTTCCATAGAGGTCGGATTTCATGAGCAGGGTGTATTACTTAGTGGTTTAGCTGACTCTGCCTGTATTGAATAATAACAATGTTACCCACTATGAAGGGCAAGGTCTTCCTATAATATAAATACAAGATGATTCAAATTCCGTCTGCTTTCAAAGTTGTCTTCTCCATGTGGATACCGGAGTGCTATTTCATAACAGGTCATTTAGTGAAAACTCGGAGTCCCAAATGACGCACGGAATACAGAAAAGCTTTTGTTAAGAGGATGTGATGTCGACCTGAGCCCTTCTGCTGCAAACAGTGAATACGTTATTATCGATTGTAAACCCTGCAGTAATTCAGCACTGGCCGCCATTGCACGGGTAATTTCTTACCAATAAATCATTATTATTATTATTATTTTTATTTATTACACGACAAATGTAATATAACGTGGGCCCGGTGGTTAAGGTTAGGTGGGTGCCCGGTTGTTGTGGTGTGCTTTAAAGTTTAAGTTAGGAGCAGTAATTCCCTCCTCTCGAATAGCCTATACCCCTCATACTCTACTACTTGCCTCATTGCCGACATTGTTTTCACTTTATTTCACCAAACTAAAAGATTTCTTACATTCATTTATATTGGTACGCCAGCAATAAACCATTATGTTATAATATCCGATAATAAAGAACTTTATTAGACGAAATTTATACCCAGTACATTGTATGGCAACAGCTACCCAACATATGCAAAGTACAAAATAGAGATATAGAAGAATACTTACGATCCTTATTACCAAAAAAGGCTTTGATAAAGTGATCCAATCGAGTGGGGCTAACCATCCATATCAATTTGATTTAATTTGTTTCTTCATTTCAACTGGATTGTGTTTATTTATTGGTAACTATTAGCTTAAAGTCCAGTTCTGTTGCTATTCTTCTTTTTTTGATAAACCACTTTGTGTTCTTGTTGTAAAATTTCTTGAAAAAAATATAGGATTTCGCAAGACTAATGGCAAAGTCTTGTTTTATAGCTGTCTCCAGGAAGGCGGAAGGGCTGCTAAATTAAAAAAAAAATCATGTCGTTGGTACATCAATACGTATAGTGCGTATAGAGTAATTCCTTTCTCGTTTCCGGCTTAGACATAATGTTTTACGTTTGATTTTGTTGGCTTCTGTAAGTCTGGTTCGCAGTGGCAATGTTTATCAATATCCATTGGAAAAAAACCCAGAAAGGCAGGAATAAAAGAAGAACAACTTAGAAATGTTAAAATATTGTTAACTGAGTGAGTTCTAACATCTTAGTGATTAGCATTTATACGCCTACTAAGCGAGGAACGAGGAAGAAATAAAGACAAGCTAAGGAAGCTTTAACACTATCTTAAGCACATGCACACAGACCAGAATCCCTCTCCAACGCTTCTCGTATAAGTACTTTATATCCCCCACACTGCTCACGTTGGTGACTGATTCTCTTAACATTCATTATTTCTAAAGATAGCTGTGGCGATTCCCCCTCTCTTGGACTGTTCATTCATTAGAAATATTTGCGGCACGTTCCGTTAATTGCTCATCGACAACCCTCTATGTCAAGGAAAGCTGTAGCAAGCACGACCATACTGTCTATAGGAGTCTTACAACGTGATAATGACTTGAATACGAAAGCTGAAACTTTAATGACGTACTAGGCTGGTTCTGAGTAGTACAACATATTGATTGGAATCTGCAAGTGTTTTCTTTCAAATTAATTGCCTTAATTGCTCATCGACAACCCTCTATGTCAGAGAAAGCTGTAGCATGCACGACCAAACTGTCTAGAGGAGTCTTACAAAGTAATAATGACTTAAACTTAAACTTTGATGGCGTACTAGGCTGATTCTGAGTGGTACAACATATTGATTAGAATCAGCAAGTGTTTTCTGTCCAATTAATTGCGTTAATTGCTCATCGACAACCCTCTATGTCAAGGAAAGCTGTAGCAATCACGACCAAACTGTCTGTAGGTGTCTTACATAGTTATAATGACTTAAACTTAAACTTTAATGACGTACTAGGCTGGTTCTGAGTGGTACAACATATTGATTAGAATCAGCAAGTGTTTTCTTTCAAATTAACTGCGTTAATTGCTCATTGACAACCCTCAATGTCAAGGAAAGCTGTAGCTTGCACGACCAAACTGTCTAGAGGAGTCTTACAAAGTGATAATGACTTAAACGTACACTTTGATGACGTACTAGGCTGGTTCTGAGTGGTACAACATATCGATTATAATCTGTGTCTTCTTTCCAATTAATTGCGTTAATTGCCCATCGACAACCCTCTATGTCAAGGAAAGCTGTAGCTTGCGCGACCAAACTGTCTAAAGGAGTATTACAAAGTAATAATAACTTACACGTAAGCTTAAACTTTAAAGACGTACTAGGCTGGTTCTGAGTGGTACAACATATTGATTAGAATCAGCAAGTGTTTTCTTTCCAATTAATTGCGTTTATTGCTCATCGACAACCCTCTATGTGAGCGAAAGCTGTAGCAATCACGACCAAACTGTCTAGAGGAGTCTTACAAAGTAATAATGACTTAAACTTAAACTTTAATGGCGTACTAGGCTGGTTCTGAGTGGTACAACATATTAATTAGAATAAGCAAGCGTTTTCTTTTAACTTCATGGGAGAGTTTTTCTAATGATGGATGGCAAGCACGGAGTTGTCGAGAGGTTCGTTAACGCATCCCCGAAGTCTTAACGACGAGAATCTCCTTAAAAGCAGGAAAGCAGACCAAAACCTTAGAACCAATTAGAGTTACGTCTGGTGTCCCCAAAGTCAAGGAGCAGAACTCTCATCTCTAGACCTAACTGTATACCCAGACTAATGAGAAGACTAATAAGCCCATATTGTGTGTTCTTCATGGTTGCTTGTTAAGACGACAACGCCCAAGGTACCCAATAGCCGGGTTACCTCAAAGGGTCTTTGTTTAGCTAGCTCGTATATTATTGTAGGTTTTGAGACTACCTTACTTATTTCAGCTTTTGAACATATTCACAAAAGACAGATTCAAAGTACTTTTAATTAGGAAATATGATAAAAGGGCAATTGATAAGGGAGCTTTTTAGAATATATTCATATCCCAAAATTACCCGTTCTTTGGAGCTCAGATGTATCATGTTTATGTGTAATTCGAGACAGCTAAGAGACGTCTTATTGCGGGGTAGAATGTCGCTACTAATGTAGATTACCTCGTCTTGTTATAACATGTCTGGGAACAAATTGTTTAAAACTCGAACAGCCGAACCACTTTTTTACGACTAAAATGACTGAACGGAGTGAAAACTTAACCCAAAATGTTTTGTTCAGTAAAATCCCCCTTTTCACTTTTTTCGCTTATTGCTATACGTACATTGCTTAATCAATGTAAGAGGGATGTTTTGGCATGTTAAAATATGAAAAATTCCCGTTCATTATCATAATTCGTGCAAAAAGATCATATGGGCCACGTTTTGAACTATCCCTTTTTAGACAGGGGGGGTTAAGTCCACGCCAAATTTCATGTTGCATAACTCCTGAACGGCTTTCGCTAGAGCCACCAAATTTGGTGACGTTTCATAAAACTAGTTCATCGTTTTTTGTGTTGCCATGACAACAGATTTTTGGCAAGCACATTTCACAAAATCTGCTAATTTTAGTTCAAACAATGACATTTCGGGGCTTTCTTGGTACACCACATTTGTTTCCTTAAATTGTTATCATCTTATGTAATCCAATGTATCTTTGCTGATTCAACATTAATGTATTTTGCGGGAGCTCGACCAAAGTAAAGTAAGTTTGATGACGTCATCGGTCAAAATCCAAGATGGCGGACAGAATCACATAAAATTACGTCATAATGATGCCATTTTACGTCGTAATGACACAAAATTCGTCATGGTAATACCAGTTTACATGTGCATCATCCTCTGAAAATTTGGTGGTCATATAATAAGTAGATTAGGACTTACTGAGGGCAGGTCTAAAAACAGCACTTGATTTTTGCTGCGGTCAAAAATGACCCCAGTGGAATCACTCCAGACTCTCCTCTATAATGTCAATATTATTGCGCCCCCCCCCTCATAACTTCTGAACGGTATGATGTATCCTTCCCAAATTTGCAGGGAGTGATGTTCATGTAAAGCTTTATAATTCCTAGAATTTTGGTGACGTTATGACGTAATCTGACGTAATTATGACGTCATTGATGTGATTGTATTGGCTAAATAGGGAATTCCCGTAATATCTGAAGGTATTAAACAAAATAGAATTTATTGTTGATTTTAAGGTATAAAAAGACATGTTACGTAAATCGTAACTACGTTGACGTCAAAATTACGTCTTTGAATGACGTCACGTGTTGTTAGCGACCCCTTGGGATCCGCCATCTTCGATCGGCCATTTTGAAATTTTCAAAAATACTTTTTTTCCACTTATGACCCAAAAAAACACTAGAAATAGACTAAAAACGTTAATCTTAATGTTTCTGGTAAAGAAAATGCCACGTAGTGACGATTTTGCAGGCGAAATAGGCTGTTGAAACCAAAAATAGTGTAATGGTCCGCCATCTTGGATTTTGACCGATTACGTCATCAAATTAGCATAGATTATGAATATTAAATCATGAAAGTTACATCTAATTACATATGATGCTATACATGTAGGAAATCTAGTGTGGTTAAGCAAGAAAACCCAAGAAATATCATTGTTTTAAAAAAATCAGTGATTTTTGCATAAAATGCCTTTCAAAAACCCGTTGCCATGGCAACACGAAAAATGATAAACTTATACAATTATCATTATATTGTTGCCAACTAAATTTCAGGAAAAGTCACCAAGTTTGGTAGTCCTAGCGTCGTTCGGCAGTTATACGATGTCAAAGTTGGCGCGGGCACTTTTAGCCCCCCCCCCCCCAGTCTGGATAGGGTTAACGATGTGATGTGTTGACAAAGCTGTACAATTTAGCCATCTGGGCTACCAACAGTTTTTACTCGCCTTGTCCGTGTGGTAATAAACCAGTCTGCACATGTTCCGTAATCGTGTTCCTCATATCAAAGCTGTACAATTTAGCCATCCGGGCTACCAACAGTTTTTACTCGCCTTGTCCGTGTGGTATAAAATCAGTCTGCACATGTTCCGTAATCGTGTTCCTCATATCTTAAGCCCACACCAGACAGCATCACTGCTTTAGTTAAGGTTCAATAGCAAAACTCGCCGCGAGGGATAGGATATACGGTAAGATCGTGTTTCGTTTCAAAATTTCAAAGGAAGTCATTTGTTAGGGAAAATAAGATAAAGAACGAAAAAGATTTGGATTGTTTGGGCGAGTGAGTTTAACTTATCAAATGTCCTTTGATTGGTTGTGGTAGGCTCTCCTCAAATTTCTCACGAATTGACTGTGGCAGGTATGGCCTAATAACAACTGGCCTCCACGCCGTTTACTGAAGAAACCATGCTGATCAGATATTCATTGCACAGCAATATTGTTTTTCCTGGACGTTTTGCCCATATTATCTTCAGATGATACTTTTCCACTTCTTTTTAGGTATTTCAATTGGTTGTGGAATATCGTTATGAGTTACTATCCAATTGCAAGGTTCAAATCTTGAACCATGAAAGGCCTTCAATATGGAAGGCTTGCAGTCCTTCGGATTGTTGAGAAACGGGTCAAATGTGGTTGAAAGTCGGTACCGTGCCCCTACCCATTGCGACTTCTTTGACCTTGATTTTAGACAGCATCTGAGGTTAGAAATAATCTTGGAAAGCTTTTGCTTTTAGTACATCTTTTCCCCCTTGTGTGTAAATGTTGTATGTTTCGAAGGAGCAAGTTTGCTTTTGCTCAACTAGCGCTTCAGCACCAAGGAAAGGGTCAAATTATACGTTACCAGCAACATGGAAGATGTACGAGTTTAGTTTAACTGGTATTTCGGTACCAAGAAAATAGAAAGGGTTTACGGTAAACTAGCATTTCAGTACTAAGGACAGGATACTTTTGGATATGACGAATGGTAAAAAACAGCTGAATATCGTGTTTTTGAATGTGTATTCATATAAAAACATCACACGTTCCTTGGAGCTCAGATGTGTTAATCTACACAAAGTACGAGCATTTTCTGCGCGGGGTAAAATATTGACTGATATTAAGTACTTAGGCTTCTTACAAGGGTCTATCATTTTATATCCACAAACGACAATGTCTAAGAGACTTTCTTTCAATGACAAGAATTGGCGTATGATCCGTACTCGCGTTTTTCTTACCTAAAGCTACATACAGTATCGCTGATTCAATAGGGTCCAATAACTTACATCGCAACGTGGCGTGAGATATACAGTAAGATATTCTTTCTCAGCGCTACAGAGAATTTTATCGGTCGAAAATTGCATATTAAAAATCAACACTTTAAGGATGATTTGTGGGGGTGGTTATGGTAAGCTCGACTTAACGCCCTCTCGATTTGACTGGCAGATGAGAGATTTTTTTGTCGTGTTTTTTTTTCTTTAAAGGTTTCACCTTAATCCTCTCGGCTACTTAATGTTGAAGGTCTTTTGAGGCCTTTCAGTTCTTTCAATGCATTTCAATGGGATTTGGACCATAGCTATGAGTTACTTGTCAATCTTAAGTGTTAAATCTTCAACTTCGAAAGATCTTTCATCTAAAATGTTCTTATTCATTTGCATTTGACGTTAATCTTGAGGGAAAGCAATGTGTCATAAGTGATTGATAGTCGGTAACGTGCCTTTTTCAATAGAAAGTTTTAATGCCTTGATGTAGATCACCAATAAGCTTGAGTATTTTTTTTTTTTTAGTTACAATTTTGTGAGCACATGTTGAAATCTTTTATGGAACAAGTTTGTTTTCGCTTAGGAAGAAGAGAAGATCAAAGGATACGTTTAACCAGTATTGAAATCTAACAAAGAATTTAAACATAAAAAAGGTACAAGTTTAAGTTGAAGTATTTTAGCACCAAGGAAAGCGGTAAGGGTTTACGCTAGGCCACGATTTCTGAACCATGCAAATGGTACGCGTTGGCATTGAATCAGTATTTCAACATTTAGGAAAGCGATAACATTTACATTTACCCAGTTTTTAAGCACTGACGAAATCAAGCAAATTATAAACCATGCTGAATTTGTAGCAACATTGTCCTTTAAACTAAAACCAAATTACTCATAGCTACTAGTTTTCCAGACTTTTCAATGGTATGAGAAAAAAGTGACGGCTTTGGACACTGTTATACAAGGTTACACGTATAAACACTTTTTTTTTTACAAAGCGGATTCTGAAAAAGCTAGATAAATGATGCCAAGATGTGCCACGGCGGGTAGCACGGAAAGTGACTTGATTGGTTCAAATAGCAAGGTTTGATCGGCATTGCAAACCATCTATGAACGGACATTTTGTTGAAATCTACCGCGTTTCTTAACTGAAATAAGCTTGAATAACTATTCTCTTGTTGTTTTTTTATTTTTATTTGCATGTGCAGATTCTTACTGTAACAGTACGTGGGACAACATCTACTGCTGGCCGCCCACTCCAGCCGGATATGACATCTACCTGCCATGTCCGGAACATCTCTTCTTCGACGGAACAAGTTTGTTTACACCTATTTTACTATTTCTGCAGTTTTCATTGTTTTCTAGGACTTAGTAAACTTGTTCACGGTCTAAGATATGAGATCAGAAGAGTTTGTAATAAATAAATTTCATCACCAGAATATGGTTGCTGAGCTCAAGGTTTCTAACAAAAAAATAATCAAAGAAATCATTACCCAAAGGTTGTAGATGTGCATTGTTCGTACATGCTTTAATTTATGAACTTGTGTTCCATCATGCATTGGAAACTAGCACATAACGCAAGAAGAGTAATCAAAAAGTTGCCTTATATTGGTAGACAATTCCACTTTGATAAAACTGTTTAAATCATTGGTTCAGACATAATATCATTACCCAAAGGTTGCACCTGGTTCCAACTTCCATTGGTCTGGTTTTGAAGCAGAACTACGCTAAAGGAAAAAAAAAGGCCCACTTAAAAGTCTGCAGAATTTAAGACAACGAGACAAAAATGAAAATGAAAAAGTAAGGCGAACTAGTAGCGGCGTTACATGATATTAACAACTGAAGATACATCTGCAAATTGTTTGGCAAACTCCACCAGAAGGCAATAACCCCTGAATCGTTACATAAAGAGGGCACGATTCTTTTATCAACTAGGGAACACAAAATGACAAATTCTATAACCACCTCAAGCTATCGGATATTGGTACGTAATTGAACACGGTGGTTAATGGACTTTTGAATAGAAGGGGATTCGAAGCTATTCTATAATACCTACATTTTAACGCCACTTGGGGTTAAAAACGTATCAACGTTACCGTACAATGAATTCATAACTACAACATATGGATTTTAAACGAAGGTTGTCGCCTGTAATAATCATATTTCGTCTGAGTGACACATTTGCAGCTAAGTGGTTAGATTTATATTTGGTTTGACGTCGAATGTTGGCAAGTTTGATTTAGTTTTCGTATGAGTAACATAACGCCGATTTGTAATGTCAAAAAAGGTCAACCAAAGAGCAATGGGAGGCTTAACCTAAATGGGGGGCAATTGAAAAGGTCAAACAAGAAGACAAATGTGGAATTCTAAATTTGACAGGACTAAGCTGGCTAAAAGGAAAGTTTTGATAACTAAGTAAGAGAAAATACGACATGTTAGGCACTTCTAAGAAACGTTCTAGATCGTTCTTAGAAGTTCATGTAACGGTACCAGGGTGCAATATACATTTCATTGAAACTTTTCCGCAGTAAATGGACACTACATAAGTTTCTCAATTTGCAAGGTCGCGGGTTAAAACTCCGGTCAAGTGATACCAAATCCTTTGAAAGAGGTACATACATTTGTAAGTGCTTTTTCTGCTTAACACTTTTGAACAGAGTGCGACAGTCGAATACGATGCGGTGCTTACATAACTAAGTGGCCCAAAGGCAAGGCTGTAATCACATAAATTTAGTACTACGTATATTTGTTTGGTGGTCGTGGACATTAAAGGCATCCAGAGCATTTTAGGAAGCTTCAAAATATGGAAATATTCTCTTTGCTGTAATATTTATGAACACATTAAATGCCACTGTTGACCAAATTTGCGTGCGGATTTTTTTATCAAAAGTTCTCAAAAGCGGCACATAAGCTACATGGTCATCTTTAGTTTCACGCGCCTAGTGTAAATAGACTGATACTATAGCCCCGCCGAAACGTAGAAATGCAAAATTAAAACTTAAAAATGTAAATATTTGACGGACATGCAGTCACACTCTCATTGGTCGGACAGTCAGCACGATGGTTCGTTGCTAAGGTAAAATTTCCACTGTAAGGGAGCGTATCAGGTTACCGGGACTCCCGCGCAGTCCCCGGGGGAGCTGTAACATCTTCTAAAAGATCGTGATAGTTAGACAAACGATCTCTCGCACGTGTTTCGCCAATTGCAAATGAAATTAGCCAATGTGTATACCTGAAAAATCCTGCCGTTTTACAAATGTTGCATCATTTTGTCTGAATATTTTCTGAAATAGGCCAAGTTGGCTGTTATAGAAAGGATGTTCGGTGTGCAAAAATAAAAATGGTGTAAATAAGTTGGTTCTAAACGTGACTGAAGATCCAAATTTTCTATATTCTGAACAATAACAATAATTCTAAACTTTCTGTCTTAGGAATTTTTTAATTTCTCATTCAAATTATTTCTACGACCGAAAATGGGTCGAAAAATACATTTTTTTTACACTTAAACACCCGTAATTTAAAATTTTCGCCGTATCAAAAAAATCCCTAAGACTAAAGCCTTGGTATATTAGTTCTCGAAAATTTAAGACCTCGATGACTGAGTTTGAACGCACATTGCTCAAGTTTTTCATACCACTTTGGAACAATGTCATTGCTGACGGATAGGGGGAGGGGGTACTTGATGCCGGCGTAAACAAGTCCTGCAACATTCAAAGTCATCAACAATGGCGCCAGTAGCTTAGTTACATGTTCCATGCCCACAAAAAAAATGTCAGGAAAGATACACTGTCCAGGAAATAGTTTGTTTTTGTGATAAAGTGTTTTTTCTTCTTGTGCAAGGGACCTAGGACAGAGAAGGCGTTTTGGCGCGGATTTACAGTGAAAACCTGCATATGACCGCGAGTGACCCCGAATAGAACGCACGTTCTATTCGAATACGTCACTTCGAACATACTAGAATGTTGTTTGAATTCTAAAAAAAAGTCTGGAAATTTTGCACCCATATTTGCCCCTCCTGCAGGATCAGTTTATTAGGGCTTGGATTTTGTTATCAGTTCTCACCACACAACGACATCGTATCGTTGCTCCTTTAATGTTTATGTGTAATGGTAAAGTGTCGTTGAAACATACTTTGTGTATGAATGACTACAAATTGTATTTTATTTTCATGTTTTAAGCCTCATAAAAAGCTCTGGATGCCTTTATAGAATTAAAAGAGCGACTATATTACTGTGGCAGCTTTTACCAATAATGTGACAACTGTGTTCGCATGTTTCAATATCTGTAACATGTGATATCACTCTAAATGAGATCCCTTTGTGTCGTTGTAAAGAGCTGCTCGCCTATCGCATGTGTAATGAGAGGGGGGAGTGGGAGTTGGGCAACTGGACAAACTACACCGCCTGCATCGACTACCCAATCTCACCGGTACCGGTAAGGCATGGTTTACTACTACACCTATATTTAAACAATACCAAGGGGTCCCCAGAAAGTGCGAAATTGAACAAAATAGAACGAACTGAAATAACATTATGTAGCATTATGAAATGAAATACCAGTGGACAGCGAAGGAACGTTGTTACATTCACAGTAGACCGGGCGTTGTATTTAAAATTATCAAATAGATTCAAGAAATAAAAGACGTTACAGCTTTGTATTTACCACTCACCTCAGTATTCAATATGATCCCAGATCCGGTCTACTGTGAATGTTACATTGTATTACATTTCATATGTCAATTATTGTATATATTCTACCAGTACGCTTACATAGAGCTGCATATATTATATAAAGATAATTGTGTATCTGTCCGTTATAACATTAATGGGACCTCTATCGATATAAACAGTTTCCGGAGTGTTTGAAAAGTATATATAGTGACGAGATCACAATTTGACAATTTCGGGTCTCAAAATACACCACATATCCCTATGTAAATTAAAAGCTGTGTTGCTAAATAATGAAAGTTTATAATAATAATAACAGGTTTATTGATTCGTTCATTGATCTCTAAAATACATGTGGCAAAATCTAACTCAAATTCAAACGACTAGTACTATTCAAAATCTAAATCAAAGCAACTAGTGCTATACAAGCACATAGTACTTTACAAGATGATATAAGAGATACCGTAGCAAGAAAAAAAACTTAATTGAATAAAGGAATTTAAGAAACTAAATACAGGAATTCTCATCGTACAGGTAATAAAAGAAGAAACAAGGTTTATCAGCATACTGTAAATTAGATAAATTGACATCAGGTGTATGTATTCAATAGATGAGTGAACTATGGAATGGGGCTCTTTTTATAGCGGTTTGTTTCCCTAATGGAATACAAAGTTGGTGGGCACCTTTAAGATTTCTAGCGTGGGTTTCCGATCGGGTTGGGGGTAACCAACTCCTGAAGATTACTAAGTAAAGATTTGGCAAATCATTGCAAGTTCCTCACCGAAGGCCAATTGCAAGTACATGTAACACGAAGAGGACGGTCATACATTGTAACATGTTACTACTCTAGTCTAAATTAATGACACTAAGTTCTAACATATCGGGTTATGATATACCTTCCTACTACAGGACGTACCGCTGTTGTTTGCGGTGAGAGACATCTACTTTGTCGGGTCCAGTATCTCATTGGTTCTGCTGGCAGCAACGTTCTTCATATTTTGCTACTTCAGGTAAAACCAATTGCCATTTTTGGCATTTACTTGGTACAGATAGTACACACAACAAGTCCTTTGCGAACATTTTCATACAATTTAAATATTGATACTTGGATACGTTAAAGTGCTGTGATACATAAGATATTAAATATTATATGGTAAACTTGGTTATTCGTGATATCTGACAATCTGTGAGCAAAATTTATCCAATGAAGACGGAAAACGTTGGAAAACGTTGATATTATAGTGTACAGAATATACTAGGAAATCGTTACCTTATTTAAAATAATTACTTGCATGGTTGTTCTATTGATTAAAATTCACACCCGTTTGCATATTGCAAAATTTACATCTAAGACAATTATTTTTAATATTGAAACATTACAACTATTAGTGGTATGCCCACTGTTCGATTGCAATCTAAACAGCATTGATGACCTACTTTTGTGCGATGTCAAACATTTTCTTGCAAATATATTTCTGAATGGTTGAATAGCATATTTGCATTGTGGGGTAACATGTGATTATTATTTTACAGGCGACTTCAGTGTGACCGCATCAAAATACACAAGCATCTCGTCTTGTCGCTTATCCTCCGCTTCATCGTTCTTATCGTTCTGCTGCAACCATATCTGGGCCTCAGCGGCTACGACAACTCTTACCTGAACTCGGTACGTTTTCTATACATAAACTTGTTACACGTAAATATATAGTTTTATCAGGTAAATCAATTCAGCACAGATTTCTAAGAAACAAAAATCACTTTGATAGAGCGGAAGAAAAATATAGCGGTTGTGGCGAATGGAGTATGTCATGGCACTTTAATTTAACGGTGGGAACAAATATTGCTGTCACATATATTAGTGATTAAATATTTGCGATGATTAAGTTTTAGCCTTTGACTAGTGACCGTTAAATCAATTAAGAATTGAGTTACAGTTAACACATCAAGAATTACATCATTTTCTTCTCTTTAAGACGTTTCGGCAACTTTTTTCTGTCTTTATCAGTTTAAAAAAACATATATGAGATCAGTAAAAAGAAATAATAAAAAAATGACCGGAAAAGATTTAATTCAAAAATTAAATTGACTGATAAAGATAGGTTGTCGAAACATCCGTAGAGAAAAAAAAAAATCAAGACTGTGTTCCTATGACAACTATGTTGAATTAAATTCTCCATATCAAACCCACCAATTCACTACGTCCTTACGCGTTAGTGATATATGGGGACCCCTTAAGGTGCTCGTCATTTCAAAGTAATCATCGTTTTCGAAAATACAAGGTTTTAGACAGATCTTTATTGAAGGCAGTTTCAGCCGGAATCATGGTCTCCACATCTGACATGTAAGTGTTGCCGTTGGTGCTAATGCAAAAACGTCATTTTCCACCGCAGAAAGGATCTTTATCTGTGACTCTCCACGTTTTTCTCCGAAATCCTAGTCGTAAATCTAAACAGCCTGCATGATATAGGCAACATTACACATTTTTCAGCGATTTTCTTGGAAATCTTTGCCTCAATCTTCCAGAATGTCTTCGTAATCTTAGAAGTGATCTTGAAGGCTTATCTTGGTTGTAAATTTGGATGCTGTTTCTCATAGCGTCGTCTTTTCTCTATTCTAGTCCAGTCTTAAGTACCTTATCAGTATAAGTTTGAAATTATGCTAGCTACTGACATGCCAAGACTACATACATTAGTGTCTCTAGTTATGGAACAGCCATCTCCATTGCAGAATGACAGAAGTTAATTTTGCTTCCAAATCGCAGCATCTTTTTAGCCACAAAGAATTAAACTCACTTTACTCGATTATTCTGTACAACTATTTGTATAATGTTTCACCCTGATTTATATTTAATAAACACATTTACCATTTTAATCACACAAATTTCCAATTTAGATTTTGTTTTCGTTTTATTTCGGAGCACTTCAGATAATGAATTGCGACCGTATTCGCATCTTATGGGTAATTGGCCTCGTTTTCCGAGCTATTTATGAACGTGTTGAATCTGTTGAGCTCCCAATTTACACATTGTTAACACTTATATCAGTCTAGCTGTTTTTTTTTAATCATCACTTATAATTCGTTAACCGTTTTTTTTGTTATTCTAGTTTTAAAACCTTCATTTATATATCACAAGAGTTTACAGTAATGATGATCCGTCTTAATTGCCTGTTAAGGATGATGTACCTACTTTTCTTATCAGCTCCACAAATTAACACGTCTTGTTTTTTTCCTGTCATCGTTTCCTTTTTTTATTATTTTTGCAACCGTTTTCTAGTTCTCTCTTCTACTAATAAACTAGATTATTTTACGGGAAGGCATTAAGCCTTTAGGCCCAACGTAATACTGCGGAGACCGTGGTATCGATCAAGACTAAAGCACATGAAAAAACCAAACAAATACACGAAACGAAAAGGGTTGTCCCGGTGCTCTTGGCAAAATTATTGAGGACATTAAAGGCATCATGCCTTTTCTCCCGTCACTTCATTACCAGCGATAGCCAAAATATTCCCAGGTCTGTAAAAAAAAAGGCCTAAGCTCTCCAATAATACCTGTATCATTAGAATACATACAAAAAACAAGTAATTTAAAAGTTATCTACCTGACTTTTAGTCCATGGAAAACTAAAATTGGCGGCTTAGTCTGAACTCCAGAGTCTCCATTTAGTGACATTGAGCAAATTTCTAACGGTGCAAAGTGTCACTACAGCTTTTTTTTTAAATCTATGACCTTTGACCTTTCATTCCAAATATGGCTAAAAGCATGTTTTCGAATTAAATGAAATAGCCCAAACCCTTATCTTTAACTTCCAGATCCAAAATGCCCCCCCCCCCCCCCCGACGCTTCTTACAATTACTTTAAACAAGGCTGTCCATGGGCTCCATAATGTTTGTTTCTCATCATGCCGACGGAGTAATTTATGATGGAAAGGGGTTTCGCCATTTAGGTTTTGAGTAGGGGTGGGTAACTGTACCGTATACCGGTACAAAACCGGTTTTGCTTAATGGACTGGTCCAAAAAAAAAACGTTCCGTAAAAAAATCAGTGGACCGGCCTATTGACGGATTAGAGTATTCATTGTATCAGACTACCAGCAGGCGGTCACATAACTGGCCTAAGAAAATACAAAACAGCAGATTTAACGAGTCGTTTTTGAAGACGTTAGCTGTGAATCATATATAGAAACACTTAAAGGATGAGTAAACAGACGGCGAGGAGAGTATAGCTATAATTTTGAAACATAGTGCAAACCTAAGACATGACGTTTGTAGACTTTTACGTGTGTCTCGCTTTCCAAAATATGATGTACTGCGACACTGCTATGATCAGGTACAGGTACAGGTCCGGACCTGGACCTGACCCTCTGGACCTGGACCTGGACCTGGACCGGACCTGAATTTTATGTACCGGTACCAACACCTAGTTTTGACGTCATTGGCACCATATTTGTTTTTCAATATTATTTCTGTCCATCCGCAGCCGTTCATTTGCCGGAGTATGCTGGTTCTGTCCCAGTACTTCGGCATGACTAACGTGTTCTGGATGCTAATAGAGGGCCTGTTCCTGTACATGCGCTGTGTGGTGGCCGTCTTCCACTACATATCCAGCCTCACGGTCTTCTACATCATCGGATGGGGTCAGTTTTAATTAAAGGCAACCAAAGCAATGTTAGGGCCAACAAATTGAAATAAAAAATGCTGAAATATTCATGGTAGTGACTTTTACTAACGTTGTTAAGCATATTTGCGTAATGATTCCATACATTTTAAGGATTTTGTAACCCGCGCAGAGTCGTGCCGTATGATGATCCCCTTTGTTTCGCGAGCCTACAAAAACCCTGGCGACGATTTCTCACATCGCAACGACGTTCGAATTTTTGCATGATGCACGTGGCTGTACATTGCGATAGTGTTGTTTAGTATAATCATGTATAGAAATGGCTAAATAAATTGACTTTTAAAATCAGATTTTCGGGCCCTAATATTGCTTTGGTTGCCATTAATATTTAAAATTATTCAGGATATGTGGCTGTATAATCATAGTCTAGAGACTATGAAAAGACCAGATTGTGATGGACAATGGGTTTTGTCGACGATGTGGGCCACCACTGCTTTCCACGCACTTCTGTTTAAAAGAGTCCTAAACTCCAGAAGGCTGTGTTATTTTCCACTTAAGTATGTATCAATCACTACATAATCAGCCGACTTTTTACAGAATTCTGTTTGTGGTAAATTTTACATGGTGTTTTTTTTTAAAGAAATATGCCATGCAGACCCTACCCATGTATTCCCTATGCGTAAACATACAATTTAATCGTGGATATATTCGGCATTGATTAGGGTGATTAAGCACAATTCGAAGGCCAATTGTTAATAAGATGCAAAAAAACACATAGCAAGACGAGATTTTCTTAACCCCCATGACATTCTTTTTGTAATTTAACTTTGGTCAGGCTTTGTCAGGCACATTGTATTAGGCCATAGGCTGAGGCTGTTTAATTCAATCAATCAGAAATTCGGGAATTCGGTAGAATACTGAATTTTTTTTTTTATTATTATGTGCACAGGACTAGTGGATACTTTATCGTATATTGTAAAAAATATTCATTTTTACTTCCTAAAATTATCATCTTTAGGAAAATAACTCCCCCCTGCTGAGTTTAGGACTCTTTTAAGCTTAGCTTTTTAATCTAATTCATAGGACAGGATGTAGAGATGAAGTTTCAAGAGTTTAGGGACCAGCGTCTAGATGAAAGTCAAGCAAGCTAACAGTCTGTCAAATTTGCAAAGATACTTTATATAACAAAGACGGATAATAAACTCATGTCCTGCACAGCCGTTAGCGCATTTTAGAATGCAAATGAAAGAACCGGATAAGGTTTCAAATCTTCAGATGATTCAAACAGCATCTGCTTAATGTTGAAATGTGAGTGACACTCATTCAGTCACTCATGTGAAGAAGCGGATGCTATCTGAAACATCTGAACGTTGAAGGACCCTCTCCATCTTACAGCATACAGAGTGACTTCTAGTACACCGCTAGTGGTTTGAGTTACTGTGTATGTTGTAGTATTCAACCTGCCTGTATTAAAGGAAACCCAAGCAATATTAGGGTACGAAAATAGGAGTTTGAAAGTAAATCTATTTAGTCATGTCTATACATGATTAGTTCAAACAACACTATCACAATGTATAGCGACGTCCATCATGCAAAAATACGACGTCGTTGTGATAAGAGAACTCACTGAAAATTGTCGCCAGGGTTTTCGCGAAACTAAGGGAATCATCGCACGGCACGTTTTTTGCGCGGTTGTAAAATGCTCAAAGTATGAAGTTATTACGCATATTTGCTAAAAGTGTTAGTAAATGTCAATGCCATAGATATTTCAGCATTTTTTTTAATTTCCATAGTTTAGACCCTAATATTACTTTGGTTGCCTTTAAGAATCATCTACCATTGCTGTGGATCAAATCTTGGCATGAACATGATGTATATGTGGTGTTCTAGGGACGGATATGATGCCGTCGGATCGGTGTTTTCTATAAGCGAAATTATTAAACGTGCATATTTCCTTCAATTTCCCACATAGAAAATTTCATTCTATGATAGAATGCTTATCATTTAATAAAACAATATGCTTTTTGTTTCGCCCAGTTGTCCCAGCATGTTTCGTAGCGGCGTGGACCATTGTCATGGCGCTGTATGATGACCACCCCTGCTGGCTGGACTACAGTGAACTGCCTTATGCATGGATCGTCTCAGGACCTATCGTTCTGGCACTCCTGGTATGAGAACCAAAACGTTCATGACACGTGAATCAATCAAAGGCTTCTCGCATGGTCTTCAAATCATGTTCATGTCCCACCTGACCGTATAGCAACTTTTAATGCACGAAATGAGTTGTCTATTCAGACCATTAAATCCATCCACATTAATCTAAGCTTACCTACCTACCTACCTAGTCTCCTGACCTCCGGGTCGTTGGGGGGACAAGGTAGCAGTGAAGATCGAGATCTGTCTCTAGGCTCGTCTATCTAAGCTTACAGAAAAAGAAAGACTATTCTTCTTTCAGCTACCAAAACCACACAAATTATAGAAAAGGTTGGACATTACGTCTTCCATTTCTTACAAAAGAGAAGTCAAATCCTTCACTAGTTATATTCAATTACTTTCTTTTATAATCTAGTTTAGCTGGTTTTATACCTATTGTGTACCCTGTTCTTTTATCTATGTTATTTGCAATTAGCCTTTCTGTATCTGTATCTGAAGATCAAAACTGAAATACTTTTCTGAAAACGTGTTTCCAGAAAGCAGTCTCTCACGGACTCTTCATAACACCAGGTATCGACGGTAGTTGACCTGCTTGGATCTCCAGACCCCTTTTATTACCACGTGATTAGATGACTGAATCTCACACTATTTCAATTGTGATTTAGGGAGAATATTGTTCTGCCTCGCAGGCATTTGCACGTTAGAAATTGAATGGTTTAGTTACAGGTGGGTGAACTAAAATAATATCTGCTATTTTTTTCATGTTATTAGATTTCTGAATCTCCTGCTTCTCCAAGCATAGCATCAAAACAGGATTTAAAGGTTAAAACATTCTTTTCCCTAGCTTAGTGTGGAATTCCTTGCCACAAATCACAGTAGGGGCATCCTCATTAATTTTTTTAAGACCGCCTTCAGCTAGATGTGCAAAGGTTGGGTATAACATGTCGTTAGCTCTGACCACCTAGCGTG
Organism: Branchiostoma lanceolatum; assembly: GCA_035149815.1. Classification (NCBI taxonomy): domain Eukaryota; kingdom Metazoa; phylum Chordata; class Leptocardii; order Amphioxiformes; family Branchiostomatidae; genus Branchiostoma; species Branchiostoma lanceolatum. The sequence goes on from CM068880.1 coordinate 13,660,439, forward strand.
CATTTGAACCTGATGTGTTATGCTCAAAGGCGTTTGTACCGGCTATATAGAGAGATACAGATGGCATTGTATTTTGTATGGATACTGTTCAGAATTAGAACCTTTTGTCATGGTTTCTACCATGAAACTGATCATCTTGCCTGAAAAAGCATTTTCACGAATGAAATGAGATGGTTTACTCTTTATTTCTTCATCTAATTTCGGTCATCCTTTTCTCCGCTTTTCAGTTCTTCCACTAAAGCGGGCCGTTATTGTTTTTCACCTTGCTCTGTTTTGTTACTGCCCGCTGCACCTTATCTCCAAGCAGATTTAACGGTTGCAATGACCAAACACAGTGGAAGCATCCTCATCAGGCAGCTTTAAACAATACATGCAGTAAGATATGCGAAGGTTAGACGTGACAGGTCGTTCGGCGTAATATGACCAGCTGCTGTTGCGCCGCGCGTCTGCGAACCTGGTGTGTTACGCCGAATGGCGGTTATACCGGCTAATAGTATATAGATACATATACAGACCGTATCCAACTTGCAAAAGGAGTTTTTATTGCAACCGGTTGCAAAAAAAACTCCTTTTGCCAGTTAGATACGGTCATTGCAACCGTTAGATCTGCTTGGAGATAACACTGTACCCACTTCGAGCTGCACCCCATCTTAACCCTATCCAGACTGGGGGGGGGGGGGGGGGGGCTAAAAGTGCCCGCGGCAACTTTGACATCGTATTACTGCCAAACGATGTATGCTACGACTACCAAACTTGGTGACTTTTCCTAAAATTTTGTTGGGAACAATTTTATACTAATGGTTAAAGTTTATCATTTTCATGTTGCCATGGCAACGGCTTTCTGACAAGCATTTTATGCAAAAATCATTAATTTTTTGAAAACAATGATATTTCTCAGGTTTTCTTGCACAATTTCACTAGTTTTCCCACATGTATAACATTATGTGTAATTAGATGTAACTTTTCTGATTTAATATTCATGATTTATGCTAATTTGATGACGTAATCAGTCAAAATCCAAGATGGCGGACTATATCACTATTTCAGGTATCAGCAGGCTTTTTTGCCTTTGAAATCGTCAATACCTGACATTTTCTTTATCAGAAACATTTAGATTAACGTTTCTAGTCTATTTTCAGTATTCTTTGGGGTCATAAGTGGAAAAAAAGGATTTTTAAAAATTTCAAAATGGCCGATCCAAGATTGCGGATCAAAAGGGATCGCTTACAGCACATGACGTCACTCTATGGCGTCATTTTGACGTCAACGTACTTACCATTGACGTTGTATGCCTTGCATACCTTAAAATGAATAATACAAACCGTTTTGTTTAATACCTTTAGATATTACGGGAATCCCCTATTTAGCCAATAAAATCACATCGATGACGTCATAATTACGTCATATTACGTCATAACGTCACCAAAATTAAAGGAATTATAAAACTTGACGTGAATATCACTCCCTGCAAATTTGGTGATGATACATCATACCGTTCGGAAATTATGAGGGGGGGGCCGAATCAGCCCCCCCCCCAGTCCCAGATATACCAAAAAAGCCCAGTCTGGATGGGGTTAACATACTGTTTCTTAATCGTTTGTAAAGACATGATATATAAAGCATAGCTACTTTTATACGCTTTATACACTTAGAACCTTTCATTCTGTTTTCTTCTTACAGGTGAACCTCTACGTTCTGCTGCATATCTTGGCAGTTCTGGTTACCAAGCTGAACGCAGATCAGAGAGTTCCCAACTACTCGGAACATTTGTAAGCCTTTTATTTACAATCCACCGTGTTGTAATTTTACATGTTAAATGTTATGATAATGTCTTAATAAAAAAAAGTATTATTGATTTATTCCATAGATTCCGGTAAGGATCACATTGAGTATTTGTAAAGCAATCGTTTCTCTTGTACAGATGCAAACAAGAAACAATAGTTCTATATCAGTTTGTATTTAATCTTAAGGTAGAGTGGATGAATTCCCCAAGCTAACCGACATCTTTCACACCGTAGTCTTTCCTCAGTTAGACCTCTGGAACCGCAAAGCTCCCGTTAAAGGTAACCAAAGCAATGATAGAATAATAGGGCCCAAAATATGTAAATAAAAAATGCTGAAATCGTTATGGTAGTGACATTCATCAATACTATTAGCACATTTTCGTATACGTAATAACTTCACACTTTGAGCAAAACCGCGCAAAAACGTGCCGTACGATGATTCCCTAAGTTTTGCGGCCTACAAAAAACCGTTTAAAATTTTCATTGAGTTCTCACACTACAAAGACATCGTATTTTTACATGATGGACATCGCTATACATTATGTTAGTGTTGTTTGAACCAATCATGTATAGAAATTACAAAATAAATTGACTTTTAAGATCCAATTTTCTGGCCCTAATATTCCTTGGGTTACCTTGAAGAACTTTCATTCAGCCTGTGAGCATCATCATTATGAAATCAATTACATACTTGTGCGCCCCCAAGGGTCAAACATTTGCATGTAATCTCTAACTTTCTAACAGGAGGTTGGCGTCGATAGCAAAGTAGTTAGGCTAGAGAACAGGGTATCGGAAAAAAGAGCTCCTTCTTCCAATAACAAGTCACGGTTGATTAACAACCCATTGCCCCTACAGCATCTTGAAGGATATGAGGAATGAATTTCACCTCCTTTAAGATAAGCATTTTGCTCTTCCCATTTCGACCATGAACAAAATGCAGAAGAAGGAGAACTTTATTGCGCAACAATTGTAACGGGTACAAAATATGGCAATTTATCATATTTATTACAAACTGTCATTATTACAAGAAGTTACATTATTACATGAAAGTTGAACTATTGCTAATATCTAACAAATTGAAAGAGCTTATCTACTTAATGAGTTACAGTCGAGACAATCTATCTAATATATCATGATACTGAAACTATAAATCAGAACAATGTATGTTGATAATAGTATGTTGCATAGCGCTGTCTTGTTTTTGCATAGAGATGAACATAAACACTGGCCCTTCATACTGAACAGGGTATGCTCGTTGGTTAGCGAGTCAATCTGACGAGGACCTCTTTAGTCATCCATCATTGGGTTGGGTCGCATGTGTCCTCATGTGGGTCGCATGTGTCCTCATGTGGGTCGCATGTGTCCTCATGTGGGTCGCATGTGTCCTCATGTGGGTCGCATGTGTCCTCATGTGGGTCGCATGTGTCCTCATGTGGGTCGCACGTGTCCTCATGTGGGTCGCATGTGTCCTCATGTGGGTCGCATGTGTTCTCATATGGGTCGCATGTGTCCTCATGTGGGTCGCATGTGTCCTCATGTGGGTCGCATGTGTCCTCATGTGGGTCGCATGTGTCCTCATGTGGGTCGCATGTGGCTATAGAGTCCAATTTTGGCCTTGAACTTCTGTCCACAATGCTCACATTGGATCGGTGTTGTGTTCTGTGTGGGGTTTGCTTCCCGTTCCTTCCTGGCTCTTCTTTTCTGCCGGGCGGCAGTTTTCCTAGCTTCTTCACATGTGATGGCGCCATCTCGGACTGCACGTCGCCACAGTAGTCGATCCTTGACATCTTCTTCCCATGTGCCAGGGCATGCTAATATCATATTTAATATCTCTGTAGTGATATTTTTTTAAATGTGCACAACTTCATCCCAATCTGCTAGGAAAGCCCTGAAGGCCCTCTTCGTGCTGTTGCCGCTTCTCGGACTGACCAATGTGCTGTTCTTCGTCAATCCGAAAGACGGCGGAGTAGGGGAGATCATCTTCCAAGTCTTCAACGCAGTGATACAGGCTTCACAGGTATTATATTAGATTATATCATAGCCAGTGGCGTCGTTGTGTAACATTAGAGCGTTTTGACTAGAATCCATGGGTCCTGTATTGGAATCCCTCTTCATCCCATCGATGTAGTATTGCCCTTGGCTAAGCACTTTACACGGTTTTCCTAACTCCACCGAGGTGTGAAAATGGGTACCTGAATTCGGCTGGGAAGGTACAAGGCGGTTGAAGGAGAGTGCTGGGCTCCTCCTGCCAATACCATGTCCTGGACACAATTGATAAAATCCTACTTCCCATACGGCCTTTACAAGACCACGGCGCTACAGCCGCTAATCCTTCGGCCGGGGAAGCAAATTGCTCCGCCCCCACAGTTAGTACACGGGTCCCTAATTAATAACAGAGATTGGCTGCCAAGAGAGACCAGCTGCAAACTCCATATCTCGTATGATGTTCTCCCCAGCCCAAAAGGGGTTATTGTCTAGCGCGAGCGCTCGGTTTCCAGGCTACTACGGCCTCAAAAAGGACTACATTTATGTTCTATACCATCGATATGAGTGAGAGGGCAACGTTGTTGTTGTGTCGATCAAGTGGTCGACCGCTTTGTAGCCTGTGTAATTTACATCAACGATAGCAATCATATATTGCATTGTATTCTGAGTGTGTTTATTCAGTAGTGAAGTCAATGCAACAAACAGTAATTTAGTATGCAAGACCATGATGTACTTCCATATTCAACTTAGCTACCAAATCGTCCTCCTAGAAGGTGTAACCTCTAATATAAATATAACAATAAAATGCAATCATGCAATTCAATACCGTAAGGTCTCAAGGACGATATTTGTCTCTAGGATTTGTTTCAGGGGATATTTTGCAAGCTTAAACTATGATTAATATCAATATTTTGCAGGGAATCTTCGTTTCCATGATCTACTGCTTCACAAATGCGGAGGTAAGGCACTACTTTTTTTTTTAAATTTACGACTAAGCGCTTTTCAGCATAAACGGAAAAGGCACAAGTTTATGTTAAACTAGTATTTCAGTAACAAGGGAGGGGTGCAGATTTTCATTTAAACAATATTTCAGCACCGACGGCAAATTACGGGTGCAAGTTTAACCGATATTTCTGCACCAAGAAAAGGAAAAGAAATTACGTTTAACTTATTTTTCAGTCCTGGGGAAATGGTAGGGAATTACGCTTAAGCAGTATTCAAGCATCAGGAAATTGTACGCGTTTGACTTTAACGATATCTTATCACCAATAAGTATACTAAATGCCATCGAAATAACCAAATTGCCTCTACGAATACTTAAAGGAAAAGGGTTAGATTGATATATATATTGCGCTGTAGCATATAAAAATAGTGAAGGAAGATCTATCATTTTTACAAAGTTTTGAAAAGCTTCCAAAATCATATTCAGTTGTAAAATAACAGTTGTTGAATGAGTAACTGTTATTCGGCGTAGCGTATTACCTGGATGTCAAACCTTCCTCGACCTTCCTTATTTTTCATCAAAACAGAACAATTTGCAGCAAATTTCTATCAAAGATGTTCTTCATGGAATTGTTGAGTTTTACCACATTGGTCGAATCCGACAGCTTTCTTTCTTCGCTTTCTTACTGTCAAGTCATATCATGTCTTCCCCTTCTCTTTCCATACAATATAGGCGTAACCATACGGTTTACAACAATTAGATTAATCCGGGGCATTACGGATCACTGGGTGGTTCCCACACATGACGCACTCACGCGCCACTTTTGGGCATCCACTGGGACTGTAACAACGTCAGAGAATCCACACACAAAGTACATAACACCTTTGGGTCCCTCTCCTGCTGGATTCCATACGGTTACTAATGCGGTGGATTTATGTACATAGGTATCGGCCATGTATCATGCTTAGGCCTTGGAAAAAAATGTGCATCCCGTTATGATCATATTATACTAAAAAGATTGTGTTCTGTAGAAAGAGAAGTGTTTTTTTTTTAGCTTTCAGCCGAAGTGATACAACAATTTCAATACACTTCAACATTGCAAAAATGGACTGCGTTGGTATTTCAAAATCACATTGTATTTCTGCAGATAAAAACTGTAGACGCACAGACCTGTATATCAATAAACTGAACAAAGAAGTGCGGTGTGTACCGAGTGTGAAATACAAAAAAATTGTGCAATAAAATATGCACAAATTATGGGATTTTGTTTTGTGTATTTTCATAACTTACAGATGTCAGATTGAATATCTATATTTTGCTAGCAGCCGATGAAAGAAAAAGGCTGGGGTCGGTCGGGAAACCGGAGAGATAATGATATTAATAAGTTTATTGCAAATTCCTGCCCGAGGGCTAATTGCACACAACATACATAAAATACATGTAACAGGGAAAAAATAGGTATAAAAGAGGCTAGACTAAACTAGATTATACAAACGTAATCGTCTATAACTAGTGACTAGTGAAGGGTTTGACTTCTCTTTTGTAAGCAATGGAAGACGTAATGTCCCACCTTTTCTATAATTTGTGGGTTTTTGGTAGTTAAAAGAAGAATGGTAATACGTTAGACCTTATATGGATGACATCGGTGCGCGACAAAAAAATTCGTCTGTTTCCAAAACATTTATTTGACCATATTGTCAATCTTACAAAGCAGCTGCCATAAAGAAAATATAAATATATGCTCTGAATTAAAAAACAAACAAACATGGAAACATTCAAGTCAATTCCAAAGTCAAAGAGAAAGATCTGAAAGAACAAATTTATTTGTGGAACCATCCTTGGACAACATGAAAATCATTACGATGGCATCTTTTCATTGCAAAAGCTTTTTATTCACACACTCGCATCAGCTTTAGGATTCCGTAAGGATGCCGTTCACATAAGCGAATTAACATGGTCTAAGAGTACGTTGCCATGATATATCACCTGTTCTTTGTTCCGGATGAACAGGTTCAGACGGTGATACGTGACAAGCTGGCGGTGATCCAGATGAAGCAAAGCGTTTACAACAACGGCGGCAACAGCGCCAAGAAAGCTGACAACTGTACCGTCTGCACACACGGAGGAACCCGCGTGTAATTCAAACATCAGTATTAAAGAAGACTCAGTGTTTTCACTATGAGATGTTTTAGCTCGACGCCAAACGCTCGTTCTCATTCAAATGTACACATGTTGTATCTTCCGTTACCGTTTGAAGTAAGACGTTCTTGACATTAAGATTTGCTACATATAAGGTGCCAAAATTTCGTTTTTATGACGACTTAAAACTTTTCTGGCTTTTAAAAACGACAGTTTGGTACCTTATATGTGGCATATCTTAATGTCAGAAAATTCAAACGGTAACGAAGGTTACATAATGTGTACATTTAAATGAGAAAGACCGCAAAACGAATAAGCATAAAATCAACCGCTGGCAATTTTGCGGAACTGTGGGCAACCGAACATTTGTAAAGGTTAGCATTTCTGCAATTATGCCTTTTATTTGAATGTTTTAAAAATACAGAGTGGCGCCACAACATTTACTCATTAAATCCCTCAGTTTTGTAGGATTCTACAGGTGGTGCAATTATGTAGACATCTCGTTTTAAAGGCACAGTGATTCTATATTGAATTTAAAGCAAGTGCGGTGAGAAAAAGGGAAGTAAATCATCTAAATATTCCTAACATAATTATCTGGCACTAATATTTTAGTAACAAGATGAAAAACTCAAAATTACATTGGATATCTCATTTAGATTTATTTTTCACTGTAAATATTATAAAACTATTTGAACAAATTCGTATTTTTAATGAAGATATGATGTTTGCAATATCGTGTACAGGTGATTGTAACACAGAATTGTAGTCAAGTCAATACATTGCACAACAATTGCATCAGGTACAATGTATGTCAAATAACACGTAATATACGGAATACCTAATATAGTTTACTGTACTAGTGTACTAATCTATCATTATTAACATGTCAGTACCATTTACCCATGTGATAGTATCATGCACATACCCAAGCGTTTGCTGACGTCACAATTAATCTCCTCGTGTGGGTCTGCAATTTATCTAATTATATCCAATGTATGTTTATAAAAATTATAATAGTCCCGACTAGCTGACTGCCATGATTTGAGGGATTAAAATGGTTTCCTTTGATGAAAAGGTTTCCCCTTACCAGTATCCTTATAAATGTTTTGATTTTCATTTTCTATATTATATTCTTATTGGTGTCCGTCATTATCTTCAAGATTAACTGATTAGTACTAAGTAGCAATGACGAGCAGTGCCAAGAGACAAGGTCTCTTAATGTGAGTCTTTATGGTACCATCTTATATATAATGTATTTTATTGAAAACGATGTCATGACTAAGGAAATTTATGTCAGAGATTACTGATTGTAGACAATTACTAATCGGCAATAATTTACAGCTCTAGCAGACAATATCTCTTCATGTCAGTATGTAAAATTTGTGTATGATGAATTTTACTAATTTGAGACAGGGAAACTAGAATTCTTTACTCATAGGGAGTCCCCTCGTATGTACCATTTGATAGGTATTTATTTTCAAGCCTTCTCAGTGATCATCCACAACATTAACTGTAAAAAAGAAACATATGATTTGCGGCACTAGCAGGCAAAGTCTCTTCTTGTGATTATGTACGTTATTACTTGTATTTGATGTATACTTATCAATTATGATAACCAAAGTGATTGAAAATTGGTGTTCTTCACTGAAGAGGTTTCTGTTCATCGGTATCCTTTGCAAAGTTGTAAATTTGTATCTGTGTTTTATGTATTTAAGTTCCATGTGTATTTATGTCAGTCATTATCTACATTATCATTAACTGTGAAACTATCGGCAACAATTCGTCGCCTTAGCAGACACGTTAGGATAAATATGCCATTATGTACTTTTTTTGAATGGAATCTAGTGCTGTGAATATATTCTTACCTTTCTATCGTCAAAACAATCGTGATCGGAGGTATGGAAAATTATGCCAATGGTTTCACAAACAGGGCTCGAAATTGGAAATATGTGCACTGGTGCACCCAACCAAAAAAAAATAGGTGCACAGAAAAATGTTTGGGTGCACCACATAAATCAAACTTGAATGTCAGCGCAATACATTTACAAAGTATAACACTCTAAGAACTAAGCGACTTCAAAATTTCAAACAATTAATGCATCAAATGAAGTAAACCTTTTTCTGATACTTTCAGTATATTCTGTATACTAGTGTACAATAGTACCTTTACCTATAGCATATCAAATAGCTAGGTGCACTGTGGCACCCACAATCCCAATATAGATGCACAGGGGGTGCACATGAACACAGTATTTCGAGCCCCGCCAAAAGACCTGAAGGATTGTAAATGACATGAATGTTCGAAGTGTGAAAATTGTGCACTAGGCACACAGAGTGCAATACTGACAGATAGTCTTTATCGTCTGGCTTCGATGATTTGTGATACTCTGGAGAACGCGAAGATAAAACCACGGCAACCATTTAATAATTCACAGTAATATTCCGTGCAGCTAGGAACCTTTGAAATGTATGGTTTGGGGGCACTCTATAAAATGTTCAAAGGCAACCTAAGCAATATTAGAGCGTTGAAAGTCGTATTTTCCTAATTAATTTTCTAGTCATTTCTATTCATAATAAGTTGGAATAACACTATCCCATTGCATACTGGCCATCATGGAGCAAAGATGCGATGTCGTTGTGTAGTGGAAACTCATTGAATATCTAAGCACTTTGAGGCCAGCCATCATTTCAAATCTTCCGAACATGAGCGATTCTGACTGATAAGTCCCGATTGCGGCCGGAAGTTACCAAAAATTGTCGACGGAAATCGGTTACGGCTGGATTCTGGGCTGGTTTTGGGGTGGTACCAACAAATAAGATACTCCTTTTGTGGCTCTTTTCCGCGCACTTTTTAAACACCCAACGTGTAACAAAAATGATAAAAATTTGCTTATACGGGGAAGTGAATGTCAGTTTTATATGTATTGCTTTTTCCGGAATATTTCTAGTTTTTTCCCGTGAAATCGCTTAGGGGGCCTTTAATGACAGACGCACGGAAAAATTCAACTCTTAGCGGATTCTGGATGATCACATCAATAAAGGGAATGTCTATAATCAAGAAGTTGTAAAAGTACTGTACATAAAGTATGTATGATATTCAGGCATTGTGTATGACTTATGAATTTTGTTACGTGCATATCAATGTATCAGTGGTGGAGGAAATATGTAATAAAAATAGACATTTGGTCTTCTGATCTTGTGAATTTTGGGTGTGTTCATATCTGGAAATACAATGTGGTGTAAGAGTAAAAACCATACAGACGGAATAACAACATCATCAAACAATATAACTTCATTGAAACAAAGAAGTCAAGTTTATCCCAGCATTGATTTTGGTTGTGAGTTTAGCCTTAGCTCTAGTCCGAAGGTTTACAGATAAACATTAGGTTTATAGGGAAACCCTTTTTTTTTCCTTCAACAAAACCAAGGTTACAATTTTATGCCATTTCCTTTCGGAACCTCCAACACTTACTGACAGCATCAGCTAGTGCACTGTGGTCTTCATCCAAAATGCGTATGGGCTGACGTCATATGGGGTGTCCCCAATGTAAAGCCAAATTTCTGCTTCTGCCAAATAAATGTCCCTACACTGCTTTGGGCTTTTTTGTATACCTTGGGTGAGTGAAGTGCGCCACGTGTACTCATTAGTACAAACCCGGTGTGTTACGCCTTGTTAAGGCACCCCCTAGTTTATTTCGGGTCTCAGTTCTAGTTTGCACACCCTCAAGTCTAACGACCGTCTCTTTCAGGAAATAATTTTGAGCCAAAAAAACTGTGTATGGGAATGAAGGACATCCCTCTAGCTACAAAAAAAAAAAAGAGTTTCGGTTTCTTCAACCTCTGTAATTCTAGCAAATATAAGAGGTAAAAAGTATTTTCACGTCAAAAATTAGACGCAACACTGCACGAAATGGCCTCGTATCCCGGCGTATACGTACAGGGATTCCTCTGGAAATATTCCATATCCCGGTGCGGATTTGGCGTATCCGTTAGTTTATCCAGTTGTAGAGTTTGAATTTCTCCTTATATATTGTTTACCTGGATGTCTAACCTTCACAAACGTAAACAGAACAAACATTATTGTGGCGTGGTAGGGTGGGGTTTTTTAAAACAAAAATCTGATCGTACTTTGGGATGTAGGGTCGCGCTATGGAGGCTAACCTTAACCCTATCTCGACCCAAACCCCCATGGCTAGTTCTTATCCTAAACCAGTCCCAAGCCCTAATTATAACTTCACGCACGCGTATTACCCCGCAAAGCAGAAATCTGATGGGGTCGAAATTTGGCGTCAAACCTGTGCTGACTTCCTCACTGCCCCTGGTGTTAGACCGAACATATTCATGCGACTAAGATTTTAATTACACTTATTAATCGTCTATAAAGGCCATTTAGATACTAACATTGCATGCCTTGTGCTTTATAGCCAGATGCATGTATTAATAACAGTTCAAACGAAGGTGTATGAGCCATCATAACAACGTTGCCCCCACCCCCAATAGTTAAACGTTATGTCCAATTTTGTGAGTAATAATGATTGATGTTGGCGGAATTATTAATTAGCGGGACGTAGAGTCTAGTCATTTTCACCGCCAATTTCAACATGGTAAGATATCGTCAGCAAAAGGAAAGAAAAATATATTAACCACAAAGTTAAATCGAGGTCAGAGGACCTTTGCAAACTTGCACCTTTGTAACTTGATCCTTTCAATTCGACTTCCATTTCCGCTATGACCACTACACTGTGACCCCTGTACTGTGACCCCTACACTGTGACCCTTACACTGTGACCCCTGCACCTCCAAGTGTCATCAAGATTCTCTCCACTTTAGTTATGATGTTTTGTCTTTTTGTATCGACGGATAAAGGGAAGTTTCTGTCAGACGTTTCTGTCACTTTACTTATTTGATGAACTCAAAATGTACGTTATAGAGACCAAAGAGTGTCGCTGAAAATATCGTGTTGGTGTGGTAATATGTAATATGTCGGTGTTGCCGCTCTTCATTCCTTAAAATCGTTGAGATAGCTCTCCCAGCCACCATCCAGCTTTTGCAGTCAGTTTTTGAACTAGTTACTAGAGGATATTGACACTCAGTCAGCACCAAGGACAAGGAAGCACGGCCATTCATTGTTAATCCTTACCATTGCGCTAGAGGGCGCTTCTGAATGGCGTTCGTAAAAAAATATCTTGTGTCTCAAATACTGGTTTGAAGACAGAGAGGATACAGACAATGTACTTTTTGAAAGGACACCCTTTATTCGTTACCAAGAGACACATGCTCTAGAAATACATGGATAAACCAATTACTATGCACTTAAAAATAGCAGCAAGAAAACATGTACATCTCAGGTGGACTCATAAGCTAGTTCATGACATACAGTCGTATCTTACAATGAAATCAATACCTCTACTTCGACCTTGTTTAAAAGCAGCCGCTTTACTGAACTAGTTTCCTAATGCTAGACATTAACATGCACATGCTTGTCCTCAAGCTATACAACAATCCCGATTGTTTCTTTACTGAATCCCTTGCTACTGATTAGCACAGCTTTAATACACAACGACCCATTACAAGAGCTTAAAAGGTATATTTAGGGTTAAAGTTAAATTTAAGACGCAAAAGCGTATGGTAATACAAAGAGCAGACTCTCCGATATAACTACACCAAACGTTAACTTCTTTTGACGTAAATCGAAATATGTGTAAAGATATGTAGAAAATTGTGATCAGTACTTAAATGTCTAGCGATGAAAACACTAAGGGGTCATTACCTCACCCTGTGTCTTCGTCACAACTGAGGACAACCTTCGACCAGACGTCACATTCCCTGTATTTTTCCACCTCTTCTAGCCCTTCAATACCATTGCAAAATGCCCTGATCTCATCCTCAAACTCAGTGGCTGAGACCATAAACACAATCTGCCCGTCTACCTCATTACACGCTCGCTGCATGTGTTTGATAACATGACATTTTATCAGCTCGACATCTTTACAGTTTACGTCAATGCTACAGATAGCGGCTCTATCCGAATCAAAATCAGAGCTAAAACTCAGGCTTTTGATTGGGTTGTTCTTATCTACAAACATACAGAGCTCTTCCTCTGCTAGATCGGCGAGGTTTTCTTTGCATAGTGTATAAGAATCACCGTCAGCAAAGAAGTAACCGTTGGTGAGGACGTTTTGACCGACTTTGTCATGGGAGTGGAGAATCTTCCGCATGTGACGCTGTTGGTATGGGACGACTGAGGGGAGAGGGAGGTCTTCCATTCCGGGTACAGACAGGAGAGTGTCTCGCAGCACCTTGACATCACCCTCGAAGCCGATGTAAACCTGCAACATAGATGACAAGGTGGTCGTATTGTTAGGGTGGTTGACTTAGAATCTAAAGGAACAGGGTTCGAATCCCTAGCAGCCCCCATTTTTGCGCCCTTAGGAAAATTATTTATTTAGATTTACCACAATTGTGGAATGATTGACATAACAGATGACTATCATTTTCAAGATGTCAACCCAGACCAGACTGTAAAGTTTGGACCATCGCACACCGGGGCATGCCCCTACTCTTTTTCGAAAGGTGTGGCGGGTGTGGCGTAAAAAATCCGAGCTGATTCGCATGGAAGACTTGTTGTTTTGGTGGATTACGTAATGAATAAAGGATTTTCAAACCCATGACAAGAATTTCAATAAATCACTTTAAGGTAGCAGAACACAGTTTTCGGCCTTTTGGGAATTTTGTAGTTAAGATCCGCAAGCTGACTGGCTTTGACGTGGTGAAAATCATAGAAGGATGCACTTGAGAAATACAAAACACGAGACTCAGTATGTTTGAACTGAAGAAGGATCACAATCCAAATCATACAGTCTAAAAGCCGACATATTCCTTCACCAGTTAACACATGGTTGCCTCTCATTTGTATTTTTACCTATTTGTCAAGAATTTTAGCCCTTCTTCTTTTCATACCCGCGTCATACTGTGTTCTGCGACCTTAACCCGTGCTTACGCCACAGTTTTGGAAAGTCCCAATGGGTTTGGTATTGAGTTTCTTCAATAAATCAATCAATCAATCATTCGCGAGCATCAGATACTGATAAATAGCGGCTACAGATATGCGTAGCTAGGAGATTTTTTTTTGGTTTAGGTAAAATTTACGGGAAAGACGTTGTTTTAAACCGAAAAAAAATGTTTTTTTTTTACTCAAACTACCTCAAACAAGAAATGGAACTCATAAGGACTTGAATACAGGCACATGGGTGAACTCTCCCTCACTAATGTAATCGGTTTACTCATTTTGATCTGAAATATCAGAAAAATAATTTGTCTAAATCAACAAAAAAAAGTAACAAGTTTAAGTTTGCTATGTTAGATTAGCGATTATGGGGTCTTTTTATAAATATGAATCTGTATCATTATTTTTTATTAGACTTGAATGTGTGATAGTTTTGTGCCGATTTTTTAGAAATTAAGAGTGCGCTAGCGACACCCAAACCCCCCTCCCAATGAAATGGTATGGCCTCCCTGTGACGTGACAATTCAAGATGGCGGGTACCAAACATGCCAACAGATCCAACAAAGGTTTTGCTACGCAAACTGGTTACTCACCCTTTTGCAAATCTCTTCCGAAGTCGTTCCCTCGGGAAACTTTTGGACCGTGGTTCGGATGTTTTTGATCTCTGCCTCGCGTTTTGCGAAGTCGAAAATGTGCTGATACATCATCTGATATACGTTCTTATCCCGCCAGGTCTCTGCCACTCTTATGTCACTGATCAATCCAGCTTCCGCATTCTCGTCCGTGAGACTCAACATCGCAAATCCGATCTAAAGAAGAAAAAAAAAACAGAATTTAAAACATTGTTATCATATATACCATATACAAAATGTAGGTTTTTCACCTACAACACATTCAACACACACACAACACAAATGAACTTTCGATAAGAAAGTTGTATGGATAAATCATACGATTAACAGCTATGACGTCATTATCATCAGCCAGTAACGCACACTTGTTGGAATGCTGAGAAGAAATTTGGTTCTTGCAATAAAAATATTGGCTGTATGATAAAAACGTTTATGGCTCGCTTTTCCGCGTGTATTTACGGGAAACGAATATCTTGAATGTGGCATATAACCACGGCATAAACCGCCTAGTGAGCGAAGCGCGCAATATTCTCCATTTTAGATGTAACATTAATCTTTTTTGGGTATAATGGTCTCATTCATGAGTTTTTTTCGCCCCATTATACATGTTTCATATGGGTGCGTTCGTAATGAAGCTTAGGATATGTGCAAATGTCATTCTTTCTATGTTGAGAATA
The DNA here is from genome assembly GCA_035149815.1 of Branchiostoma lanceolatum. Lineage (NCBI taxonomy): Eukaryota > Metazoa > Chordata > Leptocardii > Amphioxiformes > Branchiostomatidae > Branchiostoma > Branchiostoma lanceolatum. The sequence continues at coordinate 13,675,606 of CM068880.1, forward strand.
TCTAATCTAGATTATGCACACACAAAAATTCCGAATCTCTACATCCAATTTCTGTTTATAGCAATTACAAACTACACTTGGCAACAGACTCAAAAATGCATTTTCCAGCTGTAAGCACTCTACAGCATCAATCAAAATGCAGGAATGTGCACGTCCGACCTCGCGCGCGGCTGACGAACTTTACCAGCTGATTTCTTCAGTACAAAAGAAGCTTTCATTACTTTTAAGTTAATTGAGATCAGTCAGGCTGTCTAAAAGGGATTTCCCACCGATATAAACACACGTTCATACAGTCGTTCATTTTTTTGGGCTACGGACTCTTTTAGGATACCCACTCGGAGTTCCTAAAATAACGTACAAGCTAGCAACAGTCAACAGTTGCTCTTATATAATTTTCTTAAATCGTTATCAAATTTGTCTCACTTTTATAGGGAAGAGAGAAAATATCGATCGACATCCAAAAGTAGAAAAAAAATCGATGTTCCGTAATTATTTCGTAAATTTTCACTTCTTCAGGCAATAAATAGATCGTCCACTATTAATCGGATAGCTTGCGCACATAAGCAGCTATGTTTATACAAAGTGTCACGTTTATGATAAGTATATATAATCATAAATTAGCAGGTAAAGGCACCCATAGCATTGTATGAGGCTTGAAAACTGAAATATTCTAGTTGCTGTAATCTTTAATGCTACTGTTTTAATTTAATGCCACTGTTTACCACATTTGCGTGCGGATTTCCTATCAAAAGTGCTCAACGGTGGCCCCAAAATGAGCTACATGATGATATTTTAGTTTCACGCGCCTAGTGTAAATAGACCGATACTATAGCCCCGACCCCGCCCACCTCCTTTCAAACGTAGAAATGCAAAAGCAAAGCATAAAAATGCAAATATTAGACGGACGTGCAGTTTGCAATTGGTCGAACCGATCATTGTGATGGACAGTCAGGATCAGTTCATTAGGGCTTGGATTTTCTATCAGTTCTGACGGCACAACGACATCGTATCTTTGCTCCTTAAATGTCGATATGTCATGGTATAGTGATATTGTGATATTGAAACTTACTCTGTATAGAATTGACGAGAAATTGGAGTTTTCTTTCAAGTTTGTAGCCTCATAAAATGCTCCGGATGTCTTTATGACACAAAGAACTTTTGCAAGAATATTGAACAAATCAGTGACTTAGAAAAGGTAATGAGATATGCACCTCCAAATTTTCGATGTCTCCTGTACATCTTGATCACGGAGTGACCTAGTCTCGCGAAAACACGAGACTAGGACGAGACTTGTGAAGATCGTCCTGCTTCCCCCGCCTCTTTGCGGAGCAGAGGTCAATAGGACTTGGGCAGCTCCAAACCTTCCGTACCGATCTTCACAAGTCTCGTCCTAGTTTCGTGTTCTCGCGAGATTAGGTCACTCCGTGATCAAGATGTACAGTAGACATCGAAAATTTGGAGGTGCGTATCTCGTTACCTTCTCTAAGTCACTGGTTGATTAATATTCTTGTAACTGTTATTACACGTTACTGATGAATCTCTTCAACGACAAAGAACTTTGCTATTACCAGTTCATCTTCTGCTTCCGCCACAAACATGAAGGTGGTTGTCTCGTCATCCGCCACTTCTTCTTCTTCATCTTCGAGTTCCTCTTCTTCTTCGAAGGCATCATCAAGAGCGTCTTCCAGATCGTCAAACTCCTTATTCTTCATGTCGTCTTCGTGAACCTTGATCTTAAGAATCTTCTCCTCGTCTTCATACTCAGCGAATCGGATGGTAACGCCTTCGACGGATGCCATGGTTTGTTGATTATCTAGATGGCAAAAATAATCACTGAATGAAAGACCTTTACTTTTACGTTTATGCTCTTACAACCTAAATACAGATAAGGATTGGTCGACCAATCACAACAGTCAAGAAACTCATAGAAACATAAAATTAATATGGAAGGAAAAGAACTCCTCTCTGCAATGAACGACAATAAGTTCTGGACAGAGAACTTCACTTGTTACACCTGGTAAGTGGAGGACGGATAATGATGATGATGATGAAGCTAAATAGAGGTCATGGTGAAAAGGCAAAAGTATAATGACAGTGATATATAAACGTGACTTTTCACTACATCTAAAGAATCACTTTGCATTCAATTAATTCGAATATTTTCTCACTGTTGTATCGTGTAGAGCCAACATACAACAATGGCACTCGTCCTCAATTTTACGTAAATTTCAATGTTGCTAAATTCTTTGCTGCAAAGTAATGCAGTTATGTCTGCCATGTTTTAATGTGGAGTTTTGTGTGAGCTAATACGGAGTTTTGCTATGCTGTTATCTGATGAATGCTTGTAATTATCTTCGCCGAGTACTTGTACTCGGAGAGGATTATGTTTTCGGTTGAAAAATCTGTTGGGTGGGTCTGAATGTATGTCAGGAGCATAACTCAAGAAAGCTTCAATGAATCTTTATGATTTTTGGTAGGTGTGTAGTGGTTGTGCAAAGGAAGGTCAAGTTCGAAAATGGTTTACCTTGCGTTTTTCAATAGTACTGCAGCGGACTTAGCATTTTTTGTGTTTGTATGTAGGCAAAAAAAGTGACGAAAACGTTGATGGATCTTCATGATTTTTTGCAGGTGTGTAGATGTTGTAAAAACGGAGGTCAAGTTCAAAAATGGTTCTCCTGGCACTTTTCGTCGGTACTGCAGCGGGCTTTGTGTGGATGTGAATTTTCTTGTGGACAACATAACTCAAGAAGCTGTTGATGGATCCTTATGATATTTAGTGGATGGGTAGGATTTACCGAAAGGAAGGTCAAGTTCGATAATGGGCCTTCTAGCGGGTACAAAAGGTACTGCAGCAGAGCTTCAAAATTTAGGGGCATATTTTCTGAAAGTGCTATGGTAATGATTTTTGTGTGGTATATAGTTCATGCCACAGAAAGTAAGTTCTGTAAATTTTGGCCCCCTAGCGGCTTGTTAAGAACCGCAGTGGGTGTTTTTGTTTTGACATTCGGACATGAATAACTTGAGAATGGGTCGACAGATCGTCGTGATGTTTGGTATGTAGAGAGCTCGGATTATGCTTTACATAATCAATGACTAATTATGCAAATAAGGAGCTATTTTGCATAATTAGTAAGGAAAGTTTGTTAACCCACTGCCTTTCAATGGGACATGGGACAGTGTCAGGCCATGTAAACAGATAGCCTTGCATAAACGTACATGTAGGTCAAATAAATAAACTATTCTCCAAGCAGAGATGTGGGTCCTGCTGGTTTTTGACGCGTTCCGTTTAAGCATTTTTGTTTAACACGGTTGGCGACACAACGAAATAGGGACAAAATAGAAAGCCTGACTAGAAACACCTAAAAACGTGCCAGATTTATTCTATTCATATGTATTGACTGTACTATTTCATCATCACTTTCAACTTTCAACACTGCCATATCAAACCTTTGTGGCCCATATAATATCAACATACTCATATTTTTTCATGACCAGTTATAACATATATCAGCACACTCTACACATATACTAGTCCTGTACCACCAAATGATTTTTAACCCTATCTTAACTGGACTCATTCGCCCAATCAAAACGTCCAAATGGTATGGTGCATGATCAAATTTGCAGGGGGTGATAGGCACGTAAATATAAATCACTTTCCATAATAAGCCTTGATTATTTGGCGAAGATAATGTGTTTGTGGAACTCTAGTTGTTAGTGATTTCTCCTTATTGTAAGTAATTTTAGGTAAAATAATCAATTCAAACATCAGTGAACAGGATTTTTCGTATATATATATATATATATATATATATATATATATATATATATATCAGTTCAGTTCAGGTCGTCCTCATACGAGGTGCCATTCACAATATATATATACATGCCGATAAAAATTGTAAAATTTTGAGGGTAGCAACACGTAAATGTATACAGGAGAGAACAAATATTGAACTACATTCACTGCACCGTTTAGGAATGAGTAAAGTAATAATCAATCTTTGTTTTAACCTCCTCGTAGCAACCTGAAAACTTAACACACGGGGATGTTTGAAAATTAATACTTAAAAGGAAAATTGGAATAGCTTTTTTCATCAATAAGACACCTTTTTTTCAACTTCTTTAGGTATTACGGGAAATCCCTATTTAGACGGGTTTAGCCTATAAAACCTCTTAGATTACGTCATAATTACGTCATAACATGTCATAACGATACCAAAGTTACAAAAAAAGATCAGAATTAAATATAAATCACGCCTTGCAAATTTTGTAATCAACGTACCGTTTGGAAGTTAGGGGGGGGGGGCAAATCAAAAAACAGTCTAGATAGGATTAATGTATTAAACATACTGTATTTGTTTTCTGATTCTATTCCATGTACTTATCATTGGCAACTGCATGTCTAAAAAGTATCCAGATGTCTTTGTTTTGTATCGTCTTTTATAATAATAAGTTTATTGCAATTTCTTGCCCCTAGGCTAATTGCAAGTACATGTAACGTGGAAGGACGGACAGACAATTGGTAACAATATAGCATGAGACAATTCTAGTCTAAATACTAACACTTATTTATAGTACTAACATTGAAAATTCACTTGGGTTTGACTTCTTTTATATTCATCATGAGATTCAAAATAAACAGACAAGAACATTTGTTGGATTTTGATAGAATTGTTCAACTTTTCTGAGCGTAGTCAACTTGATTTCATAGCAAGCCAGAACTGAGGCAAATCTTAATCTGCGATAGTTTGTGAATAGAGAAAGTTCTAGACATCCTGTATATGCCAACAAGACCTACATACGCGACGCATCCTGTCCAACCGGTTGTCGTGGGTCGTTCGCAAAATGTTTTATGGTGTCGTATACCACTCACTACAAATGTCCGATTGCAAAATGTACTAGCAGTCTACCAGCCTTTAGAATTAACAAGATGATGGCTAAACGTCTAAATTTATTTTGAGAAAAAATGACAGAGAAAAGCAGATGAAAGACGGGCTGAGGGGGCGACCAGTCCGGCTGCATTTCAATAATAGCACAACGAACAGACAACTTGGTCAAGCACTGCATTCTACAGTCACGCACTGTGCTTCAAGCATAAATGGAAGCTTTTTTAGAACAACGTACTAATGTGATCACACTCTTCGCAAGCAAAAGAGAGAAAAGATGCCAGTTTGCTTTGATATTTTTTACGATACTTTGATACTATCGCATTTTTCGCGAGTAAACGTCTGAAATTAGACGCTATACACCGATACAACTTCCTTCTATGTATAATTTTAGCGGTTTTGTACGTTTAACATAACTCACTAATTCTTTCTATTCCTAAAGCTTAGACATCTTCAGTAATAACCGACTGTTAATAATATTTCGAACGCTGTCAGTACTCAGATAAAGCATGTAGAAAAAGGATAGAAAATATTTCAAACTAAGTTAACTGCCAGCAAATTCAACAAACATGTTATGTTTCGAGCATATCTAAAAGGCACCAAAACATTCTTATAGGACTCGAATGAAGTTATTTACAGAAATAAAAAAAATACGAACATAACAGAATCGTGCTACGAAACGAAAAACTGTGCTTACCTTTCAAAGGGGTGTCTGAAAGTAGTCTGACCTACTTTGAGACTGTCTGTTATATACGCTTCGTTGCCCCATCACACCCGCCGGTCATGTGTCAAAATCCAGTTAGAAAGTAATGATCACAAATAGAAAATAAAAATAAGAAAGTGTGTACTTAAAGTATGTGAGGTAAGTAGTTTTCATTTCACGCTTTAATGTTTTTGTTTCTTTAAATGTTTGACAAAATATGGTGAGAACTATTTTCTTTTGCGTCGTGATATGAAAGCGCAAGGTAAGACGGTAGCCGTTCAGACAACTTTCTCCGTTGCCCTGGCGGATGGGTGAAAACACCAGCAGACAATTCTATACCCCCAAAAAACACATTCAGCAGACAAGTCAGAACGGATGATCGGTGCAAGTATATGAGCTGAAAACTAATCTGGGGCTAACTATAAGCAATGCTTATGTTAAAATTTGAAAAAAGGGGCGGGCCCCGCCGTGTAGTTTACAGGCTACCTTATCATTTTTTTGCACTTTTTCGTGTTATCCCTGCATGGCCTCACGGGACACTATTTTGGGGCACGATTGGGCCCTCGGAGGCACCCGGCAACAAAAAGACGCCGTAAGCTAATCGTGAGATCACAGAGTTCAGCCCTTCCCCCGTATTTGCCAGTCTACCAGGACAAATGTGTGACTTCGGGGACGGATGAAGAGCCAAATCCTTGAGCTGCCAATTACGTGAGAGGTCAGCTACTGCACCTGAGCACGATATTTTTTGGGGGATTTCAGTATACGTGAGAGGAGCACCTGTGTGTAGCTAGGGCTGGGGTTGATTAGGGCAGGGCAAGATTGTTGATTAAGATTAGCGAAGGGGTTTGGGGCTAGAGATAGAGATATGGTTAGGATTAGACTTATGCTTGAAAAATTACCACGGCCCACGAATGTTTTGCACTAAGAGTACTCCTCTCACGCATACTGGACCCCCCCCCCCCCCCCCAAAACCAAAAAAAAATACTGTAGTGCTCAGGTGTAGTAGCTGACCTCTCGCGTATTTGGCAAGCTCACAAATTTGGCTTCACACCGACCGGGGCTATGCCCCCTACGGGCACTGAGCAGGTGCAATTGTGACCTAAGTATAAGCTGCTGCAGCTATTGACGTGGCCTGTCTTAGGTAGACCAGTTTGGATGTTCGCTGAGTCATGATGGTGCTGCTAAATATTTCAGTGTTTACACAGTGCCAGGTTCTGTCGCTATTTTTTAATCAAGCGCCCCAACCTTTATCGGCACCGCTGGTGAGTGGATATGCTTTTAAATGGATCAAATTTCTTCTGTATGAAACACTTTACTATTTTCGCAACAAAAGAGAGAGTGATTTACTACCATCATCTAAGAATTACAGCGTAATACGAAGTTTATCCTCGAATAAAACCTATAATTACTCGACTGGTTCTAGTCATATCTTGATGGAAAAAATGCTGTACTAGTCTTATTAATCAAGAAGTTAGCGTTTCGGTGTAAAGGCCGCGCCGATAAATTTTGGTGCGCTTGATTAAAAATGGCGACAGATACATAATAAAAAAAACGCTGTTTTTTATGAGATTGGTTCGTTTTTGCATAGCGCTTCGTGGATCTTTTTCTTGGCATTTGTACGGATTTTATATAATTCTTCAGAACCCCTTGAAATGGAAGGACCGGCTAAAGCCTTAATTGTCCCTAAAGCATCATGAAACACAACATACGCACTTCGCACCCTGTATAATGCCATCTTTCTACTTGCAACATATCACATATTCCTGTCAGACCAGCTTTGTTTACTTAGAAATAAAACTTATCATAACTTGACTGCTTCTAGTCATATGTCAATGGAAAGAAACGCTGTACTAGTCTTATTAATTAAGACGTTAGCCTTTCGGTGCATCGGCTGCGCCGATAAATTTTGATGCGCTTGATTAAAAATGGCAACATATACATACTAAAAAAAAGGCTGTTTTTTATGAGATTGGTTCGTTTGCATAGCGCTTGGTGGAATTTTTTTTTCTTGACATTTGTACGGATTTTCTATAATGCTTCAGCACCCTTTGAAATGGAAGAACCGGCCCTAAACCATCATGAAACACAACATATATAAGCACTTCGCACCCTGTAAAATGCCATCTTTCTATCGTAACACATTACATATTTCTGTAAAACCAGCTATGTTTACTTAGAACCGGTCAATCTGGATTTTAAAAAAAAGGCAAAAATGAGCTTTGCTTGCATAACAAATCTAGACTAAACATGTGTTTATATGATTGGCTGGTTCTTTAACATGCTCGAAGTGTGGTTCTACTCAAACAACGAGGGCTCATGTTAACATCCCTAGCCAAACCCATTTTCACAAAGCAAAATGACTGAACATGATGGCCATACTCGGTGTATTTTGGCAGGCACTTCAGGAAGTTACATGGAGTGAGGAAAGCCGTGATAAGTTTGTTTTATCTAAAGCACAACATCGGGGCATGCCAGGGGATCGGTCACAGGACCTATTGGTTCTGGGTTAAACTATCTATAACCATTACGCCACGCAATGCCACTAGATTTATATCTTTAGTTCCTATGTCGCTTTATTAAACCAAAAAATGCTAGTGTGTTGATTGGTGTGTTGGTTTTTTTGGTTGCACGGTTGGTTAGACGAGGCATAAAACTTGAAGCTCAAAAATAGGATTATGTGACATATTTAACTACCATTGTATAAAAAGAAGTCTCATAAATTTTGTAAGATTTTTAATTTTTAGATCTGCACGAGATTTACTTTCACCATCCTCAAGGCAACAAATATGATGTTTTAGAATTAAATAAACATAATTGTTTATATATTGAATGGGCATTTAAATCTGCCCATAGTTTTAACACCGATCTCTGGACATTAGTGATAAGATATTGCTGACTTTTCAGCCATAATTCATTGCGTAATAGTGTAAGTTACAACTTACAGCCGGACAGAAGAAGACCAGAGACGAGGATTCAACGGAACCCATGTGTATTGCATGAAGTACAACATGTGACATCTGAACTCTGACCCGGGTCGTACCAATCACTCGTGGGGTGTACTGTGGAGCTCTACAATAGCATGTTTTAAAATCGTCGCTGTGCTTTAGATCAAATCAATCCCTCGCTGACAGTAGATACTGAATTAAATTCGAGTGTCTCTTCCAACAAACTATGACAAAGAGGATTCTTTTATAGCACTCTACCTTTTGACATTAAGTTGAAACTTGAATGATTTTATCAAATCTAAGACACCATGCTTCCTTTTTATTGCACTGTTAATCACTGATATCATGCACAAATTATAACAACCTGACTGTAGTCCATTCCGTCTGAGTCGCCAATACCATTAAAAGTGCTATGAACTAATACTGCATACACTAATATATAAATATATATATATATGTTTTATTTATTTTATTTGTATCAGGCCCATGGCCCATAAAAACAGACACAGAACAAAGATTTACAAAGCTACACTTACAAATACTTTACATAATGTCGCCAGAATGTGCTATGCCTATGGCAAAAGCCGTCCGAGTGTACAAGCACTCTAATTATATCATTGTCAGACGACAGCAGGCGTGTTACAAATGAGTAGGTGACCTTGCGACGCCTTGCGTCAAACATGTCGGTCCGGTTATTCACAAACAACCAACTAGTGCTTGTATGCCTGCCGACGGAAAAGAGCATTTTCATTGCGGTGTGGTAAGCCACTCGTAGCTTGGAGATCGCACTCACGCTGTAATTACTCCAGATTTGGGCACAATACATCGGGGAGCAATACGCTGAGAACAACTCACTTTTTACCGCCGCTGAGCAGTAACGAAACCGCCGGAGGAGCGAGTTTGCCCGAGAATAAAAGCCTCTGACGTGAGCTCGGATTGCTGCGTCATCCGAAAGATCAGGGGTAATTATATACCCAAGATATGTGGTAGAAGAGGCATACTTTAAGGCGGTACCGTACAGCATCAGCGGCGGCAAAGGCATACTCATGCGGAAGCGGCGACACGGAAAGTACATACATAGTGTTTTCGATTCATTAAACAACATGTCAATATCCGCTCCAGATAGCTCACAAATACTGATCAGTCTCTGCAACGCTTTAACAGACGGACAGACGAGGCAAATGTCATCCGCGTACATCAAGTGGTTGACTAAGGTGTCCCCAACATAGCAACCAACTCCAGACCTCAGTAGCTCGGTACTCAAATCGGATACATACACATTGAACAAGATTGGTGACAATATGCTGCCTTGAGGCAAACCATTCATAGCGGTAAATGTATCCGAGAGGGTGTGGCCCCACCGGACACAGAATGACAACGTACTATACCACACGACCAGGAATCTAACTAGGTACATCGGAACCCCTCGATCCATAAGTTTTTTAAACAATGTCCAGTGGTTTACACGGTCAAACGCTTTGGATGCGTCCAGAAAACATGCAAATACAGGAGAGCCCCTTTGTCGATAATACTGAATAATTTCTTTGAGGGCAAATATACATAGATCAGTTCCATGTTTCTTCTTAAATCCGAACTGGTTGCTCGGGGAGCATAGGAAATCGTCAAGGTATGTCAATAGTACAGATTCGATAACTTTTAACAAGGGGCTGGCAATTGCAATCGGACGATAACTGTCCTTGTTCGAAGCATTACAGCTGGGCTTCTTCAATACCGGGACAAGTACAACATTCAGAATGCTAGGTGGCACATAGGCGTGTCTAAGCATACAGGAAATTAAAAATGAAAGCAGAACGGGTAGTTGGGTCCCGGCGTTCTTGAGATGCTCAGCTGAAATGCCCTGCACGTCACTAGCCTTCCCATTGGATAAGTCATTGATAGCATCACATATCTCTCCTACTGTTACCGTGGTTACATCGCTAACATCGGATTCCATTGCATGCATAACAGATCGCTTTTGATTAGCGGACTTAACCGAATTAAACAAGGAACTGTAATAGTTTCTCCACATATTGGCAATATCTGTAGCCCCCGTGTAACCATCAACCGTGTTGGGAAGATTTGGCTTGGAGCGGTTTTGCGAACGCAGAGCATTCCAAAAACTCTTGCAACCCCCCTGATGAAGATGCATGGCAAGCGCGTCCGCTCTAGACTGGGCCTCAGAGCGGCGACACTGCCTCAGTAGCAGCTTAAATTTCGCCCTTGTTTTACGCATAATATTCCAGACCGCTCCATGCCTAGGACGGCCCAACTGCCGCCAGAGAAGGAAAGCATCTCGGGCGGCTTGATGGGACTCCTTGACAACGGCGTTCCAGCCGGGTACAGAGTAAGGGGAGGATCGTTTCTTATTAGGGAGAGAAGCGGAGGCGGCTGCATGAAGAGTGTTTATTATCTGGTTGGAAAGGTGAAGGATGGCATTCTTATGAGTATCATTATCACAGTTAGGGTTGTTACAGTAGAGAACGTCATCGGGAATGGGGATATTAGATAGGAGTGTATCAGAGTAGGTTTGGTAGCGAAGCAGATCGGCTGGAGTTGCGCGTTCCCAATTAACATACTTAACATTCATAGGTGGGTTCTCAGCTGTATTTACAAACAATGGCTCCCAGTGGAACGATACTTGCAGTGGGAAATGATCGGACGACAGTTTGTTGTATATATATATATATATATATATATATATATATAAATGCACACAATCAAAAACATGTCCACTGCCATACGTTGAAATGTCTTTAGATATCAGGAAAAACACTAAATAACACTAAAGGGTAACAGGTGATAACCTTTTATCTCCTCCAACAATTCTACACAGCTATTGAAGTGGCAGATCATACATATCAGTTAATTATCAAGTTTGGGACCTTTTAAAATCATTTTCCTCACATCAGTGTTTAAACATGCTGTCTGGTTTTAAAACAGACTAATGCATACTCTGGATTGTGATTTAGAGCAGCCTTTAGTACAGCAGATAGGTTCGTTTCTTTCTGTAATTTTATACCGTTAACCCAGTCCTGGTATTTTTGAGCAGAGCAAACGCCGCCGTCATCTTCCATATAGGAGAAGAGTTCGGTCACAAAGAAAAAAAAAATGTTCCACGAATGTTAATAAAGAAGTCAGCCTAATTATAATTATTCTTCCATAAGCATAACTGCTTACGGCATATCATCATAGCTTGTCACCATGAATCTTAATCCAGTTCAGTGTAACTTCGTTCGCTTACGGTATATGAAAACAGAAAAGGATTAAAATGGACAAAAAGTGAAATGATTAACGGTCACTTAATTATGGTAAATTATGAGAACTTCATAATCCTGGCAACAAGCGGAATTTTTAAGATAGATATAATACCATGCAACACCATCTCATCGACGTCTAGTAAGGGAAACGTCATTTGAAAAAAAAAGCCAGTCAATCTGGTCAGCTCTAAGGACAGGGCAGAGATTTCCAACTAACTCCGTTGCGCGATTGTTACATCTAAGCCACCCCCCTCCCACTGAACCCGCGGCACGCTGGCGGCGTTGCTGCGGCCGATCGAATTGACAAAACACTCAACGAATTGCATCGGAAAAAAAAAACGAATCGTTTTAAGCTTTGTGTGTTTTGTTGTATTTTCGGTCATACCTGTTCGTTTTGAATAATATTTCCATCATAAAGTCAAGGGTAACACAATTTCAGTTTACTTTAGGACGCAGCGACCCCGCCAACGTGCCGCGAGTTCAGTGAGAGGGGGGTTTAAGGATATGAGTATACTGTTTATCATTCAATTTTCTTTCCACCATTCGTTGATTAGCTTTGACTCATTCAACAAGAAAAATTACAACATCAACACCTGCTACGAGAAGAATTTTCAATCAGATAGTTACTTCACTCACCTATCCATTAAGAAAACAATTTTTTTTTAAACCCACACACTTTTACCCGCAAAGTTTGAATCAAGAGTGTTGGATATATTTTAAAAGCTTAATTAATGCAATTAACATTATCTCCTTATGCATGCAGCTCACAACATTACGGTACTATCCTACAACTGAGCTGCAATTCAAAACAACAACAGTCGGTCGTGTTGGTCCTTTGGCGATGGCAGACCTAAGCGAAGATGTCGTAATAAGCCCAGATAACGTGAGCCAGAATGGTAGAGGCCATCACGCCACCGCCAGTGGCAGAAGCAGGTGCCCCCGAGTCTGTCAAAAACAATCAAACGTATACTGTGAAATTTTACAAAATAAACTATAATTGTGAACATAATGAGGATTGCATGCCTCAAAACGCCTTGAAGGGCAATTCTGTTGTCGTTTTGTTGAGTTTTACTATTGCAATAGCCTGAGATTACTTGCAGCAAACGATATAATGATAAACTATCATCATTTTCGATGTTGAGAAACATATCACTTGAAATGTCATAGATAAATGATTTATGACATATTTATCTTATTCAATGTATTCACTATTTGAACTATATGAATTTTCGAAAATGTGATCATCTATGATTATCTGCTTATACATAACTTGATACTATATACGGTAACATGTTGTGGTAAGTAAAATTAAGACTAAAGGATTGAACAAAAAGGTCAGAAGATACAGAAAATAGCAGCTCACCTTCGACTACGCCAGTCTTAGTCTCAACTCCTTTTAGGAAAACAAAGATAGCTCAAGATAGAATTTATACTTGGGTTCTATTGCTCTTCTAAATACTTTTGCTTTCCACCTTTGTCTTTGCTGAAAATGAGATCCTTTTGACCAAGCAATTAGATGGTAGGTTTTATGTGACTACCAGGTGTTTTTCATCAAGCTACTCAAGTTCAGCAAAGCATATGACGATAGCTTGAAAGAGTCTAGAGGAAAAGGCATCCGAGGAAATACTTTTAACATAATAGCCAAAGTTTGACATGAACGTACAACACCATATTTTACTGAAAAAGGGTAGGGATCTCTATAACAAAGATTTATTATTTTTTAATGAAAATGCGAATGCGCTCTGCGCAAATGAACAAAGGATGCCTGTGTTCCTACCATCATCAGTTGTCGGTGCTGTAATACCTGTTGTACCACTAGGAGGCGTGGTTAGGTCGGGCTGCCCTTCGGTGGTCAGAACGCCAGGAGGCGTCTCTGGATCAGGCTGTGCCTCGGTGGTCAGCACGCCAGGAGGCGTCCCTAGGTCAGGCTGTCCTTCGGTGGTCAGAACGCCGGGAGGCGTCCCTAGGTCAGGCTGTCCTTCGGTGGTCAGAACGCCGGGAGGCGTCCCTAGGTCAGGCTGTCCTTCGGTGGTCAGCACGCCAGGAGGCGTCCCTAGGTCGGGCTGTCCTTCGGTGGTTAGAACGCCGGGAGGAGTCCCTAGGTCAGGCTGTCCTTCGGTGGTCAGCACGCCAGGAGGCGTCTCTGGATCAGGCTGTCCTTCGGTGGTCAGGCCGCCTATGCGTGTGGTGTCATCGTTCTCTTCCACAGTCGTCAGAGCCTCTTTGACTGCTGTGGCGTCAGAAGTCTCTGTTGTGGTTCCTGCAGGAACGTCAACGAACATTTTAAGTGCAGCCTCACGGCCTCAAGTTTGAATAGTCTGCAAACTTACATCTTTAAGCAAATAGTATAAAAACATGGTCTCACAATATAATGAGGCAAACATAAATGTATTGGCACAGACAGAAACTGTTACCAGTACCCAGAAGCATGCCTTCGGATGCAACACAGTCTATATCGGAATATGGTACGGCCACGTTCATTTAATCATATGGATGGAATCCTCGGGGACCCCAAAAACGATGCGAGCATACGAATAAAAAATAACTTTTTTGTATGCAATATATTTTAGACCACTCAGAATGTAACTCCTGCAAAAATTGGCCAGAATCAGTAAAACAGCATTTAAAACTTGTATGAGAAGCAAACAGACATATTCATGGAAAGTGCTTTTTCCTCCGTTGAAAAATTATGACATGGTGCATATAAATATACCTCCAAACGGACCCCATATACGGTCTGTGAGGGTTAAGATAGCACGCCGAACCAGTATGTGCCAGAATGCTCTTCAGGCGTAATCGACCAACATGATTTCCTGTTCATACATGTGCATTTGCCATTAATACGTGTGTTTTCATAATATTTTCATCTAATAGTCCTCATTCGGAGCAGCTGTAATGAATTGTCCATAAATTCTAATGAATTGTCATTAAATTTAAAAAAAACGACCTACCTGCGTCTAGTCCATAAAAGCCTACTTCGACTAACCAAGGCGGCGAGTTGCCAGGTCCAGTATCCGTGATGAACAGACGCCAGAACCGACTAATGGCATTGAAACCTCCAACTACGAATCGTACAAGCACCTGGTCGGAGGATTTGTTGTAATCAACAACGTCAATCCAGCTGTAAGGATCAGAACTTGCCGAAGTTTGAAACTTGAATGCTGTGATGTCGTGGGTTATGTCTCCGTATGTGTTGATTAAGATCCAGGAAAGAGTATAGGGTCGGCGGAAGTCGAAGATGATGTACCATGGGCCTGGACCACTCGGGTTCCAGAAGGTATCTGTGTCGTTATCAAGAACCTTGTCTGGTCCAGACGTATCGAGCCATTGGGTTGGTGTTGCCCAATCAGGAGTATTTTGTAGCCACGAAGCACCTTTGTAAATTGTATGAAATAAATGCTATTTACATATTCACAGTAGCATTTCCTCCTCCTTGTTTTTACATGTGTTAAAATGGTCACTACATTGTATAATTAATCGTGCAAATGTAGATGCCAAAATATGCTATAGAATTGGGTCAGTAAAAATGTATTATTCTGTAAAAGGTCATGTACGAGGAGCCTTTTGTATCATAGTAGGTTCATGTTTGAAGGGAATGAGTTGAAAATTGGCACAAATGAACAGTAAAATCAATCTCTTCTCGAGACTAAAATTTCTCAGTTTGTTGTATACATTTTAAACAGCGACTGATTTGACTTCAAGTTGACCACACTTTGTAAGTCAACTCAGTCTCTGGTAAAAATTTGCAGAAGACATTGAGATACCTCATAGTTTAGACGAGATCTTCCTTCACATATGTGCCAAATTTCAACTAATTTCATTAAAAAATAAACCTGCCATGATACAAAAGGCGTTTCTTTCTGAACGCTGCTCGTACTTTTTTCCCAAACCAGGATTTATGGTTGCTCACCCCCACAATTGAACTCGTCCTCTGCTTGCTGACAGTCGAGCCACGCCCCATCACACCAGTAGTCATTAGGGATGCACAAGCCGTCGAAACACTGGCGTTCATTCTCTAAGCATCCCCCAGCTAGGGAAAAGAATATTGGCATGAGAAATATAAATGCTAAATATACAATGGTTTTATTGTTGTCGAAATAGTCCGTTGTCCAACAGCTTAATTGCAGCCATACTAACTGAATTGATGTACAGACATCACAACAGCTCAATTCCACATTAATGATGCTGTACATGCGTTAAAATTATGAATACAACCACGTTATAATAATTCAAGCGTAGCTTAACAATATAATCTTAAGTTTGAAAAGTTTAAAAACTAGAATTGCACTTTTTGCATTCGCAGTACGTACTGAGTAGGTTTCGAAGTGCACAGGGTATTGACTAAGTTAACATGTAGGAGGCGCTATCGTCTAGTAGAGCGAAGAATTTAACAGTCTGTGGGATACTTCGAACAGTTCTAGCCAATAATCTGTTTTGTCGGACATGAAGCACTTTGTGTTTTGACATGTCATCGATTGTGTGCTGCTTCGAATCACTCCCTCTTTGGAACAGGTGTTATGTATTGTGTGTAGGATTGAATGAAAGACGTAGTCAACATCAACCTACCTGCTGGTATTCCATAAAAGCCCACGTCGACTAACCAAGGCGGCGAGTTGCCAGGTCCAGTATCCGTGATGAACAGTCGCCAGAAACGACTTGTGGCATTGAAACCTCCGACTACGAATCGCTCAAGCACAAGTTCGGAGAATTCGTTGTGACTCACCGCGTCGATCCAATTGTAAGGATCATAACTTGCCGAAGTTTGAAACTTGAAAGCTGTGATGTCGTGGGTTATATCTCCGTATGTGTTGATGTAAATCCAAGTAAAAGTATAGTGTCCGAAGAAACCGAAGATGATGTACCATGGGCCTGGACCGCTCGGGCTCCAGAAGGAACCTTCCTCACTGTCAAGAACCTTGTCTGGACCAGACGTATCAGGCCATTGGGTTGGTGTTGCATCAATTGCCCAATAAGGAGAATTTTGAAGCCACACACCTTTTGTAAAATCGTATGAAAATAATAGTGTGAGGCTATTTACATACAGTATTTTCTCCTTGTGTAAATAAGGTCACAACATGTAAAATTAAACGAGTCAATATAAATGTCAAAGATAAGCTTTAGGATTAGGTCATTAATGAAACGAAAGGTTATGTAAAATATTATATTTTTAAAACTAGCAAGTCATGGTTGCTCACCCCCACAATTGAACTCATCTTCCGCTTCCAGACAGTCAACAACCTCTCCATCACACCAGTATTCTCCAGGGATGCACGAACCGTCAAAACACTGGCGTTCACTTTCCGGGCAGCCCCCAGCATGGCCTGGAAAAATGAAAATTGACAGAAAAAATTTTAGGAAAAAATGAAAAATGAAAAAAAAAAAAACAATGAAAAAATAGAATAATGAAAAATTTTATGAAAATTAAATTTGAAAAATAAAAATGAAAATTTTTTATGAAAAAAATTAAATTTTGAAAAAGAGTAAAAAAAATTTGAAAAATAAAACTGAATATATTTTATGACAAATTTGATTTTATGAAAATTTCATGAAAATTGCATTTTTTATGAAAAATAAAACTGAAAAAATAGACTGCTTAGTTGGCCGTAAAAAGTTGGTATTAGGATTTTTCATCTGATATATATGACTTCAGATAACTACCACATTTCAGAACGCCATGCCTATCTAAAAAACAGTTAGGCATAGGTGCTCACCCTCGCAGTCCGCCTCATCCTCTGCTTGTGGACAGTCATTATACTCCCCATCACACCAATAGTATCCAGGTATGCACGTGCCGTCCAAACACTGGCCATCACCCTCATCGCAGCCCCCAGCTTGGAAAAATTAGAATCAAATGGCATGAGGAGCAGTTGCAAAATAAACTTTGATATAGAATGGGTTTAGGATATTTCATTTCTTAGCCTTAAAAATAACTACATCATTTTAGAATGCGATATCTGGATATTCCTTCTACAAAACTACTAGGCCTAGGATACTCACCCCCACAATCCGACTCGTCCTCTGCTAGCAGACAGTTAATTCGACCATCACACCGATAGGCTTGAGAGATGCACGAGCCGTTATAACACTGGAATTCATCCTCACTACAAGTCTCACCTTGCGAAAATGGAGATTAGAATCATTAACAAAACAACCTAATTTGATGGTGATCTTAAAATGACATTAGGATATGTAACTGATAATAGAAGTCACTTTATTAACGTAACTTAGCTTGGAAAAAGATTTATCCTCATTACAAGCCTCGCCCAGCGAACATGGAAATGATAATGAGAATTAATTGCAAACAAGCTGCTTTGATGGTGTTTTTAATATGGCATTAGAATATTTGATTGATACTAAATGTCGCTGTATTAGCGTAACTCAGCTTGGAAAAAAAGAATGCAACGAGAAATAATAGATATATCAAAATACACTGACACTGCTTTGATGGCGATCTAAAATCGGTATCAGTTTGTTTTATTGATTATGTTTTATTGATTATGTACTCCATGATCGCATACCAAATGTTGAAATCAGAGCCAAACCCGGGGCAAAAAAGACCATCGTGGAAAAGGTACAGACGAGAAGGCTGAGGTGGTTTGGACACGTCATAAGAAGACCCCCATAAACACTAGTCTACAAAGCCAACAGCCAGGAATTCGCTACCCCCAGACGCCGGTGAAGACCACCGAAGAGGTGGAAAGACCAGACTGTAAAGAACACGGGCTTAAACAGTCATGAAGCAGAGGCTAGGGCAAGGGACAGGACTGCTTGGACGATCCTCCTGGAAAGCAAGGGGCCAGTTTCTGGCCTGAGCACGTAGGCAGGTACTGTTTGAAATTATTACTACATTTTAGAATGTGGTATCCATTTTACAAAACCAGTGAGCCATAGATGCTCACCACCACAGTTTGACTCATCCTCTCCAAGCAAACAGTCCTCGTACTGTCCATCGCACCAGTAGAACTCAGAGATGCACGAACCGTCCAAACACTGTCGTTCACTCTCCAGGCAGCCCGCAGCTTGGGAAAAAAATTGGCACAACAAACAATGGCAACATAGACGGCTTTCTTTGATATAGAAAGTTGGTACTGATACCAAATATGTTCAATCAATCAATCATTCGCAGGCATCAGTGTCTGATGCATGGCGGCTGCAGACATGTATAGGGCTCGCCAGGCTGGTCTGCTCTCGAAATATGTTAGGATTTTTAAACTGTTATATACAACTTCAATCTACTTCAATAATTCAAAACGCGATGTTTTTATTTTATAAAAACAAAAGCAGAAAGCCATAGTTGCTCACAACCACAGTTTGACTCGTCCTCTCCAAGCAAACAGTCATCGTAATGTCCATCACACCAATAGAACTCAGAGATGCACGAACCGTCCAAACACTGTCGATTACTCCCTTGGCAACCCACAGCTGGGGAAAATTAGAATCAAACGGCATGAAAAACAATTGCAAAACAAGAGTTCCACGACCTCATATCTTCGCCGGACAAAAAAATTACCGACTGATACAAGTATCACATTCCCGCTATTTACCAATATGGCAGTTTCCTGTCTTCATTTTCCGAAATGATATCTATCGATATTCCAGTGACATATGCCACATATTTGAATGTCAATGTAATCCAGGTATCAAATATGATATAAAACAGTTTCAAGCAACTGTATAGATTTGAAGACACAGTGTATCTATATACGATCAAATATACACTCCCGGAAGTGTCGATTACTTCCGAAGAACTGGGGGGAATTAGAATCAAATGACAAGAAAAACAATTGCAAAATAAGCTGCTTTGACAGCGATATGACATGAGTGATACGATATTTAAATTCACAGATTAACTTTTAAGATAGCTGATAAATTTCTGAACGCAATATCCGTAAATTCTGTTTACAAAAGCAGTATGGCTCGGATATTTACCTCCACAGTCCGACTCATCCTCCGCCCACAGACAGTTGACATCGCCATCACACCAATAGGCTTGAGAGATGCACGAGCCGTTATAACACTGCAATTCACCCTCATTACAAGTCTCACCTTGCGAACATGAAGATTATAATGAGAATTTATTGATAAACAAGCTGCTCTGATGGTGATTTTATATGACACTAGGATATTTGATTCATAATAAATTTCGCTGGATTGACGTAACATAGCTTGAAAAAGTAAAGAATATCATTAAAACGATATATGTATCAAAAATACACTGGCACAGCTTTGGCGGTGATCTTAAAATGGGTATCATTATGTTTTATTCATTATATACCTTTTGAAATCACCTCTGCAGAAAATATTTTAGAATGCGATTTTCATTTTTTCAAAACAAGAATGTCATATAGTTACCACCACAGTCCGATTCATCCTCTCCCTCTGGACAGTCGTCATATGCTCCATCACACCAGTAGTCTCCAGGGACGCACGAACCGTCCAGACACTGTCGATTGCTCTCCAGGCAGCCCACACCTGTGGGGGGGGGGGGATTAGAATCAAACGTCATAAAAACAATTGCAGAATAAACTGCTTTGAAAGCGATATAAAGTGAGTACAAATTCCTAGAATCATTGCAGACCGCACACAATACTATACCATTAGGCTCGCCTCAGAGGTGTCGCCAAATTATCAAAGAATTCTCCTTCATTACTCAGAATTCTAATTACCATGCATATAGGCTAATAAGAGTAAATCTATAACATTATAATACAATCAGGGATATAAAGTGAGTAAAATTCCTAGAATCATTGCAGACCGCACACAAGACTATACCATTAAGCTCGCCACAGAGGTGTAGCCAAAATATCATGGAATTCTCTTTCATTGTTTAAAATTCTGATTACCATGCATATAGGCTAAAAAGAGTAAATCTATAACATTATGATACAATAAGGAAGGATTATGTAACGTTTGAATTCCCTATTGAATTTCAGAACGCGACGTTTATTACATGCACATACACTAAACAAGTAGGCATAGCTGCTAACCTCCGCAGGACATCTCGTCTTCCCCTAGCAGACAGTCATAATCTCCGTCACACCAAAAGTCTTCAAGGATGCACGAACCGTCCCAACAATAGCGGTCACTGTCCGTGCAACCCTCATCTTCGGAAAAAGAGATTGCCATGAGAAACAACTTAATTTCGGCAATGAAGGGTGATCAATAAGTCCTCGGCCTCACCCAGAAATACGGTGCGAAACTCACATTTCATAATTATGTAGTGTGATGTCTTTCAGCAATATGCTCCGAATTTCAATTTATTGTGGTAATTACTTTCCACTCGACGCCCATTAAAAAAAAGGTCAGTAGCGAGAAAAGGTTAAACTGTGATCAGAGCTGTGCGGGTCGACTTCATCATGCCACGGATCGGCATGAAATAATCAAAGACATTGTCAAAATGTGTGAAGAAAATTCTCTTCTTGCTTCAACTAAAAAAAAAGTGAATGACATGTCGTACTTTCAGCAGAGCAAGTTGGCCCGCACACGTCAGGTCGCAGCTCAATTGTCTTTTTTTATCCCCTTACCTTTAAAGTTACTTGTTGTCGCCTGCAAAGTATTGATCACAATGATTTGAATTTTGGTAGAAACCTTTGTACCTCAGGATCATTCCCTGATATTTGAGCTGTGTACCTTATTTCTTGGCGAGGCCGAAGACTTATTGATCACCCCTCCTATATCTTATTTAACAAGCCAGTTAGCCATATATACTCACCGCCACAATCCGACTCATCCTCTGCTTGCGGACAGTCACTCACAAAATCACACCAGTAGTCTTCAGGAATGCACGAACCGTCCAAACACTGGCGTTCACTCTCCAGGCATTCCCCAGCTTGTAAAAAGAAAAACTGGCATGATAATCTATTGCAAAATAAACTGCTTTGATGGCGATCTAGAAATGCAAATTAGGATATTTCATTGATTATATACAGTTTCAAATCACTTGTAAATTTCAGATCGCAATGTCTATTTAAGGTATTGTTGAAGGGTGGCTGAGGAATTTGGGGATGTTTTTGAAAAAACCCTTTCTTAAGCTTTATAAACCTTCCTCAACCTTAATTTTTTTTCAGGTAGTACCTTATAGCAAGGTGATAATTTATGCAAATTAGTATGATGTCATGATTACGTCATCAAGATTTATAAGGCCACGCCCCTTTTTCAGAAGAAACGCTCTCCTTGCCTTGTGCTTGGATGTTCATCAATATAACTTTGCAGGAATGTACATAGTAATAATTAAAGAATGATGCGTGTCTACGCGAATATTTTGAAATATCGATTTTTGGCGATTTTTTTTGTTTGATAACGAGAAAAAAATCGCCAAAAATCGATATCAATGTTTTATAAGTTATCATGTTTTTAAAACAATACCGCTAATGGTGAAAACTGCCAAGAATCAAAGATGGTCGGGTAAACGACGAGTAAAAGGAACTAGTTGGGACGCAGAAAACCAAAGAAGACTTTCAATTCCCAAAGGATCCTATTACACCATTTCCACCTTACGTCCTGCCGGGATGTGACTCTGAAACAATCACATAACTGCGGACACACACTCAGACAAAAAAAAAGGATCCTTTTTAATTGGCTTTGGGGGTGTCTCTTTGGTGTAGTGGTCTGCGCTGCTGTTACTAGCCACATCTGGTTCAAATTACTTTGATCAGAAGGCCCGGGGTCAAGCCCCGGGTAGGACACCTCTGGACAAGAGGCGCATTGAGCCATACCAAAGACTTTACAAAAATGGTACGTACTTCTGAAACAGTATGGAAGTTAAACACACTCTACTGCCAGTGGACTAGCCCCCTGCTGCAGTGATTGCACCACAGTGTAGCCCAGGGCTATGAAACGGGGATGGGCACCGCCCTATGCACCTTATCGTGTGGGAGGATTTTAACTAACTAACCTTTGATCAAATATTTTAGACAGGCAGGAAGTGATTACGCAAGCATGGAGTGATGACCCATTGCTACACCGACACAGTTATGACTGGTCGTTATGAATACCCATTTAGAGCTTGACATAATAATGTCCAGGCAAGTGTATCGGACCCTTGCATTTTTATATATGTTTAGATCAAATCGTTTAAACCAACCAGGTAGGTGTCAAATTATGCTGTACTGATATGAAAGAAAGAACACACTTGTGGCATCGTGTGGCGCAATCGGTGGGGTGTTTCGCCCAAAACCGAGAGGTCACACTACAGGTTGCCCCGATGTTGTGCCCTTTGGAAAGGCACTTTACACGACTTTCCTCACTTCACTCAGGTGTAAATGAGTACCTAGCTTCGGTTAGGGACGTCTCTCAGATAGGACGTTAAATGGAGGTCCCAATCTTTGGGAGAACCACACCTCGAGCACGTTAAAGAACCCACCGCATTTATCGAAAAGAGTAGGGGTCCTTCCCGGTGTGAGTTGGTCAAAACCTACAGTCCTATGACTGCTTATGGGTTCGTCTTTAGTACTAGCCTACAGCTTGTTGGGAAACCCTTGTAAGTACATGCTGAACCAATAAATAAATACAAGCGCGGTGTACTTACTGACTTGTTTGCCGGTCGTGATTGTATCATTTATCCACGAGATGTACTTGGAAACTTTGGTGAAGACCCCGGGTTTGTACCTCTCAGCACAACCCTCTCCCCAACTCGTAATGCCTGTGAGATACCAGCGGCCGTCGGCACCTGTATTGGATGAGGTTGAATGTTAGGATCATTGTGTGAAGAAACACAGCGAATCAACACGCGTGCGAGTGATGAATCGGGATGAGGGGGAATACAAACTTAGCCACGTTTAGGATTGTGTTTTCACCGTAAAAGCGCCACCTTCTTATGCTACTTATAGCGGCGACAAGGAGTACTCCAGTCAGAAGCTCTGAAGTAGGTGTCTGACTGACACCGAATCGTCAGCAGGTAAAAAGCCACTGGTTTTTTAAAAGTAAAACTCCAGTATTTTATGCTCTACCAACCTGATGAAATTGTTTTCGGAACGTTATATTGCCACTAGTGAAAAGTGTAAAAAATTGTCCCTTCTGGCGGCGTTAAACATGAGAGTTGTGTGCTTACTAAATACGTTGATTCATGGGATAATCAACTGATAATGTTAAGGCGTTCAAATTACTGTTAAAGGAAGAAGTCACTAGAATATCAAAGCTCTTTGCATAACAGAAAATATTCCCAAGGCAAAGAAGCAATACATTGTGCTTGTGATTTACATATGATGGGCACATTGCGTGATGTCTCCTAAGTGTAAAACGCTTTGAATAGCTCGTCAGATCACGAGGGTCTGTTGTGCCCATTCTGATAGATGCTAAAATCATTCCAATGCGTTGGCTTAATGCATTAGGAAATATGAAATAAAAGAAAAGGAACATTGTGCTATATTCCATCCCTACAGAGTCTCTTCTCTCTTCTTGAAACATTTGTAAACAAATTCACATAGTTTTCCAATTATCGTAGAAGACATAACACATGTAAATAATTGTTATTTGTAAGATGCGCATATTTCTTGTTTAGTTGTATGGAACTTGCAAGGGGTCTGCGCATGTCTAAATATAGTGGGCATTCTAAAATGAAATAAAATGTACTTCATCTTCTATACAATCATTGTTACAGTATATACACATTGTGTTATTTGATGCAGTCTGGTTGTAGCTACCAACTTCAATTTGCATTGGATGATCGCTGATCCTTAGTTTAGTCATAGCTCGGCGATAGTCAAAATTTTGTTTATCTAGATATTTTTC
This sequence comes from Branchiostoma lanceolatum, assembly GCA_035149815.1. NCBI lineage: Eukaryota > Metazoa > Chordata > Leptocardii > Amphioxiformes > Branchiostomatidae > Branchiostoma > Branchiostoma lanceolatum. The sequence goes on from CM068880.1 coordinate 13,700,129, forward strand.
TTTTTCACATGTAATCTTAATCTTTTTGTAAGTACTTAATTTGTTTCTATGCTTCCCTTTTAGCCTTTGTTTTAGTTCAGATTGAGTGGATATCATGTTTCGATCTTTGTTAAGTAAAAGGTAAGCGAAGCCTGACTCCTCCAAGATTTTACTAATATTTGAAAGCCGGCATGGTATCCTTCTCTTATGTAGGTCCTGCTGTACTAAAAATGCTTCATACTGCAAGCTATCTTTCGGCATTTCTCTAACTAATCTTTTATAGTATGAATAGATTATAGTATATGTCAGGTCGAATATAGCGACGGAGGTCGCGATCAGGATCGCATCTGTCTGAGTACAATCGACGAATCTATCGGTAGGGATCTAAGCCTGTCACAACTTTTCAACTCCAATTCCTGTCAATTTAGATGAATTGACTTCAAACTCAGATTGATGATTGGCCACCCTGACACTTCTCTAACACCCTGGTCGCAATATCTATCTACAGAGGCTAAGATCGTCGTCTCTTCCGGTAGAATACTTTTTTTTTTTATTCGCTTTTTGCACAGACAAGGACGACGCTTTACTGCACTCAACATTTTCATAACTTTTTTTCAACAGTGCTACGCACAGAGAACAATATACCCATTTCTACACCTGGGTGTAGTGTGGAAAGCTGTGTAAAGTGCCTTTCCCTGTTGCGCATCGGTGGCGCCAGGGGATTCGAACCCGGGACCGCTTGGTTCTAGGCCGAACACCATGCCGTTACGCCACACAGAATCTTCAACTCTGACTGAGTGCAATCTGTACCCTGATGTATATATATACGAAATATGCATACGAATAAATTGCTAAGAGAAATCTACTTTTTATCAAGGCAAAGGTTTTTTTTTGCCCCTCTCTCTTGCATTTATAACATTGCAAGTTTCCACCCAATAAACCAGACCTACCTGCGCACACCAAAGGACCCCCAGAGTCCCCCTGACAGGCGTCGGCCCCACCCTCCCAGTGGCCGGCACAGATCATATTCTCGGTCAGCTCGCCGCTGTAGGAGACGGTCTTGTTACAGACGGCTGTAGGAATCAGCGCCATCTTCAACTCCTGTAAACGGTCAGCGGTTTCGCCTAATAGTTGGCAAAATTGGCATTTATCAGGGGAAATTGAATACATTCAGCAGTTAATACGGTATTGGTGTGTGCCAATACATGGAAGATAAATTAACATTTCACAAGCGTCACCTAACAGACGGAAAAAAAAGCTGAGAAATGTATATATGAAGGCATATATCAAAGCCAAACACAGGTTAGAGTTACATGATTTATATATTCATCAGTTCCCTAGAGTTAAAATAAAACTAATAAAACAAGACATAGATTCTGAAACAGGCCAACTAGATAGCCAAAAGTAAAGAAATATGATCTCTGTCTAAGGTACCCGTATGCTAAATATGTATGCTTATCTCCTTTAAAATACTTTTATTTTTAACGCTCTGTAGTTTCAGAGCAAGCTCAACGGGCCTCCAAACATACCCCATGTGGTATTAAAAGCTAAAAATCAAATCAACACCCTAATATGTCCAGATCAAAAGATACAAACAAGTACGTAAAGCCGCCAGAAATATGTAAACACACACACACACACACACACACACACACACACAGACTCACACACACACACAGACTTACACACACACACACACACACACACACACACAGACTCACACACAGACTTACACACACACACACACACACACACACACACACACACACACACACACACACACACACACACACAAACACACTCAAAACAATTCCTGAACGACATCTTGTTTGGAAATAAATGAGATTGTCACCTAAATACGAGGTTTCACCCCAGCCTGTTGCAAAGCAGTACGAGTTCTCGTCGAATCCCGTTGTCTCGTTGTTTCCGAGGCAAGCGTAGTTGATAAAGTTGCTTGTCTGGTTTATCCTTGTTTTGAGCTTAACAAGAGCTATATCGTTTTCTATCGTAAGTGGATCATACTGTTCGTGGAGAAACACTTTTTCCACGGACGACATGATGGAATCAGTGTCCGCGTCCACGGAAAGTTGCAGATCGTGCTTTCCCATATAGACTTGGATTGTTGGCCAATCTTCTGGACTGAAAAATAAGTGTAACAACATTTAGAAAAAAAGACTTATCCGTAGTGCTATTCCAGGTATCTAAACTGAAGGAATGAGGTTTCCTGATGTTTAAACTGCCGTGAACTTTAACATCGAACAAAGCGTAAGCAAATGTTACAGCAAATACGTTCTCGTTTCTTGGTATCTAAACTGCAGTACTGTCTCGAGCTCGTTATCCTGTATGTTTACATACTATTTTTTCCTGCTCGCCTGCAAATTAAAAAAAGTATTAACAATATATCCGTGGGTAATTTAATCAGGATAGTAAATGACTTAACAACAAAGTTGTTGTTCACAAGCACGAGCAGACGTTTCGATGACTTTCTCTGTCATCTTCGTCAATGTAATTCATTAGTAAACACCTGACTTGACTATTAAACCGAGTTCAGATATCCTGACGACATGAATATAGTTTTGATACAAATATTCTGTACTAATATTGATGAATCGATATAATCTTGATTATGTTAAAAGACGTTTATGAGGAATTGATTTGTATACGTATATGATAAAAAATGCCATGTAGTGGAAAAATGTTACGTTTGCGGTTTTCAAAGCAAATTTTTTAATGGAGCCAACATGTAAATGCAACAAAATTCAGGCTGTTAAAGCTTGCATGTTGTCTGTTTAAAAAATCAATTCAATTCAATTCAAATAGAATGTGCTTTGGGTAGGCTGTAGGTCTGCAAAAAAAGCAGCATCATCATCAAACGCGAGGAAAAGGAAAAAGGACAGGAAAGTGATCTCGAACCAGTTTAGCTCAAATGAACTCAATGAACAGATGAGCTAATCTTCCACTTGTCGTGAAAGAGAAGATAGACGCTATGTACAGTATTTACAGGTTCACTGTACCGGGGAAATTTCCCTCGCTTTTTTCGACAAGCACAATGGACAGTGGACCACGGCTTAACGTCCCGTCCTAAGGACTGCGACCTTTTCCGGTAGCGTGCGTGTCGGGTGAGCGATACAGCTTCTAGTTCCAGAGGCAAGATCGCTAACCACTAGAATACGCACGCTAACTGATGCATAGCGGCCAGAAAAGCAACTCACCCGTAATCTATCAGACAGTGGGCAGCCGTCAGTACCCATTCCGGATCCACCAGGGTACCACCACAGAACACCGGGTCATCTAACATCACTTTGACCTTAAAAGAAACCCAAGCAATATTAGGGCCCGCAAAGTGAATCTTAAAGGTCAATTTGTTTAGTCATTTCTATACATGATTATTTAAAACAACACTATCACAGTGTATAGCAACGGCCATGATGCAATAAAACGACGCTGTTGTGACGTGAGACCTCACTGAAAATCGTGGCTGGAGTTTTTGTAGGCTTGCGAAACTAAGACGATCATCGTACGCTACGATTTTTCGCGGTTCTAGAATGCTCAAAGTATTAAGTCATTTCACGAATGTGCTAAAAAAATTAGTAAATGTCACTGCCATCACGATTTCCCTTTTTTTAATTTCCATTTTTTTGGAGCCTTTATGCTTCTTTGGTTGCCTTAAAACAAAAAAAGATCACTCGATGAAAGATGAATTCGTGTGGGGTCATCGGTAGGGTGCTTCGCCCAGAACCGCGATAGTACCAGGCCTAGAACCACTGGTATGTCCTAAAGTTGTGCCATCAGAAGAGGCACTTTACACGACTTTAGTCAATTCACTTAGGTGAAAATGAGTACGTAGCCTCGGTTAGGGACGTCCCTCCGATCGGACGTTGAAAAGAAAGGTTTTGTGTTTGCTGACAGTAACACCTCCAGCACGCTAAAGAACCAACCGCTCTTATCGATTAAGAGTAAGGGTCCTTCCCGGTTTGAGTTCTTAAAAACTTACAGTCGTTTGGCCGCACATGGAGAAAACGCCTTACTGAGGTCATCTGAGTTTCCGCCGAAAAGCAGCCGCTCCAGACCCCTGCGATTTAACCCCAATGATGCGCCCCATTATTTCAGCCCTGGCTGCGAAGAGTCGGCCTACCCTTAATAACTGAGGAGTTCTGACGCCACGTCGCTCCTTTTTAGCTTTCAAATCAACTGTCAAATCAACACGCGTACATGAGTGTCTAACTATTAAAGGCACGAGCAACGGGACTTAACCCTTTAGCTGCCAGGTTTTCAGTCAAGTAAATATCCAAAATGTTTGACCTCCGACCTCCCTCGCGAAATCTATGAAGCTTTGAGTGCTACACGCACGCAGACCTGTTTTCTTCTGGGTAATACCCTACCCCGGTTATAACCGGGTGCAGCACACTGGACATGTTTCTGTATCCCTGATAAAACCTAGACTGTTGAAGGTTTAAACTTAGTACGAAGACTTGTCACTAACCTGCCACGGCCAAGCTCCGTGAATTGCCGTGTCTCCTCCGACTATTCTGGCCCGGCCGTTTGTAACCGTGATGTCTCTCAAGCCACAGCCGGAGGCTAAAAGCAGTAAGTGGGATAAGAGTATGGGTTTGTATCAAATTGATACTGGTTTAGTTTGGTTTGATTGTAAATCAACAAATCAGCTAGTTTGGTTTGATTTCAAATCACCTCTATTTCTCTTGAGCTTATAACATACACACGTCTTTTTTTCTGTAAATTCATGATGCTTTTGACGTTTGGGGAAAATATCAAACTATGTATTAAACATGTTATAATAGAAGCTGTCATTATAAGATGAGTGCAGCTTACAATCCACACAGTTGTCTTCGTCTGTTCCGTCTGCGCAGTCGCGATTACCATCGCAACGGTGAATCACGTGATAACAGGTTCCGTCCCCGCATGCGTGCTGGAACTCACTGGAACAGGTACCTAATATGAAGGACACAGATATCAAGTATTATCGAAAATACTTCTGATATAGAAATACACAATTATTCATATATACTCAAGGATAAAGATGCGATCTGGTAGGATTCTACCAGAAGAATACTGCATTCTGAGTCTCTGCCAAAAAACCGCATTCGTAAAATATATCTAGATAGCAGTTTCTATTTATTAAATAAGCATCAGTCAGTACTAATCGTTGATATTTTGGTGTCGGATTAAATAAAAGTGTCATTCAGAACCCACTGGTTCATTTAGTAGTGTAGCATATTTCCCTTCATTATCCTTACAAAATATGAGGATATTTTCCATCATGCAATGCAAACTGGAATATTCGATACTCGCAGTTGGTTTCGTCGGAGTTGTCTCCACAGTCGTTCTCCCCATCACATACCCAGGAGGTCGGCTTGCAGAGGCCGTTTCCACATCGGAACTCATTACTACATGCTGAAATACGAAGTAGGAGCGGATACATAATCTTTAAAAACTGACAAAAAAGTTAAATTAGAATTTCCCTGATTTTAAAATCAATGATGTTGAAGAATAACTTTCAAAGACAATTATTGTTTTAAGAGACAATAATGAATGAAAGTAATTAAGGCCATGTTGATTTGACTAAGTGGATGACACTCGCGTGCGCATCAATTTCCATCCTTTTTCAAAAATAAAACAAAAAGGTTTTTGACTATACTCTGGATCACACAATCTAGCTGCAAACTGATCAAATATATCCGAAAATGATTTCATCAGGTTGGTAGAACATAGGATATTTGGAGTTTCTTTTAACACAACCAGGTAATCTCACCTGCTGACGTTTCGGTGTCTGTCAGACACCTTCTTCAGAGCTTCTGACTGGAGAACTGCTTCTCACCGTATGCGCCACCTACATCGGCTACTTATAGCGGTGAGAAGCAGTACTCCAATCAGAAGCTCTGAAGAAGGTGTCTGACAGACACCGAAACGTCAGCTGGTGAGATTACCTGCTTGTGTTAAAAGAAACTCCAAATATCCTATGACCAAATATATGCCGTAATTAGAAAAAAGACTTCAAAAACCATACAACAGTTGTAGAATGCCAAAATCAGATCCAAAGTAAAAGAAAAAAAGATGTGAAGAAGTGAAAATAAAGAATCTGTTATTTGCTATACCATACTCTGTGTGATAGTCATTTGTTTCAAACCTTTCTGACCACGTAGATTTCATGACTAACGCAACCTTCATTTTTTTCTAATTTTCTAATTTTTTATTATTATTCTATTTTCACAGCAGTACCAGTACTGGGGTTTCCAGAGGACGTCATCCATATAATCAAATCAACATGGCCTAACACTAGTCACTTTGAAGACTTTTTTTTTTGTCCCCATACTTACGGTAGGTACAGCTGACCTCGTCGCTTTCGTCTCCACACTGGCTGAACCCGTCACACTTGTACTCCGGTAGAATGCACACGCCGTTGTCACACATGTACCTTTGGGGACAATCTACCAAAACAATTTTTTTGCAGCAAAACCAGCAAACCAAGTTAGTTGAGTTTCTTACTTTTGATACGATTCAAGGCTTTTTTGTTTATTGACGGTTTTTACTCTTTTAGAATTCTTATAATCATTTACTAACATACGACCCTCTCCCTCAAAGGCCAAAGGACGAAGGATACAATTTTAAGACTTTCAATTTGTGAGCAAATACAAAATGTTTTACTCCGCCTTGCCTCCGAATGCAAAAAAATGAACTGTCCCATACCCAACTGTTAAAAGAAATGAACCATTCCAAATTTGCTTTCACCCATTGATATTACAGTAAACTCGAAATGTGAATTTTCCAAATTCACCCCCATTAAAAAAGAATATTTCAAAACATCCCCCATTCCCTACGTTTGGTGACCTCTTCCAACTTACCCCTCCCCATTTCGTTTGAAAAAGCTACCCCCATACCAAGTTTTAAGCCATTTGGTTCAACTGCGAGAAATACAACATCTTTCACTATCCTTTTACCTATTTACCCTCCCGTGCAAGAACGAACTGTTCTGTATTTATCTTTCAAAAAACATTATTTTCAAACAAGCTCATGCCAAGTTGACTTTTAAAAGTCTTCTTCTTATGACTATGTCTTCAGTAGTACTACGAAAGCCAGTCCCATACAAAATATCAGGTCATTTGGCACTATACATGTATATATGGTATCGTTCCCGCGTCATCTGTAAAAACGGGAATTTCGACTTATCAACAATACTTCACACTGCTATCCATCGCATGTGACTATTTACTGAACAAGAACGATTTCCCCTTACCTGATGGCATTCCGTAGAGGCTCAGTTCAGTGAGCCATGGCTGCCAGCCCGAGTATGTCCCATTAACCACGAACCTCCAATACTGCGCTGTTCCCTGGAAACCATAGAACTCCTGGCGGTGTTCCGTCCCTCCCTGCACGTTAGTAACGGACACGACGTCCTCCCAGCTGTACGGACTCCCAATCTGTGAATTCTGTAACTGGAACGCTGCAATGTCATGTTCGGTGTCCCCGTAGTTGTTAACTGCGATTCCGGTCAGAGTTTGGGGCTCTATGAAATCCAGTACGATGGACCAGTTGTTGTAGTTCTGACCCATGTCCCATGGGTTCCAGTAGGTTGAAGTGTCTCCATCCAAGGCTTTTGCGGCATCATATGTCACTCCGTTGTCGACCCAGGGTGTACCGGTGGAGTCCACAAGCCATGAGGAACCTCGTGCAAGCCATACGTGCACAACTGGGGACGGGGACACAGAATAGTTTAGGCAGCTCTATCGAAACAGGACAATAGAACGTCCAGGTCAAAAGGTGAGAAAATGGAAGTTATGCTGCAGTACCAAGGTCACATACCAGGGGGCCCAGAATGGACCTTAACCTTTGTCTTTCCATCACCTACCCACATACCAAATATCATCATAATCCATTGAGATGTTCTTGAGTCCATTGAGATGCTCTTCAGTCAGAAATCCGGAGACACGAACAAACACACACATAAGACACACATCAGACATACACACAGGCACGCAAAACTATATCTCTATTTTTCATGGAGATAACAAGGCAGACGAACGTAGAAAGAACATTCTTATGGTATTCCGTTGTCCGTTTCCGGGCGTACTTTTTTTTTGTTTCCGCCTCGGTAGATTAGTTCTGTTGTGCGTGCAAATATATTGAATCAAGACTTTTGTTGTTAATGTCTGAATTAATAAAGCAAACAAAATAACCACATGGAACTCAAGTTTTGATCAAATCCCTTTTAATACCACAGTGTAACACGTTTGCGCAACATGGCTGATACAATTGCAATGCTTGGGTCTCAAGAAAAAGACTGTGCAAATAGTTTTGGGCCTATTTCGACAAGTATATTAGCAAATTATTCTTCTGTTATGATTGATTAAGGTGAAAAATACGATAGCCAACTCCTGGTACGGAAGGTTTTTCATCTCATTGGATGGGAGTCTTTTAGAAATTAATTACACGTAATAATATGCCAAAGCGTCATTTGACTGAGGTAGGAAAATGACGAATCGTATTTTGTGGTGTCCTAAAAAAACAGTGATGCTTTACTTGCTCACCTGTCTCTGTCGTGTCGTTTACAGGTAAAGCTGCGTGTGTGACGTCAAAAGCAGTAGCGTGCGCGTCGTCAATGATGGTAAACATTTTGGGAATCATGTAAGAAAGGAAATATCGGAAGGGAAACAACAATTGGTGATACACAGTAATAAATGCTACAAGTTGTGACTTATTGTATATTCTGTATACATTTGTAAAAGAAAAAAAATGTTGCCTACTATCATCAGCCTCTTTTCAGCTTAGGTTCTGTGTGGATACATGTAAGCGGAATTCTGTTAAAATTCGGCTGATTATGTATGCATTGATATATATTCCAGTGGAAAAAAACACTCCCTTCTAGAGATTAGGACTTATTAAACAATCATCAATTCTGCAAGTGACGTAATCATTTGCAAAATATACATTTAACTATGTTCACTTTCACGTAACCTTTTAAGAGCCGCACGTATGAAACTGTCGTCATTAACCGATATAGAATTATATTTTTTCTCCATAATCATGCAAATAAGGTCCTTATTTGCATATGTTTATATGACAATAAACTTCTTTTTCTCAGTAATATGTGTGACATGTTTGAATAGTCATACCAAGGAATTTGTTCCGTCAAGCGATCCTTTAATCCCTTCTTGGGTTATTTCCTTTCAAAAATCGGCCTCTGTGACCAAGGGAGCGCAAACCTACACCACATTTCATTTTACCAAAGAGCTATCGACCACTGAAAAATTACGTCCATAGCACGTCAAGAACGCGAGATACTAAACCCGGAAGTCCCATTGCATTACTGTAACAGGCCACTTTGGTGTCCCGAAATGTAATCATATCGAGGTCTCCTTCCTACATAGCAAATGTCAATATATTTCATCCGGGCCCTATTGAGTTGGCTCAATTAATGACATTTACCTGTCTCTGTTGTCGGCTCGGTCGAGTCTTTTGTCGGCTGGTTCGGGTCTGTTGTCGGCTGGGTAGGGCTTATCGGTGACTGGGTCGGGTCTGTTGTCGGCTGGGTCGAGTCTGTTAGAGGCCGGGTCGGGCTTATCGGCGACTGGGTCGGGTCTGTTGTCGGCTGGGTCGGGTATTTTGGAGACTGGGTTGGGCTTATCGGCGACTGGGTCGGGTCTGTTGTGCGCTGGGTCGGGTCTTTTGGAGACGGGTTTGGGCTTATCGGCGACTGGGTCGGGCCTGTTGGGGACTGGGTCGGGTCTGAAGTCAAAGTGTTCAAAACCCATAGGTTTGGATTCCATACCAAAGAAATTATGATTAATTCCAATGTGTGTCTGTTGAGATTTCAAGATTTTCCATGAGAAACCATAAGCATGTCACTCACTCACTCACTCACTCACTCACTCACTCACTCACTCACTCACTCACTCACTCACTCACTCACTCACTCACTCACTCACTCACTCACTCATGACCCATGACCTCAGTGGTCGTAGGGGCGCCATGACAGCCAGCCGCAGTGAGTAAGTATGATACTTGCAATATTACGATCCCCAAAGAAGCATTGCACCGGTCGAACAAAAAATCATTAAATAGCCAGAGCTTAAAGAGCATATTCTGGGGAAAACATAAAATTCAACTTAGGCCACAGCAAGTAATGTTTATGGATGACATCAGCGCGCTCATTAATTTTCGCCTGATTTCGAAATAAAAAACAAGAAATTTCATTGTCCTCCGATGGTGCTCAACATGCCAAAATGGGCAAATATGTCGTAGACGTTGACAGACTAAGGTTTTTCATTGCATATGAATACCCAGTGTAGTTCCTGCCCATGATGGTATGACAAGCTGTTTTCTGCGTTTGTTCTAGTTAATTGAGCTGTATGCACATCTTCAAGAACAGTTTAATGTTGACAGTCTAAGGTGTTTCGTTGCATATAAGTGATCCCAGTGTGGTTCCTGCCCATGATGGTAAAATAACAAGCTGTTTTCTGCATTTGTTCTAGCAAGGACATTATGTAAATAATGGGGGGGGTTCTAGTTAATTGAGCTGTATACACAATGTGTTTCATCGCATATGAATACCCAGTGTAGCTGCTTCAGATGATGTTAAAACAAGCTCTTTTCTGCATTTGTTGTAGTTAGTCTATTGAGATGTATACACATCTAGAAGGACATGTTTACTGTTGAATCAAGGGGATAATATATAATATATATTAAACCTCATTGGTTGAATACAGGAATAAAAGACCTGTTGGTCATGATATCATATTTCGTCAAAATTTGAAAATATAGGAATCTTGTTTTTTTTGCCCGCTTTGTTTTTTTTTCGCCCTATCTCATTAATTTTGGAGTCTGCGGAGGATGTCATCCATAAAATTTACTTGCTGTGGCCTTAAGCAAAAATACTGTTTGCATGCTCTTGGAATACACTTTGACCTGGGCCAACGAAAAATACGCACAAACACCAACAAATAGACTGACGAAAAACAATACCACCGTTTTTACGGTACGGAGGGTGAAAATACAATTTTTTACCTGTAGGCAAAGAGAATAGGTCGACTCTCGCCACAATGACGGCAACAACGATTGCCACCAAACTGATGGCCCACCGCCGGAAGTCATGTCCGATGGCCATTTTCGGATAGATAAGTCACCAACAACTGTACAAAAGAATAACACTAAAACATGTTTTTCTGTTTCTATTGTGCCTTTTTTGGCCAATTGGACAAACAATTTTGTCATGTATGGCTTTAACGTCCAAACGCGTGTTAAGTTGGAATTTTCCAACATGGCTGATGTTGGGAAACCAAAAATTCAGCGACTAAATCAGAATAAGCAGAAACAACAGCAGTACAACTCTTTATATCTCATTTCATGACAATAACTTAGAGAATAGAACTAGCTCTCGCTGTTCAATATTATTTGATACCAGCCCGTTTCTGCAGAAAACATGAGTCGTGTCAGGATTGCTGTGCACTGTTATCTTTGTGCGTGTAGCAATCAGCCATCGAAAAGTCAACATGGCAAATGGCGCAGATTTGAAAATTTGTTAGTTACTCCTTATTCCATGATTTTTCGGTATTTTTTAAGATAATTTTTTGCTATCTGTGGTGCAAGTTGGTCATGATTGAAAGGGAGCCAATACAGCGGTCGTCACACTGCGGTCGCAGCTGGGCGTTCCAAGTCACTTTGCGGCCTCTTGTGTTAACAGGCCGCACTTGAGTCAGACTTGAGCTGAGTGTGCTCCAAATTTACTTGGAAATGCGTGTGCAAACTGGGCCTTAATGAAGCAACGTAGATTATCAGCCGAAAATACGCTCAGCTGTCGGGCGATTATGAATTTCGGCGATGTTCATGTGAGCCACACACTAGACTGAAGGCCAATGGCACCTCGAATCTATTTCTACAGTTATTTTTAATAGTGTAACGTGTAACAGAAGACAAAACATCATCTGCAACGGAGGCTAGAGTATGTTTTCTCACATCATGTGTCTTGTATATCAATGATACTTGATACCAAATTTTAGAGGTATCTAGTGACGGGTGACGTAGCATTAATGTTGCGTGCACATCTAAGATAGTTAATTTTACGACTGGTGTCTCTAAAAAGTGATCCTTGTCAAACGTTATACGACCATGTTTTGCCATCTGAAATATCTTACACTATCTTGATTAGATTCTAAAACCAGCGAGAAAGTTTAACCTATGTGCAGAAAGTTCTAGTTTCCTCGGATTCCAAAAAAAGAATTAAAGCAGACATGTAGTCTTCCTGAGATAGTTAGCATTTTGTTTTAAATCTTAGAGTCTTCCTACTATAGGAAAATATGACCAAATGCTACGCCAATAAGAGAGCCAAATGCGCATTATTCTTCGGTTAAAATCTTTACATCTCTTTGCAGCTTGCGATAGCATATTTATGCCGCACTAAATTGAGCGCGACTCCGTCGATTCTGCCTGCTTTTTGATAATGAGAACTCCCATGGATTGTGAGAATACGCATTTGTGGAGTAAACATATCCCTGCAAATTCGATACTATTCAAACACGATTTTCCGAACAAGTTTGCATTCCTAGAGCGAGTGATGTCTACATAGTTCAATACCTTTAAAGTATTGTCAGATGAAGTAGAATTGTAGACGATTACATAAAAGAAGCTGAAATCAAACTCACTGAGTTCCTGCGGTGCCAGAACTCGGCGATGCCCCGATCGCGAGTCGGGCAGGTGTTCTTTCAAAAATGAACGGGTGTGGTCTAAACATGCTATCTTTTATGTCCAATAATTTGGTTCAGCCAATCACTGTGACTGATAGAAACGCACTCGGTCAGTTCAATACATTCGAATCTTCAGAAATCCAATCAGAATCTTCGTTACTTACAATTGCATCGGCACGAGGCTTCTGGGTACCCATGCAGCTGCATATGCATAATTTAGTTAGGCATTTCACGAGGAGCTACGTGAAATATTTTGCCAGCCATAACTTTCCTGATTAAATTCTTTCATAGTCACATGTCGTTTAGTGCGGGAAGTTTCCGGGCAGAATTCTATACAGAGTAGCTCTGAAAAATCTTTGATACTTGCTTTGATACTTCAAGCGAATTATACTTCATTCTACTTTAAAGGACGAAAAAACATCAGCATATTCCCGCCATTGTAGAACATGAAAAGTTGTTACGTTTTTTTTTCCAGCCTCTTTGAATTGCGTCCGTAAAATATGTTTTGTTGTTGTTGTGCCGTCTTTATATAACTATTTTTCTATATATAGCTCTAAAATTAAGATCTGTTAACAATAAAAATACAAGCATGATAGCATTCCCTCTCTAAATTTGTTTGAACATCGCGCTTTCATTGGTTATAAAATGTTTACAGCTCGATAGTTTCCTGCCCTTTGACCCATTACCCACAATTCGCTACATTCTGTTTAATTCAAATATGGTGGTTGTTTTCACCTGTTTAACCTTAGTTAGTTCCAAATGCTTTGTTGTACTTTTTCAGATGACCCTAAGACGTATATAAAGAGAGCACTATCTATGGAAGATTCTGTACGTTTTGGTTGGAGTTTGGTTATTGCTGAGTATGTCTGGTCTGAAAACACACAAGTACGAGATTCATAGGGGGGGCTATACCGGTATTTGTAAATTTTACACCATAATTATACATCGCCCATGCTATAGATATTGGCTGTACATATCGTGTCTGTAGTGTTTCTTTTTTCCTCCTCCTTTTCCAACTCCTGTCAAATCTTCGAATCGATTCATCTCAGTCGTCCTGAGCTAAATAAGCTGATATTTCACCCGTTACAAGTACCGTTTACAGTTATAAGTGGTTAACGGTGACCACCGTTAGCCAGTTATAACTGGGCCAGGAGACGTCTCCTGGCTCTTGAGAGACATTGGTTACCAGTAGGCTCTGAACGGACGGTGGCTCTCCGGGCATGGAACGACACCACAGATACAGGACTGTAGGACTGAAAGCTCGCGAGATCTGCATGGAGAGTGCACGAGAGCAGTACAGAACGGTGAATTTTTAGGTCCGCATCGGGACGCCCGGATCCATATATCGTCGTTGGTCGTCCAGCAGCAAAACTCTGCCTGTTCCATGGTGAGGTGAGCAACTTTGGTTCATTTATACCGATTATTTTTGTATTGAATAGGCACAGATCCTCGTTAAATAATCTGCAACTAGCTCGGGCCAAGCCCGATGTGAAAGGGGAGGGGGGCGATAAGACATCACCGCGAGTAAAAATGTAACGTTACATTATATATTTTTGATACATATGTCACCAAGAGTTAAATATCTAGAGAGACAGGAGACTCGTAACCGAACCAAGCATAACCCAGCATCAAGAGACCACGTCTCGTGATATAATTGACGTGAAGCAAGGACAACAACAACAATGGCACTGCTGCTGTTACTGGCATTTATTCATTCGCCACGTTCATTCAAATCATACTCCATTCATTACTAGAACATTTCAGAATGATATTTTCGGAATACACCGGATTACACATAAAGAGTTTGAAGTATATTGAAATACAGTATGCTTTGATTACAGGTTATATTTCAGCATGATCACTATTTAGACAATGAGGTAGTTAACTGTCCCTATAGCACCAAGTTGAAACTAGCCCTCGATTCGGCCTTCGATTCACAGCCTTCGATTCAGCCCTCGATTGGATTTTGCCGCCGATTCAGCCTTCGATTACAGGGAATAGACAGAACATAGCAACCAATTTAGTTACCGATTCGAAAAACCTAGAATCTATGCCAGCTCTCTTACATTAAGTTACAACAAATACAAAAGGCAACACAATGATCAACTTAGTTCCAAATCACTCAACAAGGAGATATTTACTTGCAAATAATGTCGGAAAGGACATAATATCAAGAATTCGGCATAAAATGATAGTGACAACTGACAAGAGACACTAGTCCTCGATTCGGCCGTCGATTGGATTTTGTTAAACGGATTACAGCGCTATCTGCCGTTTTTCTAAATGTGACCCAGAACTTGAAAGGGTGATTGGGACGAATTGCTAGCTACATGTATATAACGTTGTTATTTAACTTATACATTACATGATTTGTATTTCATTAAAATACAAATTAAATGTATAATGACGTTATATACATGTAGCTAGCTGTAGGGACAATTAACCACCTCATTGTCTAGATAGTGATCATAACAAATTTGATAAGTCAGGTGAATGGCTACATTTTATACTGGTATAGACCATTAGCCATGGCGACTAACTTCACTTTAAGAAGCTGCGTTTACTATTTCTAAGACATGTCCCTGTGGCACAACCGGTAACGCAACCTGCTGCTTTTCCATTGATCCTTTGGGCTGGGGTTCAATCCCAGGGTCGAATTCAGCTGGGACATGTTGTAAGGGATTGCATCCATTAATTCCGATATGGTGATGAAAACTCAGAAAAGCCGGCGTCCCTGTGTATGAGGGAGCTTTGGGCGTAAGCCTCAAACGTGAAACCTCTGCACGTAAAAGAACCCAACACAGAAGAGAAGGGGTGACCTGGCATGCTTGTTCATGCCCTTGCGAAGCTGCATTGCATTATCAATACCACTAGCTACTTGAAAAAGCATCATACTTCCATGTCACCTCAATTGAGGATGACTGCTTCACCTTTTTAAAGTATAAAATGTAATATTAAACACAGTTTCCTTTGTTGTCATGGTTACCACATATCTATTACATAATATGTATATCCTCCTTCTTTAGTAGAGTCTACCAGACAACTATGGACAATATGGAACATGGTCATTCAAGGGAACTGCGGGCAATAGATAGGGTGATTTAAGGAGGTTCAATATACTAGTATATCATAACTTGGATGGAAATATTCACTCAGTTGCCTTCGTTCACCTGACGCTCATCGTCTTATTATACAATGTACGTAACTAAGATAGATTGGGATCTGCTATAAGTTATTTCTGTACAGGACAGGACATGTACAGTATGAATCTCCAAACTTACCAAGTAGTACCTGGGACTGGGAGATACATGTGCTAGTACGAGACTGTTACTAAGTTGGTCAAAATACCGTAAATGCAGAAATGTTCGCGGTGGTTTGATGTTCATGGTTTTTGCGGTGAACTTCCAGCACAACTTAAAACCACCGCAAAACTTTTTGCCCACATATGACTGTAGCGCTATTGTTGCAACTGCAAACACTCAATTTTCTCTCTACAGCTATAAGCAAATTATGAATAAACTAAAAGATTACAAGAACATCGCTGACACCTGTGTTCCCACCAGATATTTTGTTTCATGTTTTGGAATCGAAAGGCATTCAATTTCAAATTACGATAAAGCCTGTTGAATTTCGTCCCTCAAATTCAAGAAGTCATTTTCAGATGATAGGTCATAAAAACCTGTCATACGACACTCCTGTTTAAGCCCGTCCATGTTCACATTGGTCCCAAGAAGAGGTCCATAACTTTTGAATGAATTTTTGGGCAGCCTTGGATGTGTTGTACAAGATTCAGCCACATGTACATGTATTGTCATCAAGTCCATGGTCTGATCTCTCATAGCCACACTGGAAATCCTATGACATTTGTATCAAACAGTCAAAACCAACGTTACCAGTGACCTAGGTTTTTGCGGTTACCTCTTTATCGCAAACTTAAAATCATTCTCAACCAAAAATCACCTCCATTTAAGAAGTGGACTACTCCACCGTGGAGTAGTCCACTTCTTAAATGGAGGTGATTTTTGGTATTTCTGGTGCCTGTTAAATACCCAGGTACCCTGCTAGGAAAGCTAAATGGCTTGAAATTTGCAGTGGGAATAACCAGATAAGGTGCAAATGATCGTGGAGTCTCCACGATCATTTGCACCTTATCTGGTGCAAAGACCTTACACCTGAGTCCTCACCAAATTTACTTGGCTTACATAGGAATTAGGATGTCACGGAAGACAATTGCAAAAAGCATCATTTTGGGCAAAACTGCCCCCAAAATGATTAATAATGATGTTGTAACCACCTCCATGCAAGAAGTGTCTATTCTGGAAAAAGCTCCTCCTATCTCCCCTTACAGCAACTAGCTCTTCCTCGCCGAATTTCATTCCATTTGGCTTTCATAGCAGTACACGAGTAAAAGCAAACTTGGGGCAAAATCATTTTTATCCACCCCCATGCAAGTTGTGGGAACTTCCTGGGTCATGCTTATTTCACCACAAACAGTTCAATACCCTATAGCAACAGAATCATAGTCTCATATGGCCATGGCTAGGCCAAGGCAAGCATTCCTGACCATGCCCCTATAGCTAGCCTCTCTGTTGAGTGGTGTTGTACATTGTGCCCTATCTTTAAAACACTTCTGCAAACAGCCCACTCGACCTCTCCAAACTATATCTCACTACAGTCCACTTACGGTACATGTTACTAGTTTGTGTCAGTAATACTGTAAATTTAGAAATGTTCGTGGGCAGGTGGTTTTGTGTTCATCAGGTTTTCATGGCAACTGTTTCACTGCAAACATTTTTGTCCAACACTGGCGTAGGGGTGGATACCAGTTCGCTGGACCTGATTCAGACCTTTATAACATCCAAGAACCAAGTCCAAAAACCTGAAAGCCAAAAACCTGAATCCAAAAAGAAATTGAATAAAGTACAAATATATTTTTCTATTTTGTTTGATGAAAAGGGTTTTGAGTCTTCCCTCTGACAAAAAAGGCATTTAAAATAGGTGCAACATTCAGATATCAAACACGTTGGTTTATCTTGAAAGTCTTCTCACCAAGAAACTTTTATAGTTGTGCATGTCATGATCAGTATTAATTCTCTATGCTTGATATTGGTCTGATAAAACAAAACATCAACTGGACAGGATCAGGTCCAGGTTCAGGTCCCTGGACCTAAACTTGGACTTGGACCTTATTAAGCCAAACCTATATCCACCCCTACTGTGGCGGTATCATCATCGATCAGGTATGTGACTACAGTATAGCACTGCTGCAAACTTAAAACCACCGCAAACACTCCATTTTCCCCTTAGTGCAAAATCAAAACCATGCAAATTTAAATGCATTTACAGTAACTAGACCACCTCCTAGCTAGTGGTGATAAGTAAACCAGTTATTATTGCCTGAGGTACATGTAGGTCGCACAAGGATATGCATTGGCCGGTGAGAAAAACTGGGTTGGCAGGAAAACCTTTCCAGTCCGGACAGCAGAAAAAACTGTCCAGGCTGAAAAGAGGATCTGCATGGGGGTTCCTGGCAACACTTAGAGCTAAATTCAGCAGGTTTAGTTTAACAGTAAATTCAAGAGGATCGACAATGCTTAACCGTGAATTGATTCACATTCCTATAGAATTGGCAGCGCAGCATCATGAATGGCCCAAGGGTGCAACCATTTTGTAGGGGGGTCTGAGGGCATACTCTCCCAGAAAATCATAACCCTCTGAGGTGGGGTGCATACGTAGCATTCATGACATTCAAGGGTGCAGCCAACCAATGTAGGGGGGGTCTGACATGCTCTCCTATAAAATCCTAACCCTCTCAAGTGCAATTCCTTACATTTTGAGACCCAAAGTTTGCATGTTTACTGTGTCGAAGCCAAGATAAGCAGATGTCCTGTTGTAACTTTTCTTAGGGCAATATTGTCTTTCGACTACGCCTTGCGATTAAAATCTCAGTAATGCTGAAAGAAGAATTCAGGATAACAAATACACACACATGTAGCAGGCTATGTATACGTAGAATTAATGGCAAAGCCGACTGGCTACAATTAACAGTAGAATAAAAATAGTAGACTTTATAATAATTGTCGATACAGATTTTCATTTTTAGGCGTAGTCAGTATCTCTAAATCTATGCAGGACAAGACACCTCCTCCCCCATGCAGACCTTCTCTTCAGAATGGACAGGGCTTTTTTTCTGTCCGGACGGGACAGGATTTTCCACCAACACGAGAAACATTTTTGTTGTTGTTGAAGAAAGCAGAAGAACTATCGAGAAGGGGATGTGGTGTGCTGTATACATGTACATTGGTTACCTTCACATGTATGATCTCCTTGATGTTGAATTTAGTCAAGGGGCTTATGTTTTTACAGTTAGTCTAATCTTGATTGATTTTATGATGCATTAGAAAAAGTGCATCACTTTATTATTGGATAATCATATGAAGTGTAACCTGCTACAAAAAAACGTTATTCTTCCTCCTAAGTCTGATCTTATTAGGTCGCCTGCTTGACCTGGTATTTAATGAATAATTCACATCCATACATACTGATTATAGTGATAGTATCTTTTAAAAGTCGGCAAATATTGTCAGAAAGCTATAAACTTAACCTAAACATGATCCAGTCCCACAGTAGTAAGTCCATGATGCAATTGGCCTTCTGACCCACAAAGCACAGCACTGTTTCATCCTGAAGTCAGGAAAACATTATTAAGTTAATTGCTTCTGGCTCTAAGAACTCAAATCAGTGTTGTTCTATATCTGACTTCAAAATTTCAAACAAGTAATTCATCAAATAAAGTACAATAAAAGGTTATATTCCTTTTTCTGATACAGTCAAACCTGCCTCTTCAACCCGACCACCTGGCCATGGCGACCGTTTTTTCTTGGTCCCAAAAATTTGCCCCATAGGCACAAGCATTAAGCGCCCTGCCCAAGGCGACCACCCGTCCAACGCGACTGCCACGAATTGGGACCGCACAGAGCACAATCCCTGGCCATGGCGACCGAATTTTTCCAGCGTGTGGTAACATCGAATTTCGCTGTCGGATTTCACAGAAATGTTTGACGGACAAAAATATATGAATAGCACTGATTCCTTCATGAAGTGTTTTAATAAAACGTTCCCACTATAAACATTGTAAATACAAAGGATTGTTGTATCCAATTTTTAGTGCACCACCCACTGTTTCAAGCCCTATATAGCCATAGGCAGTATAGTGGAATACTAGTAGCTTCTCCTGTATCCATCATCACATGATGAGAACTCTAACAGAATACTATTCCCTTTTTATACAAATGTAGTTAGAATTGTAGGAATGTGTGCGTGTGTGTGTGTGTGAGTTTGTCTGTGTGTGTGTGTGTGTGTGTGTGTGTGTGTGCGCGTGCTGACATATTTAGATCAGAGTTTCTGATGAGTGAGGAGTCCTAGGGACATGTGTCAAAAACTTAACTTATGACTGCTTAGACTACACTCTGTAGTGTATTAGGTATTTATTGTTGTCACCAGACATTATATACTTATCCTATGTATTTTTGTACATACTATAAGCACTATAGCCTCCGGTGCAGACTGCTCCCGGCTGTTTTCTTTTTCAAGTTCATTTTCTGAAAAAAATGTAATAGTATAAAAACTGTAACTTGAGAAAAAGAAAGAGAAAAAGAAAACAGCCGGGAGGAGTCTGCACCGGAGGCTAAGCACTAGAAAAAAGACAATGCATTGTCTTGATTAACCCAACCTTCACCTTTTTTTCTTGTTGTTTCTATAGGGGCTGACAATATTCAACCCAGACAGAGCATCAATGCCCTGTCCTCATGAGATGACAGTGAGAGAGAAGCTGACAATGCAACAATGGATTACCTGCATCTGCATGGAGGAGTCATGTATCAACACCAACCCAAGTCCTAGTTTTTTTAGAATGCATTGAGTCTGTAAAAGCTAGTAAAAGTTTACACATGTATGAATCCTTCCTGCAATTTCAATTCCCATTGCACTGTAGACATGTATGTAATTATTACAATGGCAATGACTCTGATCCACATGCTTTTAAAATCACACCTCAATCCAAAAAACCTCATTAGATTAAAAATGTAGTAGAAAATGCCCCCGTTTTGCATGTCTCTTATATGTAACTAATACATATTCCAGGACTACATATACTGTCAGTAAGTCTAATTGGCCACGTCTTTGACAGTTGTTTGTGCCCATGCATGTATTTCTATATGCAATAATACAGTATATAACCAATTTGAATTGAATTGAATTGTTGTTTTCCTCTTTAGTCTTTGTTTGACTGTTATCATAACACATATTGTTATATTCCAAAGTCAATCCATACATGGAGGGTGACCCAGGAAAAAGCATGTCAGTGGCACCTCAGGCATGACTGATTAAACGGAAGCCATGCTCTCTGTTGTTTTCTATATTCTGTCAAATATTCCATTGAACAGCTTCAGAATGTAAGGTAGCTGCAGGGGAGTTAGGATAAATTGTGTGTTTTAGATGCTCTGTTGAACATGTATAGGTATCTGAGCAGTTCCTGATTAATTGATTTCAAGCTGTGTGCATTTTGTGATCTATTCACCTCTAACTGATGTGGTCATTGCCAATGTCAGATGTATATGCTGAGACCTAATGCAGTCTGCCTAATGTGAGTCTTGCCTTGCAATACCGACTCATATGTATTTATTTTTACTGAAACAAGTACATGATGAGGGTAACAAGATGTTGATATGATCTGGATAATCTAGATTGCTTAATCTTTCCATATCAGTTTATTACAAAGTGTTATGCATGAGTCTAAGTTACCCTTGTTATGCACATGTACATAAATCAAAAAGTCCAAACACAAACACTTTTGTATGTAAAAAGTTGTTGATATGGGATTCATTTTTTGTTGCTATATCTACTGCAGTCAAGTCAGCATAAAATAAACTGTGGTCTTCGAACATAACATGTGCTTCTTGAGTTCAAGTCAATAAAGCCATCAGGATTTTAGAGACGATTCAGGTGTTTTTATCTTTTCATGTAATCTATAGTTATCTACAATACTCAAAACAAAGCCACAATATGCATATATATATATATATATATTGAAGTTGTAATGTTTTTGGATAAGTCATACTTAAAGGAGTCCTAAACTCTAGAAGGGAGTGTTATTTTCCACTAGATTATGTATCAATGAATACATAATCAGCCGACTTTGTACAGAATTCAGACCCTACCCATGGATTCCCTATACGCATTCCCACTTCCTTCATGGTGAATATTTTAGTATAAATTAGGGGGACTAAGCACAATCAGAAGGCCAGTTAAGATATAAAGGAACGTATAACAAGACATTTCTTAGCCCCACTGAGATTCTTTTGTCACGCCATGAATGTACATTGTATCAAGAAAGGTCATAAAAAGAATGGCAGAGGAAGTGGAAAAAATCTAGCTTCTGGCCATGGTTATGGATCAATAGGAGAGGAAAAGCCTGGGGGAAGAAGGAGACAGCATAAGTGTAACAACGAAGAGAAAAATGATATAAAAATCAGAGTCTCATGCTGGGGACGGCCTACCCGCAGGAAGTGAGCAGCAGTGAAGCAGGGTGGAGACGTCCTCCCTGTCATCCCCTCATCCTAAGGGCGTACCAGGGTACGAGGGGGATATAACCTCCTTGGAGGGACGAAACGTGAACGGGCCTCTGGCTGAAGATCACAGCTGACTCCTTAGTGCTGAAAAGTACGTCAAGTGGCACGAGCTACCTGGCAGGTGAGAATCAAATCACCCTGTACTTCCAGTGAAAAGAAAATAGAGGATCATCTGGGGAATTTAGTAGAATACTGAATGCTTTTTGATGCGCACGGGACTAGTGGGTACTTATCGTATACTGTAATAAGTATTCGCTTTTTGTATCATCTATCTGGAATTTAGGACTCCTTTAATCTTTTGACATTGTACAGAGCTTGAAAGCGTTGCTTGTTGTATCTCGCCTATAGAACAAAAATGGTTTCTTTCAAATTCGGCTGGCATATTTCTATATGCTCATGCTAATTTTGTACCTGAGATCATATTTCGTTAATGAAATTCTTAAAACATATTTCATGTAAGCGTCCAGAAAGTGATACAACATGAAAGGTTGTTTTGCAGACTCCCATGGAAAATTATGTCTATGCACTACAAGTACTGTACATTGAAATCTATAGTTCTGGACTGAAAAGATGAATCGTCGGTTGTTTGTAAATATATGCAGTCAAACGCACTTAAAAGGATATTGGACGAATGATATATCGAAAGACATTTTTTTACTATTGTTTTACTTTTTTGGGAAGGTTATCTGACGAATGAAAGGTTTTTAACTCGGCAGAAGACGACAAAAACACTTTCCGTCGGGTTCATTTTTGCAGTTCTTACGTTTGTCGCTAGGATGAAATAAATCGGTTTGTTTGGCCAATATCTTCAAGCAGAAAAACGGAACAACAAAACTACTGACAGCACAGATAGATCAGCATATCAACTTACTTTTGTGAAAGTTTCATGGAAAAATATTATTTCTTTCTTGTTTTATAAAGGAAAACGCACTTCGGCGAGTTGCGGTAGAAAATCAAGCTAGAAATTCCGCCCGGAAGATAGCAGGTGGCACGCGGCCTAGCTTTGCGCGAGACTGGAACATCTAGCTAGCGTAGGATTTAATATCTCACTTAGAATACAACGGATTTCTTTCAAATTTGGATGACGTATTCATGAAAGCATACTTAGGCATTGTATGGATTCCAAAGCAATGAGTACAATTGGTTATGGAGTAATAAACAGTTGAAATTTTGACCATAGATCATATATTCCTGTCACAAATGCCAAATAAAACTTCGCATTTCTCCTGAAGAATTGAGTGCAAACACTCAGCAAGGTAGTGCTAATACCATCGAAATGTCCTCGACAGAGTTATATGGATAATATGTCTATTGCATGATGTAAATCCCTAACGCTACATCATTTTTCCAATATGCCGCACTTTTTAGAGTGGGAATTTTGACCGTGCCCCAAAATGATAGATTCATGGCCTATATCTTCAAGCAGAAAAGCGGAACAACAAAACTACTGACAGCACAGATAGATCAGCATATCAACTTACTTTTGTGAAAGTTTCATGGAAAAACATTATTTCTTTCTTGTTTTATAAAGGAAAACGCACTTCGGCGAATTCCGGTAGAAAATCAAGCTAGAAAGTCCGCCCGGAAGATAGCAGGTGGCACGCGGCCTAGCTTTGCGCGAGACTGGAACATCTAGGATTTAATATCTCACTTAGAATACAACGGATTTCTTTCAAATTTGGATGACGTATTCATGAAAGCTTACTTAGACATTGTATGGATTCCCAACGGATGACCGCAGTTGGTTATGTAGTAACTAGCAGTTAAATTTCCGATAAAAAATCATACATTTCTAGCAGAAATAACAAATAAAACACATTTCTCCTGTAGGATTTCATGTATCTCGCCTTGAACAAAATCTACGTTCAGGGCGGCCCCTACCTCCTGTTTATTTCATTAAACTGTACATTTCTGTGACCGGTATGTCTGGACAGACTCAATGACACCTTTATTGGGCGAATTCGTTAACGTCTTCGAAATTCACAAAAATCTAATTTTTCATTCAGGGGGCCCCCCTAGAGTTTATTTCATTAAACTGTACATTTCTGTGACCGGCATGTCTGGACAGACTCAATGACACCTTTATTGGGCGAATTCGTTGACGTTTTCGAAATTCACAAAAATCTAATTTTTCATTCAGGGGGGCCCCCCTAGAGTTAATTCTATCAAACTGTACATTTCTGTGACCGGTATGTCTGGACAGACTCAATGACACCTTTATTGGGCGAATTCGTTAACGTCTTCGAAATTCACAAAAATCTAATTTTTCATTCAGGGGGGCCCCCCTAGAGTTTATTTCATTAAACTGTACATTTCTGTGACCGGTATGTCTGGACAGACTCAATGACACCTTTATTGGGCAAATTCGTTAACGTCTTCGAAATTCACAAAAATCTAATTTTTCATTCAGGGGGCCCCCCTAGAGTTTATTCTATCAAACTGTACATACCTGTGACCGGTATGTCTGGACAGACTCAATGACACCTTTATTGGGCGAATTCGTTGACGTCTTCGAAATTCACAAAAATCTAATTTTTCATTCAGGGGGCCCCCCTAGAGTTTATTCTATCAAACTGTACATTTCTGTGACCGGTATGTCTGGACAGACTCAATGACACCTTTATTGGGCGAATTCGTTGACGTTTTCGAAATTCACAAAAATCTAATTTTTCATTCAGGGGGGCCCCCCTAGAGTTAATTCTATCAAACTGTACATTTCTGTGACCGGTATGTCTGGACAGACTCAATGACACCTTTATTGGGCAAATTTGTTAACGTCTTCGAAATTCACAAAAATCTAATTTTTCATTCAGGGGGGCCCCCCTAGAGTTTATTTCATTAAACTGTACATTTCTGTGACCGGTATGTCTGGACAGACTCAATGACACCTTTATTGGGCGAATTCGTTAACGTCTTCGAAATTCACAAAAATCTAATTTTCCATTCAGGGGGGCCCCCCTAGAGTTTATTTTATTAAAATGTACATTTCTGTGACCGGTATTTCTGGACAGACTCAATGACACCTTTATTGGGCAAATTTGTTAACGTCTTCGAAATTCACAAAAATCTAATTTTTCATTCAGGGGGGCCCCCCTAGAGTTTATTTCATTAAACTGTACATTTCTGTGACCGGTATGTCTGGACAGACTCAATGACACCTTTATTGGGCAAATTCGTTGACGTCTTCGAAATTCACAAAAATCTAATTTTCCATTCAGGGGGGCCCCCCTAGAGTTAATTCTATCAAACTGTACATTTCTGTGACCGGTATGTCTGGACAGACTCAATGAGACCTTTATTGGGCAAATTTGTTAACGTCTTCGAAATTCACAAAAATCTAATTTTTCATTCAGGGGGGCCCCCCTAGAGTGTATTTCATTGAGATGTACATTTTTGAGATCGGCATGTCTGGACAGACTCAATGACATCTTTGTTGGGTAACATAGTTGATATATAAAACTATGTACAATGCACACACGATGGAAACAACATAGCAAATGGGTGCAGCTTTAATGAGAAATGCATTGTGGTATATGTAACATAATATATCATGGAGATACATTCTTGGAAGAAGAGTACCTAAAGTATATGTATTTGATGTAGTACCAGCAGAATTGTACATGGTCTCCAGACTCCAGAGCCATGCAAACATTACTTGTGCCCTCACATGGTCTCTGTATCAAAGAGAGGGGGTATATTCTACCAGTGCTGCATGGAGCCTTACCTAGTGCCTCAGTAGCATGGTATATTTCCTGGTCATGTGTCCTATATGCTGTAGGAGGCACACCAACATTACATATTCTTCTGCACAGTAGTAAGAGAAAATAAAGATAAAGCCTGTGCTTACCCATTTACACAACTGGTGTGCTATATCTAAACCGGTATAGTACATTATCGATGCTCTAAGAGCCATACCAGCATTACCTGTTAGGTGTTGTTGAGTCCCAAGAGCCACACCAATATAATCTGGAAGTTGCCATACCTGTTCCCCAGATCTAAGAACCATGCAAATCTTACCTGGGATACATCAGCCAGGCTATAGACATGATAGAACCTAGAGTCAAACAAATAGTAAAAAGCTGTCCTTGACAGTAACTGTTAACTAGCCATTTAATAGAAAAATCATATTAGATTCACACTCATAACTCAAATATCTATTCACATGACCTTAAATTCTACATGTAAAAACTAAAATGTTTTAAAAGTTTAAGACTACTGGTAGCATTTTTGGCTATATTGTCAGAACCAAGTAATAGAAGTACCCAACCTTCTGGGACATTTTTATATAAAATGTCACACTATATGTATTCGTCTATTATCAAAGTGTATAGGACCATTTGAACTAGAATGTCATAAATGGGTAGGGTTGTAACGAAAATCAACAAATATTTGACCATCTGTTGTGCATGTTGTTACTTTCAAAACAAGTATCCAATATGGGTCCAGACCAGCTATTAAAGCTCAGTTTTACAGCTTATATACTTCTCAGCTCTATTCACAGAGTGTATGTATACATGTGGGGAAGTGTTTGTCCATTGAAAGTTCTTGGAGGAGGTGACATTTTCTTTAAAAAGATGCCAGAATTAAACGTTGCCCATCGGGAGGCAATATACATTAGCTATATGTCACAGTAGAGAGTGCAATCCTGGACAATCGGCGACTGTCCTAGGACAGATTGGGATCGGAGTCTGTCCTAGAACCTACGATTATACTACCAGCAGTAAAGATAGCGATCACAATCTGTCCTGGGACAAACAGTGATTCTACTTGGAGAAATTCTGAAAACCATTAGATCAAAATGCTTTGGAAAATATAATTAATCATTGCACAACATTTCAATCAGTTTTAGCACACTACCTACAATCACAATTACTATTTTAGGTGAATAAGTTCATATTTCATAACGGATAAATTCCATGTATGTTTTCTGAAAGAAATTTCTCATCAAGTTATAACAAGGTTGATAATCGGTGAAAGATATCAATTGGATGGTGATCAAATAAAGCAAATTTTGAGGTCTCAAGATGTTACTCAGTGTCTCACCTTTTCAGTACATTTTACTAGTCATTTGCCAAATCTATTCTCCACACAAATATAGACTATTCCAAAATCATCCCATTGCAAAAATGGACTATTCCCAATCACAACATGTGCAAACTTCAAGGGGTATGTACAGGGGGGATAGACTCCGATGATCGCCCAAATTCTGTGATTTTTGTGCTAAGATAGACCATCTCCATATTTTGCAAAGTTGGTATTAATATCCCCCCTACCTTCAGTGTAGTTGGTAATAAGTGATACATGTAGTATATGCAGTTTTTTTTAGCAAAGCTAAATAAAATCATGGTTTAAAGAATACTGCTGTTTCCTTTATCTTAGCACTTTTTGAGTTTGAATTAGAGTTTGTCCTAGGGCAGATTTACCGGTAGAATTGCTGATTGTCCTAGTACAGATCCCGATTGCAATCTGTCCTTGGTAGGATCACCGATTGTCCTGAATCGCAATGTCTACTCCTACAAATGTGGTTTTTGTAGAGTATCTCTACAGGGGCTGGCTGTAGATTCTGGCCAGCTGGATATGATATTGACCCCATACATAGAGATCTGCTTGGAGGTAATCTACAATATAGCATGGGGTGTGCTTTAACCTATGTACAGCCTAATACACAGATGTATGGGTGTCCTGGTTAAGAAGCAAGAATAGCACCCAGGCTAACAGCAGTATGCTGTCCACCAGTTTCTGTAGAATATATACTCCACTACTGTATATAGTGGTGCGATGACCTAATGGTAGAGTGTTCACCTTGCACACAGTAGGTGTTGAGTACAATCACCGGCCGTAACATACTGCTTTTTCAGCTTAGCACTCAGCAACTGGGTATGGAAGTTAAACACACAACATCACTAACAGCGGACTAGTCCCCGCTGCAGAGACTTGCAGAAAGTTGTGTGGCCCAAGGACTGCGAATCGGAGAGGCGTGGGAGGACTGTAACTTTAACTAACTGTAAAGCTTGAATTCAATGGGGGAGGGGGGCAGTTATAGCCGACAATAGCTGCCTGTAAGTAACTACATACATACTACAATTGTTGCAGTTGGAATCACAGGCTGTAGCTAATTGCCCTTCTGAGAACAAGGTCAACATTTCAAGTTGACCAGCAATTCAGCCGCAAATATCATCTTGCAACATAATGATTATAATGTAAACTAGTGGTACATGTACTTCCGTAACCGACGGCACAATTGTCTTCATTGCCTACAATCCACCTCACCTCCCAACCTAGCTGTCGAGATTGTTTTCAGCCTGTAGCATTTTGCACACGACCTCTGTTATAGAGCAGCTACTCTGAAGACAATGGATATTCAACAGGGGCACTGGACAAAAATCCAGTGAAGTGTTCTGTATGCAGAAATATTACCGTTGGTTTTATGCTCGTGGTTTTTGCAGTGGCTGCTTCACTGCGAACATTTCTGTCTTCTGCTGACCTACCCCTTGTCTTAGTGGTACATGTATGTACTAGTATTATACATTGTAGATGTTTTTGAGGCACCAGTTAACAAGGCACAAATAGAACACAGACCCGATCTTCGAACATTGAATACAGATTTATTAAGAATATCAAGCCAAGTCAAAGGCTTAATTTACAGTAATATTCCTTGACAGCTTTTTCGTGTGCAATGATCACACAAGCACTGCCAAAAGCAACTGGTCTGTCTATCTGTAGCATCCTTGTCTTGTTATGGTTTCCGACTGGCTGTCTTTAAAGGCGCCAATACTAGTGTTTTTGTTACTTTACAGTATCTGTATGCGACTACATACATGTATACTGAGTAGCGCCATTGCGAAATCAAAACCGCCGCTAACACTCCATTTTCTACCTACCACAAAAATCAAATCACCGCAAACTTAAGTCCATTTACAGTACTATTTCTGATCTGTCTGTGATTCTACATGTGGCGTCTAGTTGCAGCAGTTGTCCTTTTGATGTACTTCTCAGGCCTCTTGGTATATCCCTTTTCCATGAAGCTGCAAGATAGAACAAATGTAACTTGTAAGTTAAAACTAGATAGCAGTAGATACATAAATCAAATTGCAAGGTACTGGTCTAGGACAACAGGCGTGAATACATGTACATGTACAAATACATTGTTAAATAAATGTACTGGAATAGCAAACAGACAAATGAATGAAGGAGACTCTGCACATAAACTTCCCATGATCAGAAATGATCCCCAAATTATGCTGTTGCAATGCACTTCGAATGAACCTCCAAAATCTTGAGTATCATGAGTAAAACATCAGGGCAGGCCCCCAGGGACACGAATGGGTCCAATATTTTCAAAATTGGAAAGAATTCAAGAATGCAGTCAGAAGCTCTAGCATGTAATTAATGCTCTAGCATGTAAACTGATCATGTACTAGTACATATATAAGTTAGTACTAGTACTACGGGTTTACGGAAAAGGCAGTGCAGTCTACCACTCCATCTTTTCTGGCACTTAGAGTTAGATGTACTGTATACAAGTGTACCATGAGTAGTGCATTTACACATGGAATGCTTTAAAACTATTTGAGTGCACCCACATTTAAAATTAGTGCACGGCGATATGGGGAGCATAAAGTGCATGTGCATCCAGTACTAAGTATTTCGAGCCCTGGTGTGTGTGTGTGTGTCAGTGTATGTGTGTGTGTTTGTACAATGTATATAGCTGACAGGCAGTACTAGTACAGCCTACTACCTACCTACCTACCTAGTCCCTTGACCTCCGGGTCGTTGGGGGGACAAGGTAGCAGTGAAGATGGAGATCTGTCTAGTATAGCCACAGGGAAGAATACAATTTATGAGCTATTCCAAGATCAGGGTATGCCAATAGCTTGCTGCGTCATTATAGCATTCTTACATCACATCTGTAACAACTAACATTCTGTTGATATTTACTATGGTGAATGTGAACAGGGCAACAGTTTATCTATAACTTAGTACAAGCATAAGGTGTTGTCTGTACCCCCGGCCCCCATGCATGGAGGCCCCATTGATGGCAATAGCTACATATCATATACATTTCATTCAAAGCAAGGTTATAGGCAGCCTATACTGCAATTCGTTTCTTTTACTTTTACTGTAACTTTATGTTCACTATTTCAACGATTATCACTCAATGTACAGTGAACTTATCATCACCGTGAAAAAAACTTGTTGTAATCATTTATGATTCCTTCACACATCCTCTCTGTAAAACACTTGCCACGTGCACCACCGTGAAGTTAAAGTTAAAGTTAAAGTGAAAATGTCTATTTTCCTTACCCTGAAAGATTCTGCTACCATGAAGTTGATTGAATATAAAGTGAATTAATATTACAGTAACTTCCTTGTTCAAAGCAAATTCATCCACATTTAAATGTACAGTACATCATCAAAGTGCTGCCCCTTCCTTGAGATTCTTAAAAGAGAAGCTTTTTTAATCATTAATTATCACCATTCTCAAGTTCAGCAACATACATCAATAGGTGATTGATTGAATTTTATCACAAACCTGTCAAAAGTGTCATAAGGCTGAATAACTTTCTTGTTTCGTATCTGACCGGAGACCATAGTTGTTGCTTTTACTTCCAATTTCCTATTGAGGCCTTCCTAACGTAGCTATAGGCTGTAACTTGAAATTGCCGAAAGATTCCTTGCCAAATACTACTGCAACATTCGCAGAAAAAGGCAGGCTAGCCAGCTGCCAGGCCAGGCTACCCTGCCAGACTACCGGTACCCTTTCTGGACCTTAACGCTCTGCATGGGAATTTTCCGAATAGTAGAATTTTCAAAAGGAAAACCTGGGTCAATATATAGCATCCCCAGCTGAGGGTGAATTGGACGAAAGGCAACAGCGTATGATATTGCTGTTTGGTGGGGGGGGGGGGGATGTGGTGCTGAAGGAAAAGCCAATAGTGAATACTGAGTCAATTGAAACAAATTCGAATACAATACTCTACTCTACACTACTCTACTTTAATCAGTGAACACTTTCAAAAACAGACTTGGTAAACACATGCTCATCCCAGTAGTCTACAAATACAAAGCACTAGACTGCCCTCACAAGCCTGGAATCATGATCCAGTAAAGGGATGAGCGGCCTAAATTGGAATATGACCTTCCTACCTGGCCGAAAGGATCTACTCTACTGTACTCTACAATAGAATATACCGGTCAACAAATATCAAGATTAAAGGGGAGGACCTTTGTTTACCAAAACATCAAATTCAAAACATGCATATGGGTTTGTATATTTCTCTGTGGGTTAGCATGTGTGAATGTGTTTGCACAATGTAAACATAGTGTTATTTGTGCTGTTATTTGCTTTCATTGCTCTCTCATCCCATTTTTCTGCATTTATAAATATATAAAATTGATAAGCCCATTCACGGTTCCAACTACACATGTGCAGTGTCAAAAAGGTGAAGACCCCTGGCTTGTAAACAGTCCTCCTCTCCACATTGTCTAGATTTGCATAACAACGCCCAGAGGGTTTTGTTTACGTCTCAGGGGACTTCACCTTTGACATTGCACATGTGTAGTCGTAACCATGAATGGGCTTATTGACACATTTTTCCTCTAGGAAATTCCATTACAGGCCAAGCCCCTATGCATACCCCTGGGGGCCCAGAAAGGGTAACATACTAAGCCTGGTAGGGTAGCCAGCCTGGCCAGCCTTTTCCGCGAACCCATGTGTCGATTCGACTAGTCTTCTTTACGTACTCCAGTTAGAATATTACAAACCATACCTTTTGTGTTTTTGATACATGTATGATCTGGATGAACGTGGCCAAATTATGAATGAGGCCAGTAACAACAGCAGTGGGCTAAAAAGACCCCCCTCCCTCTTCACACGCACCGGGCATGGTTCGAGCTAGTTAATAGTTGCAGATTATTTAACGAGGATCTGTGCCTATTCAATACAAAAATAATCGGTATAAATGAACCAAAGTTGCTCACCTCACCATGGAACAGGCAGAGTTTTGCTGCTGGACGACCAACGACGATGTATGGATCCGGGCGTCCCGATGCGGACCTAAAAATTCACCGTTCTGTACTGCTCTCGTGCACTCTCCATGCAGATCTCGCGAGCTTTCAGTCCTACAGTCCTGTATCTGTGGTGTCGTTCCATGCCCGGAGAGCCACCGTCCGTCCAGAGCCTACTGGTAACCAATGTCTCTCAAGAGCCAGGAGACGTCTCCTGGCCCAGTTATAACTGGCTAACGGTGGTCACCGTTAACCACTTATAACTGTAAACGGTACTTGTAACGGGTGGATATTTGGTATACAAGTAGAGTAAGTGCACATCCGCAGACATTTTTTTAAATTTCTTTTTCGTTAAATGCCTTTAAAATGATTTTATTGTGGTTTTCCTGACCAAAAATGGACATTTTGGCCTCCAGTGCCTTAGCATTGAAACCAAAATACAGGAAATCTGTTGTAGTTTGGCATTGGGTGTTTACCCAGATAAACCTATTATTATTTTTTGCATACACTACTTCACTATCATTTTTTTTTTTGCGATTTTTAAAATCAAATTCCTGGCTATTTTCCAGGCACACATCGCAAAGGCCTGGCTTTAAATGTCAATGAATATGTCTTATCTTCATATTTTTCGTCGACCAGGAACAAAACAAAACTTTGTGTTTTTGGGATTTTTTAATTTCTTTTTCTAAGTATTGTGAATATCGACAAATCTGTGAAAAAATGGCATTTTTTGACATTTTTCGCACTCAATCACCAATAATTCAAAATCAAGGACATTTTTCAAAAATCCCAAAAACACAAACCTCGGGAAAGCCGTTACGGTCATTTTTAGTCGTTAATGAGGTAAGTTAGATGTTTCTTGGAGCCGTACCTTTACGATGTTTGAACGCATGTCATGCCGCACGGATAGGGGGAGGGGGTAATTAACACCGTCGTAAACAATCCTTCTAATATTCAATGTCACAAAAAACGACGCTAGTTGCTTCGTTAAATGTTAGATGTCCACAACAAAGTGCCAGCATGGATATACTCTCCAGAAAACAGGTAATATTTGCGACAAACGTAGTTTTTTTCCTGACGCGGGGAAAGAGGCCCGGCCGCGCAGATTTACAGTAAGAACTTCCGATGACCGCAGGTGACCCCGAATCGAACGCGCGTTCGGATTCGATTACGTCATTTCGAACATCGTGGAACAGCGCTCGAATTCGGCTGGACATGGGAGTTTCTGAGCATGAATTTGACCACCGTGATTCATGTCGGTCGTCCCTGAGCCAAAACGACTGGTTTCGCATGGCGTTCAACTGCAGTGAAGTTTAACGAGTGCACACTGAGGTGTTTTGTTGAACTCGCGAAGTGTCAATGGCATTTGTCGGTAAAGCAACGTCCAGGTCGGTGTAACCACGGTCAAAAATATGTGCAACGTGCTGGCGGCGGTGCGTACTATATTAAATTTGCCACTGAAAATGCGTAAAATAAGTTAATTAGGTTCTATACAGCGTACAAGTTTAAACAAACAATACGTGAGCGGCTATACAACACTCAAAATTATGCTAATTAGGCTGGAGATACGCGGCGGCGCTCGACTGTCTGTAATTTCGCGAGTAGGATCTCTCACAATTACGAACGTAAACAACACAACCTACAGGTCAGTAACCCCAAGCCCCTGCACCTGGTGTGTGGTTGACAGGATAGTTGTCTTGCAGGCGACGCGTAATTATTGAACGGGTGGACGTTTTGAATTTGATATCGGACAGGGGTGATTACACAAAAGTTTTTTATTTTATTTATTTTTTTACAAGAGATGTTTTCTGAATGGTCCATTATGCATGGTAGTTCCTGTAATCCATTCTTTCATAGGGGACACAAGCTCCGTTTCGGGCCTGGAATTTGAATTTGTAATATTTCACTTTTAGGCAGATTACTTTGGCATGGGATGATATTGGGAGTTAATTTTTGCATTGGGAGGGGGAATGAACATAATTGCAAACAACTGCATACACATACCGTCGCAGCCCATCCTGGCTGAATTGATGTATGGGATAAAACATTTCCTAAAATCTATTAAGATTCATTAAATGGCTCATACAAGTTTTACCGTAACTCAACATATTTAAAAACTATACACTTGAGTCAAGAACTACAATTCATTCAATAACTCTACGGTAAAAGGTAATGTGGTGTTCTTACATCTGGAAGTTCTGCAGCTGAACTGTGTGAAGTTTTCCTTTGACCTAAGATCTCTACTGTGAACGCTTCCCCGTTTCGGAGGGAGCCAATTAGAGAAGGTGGGGGATTTAGAGATCGCGCTCGACAGTGCAAATTTCATGCATAGATTACGGCGTCTCAGGTACAGGGGAGTGAGTGACAGCTGTTCTAATGCTCTGTAGTAGCTAACATAGTTTTTACCTAGAATCATTCGGCACGCCCTCTTTTGTACAGCTTCTATGTGGTTTGACTGGAGAGTAGTGAGACCAGGATGCCACACAGGGCAAGCATACTCTAACAATGGTCTTACAAAACCACAGAAAACAAGCGTTAAGTCATAGTTAACAGGTCCATGTTTCTTTAGGACACGTACCAAATAAAGCCTACGGTTAGCTTTGCTCACTATCGAGTTTACACGAGTGGACCACTTGAGATCGGCTTGCAGGATTACACCTAGAACTCTAGCAAACCGCACTAATTCCAACTCTGATGGTCCTACATACAACTGTGGAGGTGGGGGTGGGTTTCTCATAAAACATATAACCATTACTTTACATTTCACTGGATTAAGTTGCATGTAATTAGATTCAGTCCAGCGAACAAGTCCATCAACGTCCCTTTGCATTGTAGAAGGAAGAGCAAACGACATGTCGTCAACGTATTTTCAGCCATCCGCCGACCCTTCTTCAACCGGAACAGCGTCATTAACGAGGGCCAGGAATACAAGAGGGCCTAACTTTGTTCCTTTTGGTACTACGCATGACAGTGTTTCCCATTCAGAAAGAGTTCCATGATACCTGACACGTTGTTGCCGGCTTGTCAGGAAGGAGCAAATCCAAGGGATGATGGATCGACGCACGCCGAGGGCGAGAAGCTTGTTGATGGCGGTAGGGTGGTGAACACAGTCAAAAGCACGGGTAAAGTCAGTCAGCACGAGTGTACTGATGTATCCAGGTTTGTCCGTTGTGCTTGCTAGGAAGTGAACTAAACTTGTGAGGTAATATGTCGTAGATTTGCCCTTGAAGGATCCATACTGGCGGGTGTCGATCATGGGCAGAATTAATGTCCTTCATGCACCAGTCGGTGATGAATCCTTCACATACTTTTCGTCACAATCTGGAATTTTATTTACAAATAAAACCAATCAGATTTATGTTTTTCGGTCTATTTTGATTGTTATTTGGAGTCATAAATGGAAAAAATGCATTTAAAAAAAATTCAAATGGCCGATCCAAGATGGCGGGTCCCAGGGGGTCGCTAACAACACATGACGTCATCCTTCGACGTCATTTTGACGTCAACTTAGTCACCACTGACGTCAAATGCCTTCGCATACCTTTGAATAAATAATACGCATTATTTTGTCTAACGGTGCACGCACCAGTTCTTCCGCGACAGTGGTCCATGGTAGTCCGCGACAAAAAAGGGACGAAAGGGTTTCGAGGGTCTGGGTTTGAGTTCACATTTCTCAAAATGTGCTTCGAACTGACATTAAATACTAACATGGCTGAAAAGCATATGAATTGGTGTGTTTTGGGTGGAAATTGCGTTTCGATCCGAGCCTTACTTCCGGATATCCATACGCGTTGAAGGTAAACTGCCCGTTTGACCCCGATTGACCTTTCTTGCGTTCTTTTGGCCGTGTTGCATTACCTCGCGCGTCGGGTTATTGTGAAAATCGCAGTGGTAGGATTTTTTTTATAATGGGCTTGATTATACCTTGGAGTTTTCTCTTTCTGACACTAACAGTCATTTTCGTGTCAAAAAATTTTGTGATGTGTTTAGTTCCACGGGAAAATGCCAAATTTTGCGCCTCATTTTTGACGGAAAAATACTTTTTCCCTCTTATATTTACTAAAATTACAAAGGTTGAAGAAACCGAAACTCGTGTTTTCTTGTAGCTAGAGAGATATCCTTCATTCCCATTCACAGTTGTTTTGGCTCAGAAGTATTTCCTGGAAGAGACGGTCGCTAGACTTGGGGGTGTGCAAACTCGAATTGAGACCCAAAATAAACTAGGGGGTGCCCCCTTTAAAGGAGATCTACTGGAAAAAATAGCAGCAAAGAAAGCCAAAAAATTGCATTTTCCCCATAAGAGTGTGTCCCCCGACCCAACCGTAGCGAAAAAAGTTCTGATTTCGAGAGTTTTGATATGATTTTACGATGTCATATAATGAGCTGATTTGCCCCCCTCCCCATGACCCCCCCCCCCCCCTCGAACACGGCCATACAGACTTCAAAGTGCGTATGCTGAACATCAATGACGTAACATTTACCCAAATATTGTTTTTTGCATTGCCCTACCACTGGGGCACTGGAATGTTGCATATTTACGTTTAATAGTGGCTTCTTCGTCAAGTAGGAGACGTTTTTCAATGAAAAAAGGCCCCGATGACGTCATTCTCGTACTTTCCTACCCAATCCAGTGTCAAGTTCGCTGTCGCGCTAGTTTACAACATTCAAGCAAAAAAGTCATACAAATCAGAAGGTACATCCCTAGGCTTGTTTATCGCACCGAGACCGACACCAATCTGTACAGCCTTTTCTCAGCAGATGCCCTTTTATGCCTTCATAGCTGTTAGAAGTGCAGTTCAGACCCCCACCCTAACCAAAGGTAACTCATTATGTTGAGCCCATAAGTATGGGCTCAACATATTGTATTTGTCTGGTTCTTCTTCTTCTTCTTCTTCTCCTCCTCCTGACAAATCTTCAAATGGCTACTACTCCGCCATTTCTTACCCAACCGACCTGAAATTTGGTGTGGAGGTTGAGATGGCAAATACCCCCAGGCCCTTTGTAAATCGTTTTGAAACAGGCCTTAAAATCATTTTTATGGAGGTTTTTTGGGGCATTTTTAGGCAATTTCTATATTTTTGGCTCCTGTGCCCTGGTATTACAAGCAAATGGTCTGGAATTCGGCACAAGGGTGCCTGGGACATATCCCTACAGGACTTTAATCACATTTCTGGTGTACATCACTTGAAAATGCTTCGTATGGGGGACTTTTGGACCCATTTTCAGACCAAAAACGGGTCAAAAGTGCTGTCCCCGTTCCATGTTCTATCTAAGAATCCATGTTCTATCTAAGGTTCCGGGCGTTCCATTTGCTGCTGGCCAAAGAACATGAGTTCTTTTCTGGTTACCTGAGGTCATGTTGCAGGTAAACACGCAAGCCTTTGCACTAAGAAGCTCTTGGCGTCTCGCAGTGTAGTAGGGGTGGCGCAGATCCCGAAATTTGTTCTCCGGCCCCGTCAAAACCGAAAAATGCGCCAAATTCAAGGCGTACGATCTGATACATAACGGTCAAAAATCGCTTATGATTTTATACCAGTAGTTAAAGAAGGTTCTTAACTCAATATCTGTGAAGGATTTACTAAAATACCGTCAACCATAAGCGAGAAATCGCCCATCGGGTTACGCGCATTTCGCCCGCGGGAGCAGGTGCACCCGCTTCCCGGTCACGCACTTGGGGAGGGCCGGCTTCACGCCGATCCAAATACGGATCGTTACGTCACTCGTAAACAAAAAAACTAGTCGCCAATTTGTAGCCAGCATTACGATCTACAAAATGATGTAAGTGGTCAGCTTGTGCGACTTTCATTGGTGAAAATATTCACATTTTGATTTTTCAAATCGAAATTCCGGAGGGAGGTACCCCTTTAAAAAAAAATTCGACATTGGTATCGTTGGAAAATTCAAGAGATTGTTGTTATTTTGGTACCAAATTCGCATATATTCGAGCCATGGTGGGCTCCGTAATCGGCTGATACTTTTAAAATTGCGAGCCAGTTTTGGGAAGGAAGCAAGATGGCGGCCGGCGGCCCGGGCGCTACCAACCGCTGTAGTTCGGAGCCGATTACGTCGGCATCGGGGCAAAATAAGGACACTTCTATTACCCAAATGCCAGGTAATGTCTTTTTCCAAGTCTTTACGTAGTTTAATGTGGGTTTTGGGTTATTTTTATGTCAAATTTGGCCGCATGATTATCGGTAAACACTGTTGTTTGTGTATGCCGCATGGTAGCTCAAATAATTTGAATTTGCCGTTTTAATACGTGGATTTTCGTGCCAGTGGTTGCATGTATGATTACTATAAATCATTTTCAACGCCCTATGGATGCATTTGGTTCCTGTTTTTTTTGCTAGTGCCGTAATCTAAACTTAAAATGCAGAAAACTGTACTTGCTATCCTCACCTTCTGACGTCACTGCTAGGGGGAGGGGGGCGGCGGGGATGCCCAGCTGCCCTCTACTCGAGTCGTAGTTTCCGTTGTAATTTATTTTATGAGTAGAAGTATAAACCTCACTTGACAGAACTATGCTGGTCTGTTAAGTTTATTAAGTTGTTACATTTATAATGAATGATAGCCTTTATTATTGTATGCAATTACCAGTACTACTTAGTATAAATGTATGGTAGCTAATGGAGGAAATAAAGTACCTAAGTATCCAAGTTTCATATTTATCTCATCATACATTGTTTGAAATTTGTGTCTGCCATGTGCATGTATTATAAAGTTTGAATTTCAACAGACGTTTTCTCTTTTGACACAGGAATGAAGAGAGTGAAGAGGAGGAAAGTGATGAAGAACCAACAGAACTGTCAGTGAACTAGAAGACGAGACTAGATATAATTTCTATTTGCCGTAAATAACTGTAGTTTTGGTACATAACGAAAGAGAACTTCAGTAACTTCTACCCTTGTAGTGATCAGCATGTGTGTCTTGGTTATCTCAGCTGGATAGAGAAACCATACAAAAAGTAGATTTAGCTTTTGTAGTTGATTCAACTGTAGAAATGGTTCCAGACCAGGGAAGCAATGGCCACCTGTTCCATGATCCAGTTGTCTGATTCCCGTAAAATTGAAATATAATACATGTACAATACAATAAATACATGTACTTTGCCACTCAACTGCCCTGCAACAAGAAACGAAATTCCTGCAGTGAAAAAAGGGGAAGAAATGAAATGAATGCTGGATATTGAATTGTCGGACCAATATTGCAGATTGTACAAATAATGATATCAGTGTGTACAAATGTAAATATATAGCATTGGGTAATACATGTAGTTCAATATTTCTGGATCAGATTATATTTTTGAGGCTAAAATTGGAATCAGCATGTGTCTAAACCTCTGTGTACCACGTTTTTTTTCTTTTGGTGTATCTTCAAGTATAAGGAAGATATACAAGTTGCATATTTAATTAGCGGATGCACATCTTATTACCTCAGGAAATCAATTATTCATCATAATTCATAATTTCTGAAGCAGATATATAGATTTTATGGCCGCCATATTTAGATTCAGCATGTTACAGAACCCATGTATGCCAAGTTGTTTCCTTGTATATTGTACGGTTACAGAGATATCGCAATCTTGCATATTTAAGATGTCCTGTGCCCATGTCCATTTTTTCCCCACTTTTGGTGATATTTTGAGATGAGAAATCTAAAGAAACGATGAAGGCAAAGCTACAAGCTTTAAGGACTTGTTAATATCATTGTAAATAAAGAGAATGCAGCTTATTTGGTGCTTCTATTGTGAATTATTACTGCTGAGTTATGACAGTTTTAAGATATTACATTTTAACGTTTTTTTACGGATTCCGGAGAATTTGAGGACTAATTCTCAGACCTTTGAATGGCCGTAACTCGCTAACGGTATGTCCGATTTTGTTGAAACAAAAAACATTCTGTTTCTTTCACAAATACCTATCAGATGACACCAAGTTTAAAAAGATATGAAGAGTTTGAAATTTTTGTTTTTGCACGGGTGATTCTGGAACAGTCAATTTATGCATTGGGAGGGAGATTGGCAAAGTATGATGCTCTCGCAAATGTTGCCTTCCAACATGCGGGTAATATTTCGATTTGCCCAGGAGTTATTTTGGGACAGCCCACTTCTTGCATGAGGAGGAGTATGGGCGAAACATGCTGAATTTGCTCTTAAAGCAAATGACGGCCAGTCTAGTTTAACTTCGTTTTTCTACAAAACAAAATGAATCTGGGCCGCGGAAACACTTGGGCAAGAAGGCTATGTCTATTCTCTATCAGTTAACGCCCAAAATAAGAATTTTAACTGCTAGCCGTAGAAGTACGGAACTTAAAACGGCACCGTTCTCACTTGAAAAGATAGGCTAGTGAAAGTCATTGTGACGTCATGAAGTCAACTACGTTCTAGGCGGTATGTAGCGTTTATTCCGGTCAGAAATAGAAGAAAAGTCTACTCTATCGCAAGTGCGCCCCATTGATATTCCTTTCAACGGCAAGACTTGTTCGTTTAGCGTGAATTCACGAACAAAATCATCTTCAAGTGGAAGCTACCATTGTGACGTAATTGCTATTATGCGCCTTGAATGGTACCACGGCCCAGAGGGGCAAAATCAGCATTCCGACACGGCAACTTTCAACCACCTGTAACTCAAGAACGAAAAGTCGCAAACAAGTCAAACTTCGCATGCTGATAGGGGATACCTTGTTAAAGTCATATATGATATCAATTATGATTTGCATATATTAACGGTGCACGCACCAGTTCTTCCGCGACAGTGGTCCATGGTAGTCCGCGACAAAAAAGGGACGAAAGGGTTTCGAGGGTCTGGGTTTGAGTTCACATTTCTCAAAATGTGCTTCGAACTGACATTAAATACTAACATGGCTGAAAAGCATATGAATTGGTGTGTTTTGGGTGGAAATTGCGTTTCGATCCGAGCCTTACTTCCGGATATCCATACGCGTTGAAGGTAAACTGCCCGTTTGACCCCGATTGACCTTTCTTGCGTTCTTTTGGCCGTGTTGCATTACCTCGCGCGTCGGGTTATTGTGAAAATCGCAGTGGTAGGATTTTTTTTATAATGGGCTTGATTATACCTTGGAGTTTTCTCTTTCTGACACTAACAGTCATTTTCGTGTCAAAAAATTTTGTGATGTGTTTAGTTCCACGGGAAAATGCCAAATTTTGCGCCTCATTTTTGACGGAAAAATACTTTTTATGTTTAGCCATACCTAGTATGGCTCAACATATTGTTTTTGTTCACGTTCTTCTTCTTCTTCTCCTGCCATATCTTCAAATGGAATCTACTCCGTCATTTTTGGGCCAAACGGCCTGAAATTTGGCATGAAGGTAAAGATGGCAAATACCCCCAGACCCTTTTTTAATTGTTTTGAAACAGGCCTTAAAATCATTTTTATGGAGGTTTTTTGGGGCATTTTTAGACAATTTTTATATTTTGGGCTCCTGTGCGCTGGTATTGCAAGCAAGTGACCTGAAATTCGGTACAAGGGTGCCTTGAACATGTCCCTACAGGACTTCAATCACAATTCTGGTGTACATCACTTCAGAATGCTTCATTTTGGGGACTTTTGGGCCCATTTTCAGACCAAAAACAGGCCAAAAGTGGTATCCCCGTTCCATGTTCTATTTGCTGCTGGCCAAGGAATCCATGTTCTATCTAAGGATCCCCGCGTTCCATTTGCTACTGGCCAAAGAACGCGTGTTCTATTTAGGTCACCTGAGGTCATATTGCAGGAACACACGCAAGCCTTTGCAGTAAGAAGCTCTTGGGGTCTCGCAGAACTTGTAGAGAGAATTTTTTTGCACGGGTGATTTTGGAACAGTCAATTTATGCATCGGGAGGGAGATTGGCGAAGTATGATGCTCTCGCAAATGTTGCCTTTCTACATGCAGTTAATATTTCGATTTGCCCAGGCATTATTTTGGGACAGCCCACTTTTTGCATGGGGAGGAGTATGGCTAAACATGCTGTATTTGCTCAGGGGCAAATGACGGCCTTTCTAGTTCCCTCTTATATTTACTAAAATTACAAAGGTTGAAGAAACCGAAACTCGTGTTTTCTTGTAGCTAGAGAGATATCCTTCATTCCCATTCACAGTTGTTTTGGCTCAGAAGTATTTCCTGGAAGAGACGGTCGCTAGACTTGGGGGTGTGCAAACTCGAATTGAGACCCAAAATAAACTAGGGGGTGCCCCCCTAATACTTTCAGATATTATGGGAATTCCCTATTTAGCCAATAAAATCGCATCGATGACGTCATAATTACGTTATATTACGCCATAACGTCACGAAAATTACAGGAATTAAAAAACTTGACGTGATCATCACTCCCTGCAAATTTGGTGATGATAGAGCATACTGTTCGGAAGTTATGAGGGGGAGGTCGAAAGAGACCCCCCCCGGTCCAAGAAGTCTCAAAAAAGGCCGGTCTAGATAGGGTTAAACGTTATTATGGAATGCTCCATTTTTGCATCGGAACAGTCACTTTTTGCATGCATGGAGATGGAAATGAGCGGTAATTGTTGAATTTGCTCGTGCAAAGGTTGCCTTTCGAGTTGCTGTACAATTTTAAGCAACTATAGATCATGTTTTGCACTAGCGGCGTCTTCATGCAATGCATCAATATCTGACTTAACTTGCGAGGCAACACTTTGTGTAGTACTTAATAATCTGGTTTTAACCCAATAACGTTTAAGTTAATAACTTACCTTTTATATTCGCCTATAATACCTTAATGATGTTTAAGAATACGAAATGTTCTCCATTCATAATGTGGTGTGCCGATGTGTAAA
This sequence comes from Branchiostoma lanceolatum, assembly GCA_035149815.1. Taxonomy (NCBI): domain Eukaryota; kingdom Metazoa; phylum Chordata; class Leptocardii; order Amphioxiformes; family Branchiostomatidae; genus Branchiostoma; species Branchiostoma lanceolatum. The sequence goes on from CM068880.1 coordinate 13,743,231, forward strand.
ACTGTAAATAGAACTGAAAATTCAGCGTAAAGGCTGCAACAAGGCTGTTTTAGAGAAATAAGAAAAAAACATAAACAACAATATTGTAACTTTTGATAAATCCACGCTGATGTTATTCAATGGATTAAACCTTCTTGCAATCCAACACTGGTGTTGTGATGGTGTAGAAGAAAAATGGGACTATACGTTACAATGATATTAATTTGTGAAGCATGTTCATCATCCCGGTTCACCAGGCATTGTAAAATAGCTTTCTATAAACAGCTTACAATACAATTGTTTTTTTTTCTTGAGGCCCCCTCTTCTTAGGTCCTCTCGTCGTTGCAGAAAAAACAAACCTCGTGAAATCTGCTTACACACCTACTAATCTCATTGGATTCCCTAGGAGTTCCACAGCAATAACAACAACATTAACTTCGAAAATCTGTTGACTATTTGGTCTTTGATCAGTCATTTAAAAAAATATATAATTCTTGAAATTTGACGCATAATAATTTGCACTCATGATTATAGTTGTCTCGGAATTATGTGTCTTTGTCAAGTTATGTACAGTTGTGTAAAAAAATCACCCCCAGCCTCTTCAATGACTTTGCTAGATGTTTTATTGTTAGATTTGCACGGAATTTATTTTCACCATCCTCAAAGCAACAAAAATGAAGGGGAAATTTTAGATATTTTAGAACTTAAGAAATATTCATCCTTTTTCTCATATCAAACATGTATTTGAAAATACTTTCACAAAACAAAAATGAAGCTCAATTTAACACCCATGTCTATATCAGAGTAACAGGTCACTCATATTGCTTCGTTTCAACTCGAAATAATGTATCACTTACGGCCCGTATTACAAAGAATTTTATCATTTTAACCCTTAAAACACGACAATAAGTTGCATTTATAATTGTATAATTAATCCTAGTGTATGATAAAAACGTGAATGATTCTATTCATTTTACTCTGCTTCATTTTTGTTGCATCGATCATCAGCGAAACGTGCATAAATTAAAACAACTGAATGTAGTCCATTCCGTTTGAGCCGCCAATAATTCCAAGTGTAATAAATTAATAACATCCCATATAAGAGATACCAAATTAGTTTTTAGTAGATTATGAGGAATTAGTCATAAAAAGATGAGATAAACAATATGTAATACACTGTAAAAGTTAGCTACCTATTATCACCCCCAACAACCCCATACGGCTACTGCAGCAGCAGATCATTCCCATCAGTTGTTGAACATAGTTAGGGCTTGTTGAAAACATTTCTATTGTTTATACCTGCTGTGAGGTTCTATAACAACCAGGCAAACTCAGATGGCAATTTTGTACAACAGATATGTTTGTGTCTGTAATTTCATCCCGTTTTCACAATCCTGGTATTATCGAGCAGAGCTAACCCCGCCGTCATCTACCGTACTGGAAGAGAATTCGGTATCCACGAAGAACTATCTCTATATATTATGATTTTAATAAAAGAAGTCAGCGTGTTTGACTGCTGCATTTGCAAGCTCATTAGTTTGAATAAGGAGTCAAGAGTGAATCACTTCTAGGAACTGTCTCACGAATTGTAATGAAAGAAGTTAGCAGGGTACTTATAATGAGTTCAGAGTGCTTACTGACAATAGTTTGAAAATAAGAAAATAAAGAAACGCTTAAGCTTACATAACTATCGAAGCCTAGTTTGTAGCTAATCTTGTAGGCTAGTTGAGTAACAAAAATTTCAAAATGATGGCGGCAACCGGAAAAATTTTAAAAGATAATTGAAATATCAAGCAGCACCATCTCATCAATGTCTAGTAAGGATACGGGTAACTTCTTTTCTGATGTTAGACAATCCTTTTTATCTCTTAAAGGGATCGAGCAGTGATTTTTAACTAACTCCTTTGTACAGCTGCTACGTTTAAAAAAATGTGATTAGAGTTTATATTCTACTATACAATTTGCTCTTGATATTTTGGTATTTGGTTTTCGATCATCAAACAACAAAACATTTCTTTTTCTCGCGACTTTCATGACCAGGGCAATCTGATTAGAGCAATAATTTTACGATGTCAGGATTAATCGGAATATTGCCATAAGAGGCCAGAAAAGGGGTGTATTCAAATATCATTATTTTTCTTTAATTTATGGAATCTACTTGAAAGGGAAAACTATATTTTGTGGGAGAACATACATGTGGATGCTACCATGATGTACAATAAGAAAGATTCGTCACAGATCTAGATCTATCTATTTTAAAACCACATTTCTTCAAAGAGCACACCTCTATTTCCCGCAATCCTATTCGACGTTTGAGAGAAGAGTGTCGTTGTGTATCAAAGTTAAGCTTTGTCTCGATGTGCATGCAGGCTACATCATTACGATACTATCCTTCAACTTTGCTGCAATACAAAACAAATGCAGTCGGTGCGTGTTGGTCCTTTGTCGGGGTCTGGCCTATGCGAACATGTCGTAATAAGCCAAGATAACGTGAGCCAGGATGATTAATGCCAGCACGCCGCCGCCAGGGGTAGCAATAGTTGCCCCCGAGTCTGTAAAAAACAAACAGAAGTAAACCGTGAATATCTAACATTCTATCCAAAGACAAAACAAATATACGGAAATGGTTATAAATAAATAGTACAACACTTTTGTAGAAATTGTAAACTATGTATGGCTATTTTTTTGTAAAGGTTGATCGAAAAAAAGTATTTTCATACATTTATTTTCTTCAATTTTTACAACCATATTAATTTCAAATGATATGGTTGAATAATTTATAACAACACAACTGCCCATCTCATACAATGCATTTTACATCAGAGGCCAGCATCATAAAAAGTAACTACTTATTTGTCTAAGTATGTGATATCGAAAGTTATGTTTTATTTTTCCATATCTTGCAATGTTGACACTGAACGTAACGATTATATGATTATATCTATACTGTAGTTAGGTGTTGAGGGAAGTGAAATTATTGCGGTATTTGAACTTAATTTATTCGGTCAGAAGATTAAAAAAACAACAAATCACCTTCGTCTTTTTCAGTCTCAGTCTCAGGTCCTTTAGAAGAAAAAAGATGTATCACAAACATTAGACATTTCTTGTATAGTTCGTTTGAATTCTGCAACAAATTTCAATTGTTTTTAATGAAAATTTAAATCATTTTACCTACCATGAAGAATATTGGGGGAAGCTTTGCACCTTACGTATGAAAATCTAGCTTGTAAAAAAGGAAATTGGAAATCAAAGTATGGCACTGTTTCTGAGTAGGCTGGAAGAGTATGGAGAAAAATATTACATGTGTGATGGAACATTATACTTAGAATTAGCTTTTTATTTTACCTAACATGAAGAATATTGGGGTAAACTTTGCACCTTGCGTATAAAAATCTACCTTGTAAAAAAGGAAAATTGGAAATCAAAGTATTAGGTCACAATTGCGCCGGTGCCCGTCGGGGATGTAGCCCCGGCCGGGCTCTAATGTCCGGGGGGCACCGGCTGCCGTGGTCACAATTAAAAGTTTCCTTCGCGCTGCCCTGCAGGGGTCCCTGGGTGCTACGGCAGGCACTCGGTGGCATTTTTGTAAAATCTTGTCACATCCATCGGTCGGTCTCCGGTAGGTACCCGAAAGTTGCTCTGACGGTGTCTTGTAGTGACCCTTGTGGGATCCGACATGGAACCGCGTGCTTATCACATTCAGGTGGGGCAGTTGTAGGGTCCCTGCCGAATACCCCGAGAGCGACAGTCGGGCATCGGGTAGGCTCCTGGTGGACACTCGCCATATCTCGGGGGTATATAAAACTGTACTGAAGCTCAAAAAGAAACAAGATATACTAAATTCACGCTATAGTTCTGCTCACCTGATCTCTAACGTCACACAGTTGACCGAGTCTTACGAAGTACACAAATTCACTCTGTGCACTTGGTCCCCTGTTATATCATAACATAACAATACCTAATTCTATACTCTTTGGCGATAAATATATGCCCAGAATATGAGGTCTGTTTTCTAACCGTTATCAGTTGTCGAGGCTGCAATGCTTGCTGTACCGCCAGGGTGTGTGGCTAGGTCAGGCTGTACTGCGGTGGTAAGGACGCCAGAGGGAGTGGCTAGATCAGGCTGCCCTTCGGTGGTCAGAACGCCAGGAGGCGTGGTTTGGTCAGGCTGTTCTTCGGTGGTTAGACCGCCAGGAGGTGTGGCTTGGTCAGGCTGTCCTTCGGTGGTCAGGCTAACAGAAGGTGTTGTAACTATTATGCCACCATTCTCTTCTACGGTGGTCAAAGTCTCTGCTGTAATTCCTGAAAAAAAGTCAATATAAATTTTAATTTGCGAGGCAGCAACCTCTTGTGTTCGTTTAGTTTGTTATTGTCTTATAGATGGATGGTACCGAAACTCATATTTTTGATAAAACCTTTCTCTAGCTTCGTGTATGTAGTCTTTAATCAAATCAAAGATATTCTAGATGCTGAAAGCTCAGAAATAGTGTTTTGGTTGTTTTGAAAAGCTTGTTTTTTTCATCCTTATAATGAGGGCAGTATCCATTGTACAATATTTACACAGTTTCACCTCGACTGGCAGCTTTTTATAACGTCCCTTTTTCTATCTCTGGCGGGTGAGCACTGATTCTTATTCAACAGATACAGAACCGCTTATCAAAAACATTACGGTATGAACACCTTTTCATTAATGATTCATCTATCTATTTATTCATTGCTTCAGCATGTACATGTCAGGGTTGCCCCACTAGCCGGAGGCTATTACTAAGGGTGAACCCATGTGCGGTCATAGGACTGTAGGTTTTGAACCACTCACACCGTGAAGAACCGCTACTTTTTTTCGATAAGTGTGGTGGGTTCTTTAACGTGTTCGAGGTGTGGCTCTCCGCAAACACGGGACCTCAATTTAATCCTATCCAGACTGGGGGGGGGGGGCTAAAAGTGCCCGCGCCAACTTTGACATCGTATTTCTGCCGAACGATGTGTGCTAGGACAACCAAACTTGGTGACTTTTCCTAAAATTTTGTTGGCAACAATTTGATGATAATGTTTTAAGTTTATCATTTTTTCATGTTGCCATGGCAACGGGTTTCTGACTGGCATTTTATGCAAAAATCATTAATTTCTGAAAACAATGATGTTTCTCGGGTTTTCTTGCACAACTACACTAGTTTTCCTACATGTTTAACATTACATGTAATTAGATGTAACTTTCCTGATTGAATATTCATAATTTATGCAAATTTGATGACGTAATCAGCCAAAATCCAAGATGGCGGACTATATCACTATTTCAGGTATCAGCAGGCTTTTTCTCCCTTAAAATCGTCAATACTTGACATTTTCTTTATCAGAAACATTTAGATTAACGTTTTTAGTCTATTTTCAGTGTCCGTTGGGGTCAAAAGTGGAAAAAAGGATTTTTAAAAATTTCAAAATGGCCGATCCAAGATGGCGGATCCCAAGGGATCGCTAACAACACATGACGCCATTTTATGACGTCATTTTGACGTCAACGTACTTACCATTGACGTTGTATGCCTTTGCATACCTTAAAATGAATAAAACAAACCGTTTTGTTTAATTCCTTTAGATATTACGGGAATTCCCTATTTAGCCAATAAAATCACATCGATGACGTCATAATCACGTCATATTACGTCATAACGTCACCAAAATTACAGGAATTATAAAACTTGACGTGAATATCGCTCCCTGAAAATTTGGTGATGATGCATCATACCGTTCGGAAATTATGAGGGGGGGGGGGGCGAATCAGCCCCCCCCCGTCCCAGAAATACCAAAAAAGCCCTGTCTGGATAGGGTTAAAGTCCTATCTGTGGGACGTCCCTGACCGAAGCTAGGTACTCATTTACACCTGGGAGAAGTGAGGAAAGTCGTGCTAAGTGCCTTTTCCAAGGACACAACATCGGGTTATATCGGTGGTTTCGAACCCGGGACCTCTCGGCTGTGGGCGAAACACCCTACCGATTGCGCCACACGATGCCACATCGATTCATCTATCAGGCAGCATTCCACCTACAACATTCCATATTTACCTCCGCCATCCCCCCCACAGTCCGCTTCGTCCTCTCCGTTCGTACAGTCTGCAAACGCTCCATCACACCAGTAGGCTTCACCGATGCACGAACCGTCCAAACACTGGCGTTCCGAACACACCACTACTTGTGAAATCAAAGTTAGGTATATGAAAAACAAAATATCCTTCCGGTACAAGATGTTAGCATGCATTGATACTCGCCTATGAATTCATATTATGAGTCCACAAACATGAAATGCTATTTCAACCAGCTTAGGCAAGTTCAATACCACTCCCTTCAAACAGAATAGGGAAAAATTTACTTTATTACAAGAATTCACGAAGGACACATATTGCAATGCTTTTTGCGTGGTGTTATTGTAATGGTTAAGGTCTTTGGCCCAGAACTTAGAGGTCCGGGGATCGAAAACGGGTACCTGATTTCAGTTGGGAAGTAAATGTCTGTAAAAGGAGAGGGATTGGCTCCGCCTTCCAATATCGTGAACTATACACAGCAGATAACATTCCGTTACCCATAGCTACGACCTCGAAAAAGCTATAGGACTACAAATTACCTTATAAACACCATAGCAGAGAATTTTACTTCGGAAAGCTTTATCAAATGTTTACAAGTGCGTCCTACGGTTGACAAGAATCTGCTAAAAACAGAATCAAAGATCGGTACTGGCTGTGTTCAGGGTAGTGCAGCATTAAGCTTTTTCGCATGGGCACCGACATCAACGATTTTTACAATCAACAAGACAACTAGGAAAGGGATTGTGACTTAGACTGCAGGTATCAATGCTAAGACGAACAAGAAGGACGAAATGGAAACCTTGATTTTAAAACAGGACGTACCGATTTGAAATGGCGTATTCTAAACTGAGAATAATCAAATGAGGGCATTGTGAGATCAGTATATTGGTTTAGACATAATTATTGATGCAATTCAAGAGGTAAACAGTTACCGTTCGGATCGCAGGCATTTTCCTCACCAGGACCTGGAAAAGTTAAAATGGCAGGAATTTACATCAATAAATATTGGTGAATATATCCATTCATCTATAATCTAATGATAACATAACAAAGAACAGTTCGGATACCTAATATCTACATGAATTAATCCGGTTATATGCAATTGCAAATTACTTCATATTTACATAATCTATGCTCGGCCATGTACAGCTTTAACTAATTTACATATGTCGCAATGTTGACAGTCAAATTGTAGCTAAATGTGGATGAATCATACAAATTAGAAAGTTATTTGCCTAATTTGTATCTGTAAATGCTCCACCTGTCATAAACTACATACGTCACATATATGTGATTCCTTTAATGGTTAACACTGCAAATATAGATTTTCCTCATTAATTATGTGACGTAAGTCCCAATTTGCATAACTTGGACTTAATTAGAAATATCTTAGTCTACGGTACCTTAGTCCTAAATCTCATGGAAAGTCACCGTTCCTCTTCAGTTATTCTCCTTGGAAGATCTTGACAAAAGCACCCGTGTAGTTCCACCTTTGTCTTCTCAACACCCTCTTACATACTATATATTATCATCATCCATATCGAGGTTCTTGAGTTATGATGACTCCGACAATCCGGGAACAGAAAAACACACACAAACACACAAAAAACAATATCTCCATTTTTTTAATGGAGATGAATAGCATATGATGAAGAATATATCGTGGACTGAAAAATCACCTATCTGGCAGATGAAGTTCTTGTGGAAATGGCAGAAGTCGTCGTCCCATTTAAAACCTACACCTGTCCAGAGTTGACCACAGACCGGTGAATGCGGAGTATTCCCGGGCTCTCCAGGTGCCCAGTTGGTGAAGCTACAGTCGCTGATTGGAGTCCCATCAGACCAGGTCCACGTGTTGTCAATCTATATATATTACAATGCTTGTGTTTGATTACATTAGAACCCGGCCGTCTTTTCTCATCCAATCAGGGGCGTGCATTTCTTGTGACTTAGTCCACATGGCGTGGCCTCCCAAGGGGTAGGGGTGTACATAGTAACGAATAATTTGACAAAGTTTGAGACGCCCACCAGTAGGTGAAGTTCCATCAACCTGATTGGATAAAATTGAGGGCGTCTCCAACTTAGTCAATTTATTCGTTACTTAGTAGACCCCTACCCCTTGGGAGGCCACCAGGGCCTGACCCAGAAAGGTGCCAGTTTTTGTTTTCTTATAATTACCAGTGACACGCAACACTGGTCCCACCGTGTCAGACGTGCCAGATAATTTGTCATGGTCGGGTCAAGGAGGCTATACATTTCAATTTCTTCCTCTTGCATTTCACCTCAAACACCTTCAAGTCAACAAAAATGCATGTCCTTTTTAATATATGTATTTATCATATTTGCTTCGGTAAGACAGTTGGGTTCTGAAATAGTTAGATCCCGAGACTGGATGTCTTAGTGGATTTGGTACTGCTCCGCCCACCCTCGGGAGTTTGTTGGCATCCACCGGGCATCGTGCTGTCAATCTGTATATCGTAATGCTTGTGCTTGATTACAATAATACATCTCTCTTTAATAGAAAAAAATCTACATAATCATGGGAAATGGATTCCGCAAAACATTTAGTCTTGTACGTGGTCATTATCGTGTGGTTGCGCCATTTGCCTAGCAACAAGGCCACGCCTACTCTATCCTACTGCATGTTAACTTATGGCTATTACAAAGTGCCGAATTGATTTAACAACTAATCACTCAGAACGTGTATGTTGCTAGGCTGATTTGTATTTTAATTTCTATGTTGATTTACTTTATTTTGTACTTATACTGCATTAATATGCATTGATTATTGTTGTATTGGTTTGCTATCATTGTGGTATGGCGACCTTGAAAAAATGATATATGCCAAGAAACAAGTATATGCTTTGGATGCACATTCCTAACTAACTTTGTACGAAATGGCGTTGTACAAAATGTACACACATATATACACACATCATACATGTTTAGTACTTCTAAGCGATGGAAACTGCCACACAGTCGACAATGGTCGAACCTTTGATGCACATTCGTAATCAACTGTTTACGAAATGGCGTTGTATAAAACCAACATCTCAGAACTGGGTGTTCTGTGAATTTACTTTAATGTGCTGTTCGATCCTATAGCAGTAACAATTTGATGCGCCTTCTGCACATGGTTCAGAAAGACAAAATGGATATCTTAAAACAGATAAAGAAAGGTATAGAGCAGAAAACAAAATGGCATTTCTATCGTCTGTGTCACTCACTCTCACACCCTGAAGCCCGATCCAGTAGTCCCCGCCTGCACCAGACTCCTGAATCAGGGAGACGAGGAAGTCGTGCAGCTCCTGGGTCTTCTCATCGGCAAGGTGCCCTCCATCTACTGCGCAGGCCTGCTGAGCATCACTGTACGTCATGGCTTGGCCAAACACCTTGTAGTTGGTTCCATCACGCTCAGTGTACCCGGACACTGTGGCAGGTGAGGATATTCCTGTTAAATCTTTGAAAAAATTCTAACCTTGCTGCCGCTAGTTTTGGAAATACTCTGAAATTTATTATAACAACCCCCCCCCCCCAATACTCAATAGTCAAATACTCAATAGTATCTTCACTAATAGCTCCATGGAGCTGGCTCAAAAGGGGTAGCCCCATGGAGCCGATTAGCGCAGCCCTGCGTCAGAAATACTCTGAGATATATTACAACAACCCCCCCCCCCAGAATAATGTCCTGGTCATTTCTTGTGCATGTGTTAAAACGGGGGATGTAAATGACACGTGAGCTTTATAAGTGCATATCTAATGTGCATAAAAGTATGAACATTAATCTTCACCAAGCTTATCTTCATAACCATTATATATGAATATTTCTCCCTTTCTGATTTCCACATCTTACATGAATCCGTACCATTGAAGAACTCGAATTGTTATTGTTCCTGACATAAAGGCCTGCTTTGTATTTTATTCGGATGATTATATAGGGTCACAAGCAATATATTTCAGTACCATGTGATTGTTGAAACATTATTCCTATTAGAGATAAACCTTTTATAACGTAAGAAGCAGTTAGTCATAGTTATTAACAGCATTCCATACTCACGGTCACCTTCACAGTTAGCTTCGTCCTCACCGCCAGTGCAGTCCTCAAACTGCCCATCACACCAGTAGTCTTCATTGATGCACGAACCGTCCAAACACTGGCGTTGACCCTCCATACACAACTCACCTTGTAAAAACATGGAGGAAAATGCCGTTTTACCACATGCTATAAACTCACAATAAACTCGCCTCTAAGTGTAAACTGTTAACGCCATAATCATGAAACACAGAAGTTTGCCTACAGTTTGGGCTAGTCTGATCACCATCTACTTCACTGGAAAGAAGCGAAAGGACAGTAACTTAGAAGTAGAAAAAGGTTTGATTTCATTAGCTGGTTTCTATTACCTTATACCGTCGCAAAGTGACTTTAAGTTTTCTAAAAGTTCTGCTGCAGAACAATATGGAAGGCAAGTAAAGGGGGGGGGCAGTTATCTAACCATTTCTTTAATTTGCCAACACTTACTGACGTACGAAATCTTATGAAAATCCATCCAAGACTTCTCGACGTACGTTGTCAACACAGATTAAACAACATGAAAGACAGCGACATAGTCCCGAATTCATGCCTTTTATGGCGAAGTAATTAGAAAAAAAAATTAACAACAGAAAATAGTCTAAAAAGGGGGTTCTTCGTTTTGCCTTATCAAGGATTACAGTGCGCATTTCAGTCTATAGGGGTGTCCCTATGGTGTAGTGGTCTGCGCTTCTATTACTAGCCACATCTGGTTCAAATTACTTTGACCAAAAGGGCCGGGATTAAGCCCCGGGTAGGACAACTCTGAACAAGAGGCGCTTTGAGTCATACCAAAGACTTTATAAAAATGGTACATACTTCTGAAACAGTATGGAAGTTAAACACACTCCACTGCCAGTTGACTAGCCCCCTGTTGCAGTGATTGCACCACAGTGTGGCACAGGGCTATGAAACAAACCTTATGGTGTGGGGGGATTTAAACCTTTTAACTTGCAGGCTATAATGAGCGCTTTCCAAGAAAAGAGGATCTGCGGGGGCTGTGTAAGCAAATTAACTATTTTTCACACTGGCACCGGAAGCCACAAAGTTCGCTATCAACAACAACGATACAAAAGAGGTAGTTCAAGGTGCAGGTGACAATGCCAAGACGTTCATGAAGTACGCAGGAAGAACCTTAACAGAATCAAATAGATTAAACAGGACGAACTAATTTGAAATGTTGCGTTGAGTCCTAACCTGATCATGATAAAAAATATCCAAAGAGTGTAAATGTATAATGAAGGTACTACTCGTCAATAAATAGGCGAAAATACTAATATTTTGGATGCAGTACAAGATTAACATTACCTTGTGGTGCACAGTCATTCTCTTCATCGGGACCTGAAAAAAAGCAGATGGCAAAGATTAAAACCCTTTATTCACGTTACAGTATATAATGAAACAATATCGTAAAGTCTTGTTCGAAAGTAGCCATATACGATTATAATCAAATGAAAAAAGGTCACTCTGAATCTGTGAACCCCTGAATGAGACAAAGAATCACCTATTTGGCAGAGGAAGTTCTTCTGGATTTCACAATAGGTGTCGTCCCATTTGAGACCTATGCCTGCCCATAGCTGCCCGCAGTCATTCCCAGCACTGTTTCCGGGCTCCCCCGGTGCCCAGTTGGAGAAGCAATCGCTGATAGGACTTCCATCAGACCAGGCCCACGTGTTTAACCCCGAATCACCTTCATGCTGTAAAAGAAATAACGGTTCTTGGTAGCAATTATGCAAATGTTGACACACAAATCCGTCACTGATTTTGGCACAGATTTCAGTTTTGACAGATCAACAGAAAATGCGTTACTCCACCGTCATGTTAGAAGATGACCACTACCAACAGCCAATGAGAGTCCGCCGATTGTGTCTACATCTCGTTAGTTTACAAGTGTGTGGAACTATGAAATGAAGTGTGATACTTTGAAGTCGTATGCATAGAATACTAGCACACATTTTTTTATGGCACAACACTTTTCCGCAACACCGCCCAGGTCTGCCAACATGAGATATGGGCCCTGTCCCAGCTAACTACCAAGGGGGTTAAAGGAATTGGACCCAAATAGACTCTTATCGTATGATTCACTTATGGACAATGCTATATCTACAGCCACACAAGATCACCTTCTCAAAGGTGTCAAAGCGAACCAATAAGCATTGAAACTGAAAGTCAACGTTTACAAACAGTTCTAAATGGTCATTACCGGGTTGGCCACTGGGTTTAATAAGTTAAAGTGACTATGGGGGTCAAATCCCCCCTCAAATTGCTGTGCAGGTCACATTGGGAGCACTTCCTTTATTACTTGTCGGTGGAGCAACACTATTTCCCAGTTATCTCGCTTTGTCCTGTCTATCACTTTAGTATTGCGTGTAAAGTGCCTTTCCCTAGGGCAGAACGCCGGGGCATGGCGAGTGTTGAACCCGAAACCTATGGGCTCTGAATCCAATGCTCTAACTGTTACTCATCCTCGACGTCGCAGTCCTTACATAATAATAATATTCCACAACGTGTCTTATGGCTATTCCTCTGATGCATATATCTAATCAATTTTCTATCAAATTCAAAAACTGCATTTTTAAAATGCCACGAAGTGTCCAGCGGCTAGCGGCTAGCCGGATACTATAGTAATGAATTCAATGGGGCAGGTTATATAAATATTGCTAAAATGCACACAGAAGACACAACATGATTTTTTCAAGTCAAAGACACAACATGATTTTTTCAAGTCAAAGAATGGTATAGGTCAGAAAAGGATACGGTCTTGAAAAAGGAACATATGTATCACTTCTGGTACTCACTGCAACATCCTGCAGCCCGATCCAGTAGTCCCCGCCTGCACCAGACTCCTGAATCAGGAGGACGAGGAAGTCGTGCAGCTCCTGGGTCGTCTCATGGGCAAGGTGCCCTCCATCTACTGCGCAGGCGTGCTGAGCATCACTGTACGTCATGGCTTGGTCAAACACCTTGTAGTGGGTTCCATCACGCTCAGTGTACCCGGACACTGTGGTAGGTGAGGAAATTCTTGCTAATGCTTTTTCACATGTTTCTAACTGCGTTACTGTTAGTACAAAAATTGTCTTCAGAAAACATGCCCCATCCTTGGTATGCAAAATCTTGTTATACGATAATTTACGAGCGCTGAATTGCTTTGATTTTTGATTTGATTTTATAAGAATGACAAAAGTGCAATGCACATGGGGCACAAGCAGCTATTGCTAGTGTCGTGACCCCCCACACAATATACCAGTTTTTGGTGCACTTGGGTGTTGTGAGGAAAACGGTGTTAAGTAGATTTTCCCAATGGCACGTCATCGGTGGCGTCAGGGGATTCTAACCCGGGGCCGCTGAGTTCTGGACCAAAAACCCATTTGAAGTTGTTTTTTTGTGTCCGTTTTCTGTTTATATATCTTTTGTTTATCTCTTGTTAAGATTCTTTCTAATGATCTGTTTCCTATCTCGCTCTGTCCCTGAAAATTGCTTTCCACCCAAACAAAAATGGACCAAAAACTACATGTGGTTCAGAAAACATGCTCCCTCTTTCTGATGTAAGATCTAAGTAAAAAAATGAAACAATTTAAGAATGTTCAACTCATATATATATATATATATATATATGGACATATGGAGTTAAACTATTTTACTCAAGATTTCCAATTGGTTTGTTCATGTACAATGCTTTAGGTCCACCATTGACTGTCCCCTATCGCAGTCGTTCTATTGAACATCATATTGGAAGGGATTCACAAGTGATGCAGAAACTCACGAGGGTCACCACAGTCCGCTTCGTCTTCTGAATTCGGACAGTCGCCGTAAACGTCGTTACACCACATAGAATCAGGAATGCACCAACCATTGGAGCACTGGCGTTCACTCTCCGCACACTGAATACTTCCTGGATCTGAATGTACAAAGATTGGGGAGCCTCATAGCAATATATCCTTGTCAGAACATTACATATAAAAGGATGTACATTTTATTGACCAATATGTGACTGTTGCCAGACCCGATTTATGTTTGTTTTTTTAAATTTAGCAAACGATTTTCTCTGTACAAAATGTGTGGTGAGGCCAGTAAGTACTGAACGAACGGTATAGATTCTATAAATTGATGACTTACAAATAGTCCTTATATGGAGGGTTTAAGTTTGTCGCTTTACAGATAGTATGCCCAACAAGTATGTGCCTGGTTGCTCTTTATGCTTAACAGTAAACCATCCGTACTTGTTAATACATGAACATTTGACATTAACATGTGTTTTGATATATGTTATTTTTACCTACTAGTCCTCATTGGGAGCAGTTTTAATGCATTGTTTAGGACCCAATAAAATTCTCAAAAGGCGACCTACCTGCTTCGATTCCAAAAAAGCCCACGTCGACTAACCAAGGCGGAGAGTTGTCTGGGCCTGTTGCTGTGATGAACAGTCGCCAGAAACGACTGGTGCCATTGAAACCTCCGACTGCGAATCGTGCAGGCAACAGGTCGGAGGATTCGTTGAAATCCAGTGCGTCAATCCAGATGTAGGGATCAGAACTTGCCGACGTTTGAAACTTGAATGCTGTAATGTCGTGGGTTATGTCCCCATAGTTGTTAATGCCCATCCAAGAAAACGTATAGGGTCCCAGGAAGTCGAAGATGATGTACCATGGGCCTGGACCGCTCGGGCTCCAGAAGGAACCTTCCTCACTGTCAAGAACCTTGTCTGGACCAGACGTATCGGGCCATAGTGTTGGTGTTGCATCGATTGCCCAATCAGGAGAATTTTGCAGCCACGAACCTATGGGAAATTTTACGGAAATAAATGTTAAAAGGAATTGATTTATTACCCATGGAAATGTAATTTCCATGACTCAGATAACTGTAAACAAATTACATAATTCAAGGAAGTTTCATTTCAGTAAGATCCCTTGGATAAACCAATCAATGTTATATACACATTTCTGTTTTAGAAAATCAACCTTATTCAAAGTTTCAAATCAACTCTGTCAATGTAGAGTAAGAGTATTTAATTGTACCTACATTTCCATTGTGAAAATGTCTTCTTCACATTAACTTTTAGTAGTTGTATATCTAGAAATATGACTTTTAATTTTGTTGTCTTGTAGGCTAAGAAACCATTTTAAACTTGGCTCTGTAGAACTCGAACATAATTGCTACCCATTGTCTCAAACTAAATCACAAGTCAGTGTTGCCATTAGTTTATATCAGGGCTAAATGTCTTTCAACCTATATTTATGTGTAGCCATATTCTAATTTCTGATATCTGTTGTTATTTCAAACATAACTTTAAGAGTAACTTGTACATCGTGAATTGTCTCAGCCAGGCCTCCACTTTTGTGAACTGTAGTGTACGGGTAATGGCCAGTAGTACACTGAATTGTATAGTTTACATTATCGTGCCTTCATATAGTTTTCAGTCGGTTCTTTAAGGCAAATTATATATTCACAGTATACCCTCCTTGAATGTGTAAATAAAGTCAAAACTTGTATTATCAATCGAGTCAATATAGATGTCAAAGATACGCTTTACGAGTGGGTCATTTATGAAATATACTCTTCCGTAAAAGGTTATGTGACATGTACTTTGTTGTATAAAATTGGTAGTCATGGTCGCTCACCCCCACAAGTGAACTCATCCTCTGCTTCCAGACAGTCGACAACCTCTCCATCACACCAGTATTCTTCAGGGATGCACGAACCGTCCAAACACTGGCGTTGACCCTCCACACACTCCTCGACTTGTAAAAACATGAAGGAAAATGAAGTTTGGTGGTATAATTTTCGGGCTATTATATACGACTTCAAGTCACTGCCACACCAGAAAGAATCAGGAATGCACCACCCGTTGGAGCACTGCCATTCATTCTCCACACACTTAATACTTCCGGGATCTGAATGTGCGAAGCTTAAGGGAGTTTTATGTGCATTCTATCTGTGTCAGAAAATCGTAAACAATATCACGTTCCTTTTATTGATCTTTTGTGACGTCTGCAAGAAAAGATTTTTGAAAAAAATGTGTTCCTTAAAAGTTGTGCAAACAAAAAAAATGCCAGTACAAAATTGTGCGATAACGCAAGTATACATACTAAATAATTAAGTAAGTAAATGGCCGCGGCACCACAGATATAACGCATTTTAATTGAAACAAATCGCTGGCTGTCATAAAATGTTCCTTCGCACCCCAGATGTCGCCATCGTGGCGGCACCGGGGATTATGCCTCTCCAGGAGGCCCTTCGGTTACTTCCTTTCCCACACTAGGCCCAGTCGATCACAGACTGTCACGCTGTCATTCTACCGCTACACAGTACTGCGAGTGGCGTGTTGTCGCGCTCCTGGTCTAGCGGCGTGTTCTCGCCCTCCCAATGTTTTACGCTCTGTTTTGAGCGCTGTCATTCTACTGCCGTGCAGTGTTTTACGCTCTGTTTTGAGCGCTGTTATCTTACGGCGTGTACTCGCCCTCCTAATGTTTTACGCTCTGTTTTGAGCGCTGTTATTCTACTGCCGTGCAGTGTTTTACGCTCTGTTTTGAGCGCTGTTATCTTACGGCGTGTACTCGCCCTCCTAATGTTTTACGCTCTGTTTTGAGCGCTGTCATTCTACTGCCGTGCAGTGTTTTACGCTCTGTTTTGAGCGCTGTTATCTTACGGCAGCTCAGCCCTACCAGTGGCGTGTTGTCGCCTTCCTGGGTTTAGCGGCGTGTTTTCGCCCTAATGCAATGCTGTACAGCTACAATTGCCATGATGATATCCTTAATTTAATTTATGGGCGCTACTGACACAACGTGTCTGTTGATGAGTATTGTTACTTCCTTTATACATACTCATGTGTACTAGCGTACCTACGGTCCGCCCTGTTGATATAGCGTACCTACGGTTTGCCCTGTTGAATTTTACCGTAATACTATGTCCTGTTTGACATACAAATTCTTATCACTTCCAAACTGCTCTCCTTAGTTAAATGTTCTCCATTTTCTTTGCCCTAAGATTTACTATCCAAGAGGGCTCCACATGTTTGCTCTGGCTATTGAGCCCAGCACCCACGTGTTTCCTCATTACCTCCATTCCTCTATTAGACATGCCGCCCAAGAGACGACGGACAACCGCTGAGCCTACGGCCACATCAACCCCACCCACGCCGCCGGTGCAGACCCCTCCCGTCGTTGTTACCCCGGCCACCTCAGTTCCAGCTGTGCCACCCGCCCAGACACCACCGGTACCTGTCACCTCGTCCTCAGCGGTCCAGACTCCACCGGTACCCCCCACCTCGTCCTCAGTGGTGCCGCCGGCCCAGTTCCCGCCCGTCATCCACTCAGTGACCACCCCGGCCGTGTTCCCGCCCGTCGTCCACTCAGTGACCACCCCGGCCGTGCCTCCAGCCCATCTGGACGGGAACGCTCTGGCTGCTGCCATTCTGGGTACGGGTAATATTACTAACCCCACCATACGACCCCCTCTCGTTCACGGCCCGCCCAATAACCCCAATATTGTAACTGCATCTGACACCCTTCATCTCCCCCTTGACTCCGGGGTTTCAATGTCAACCAAGGAGAAAATCTGGACAGACCAATATATTGATCTCCGCCAGCTACTCCCTAATCAGACCATAGACTCACAATATACAGTAGCTCTGACGAATGCAGGCGCGGCGCCTATTTTAACCCTCGCCAGCCGGCCTAGCCAGCACAAACAACCTCTTACCCTAGACCAGTGGACAAACGCCTTTCTGGTGTTCCACTACATATACGTCCAGCGACATCTGGCAGCGTCATCAGCCCTCGTGAGCTACCAACACCTTATCCGAGCTATGGCTGCCAGGGGGGCCAACTGGCTGCGGTACGATGAATTGTTCCGCACGTACCGTCAGTCCTCCATAACAACTCCCTGGAACAGCCCACATCTTCAGCTATACATTGACGCCCTTACAACCCCTCTACAAACCCCTATACAAACCCCTCAGCCTCAGTCAACGACAAATTTTCGTCCCCCAGGCTCCCGCCGATCGACTACTTCACGCATCCCCATGGGCTACTGTTTCCAGTTCCATAAACAAAACGGGAAATGCCTGGAAGCAGCTTGCCCCTACACTCATACCTGCCCCCACTGCCGTAGCGGCGGCCACAAAGCCTACCTCTGCCCTAGACCTCAGCACCGGTCCAACAACCAAAACTAGGTTTACATCGGCCCACAGTTTTCCTGTCAATCAAGTAAGCCCATCTTTATCCCTACCTACTCCCGTTCGTGCCGACATCTTACGCGAATATCTTTTTGGATATCCAGAAAGAGATGCACTATACCTCTGCTCTGGCTTCTCCGAGGGGTTTCCGCTAGAATATTTCGGCCCGCGGAATCCCCCTCCGTCTTCCCCATCTACAATAACCTCAGACTCCTACCACCCTGCCATCTCCGCAAAACTCCAAGAAGAATTACAGGCCATGCGTGTTGCTGGCCCTTTCTCTGTACCCCCCTTTTCCAACTTGTTTCTCTCTCCCCTATACGCAGTCCCCAAAAAGACTCCTGGAAAATTCCGCCTCATACATGATCTTTCCTCCCCAAAAGGTAGCTCCATCAACGATGGCGTCCCTCGTGACCTTTCCAGCGTCTCGTACTCCTCCATCGACACAGCCATAAAACACATTAAATCTTTGGGCCGTGGATGCTACCTTGCCAAAACCGACATCAAATCCGCCTTCCGTCTAATTCCCATACATCCCAGTGACCACCACCTGCTAGGCTTCACCTATAACGGTGAATTCTATTACGACCGCTGCCTTCCCATGGGACTGAGCACGAGTTGCGCCATCTTTGAGTCATTTTCTACCGCCCTCGAATGGATAGCCCGCACCAAGCTCAATATCCCTTTCCCCACCCATATATTAGACGACTTCCTCTTTGCCAATACGACATACACGTCATGCAACCGTGACCTAACTGCCTTTTCCAACATGTCTCATGACGTGGGCATTCCCTTAGCTGAGGACAAAACATATGCCCCCGACACAGTAATGTCTTTCCTAGGAATTGAGCTTGATACAGTTATCATGGAAGCCAGACTACCGGCTGACAAATTGCAAAAATGCCTAGACCAGTTATCTCTCTTTCTCTCTCTGGAATCGGCCACCCTAAAACAAATCCAATCACTCATCGGCCTCCTAAATCATGTCTGCCAGGTGGTACTGCCTGGTCGGGCGTTCCTCAGGCGCCTAATCGACCTCACTAAATCCCGCTCTTCCTCGTCAGTGCGGATTCCCCTTTCCTCAAACGTGAAACAAGACATCCGCATGTGGCACACCTTTCTCCTATCCTTCAATGGAAAATCGTTCTTCCTTGAAGACAGTTTCACACTAGACTCCACTCTCCACCTCTACACAGACGCGGCGGCGTCGCTAGGCTACGGGGCCATATTCCGCACCTCGTGGCTCTACGGAGCTTGGCCCCAGGAATTTCACACCGAAAACATCACAATCCTAGAGTTTTACCCAATTGTACTTTCCCTGCACGTATGGGGACGCCTGTGGCAAAACAAACGCATTCTCCTCCATACCGACAATCAAGCCCTGGTTCATGTTATAAACCGACAGACGTCCAAAAACCAGGCGATCATGCCGCTTCTACGCAAATTTGTTCTCATCTCCCTACAACACAACATCTTTTGCCGTGCCATTCACATCCCAGGTAAAGAAAACATCATGGCTGACTGTCTCTCTCGCCTACAGATCACCCACTTCCGGCGGACGTTCCCACAAATGGACATTCACCCCATACCGGTCCCCTCCCATCTACAGCCGCCAGCCTTGATCAGACAGTAAACAACCTTCTCCTCTCGTCTATAGCCCCATCTACTCTGCGTGCGTACCGCCTGGCCTGGCACCAACTTCGTACGCTTGCGCTAGAACTAACCGGGTGCGACGTATACCCCCCAGTCCCTGTCAAGATGATCTCTCAATTCGTTGCTTCCCTTCACCAAAATGGGTCTGCTCCGGCAACCATTACCTCCAAATTATCGGCCATTAGCTTCCTCCACAAGCTGCTCGGTATCTCTGATCCAACTCAATCCTTCACTATCCAAAAATTGTTGCTAGCCATTCGAAAACATCGCGTCCCAGACGGACGGCTTCCAATCTCTCCACCAATTCTCAAATCATTGATTGATTCCTTACAAACTCTGACAAACCTCCAGTATGACCAGCAGCTCTTCAAAACCATGTACCTATTCGCATTTTATGCCATGACCCGAATCTCTGAGATCACGTGGGATGCTAATTCCCAGCACACATTGCAGCTCGCTAACTTACAATTGCCCCCTCCTACTGAAATTCACGCCCCCATCATGGTCAGATTTTCGTCCTTCAAACACAGCACCCCTGGTTGCTCTGCCTCTATCGCAATCCGACCGCAACATGGTAGTATTTACTGCCCAGTGTCAAACATGTTTGAATACCTATCACTACGAGGGAACCGTGCGGGTTGCCTTTTCCTCCGTAGTGACGGTAGTCCCGTCTCCAAAAACTGCTTTGCCAGAAAACTAAGATGTTGCGTAGCTCACTTGGGTCTTGACATTCACAAAATCACCCCACACTCATTTCGCATTGGTGCTGCGACACACGCAGCGCAGCACGGAGTATCTGACTCCCAGCTGCGCTCGTTAGGTAGATGGTCTTCGTCCGCCTATTCAATCTATATCCGCCCTTAACCTGATAACAAACCTACTACTGTGACCTGAGAATTTACCATGTAACATCCTATATACTGTATGTATCAGCGAATCCCTGTACCAACTTGCATATTGGATATATTTGTATGTATCTGAGAAACTCTGTACCACCTTGTATATTGTATTTATCAATATAACTCTGTTCCAACTAGTAAATTGTGTGTACCTGTGAATCTCTGTGGCAACTTGCATCTTGTACGCACCAGCGAAACTCTGCATCGCCTACATATTATATGAGTCAACGATCATGTCGATGTTTGCTAATTTCAAATTTTGTGTTTGCTTATTAGCCTTTCTTATTCTACAAGCTGTTGCTTGTTTATTACTTTTTGTGTAGACTTTATCTTACTACATCATGCACTATTACCGGTATACCTCGCCTGGTAACACAGTCGTCGGTGCTTTGCTATAGCAATGCCCTTTAAACTGCTTAGATCACTTTGAAGGCACCTATGTTATTGATTCCTTTTTCACCTATGTTTTTGACCTTGTTTACCCTAATACTTGACGTTAACACATCTTAAGTCGAACGACGTCTAGTTAGAATTTCCTTACTAGTTATCATAACCAATAAATTATTTTCAAGCGCGCCTACGTGCCGCTCACCTTGTAAATATTTTATGACCTTTCACGTTTACCTAATAACACAGTTGTGTTAAGTTGATACCATAGCTTGTAAATCTCTAGTAGTAATGCTTACCTTGCTGATAACTTCATGTAAACTCACCTTGTCACCTTTGTTACGCGTTAAGTTCGCTGATTTGCTAGTAAGTACGTATTATAATCATATAGCACGGTGTGTATCCAAGTCCTTAGCGCTTTCGGTCGCCAAAGACTGTTGTTTATCAACTGTTGTACCAAAGTCTCCAAGTCCTTATCCTTTTTTGGGTTGCAATGCCCTGTTTGTTTATCAACTGTTCTTCAATAGTCTAAAAATTTTGTTGCTACGTTTGTAGCGACGATGTAGTGGTCCCGATATATATACGTAGTCGTTTGAAAACCAATGTATACATGTTCTCTCCTTTGGGAACGGTATATCATATATCTGTGTACCACTGGTCAATGTATTCCCACGGGAATCCCCCGGGATTTGTCGAACTTGCCAGACTTTCTTGATTAAACATAATTTGTGTACCGCCAAACGCTTTTCTCTCTGTTGATTTTTCCACGCTATGATAGGTGTAGCTAGGGATTTGTGGAGAACAAAATCCGTTTTTCCGACAAGGGAAAAATGATCTTTGTACTGAGACAACTTCAAGAAAAGGCTGATGAACAGAGAATGCCACTGTACATCGTCGATATTGATTTTTCAAAGGCTTTTGACTCTGTGGGAAGGGATGCCTTGTGGCGCATTCTGGAAAAGACGTAATCGGTCAAAATGTAAGATGGCGGAAAATTCTAGGGATTTTAAAACTTTACATGAACATCACTCCCTACAAATTTGGGAATGATACATCATACCGTTCAGAAGTTATGAGGGGGGCCGAATGAGCCCCCCGTACCCCCCCCCCCCCCCAGTCCCAGATATCCCAAAAAAGCCCAGTCTGGATAGGGTTAATTGATTATATCTAACGTTTGGAAAATTACTACATTTCAAACCACGATGTTCATTTAACGAAACCAGTAGGCCATAGGTGCTTACCCTCGCATTCAGACTCATCGTCTTCTTGCGGACAGTCATTCCATCCATCACACCACCAGTGGTCAGGGATGCACGAACTGTCCAAACACTGGCGTTCACTCTCTAAGCAGCCGTCAACTTGGAAAAATTATTTTGGCAAAAGAAACAATTAGAAACTTTTATTTCAACCTTAAACCTTGGGAAAATGATGTTAATGACTGATTAGGTTTATCATTGATTATATTAAGTCCTAATTTTCATATGAATATATATTATATCAGTTGATGATCTTGTCCATACTGAGTCAGATGCTCTCTGGTGCGGTACAGAAAACCAACCATTCTTCCAGCTTCCTTGGCAACAGATTAAGTGTAACAATTCTTTGTAAGTTCAGGGCTGAATTCTAGGCCCAAGCCAAACATTCGCTGGAAGCACCTTTTAGCAGGGAAGCGTAGCCCTGGGGAAGTAGCAAGGGATTTCAAATCCGCGCTCTAAAACTGAAGAATTTAGACCTTCTTCTTAGTGAAAAAGGAGATCAGGTTTGACCTCTTGAACCTATGATTTAAACTCTGCAAACATGATATACATTTGATAGCACACATGTTGATGTGTATATAGTATAGATTTTAAAGAAAAGAAATCACCGCTTTTGGACTTATTGTACTTCAAAGTTGGGCAAAATCCAAGGTTTTTGCTAAGCTGGAAACAGGCTATTCTTTTGAGGTTGCCTAAGCACTTCAACTTGAATTCAAAGCTATTTCAGAAGAAGTTGGTCTTTTTAGTCCAGTTTTTGTTTTTTTTTTCTGTTAAATTCAAGCATCTGCATGTCCTATAATGTGCCAATTTCCATGTTTTTGATATGCGCAAATTAGGGAAATTGGCCCCAAACTTGTTTGCCTGTTACCATGGCAACAATCGGTTTGGAGCAGAAAGAAAGTTATTTTGAGGGGGTGTGGGCCATATGCTATCACTGTGCAAGATATTAGCCGAATTAATTTTTTGACCCCTGGCACCATTGTTTGATCCTTACAGACAATTGCTCTTAAACATGGCCCTAGTTATAAAATGATCGAATGTCCGCTTTCACGAGAGGACAATCATTTTGTAACAATTATATTTTAGATCAGAGAGGGTAGCAGAACAAGTTATCACGTACAGGAGCCGCTACAGTTGCCACAGCTGTGAGCACACTGGACCAGCATGTAATCGGGGTTGGCGTCACATTCACCAGCGGACGCCCAATATTCACAGTGTTCATTGGCGTCCGTGCAGGAAGAGGCTGCATTGAGGGGAACAATTTCATGAGCATAAGGAATAATCTATTTACTTTTCACCAAGTGTCCGTCTTCTTCATACAATGCTAGTCATAACTTATTCTACTTACAGTGTCTTACGGCGTCTCAAGAAGACAATATCTGAGATAAGCGGATTCACAAAATGCATTGGCAATGACGTAGGGAATCACTCCATTTGGCCAGCGTACTCCATCAGGGATAAGCATTGCGAGGGTCCTTAATAGCCGGGTAATGCAAATTACGACTTCATTTCCATAATTGAGGAGGAGATGCTACAGTAGCCTTAATCTTTAACACCCCCATCCCATAAGGGCGGCGACCTCGCTGCGACCGAGCGATTTCACATAGCGCTCAACGGAAAAACAAGTCATCATTTTACGCTTTGTGTGCTTTGCTGCCTTTTAGTTATGCGTTTCTATTTTGCATGATGATCCGATTAAGGATTCAAGTACAATTGTGTCGCGACGCGGTCTAGTTGAATGGGACATAAGATAAAACTTTCATAGTTTGAACTATTCGTGGCAATAAGATAGAGAAGATGACCAACTGATATGATTTATGCAAATGAAAACATTATTTACATGTTAGATATTGACAAAAAGCTTGTATGTGTCACTTTAAAAGGCTAACATCATTTGGTAAAGGTATGAGGTCGCGGAACTCTAGTTTGAGAATAAAAACGCCTTTACAAATATTCCCACAAGGCTTAATTTGCTATTCTTGCATGAACCACTTTATGGTGATATTCCCTCTGGGTCTATTTCATGGGCATTTTATTCTCACATGCCCAGAAGGCGATGTCTGAAGCAAAAAAAATGCCTTGTAATTCCACTTTAAGGGAGTCTTGAAGGGGACGCCTTCTTCACCTAGTCTGTTGATTCATGTCGAGAAATGTTTGATATATGTAAATCATTGCCCGGGTATCATCAAATAATCACTCAATACAGTATTACTGCGCAATGTTGATGTGCAATAAAGGAATGTTTGTATGCTAATACTACCCCCTCCTTAAACTCTAAAGGTTCAGGCCTTACCGGAACATACTGGCACGTCACAAAACCCCCATTGCTGGTCGGGATCCGTGGTGAAGCACCAAACTCCTCCGGGGTCGCCCCCCGGATTCCGGCAGTAGTTCTGCTCCAATCCGGATGACGGATAATCAGCGGGTGTATAGTTGTGATCATGCGGTGTCTGACTTGCCCAATGTTGACACGTCAGGCCTGTTTCAGTCACAGAGACGGTTCCTCGGTAAGATGCTCCACTTCCTGTCAGGCAGTCTAAGTGCAAATAAAATAATCTGACGCTATTCTTCTGGGTCTCACTAATTGTATTATGATGACATTAACAAATGTCTGTTAACCATTGTGTTGAAAGGTTTTAGATTATATCAGGGACACAATCACAAGAAAGTGTCTTCCTTAAAGATATAGATCTTAGAAAAGATAGTTCTAGAAAATAAGCCTTTTTGCATGGAGCTTCGTCCTGAGATGTAGAATATTGAAGAAGAAAGGAAGATTTTCCTTTATGACAGTTGCTAAACGTTAACCTCTTGAAAAATATTAAAGGGGTGGCAAAACGAGTATTGTTAGCAGCAGAACATTTGACATGCCTTTGCCATTAAAAAAAAACAGACTTTATACATAACGATTTTGAGAGGTTTTGAGGTTAAAAACAGGTCAGTCCCAACTGCATTTCGGAAGCCTTTCTGTATTCTGTTAAGAGAGGTTATGGAGCTTTTTGGCCTTAGCCGGCTCTTTGAAATTCGCATTACAAATCTGGACAGGCAAGTAGCATACATTTCAGTAGCAGTGTACGTCAACATGGCACCGAGAGGCTCACCGAGAACCTAATGCAATGTCGAGAACAATTTCACATAAATTTACAGAATACACAGCATATAGGCAAATATCTGTATCTATATAATCTAGGTCACGGTATGAATATGCTGTCATAGACAAACAGGGATGTTCTACTTGCTTACCTGTCCCAGGAGTGAAGTCAACAGGTAAAGCTGAAGTTGTGACGTCAGGAGAAGCGTCTAGCGTCATTTTCCGAGAGAGGCATGGAAAAATAAATAACGAGAATCAGCAATTAGTGATGCACTTATAGATGCTAAGTTGTATATGTTCTGCCTGATAGAAGTTCTTCTGTATTTAACCCTATCCAGACTGGGCTTTTTTGGTATATCTGGGACTGGGGGGGGGGGGGGGCTGATTCGCCCCCCCCTCATAATTTCCGAACGGTATGATGTATCATCACCAAATTTACAGGGAGTGATATTCACGTCAAGTTTTATAATACCTGTAATTTTGGTGACGTTATGACGTAATATGACGTAATTATGACGTCATCGATGTGATTTTATAGGCTTAATAGGGAATTCCCGTAATATCTAAAGGAATTAGACAAAATAGTGCCTACTATTCATTTTAAGGTATGCAAAGGCATACAACGTCAAAGGTAAGTACGTTGACGTCAAAATGACGTCATAAAATGGCGTCATGTGTTGTTAGCGATCCCTTGGGATCCGCCATCTTGGATCGGCCATTTTGAAATTTCTAAAAATCCTTTTTTTTCCACTTATGACCCCAAAAGACACTGAAAATAGACTAAAACGTTAATCTAAATGTTTCTGATAAAGAAAATGCCAGGTGTTGACGATTTTAAGGGCGAAAAAGCCTGCTGAAACCTGAAAGAGTGATATAGACCGCCATCTTGGATTTTGGCTTATTACGTCATCAAATTAGCATAAATTATGAATATTAAATCAGAAAAGTTACATATTATTACATGTAATGTTATACATGTAGGAAAACTAGTGTAGTTGTGCAAGAAAACCCGAGAAATATCATTGTTTTCAAAAATTAATGATTTTTGCATAAATTGCCTGTCAGAAACCCGTTGCCATGGCAACATGAAAAATGATAAACTTAAACCATTATTACAAAATTGTTGCCAACAAAATTTTAGGAAAAGTCAACAAGTTTGGTTGTCCTAGCATACATCGTTCGGCAGAAATACGATGTCAAAGTTGGCGCGGGCACTTTTAGCCCCCCCCCCCCAGTCTGGATAGGGTTAATGTTGCCAATTGTTAATCATAATACCTTTTTACTAGGAGTAAGCAATAGGTAATATTTAATATTACGTATTTATGTGACGACATCACCCCTGCCATCCGTGGGCGACCATCTTGGAGTCCATCACAGCAGCAAAGTTTTTTTCGGTGTCCGAAGGTCTCTAAATGTCCTAGAAAGGGCCTTGCCCGCTGGCTGTCTTTCCAAAAAGTCTCCCACTTACGTCATTGTCACTATAGAGATTAGGCTTTATTGCAATTGGATGGAAATAACCCGTGTATTATCAATGAGAAACCGTGTGCCCCGGAACCTTCTAACGCGGTCGCTGAACAGTGCGAACCGAGCACACTGATTTTGTCTCCAGTTGTTTCTGAAATCGACTGTTTACGCTAAAAATTAGTTCACAGCGTACAAATGTCAACTGGCCTACCACTGGCCTATAGCCAAGTAGTAAGTACACCGTGTCGGAAAAGAAGAAAGCATGTTGTGACCGAGCAAGTTCGATAATCAATGGTTGACCGTAACCAAAGACACGGTGCCGTGGATGTGCGGCTGGGTTTAATCTAGTTTTTTTTTTCATGCATGGCCAGCGTCTTGTTTCATATGGATCTATTTTAGAACAAATATCATACTCTGTTTATTTCTGTGCTGAGCTGGTTGTCCGACTTCTTCACTAGGCTTTATTGCATTTTCTTGTTTTTCATTGCTATGCCCAAGATTTAGCGGGTGGTTATCCTGAGTGCTATCCTGCGCACTAACCGCTGGCTCAATCTTTTTATTAGCTAACCACGATAGCAGGGGGAGTTGAGTCAATCTAGTTACCCAGGTTCTGGACTCAGTCGACACAAATGGCCTATCCATTACTTTCCTGTCTTGATGCACAAGTTTTCATCCACACACTTTGATTCTCAAACATCAACAAAACTTCTGTTTTTGTCGTTAGTTCATTCTTATGTTACCGACCCTACACGAGAAACGCGAAACAAATCTCATTTTTGCCCGTTCTGTGTGTGCCTTAATAGACCCAGTCCTACATACGCCTATAGCAGTACTCTAGGTCCCCGATATGAAGGTATTGTCTCGATCGTTTGATAGAAATATACTGGTTTCACCATTCAATAGAATATATTCATCTTTTCTTAACATACCGTTCAAACACAAGAAATCCCGTTCAAAGCAAGCCAAGGTTTGTGAAAACGAGGATTGCTATGAGAATGAAATGCAAATAAACTGCTTTAACTGTGATCTAAAAATAGGCATCGTAATATTAAATTGATTTTATAACGTTTGAAATAGCGACGGCATTTCAAAAAGCAATGTTCATTTTACAAAACCAGTAGGCCATAGGTGCTCACCCCCGCATCCCGACTCATCATCAGATTGTGGACAGTCACTTTCTCCATCACACCACCAGTCTTCAGGAATGCACGAACCGTCTGAACACTGACGCTGACTCTCCAGGCAGTTCTCACCTTTAAAGAAGTCGAAGATTCGCATAAGAAACAATTAAAGCTAGCCTTTTCTTAGGGTAACCTAAAATGGCTATGGAGATACTTCATTCAAAGTATGACGTTCAGTTCAGTTCATATTCGTATTACGTTACGAATATATATATATGTACTACCAACATTATAAAACGCGATGTCTGAAACAAAACCAATTGCCTTGCAATTATACTCCAAGGGAGTCTTGAAGCCGACGCCCTGTCGTCCTATTCTCTGGATTCATGTCTATCCTCTTTATAGCGGCCGATTTTGCTCAGCCTCTTGGGTGGTTGCCTCTGACATGTTTAAATGTATTACTTATAGCCCGGGTGTCATCAATAATCACTCATTACAGTATCACTGTGCAATGTTGATGTGCAATAAAGAAATTCATGAGTACTAATACTATCCAATCGTTCTGCTCAGGTTTAGGTCTGCGCTTTGGTTGAGCAATCTACGACAATTTGTCAAGTATAATATTCAAAATACTTTTGAAATGAAGACAAGACAACTGTTTTCAACAGAATAAGGAATGTAATGTGTGATTGCACCTGATACAAATGCAACCTTTAACTTAAGAATGTAAACCGAGTTGTTGCTCAGAACATTCACTGCTGAGATTTCACTTACTACTATCTCTGAAAACTCACTTTCAAAAATAAAAAAATAGCCTTTTTTCTGTACATGTCTGATTGGATTCTTTGACCTTCTCTGGCTTCTGTCAGCCACCCCCTAATAATTAGCAAGGACAGGATTTGCAACGTTCTCAGAATCATCCGTTCTTCTTGCATAAGATGGTCACAATGTGTAGGAGTTCAGTCTAGTCGGCAGATGTCAAGGCATAATATCAATAATATCATAAAGTACAATAAAGGTCTTCATTAATCCATGATATAAGAATATACATTACAGCTTAGATGGGTCAGTAGAATGCATTGCCGTTTGAATGAATCTACTCCAATGTGACATCGAGAGGCCCCACTAGAAGATGATGCATAGCAAGGTCCAGAGAGATCAATTGCAAGGTAATGGTCACCACATGTCTAATCTTGCTTGGACTGGTGTACATTTGTAGCATAACTGTGATTTGGGTTCCTAAGAACTCTCATGCAACGATTGCGTGCAGGTATAAATGCATTTTGAGTCTCGCTACAACTGTTCTGTAGATAAACATGGAAGTAGTGATTGCGGTACCGAGAGCAATAGCAGTAACGGCGATTTTTTTTTCATATGCGGGGGGGCACAAGCAGTCAGATGGTTGTCCCAAAACCCCATCGAGAGCTCTTCAGAAGATCGGTACCTACCGCGGACCATGGCTGGAACAGCCTACCACCAGACACACGTACGGCTCCGAATCTGACTTCTTTTAAGAGACTCTTGAAGTTACGGAAATGAACTAAACGAACGGACACGGACCATGAACCAGCTTTCGCACTACTATATGTTGTAGCAATTGTTTATTGTTGTACCATGAATATGTAATTATATATGTTGATAGAGTTATTTGAACTCAAATGACTGTGTATCCCTGCTATATTGTATCTGACCCTTACCTCTTCCCTCAAGGCCTTAATGAAAAGCGACCTGCGTGCCGATTTGAGCTTATCATGAATAAACAAAGGTTCAAACAAACACTAGGAGGTGCACCATTGCTGGCCGCTGGGTCCCTGCTTTTTTTTTTTTTTTTCTTTGAGGCAGCAAGAGTATGAATTCCAACGAGAATACAATCAAGTATGAAGAAAACAATGGCTATTCTTTTGGTAAACATATCTATCACGGCTTGTAGTATGGAAGAGATCTAACAGTCTGTAAAATTGGCCATCAACGTCGCGAAAACATGTGCATTGGTCTGAAATCCGTTTTATCAAATCCAAACAATATCTCCCTTCATCCTCTGTTTTTGCCTTTTCTATGTGAAGCTGACATGTATACCATGTGCAACCAGATTTCAATTTCCGTATCTGTTTAAGATGAAGACAACTGCCTTGTGTATTTCAAAAGTGTTTTGAAGTGATACTCCCATACTTCGCCAATTGTCTTGGCCTGCCTTACCGATGAGAACACCTCGATTGTCAGGATACAACAGAGGTCTGATAGTTTATGTTAGCTGAATTTAGTGGATGATTCTATAGTTCAAGCATTATTCATTGTTCTGAAAAACTTCTCATAATGTTGATGTGGATTTGTTCAGTCGGCAAGGCATATTATCAGAATATGCATTGTAATCCAAAAAGATTAGTAGAATTCATTGTCAAGAGATTGTACTCCAATATGGCATCAATAGGCCCACCAGAGGCCAATTCAAGGTCGAGAATCATTAGGCATACATTTCACAATACATGTAGGTAACATCTTCATTAATTGGTATTAATAGAATATCTCGATATTTTGATAAAATATATTCTGAACAGAAACTGGTGCTTTACTTGCATACCTGGCGTGGCGTTAACAGGTAAAGTTGCAGTTGTGATGTCAGGAATAGTAGTCGCGTCTTTCATGGTGGTAATTTTGGGGTCATGCAAAAAAAGGGTTGTGAAGTAATAAATGCTATGAATTGTCTATAATCTGTCTTGTTGTGGTTGCTCTTGAGTTCTTGATGGCTATTCAAATATATTCCTTATCTATCTAATCTATCAAAATGAAGTGATTTGGAGGCAAACCAGAAATATGCACAGAACTATTTCTTTGGTCAGTTAACGTTTGAAAAAAATACCACATTTCAAACCGAGATGTTCATTTAACAAAACCAGTAGGCCATAGATGCTCACCCTCGCATTCAGACTCATCCTCATCTTGCGAACAGTCATACCATCCGTCACACCACCAGTCGTCAGGAATGCACGAATTGTCAAAACACTGGCGTTCACTCTCCAAGCAGCCGTTATCTTCGGAAAAATAATTGTCAGAACAAATAATCATAAACTTTAATTTTACCCTAAAACCTTGGGAAAATGATGTTAATGACTGATTATGTTTATCATTGATTATATAAAGTCCTAATTTCCGTAGAAATATTATATATCATATCAGTTGATGATCTTGTCCAGACTGAGGCAGATTCTCTCTGGTGTGGTACAGAGAACAAACCATTCTCCCAGCTTCCTTGGCAACAAATTAAATGTAACAATTCTTCGTAAGTTCAGGGTTGAATTCTAGGCCCAAGCCAAACATTCTTTGGAGGCATCGCGCTTCTTTTAGTAGGGAAGGGTAGCCAGGGAGAAGCAGCCAGGGATTTCACGCTCTACAATTGAGGAATTCAGACCTGCTTCTGAGTGAAAAATGAAATCATGTTTGACCTCAAACTTTGCAAACATGCATTTGATAGCACACATTTGGTACCATGCCCTAAAATGTGCCAATTTCCATGTTTTTGATATCCGCAAATTAGGGAAATTGGACCCAAAACTTGTTTGCCTGTTACCATGGCAACAATCGGGTTTGAGCCGAAACAAAGCTATTTTCAGGGGGCGTGAGCCAAGTACTATCACTGTTCAAAATATTAGCCGAATTGATTTTTTTACCAATGGCACCATTGTTTTATCCTTCGAGACATTTGCTCTTAAAGATAGCCCTAGTTATAAAATGATCGAATGTCCGCTTTCATGAGATGACATCATTTTGTAACAATTGTATTTTGGATCAGAGAGGGTATCAGAACAAGTTGTCACGTACCGGAGCCGCTACAGTTGCCACAGCTCTGAGCACACTGGACCAGCATGAAATCAGGGTTGGTGCCACAGTTACCAGCGGACGCCCAATATTCACAATGTTCACTGGTGTCCGTGCAGGAAGAGGCTGCATTGTGGGGAGCAATTTCATGAGCATAAGGAATAATCTCTTTACTTCTCGTCAAGTGTCCGTCTTCTTCATACAATGCAGGCATCAGTGTCATATCTTATTCTAATAATAGTGTCTTACGGCGTCTCAAGAAGACAATATCTGAGATACGCGGACTTACAAAATGCATTGGCAATGACGTAGGGAATCACTCCATCTGGCCAGCGTTCTCCATGAGGGATAGCATTGCGGGAGTCCTTAATAGTTGGGTAATGCAAATTACGGCTTCATTACATAATTGAGGAGGAGATGCTATTATATAATAGTAGCCTTATTTTCTAACACCCCCATCCCATAAGGGCGGCCACCTCGCTGCGACCGAGCGATTTCACATAGCGTTCAACGAAAAAAACTAATCATTTTACGCTTTGTGTGCTTTGTTGCCATTTAGTTATGCGTTACTATTTTGCATGATGATCTAATTAAGGATTCAAGGGTTACACATTCAAGTACAATTGTGTCGCGTCGAGGTCTAGTGGAATGGGGCATAAGATAATACTTTCAAAGTTTGAACTAATCGTGGTAATTGGATAGAGAAGATGACGAAATGATATGATTAATGCAAATGAGAACATTATTTGTAGATATTGACAGACACGCTGTATGTGTCACTTTAAAAGGCTAACATCATTTGGTAAAGGTATGAGGTCGTGGAACTCTAGTTTGAGATTAAAAATGCCTATACTAATATGCCCACAGGGATTAATTTACAATTCTTGCATGAACCACTTCATGGTGATATACTCTCTGGGCCTATTTCATAGGCAATTTTATTCTCATATGCCCAGAAGGCGATTTCTGAAACGAAACCAATTGCCTTGTAATTCCACTTCAAGGGAGTCTTAAAGCAACACCCCGGCCATCCGTGGGCGACCATCTTGCAGTCCATCACAGCAGCAAAGTTTTTTCGGTGTCCGAAGGTCTTTAAATGTCCTAGAAAGGCCCTTGCCTGCTGGCTGTCTTTGCAAAGAGTCTCCCACTTCATGCCATTTTTGCTACAGAGATTAAATTTTATTGCCATTGGATGGAAATAACCCGTGTTTTATCAGTGAGAGACGGTGTGCCCCCGGAACCTTCTAACACGGCCGTTGAACAGCGCCAAAGGAGCACACTGATTTTGTCTCCAGTTTTTTTCTGAAAACGACTGTTTACGCTAAAAATTAGTTCACAGCGTACAAATGTCCATAGCTAATAGCCAAGTGTCACCGTGTCGAAAAAAAGGAAGCCTGTTGTGACCGAGCAAGTTCGATAACCACTGTATGAGCGTAACCAAAGACACGGTGCCGTGGATGTGCGGCTGGGTTAAATATAGGTTTTTGTTTCAGGCAAGGCCAGCGTCTTGCTTCATATGAATCTATTTGAGAACAGATATCATACCCTGCTGTTTTCTGTGCTGAGCTAGTTGTCTGACTCCTTCACTAGACTTCATTGCATTTTCTTGTTTTTCATTGCTATGCCCTAGATTTAGCGGGGGGTTGGTCTGAGTGTTATCCTGCGTACTAACCGCTGGCTCAATATTAATAACTATACTGGTTTTATCATTGAATAGAATATATTCCTATATTCTTCACAAAGTAATAAAACACTAGAATTCCCTCTAAGAGCAAGCCACTATTTGTGAAAACGAAGATTGGCATGAGAATCAAATGCAGAAAAGGTGCTTCTTAAAACTGCGATCTAAAAATCGTGAACATCGTACTATATAACGTTTCGAATGACTGCTGCATTTCTAAACGCGATGTTTATTTTACAAAACCAGTTGGCCATAGGTTCTCACCCCCGCATCCCGACTCATCATCAGATTGTGGACAGTCACTTTCTCCATCACACCACCAGTCTTCAGGAATGCAGGAACCGTCTGAACACTGACGCTGACTCTCCAGGCAGCTCACACCTTCAAAGAAATCGAAGATTCACAGACGAGACAGTTAAAATTAGCCGCTTCTATTGTAACCTAAAAGATGGCTATTAGGATATTTTATAGAAAGTATTACGTTAAGAATACATAAGTACTAACAGCATTCTAAAACGCGATGTCTGAAACAAAACCAATAAATTGCCTTGTAATTTCACTCCAGTCGAGTCTTGAAGGGGACGCTCTCTCGCCCTAGTCTGTTGATTCATGTCGAGACATGTATGATATATGTTAGTTATTGCCCGCGAATCATCAAATAATCACTCAATACAGTATTACTGCACAATGTTAACGTGTGAAAAAGGAATGCTTGCATGCTAATTCTGCCCCCTCCTTAAGCTCTAATGGTTCAGGTCTGAGGTTTGAGGAAAGGACGATTGGCATGAGAATCAAATGCAGAAAAAACTGCTTTAACTGCGATCTAAAAATCGTACACATCGTATTATTTAATTGACTTGATAACGTTTCAAATAACTAGTGCATTTCTAAACGCGAGGTTCATTTTCCAAAAACAGTAGGCCATAGGTGCTCACCCCCGCATTCAGACTCATCATCAGATTCTGGACAGTCACTTTCTTCATCACACCACCAGTCTTCAGGAATGCACGAACCGTCTGAACACTGACGCTGACTCTCCAGGCAGCTCTCACCTTCAAAGAAATTTAAGATTCGCAGAAGAGACAGTTAAAATTAGCCGCTTCTATGGTAACCTAAAAATGGCTATTAGGATATTTCATGGAAAGTATAACGTTAATAATACATATGTACTAACAGCATTCTAAAACGCGATGTCTGAAACAAAATCAATCGCCTTGTAATTCTACTCCAGAGGAGTCTTGAAGGGGACGTCCTCTCGCCCTAGTCTGTTGATTCATGTCCAGACATGTTATATATATTCTAATTATCGCCCGAGTATCATCAAATAATCACTCAATACAGTATTGCTGCACAATGATAATGTGCAATAAAGGAATGCTTGCATTCTAATACTGCCCCCTCTTTAAGCTCTAAAGGTTCGGGTCCGAGTTTTGAGGAAAAGAAGATTGGCATGAGAGTATAATACAGATAAAGTGCATTAACTGCGATCTAAAAATAGGCATTGTACTATTTGAATGACTCTATAAAGTTTCAAATAACTACTGCATTTCTAAATGCGATGTCCATTTAACAAAACCAGAAGGCCAAAGGTGTTCACCCTCGCATTCCAACTCATCCTCAGCTTGCGGACAGTCATACCATCCATCACACCACCAGTTGTCAGGGATGCACGAACTGTCCAAGCACTGGCGTTCACTCTCCGAGCAGCCGTCAACTTGGGAATAAAAAATGGCAGAAACTTTAATTGCACCCTTAAACCTTTGGAAAACAATTCTAATGACTGATTAGGTTTAACATTGATTATATAGAGTTATAATTACCATATAAATATATATTACACCAGGGGATAATCTTGTCCAAACCGAGTCAGATGCTCTCTGCATGGTGCGGTACGGAGAGCCAACAAATCTCCCAGCTTCCTTGGCAACAGATGAAGTCAAGTGTTGCGTCACGTTCTGTGCTTTGTCACATACTGTGCCCAGGCACAGATTGTGACAGTGCCCGCGTGTCACAAACCGCACAAAAGCACAGTTTGTGACACGCGGGCACCGTCACGAATCGTGCCTAATCGAGCACAGTTCGTGACACACAGGGGGTTTTATCCCCTACTGTGCTTTTGGGCGGAGCTTAGTGTTTTGAGAAGGAGGAGTCTGCCAAACGTGTTATTTTCCTGCAGCCCGCCATCTTTTTTTTTCGGGGCGCTGGCTGAGAAAGAATCAGCGTAATTCTCGCTCATTAAAATACATTTCGCACTTGTCTTGAATGATTTGGACTTAGAGTTGATGTGGCACAAACAGACGGACGTCTTAGCACGAATTTCTACAACAAAAATCCGTCCCTAACCTTGCCATTCACGACTGTGTCCAGGCACGGTTCGTGACAGTGCCCGAGTGTCACAAACTGTGCTTTTGCCCCAGGCGCGGTTTGTGACACTCGACTGTCACAAACCGTGCCTGGGGCAAAAGCACAGTTTGTGACACTGGACAGTGCCCGGAGCTACAACTTCCCGTAGCATTGATTTAGATCGGGCGAGCTGACTGCCTTGGGACGTCGAAGTAAACGGGAAGTCGCCCGATCCTAGTCTAGATCTGGTTTCCCATGATAGAATATATTTAGTCTTACAAATTGTTTTTAAGCATCTGTTATAGACACTGTTTTCTGTGCCACTTCAATTCTAAGTCTAAGTCATTCAATTATTTCACAGAGCGAGAATTACGCTGTTCCTCCTTATCTCAGCGCTCCGAAAAAACAAAGATGACTTTGGGACTGCGGTAAACAAAAACACACTGCCTTACATGGAAACGCGGGCCTGAATAGATACATCACTGCCCCGTCAGTCACAGTAATTGACAGCGCTTCCGGGCACAGTCTGTGACGGTCGGGCTGTGTCACGTTCTGTGCCTGAGAAAAGCACAGAACGTGACGGGCACGGTTTATGACGCTGCATCGAGGCTTAAACATTCGTTGGAAGCATCGCGCTTCTTTCAGCAGGTAAGGGTAAGCCAGGGAGAAGTAACCAGGGATTTCAAATCCATCCTCTAAAACTGAGGAATTTAGACCTGCTTTTGAGTAAAACATGAGAACAGGTTTGACCTCATGAACATATGATTCAACTTCTGGAACCTTGTGCTGAGACCTCTTATGATGGTATCAAGAAGGAGGGCTCTACCATTCTGTCTTGGATATCGCTTAATAATAAGGTTTATTCCTAGCTCGCATTAGATTGTCACAATCTGGAGGAGTTCAGTCTAGTCGGCAGATATCAAGGCATAATATCAATAATATCATAATGTACAATAAAGGTCTTCATTCATTCATGATATAAGAATATACATTACAACGTAGATGGATCGGTAGAATACATTGCCGTTTGAATGAATCTACTCGAATATGACATCGAGAGGCCCCACTAGAAGATGATGCGTAACAAGGTCCAGAGAGATCGACTGCAGGGTAATGGTCATCACATGTCTAATCTAGCTTGGAATGTTGTACATTTGTAGCATAACTGTCCTTGGCGTTCCTAAGAACTCTCATGCAACGATTGCGTGCAGGTCTAAATGCCATACGAGTCTCCCTACACCTGTTCTTAGGGTAAACATGGATTTCTCTGAGAAAGAGCCAAAATCCCACCTCACATCAAAACAATTTGCTCATTCTTTTTAAATGGAAAAGGAAGAACTGAGTTACCACTGCTTGTAGACCTATAGCTACTTTTTGAATAACATAGACAGTGTACGTCAATATGGCATCGGCAAGCACCACGAGAAGCTAATGCAATGTCCAGAACAATTGCGCATACATTTACAGTATACACAGCATATAGGCAAATATCTGTATATATATTGTTGTCTATTACGCATACATTTTAGGAGAAAGCACGATCTGCAATATCTGTTAAGCAGTTTTACAGGTCCCCGGTATGTATTAAAAGTCTAGCTGGATTAAAGGTAAATTTAGCTCGAAGGACAACATTTAAAACCAAATTCAGTTAAGATTACTCAAGCTCAAACCCATAGGTTTAAATATTTGGAATATGTTGATTATAGAAAGAAATACGCTGTCTTGAAAAAAGACACTGACCAATAATATACTTGCTTACCTCTCCCTGTAGTGATTTCAACGGGTAAAACTGCAGTTGTGACGTCAGGAGCAGTAGTACCTTCGTGGTGATATTTTTGGTGTCATGTGAAAACAAAGTACAGAATGAGAAACAACAATCATCGCTAAACCAATACATGTATTTGTTCTTCCTTATCAAATCGCCCTTAATCTCATGTTGGCTATTACGCATACTTTTTTAGTAGCAAGCAAGCAACGTTAACATCATGTAACATCTCTGCAGCAGTTTTGTAGGTCCCCAATATCTATTAAAAGTCTAGTTGGATTAAAAGTAAATCTGGCTAAAAGGGCAACATTTAAAACCAAATTCAGTATATATTACTCACGCTCGAAACCATAGGTTTCAGTATATGGAATTTGTTGATTATTAGATAGAAATACGCTGTCTTGAAAAAAGACACTGACCAATGATATACTTGCTTACCTGTCCCAGGAGTGACGTCAACAGGTAAAACTGCAGTTGTGACGTCAGGAGCAGTAGTGTCTTCATGGTAATAGTTTTGGTGTCATGTGAAAACAAAGTAAAGAATGAGAAACAACAATCAGCACTACACCAATAAATGTATATGTTCTTCAACATCATCTAATATCTCTGTAGCAGTTTTGTAGGTCCCCAATATTCATCAATAGTCAAGTTGGATTAGAAGTTAATCCGGCTAAAAGGGCAACATTTAAAACCTAATTCAGTATATATTACTCAAGCTCGAAACGATAGGTTTCTGATTTTCAGTATATGGAATTTGTTGATGATTAGATATAAATGTGCTGTCTTGAAAAAGACACTGACGAATGTATTTTTGCTTACCTGTCTCAGTAGTGACGTCAACGGATAGAACTGCAGTTGTGACGTCAAGCGC
Source organism: Branchiostoma lanceolatum (assembly GCA_035149815.1). NCBI lineage: Eukaryota > Metazoa > Chordata > Leptocardii > Amphioxiformes > Branchiostomatidae > Branchiostoma > Branchiostoma lanceolatum. Next base: position 13,781,869 of record CM068880.1, read on the forward strand.
AGTAGCGTTGTCATGGTGATAGTTTCAGAGCCATGTGGAAACGAAATAAAGAGAAGGAAACAGCTTTTAAAGTCGGTTACTTTTTAAGTTCTTCTTTGAATCCCTGGTGAGGACAGGTTCAAGATACAAAACGTTTATATGCTTACATCAGCATCATAGCAAATCAACAAAAAAACCTAACAGAATTTAAGAATATAAAAACTTTTACGTGGTTAGAAAATGCAAAGTTGGTTATCAGCTACAATAAAGGAAACATGCTGGCTGAAATATATGTATCCTTGCCTGTGTAGGAGAGCTGAAAACCCTGAGCCGTGTTACTCCCGTCAGATGTGAACCTTAAGAGTATTGTGTTAGATGTGCTGGTGATGGGGCCGTGGATGTCTGACGCGTCGCCTGTGAATCTAGACAGCAAAAATGATCATTCTTTTTGTTTCTCTTTTTTACTTTACCCAGAAAATATTAAAGCTTTGAACTACTAAGCATGGAATTCACATTTTAGCTAGTTGTTTATTAGAATATTTAGACAAGGAAATGTTAAGCCGTTCCGACCATTACCTCCTTAACTGTGTAGCTCTATCACTGACTCCATCGAGGATGGTCAGAAAGTCAAAATCAGTTTCGAGGTTGAAGCTGTCAAACGTTAGACTAATGGTACTTCCTTCTGGTGCCGTGATGATCCACTCACAATTCTCATTGTTGCCGTAGTCATTGGGGTAGTTCGGTGATGACACAGTACCTTCAGGAGCCGTCAGGGTACCTCCACATCCAGGACCGATGGTTGGTGTTACTAAGTGTAAGATGATGATTTCAACATTTGTATGGCGTTGTCTCGTTATATATCAAACGTACCAAATTGAATATACAGAACAACCCCCCTTCAGACTTACAAGTTCCGCCAATGGGAATCCTGGTATACGTAATACATTGATAGGGTCGTTGAATATGTTCTGTACTTAGAAAGTCTCTAACAACTTTTTCAAGTCTTTCAGTTGAGGACAGATTCAATATACAAAACTTTTATATGCTTACATCAGCATCACAGCTTGAACTCAGCAATAAGATAAGATGATTAAGCAACACATCATATTTAAGAATATAATATGTAAGTGGTAATGATGGGATTAAAGGAGTGTTATTTACATTAATAACATTGAATATGTTGAACATGTACATCAACGACATGAAGGAATTTACACATACGTCAGAACATTCGCATGTACAAAAACAACAGATGATTCGGAAATACAAACGCATAAGGTTTACAAGGACGAAAACATTCATCAGAAAAACATCAAAGGATCTAAATATACAATAACTTTACCAGATCTAAAAAAAGGTTGGTTATCAGCTGCAAGAATGGAAACATGCTCGCTGATATCAATATCCTTACCTGTGAAGGAGAACCGGAAACCTTGAGCTGTGGCACTTCCGTCAGATGTGAACCTCACCAACATCATGTTAGATGTGCCGGGGCTGGGGACGGGGACGTCTGAGCCTGAGAATCTGAACAGCAAACTTGATTTTTTTTACATGTTACCAAGAAAATATCAAAGCTTTGAATAATCATCATGGAACTCACAGCATGGCTATTTGTTTTTTACAATCACTAAAAAAAGGGAATAGTTAGCCGTCTAGACCATTACCTCCCTAGCTGTAGAGCACTATCACTGTCTCCATCGTAGATGGTCAAAAAGTCATAACCGTTTTCCAGGTTGAAGCTGTCAAACGTTAGATGAACGGTACTTCCTTCTGGTGCCTCGATCGTCCACTCACAATACTCGTTGTTGCCGTAGTCACTGGGGTAGTTCGGTGATGTCACAGTACCTTCAGGAGCCGTCAGGGTACCTCCACATCCAGAACTGGTCGGTGTCACTAAGTGTAAGATGATAATTTCAACATCTGCATGGCGTTGTCTTGTTATACATCAAACGTACCAATATACAAAATGGGAATCCTGGTATACGTTATACATCGATAGGGTCGTTGAATATGTTCTGTACTTAAAAAGTTTCTAACAACTTGTTCAAGTCTTTTTGTAACGTTTTAAGTTATTTTTTATGTTCTTTTTTAATCTCAGTTGATGAAAGATTCAATATACAAATCTTTTATATGCTTACATCAGCATCACACCTTGAACTCAGCAATAAGATAAGATGATTAAGCAAAACATCATGTTTAAGAATACAATATATAAGTGTAATGATGGGAATGAAGGAGTGCTATTTACATTAATTACATGGAATATGTTGAAAATGTACTTCAACGACATGAAGAAATTAACACATACGTCAGAACATTCTCATGTACAAAACATCAGAAGATTTGCAAATACAAAGGCATAAGGTTTACAAGGACAAGACCATTCATCAGAAAAAAAAACATTACCGTATTTAAAAATACAATAACTTTACCAGGTCTAATATAAAAAGTTGGTTACTAATTGCAAAAAAGCAAACATGCTCGCTGATATCAACATCATACCTGTGAATGAGAACCGGAAACCCTGAGCTGTAGTACTTCCGTCAGATGTGAACCTCACAAACATCATGTTAGATGTGCCGGGGCTGGGGACGGGGATGTCTGAGCCTGTGAAACTGAACCGCAAAATTGATGTTGTTTTTTTCTTTTAAGTTACTTAGAAAATATTAAATGCTTCGAATAACTAACATGGAATTCACATCATGGCTATTTGTTCATTACAATCACTCAAAAATAGAATAGTTAGCCGTCTAGACCATTACCTCCCAAGCTGTAGAGCACTATCACTGTCTCCATCGTAGATGGTCAGAAAGTCATAACTGTCTTCGAGGTTGAAACTGTCAAACGTTAGACGAACGGTACTTCCTTCTGGTGCCGCGATCGTCCACTCACAATACTCATTGTTGCCGTAGTCACTGGGGTAGTTTGGTGATGTCACAATACCTTCAAGAGCCGTCAGGGTACCTCCACATCCAGAATCACTGGTCGGCGTGCCTGTGTGTAATGAGATTATAGATGACGTTAACCGTCTTCAATGTAGCAAAATGACGGCATTTGTCAAACTGCGTCTTGTATGTCATTCATCATTTGGACAGGGGCTGTCACATGGCATTTTATTGTTATGATTATTTGATGTTTGCTTTTTTCATACCTTATGTAAAACAATATTAACCTACCTTTTTTTTACTAAAACACAACGTTAAAAATGTAATAAAACAGTGATGGCGATAATAGAATCAAAGAAGTGTTATCAACAAGAATAACTGAAAATACCTGGAACATTCAAACCAATGACTAGAAAAAGGTGAAAAATTGAAACTACATTAATTTTCCTCTCCCCAACCTTGGCAAAAGTGTTTCATTGGAACTCCCTCCCCGATTTGTTTTTACAGAAAATTGTCCGAAGGCTTTTCATTTTATCAGAAATTAATGACAGTTTTCATTTCTCGCTTTATTTGGACTACGGCCGGTTCATATTGGTGTGAAGAAGCGGATGTAAAGGGCTTAATTTCTGCAGCAAACGTATTGCTCCGGAATATATGTTGCAGAACAACATTGGCGAGAATCGTCCAGGCATAGACCTGGTTGCTGGACTTTACCAGCCCATGGAAGTCTCTGTATGAAGATTAAATATGCACCCAATAATATCCTTCCTAAAGGAAAAGACAACATTAGACCTCTTCTTTAAGTTCCTTCTTGGCTTTTGACCTTATTGGTGCTGGGTCTGACAAACGTCAATCATGATGAACGGAAGTTTCGTTACTGTGTTAAGACCACATCACGCTAAACACACAATACTGCAACATGTACATGTTATTGAAATCTTCCGCCGTTAGTATGGCACATTTAGTCGGGTATCACTGACACTTACAGTGTGTGTTTCAATGCCTTGAATGTTGCGAGGGCCCCGGTGAATCCCACCAGGATACAAGATAACATCATAGCACTTGCGACATATTTTACCGAATATGGGACTTTTTGAAAAAATGTTAATGGGAATTAACAAAATTAATTACCTTGCGATGTCTCCTAGCTGGTCAATAACCTATATGTTATGCGGGAACCTGTTAATAGCCGCCAAATTTGCTATGCCTTCTAAGTCGTCGCCTTAAACATGGTTGGCTGCATCATACTTATTACTCGGTTATCATTAAAAAAATCACCACCGAATACACCCTGTCAACTAAATAATCTATATGCCATGATATCAGTTATACTCACTGATATCATGCCCTCTTCAGATGTACAAGTTCAGACCTTACCAGGACATGCCGGTACGTCACAGAACCCCCACCTCTCGCCGGGATCCGTAGTGTAGCACCAAACTCCGGGTTCGCCATCCGGATTCCGGCAGTAGTTCTGCTGCAATCCGGATGACGGGTGGTTAGCGGGTGTAAAGTCGTGTGCATGCGGTGTCTGACTGCCCCAATGTTGACACGTCTTGCCAGTTTCAGTTACAGAGACTGTTCCGCTGTAAGATGCTCCATCTCCTGTTAGGCAGTCTAAGGGCAGATGAAAGAGGCATAGTTATTGAAGGCAAGTAACAGGTAATATCTTGATAGTTACGATGTAGGTCTCTGATATGAATCAAAAGTCAAAATGTTTTTAAAATGATGTCAGGGTGTGTCATCATATGCTAATTTGTTCCTGTGAATACGGAAATCGATAATACTAGCCTGATATGAAATTTATTCGACTATTTCCGGCAACGGTTTCTTCACATATTCCATTTCCAATAAATTTCAGTTTTAATATATCAATGACATATCACAATCAGGTCGATAATAGCCTACTTATAATTAAAGATTCCCTAAATATATTCCAGTTATACAATGCAATCACATCGTTCAGTATTGGTCAGATAAATTCAAGGCTTCGTAAGCTTAATGGAAGGAAAGCCGCTGGCCCAGATCTCATCCCTTCATGGGCTTTGAAACAGTACCACGAAGAACTCGCCCCATTCCTGTGACCCCAGCAAAATCTGCACTCACATTCCCTATTCTGTGATACTTGTCATCTAGTAACATGTATGATAAGGGTTATTATGATCATAGTTACAAAATGTAATTTTGTAGAAACGTGAAAAAACATTTTTTTCAAATAAACGTAAATATTAATGACGTTGCGACTTATTATAACGTCATTTATTGTGATTTTATTGACGAAAACCAGCAAATTGGGTATTTCCATGTAATTCAAAGCTACACGATAAAACTTAAATAGAAATTATGTATGATAAATCATAATATATCCAAAGACGTAATTTGTAGATGGCAACAGGAACGGCGTCAAAATGACGTCATAAAAATTATATTCATATCAAATTACACTAGCGAAATCCACCATCTTGGTTCCGCCATCTTGAATTATTTTAGATTCATTTTTTCATTATATAACCTAATAACACAATAAAAATGGACCAAAACGTTTATACTAAGATTGTTTCTGTTTGAATAAACATGGTAATGATGAAATTTGAGGTTGAAATAGCCGGTTATAGCTAATCTAATTATATCGTCCGCCATCTTAGATTTTGACCGATGACGTAATCCAATATGCATAAATTATGAATATTAAATCATAAAAGTGATAGTGAATTAAATTGATTGGTATTGATGTAAGACAATAAGTGCAGTTTAAAAAGACAGCCCTAGAATTACATTGTAAAATCCAAAATTAGCGAATTTTTCCAAATATGGCTCTAAGAAACCGGTTGCCATAGCAACATGAAAACATTGATTAGATTTTTCATTAAATCAAAACTGTTGCCAACGACATTTTAGCAAAGGTGACCAAGTTTGGTTGTTGTAGCGTAAGATATTCAGATGCTATATGACATCAAGCGTTGGCGCAGGCCTCAAAAGAGCCTGCTTGTACGAATAGCGTTAGTTGCAAAAGACGATGTTCCTATTTTTGCATAAATCATGATAATGAACAGAAATTATTCACACCTAATCATGTCAAAGTGTCCCTTATAGATTACTCAAACTATACATATATGCAAACCACAAAAATAGTCACCAATAAAGCTATATTTGTAGAAAACAATGTGGGGTCAGCTTTGACCCCATGCGGTAAGATTAGTCGTAAAAAAAGCTACGGTGGTTTGAGGGTTAAACATGGTTGGCTGCATCATACTTATTACTCGGTTATCATTAAAAAAATCACCACCGAATACACCCTGTCAACTAAATAATCTATATGCCATGATATCAGTTATACTCACTGATATCATACCCTCCTCAGATGTACAGGTTCAGACCTTACCAGGACATGCCGGTACGTCACAATAATCCCATCTCTCGCCGGGATCCGTAGTGTAGCACCAAACTCCGGGTTCGCCATCCGGATTCCGGCAGTAGTTCTGCTGCAATCCGGATGAAGGGTAGTTAGCGGGTGTAAAGTCGTGTGCATGCGGTGTCTGACTGTTCCAATGTTGACACGTCTGGCCAGTTTCAGTTACAGAGACTGTTCCGCTGTAAGATGCTCCATCTCCTGTCAGGCAGCCTAAGAGCAGATGAAAGAGGCATAGTTCTTAAGGGGAAGTAACAGGTAATATCTTGACATTTACAATGTAGGTCCCTGATATGAATTAAAGTCCAAATATTTTAAAAACGATGTCAATTTGTGTCATCATATGCTAATTTGTTCCTGTCAATACGGAAACCGATAATACCAGCCTGCATATGAAATTTATGCGACTATGTCCGGCAACAGTTTCTTCATATATTCCATCTCGATTAAATTTCAGTTGTATCATATTAATGGCATATCACGCTCAGGTCAATAATAACCTACTGAACATCAAAGATTCCCTAAATACACTGAGACATTGTAGAACGCTAAGTATACGCCGTATGCTTAATATCCAAATATCTACGTTCTCTGGTGGGATTTCAAAACAGTTATGCTTAGATTAGATTAGATTTTGATTTGACTATAAGAATTAGTTTAACATAATCAAGAAATACACCCCAACCTAACCAGGTTACATTTGAATGGTAAATGTACTTCAATAAGCAGGTATGGCACGCTGGACTGACTGTTGCTGAATCGGGGTCGATTGAAGGGTTCAGAAAAGGGAATGTCGGATTATCTTTGGCCGGTCTCACACTAGTTATAACTCAGCCCTACAGACACTCTCCTTGACACCGCTTTCTCAACGACGACGTGAGCTCTGCCGAAACTTTGCACTACTTATGCTCAAGTCCCCTGTCTTCAGGAACTGGCTGCCCCCTCCTCGCGGTGACATCAGCACCAGAGACATTAGACAGAAACACTTATTTGCAACCACCAGAAAAAGAACAAATAGATATAAGAACAGTCGAATCCTTTATATGAACAGAGATACCTAACGTTATATGCAAACTTACGCATATAGGACAGTTTCCCGTTTCCTTTCCCATTCTTTGTGCAAAACTGTACTTGTTCATTGTTGCGAAGAAGTCTCGTATCGACACATTATTGTGTACCTATGTAGATCTGTGTTTAATTGTCTTTTAGAATTGGAATGTATCAGTCTCTGCCAATAAAAGTTTCTACTGGTATAAGCAGAAAATGATTAGTTTTAAAATACCACCTGTATAGCAAGTACGCAATTCAGCCAGTTGGCTGCTATGTACTAACTACATTGGTGTTTTAGCAATAAACCTTTCTACTACGTAAACATATGGGAATCCACACAAATCGTTTCCCAGTCTAAAAGGAGGAACCTGTATTTTCTTCTAAATTAAAGGTTTCATTATATATTGAGTTTGTAGATCTTTAGATAAAAAATATGCTTTCCTAAAAAAATACTGAGTACTGAATAACGCTAAGGATACATCGTATACCAGTTTCCGTTGGCTGAGGCTCGGTTAGGTCTGCCGGTGGCTCGGTCAGGTCTGCCGGTGGCTCGGTTGGGTCTGCCGATGGCTCGGTCGAATCTGACGGTGACTCGGTCGGGTCAGTAGGTGGCTCGGTCGGGTCTGCCGGTGGCTCGGTCGGGTCTGCCGGTGGCTCGGTCAGGTCTGCCGGTGACTCGGTCGGGTCAGTAGGTGGCTCGGTCGGGTCTGCCGGTGGCTCGGTCGGGTCTGCCGGTGGCTCGGTCGGGTCTGCCGATGGCTCGGTCGGGTCTGCCGGTGACTCGGTCGAATCTGCCGGTGGCTCGGTCGGGTCTGCCGTTGGCTCGGTCGGGTCTGCCGGTGGCTTGTTTTGGGCTGCCGGTTGCTCAGTCGGGTCTGTAGGTGGCTCGGTCGGGTCTGCAGGTGGCTCGGTCTGGCCTGCCGGTGGATTAGTCGGGTCTGCCGATGGCTCGGTTGGGGCTACCGGTGGCTCGGTTGGGGCTACCGGTGGCTTGGTCTGTTCAACTAAGTAACAAAAGACAAATTTATGTTAAGATTTGTTTTTAATGTATTTGACTACCCCCATGAAATGCATTGTTGAAAAGGTATAGAAGAGTATTACAATTAATTTTCTTTATTATCACACCTACCGACAAGGTCGCATATGAGTTCATCGACCCCATCAGAACAGTCCCAAACGGAGTCACAAACGGCACTCAGTGGGATACAGCTTCCATCACCGCACAGGGATTCACTTGAGGAACATCCTGCAATTTTGTATTTACATATTTGTAAAATTCCCACTTACTTGTAGCTGCCGGAGTTAGAGCTTATTAAGCATCTTCACGTTTGAAATCCTAATAATATATCATTGGAAGTAAAAAAAAAAATTAAAGAATAAAACTATCCATATTTCCTTCATTATGTAATGCTTCGCCTAAAAAAATGCCACACAATAGTTAATCGATTCCATTAAGTACTCTTTATCTAGAAAAAGAAACGTTTTACCTAGGGGTATGGGTATGAAGAATGGATGGACTGTAACCAAAAAGACGGTAAAAACGATTGTCAGACCGATGGCCCACCGTCCTAAGCCACGCATGTTGTCCATTTTCTGGTTTTGTCACCAACTATTGTGGAGAAGAAAAATGTTACAATAAATATCACGGTTTGTATTGTACCTCGTTTTGGATAGATGAATTCTGTGTCATGGCTTTAACGTCCACGCCTTTTGCAGTGTCCAATATGGCTTACAGGTCTGTTGGGCAAATAGATAAATAGTTCACATTCATTGCATCCTCCTCCATTGCCATTACAGTAGGTAGGGGGTTATGTTGTTGGTCAAGATTGTGGAGTGCATGGCCCTCCATGTCGACAAGACAAAGTTGAAAATGATAGACATCCTTGCCACAATAAGAAGACACAAGAATTTCTTCACCAAAAACGTATTAAGAACTGTAATACAGAACCTTATTCTGTCTAATCTCGACTACTGCTCAACACTACTGTCCTCCGCATCACAAACACACATATACAAACTACAAGTGATCCAAAACCGCAGCAGCTCGCCGAGCCGCAAACACTAGTTTTGATGCCAGACTCGACAACCTAATAATATACACCCGGTTAAACTGGCAAACAAAGACTCACTAGCACCGTCTGTTGATTCCAGAAAATTGTCAATGAGAATCAACCTATTATGTACTTTCAAAGAACTGCAAAAAATACAATCTATACACACACACACACAACACGAGACTATCACAAAGAGGGGCGTTCACACTAGCCGAACCCAGGACCAGTTCATTTATTAAGTTAAAAAAAATTCATCATTGTCATTTTGTATTTTTCTTGGTTTCCTTATATACAATATCTATGCATTGATTCCGTTATTTTATGTTGACCCTTTTCTCAGTGGAGGCTAGGTTTGGATGCTAACAATGTTATCCCGGAGAAAGGCATTGTCAAATGTGCAGGCAGAATTATTCTCATACATATGAAAGAAGAAAAAAATTAGTACTGTACAGTAACAATAAAGAAGGAAATTAAGCCGTTGTCGGACTTTTTTTTAAGAATGCAGTCTACACCCCCCACCCCCAACCCCCTCATCTTTTTTCTTTATATTAAATGGCATCTAATGTTATCACAGTTCATGGCTGGAGTAGAGTTTCTGATCCATACAGCACTCATTAGATAAAGAAGGCTGTGTGGATTCGAAAATTGGTTGGCCTTCATTTGGAATTTAAGAAACTCACAAGCAATAGACAACCTTTGTCATAAGTGAAAAGTGTATTCTGCTAAAAGCACAACTCATATGGATCAAAAGCGTCTCCTTGCAATCTTGAAAGGAACTGCAATCATCTAGATTATAGATGCTTAGTTTCCCGTGGATCGGAAACCTGGTCAAGCAATGGTTTTGCTTCAGCCGACGTTTACACTGTCTACACATTGAAAACATACGAATACTATACCGACGATATCAAAAAATTATTGATTACAATGCGATAAAGCGATAGTATGAACTTCCATTGTTGGCACCGTGAATTATTTTCCCTCCTTTCCAGAGGCGGCTCGTCATATATGTAAACGATGATGGAAAATTCCAGTGACAAAAGTTGAAAAAAAATGACGACTTCAGCAATACAAACTGGCATTTGACATGTATGGTGCTCAGCCTCAATCACATGTATATTTGTGTGTAGATATGGTTCAGAACCAAGGACAGATCACTGCTGGTTGATTGATCCTTGATTCACGGGTCGTGTCATGGCAGTCGGTACTTGTTTTCATTTCTCTCCTGGCGGTCTAGTCATACATCTAACCCCCATTGACATTAAACCGCCGGGTTACATAAATCCGCCACGTCTAGATTTCTAGTGAAGTACCCTCCAGGTATGCACGGTAAAGGTATACAGGAGTGCATTGCAATGGGTAACGTTAGAGTTAGATATCGGTTCGGACGTATCTTTTCAGGGTGGCGATATTAGGTACCCTGGTGGAATTATATTAGTATATATTACTGAAAGATGAGAAAATGCCAGTCACAGAAACTGAAAAAAATTACTTTAACTCCGTGAACAGGTGTGCCTGTGTGTTTGACAGGTGTTCAGCACAGCATAAAGGACAGGTATTTTTGTGTTCAGAATTCACTAAGATAAAAAAAAAATCAATATCTATCTTCTGCTTTTGCCCCTTTTTGTTCCTGGATCAAAAGCGTCCCCTATTAATGTTTCACAGAACTGCCACGACATTTGCAATTGTTCTTGGTAAGGTGACGTCCTAACGAAAAGAACATTGCTGTGCAAGATCATTGTTGTGTATCATCGTTTTAGCTTTTGGTCTGTTTGTTATCAGTAATAATAAAAATGCTTTGGATAAACCGTTATGATATATTTTCAGACGGGAAAACGTGCTGTGTACTTAGAACCCGGTCGTCTTCCCTCGGCCAATCAGGAGCGTGCATTTCTAGTGACTAAATCCAAATAGTGTGGCCTCCCAAGGGGTAGGGGTGTACTAAGTAACGGATAAATTGACTAAGTTGGAGACGCCCACCAGTAGGCAACGTTCCATCAACCGGATTGGATTAAATTGTGGGCATCTCCAATTTAGTCAATTTATTCGTTCCTTAGTACACTCCTACCCCTTGGGAGGCTACCAGGCCTTCATGACACCAAAAAAATGCATGTCCTTTTTAATAATTTGGTTTAAGTAAATTTTTGGTTTAAGTAAATTTTGCGAGGAGGAAGTTGTTTTCTACTTTGACCCACCGTGGAGCAGTCTAGTTATCAAAGCAAAAAGATTACTTCTTCGGCTGCAAACTTAACCTAAACCAAAAACATATTTATACGCAACGCAATTGGGCTTGAATATACGCACAAGTGTGACAGGTGCTGTCTCATGCCGCTGATTCATCCGCTCCTAACACGGAAAAAAATGTCGAGAAAGTTTCCGCCGGTACGAATTTAAAGATATTCAACGACAAACTTGTCGCTTCCACGGAAAAGTGTGCAAGTGCACAGAATGACTCAAGTGACTTTGAATAGACCGTGCGGTTCTCAATTAATTAACGACGGAGTGGGCACGTCCAGTAAAAGGGAGCATGTTTTTTTTTCTGTGTGTGCGCGCGTGTGTGTGTGTGCGCGCGTGTGTGTGTGTGCGCGCACGTGTGTGTGTGTGTGTGCGAGAGTTCATGTGCGTGCGTGTATCTGTGTGTGTGTGCGTGCGTGTATCTGTATGCGTGTGTGTGTGTTTCTGTGTGTGAAGCCACAAAGGGATGTGCACGAGTAAAGCGTATACGTGCATGTATTTGTGTGTGTGTATGTTTGTGTGTGTGTGTGTGTGTGAGTGTGTTTGCGTTTTGTGAGAATGTGTGTGTGCCCGTGTATGTGCCTGTGTGTGCGTGTTTGTGCGCACGTGTGTATATGCGTGTTCGTGCGTATATGTGTGTTTGTGCGTGCGTGTATGTGTGTGCGTGTGTGTGTGTACATGTGTCCGTATGTCATGTCACATGTGCGTGAGTATAAATGTGCCTGAAATGTTTAAAAAATCTTTCTTACCCTCAACGATTCACTTGTGGAATGAACTGCCCTCTAATGTCCAAGCATCGCTTAGGATCAACACTTTAAAAAGGAACTGGACTCACATTTCAACAGACCGACTAAATACCCTCACTTCTCTCACGGCCAAAGACATTCCGCAGTTCATCTTACAAGGCTTCGTTTAGATTTCAGTCAGTTAAACCACCACCTATTTCTGCACCATTGTATAGATTGTCCTACATGTAAATGTGGTCATTTTAGTGAATCAATCGAACATTACCTCTTACACTGTAAACTTTATACCACGCAAAGAAGTACTATGTTAATATCCCTTTCCAACATAACTGAACTTCAACTACTTAACGACAGTTCATTATGTTCTCTTCTGTTACGAGGTTCCACCTCACTTTCATACTCACAAAACTGTAACATACTCGATATAGTTCATGCTTACATCCATTGTACAGGCAGATTAATTTAATGATAGATACTAACTTGTACTGTCTACTGTTTTTCCTTTTATCCATTTTGTATTTATGCATGTCATTATGTCTCTTTGTTGTATGTGTTGAGTAGAAGGTTTAAAATAAGCAATCGCTTCCTGCCTAATACTCAGTAAAAATATACGAATAAAATAAAATAAGATGAAATAAAATGTGCCTGAGTGTGTTTGCGCGCGCTATCGTGTTTGTGTGAACAGTGTATGCAAATATGTGAACATTTTTTATAGTTTTTCGATTATTACAAGTTTTGCCAGCATTATGATTCGCAACACAATTCCGACTATTTGCTTCTGACTTTAAAATCACCCAAGTGAAACCATGAAGAACACTCTTGCCATCCTGTTGTTTACCGTTACCCTGATCCTGACCGTGGGTATTCTGTCTGTCGGGGCTGATGATGAGGATTATGTGATCAATTTACGTCGTCGCCGCTGTCGCCAAAAGCGTGCTGTGCCGGCAGGTACCTGTGTGATACCGGGCTGTTCTATGTATGCATTAAGGGCCCTGTCACACTTGTGCGTATATGGAAGTCCGCAAGGTTTTGCGTATAAGCAAGTTTTTGTTCTAGGTTAAGTTTCCAGCCGAAGAAGTAAATTCACATGCATGGCACAAAACACGCCAAGTATTATAAGTGACATCCTTTTTTCACCGCAAATATTTTTGATTCGTTATAGTCATTTTACTTCCAAGTTTTTAACAAGTGCTAGGGAAAACTTATCGAAAACTTGCAGAGTCGTCTCAACTTTTAGTCGCCGACTAGTTTCCGCCCAGTGAGAGGGGGGCTTAAGACGTCATCTCGCCATGGATCACACTAGAAGAGTCTGCATGGGGCGTGGGGGCTACTATTCAGTGTTTTTTATTACTTAAAAGCAGAGCAATGCAGAAGGATATAATGATGCACATTTGAAATAAGCGACACGGGAAATACATATCATTTTATTTTACAATCGTTTTCTATTAATTAAAGGACATGATTATCTTTAAAAAATAGCAAAGAAAAAAACAACGCTGCCAGTCGACCATATTATGTTTGTTGTGTGCATGTAGGTAGGATAAAAACTATGCGAACCCCATTTTTGGTAATTGTCGGCATCAATCTTGGGATTAAGACACAATTCCGTCATCTAGTTACTATATGCAAAAACAGCTGGACAACTTGCAACATGTCAGGCAAAAGCAGCATGTCTTCCGTCCGTTCCAGGCTGTAGTGCCACCATGGATGTATTTATGTAGTTTTGTTATAGATGTAAATAGTACTCAATAACACCATGTAATCGTCACGTCTACAATTTATATCAACAACTTTTCCCTGTCAAAAATTATGCCAAAACGCTAGAAAATATGTATGTACTGTAAAAGCAGAAATGTTTGCTGGGTTTTATGTTTGCTGTTGCGGCGACCGTTTCACCGGGAATATAAAACCACCGTGATGATTAATGTCCAATACTGTAGCAGTATGTGACTATAGAGCTGCCGCAAACTTAAAACCAGCGCGAGCACGTACTCCATTTTTGCCCTAGCGCGAAGTAAAAACCACACGAACTTAAATGCACATACAGTATATTTTTTTTACGACTAGTAAAAAAAGCTGGGTCACGACAAGTCAAACAATCATGTGATAGGCATGTGAAGATACGAAGTATGTTTTATTAACTACCACGGAATTTGTATGCGACGTTAAAGCACGAACCTACTGTTTTCAACGATATGCGTGTGAATCGCGTAGAATCGCGCATGCGCGAGCATTGAAAGACGTCTGATTAAATTCTAAAACCGACGATACCACCGATCAGGAGAATGTTCTGGATTCTAACACACATAGACATCCGTTTTCCCGAGAAAGCTAGTTTTTCGTATCCTTTCGTGCTCCTCCTCGCAGAAATGCAACGATATTACTACCTTCCAAGCAGAGGTTGAATGGGCAGATCGTCACCGTTTTATCATATGCCGTTTTTTTTGCTATCCCATTTGAATGGGTAGATCGTCCCCGTTTTATCAAATGCCGTTTCTTCTTATAAAACGGTGACCTCTGGTAAAGAAACAGCCGGAACCCCTCCTCTGCTTGGAGAGTAGTTTGTAACCTAGCCTCTGGATGCATATTTCTGCCTCACCGATGTAATTAAGCGCAATCCGTTTTAACTCTACATGTTTCCTGATAAGCGGTGCTCAAATTGACTGTGTTTCTGCAAACGTGTGAAATAAACGACTCTCTGTAGCATTTTAACCAAATAGGGACTTGGAAAGGAAGAAAAATGGAGGCATTGGAAAAGTTTTTAACAAGAGTTAACGAGCTGACGATATTTCAACACGATTTTCAACAACTTAGCATTCCTACGACGATTTCTGGGATGACGATATAGTTCAGTACTTTTTAAGTAAACTTATATAATACATGAAGTAGAAGTGAAAAAAAAAATGTATAAAAGAAGCTAAAAACAAACTTACTGAGTTCCTGAGGCGCAAGAACTCGGTGACGCCCAAAGTCGGACAGGTGGTCTCTCTAAAATGAACGGGTATGGTCTTAATATGCAATCTTCTTTGTCCGATACTTTGCTTCAACCAATCATAGGACTTCACTCGGTCATTTCACACGTCAGATATCCAATCAACATCTTTGTTACTAAAACTACGCCGGCACGAGGCTTCTGGGTACATACGAAGCTGCAAATGCATAATTTAGTCAGGCATTTCATGAAGAACTGCGTGAGGCCTTGGAACACCTATAACTTTTTGATTAAATTGTCTCGTAGTCACCTGTTTTCTGTTGCACTCTGGGTAAGTTGCCGGGCAGAAATGCTATATTTAGTAACTGTAGCCTAGCTCTGTTGAATGAACCAAAGTTTTATATGTTCTACTTCTGAGGTAATACAACTACTGAGCCCGCCCCCATTTTTAAAAGTATTAGGGCCCGAAAATAGGCTATCGAAAGTCAATCGATTTAGTTAGTTCTATACATAATTAGTATTAACAACATTATCACAATGTATGCTAACGTCCATGATACAAAAATATGACGTCGTTGTAATGCGAAAACTCACTTAAAAACAAACAAAATCTTCACTGGGATTTTTGTAGGTTCACGAAACTTAGGGGATCATCGTCCGGCACGGTTTTCGAGGTTTTAAAATGCTCAAAGTATGAAGTTATTACTAAATGAGCTTAACAGTGTTAGTAAATGTCACTACCATAAAGATTTCAGAATTATTTTCAATTTACATTTTTTGGCCCTAAATATTGCTTGGGCACCTTTAAAAAAGTTTTTAAATCTAACTTTTGTTTTCTTTTCGTTTACAGAATATTAATTTTATATAAATTCAATGACAGGATCTCTAAAAAGTGTCTAAATCATATCATGGGAACCCTCGGTGTTCTTCCCTCCTCTCAACGTCTGCTTGAACATCCCGTTGCCATTGGTTACCGCCAGTTGATTTTTGCCTGCCCTTTGACCCATTACCCACAATGCGCTGCGTTCTATTTAGTTCCAAAATGGCGGTTGTTTTCACCTGTTACAATACATAGTTAGTTCCGTAAGTTTTGTTGGACTTTTGGAGAATATTAAGATGACCCGAAGGAGTATGTGAGAAGAGGATTTATCTATGCAAGATTCTGATGGCTTTGGTTGGAGTTGTGCCTTACGGGAGTTTGTTTATTGGTAAGTTTCTTTGCTCTGAAATTCAGCACTGAGTACCAGAATTTATATCCGGGTGGGGAGGGGGGCATACTTGTTGTAACTTTTGCTTTTTTATGAATCTTTAGTGTTGTCCCTTTAGTTTAATGAGTATTTGATTTCCAAGGGAGCCCTTAGGAAATCGTAATACTGGATAACGTCTTACGGGAACCAAGACATCGTCAGGCCTGTAGAATCCCGGTCTACATGTACTTGACATAACAGGTTAGCATTTAATTGATGGTAAGTTTTTGTAGTCTGACGTTTTGACCCAGAAGACACCCTGTATCCCTGGTAATTACATACACATGCACATGCGTTCCCCCCACACCCTCACTGCAAAATGGACCATTCCACATATACAAGACAGTTGAACAGCATGTAAATTGATTGACATTTGAAGTTGAAGTTGAAGACATGCAATACTGCCAGGTAATTGTTAATCCATAGAGCACATTGGGAAGCTCTGGTTCCTATTGCCCCCCCCCCCCCCCCCATTTTTAGACACCTTGTCTATAAATCCTAGCTAAAAGCCCGAACATTGCTGACAATCTCTCCCTTAAACTCTCTATATAACTAACTCACTAAATTCACTTGTCCTGTCCTTTGCACACATAAATTAAGTCGTTTATGTTCCTTAGCGCCTTTCCTTTATTTTCCCTTAGTTTTATTTACACCGGGCACTTGTGTTGTATCTAACCCATGCGCAACTGCTGATAATTTCAGATATAACTTATAAGGCTAAGCAGTAAAGAAGAAGAACTCTTTCAGGAATGACCAGCAAAACATACATGTATTCTCCTCTCACAGATGACTTGAGATATGAAGGATAAATCCCCATATAGCAGGTCCTTTGTGGGATGTTCCCTCCCGGAGTTGTTCGGGCAACATGTAGCAATCGTTGTGCGATAAACTTTAACTTAACTTGACTTGACTTGTAGCAGCTTTTAGAAATATAAATTTGTCTGTATTACTTAGTATATATGAAGTAAGGAAACATAGCTTGTTTCATTCTATGATGACAAATACTTGGAATCGTTATGTTAGATCTGTAGTACTAGTATCCGGTTGCTCTGCCTGGATCTTAATCCCTTTAATTTCTTTAATCCCATATAGATGCTTCATGGCGAGATATCCTGTCCGGCATCAGGGACTGTACTGTCTCCTCACCAGACCGACAGCTGAACACACGCCGTATCCAGAAGATATGGACGACCGCACAGAACCCAAACCACGTCCTGCCTTGCCTCTCCGTCCGCACCGGACTCGACCTGTTTCTTACGGTCAAGAAGTTTCCGCCTGGCTCAGAAATCATCATGTCCGCTATCAACATTCCCGACATGGCCCGCGTCGTCAGACACCACGGTGTACGGGTCATTCCCATAGACGTCCACATAGAGACCCTCTCGCCGAAAGTCGAACTTCTGGAAGGTCTAGTCACAGAGAGAACTGTAGCTGTACTTGTAGCGCACCTGTATGGGAAGTGGTTTGACATGAGTGAAGTGATCGACATAGCGAGAAGGCACGGTCTGTACGTACTCGAAGATTGCGCCGAGGGTTTCTGCGGATTTGAGTACATCGGAAATCCATGTTCGGATATAGCGTTCTTTAGTTTCGGTGTTATCAAGCCCTCAACTGCTTTTGGCGGATCGATTCTGAAAATCAAAGACAGCAAGCTGTTTGCAGCGATGAACAAAGCTTATTCGCTGTACCCAATCCAGTCTTGGTCGGAGTACCTGAAAAAACTGCTCAAGTATTCGGTCGCTACAGTGGGTCTAAACTGGCCGTTTCTGACGGGTTACGGCGTCTTTGTTGTGCAGAATGTTCTAGGCATCGACCACCAGAAGATGTGGATTTCCCTGCTGAGGGGTTTCCCGGACCAGTTTTTTCAGAAGATCCGTCAGCAGCCAAGTGCTGGACTGCTGTCTTTGCTGGTCCATAGGTAGGTAGACTTAGTACTGCATACCTAAACCCTGGATAATAATCAAGTAAGAAAAAACATCTGGAAACAAGTCTGGACTTGCAAAATAATATCTCACAAATAGATTCTCCTTTTTGTTTTGAACCATCTTAAACCACAGAGAAAAGAAAAGACAAAAAAACACTGCTGTATTTGTATTTTCTTTTTTTCACTGAAATTTTGTGTTTACTACAGTAACTGACTGTATATGATTTTGCATGATTAGTTTCATGTAAGATTTTTGCCAATATGCTATTCTCTATGTAACCAAAAAAAAAAAAAAAAATCTTTATTTAATAGCACACATTTGCCATGCATTCAGGTCCGCTCTTAAATATGAGTCAAGACCTGAATGGCTGAAACTGAACCTCTGGACTTGAATTTTGACCTGAACCTGAAAAAGAGTTTAGGTATGCAGCACTAGTTTGACTGGTTCTTCACAAAAAACAACTTTACTCACATGCCTTCTGGCATGCGGGGCAGATTAATTGCAAGGCTTACTTACCATAGTAAGTCGATAGAATGATTTTTCTTAGGCCTAAGAAAACATGTTGTGTTTCCGATTACGGTCCTGGAAAAAATAGGGTCGGTCTGTGCTTTTTATTTTTATGTTTTGATTTTGACCGAACTAATCTAACAAATAGAGTTTAAAGGCATCCAGAGCATTTTATGAGGCTTGAAACTGGAATGAAAAATCAAATTTCAAGTCATCCCTACACATAGTAAGTTTCAATAACACTACATATACCATTAAACGAGCGAAGACATGATGTCGCTGTGTGGTGGAGACTGATAGAAAATCCAAGCCCTAATAGACTGATCCTGACTGTCCATCACAATTAGCGGTTCGACCAACGAGCGAGCTCGAGGGACTGCATATCCGTGAAATATTTGCATTTATATATTTTAATTTTGCATTTCTACATTTTTACGGAGTTAGGTGGTGCTGTGGTATCGGTCTATTTACACTAGGCGCGTGAAACTAAAAGATTACCATGTAGCTTATTTTTGTGCCGTTTTTGAGCACTTTTGATAAGAAATCTGCACGCAAATGTGGTTAGCAGTGGCATTAAATATCAATTTCATAAAGATTACAGCAAGTAGAATATTTCCAGTTTTCAAGCCTCATAAAATGCTCTGGGTGCCTTCAACACTATAAAAACAAACAGTATCAGGACAGAGTTATTTTGAACATCATATTGTAGGTGAACAGATACAAATGGTGCAATACACTGTACATTTGTACATCAACTTACCAAAGCTCAAATTTGTTAGAGTGTGGAATGCAGGAAACCTGTTTTCAACTTTATCAATCAGAACTGATGTAGGGTCAGAAATTTTATGTCTCTTGGCAGCCTTGACCCCCCAAAGGCTGGGGATTTAGGGAACGGGTTTTCTGGGCGTGAAGAATTTGCGCCCATGCGCGTGAAAAAAAATTCTTAAAATGTGTCAGAAAATGTGTAGTACAAAATCCTTAGGCAGATAAATGTGTCCCTTATTTGTGACCCTTATTTTAGGTCTGAAAACACCTGATTTCTAGGTCCCTTGGGAATAGTTGAAATTTTTTTGGCCAAGCACATTGGGTCACCCCTACTCTTCTCAATAAGTGTGTTGGGTTCTTTTCAAAACAGTACAGTAATACATATGTGTGTTGGGATTTTCAAAACAGTTCTGCATATCATGTGTTATTACCTGTTGTAGCATAATGGGTTTTGAAAAGGCTGTATTGTAGTTCTGGACTAAGGGCTTGGTTAAAAGAAATTATTCGAAACTTACATTGACACCTCTGAATTTGTACACAGATGTATAGGATTCCGCCAGAAGTCGTTTCAAGTCGGAGTGGATAAAGGACGCCATGCAGACATGCTGCTAAAGAACCCATCCATGATGAAAGTAGGCGACAAGGCAGACAACAGGAACTATTGGCTTTTCCCCGTACTTGTGGTAGGTTGTAGTTCCATATGCTCTTTTATTCTGTATCTGTATAGCCGGGTATAGCC
This sequence comes from Branchiostoma lanceolatum, assembly GCA_035149815.1. Lineage (NCBI taxonomy): Eukaryota > Metazoa > Chordata > Leptocardii > Amphioxiformes > Branchiostomatidae > Branchiostoma > Branchiostoma lanceolatum. The sequence continues at coordinate 13,802,339 of CM068880.1, forward strand.
GCCCTTCGATGTAACACACCATTCCAGCTTCACAGGCACGCTGGCACGGTAGCAGCTGGTTATACTACACTGAACGACCTGTCACACCTAACTTTTGCACATCTGACTGCAACCGTTCCTTAAACTTTTGAACATGGTTGATGTCAATCACTACGTCAGTTGCTCAATACAAATCAACAACAAACTCTCAGTCAAACCGATAATAAAACCATGCATGCACCTACCCAAGAATCTAGGTCACATGGTTAATTACCTAATGTAACGATTGTGTCACCACGTTTTAAAAGTGCCCGAACATGGCAGTGCCACTGATTAGTGAGAAAGCGAAAATTGCACGCACATAAAAGCTATACACACTAATGTACTAGTAACAGTATAGGACTATGGGAGAAATTAGTTTTGGGTGGACTTATATTCACCAACAGAAAATGGTGAATCGAACTATTTCCTTCACCTTCCTTTAAACATTCAAAATTTCAAAAATGAAATGTAAAAAAGATGTTTAAAAAAAGCTTGTCTACTTTAAGGCCTGTACCATGTGCATAGTTTAACTTTGGTCAGATACTACAGAATTTCATGTGTTATCCATATGTTTTAAAATGATAGATAAAAAAAGCCGTTCCAATATTGTGACTGTAGCCCTACTGTTGTTTCAAACGCTAACACTCCATTTTCTACCTACCGCGAAATTCAATCCCAGCAAACATTTCTGCATTTACAGTAAAATGATATCAGTATCATCATTATTGTTTTGCAGGAGAAGCCTGATGAAGTTATCGACTTGCTCTGTAAGAAGGGAATCAACGCGTACCGCGGCGCCACGCAGCTAAACGTCATCGAACCTCCCTCAGAGACATCACAACAGCTCAGCGAACAACTCACTCACTACCCAGAAGAAGCCAGGTTCATCATCGACCATGTGGTGTACTTACCTATCCACAAACGGGTTCCCTACTACTACATTGAACGGGTTTGTAAAGGTTTAGAGGAGGTGCTGCAAAAACATGGTACTGTCTTTCAGAAGCCCTGCTTTGAACGTCCCCTTGTTGTGTTGAATGGGAAACCTGCACCAAAACTGCCTTCAAAACTTTAAAGCACTACGTGGAAGTTTTTGATATACATGTAACTCTTAGGTCTTGTTGGTTTGATTATATGGATGACATCTGCACGCGCATCATTTTCTGTCCAGTTAAAAAAAAAACAGTTTTTGGCCATACTGTTAATCATACAAAGCAGCTGCAAAATGAGGAAATAAATGCCAGAAATTACCATGAAAAATATTTTTGAAAAATGGATACTAATGTCATAGAATGCTAAAGTCAACTCCAAAGTCACAGAATAAGATGTTAAAGAACAAAAGTCAAAAATCTATCAATCAATATACAACACTGTCTGTTTTGTCATTTGTTCAACCTTCCTTCGATTTCGTAATAAAAGCAAGCTTTTTAGTGAAGCTTTTTTTTATTTGTACCCTCACATCTGTTTTGAGGTCCCTGGAGGATGTCATCCATGTAATCAAATCATCCTGGTCATACATTGAGTTAATGATTATTGGTGCTTATGTTAGTTGTTTGACTTCTTTTAAACATTTTGTACCAATATATGTAGACTTGACAAAAGGCAATACTAGTACTTGTCTTGAGCTTATTTTATCACTACCATCTTCATTATTTTCCTTTTTTAAGAAGTATTACAGCCAACATTACCAATCAAGAGTAAAGGTGTTTGTTTTATTATTTTGTAAAGGCCTTGGAAAAAAAAAAACAGCAGTGTTTACAGTAACCCTATCAACCCCGAAACATTCCAACCCTAGCCTTTCTTTGGCTTGACTGCAGGCAAGCAACATAAAAGTTTTGATCCGAGTAATGAAAACTTCTAGAATCATTTTCCAACACTGGTCTTCTTACATGTACATGATTTGAGCACAGGGGCCCGTGATTTGACATAATTGTCCAAATCATGGCATGGGGCCTCTGTGCTGTTGTCATTACTGATTATTCTAATGTTGAAAATAGCAGTGTCATGATTGATATCATATTCACACTGTTAAACTGTTAAGAGAACCCCTACCTACATGTACCTACCAAATTATTTTCAGGGCTGTGAACGGAAACACAACATTTTTTTCCTAGGCCAAAAAAATCACATTCCTTCTTCCAGCCCTGACGATTTAGTTGGATAGTTTTAACCATATCCCTGCTAAGCCAGCCTATTCACACCACATTTGTTATATGGATATGAGGCAGGCTATTGGCTAGCAGGGCGTCAAAATGTCTTCTGGAAACCCTAGGAATAAGCCATTGGAGAAGTCTGCCCCCCTCCCCATCTTAGGACACCCTGTCTATAAATCCTAGTTAAAACCCTGTTATGAGGTGAAGGGGAAAAGATTAACCTTCCCCCTGCTGCCTCACCGCATAATCAATACAAATCTGGTGCCTAACTGCCACCTTACTAGTAGGATGCTGAAGGTTGAACACAGTTTGGTGTGACTATATGCAGGTGGCATTCAATGCAATTGTATATCCACCAATCACTGTGTGCCTGCAATGTCGGTTTTAACTAAAATCCAGTTCTATAGACTGATTAAGGCAGTGACACCAACTGCAGCAGCATATACCAAAGGAATACCATAGTTTCCTGTAAGTTACAAATACAATACAGTCAAACCTATACAAGTGACCACCTCTACATAAGGACCACCTGGCCAATGTGACTTCTGCTCGATGGTCCTGTGAATATTTTTTCTATTGACACAAGCTTTAGAATCTTGTCTATAATGACCACCTGTCCATATAGACCAGATTCAATTGGTCCCATGTGGTCTTCTTGGGCAGTTTTGACTGTAGCTGTATCTTTTAAACCTTTTAAACTCTTTACGAATATGTTACATGTACATTTGCATACAGGTCTCTTAGATGTCTGGAATACTTGCCAAAGTGGTCACTATACCACAGGTTTGACCGTATTATGTTTTGCTTGATCTTTCAATATGTAACTTAAGTTACAAACCTTTCAATGTCACATATAATGCATTTAAGTCTCTTTGCCAAAGTGCTGCTTTTTTTAGTGCAATGTAGGACATGAGAGATTTCAACTTTTGTTTATCTCACATAACATTTTTACCTATACATGTAGCAGAAGGCTTGAACAATTTGACTGGAATACTATAGGTTTCAAACAGGGCTGTGTACTTAAATGTAACATCAGGTACCGGTACACGGGTTTAGGTACAGGTCCGGACCTGCACCCTTACAATTTGGCGGCCAAATAACATATTCAATCATGACCAGAACATGAATGAAAGATTAACAGAAGGTCTATTTAGACTTCAGGTATCTCGTTCAGAGATCACTTCAGCTTATATCAAATTAAATATGGTGCAGATTTCATCTCCGTGCTTTCATCTTTTCCAACTTTTCCTCTTTGTAATAATTTTGTTCAGTAACAATATTGGCAAAAAATCAAAATTTTCTTTTTAAGTCTATTACATCACAGCACCGGGACACTGATATGAGAACAAATCTCAGGGACTTATATGTATATATTTTCTTACAGAATATTTCCTTGTAGCATAGGAATCGAACGTAAAAGACAATCATACAAGTTGTGGGAAACAGACCAAATAAAATAGAGCAAAATTGAGGTACAGAAAGATTGAGAAGGCAAGAGAGACCAAGTTATAAGGAGAGAGAGTGTCTGCCAACAATACTTTGCCCACTGTGATGTAAGGAGTGAAGGTAAAGTGAAGCAGGTATAGTCATGGTTGGATTCCAGGCTAAATTAGACAATCTTTTTCAAGAAATGTGATTTTACCTACATTCTAGACAACTTAAAGGATTTTGACGCTACATGTATGTATTCCTTGTGTTGTATCACAATCTGTTGGCTATGATAGTTACTGTCATGTACATGTATATTATATAGCAAAATAAGGGCTAGCATGGCGAGCTGAAGACTTGTGTTGAAATATACACATATTTTATTCAATTTTGTTGATATGTTTCACTTTTGTATTACTATTACCCAGACTCTGTACTTACATTTTGTATTACGCAATGTTTCTTTTTAATTTATTCATGTCTATGTCTAGATGTTTTGCATGAAGTCATACTTGTGTAAGGGTGTTGCGAAAAGCACATTTAGGAGTGTGGGGTTGTAATGTTTTCTGCACATATCTTTTGCAATTTTGTTGATATAGTTCATGTTTGTATTACCATTACCCAGACTCTGTACTTATTGCGCAATAGGTTTCTTTTTAAATAAATTCATGTCTTAAATGTATTGGTAGAAGTCTTCCGTAAGGGTGTTGAAAGAGGCAGATTTGGGAGTGAAAGATTGTAATGTTTAAATCTGATAACTGGTCTTCTCTGACGGCCTCTATTCCCAATATATGATACACATGTTATAGATGCCAGCTTTTAGAGAAGCCCAGCAGTCAAAAAGTGTTGTAAAAAAGACCATGGCACACATACAAAATAAGTGACACTCATGTGTAACAACAAAACTGAAACATATAATCGGGAAACAATAGTCTACGAACACAAAACTTAAACAGAACCCATTTTGCTGATTATCACTGAGAGAAATTAGATAAAAAGGACAGCATGTAGCTTGCCCCACTCTCCAATATGTTTCTGGATCTTGTCTAGTCATTTAGCATAAAATATTCCAATATTTGAACATGAGATATATAAGAAATAAAATCTTGTAAATCTTATTTCCTATGACGATTTTTGAAGATATGACTTTTATCTTAATAAATAACGAGACTAAAATTTTACAATCTACCACCCCAATATCTGCTTGGAGAATAGCATGATTGTAGGTGGTGGCAGAACGATTGATAATGAAAAAACACGATAAAAACTTTTTCCCAAAATGTTACTGTATCAGTGGGTTTATTATTTTGCTTATGAATAAACCAGGGAGATACACACGAGAGGTAGAGCGCTACTAAATGTACTGTAAAAGCAGAAATGTTTGGATTTAATACCGCGGTAGGAAGAAATTAGAGTATTCGCAGTGAAACGAGGTAGGCGGGCAAAAAACAAATTTTCACGGTGGTTTTAAGTTCGCCCCAAGACCGCGAATAAAACAACCACAGCGAACAATCCCTCTTTTACAGTAAGGTCAGCAAGTAAATTTTACCGATGGCATCACTACAAAAAATGCCATTCTCGTTTTTTTCTTGTTTTTTCTTTGTTGAAGAAAAATTATCTTCCAGAAAGAAAATTATTCTGTGTGCAAGAATAAGAACGGATAAGGAAATGTCAGTGAGGACGTAAGGAATATAAACTTTTTCTTAGAATATTTTTCTCTGACCAAGTTGTTTTTTCTCACACATATGTGACTATAACCTCGAAATAAATTTTCTTGTTGTTATGATTCTTCTTTGGCACAGAATTTTTATCTACGATATATAAATTTCAGAGGAAAATATTCTAAGAAAAAGTTTATATTTGTTACGTCCTCACTGACATTTCCTTATTTCTTCTGTCCTCAATAATAAATTTCTTACACCTAGAATGAGTTTCTTGCACTAAGAGTGAGGTTCTTGAAATAGGAATACCTTTCTGTCCTCAAGAATGAATTTCTTACATCTAGAATGAGTTTCTTCCACTGAGAGCGAGGTTCTTGAAATAGGAATACCTTTCTGACCTCAAGAATGAATTTCTTACACCTAGAATGAGTTTCTTCCACTAAGAGCGAGGTTCTTGAAATAGGAATACCTTTCTGTCCTCAAGAATGAATTTCTTACATCTAAGAATGAGTTTCTTCCACTAAGAGCGACGTTCTTGAAATAGAAATACCTTTCTGACCTCAAGAATGAATTTATTACACCTAGAATGAGTTTCTTCCACTAAGAGCAAGGTTCTTGAAATAGGAATACCTTTCTGACCTCAAGAATGAATTTATTACACCTAGAATGAGTTTCTTGCACTAAGAGTGAGGTTCTTGTTGTAGGAATACCTTTCTGTCCTCAAGAATGAATTCCTTAAACCTAGAAACAGTTTCTTGAATCAAGATGGAGGTCTTGAATCAAGAATACCATTTAATAAATCAATCATGATATAATTTAAATATGTTCCAATCATATTTATTATCATTGATTTAATTGTTTAATACACAGTTTTGGATTTTTCTTTCTAATGCCCATTCTTAACCAAGGATTGCAAAGATTAACCAGTTTGCAATACAATTGTTTCGATAAATGTTTCACGTTTCATGCTGTGATAAAAGCACATTTTCTCTGTGCTCATACAAATAACTGATTGTCCTTCTAAAACTGTCAGTTCTGCAGTGTTGTAGCTGTCCTTCTTATAATCAATGACTTGTAATTGTTGAAAGATTTTCCAAACTTGAGACGGGGACATCTTCTTTGGTCCAACAGGTTTCTAAGTCTAGAAAAACACAAAAAAAAGATGACGATGACTGTCATTTTCCTACATCGCCCCCCTCCCCCTTATACATGCATGGGGATGGGGGCTAATGTGCAGTTGCTTGAAAATGTTATACTTATACTTTTTTAGTACCTTGTAGGTATTACTGCACTTAACGTACATGTTCTGCAATTACTGGTTGGCTGTATCATGCAACCACAAACACAACAAAGGTTTCTAAGCCTAGAAAAACACACAAAGAGTTAGTGACTGTCATTTTCCTATATCGCCCCCCTCCCCCATATATATACATGCATGGGGGAGGGGGGGGGGCTTGTGCATTTGCTTGAAAATGATATACTTCAACTTTTTTTAGTACCTTTTAGGTATAACTGCACTAAACGTAAATGCTCTGCAATTACTGGTTGGCTGTATCATGCAACCACAAACACAAAACTAAGAGTATCTACTTGGGAAATAAGTTATTTTCATGCAAGACAGGCTATAACATACCTGGAGCATATCTGTTGATGGCGTTGGCCTGAGGAAGCATTTTGGAACTTAAAACAAGTCATCTACGCTGTGTAGTGAGTCCCACATGATACCAAAAAGTGTCCTCACGAAACTAGCCACATCTTTCCCTATTATTGTAAGATCTAAACCGCACATCAGGCAAATACAGCTGGAGCCCAAACTCAACGGTCCACATTCAAACTCTCTTTACAGCAAAGGATGATGGGAGTATTAAATTAGCATAATTTACTTTCTCATTACAAGAAAAACAATAATAATCTTCTTGAGCTTTACAATGTTAAGAAAAGAAAGGAAATCATGCAAATTCGAACTTTCATTTTTAGATAACACAGAAAAGCAGGAAACATCTTTCTTTAACTTTGTGGAAAAGGAATTCGAACAGAAAAACACTTGGGAATTACTTGTTTTACAGTTTCTTGATTTTCTCATTTTTCTTAACTGTATTTGGTCAAGAAAATCATTACATCTTCTTAGATATACTAAGAATAGCAAGAATCATATTCCTCAGACTTCCTAAATCAAGAAAACAAGAAATGTCAAGAATGTTTTCCTAGTGAAATGAAAGTCTAAAGAAAAATTCATGTATGGCAAGAATAAAAATCTTAAGAGTAGATTCTGTAAAATACTCCATTTGACCAAACAAGAAGCAAATATTGTGTGAAGAATAAGGAAGAAAGATTGACTAGAATTTCTAGAATATTCTTGCTGATAAAAAATCAGACTAGAAATCCTCTCTTCACCTAAGAAAAACAAGAATAAAACTCTTAATGTAAGATTTAACGTACAAAGGTTTTGCGTAAGATTTCTTGATTTTCTTGAAATTCTTTATGGAAGAAAATCTTTCTCTCAATAAGAAAAAATAAGAAAACAAGAAAAAATAAGAAAACAAGAAAAATAAGAAACAGCATTTTTGGTAGTGATGAGCGTGCTTATTTATTTTCGTCTGATTTCGAGAATTGATACATTTTCAACTCTGAACATGGTCAGCATGACGAGAAGTACTATAATGGTAAAAGATGTGTTATAGCCTTGATTGTACTTGTAGAAGTGAAACTAGTTCAACAGTGGTAATATTGGCACCAATGCGCAGCCATGAGCGTAGTTGCCGACTTGGTGAGTGATACCAGTCTACGACACTTGTGACACTTAGAGCTTGAATTCGGACGAGACCATAGAGATGTTAGATCAGTCAATTATTTGCAATCGTTAGTTACTTTTCATTAGCAACCAACAATCACATCAAAGGAATGCAAAGTTACCGAAATGTATAGTATTTAATTTATATATTAGAAAATGTGTAACACGTGTCTCTACGTTCTGTAGTTAAAATCTCCACTACCAAGTTGAATGGGGTCAACCGTGACCCACACGGCTGAAAAGCCCCGTCTATCGACTAAAAATACCATTGCAGTGACTGGTGCATGTCATCCACAGGTGGTAAGGACCACGCCGTTACAAGATGGCGAGTGTGCGGGTACGGGACAGAGCACGGCGATTAAATCGCCCACAGAAGGCAAGCGGAGTCCATTTTGACGATACCATGTACTATTTTGGCGGAACGTAATATATTGAAACGAAGCAAAAAAACATCATAGCGTAAATCATTTCTGGCCATGGTTTGAGCCTAGGTCAAATCCTGCACCTAATAAAACTACCACTAGGGGGCGCTCCTTGGAGCTCATCAAAGTGCGACGAAGTTTGGTAATCTTTGGTAATATGGGCCTTAGCCACCAAGTTACCAATTCTTTGCTTCGGCAAGATTAAATGAAAGTGAAATGTGAGTACGCTTGGATTGGGATCGTATGTATGCGGGTATTGCAATCCATACTGAACCTTCTGTGCAATTCCTTAGCCTCCGTTGCAGGCTCTGACGCGGCTTTGGGGGGGGGGGGCAAAATAATATGTTTTGCAGCCAGCCCGTAACCATCAGCCAATCCTGTAACTAAAATAATATGTTTTGCAGCCAGCCCGTAACCATCAGCCAATCCTGTAACTATTAGTTACAGGATTGGCTGATGGTTACGGGCTGGCTGCAAAACATATTATTTTGCCCCGCCCCCCCAAAAGCCGCGTCAGAGCCTGCAACGGAGGCTAGCAATTCCTTGTGTAAAGTGACTGGTGGACATCAGCCTCTTCTTCGAGTAAGCTAAGTCTAAAGGTGCAGACTCAGTCTTTTTGCTAAGAGGCTTTTCTGGGCACTGTCTGAGTTTAAACCAATCCACACCGTATTTTATGCGCAACGACCATACACACGCACACATATTTTAGTGATGTACTTCGTAAGCGAATCGTAACGGGGCGTTGTGAGACCGTGTGTGGACACTCATCGGCATCGCCAATGTTGCAGTTGCAATTTTCCTCTACGCCGCTAGATGTCACTTTTTTAATCAAAGTCTTATATATGAATCTGGCTTCTGACATGTGCTGTTTGCCGGGTAGTATTATCGTTATTGTCTGGTATCTTGCAGGTTTGTTTATGTTGCGAATATTCTGGTATACTATTGATCTGAACAAGCAAATACACAACTCCCTGTCGCAAGTATTGAATTGGTGGCAGAAACAACAGAAGAAGAACTCAAGACGGCATCACATGGACATGTACCACAGTTGGTAGAAGGGGTGCATGTAGCATTTGTCCGACCAATGACAGAAGAGGTAACTTAAACCTTATAGTGGATTTGGAAGGGTTGAAGGGTATTTTAAACGCCTTTTACTCACTCCACCAAGGTTAAAATGGGTACCTGGCTTCTGCTTCACCTTCCAACTCCGTGCCTAAGACACAGTGAGCAATCCAATGCCCACTTCGGCCTCAAAAGGGTTATGGGACCTTTTTTTTATTGCAAGAGCCACCTTGAGGTTTCTACCTATAGCTAGTGCCTGTAATATCAAAGGATTGAATCTATTCGATGTGCTCGTTCCCTGTGTTTGCATCCACTGCCACTCGACGTTGCCAGATCCAGTGAGCAAAATATTCAGAGGAGCTAACGATAGCTTATTCCTTTAAAAACAAAACTGTTTTATTCAGTCGTCTTGTAGAGATGGCATCTTTGTCGCCTATCAACAGCAACTCTTCTTCTGAACTGCCGGGAATGTTGCCTCTGTGTGGATCATGTCTGCATACATATAAATAATCTAACCCAAATGGTCACTTAATACACTTGTAACTTAAAAGAGTCTCTCTTTACCATCTATTTGTATATTTTATAGAACACAATCAAAATAAGATGAGTTTCCACGATGCTAGTTCAAACAGCAGATATTTATCGATGGAAAAAGAGATCTTTGTCGAGTAGAAGTTTTCATTCATAGTCTGACACTCGCAATCCAATGAGCAGACAGTCCTCAGATTTAGCTCCCACGAAAACAAAAATCAATCTATATGTCGATCAGTCAGCCCACGAGTAATCTTCTAAACCAGACAATTCACATCCAGGTTCAGTCTTCTGACGTTGTCGTTTAGATTGATTTTGTAACCTTTTCTTTTCACTGGCGGCTTTTGAGATTCAGATCATTCAGTAAAAAATGATATTGTACTGTGAATAACTTTGCAATATCTATTCTGTTTTCTATCTTTGAAGGCAAATATTTTTTTCTCTCTCTCTGGATCGTGTTTTCTGACATTTTTGCCTAATGAAACAGTATATATTTTGATAAAATATCGAGATGAAAGCTGTATTACGTCTACAGTACAGGTTTGTGTATATTACATTTGTAACCCACACTTGAATTTAGTAGCCAGTCTAAGAAATTTGGGCGGTATTTTTGGTAAATGAATCGGAAAAATACACGTAGAAATCAAAATGTTTTCTGAAACTATTTTAATAAAAACACCTTAGATCTTTATAACATCAGTTAATATCTAGTGGTGTGATGTACGTTATAAGGTTTAGAATAAAACGCTTAGGAAGTAGAATTGCAGACCTGTTGTACTTTGTATACACAATATACATATCGAGGTTTGATTTGAATTCAACATTTTACTTTGATAGACGAAAAAATGTCTTCATCATAAAAAAAATATTTAAGAAATCAGTTTGAGTTCGCGGCCTTGTGCATGTATATGCTGTGTTCGTATGTGTGTGTGTGTGTGTGCGCGCGCGCGCGCTCGTGTGTGTGTGTGTGTGTGTGTGTGTGTGTGTGTGTGTATGTATGTATGTATGTATGTATGTGTGTGTGTGTGTGTGTATGTGAGAGAGAGAGAGAGAGAGAGAGGGGGAGAGAGAGAGAGAGGGGGGGGGGCAAAGAAAGAGAGAGAGAGAGAGAGTTTTTATGTGAATGTGAAAAAAACACTAATCACGTGCACAGAATGCATTAATGACAGCAACGTTTAAAGCATAATCTTCCTTTCCATATATTAAGGGTGAAGTACAAACAATCTTTTACATATCGAATATTATAATTAACAACCCCGTGAACAAAGCTTTAAATATCAATGTGTATGTTTTAAAAGCTAATTAAATCTGAATAAACGAATGGTTAAGCCAGTAATACATACATTTTTGCCAACACAAAAAAGAAATACTTTACCACATAGGACATGTCATATAAGCGCAAATTAGCTTTCAGTTCATTACTTAACCCTGCTGATGTACATAACGACTGCCACTATATTAAAACATCAAAACAGCAAAACAAAAACTTAGTTTACTCTAAAGATGTTCACTTTGTTGTTGCAGTGTGGAGAAAAAACTACAAACCTTTTGCAGACGTAAATTTGGTTGTCCAGTCAATTATAATATAATACTTATTTCTCTTTAAAACCATTCAATGTCAACCATGTACCTGTGATCACCAGTTAATGAAGACCTCATGCCAATTAATATACCGTCAACCAGCTTTACATACGGACCATCTGGTCATTGATATACATGCAAATTGGCACAAGTAACAACCTCTACATTAGAACCACCTGTCCATTGATATACAGTCGAAATTGAAATACTAGTGACCACGTCTACATATAAGGAACACCTGGCCATAGATATACAGTCAAACCTGTACTAGTGACCAACTCTGCATAAGGACCACCTGGCCATTGATATACAGACAAACCTGTACTAGTGACCATCTCTACATAAGGGTCACCTGACCGTTGGAATACAGTCAAACCTGTATTAGTAACTATCTCAGTCTGTATCCACTTTTGGGCGGTCTCTTGAGACATTTTTATCCAAAAGTTTGTAACACGACACATCTTATATTTATACATGTTCTACTTTCTCAATGGACTATCATATTGTAAACCTTTGTAATGTATAATATGTACGTCTGTGTTCTGCATACAAGAAAGTCTCCTGCGGTCACAATATTTTGAAATCTGGAAACGTCTATCTGTGCTGCAGCTATAGTATCAATTGATTAGTTTTGACAAATCTCATGTAGACTAACAGGTTGTAAGTGTACTTTCATACAATCCTGTGGTTATTCTCTGATCGCATAATTAGAGATACTCTCCAAGCAGAGCTAGGGTTTTGGCTGGTTTTTGACGTGTTTTTAGGCGTTTTTGTCATGCCTTCTACTTTGTCATCGTTTTTGTTGTGTCGCCAACCCAACCCTTGGGTTTGCGACACAACAAAAACGATGACAAAGTAGAAGGCATGACAAAAACGCCTAAAAACACGTTAAAAAACAGCCGAAACCCTAGCTCTGCTTGGAGAGTACCGTTCATATGCAATGGAGCACCCTGTCAACACATGCCATCAAATGCGAGCAATTGAGCCTCAAGTTCGCTGGATCATATCAAACAAATACACAACACAGAAAGCCTTTATCGGACATATCATCGGAGGGCAATGAAATTTCTTGTTTTTTTTTATTTCGAAATCAGGCGAAAATTAATGGGCGCACTGATGTCATCCATAAAATTTACTTGCTGTGGCCTTAACTAACTTACCAGTGTCTTTGTATGAAATTTCCATTATTTATTACGTATGGATTTCCCCAGCAATCATAGAAATATCGCACGATGCACTTAACAAACAACGGAATTGAAAAGTCTTCATTAGTTATGCAACTTTTGAAACTTTTGTATTATTTGTATTTGATTATGTGCATCTCCAAATAAGCTACCTATTAACGCTACATGATGAGACAATCTGCAAGGTGACCTACACCACTTCATTCCGACACCGAAAGTTACCTGACAGCCAAAATCCAGATTATAACATGTGCAGAACAGTAGATAAAACTAAAGATGGAGGAGTTTCAGCTGTATCACCACTTCTTCGCTACTTGCAGTCGGTATTGCTTGATCAGATTGCAGACATTGGTGTCGTTTCAAGAACTGTGAGTTGTCGTTTATGTACGCATCACGTACTCGGTTACGGAGGGGGAAAGCTGCCGATCGGGCCGGACAGGTTCTTCCACCAACCCGACTGGCTCGTCCAGTCTTAGAACCAGATCGAAGAAAGACGGTCGCTCGCTAGGCTCCCAGCGCCAGCACTCCAGCATCAGGTCGTACCTTTGGAGAAAGCAACATCTCGCGATCGTCATAAGAACTTACTTTAAGGTCTCTTAGATACGAACTGCTTGTGACTTCATTGTAATTCACGAAAGGAAAATCACGTTAGCGCTCTTACGGATGAACCTGAACATGCGCAGGTGAAAGTGGAAGGTCCCTGGCTTGTTTTTAGTTATTGTTTCGACCATGCTTTATACATGCCATTCACTTTATTTTGGTATGCAAACCGATATTTTTCATGTACTGTTAACGTTTTCATGTCCAACTCCTATATCCCCCTACATATAACAGGGCCCACTGTAATTACGGACAAACTCTTTGATTGAAAAAAAAAACTTTAATTATTTCAAAATATATTAAAGAGGAAGCCTCGAATTTATAACGACCCAATACATTCAGCTAATGTTAACTCCCAGACCTCAGTCTGCTTCTGAATGCCGCGGTGTTCACATCAGTGAAGGGGCTCGCTGGCTAAGACAGTTTACCAAGTTACTTCAGCACACGTTTAAAATGTAGAAAAGGAATCGAAGTATAGTCGCACATAAACAAGTCGGCTTTGTAGTAACTAACCAAGAATATGAAGCAATGACAACACTGGCCTGCCATGCTCACTGGTAGAATGTCTCAGACATTGGCTGTCAGTAAACGAATTACATGTACATTTCTACAGAGCCCTAGTCTATACTTGTTTCTTAGACTACCAAGTAGACACCACAATTACATGTATAATACATTTTTCTAGACACAGGTATCAAAGCTAATTCAGCTCTGAGGAAAATATAGATACAAGTCAATCTCTGAAGGGGTTTCTTTGACAGTTGAAAACACAATGTTATGGTTTTCGGAAAGTTGTCTAGTAAAGTTAGGTGTTGTATTGATTACGTAGCTTTGTTACACCTATACATATAATGTATAATGTATCTGGGTTATTTTTCTTTGTCTGACAATGTTTTCTTATAAATTATGAGAAAAATACAGGATTTTTCGAAATTTGAGACGTCAGTTAATATGCAAATGAGTTCCTGTCGTCTGCTCTGATCCCATTCTATTGTTCTTGGAGCCAGACGGGTAGAGATCCTATACAGGGGATAATCCATTTATGATGTTGGGATGAGGGTTGGAGTCAATTTAGGTACTAACTCCCTGACACATGATAATTTTTATAGGATGAGGGTCCTCCTGGTATGACTTTAACCAAAAGTTAATCAATATGTGTGAAAATGATGTATAAAATAGATAATGAATATGTAGGTTGCAATTAGATGTTTTCAGCAGCAAAACCAATTCTGGAGAATTCTGCCAGGTTTCTGGGAACCTGAGCCAGAATTCTAGCTTTTGTCAGATTACGGGGAACCTAGATTTATTACTCAGGTTCACAGAATTACGACTCTGAACCTATGTATTCATTATTTATTTATCTAGTATATATCATTTTCGTTTGAAATTGAAGAAACCATATAACGTAGAATTCTAACATAATTTGAACAACTCACTGAGACCTGTACTTGTATCTCGGTCGCCAAAATATGATGTAGTATTACTGTACTACATTAATCAGGTTCAGGTCTGGACCTGGACCTTTATTTTCTGGACTGATACCCACCCCTACGAGGTACCAAGAAACAGTCAAACGTGTCCGATTGCTCGCGACTTAAGTGCAGAAACCAGCAGACTTACATGGCTTGCGGGCAACCTTCGGGTTGGGGCATCCTGTATCCAGACTGTAGGTGCTCTTTCAGCTCAGGGCCCATGCCAGGGTAAGGATCGGCCCCTAGCGTACATATCTCGTACAGCACTATCCCGAAGGACCACCTGTAAGGAAATATGGTATGAGGCCGCATTACTAATGCTAACTTATTAGTAACTGATTAGTAATACAATGCAGACACTACGATAAAACTACTCACAAAATGTTTTGTTTGGTGTAATTTTAGCGATTTCAGATTTGGTATCATAGTCACACTGCAGATGCAATGCACGTGTATCATCATAGAACTACTCACACATCGCTCTGTGTGGTGTAGGCTTCCCCATCCCCCAGCCGCTCCGGTGCCATCCACTTAAAGGGCAACCTCTGGAGCCCGTCCTGACGACGGTAACCTCGGCTGTGGATGTCCTCTGACAGCCCGAAGTCAGAAATCTTCACCTTCAGGCCTTCACCGACCAGGACGTTCCGAGCGGCAAGGTCTCCGTGGACGTAACGAGACTGGTCGATGTGATCCTGAAACATGGACGTCCACACACAGGTCGTGAATAGCCAGCTATATAACATCTCTCCAGCCTCAAATCCAGTCAACTGGTGCAGGAATTATGAGGGAGCTAATAAGCGTATCTTGTATTTATACCATAATCCAAAAGTTCTACTAATGTCAGCTCTCATGATTTAACCGGGTACTCTGAGGTCACCACAAAAATGGTGTTACCGAGACCTTGTAAAGAATGTAGTGAAAACCTAGATATCTAAAATGTGCATACCTCTGGGATTACCAATGCTGTGTTTATTGATTTCTTTTAGGGTACCCGGCGGAATTATGAGAGTTGATGTTATTTGGATTGATTCGTAAGGTCTTGCCATACCTCTGCGATCTAGGTCTGCCAGGCCAGTACATCTTTAAAATTGTATATCTGCAGAAACTGGTACATCTGCAACACCTCATTCCCCTTCAGCATATGTATCAGTGCTTGATACTCACCATGCCTTTAGCGATCTGACGGGCTACCTGGTACATGTTTATCTCCTCAAAGTTGTAGATCTCACCTCGAGGTTCACCAAATGTCTTTTTCTGTAGAAACGCAAAATATTTCATACCACTATATATTTGAGAGGTCATAATTGTACGTACAGTGGCAACAAAACTATTCTGGACATGCCTATTTTAGAGTGACACTTAAACCTTAAAATTTCTAGATTGCCTTGCACCTGCAAAGGTTAGGAAGAAGTATTGTTGTTCTTAAATATTAACGTAACTTGACAGTAATTCGACCGTATATGAGGTCCGTTTGGACCAGAGGGGTATATCTATATATGCCATATCAACATTTTCAATTGGAGAAAAATTAGCTCCATGAGTTTGTTTGTGTATATGTCTTACGACTTGTAGCAGGTTTTTACAATGATTAGCTTATTGTTATAGTCTAAGGTTTACATGTGGCCCAGTGAGGTTCAAACGAATCCAAACGAAACACGGTGGTCTGTCACTAGGGTGTTCTTGCCGTTGCTACGCGCGTTCGACATCGTGTCGGGTTACACGAGGTAACATTTTGGCTGACGGAAAAACATTTGTAAATAAACAAAATAGTGGGGACGGGAAAGTCTTTTCAAAATAAAACAAAATAAGCAATTTCACAAACTCTAAATGTTGTAATTTTGCGCTCAGAGACGCCAAGAGTCGCGATCGTGGGCGGTAGAAAAATTAAAAGAGGGCACGATTGGAGGTAGGTAAAATACTATAGGTAAAATGCACTCGCCGCGGCATGCTCCGTGACAATAATATTTGTCAAATTTCATATAGTTTCGGGAGACTTGAAACGCCTACTTTGTACCCAATGCAACGGCGAAGCTTGTTGAACCGCTGCGATGATTTTTTCCCGACAAAGTAACGCCTGAACACTGGGTAGTGGGGGAGGGGGCGGTGTCAGCGCTCATTTGTTTACGCTAACATTTAGCTCATGTCAACTCTCCTCAGACTCGCCAAAAAAGCAGTTACTCAAACAACTGAATATGATTTTGGAAACGGTCAGACGTTTCAAGTAGCATCCACTACAGTTCGTCAGTGACTGCGAGCAAGATCAGTCGAACAGCAGGTTTATAACCACGAACTATGAATTGATATGCAAATAAAGAGAAGACAAAATTTTAGATAGTCCAATAGAAAGCAAATTTTTTTGATCGCCATTCCCGGCGCTCTCACGGCGACTGTTTTGGACATGTTCAAAACCATCGCCGAGGTGATGGCGCGCATGACGATCTCACGGCGCTCTCGACGCGCTCTCACAGCGCTCTCGATGCGTTCTCGGCGCTCTCACGGCGATCTGGCCAAATTGAGGTCGCCGTGAGAGCGCGGCGAGAGCGTCGTCCCAGTGGAATGCGGACCTTAGATGTGAGTTGTGTCCACAACAAAGTGCCAGCATAGATATACTCTCAGGAAAACGGGTACAATATGTCGAAAGAAGTAGTTTTTCTCCTGATGCAGAAAAAGGAGCCTGACCGCGCGGATTTACAGTAAAAAAAAACATGCAATGACCGCAGGTGACCCCGAATCGAACGCACGTTCGGATCTAATCACGTCATTTCGAACATCGAGGAACAGCGTTCAAATTCGGCTGGACATGGGAGTTCCTGACCATGATATGAAGTTGATCACCGTGAAATGTTTCATTGTATAT
This sequence comes from Branchiostoma lanceolatum, assembly GCA_035149815.1. Taxonomy (NCBI): domain Eukaryota; kingdom Metazoa; phylum Chordata; class Leptocardii; order Amphioxiformes; family Branchiostomatidae; genus Branchiostoma; species Branchiostoma lanceolatum. The sequence goes on from CM068880.1 coordinate 13,820,099, forward strand.
TACGTACCCATGTCGAGAAATTTGACAAGGCTACCAGCATGTGTGTGTGCTTAAGTAGCAGACTATGACTGATACATAGATTCCTCATTTTTCACCAATATTCTACCCTTTCCTTATTCAAAAACAAAATTTATGATATCAGTTTTTGACCAACAGCAATATATTCATCATCAAAACAGAATGGGGTCCTTTTGGAATACATGCGGCCAGATATGTCGCAAAACTGTATCGGTCGCTCACCTGTCTGCATTTTGTCAAGAAACTCTTCAGGTCTCCGTACGGCATGAACTCCGTGATGAGATATAAATGGTCTCGCACCACCGTGCAGCAGTTGACCAGACCCAGCAGATTCTCATGAACCCCCAGATTCACAATCGCACGGATTTCCTCTAGGAAATGCAGCTTTTCGTCCTCACTGGCATTCTCTACGGATGGAGCTTTACATTAGAAAATTATGGCAAACTTGTTTGTACCATGAACACATTACCTTCGCCAAATAATCAAGGCTTATCATGAAGATAGATTTATCTAAGACTTTAAAAAATCATTTGGAGGTCCAAGGCTAGTAGCTGTGTCTCATGTGTTGATATATGTTACAGCTGGTCATGAAAAAATATTAGTATTTTGACATTATATGGGCCACAAAGGTTTGATATCGCATTGTTGTAAGTTGAAAGTGATTATGAAATGGTACAGTAACTGAATATGAATAGAGTAGATCTTGATTCCACATCATACATGTTTTTAAAGAGAAAGGTGTAACTTTTCAGTATCTAGCAGTGGTGCAAGTTTGGTCTGTTTACATGATCTACTTTCGTAGAGCAATCTGTTTACATGACCTGCATTAGACATTTCCAGTCCAATCAATCAAATGTTTCTTGAGTTATGCTCTTGACATACATACTGACCCGGCTCTCAGCTAGAATAACCGGAAAGGCGAAGGTAATCATAATTGTACCTGATAACCAACTTACCAGTTAATATTGGTGCTATTCAAAATGTGAGGAGCTTTGACAGTACATATTTATCAGAAGTTTTTCAATTCCTTACGCCAATAATAGTAACTCAAGCAACTGGATTAAGTTTTTAAAAAATTGTCCAGTTGCTTGAGTAACTATTTTTGGCGTATGATACTACCTGGATGTTTGACCTTCATCAATCTTCCAATTCCTTATTTTGCCGATGTTTCTCAGATACCAGTCTCCAGAATATATAGGTATAGAAATATCGTCCACCCTTTGACGGTATCATTGAATAACGTGCAAATCTAGCCGCGTTTAGAACGCTTGCAAATATCGTTTTAAGTCGCGTTGAAAATCTGATGCATAACGCGTACGTGTTTGTTCTGAAATCTTACAATATAAAGATGTATACAAAACCTTTAACAGTTTTTACGACGACGTCCTTCATCCCGTCGTCTCGCGTCAGTGTTGCCCGGTAAACTATGCCGAACGCCCCGTTGCCAAGAAAGTCGCCAAGCGTCACCCGACTGGGATCGACCTCGAACTGCGGGAACTGTGACAGTGGCATGGGGGTCTCCTCTGCATCCATGCTCGACCCTTGGTCTGTACAACAACATGGGATAAGAACATTGTGGTAAAATTCGACTGCTGAAAAATCTCTGTTCGCTATTTTTATTCGTATCTTTCCTTCACAAGCCCTCACATCACATATTTCAAGTTTTTAAGTGACATACTTGTATGAAATATTCAAAACTTGGGTACCTGGACTTAGAACTAAAAGCAGACCTATTTCGATGCGCAACAACAGACTTCGGGATAAAACCGATTTGTGGAAAATATTTCAAATCGTTAAAATCTTTCGGTAAATTTCCCTCAAAATACAATAGCATCATTTGAACTACGGAATAAAATCTGGGAACTTGAAGTGATTCGTACTTAACGCAGACTGTCATACAGAAAGCAAAAAGGCCCAAATGGCAGCCTCTGTGGACCGTCGCGCTCGCCACATCCTCCACTGACACTATGTGACTGTGTGTTAAAAGTAGAGACTGCAAATAACGATACCTCAGGCCATCCAAGTAGGCTCCCAGAGCCTCTGCAAAACAAAGCCTCTGTGAAACACAGCCTCTGTGAAACATAGCCTCTTTGAAACACAGCCTCTGTGGAGACTTCGCATAGAGACTGTGGAGACTGCGGAGAGAGTCTACGGAGGCTAACGTTGCGAATGTAGTTTTGGGCTAAAGCCCCCGTCTCACTGGACCCGTAACACGTTGGCGACCTTAGCTGTGACCAAGCGATTTGACACTATGCTAAACGAATTTTGGTTAATGTTGACAGTTATATTTATTTGCCATTTCTTATCCTGCTATTGTTTTCTTATATTAGATATTACTTGGATACGTGGCTTATGTTTATATAAGTCACTGAACTTTGTTCCTTTTCCTGTGTATATTATTTTGCGAACTCAAAAAAAGATTTAAAAAAAACAAAGGACGAAAAGGGATGAAATGAAAAAAAAAAAAACTTGACGATTAGTCCAACACATATTAAAATAAAGTACTGTCCTTAAAAAAAGAAAAACAACATCTCACTTACTTCGTGTACTACCAAGTAGAAGGCCTTCGACGTATAGTGTGCCTGCTTCCTTTCCTCTATCCCTTCTTTGTCTTCGAAAGACATTGATCATGAAGACAACAGCTGCCACAATCAGCACTGCGGCGGTGATACCAGCAAAGGTGCCGCCGATGATGGCTCCGATGGAGGTGTAACTTTGTTCTGTAGGTACTGAATGTGTTATAACAACTGTTAGGGCCCTGTCATACTTGTGCGTATATACAAGTCCGCATGAGTTGCGTATATGTATTAACATGTTTTTGGTTTAGATTAAGTTTGCAGTGGAAGAAGTTATTTCTAGAACTAGGCTGCACAACGGTTGGTCAAAGTGAAAAACACTTTTCCCCCGCAAACTTTACTTAAGCCAAAAAAGGTTTGCAAATCAAGCGCACTCGAATATACGCACAAGTGTGCCAGGGCCTTTAAGGCCTTTACTCACTTGTGTGCATATCAAGTAGGTATGGGTTATGTATTGACATTATTTCCAAACGCATTCGGACAAGCAGACGTTCAATCGTTTTGTGATAGTTTTAAGTATGCGGACATACGCACGATACGGCGTAGTACGCCTGATAGTGTTCGATATGGACAAAACGAGATCACCCTATGTGTTGTACAACAATTTCTGCATTAGACCGAATGCAGTCTTCTACGTTGCTCTCCTACAAACTTTCTTTCCTGGTAGTATAATATGTTTTCCATGGCTTTATTTTTCAGAGTAAATTTCACATGACAACCTTCCATCTCCTTTTCGGGGCCAAGGAAGTTTTATTTTGGATAGCCGACTGAAAGTAATGTTTTCCTTCCTTTCCTAATTTAGATTTTAAGAAAACACAACACTTAAGTAGAGGCTTTGGTAACTCACGGTCGCAAGTCGGAAGTTCTCGTCCCCAGCTTCTATCTTCTTGGCAGGTGGCCGAGGACCTACCGGTGAGCACGTACCCAGGATCACAAGAAAACTTGATGTCGTCTCCATAGCAGTAACCGTCAGTGGCATTGACCAGACCGTTCCTAATTTCGGTGGTATTGTCACAACAGAGGCCTGAAAATGTACAAAGCTGGCATGAAGTACTACAAAGGCTCTAAATATACAAAAAAAATGAGGTCTAACGGAAGGGCTGCTGACAAGCTCAAATCTGGTGTCACAGGAAAGCTGGATAACGTTCCCAGAGCAGAAGTTGTGTCGAAAGTTAATCTGGCTGTCTATTATCTTGATCGTATTGTCACAGTAGGTCCCTGGAATTAAAATTGTCAAAAGAGGTTGAGGTTTTGTGTTCTATTTATACCAAATTAAACGCGTTATGACCACGCATATCGGATACAACTTGTGGCTTACTGCTCTGTAGCCAGCAAATGATGATGATATTGATGGTACTGATTTGAACCACAGAAACTGGTTCATAGGGGATCAGAATCGCTTTAAGCTTCAGCATAGAATAACATTATAACATTATGATAATATCCTGCATAATATGGTTGCTTTGCGCCTGGGTCGATTCAATGGTAACGGCAAAATACGTTTTGTACACGATGCAATTGCAGGGCCTAAAATTTAAAAAAATATCCCTGAGGCTGAAGATCTAAAAAAGCAACGTTATAATGACGTTATCGACTTAAATAGCAGTTGGTAACTCACGTTCGCAAGTCGGAATGTCTCCATCCCAGCTTCCGTCCTCTTGGCAGGTGACTCTGGACCTACCGACAAGCTCGTACCCAGGGTCACAAGAAAGCTGGACGTCGTTCCCAGAACAGAAGCTGTTGAAAGCAGTGATCTGGCCATTCAAGATTCCTATGGTGTCGTTACAGCAGACATCTTAAGATAAAAAAACAGGAAACAAAAACATGAATGGAAAAAAAATAACATTAGAGCAGCAAGGAAAGGATATGATAATTAAAGGGCTAAAAGAAATAGTCAGGCGATAGAAAGGTCACGGTAATCTTTTATTTTATTTTAAAATACCAAGAAAGGCATTGAAAGCTATTCTCCCTATGACAATTGACCAGTTATAAGACTGGTCAATTGTGTAAAAACAGAATAAGAATAGATTCAAGATAAGTTTGAAATTGTATGTGTTTTACTTAAATTTTATGCTCACTTTTTCTTATGTTGTATACATTCTATCTGGTGATGCCGCCAATTAAACCGTATCTATAGAAAACTGAAATTATTTTATTTGCTTGACATTAATCACATTTCCTGTATCTTTAGTCTCTTATATGATTATCTATTCATTGCTCTTTCCAGTAGAGGAATCAAAACTAAGAACTATGCATCTTACCTGTAACATAGACCTCTACCTCGCACAGGATCATAACCTGATTGGATTGTTCCATGTGTACCGATACATAAGTGCCAGGTATCGGCGTATCGCAGTACATCATGTTGTCCAATGGCCCAAGCTGGATCAGCCGTCCACACTGGTCATTCTGAGTGACGTCCTCGTTCGGACCAACTCGTACAGTTACAAGTGGTAGGAGATCTGCGTGAAAGCAAGTCAATACTAGAAAGGTAACCTTTGCAAGTAAATACTTGGAAATTCGCTTCATTTCCCCCATGCAAAAATGGTACATTTCATGATAACTTATACAACAAAAGTGAACTATTGCAAAGAGTATGCTATACAAACAAACAAACAAAAACAAACAAATAAACTATACCCAGTGGCAGGTTATTTGGTTTAAATACAAGGGTACAGCCGAAATATGGCACAAAATCGGAAAATTGGTCATTTTGCATTAATGTGGGGAAAATTTTCATTATGTCCAAGCTAACCCTTTTTCAGGTCATTCGGTTGTGATATCAGGACACAGTAGCCAAAATGTACATGTTTGTTGTAAAAATGGCCAAGAATCACAAAGTTAACAGCGGGGAGACTCGAGATGTTATTGTTGCCTAGATCAAGGTATGTCAAACTGGTCAGATGTGAGAATACTCCTTCCGGGAAATCGGCAATATTATTACGCGTCAGATCTAGCATAATCAGACTGGTTAGGTGTGAGAAAACTCCAGCGGGGAGACTCGCGATGCGATTGTTCTTAAGGTTAAGGTATCTCAAACGGGTCAGATATGAGAATACTCCATCCGGGAGGCCAGCTATGTAATTATCAGATAGATGCAGCCACCACAGATGGGTGAGAGGTAAGAAGACCCCGCCAGGGAGAACGCGGATGTAGTTGTGCGACAAGTCAAGCATCCGCAGGCTAGAGAGGTTGGAGAAATCCGTATCAGATAGGCTCTGGATGTTATTGTCTTCCAGGGTGAGACTAGTTGCATTAAATGGTATGCTGATGGGAATGTCATTGAGCCCAAGTCCAATGCAGATAACCCGTCCGTCACCAGAACAATCACATCCCTCCGGACAGGCGACGGCAGCCGTGACGACCCACAGGAGACCGAGAACACCGACTGCAGCAGCTCGGTACATCAGACAACTCGAAATCGACTGCATGCTGCTGCAGCTACTTCTGCTGCTGTTGCTGCAGGCACAATAAACACACAAATGTTCAGCTCATAGAACAGAAATTAGTCATCACATTCCTCATAAGATTTTATTGAGGGAGGTATTTTGTTTGAGAGCATATTTTGTCCTCCTGCACCATAATAGGTTAATACATCAAAGGATGTTTAGGACCTTAGTCACGTCAAATCAAAGCATTTATTTTTCTTCGAAATACTTGTTCGGCCACACGGCCGCTGTTCAACAAGGTCGAAGTGAATTTGAGTGGCAGGAGTCACGGATAAAGAGTACAAAATAAACTTAACGTACATCTTTACGTAAACGATATAAACACAATCATAAATAATAAGTAAAAATAAATAATTAAATAAATAAATACATGCATACATCATTAAGAAAATTAGTCCTTTATCAAGTCCATAGTTGTCTAGTCCGTATCAAAGCCTTATTATGCGTGTTCCATTAGGGATTTGAAAAAATGGATGGACCGAGCCGCCATATTGTGTGGCTGCCTTTCGTTTCTTACTACTGCGCCGCAGTAGGCCAGGCTTCTTCTACATGCTTCCAAATGAGGCTAGTCCGTTGTAGTCGACCTGGTGTGCCGTGGTACTTCATCCCTGCTAAGGCTGAACATTCTTCTCACGTTTGTTTGTTTGAACCTTTGTTTATTCATGATAAGCTCAAATCGGCACGCAGGCCACTTTTTATTGAGGTCATGAGGGAAGAGGTAAGGGTCAGATACAAGATAACACAGATACACAGCCATTTGAGTCCTAATAACTCATATATCAACATATATCATTACATATTTATGGTACAACAAAATACAATTTCTACAACACACAACATAAAGTAGGGTGAAAACTGGTTCATGGTCCGTGTCCGTTCGTTTAGTTCATTTCTGTTACTTAAAGGAAGTCAGATTCGGAGCCGTACGTGTGTCTGGCGGTAGGCTGTTCCAAACATTTGGTCCGCGGTAGGCTACCAATATTCTGAAGATCTCTCGCTTGGGTTTGGGGACAACCAGCTGACTTCTTGTGCTTTGTTTGGTTACCTTCGCCGGGAATGTATGCATTCGCGGTAAGGTTATGTTATCGGTTACGCCAGCTGTAAAGTGGGTCCGTATGTATGTCGAGATCATAAGTCGAGACAACTTTGACGGATCTTGCTGATTTTTTGGAGGTAAGTGGCGGTTCTGAAAACAAAGGTCAAGTTCGAAAATGGTTAACCTGGCGTTTTTCTAAAGTGCTCCAGTGGACTTTTTTTGTTAGTGTGTTTGTATGTAGACAACATAACTCGACGTATTGATGATGCATTGCATGATTTTTGGTGGGTACGTAGATTCCAAGTAGAAGTACTTAGAACCTCCCTGAATCATTTATAAAGTTTTGTGTCATCAGCATGATTTTGATATTGTAACTGGAGGGTATTGTAGGCGAGCCTTTTAAAAGAACCGCTAGTTTTGCTTTATCAGAGAGATTGTTGAGATCAATGAGATGGCCTATTTCCTGTGTAAAAGTATTGAAGAGTTTTGACCTTTGGTCAGTGTAAGAGGGACAATTCAACATATAATGCAGGACGGATTCACATGGGCATCCACAACTACAAGCAGAACTGGGGGCTAAGCTTCGCTTAAAAAGACTGTAATTTAAGTTGTACGTGCCGATGCGAAGTCGGGCGAGAAGGGCGCCGGAGTAGCGGGGACCACGGTTATAATGAGGAGATCGCAGGGGACGGACTAATTTAGTAAGATGGTTTCGAAACAGAGAGTATCTTAAAGAACGAACCTCAGAAGTAAGTTCATTCCAATGAGTTAAACAATAAGGGACGAAAGATTTACTAAATCTATTGGTGGTATGTCTGAAGGATCTTAAGTTGGCTTTGTTCCTCAGGTTGTATGAGGTAACAGAAGAAATTTCAGGAGGAAGTAAATCCTGTAAGTACGGCCGTGTTTGGCCATGGATGATTTTAGAAAACAAACATAATCGATGGATATGACGTCTGTTTGATAGGGTTTCCCAACCAAGTTCGTCGCAGACAGCAGAATAGGACGAGCCTTTGATGGCCCCTGATACAATAAGTGAACAATGTTATTGAATTTTTTCAATTAGACGAGAGTCATCAGCTGTACAGCCATGCCAGACTACATCTGCATACTCGAGACAGGGACGTATAAAAGTTTTATAGATGAGTTCTAAAACGTGACGTGGTAATTTAAATTTAAGAACACTAAAGACATTTACTTGTTTTGAAACTTTGCCGGTTATTTGGCAGATATGTCGATTCCAGGACATATTAGAGGTTAGAACTGTTCCAATATGTTTATGAGACGTAACTCGTGTTATTGCGGACTGTCCAAGGAAAAGAGGAGGGTGACTTAAAGGTGATGTTTTTGCGGAAAAGCATATTTCCTCTGACTTCGAGGGGTTCAGCTCCATTAACCATGCATTGGACCAGGACAAGATTTTAGACAGATCGGAGTTAAGCCGGTCTGCAGATGTAGTTGGACTCTCGACTATTTCAAACAGTGAGCTATCATCGGCAAATAGAAAAGGTAAAGAATCCAGATTGTTAACTATGTCATTAACATATACGAGGAACAGTAAAGGGCCCAAAACGGATCCCTGGGGGACCCCAGCGCCAATCTCGCACCATGGAGAGAATTGTCCATCCAACACAACCCTTTGAGATCTCTGTGATAGGTAAGTATGCATCCAATTCAAAAGGGGGCCCTCTATCCCGTTCTGTTTAAGTTTAAAAAGAAGACCGGAATGCCACACTTTGTCGAAGGCCCTCGAGAAATCTAAGAAAACAGATCGCACCTCTTTACCGTCCTCGAGAGCTTGCACACTCAAATGACATATATAAACTAACTGACACACAGTGGAGTCGGATTTTATAAAACCTGATTGGAGTGCATATAGAAGATTGTCATAAATAAGGTGGTTGTATACATGTTTGTAGACAATTTTCTCGAGGACCTTCGACAAAGTGGGAAGCAGAGATATTGGTCTGTAATTGCATTTGTTTTGGGGGTCACCTTTCTTGAGTATTGGGATAATATTAGCTCTTTTCCAAATATCGGGGAATATTTCATGTGATAAGGATAGATTAAATACAAATGCTATTTTATCAGATATAAATGGAGTAATAATTTTAAGAAAACGATTGTCGATATTGTCATAGCCCTGGGCCTTTGAGATATTTAGGTCACTGATGTATAGTTCAACTTCTTCAGGAGAAGTCAGAAGACAAGATAATCTAGTATCAGTATGAAATGTAAGGTCAGGTAGGGTAGCTTGAGATGTATCAATTGATGATTGGGAAGCAAAGTAGTCATTAAAAAGACAGGCCTTTTCATGCGACTCAAATACCAACGAACGAGGCACCATCTATAAGGGGAGGTATTGCTGTGTGACTCTTACGTCTATAGAAATGTTTCACAATGTGCCACCACTTTTTTCAGAGGTTAGTGGATTAGAAAGTTGATTCACTAAATGCGCTTCATAAGCAACCTTGGCTTGCTCAATTGCATTAGACAGTTTGTTACGCGTTTTGCGGTATTTCTCCCAGTGTGCCGAGGAATTTGACAGTTTGGCTATCTTATGTGTTCTATCACGGGAACGCATGAGTTGGCGTATACTTGGGGACATCCAAGGTTTATCATTTGGTCTTATAGTGACTGTCTTGTGAGGGACGCATCGATTTTTTGCCTCCAGAATTAATTCAACAAGTTTAACGCTAGCCTCATCTACAGTCCCGCACCTATATATTTCGCACCATTTGGGATCACATATAAAAGATGAAAGGGACTCATAGTTGATGTTTTTATAGTCCCAAATAGTGCGCATATAGGGTTTGGGAACAGGAACACAAAGATTCATTTTGGCGATAGTAGGAGAATGATGACATCCTGACAATGGCGACAAAACACGATGATTTAGAAAGTAGCGTGGGAAGTCGGTGAAAATCAAATCGATGAGGGAGGGGGAGTGTGATAGGTCGCAGGTGGGTTCCTCAACAATCTGTACTAGGTTGACCAGCTGCGCAGCCTGGAACAATTGGGCGCCAGCATATGTGATTGGATCGAGATTCCACCATTCTTCGTGTTTGGCGTTGAAATCACCTGTCACGATAATGGCATCAGGGCGTGATGAGCGTGCCCTAGCAACAGAGTCTGTGAAGGAATCCATGAACTGATTAACCATGGAGGTATCTTGCCCTGGCGGCCGGTAGTAAGTAGAAAACAGGATTTTAAAAGATTTAACACAGACTTCCGACCAAATACATTCAAAGTTAGGAGGTTCTAGATCGCAGCGTCTTCTACATGGAATTAAGTTGGAGACATAAACTAGAACTCCACCCCCATGGCGATTTCGATCACGTCGAAAGGGGGGCTGAAACCCCACCAGAGAAATATCGGATGTTTCTATACTGTCGCCTAGCCAAGATTCTGTGATTGCTATAATGTCTATGTTGAAATCTGAAGCTAGTGATGCTATTTCATCGAGTTTGGAACCAGCAGAAATACTATTGACATTTACATGCATAAAAGTAAGATGTTTACCGTGACCTTGATATCTCTCGGGTCCAGAGCTAGGGCAGAGATTAACAGAGATTGTATCGGACATAATTGGAAAATCAGTTAGTTAGACAACAGTTATATTCTTGATCTTGGGTTGTAAAGTGGGAGGGTCAGTTTTAGTCCTTTAAGAATTAACAACAGTCATATTCGAGTGAATAGTACAAAGCTTAAGTTCGAACATAAAGGTCATAATCAGATCGTCATACACACACACAAAAAATTCAAATTAATAACTATAGAAATATAGTCCTTGTATATAAACTTAGCTTCAAAACAGCTAGGGGCAACACGGCAAATACACCGGGCTATTAATGTAATTATGTTGGCGCACTAGGCATGTTAAGGCAAGGGTTACTTTGTCATAGGTAAGGAGGTCAGGTGTGATCAGGTATGGTCAAAGTATTCATCTGATGTCTTGTATTTACTGACCCCGATGCATAGGTACATAGTGGTCCCTACCAATTTGTATTTGGGCTTCATACCTTTGCCCCTGGCATGGCGGAAGGCATCTCTCAACGATTCTTTCTGTTTGTAAATTACAACCGGCAGGTGCTCAGAGACGCCGATCCCGGACTTAGGCGGCAATTTGTACGCGTGCTGGAGGACCATGTTGCGATCGAGCATCGAGACAAACTTTGCGATGATTGGATTACCTCGGATCTTGGGGAGGCGATGTATGTTTACAAACATGACATTCCTGGCGTTGTTCACCTTCAGCTCCTCCTGCAGGATCTTGCACACGACTTCCACCAGATTTTCATCTTTCTCGGCCGGAATGCCCCAGAATAACAGATTCTGCTTCTTTGAGTAGAGCTCTGCCGCAAGAAGCTTGGCTTCTAAAGTGATGACGCGGTGTTGTAGCTTCTCGTTTTCGGTTGTAGCTTCCTTCTTGAGATTTTCTATTTCGTCGTGGGCAAAACTGACACTTTGCTGAAGTGATGTGACTTCTCCACGTAAAGACTTCATGTCCTCACTCAAGTGGCAAATCGAGTCGTTGAGTTTGTTGAAGCTGGCGGAGGTCTGGGAGGCAAATTCGGCCAGGTTAGCAGAGATCGTTGACAGGGACACCTGGGACGACGCCATATTCTCTTTGTCAAGAGCCTCCGTGAAAGAGTCTTCAGATGTCGGCCTACGTTTTCGTTTTGGCAATTGTTTCTTTGGCATCGAGTTATTGGACAGTTAACAAATCAGTATGCCACAAGAAACGCCAAGAGATGAAGATATGGGCGAGAAAAAAAACGGTGATGACGAGTGCAGTGATTACGTGTCTTTATGCTCCGTCGCCATCTTGCAATGTATTTGTTTGTTGACAGGATAACTCGAGAAGCTGTTGATGGTTCTGCATGATATTTAGTGAATATGTAGATTTATTAAAGGGGAAGGTCAAGTTCGATGATGGGCTTCCTAGCGGGTACTTTGGGTACTGCAGTGTAGCTTCAAAGTTTGAGCTCGAATTTTCTGCAAGTGCTACGGTCATGATTTTTGTGTGGTAGATAGTCCATGCCACATGAAGTAAGTTGTGCACGTTTGAGCCCTCTAGCGGATTGTTTGGAGCTGCAGCGGGTGTTTTTAATTTATTTGTTTTGACCTATTTTGCATAATTAATGAGAAAATACTGATTGAAAATACCACAATAGTAAATGATTGGTATTTCATTCTTGAATCATTAGGAAGCTAAGTAAAGGTGCACAATATCAGACAAAAACTATGCATGACAAGGCCTCATTAACATAATGTATACGGAAATGTCTACAATTCCCTTTCAATTTGCTATTTTTAAGTCTATATATTCAGCTTAAATTGCACTGACAGGTGACCTAGTTTACCGGAGCAGGCTCCCTGTGAGACGTCCCTGGAGGACACATGTGATACTTTACTTGCCTGGTGCAGGGCTCTGTTTTGGGGTCAGGGAGGTCACACGGGCATTTAAACACAGCAGCCTTACGATCTAACGCTCTCCCTGTTGGAAGGTATAGGTTTGATAAAAACTGATTGATATGTCGACTATGAGAATAAGGGCATAATTGAAGCAGATACATTGCCAACAAATTGCCTTATTTTCTGTAGTAAAGATAAAAGTTATGATACCAATTAAGCAAAAATATTCTTATAGTGATTATTTTTATAACTCTTGGGAGAACTCGTGTAGGTATAGGTATGGGTTTGTTTTAAACTTTGAAAGAGAATAATAGTAACTCAAGAAGGTGATGACGGATCGTCATGATTTGTAGGGATGTACATAGTTTGAGTGATGATTTACATGATCGTATAAGAATCGTGCAAATCAGGATCTGTGATGTGAAAAAGTATACAAATCCTTGCATTCCATTGTAGTCAAACACGTGACATGTAATTGAGAAAGAGAGGAATATCGATAGATATCAATTATGCAAACGAATACCTAATTTGCATGATTTATGACAAAATACTATAATTCCAGAGTGGTAAATGATGGGATTTCATTCTTGTGGCGTTTGGGAGATAATCAAATGTGGACGTTATCAGACATAAATCATGATGGCCTCATTTACATAATATATGAGGAAATGCTACAATAGCCCTCTTTTCTAAGATTTTACTTTAATGCTGTGTTTTGTGTAGAGAAAAGGATCACTTGAAATTCATGCAGTCGAGGACCTTATTTACATACTGAGTGATAAGCATTCACTCGAAAAGGCTAACATCAGTGGGCGAAGGTATGAGGTCGTGGAACTCTAGTTGTACATGTACTCTGGTCTCTGCAGTACACAAACATCTGGTGCATGTAGGATCGCAGTTTGTTTAGGGCTTTGTAGGTTTGTACGGCATTGTAGTACTGGAGTGTTGCTTTAATGTCTTTCCAGCTCAGCCGAGAGAGCACTTCGGTTGATGGTGTCCTGTCCTGTATGGTGGTAGTACCTTTCCCTGAGTCTTATACACCAGCAGATCTTTTTTGTGGTAGTGTATGTGTACCTTATACCAGTAGTGTAATGATCCGTTACCCCTATTCAGACGTGGTGGTGCGCTGTATTTACTTTGAAACCCGTGTCAACTTTCGTGTCGCATAATTACACCGGAATACACTCGAATATACTGGAATACACTGGAATACACCGAAATACCCATGTAGGAGGAAGAAATAAACCGGAATACACTACGCGTTGATGAGTTAACATCACAGGTTATAATATTTGGGTATAAGATAATGTGTACATGGCCCTGGGAACAAGAAATCAAAGATTTCAAAATTACTTATTGCAAACGACGACGGCGCCCGGGCCAGTCGTCATATATGTTTTTTTTTTTTATTGCGGGATCACAGTGAGAAATACTTAAAAAGGAGGTGACAATGTGGATTGACAAGACAATGCGTTAAAATCACAGATTTCTTCATTTTGACATAAAATAACTTATATATGACTCTTATTAGACTTAAATAATGTTTTATTCTAAAAGTTGCGAAAGCTTTGCAAAAAAGAGGCCCATGCTTTATAGGTAACTGAATTGCATGAAGAATTGGAAAGGTAGTAGCATTAAAGCTATTATACATGGCAGTTCTAGTCCATTCTTTCCAGATGAACAGGATTGGAAATGAATTGAACGTTAACCTCTCCTGTTACATATACTTTTTTGTAATACAACAATGTACAATGACTTAGCTTAGTCACGTACTTTTGCTGCGTCGACAAAATACTTCTATAGATAATCTAGAAAAACAACTGTCACATCTGCGTAATATATATCATCTATCCACAAAGGAAACTGACGGTCAGCACGTGTTGTACTCGACTGGCAAAACCACATGACGTGTTCTTGACTTGTAATAGTTAAGTCTGGGTCTTTCAGGGATTGATCCACAGACGTCGACCTTCAGGCACTGTTGAATCGTTTAGATGATTGACTCAAAGAGTCCAAAGTCCTTCCTAGTCTTGGCACATACTACGGATCAACTATCTAACCTTTTTTTTGTATTATAATGAACGAAGGATAAATGAATGGATGAAGACCTTTATTGTACATTTTTTGCCACACTGGGCTAAGTACAGGTCACGAAAAAACTTGTTGAACCGATACAATTAACTAATAAAAGAACACTAATCAAAGCGTTCGCGAGTTTACCGCTTGTAAATGATAAAGTTTATTGCAAGTTCCTGCCCGTAGGCTAATTGCAAGTAACGTAACATGACCAGTTATCGTGAATGACCAGTTATGGTCCAGTTTGGGTCATGTCCGAATTTCGAGGTGTATTTTGCCAAAGCTAGTTCTAATCAGCAAGTAACAATTTCGAGTTCTTATGCCAGTGAACAGCTACGTGCTGCTTATTTAAAAGATAACGGACAGTTGGAGGAATTTAAAAACCAGATTTTTTTTACCCAAAAGGGCAAGATCCACGCTACCAGAATGGAATTCATACTGCAAAATATGCCTATGTCCTACCACATTTACAAGGTCCAAAACTGGAAGGGTAGGCAGCAAATATTGAACGCAAGTGCGCAGGAAGACACAATGACTGACTACTTTACTTTCCTTTATGTCCAAACTACACAAATTTTAAACAGGCGTCGCGGATTCGTATTTAATTCTGCTACCTAATTCATGAGGTGAGATGTTTATGAAATTACTTAAATGTGAAAGCGCAAATGTGAAGGTTGATTGAGAGATTCGTTAAAATTATTGTTTCAAAGACTGGCCACTACCTCATTCAACAGGGTCTGCCATATTGTTTATTCCGATATGCTTTAAAAATGGCTATTGTACCATTCCCTCACGAATTATCTAAACGATGCCCTCTTATCATATGCATGATTTAGGTCTGATAATGTCAACATTTACTTAACTTCCGAACGCTGCAAGAATTAAAACCCTATCATTAACCATTTGCATGATGGAATAACAGAATTTTGACGTTACTAATGTAAATTAGGTATTCATTTGCATAATCAATATCTATAGATATTCAACTCTTTCTCAGTTACATATGCCATTGCGTTTGAGAGTTATTTAATGGGAAGCAGTGGGTATGTAACATTCTTCACTAATTAAGCAAATTGGCGTTTGATTTGCAAAATTGATGTGTGATTATGTAAATCATCACAAAAGCTATCTTCAGACCAAAATCATGACGATCCGTTTTTAGTGATTTATTCTATTTTAAGGCGACCATACCTTGTTAAGAACCCGAAATTTGGAGTTTTCGCTGCAGTACCATAGAAAGACTATAGTGGAAATTTAATCATTTTGAGGTCAAAGAAAGACCTACGCATATAACAAATACGAAGACAATTCGTCCAGTCATACTTGAATTATCGTCCTGTGGACTGATCTTCCTGTAGACACAATTCCTTGAATCCTTGCAGACCGCACACATTAGACTTGCTCCTGAGGCGTTACCAAAAAGGCCACACCAGGTCCGAAATAATACATGTAGAATAAAGCTCCCAGAATTAATAGTAGTTGACTGGGTGCCTTATATCAACAATACAATAACGTGGGTTAAAAGCTGTTTGTAGTCCGACGGCCTGTGCAGCTTTGCTATAATAGCAAGAGTTTTAATAACACGTTATCATACAACTTTTAATTTACATGACTTACAAATACATACCAGTTCAGTGAAAATGCATTTAATGTTAAGTCTATTTTTTTCATATCGGTTACATTATTTTGTTGGAAACGTACATTAAAGTGTGCTCTGGAGAATTATTAGTAACATTCAATAAAATGTACACTTTTGAGTTACAACAAGGTTTTAAACACAATTCAATTAATCGTGAAGTTACATTACCTAGTAATTAGAAATATATTGTGAAGAATATGATATAATGAACAAAATCCAATCATTGTTCCTGACTGCCAGAACACTTCTGGGTTACCATAGTCGTACATTCGTAATTTTCAACTGTGATGGGACTGGACTATGAAGGTATCACTGAGTATACCGTACCAGTCGGTATTTTGTAGTGCTAGGCGTGCGTGAGTTGCATGATGACTAACTGGTTTTATGCTTAGCCTACAGCAAGTAATTCTTATGGATGACATCAGCGCGCTCATTAATTTTCACCTGATTTCGAAATAAAAAAAAAGAAATTTCATTGCCCTCCGACGGTGCCAAAAATTGGCAAATATATCGTAAACATTGACAGTCTAAGGTGTTTCATTGCATATGAATACCCAGTGTAGTTCCTGCCCACGATGGTATAATAACAAGTTGTTTTCTGCATTTGTTCTAGCAAGGACATTATATAAATATTGGGAGGGGGGGGGGGGTTCTAGTTAATTGAACTGTATACACAAGGTGTTTCATCGCAAATGAATACCCAGTGTACTTGCTTCAGATGATGGTGCAACAAGCTCTTTTCTTCATTTGTTGTAGTTAGTCTATTGAGATGTATACAGATCTACAAGGACATGTTTATTGTTGAATCAAGGAGGTTTTATGTTATACATGAATGAATACAGGACTAATACTTTGGTTGAATACAGGATTAAAAGACCTGTTGGTCATGATATTATATTTCGTCGCCTCAATTTTTGTTTAACAAGAATTATGATCTAACCATTTGAAAATATAGGAATTATGAAAGACCAAAACGACAATTCTAGACAGCTTCCTCAACTCAATTCTTACCGGTCCGAGGCATGATTCCAACCGGTCCAAGGTATGATTCAAACCGGTCCGAGGCATTTCCAACCGGTCCGCGATACATTTCCTTACGTGCCGCGGTAGAATTCTAACCGCTCCGCGATACATTCCCTTACGTGCTGCGGTAGAATTCCAACCACTCCGCGCCCGTATGAATTTCCTGCTCTACGCGCTGCCCTGCGTTCCTCGACAGAATTTCCTGCCCTACGCGCTGCCCTGCGTTCCTCGACAGAATTCCCTGCCCTACGCGCTGCCCTGCGTTCCTCGACAGAATTCCTTGCCCTACGCGCTGCCCTGCGTTCCTCGACAGAATTTCATTTCGCGCTACGGCATAAATCTAACCGTACCATGGCACAGCCCCCTGTCCCCCACGCTCATACAGTGGACGATCCCCGGTGGGTCAAGGGTCACTCGTGTTGTGAATGTGAACAGCCAGTCAGGTCGTGTCGATGTTGACAACTTTTTCAGTGCTTCGTTCTGACTATCACCATCACTAAAAGCACGTGCGTGCAAACTAAAATGAAGCCCTGATTATCAATATCAACTACAATCGATGGACAATGGGCGTTAGATATTCCTTTTTGCCCCTCCCGTGTCAGTAGGTCTACTCTGCATCGGAAAGGACGATATAGTGGGCGTTGACCTCGCTAGAAATCTGCCTGTCGTTGACTCAACAATGCTACCACCACACACACACACTTTCACCACAAAACAATGTTGTGTAAAATGCACATTTAAATATTAGTCCTAAAATTCATTGGCTGAAACATACGGTCGATAATACAAAAGATATTCTTGTTCAGTCACGGGAAAAATCCAGTTATAGCTAGCCCAAGCCATGAATAAAATCAAATGTTATGGAAATGCTATCATGTCTAAACGGGATTATAGGACCAATCTGTTACTAGTTGTCTGTGTTGTCCATGTATGAACTTTCACTAAAAATAACTCGACCATGCGATATGCTGAAAGGACTAAAAAAAAAAACCGTGGCCAACTTGAACTTTTGCCACCGTACGATTGTCCTGCGAGACAGGTCCGTTTATTTCAGGTTAAGAATCTGAAATAACACAGAAACGAAATACAAGCTATAGTATAACGTTATATAAAAGGAGAGCTAGCTGAGGAAGAGAAGGATGCCCCCGTGCCGATTCCGTCAAGTCAACCGCCTATTCATATGATATATATACTATAGTCTGTAGCACTGACAGTGTCAGGTTTGAGGTCTCTTGAACTTTAATATCATAATTCAAACAGAGCCAAGCCGGTTTATTGCTGTCACGGTTGTTGCAACAGCAAATGCCTATGACCATAATGTCCTTGCTATGACACACGCCGACGTCGACCCGTCACGTAACACCATGGTAGTGTACCATGAAACGCGTAATCGTAATGTTACCGTTATGAAAAAGGTCCCCTATACTTTTAGCGAAGGACATTATCCTGCCTTGAAAGTTTATATTTTCGCAGTTCACATTCAACACGAGTGACCCTTGACCCATCTGGGATCGCCCACTGTATGACCATGGGGGACAGGGGGCTGTGCCGAGGTACGGTTAGAATTCTGCCTTAGCGCGAAAGGAAATTCTTTCGAGGAACGCAGGGCAGCGAGTAGGGCAGGAAATTCTGTCGAGGAACGCAGGGCAGCGCGTAGGGCAGGACATTCTCACGGGCGCGGAGTGGTTGGAATTCTACCACAGCACGTAAGAAAATGTATAGCGGAGCAGTTAGAATTCTACCGCGGCACGTAAGGAATCATTTTTCTATGCATAGCCCCAGTCCTCAGCTTAGCAACTGGGCTGTCAGTTATTACTGGACAGGACGCTGTCGTACGGCACTGAGGGGGGCGTTATTGGGTTGACCGACTACTACCCGACGAGGCTGAATCGCAAGGGTCTGTAGGCTGCCATTTTGGCGCCAAGGTGACCTCAATACGACAATTGCCCCAGGTGCGGCCATTGAACTGTATGGATATAAACCACTCACACCGGGAAGAACCCCCAATTTTTTCGATAAGTGTGGTGGGATCTTTAACGTGCTCGAGGTGTGGCTCTCCTCAAACACGGGACCTCCATTTAACGTCCTATCCGAGGGGCGTCCCTAACCTAGGCTAGGTACTCATTTACACTTGAGTGAAGTGAGGAAAGTTGTGTTAAGTGCCTTTCCCAAATGTATCGCGGACCGTTTGGAAATGCCTCGGACCGGTTGGAATCATGCCTCGGACCGGTTAGAATCATGCCTCGGACCGGTACGGTAAGAACTGAGTTGAGGAAGCTGTCTAGATTTGTCGTTTTGGCCTTTCATAAGGAATCTTGTTTTTCTTGGCCCGCCTTGTTTTTTTTCGCCCTATCTCATTAATTTTGGCCTTACGATGGCATATTTTGTAAATTTGCTGACTGCAACGGCAAAGTCTTCGACAGTCATATTGTAGTATTTGGTACATGTTCCATGAATTGATATAAGGTGGAGGTATGTTTGCAGCTAGGACTTGTGTTGGCCTGTTCACCTCAGTTACATAAATTATTGAGCTCTGTCTCAATGTAGATTTACTACCTGCTAATGTCGGCGTGTACCACTCATTAAAGATTAACCACATACCAAATATCTACCTTGTCCCGCCAATGACCCGGTGGTCAAGGCACTAGGTAGGCAGGTAGTTAAATATCAACACAATCCACCGAAGTACTCTTGACTCATACTTTTTACAGACACATGCACATTTTTCTGGTTTTACTGTCATGGATAGTTTTAGGACATCGTGAGCATGCCATAATCTGCTGCCATATTCCGATGATCGGTGGTTTCCACAAAAGTTTGATTTGGAACATTCCATTTTTGGATCGGAACGGAGAGACATAGTGAAATGTATTGTAATTCGTCGCAAATATTCCCTTTCTACCAGTAGTTAGTTCATAACCTCTTATTGTAATCTCAACACGTTTTCTGCAAATTGCATATCGAAGGTGTATATTTCAACCCTGTTTCTATATTTTGGCCTGGTCAATGCTTACTTCAATATCTAATTTGAACTTGTACCTACACATACTGCCATTTCATTACCATGCTTTACTTCTGGCTACCGTAGCTGGATAAAACCCAAAACAAGGTTTAATGACTTTCAGTAAACTTTCTTCTCTGTTATAACTCACCTTTGTGCTGCAAATTTATCGTTCCAGACAGGTAATGTAGGCTGGTCAGGGGCTTGCTCTCAGCTGGTGTGGGTGGAATTACGGACACAACAGTTATTTTTGTACTCAGAAAGTTGGTCGAGTCACACAATTCCCCATGATGTAACTTGCTACTTGTGCGCATGGTAAAAACCTGGCTAGCAGGGTTGGATTCTTAGAAGCCAACCCTTATCAGAGCTCTGTTTGCTGACATGCCGAAAGCCTTTGATCGTGTCGGCCGTGCCATACTACTACAGCATGTGATCGATAGTCCACGCATGCCATGAGGTAAATGGATTAACAGCTACCTCAGAAGTCGGCGTCAGCGGTTAGTGGTCAACGGTGTGGTCAACTCCTGGAAGGAGCCAACATCTGGTGTCCCACACGGTGGTGTTGTGTCCACGTGCCCCGTACCTTTTAATTACTGGACTTTATGAGCTCAAGAACAACAGTTCATCTTAACACCATGAACGTGGGCTGTGCGGACGGTGTCTCCATGTCAGGAACTTTTTTAGTGCTTCGTCGGCTGCTGCCAATTTTAGGATACAAGTTTTCTCGCGAGTCAGATTTTTTAGTTTATTTAGCCTTAGCCCTTAGGACTACAAGTGGGCCTTTTTGCAATTTCCTTGACTTTGTCTGCTGTACTGACTCTTGTGAAAAAATTTTTTTTAAAAGTCAGAAGTTCATATTTTTGCCCCAAATTCAATCATTATTGTGGTTTATAGGCAAAAAGCCCGCTCAAAAAGACATCGTAGAGATGTTATTAATTAGGTCTGACAATATCACTTTGTTATACAGTCGTTTCAGAGTGGACACAAGCTAATATCTTTTTTTTCACCAACAAGTGAGTTTTTAACCCCAAATATAGAAGATTGAAAATTCTTCTTCTTGTGATTGTTGAAATATTTCTTCTTTACACCACCTGGCCATGTTTTGTTGAATACAGATAGGTACATCAAAAGTTACGAGCATATAACTGCTAACGTAGCCAACCCCCAGCTAGGTGTCACATGCCTTAAACAGAAATAATGACTTTACACCAAGGGGGTCTAGGCCTTGTGATCATTTTGCTCACCATATTTGGGGCAAGGGATGACCTATTACTTGTAAGAAAATGCAACATCGAATGTGTCATCATGACTAAGATAGTAGAAGAATGTACTTTATATAGAAATAGTTACATATGCGTATAGAAGATGTACAAATGGAAGAGAAACCCTGTACTAGAGTTAATCTGGAGCGGAGACTTAGTGTAGAGATAGGACAGAGTGAGAGAATACAGATCCACGTCTTCAAAATGTATACGTAGCGGCTCCTTGTCATTTCTTTGGGTTTAGCGTACATCTCGATCATCGCAACTATACTGCGACCTCGCAATTGGCACTCCATTGAGACCAAGGTCGCAACAGCTACCTACACCCTCTTACACTAGCACAGGCAGACACACGCAATCAAAAACATAGCCTTCTTGGTTAAGGTAAAAAGCCAGGTTGATCTCCATGGATATTACCCAGATCGAAGACCTTTGGAGAAACATATTTGACTTGTATGAGCTAACGTTGCAATATTTTGCGCTTATCTGATTATAAGGTCAAGATCCAAATTAACTTAGTCGAGGTTACAAATAACAAGTTACGTCATGGGGAATTTTCTGACTCACTTTCTGAGTACAAACACAGCTGGCGTGTCCGTACTTCAGCCCACACCAGCGCAGAGCAAGTGTGCACTACGCCCTGCTATCGTCCAGTCTATATTCCTTGTCTGAAACAGCAATTTGCAGCACAAAGGTGAGTTATAACAGGAAATAAAGTTTACTGAAAATCATTGAACCTAGCTTGTCTTGGTCATATCCAGCTACAGTAGGGAGAAGTAAAGTATTGTAATAGAATCAGGATATGTATGAACATGTTGGACATACAAGTAGCAAACAATTTAAGTTGAATATTGAAATAAGTTTTGACACAGGGTTTGAAATATTCACCTTTAATGTACCATTTGCAGAGAACGTTTTAAGATCACAAAACAAGATTGACCTACTAGTAGAAACTTTAAGGCAACAATTGCGACAAGCTAAGAGATTAGCCTTTTTCTCTTACTCCCCATGGCCCATGCACAATTGGAATGTTCTAAATATACCTTTTGCAGGCAAAGAACTTTTTTTTTGGATTATGCCCGCAGAAAAAAATCAAACATCCGTGAAATATTTAAAGATTTAAAAACCCCACCTAAGACTTATGCAAATGTATTGCGGTTTATTTTGTGCGTTGTTGTCTGTAAACTCAAGAATAACTTAAAAGCAACAAGTTATGTCGGGGGGATTTTGTGACTCACTTACAAAAACAACTGTCGTGTCCGTACTTCCGCCCACACCAACTCAGAACCAGTGTGCACTACGCCCTGCTCCTGTCCAGTCTACATTCCTTGTCTGGAACAGCATTTCGCAGCACAAACTTCAAGGTGAGTTGTAACAAACAACAAAGAAAATCACTAAACCTTGTCTGTGTCATATCCACCGACAGGTAGAAGCAAAGCAGGGTAATAAAAAGACAGGATGCGTATGTACATGTAGCTGCTTGTTCAAGTTACATATCGATCAGGAAAATATGCCTTAAATTGGCCAGAATGTAGAAACTTTGTTTGGAATACCCACTTCCAACCTACAATTTGCAGAAAACATTTTGAGATCACAAAACGAGATTGTGAATTTCTAGCAGAAATGCTACATTTGCGAGCAATTACAGCATATTTCACTCTGCCTCTCCCTCCCCATACAAAAAATGAATTATCTAAATAAACGTTTTGCAGAAACCACCGAGCATCGGAACTTGACAGCAGATTATGGCATGTTTAAGATTTTTTCGTCATTTGGTATCGTGACGTAAAGTCGGCGGCCCCGTGTATGAGGGAGCTTCGGGCGTAAGTCTCAAGCGTTAAACCTCTTCACGTAAAAGAACCCAACACACTTACCGAGAAGAGTAGGGGTGACCCGGTGTGCGAGCTGTGGCTAAGCCGCATTGTACTACCACTAGCTACTTAAAAAAACATTATGCTTTACCTCAACGGAGATGACAGCTTTACCTTACCTTTACGATGTACTGACACACGTAAGCCGATGGCCATGATAGTAAACCAAACAAACCTTCAACAATATGTACAATGTGTAATAGTTTAACACATCTAATATTCGCTAGTTAACAAAGACGATGTAAGCAGAGACTTCTGCAAATACAATGTAATAACCCCTGCTAATATTACAATGTCATAGTCTCTACAAGACCCAATAGGTTGCTGCAAATAGTATAAATTAGGCGGACTGAAATTTACGCCAGAAGGGTTTGTCGGTCAGAATTACAGGCCAGAAACCAACCCAAAACGACACTGTAACTGTAAGTTCAAAATCATTATGACTAGGCCGCAGAACCAGCAGAAAGAAATCTTCATGACAGTAACATAATATCTATCGTGCAAATGAAAAAAAAAATCTTATTAACAGGAACATCCATTCATTTCTTCCCAGGTTTGGGTCTCCTTATCTTTACCTATTTTGCCTCATTTGTCTTAGAATAGCCATAATCCTCCTCCAAAGAACAATTATAGTTATATTCATACCTCAATGAAATGTTTAGATATTTGTGAAAACTCTTATGTAAATGTCTTGCGGCTTGGTGCGTGCGTTGGTGTCTGTAAACAGTACGGGTCAAGAGTACCTCTCTCCGAGTAGGTGTATTTTGGTGATTTGCTCTGTGGTTAATTTTTGACGAGTGTTAGGTAGTAAATTTGCGTTATAGACCGAGCTCAATAATCAATGTAACCGGAGGTGAACAGGTTAACATAAAAATAGCACCATACGTCATCAACAAACATTTAGCAGCCGATTACTTTTTTTATAACTTTGACTTGACTTTATTGAGAAAAACCATTAGCAGTGTGCCCTAAGGCATCACTGTTCTTTCTGGACTTCTTAGCAGATATAACAACAAATATAGTAGACATAACAGTACACAATGCCAATGACAACCGTGATCGTAACAAGCAACGGATGTACATTAATTACGAGTAATTGGAGATCATTAAAATTACAGGTGATTGCAGATTATCAAAAGTACGATAACAGCTCACAGATGCTAGCTTTAACCATCAAACAGCCGTAGCTTTTTTACGAATAATCTTAACGTATGGGGTCAAACTGACCCCACAATGTTTTCTACAAATACAGCTTTATTGGTGACTATTGTTGTGGTTTGTATATATGTATTGTTTAAGTAATCTATATGGGACAGTTTGACATGATTGATAATAATTTCTATTCATTATTATAATTTATGCAAAAAAAGGAACACTGTCTTTTGCAACTAACGCTATTCAGACAAACGGGCTCTTTTGAGGCCTGCGCCAACACTTGATGTCATATACCATCTGAATGTCTTACGCTCGAACAACCAAACTTGGTCACCTTTGCTTAAATTTCGTTGGCCGCAATTTGAATTAAATGAAATAACTAATCAATGTTTTCATGTTGCAATGGCAACCGGTTTCTGAGAGCCATATTCGGAAAAAAAGATTTTACAATGTAATTCTAGGGCTTTCTTTTTAAACTGCACTTATTTTCTTATATCAACACCAACCAATGTTATTCACTATCACTTTGATGATTTAATATTCATAAACTATGCATATTTGATTACGTCATCGGTCAAAATCTAAGATGGCGGACGATATAATTAGATTAGCTATAACCGGCTATTTCAACCTCAAATCTCATCATTACCCTGGTTATTCAAACAGAAAGAATCTTAATATAAACGTTTTGGTCCATTTTTTTTGTGTGTTATCAGGTTATATGATGAAAAAATGCATTTGAAATAATTCAAGATGGCGGAACCAAGATGGTGGATTTCGCTAGTGTAACCTGATATGAATACAATTTTTATGACTTCATTGTGACGTCGTTCCTGTGCCATCTACAAATAATGGCTTTGGATGTATCATGATTTATTATACAGAATTTCTATTTAAGTTTTATCGTCTACCTTTGAGTCAAATGAAAATACCCCATTTGTTGGTTTTCGTCAATAGAATCAGAAAAATGACGTCATAATACGGCGCAACGTCATTAATATTTACGTACATTAAAAAACTATATTTTGTAACTATGATCATACTAACCCTTATCATACATGTTACTAGATGACAAGTATCAAACAATAGGGAATGTACAGATTTTGCTAGAATCAGTTTTGACCCCACCGGGCCGTGCGTAAACTTACTAGGATAACTTAATCAACATTGAGCCAATCTCGTTAAAAACTTGTGAGAAGTTGTAAGACATATATACAAACAAACTCATTGAAGGAATTTTGTTTTCGACTCGAAATGTCAAAATGGCACATGTTGATATACGCCTGGGGTCAGTTTTGACCCCATACGGTGGTTTGAGGTTTAAAAGTTGGTGCAGAATGGGTGGTCTGCACTTACACGGGGAGCTGGTTCTACATTGAGACAGCCCCGCACATACATGTTTTCTTCACGGTATTTGTCTTAGGTTTATCTAATTTAAAGGACGGTTTGGAAACAAATGATTTTCTGTACGTATGTTGTTCGTTGACAGTGTGCTTCTAATACATGTACATACATTTTTTTTAAAGTACTTATTGTGCTCAATACTAGTCTATTCAGAGGTTTCCCAATGGTTTCCGATCAACTGGAGCAAACGTACGTGTAGCTTTGTTTTGCACAATTTGTAGTGGACGTGGGGGGGGGGGAGCCTAAAAGTGCCCGTGCAAACTTTGACACCCTATAACTGCCAAACGACGTATGGTAGGATAACCAAACGTTGGGACTTTTTCTAAAAAAAATTTGGCAACGGGTTTCTGACAGGCATCTGCGTATCTGAAATGTTAACCAGACACAACTGTCTGTTGACCATTGGCAAATATAAACAAATTGAAAGTTATAAATTTCCTAGATCCTAACGGTGGAGAAGGGCAGGTCGGCGGGAGAATTATCATTGTCATGCGAATGCCACAACAGGAGGATAACTGACGTTCAAATAAGTTAGAAACAGGAATTTTCCAATTTGTACTTGCGAAAGGGAAGTCCCTCTAAATGATGAATCGACTCCCTACCAGCTTTACAAGGGGGAGGGGCAACGAATATTGCATGCACGAAGAAGACAACGTCGCAATTCCGCGCGTTTGAGTTTACACCGAATTCCCTTCGACTCTCAAGCGACTTAAATATCATTGGTCGACCATGATAGACCCGATTCCGGATCCGTCGGATCCACCAGGATCCAAGGCCATGTCGTGTAGAACCATATAACGTTGAAGTCAGAACTGCGGTGAACTGCTCCTTTGTTATTTATTACTAAATTCACAGCGCGGTGTTAGAAATTATTAAGTCTTTGAAATCTCGCCGCCCGGCCGATGGGTGTGTCCCAGTCTTTGCCCTGTAATTGGCCCACTGGTAGGCCGGCGCTAATTGTGAAATCGGCGTAAACAAGGCGTTACGGCGTAAAGTACCTTCGAACCATGCTTCGGCCCGTTATCTTATATATATAAGAGTCATTGCATGTGAAAACCAGGCAGAGGTGGGAAGATGGGGTCGGCCAAATCGGCTCATACTTTGTATGTGTGATAGGTATGTGGAACTATGAACAGCCATATAATTAAAACCCTCCAGCTATTTTTCGTTATGGCGTTCTGGGACCCCCCTCCGAGACCCTCAAAAATCCAACAATCCATTGCTGAAAATTACTGAAATTGCAATAGCTACCCTGACAATTCTGATTAAGATACGATTATAGATTTTATATTTCCATATAGCATGGGTTCCCTAGTTTTACCTACTAAAAGTTGAAGGTGAAGCATTGAAGTTAAGAGGGTATACTAGGGCGTTATCAAAACCAATGAAAGCAGAATTTTCATCTCTTTGAATGTTAGTCATCTTTAAGGGGCATTATCTGCCCTGGGCAGTGGCTTTGGAGAATGGCTTTACTGTTGCTGGAGAGAGGAACATTTACTGATTCAAAAACAAGCGTCGTTTAATTGGGATACTTATAATGCGAGCCGTGAATGGGGGCTGTTTATGGGGATTTTTCGGGTTTGGAGGTATAATAAATCAGGTTGTGACGTCTCACTACGGGGTAGGTTATGGCAATTTTTTCTGCCGCTGGGAGAAACCCATGCACAATTGTCATAAAATGCTAGCACAAATCAGAAATGTTGATTTGGGCTCTACATGGGGGATATAAGGATACCTAAAAAGTACATTAAGCTTGTTTTGCACATTTTACTTTTGCTTTTTATGACGTTAATCAGTAAATTACTTACTAAAAAAGTATGTGCAATTTTGAAGTGGTCAATAGTGTAAAGGCTATGTATGGGGGTTATCAGGACCCCACATATGTGATATCACTGGTACACGCAGCTATATGTAAAATTAAGAAACAAGACAGTCACTATAACAAATGTCAGGGAACAGTTTTAAACTAAATATATATTATATACTTATCAATTTGGGTCAGTACATGAATCATAATGAAATCAACAGATTGTACATTGCAGTTGCAATTGTTCCATTTCAAAGAACATTCAATAGTTGGTATCGAGCATTCTCGAAGAACTCAGCCAATGACTGTAACTACTAATTTCAATCTCTTTTACCCATCTAAAAAATCTAAAATTATACAATCCTCACAATTCATGCAATACAAGGCACCTGGCTATTGGCTAGCGGGACAGTCAGGTACTTGGGAGCTAAGTGGTTTAAGTACTATGCTACAACTGCAATAGTTTTGAATATTGTTTAACCAGTACAGTATCAAAGCTAACAGCATTTAATTTAAAAAAAACACCAAAACATACATTTGCTGTAGGCGTTTAGAGGTTGTCATTATGTTATGGGAATGTGAAATGTCAAAGATTGAAAAAAGTTAAGGGTATTACTAAAATTCTTTGTATGTATTATTGCCGTAATACAGATAATAGTGCATTGCTAAAAGTAAATGCTTCATAACATAGAAAAGTCCATAGAAACAGCCCAACATGTGCAGGTGCGCAGATGTAGGAGGCTTTCCCGTATACTGGTCGTGTTAATGGCAAGTGACAAGTACGTGGAAATTGCGATGCGTCACTCCTATCAACTTCAAGGCATTCAGCCCTTCACATTTGGCGCGTTTGCAGATGTTCGTTTTTCACAAATGATAGATGATGGCAATAGTTTCATTTTGTGTTATCCCATTCATTTCATCCTCTGTGAGGTGACACAAGTTTCTTTACAAGTCCCTGTAAAGCATGACAGAATAAAGATCATCATCCTGTAAACCAACATCCTTCTTAACCACCTTCTTGAGAGTCAGACTGACTGAAGAACAAGTTGATGTGCATGTTCAATTTTTGCATAATGATATTCATCTGTTCAACGCGTATGTCTGTTTCAATGGTCCTATGGCATGATTTTAGGAATTGCATGCATTTTTTAAATACATGTAGCATAAAGATTTTAATATGGTATGTGTAACCGTGGGAAAGAAAATTACATTACATGCTACAGTAATGGGCTACGTTTTTGAGAACACTTTGAAACTTTTATAATCTGTAAACTGCAGTTTGTTAAATTCAGTATGATACCTGTACTGATCCTGATTGACCGTCAGAATTATATATATTTAGCTAAAATCTAAAATTGTTCTTGACATTTGTTATAGTCTAATTTTTTTATTGTCCATATAAAGTATATGTAGCTCTGCACCCATGTGCACGGGTGTGTACCAATGATAATGTGGAGTTCTGATAACCCCCAAACATAGTCTTTTTTCATTATGTACCATTTAATGAATGAATATGCATATGATTATTTAGCGTGGAGCTAATTCTTAGAGAGCAACTGTAAAATGTGTAAAACAAGCTTAATTTACTTTTTAAGTATCCTTATATCCCCCATGTAGAGCCCAAATCAACATTTCTGATTTGTGCTAGCATTTTATGACAATTGTGAATGGTTTTCACCCAGCAACAGACAGAATTGCCATAACTTACCTCGTAGTGAGACGTCACAACCTGATTTATCATAGCGCCAAACCCGAAAAATCCCAATAAAGAGCCACCATTCACGGCTCGCGTATGAGTATCCCAATTAAACGACGCTTGTTTTTGAATCAGTAGATGTTTCTCTCTCCAGCAACAGTAAAACCATTCTCCAAAGCCACTGCCCAGGGCAGATAATGCCCCTTAAAGATGACTAAAATTCAAAGAGATGAAAATTCTGCTTTCATTGGTTTTGGTAACCCCCTAGTATACCCTCTTAACTTCAATGCTTCACCTTCAACATTTAGTAGGTAAAACTAGGGAACCCATGCTATATGGAAATATAAAATTCATAATCGTATCTTAATCAGAATTGTCAGGGTAGCCATTGCAATTTCAGTAATTTGCAGCCATAGATTGTAAGATTTTTGAGGGTCTCGGAGGGGGGTCCCAGAACGCCATCACGAAAAATAGCTGGAGGGTTTTAATTATATGGCTGTTCATAGTTTCACATACCTATCACACATACAAAGTATGAGCCGATTTGACCGACCCCCATCTTCCCACCTCTGCCTAGTTTTGGCTGGTTTTCTCGTGCAATGACTCATAAGAAGGAAGCCATGAGCTCTACTGGTTTATTTTCGCTGCAGGCTAGGCGACCGAATTATTAATTCTTCAGTCCCTGATGCCCAGAGGTAATGCGCGACATGTGCGCCACTACATGACGAATTTGACATCCAGCGAACGATCAAACAATGTTTTGGCTTTGTGGCTGCCGCATCTTAGCCTCCACCAGGCCCTCTTACGGGCGCATGAATAATGAGCCAGTAGAGTCAGTCCATGGTGAAGATAATATTTCGCCCATGTAGGTAACGGAGCCTGCAAGTGAAACCCTGGCAAATATTCTCCCTACAGCCGGCGTAGTTAGTATGGTAGAGACTAGCCAAAGCTAGACTTTTCGCGGTACCGAAGGGACTCCTGGAGCTACCTACAATTCTATATAACATTTCTTCCCTGTTGGACGTCAGCAGCTGGCTGGCTGGTAGGTCGAGAGGCAGCAACAGTGGAGTGGGTATCGTTGAGCATGCTGTGGTGTTCCTTTTATAATTAGTGATATTATATAATTAATTGTACATTCGGCCTTAGTACTAGCTTAGTACAGTCATTGTAACCCGTGGGGCCAGCCCGCGCCTCGTGGGTTCGGGGTACCCCGCGGGTCCACGGTTATAACATAAACCCGTCGATCTAGTCGGGTCGAGTCGGGAGCGAGAGAATGCAGTGACGCTAGGAGGAATTTGCATATATCCCATGATGCACCGCGGCATCAACTATATTATCGTTCGAGCCTTGACGTAATCATTTGAATAAATGGCGGGCCCCGGTGCTGGTGCGACCTTGGGCCATGGGAGGTCCTGTAAATACTTTGTTTCGGTGTCCGCCATTTTTACTTTACCGGCTTATTTGCATATGTCAATGAATTAAAAGGTCCGCCGCGCGGCAACGCCCACCACAGTATGTAAACAATAACCATTCGATCCCGCGCGGCTGTCAAAAGTACCCCTAAACAATTTCTGATTTTTGTGATTTTCTCATGGGTGCTTTTAGGTGCTTTTTTTAATATGCACAAACAATCTGTCATAAGTAAAAAACAACTTTAAAAAACACTGCAGATTAATTAACTAGTTTGAAAGATTTTGAAGCACGTATAGGCGAGTCTTCCCATACGACTGATAGAATTATACGCAGGAGAAGTCTATGGCGTTAGTCCCGAAATTCAACGGGTTACACCGATACCACGCCCGCCAGAACTTCTTATATGAAACCATAGTTCATGAAGACTTGAAAATGACGAAAATTACTCACCTTACTCTCTCGGCTGCCACCCTACATCTTGAAGATAAGTGCCTTCACAGCAAGTAAAAGTTGAAACTTGATCTCCAGCCAAATCTTGGTTCCCGGGGAAAATCGAACGCGATCGAAAGCGCGCAAAGCCCCAAGGGATAAATGCATATTCCTCCTTGGCAGTGACGTGTCAAGTCTTCAGGGTCCACTGCCAGCAACGGGCGGCTGATAATCTTCCAGTCGTCGGATGGGATAAAGTGGACAAGCATCAGTAAGTGATCAAGAAGCGCGAAAAAGCAATTCGGGACAAGGATGCTGCCTGATAACTGTGATGTTTATTCGGGACCGAGATGGTACTATATGACCGTCGGACTCTGGTGGTATTGAGTGACGTAGGTAGGGTGATCTTGTGACTCCAATACAGTATCACGTGACTCTTATGCGATGATGTTATCGAGGTAACAGTTCATTATAAAACAACAATAACACATGTGTGGCGCGATCAGGCAAACTCCCCCATAAATGGTAACGTTTCCTACACTGAGCTAATGAATACAAATATTGGGAAGTTACAGCTATATTAATCCTCAAACACCCGAGTGGGGTCATTTTGACCCCAGGCGTGGATTTTCATGTGCAATTTGAACATGTTTGGTTGGAAAAAATTATTTCCGTGACTTTGTCAGTAGACATCTATTCTAACGTCTCCTAATTTTCTAGCAAGATTGATGCAATACTGTTGACATTAAAGAAGAAAGTCTAGAGTGATTCCACTGGAGTCATTTCCGACCCCAGCAAAAATGATGTGCTATTTTTGAAACCTGCCCTCTGTAACTCCTGAACTACTTATAGTATGACTACCATTTTCAGAGGATTATGCACATATCAATTATAATTATCATAACAAATTTTGTGTCATCACGACGTAGTCATTATGACGTAATTTATGTGATTCTATCCGCCATCTCGGATTTTGACCGATGACGTCATCAAATCAGCTAAATATATTAATGCTTTATCAGGAAAGTTACAATGGATTACATAAGATGGTAAAAATTTAAGAAAACAAATGTGGTGCACCAACAAAGCCTCGAAACGTCATTGTTTGAACTAAAATGAGAATATTTTGTGGAATATGCTTGCCAAAAATACGTTGTCATGGCAACACGAAAAACCATGAACTTACTGAATTAATCTGTAATCTTTGTTAAGGACATTCTATGAAACGTCACTAAATTTGGTGGCTCTAGCGTAAGCCGTTTAGGAGCTATGCAACATGAAATTTTGCGTGGGCTTAAAAAATCCCCTCCCTGTCTAAATAGGGGTAGTTCAAAACGTAGTCCTCCTGATCTTTTTGCATATATTATAATAATGAACGGGAATTGTTCATACCTAATCATATCAAAACATTCCTCTTACATTGATGAAGCAATGTACGGATAGCAATAAGCGAAAAAAAGTGAAAAGGTTGATTTTACTGAACAAAACATTTTTGGGTCATTTGACCACGTTCAGTCATTTTAGTCGCAAAAAGGGGTTCGGGTGTTTGAGGGTTAAGCAAACACCATGTGTACAACAAGAAAAAGTGCATAAAAATGTACTCAACGTATGACGAGTAAGAGTACGTTGTATGGGAACAATATGCATGAAAACATTAGGTGTCTACACTCAGACTTGAGAGGAAGAACAATCTTTAACAATGTACATGGTACACGATACTGTTTACTTTCTACGGTGCTGTTAATCTTGCACAAAACTCGACCAGCTGTCTCGCTAGGGTACTTGAAAAGCTTGATCTATATTAAGCAACTATCATTTTAACAACAAGAAAAATCTTTAAAAAAGATACTCAACGTATGACGAGTAAGAGTACGTTGTGGTAACGTATGAGAATAACTTTTGTGTATCAATGAAAAGATGGCTGTCTACACTCAGGCTTGAGGGGAGGTACAATGCTATACAGTGTACTAGGTATACGATAATGTTAATTTTCTACGGTGCTGATAATAGTGTACAGAACTCGACTTGCTGTCTCGGAAGGATACAAATCTCGGTAGTTTACAATCTATCGTTAACTATCATGTCAACAAGAAAAAAAACAATAACAAAAAGGACAGTGTATTCAACGTATGACGGGTTAAAGAGTCCGTTTAGGTTTGAATTTAAGAATCTTAGGTAGGGCAGCACCAGAACGGGTGCGGGGCAGTTCGTGGGGAGCTGGAACAGTTCAGGGTACGCGGAGGTTTCTGCTATAACAGTTCGGGTTACACGCGGTTATTTTGTGTTGGGACAGTTAAGTTTATATACGGGTTGTTGCTGGGAAAAGTTCATGATCAGGTTTCCGCGGGTCTTCGTCTAGATGGTGACGTTAAACTCGGCGTCGTGTCGTCGTCTACTATGCCCACTGCCATGACTGCCCTGGAGTGGATTATGTAGCGCTTGTCTTCTTCCGGTGGTCACACTCGCTGAAGTAGTGGTTATATCTCGCCCTGCCTGCCTGTTAACACAATGGGCAGACTTTGTTGTTATCTCCATGAAAAATTGAGAAATAGTTTTGTGTGTTTGTGTTTGTGTGTGTGTGTGTGTGTGTGTGTGTGTGTGTGTGTGTGTGTGTGTTTATGTTTCCGCGCTACTGTAGTCAGCATAACTTAAGAAACTCTTGTTGGATTACATTGATATTTCGAATATGGGCGGGTGTTGTGAAGCCGAAAGTCAACGTTTCTGGTGATGCAAGCTGTACAGTGGTGTGTTATTGTCTTTGCAGCATGCAGCCCAGTTGTGTGACGTACCGAGCTGCTGCAGTCGGCGTTCTCGGTCTCCTGTGGGTCGTAACGGCTGCCTTCGCCTGTCCGGAAGGATGCGATTGTCCTGTTGACGGACGGGTTAACTGCATGGGACTGGGGCTCAAAGACGTTCCCATCAGCATACCATCCGATACAACTAATCTCAACCTGACACACAATAACATCCAGAGCCTGTCTGATTCGGATTTCTCCACTCTCGTTAGCCTATGGATGCTTCATCTGTCAAACAACGACATCCGTGTTCTTTCTGGCGGAGTCTTCTCTCAACTGCGCCAATTGTGGTGGCTGGATCTATCTAATAATCAAATAGCTGCCCTCCCGGATGGAGTATTCTCGAATCTGATATTTTTGGAATACCTTCATCTAAACAAAAATAACATCGCGAGTCTCCCCACTGGAATTTTCTCACGCCTAACCCGCTTGGTGTTTTTGAATCTATCTGATAATCTTATAGCTGATCTCACTAATGAAATATTCTCACACCTCATCCGATTAAAGAATCTGTTTCTATATAGCAATTATATAGTTGATCTCCCGGAAGGAGTATTCTCACATCTGGACAAATTGATTGGGCTTTTTCTGTCTAACAACAACATTTCGAGTCTCCCCGCTGGAGTGATTTCACATCTCACCCGTCTAGAATGGCTGTATCTAGATTTTAATAGTATAGCTTACCTTCCAGAGGAGGTATTATCACATCTTAACCAGACGCGTACAAACTTTAACATCACTGAGAACCCATTAAAGTGTGACTGTAGTTTACAGAGTCTAATGACTTCGGAAGATCTGCGTATGTTAATCATCGATGACCCTTTATGCAGCTCCCCTCCCCACATGAAAAACGAAGCGCTGAAACTCGTTGAGGCAGACAAAGTTTGTAACGGCCACGGGGACTGCGCCACCGAAGGTGCAGAGGGTTCATGTGCTTGCAACGTCGGCTGGACTGGTTCATACTGTGACAAAGGTAAGATGTTGATGCTCTATAAACGGTTACAGCAAGGCCTTAACAAACACAACGGCAAATGCCCTAATCATTTTTTTTTCTCACATTGCAAATGATATCAATACCATACTTGGGTATGAAATGCATTCGTTATGTCTACGAACCTTCGGCACTTGGTCCTCAGCCCGTAAAAGCAAATGTATGGAAGGATCAAATAATGGTGGCAGGTAGCCACAAGTCGTATCAAATATGTGTGCTCAACTTTATCTAACAATTTCAATTCCGGGGATCTGCTGTGACAACTCAAGATAATGACACCAGATTTTAGCTTGTAGGCAGATCTTTCGTTAGACCCCTTTTTTTCAGTTTAACTAGAGAATTTGAAGTTATTCATGCTAGGTTTGCACAGTTCCAGGTCTCTGCTGTGCCAATACCACCGAGATCATTAACGGCCTGGTTAATGCTACCGACGGCTACTGCTATGGGGACGACATCCAGTTCTCATGTAAGCCTGGCTTCGAGCTTGTCGGCAGGTCCAATGCCACTTGCCAAGATGACGGAAGCTGGGGCCGAGAACTTCCGACTTGCCAACGTGAGTTACCGAAGCGTCTTCTGCAGTGTAGTGTTTCTTAAAATTCTAATCAGGAAAGGAGAGAAAAGGGTACTTTTAGCCAGCGATTTGTTTTGTTGCAAATTTAAAACATTTATACATCGACAGGTTTGCCATTTAAATGCATGTTTGCAAAGTTTGGTTTCTTCGTTGGTTGTCACGTGGTTGTCTTCAGAAGTAGGCCATTTTTTCTTGTTAAACGAAGAAACATGATGTTAGGCCATATTTCAACAAAGTATATTGGAAAGTAAAAAAATAATAATAATTCAGCTTCATGTCAAAGGTAGCCCTATGTATGTTACAAGAAATGTATGCTTGTAAATCTAGGTATCTTGTTTCGTTGCTGTGCACTTGTCCCTAAAAGTAGGCCACATTTAGACCTATGTGGAAAGTAACATTTTGGGCTATGATTGAAGCTCTGAAAATGTCAAAGTAGGATGTTTTCGGATTTCAATCTTTTAGCAGAAGCACACCTATGTTTTGTCTATCAAATGAACGTAGGCATCTTGTTCCTTTACTGTGAACTTGCAATTGCCTCTAAAAGTAGCTCAAATGTTTGACATTCATTATTATGAATTAACATGCAGTGATCTTTAAACTTAAGTTCTCGAAGATGCTACACATATGCATTGTCTTTCGAAAATACTCAAGAAAATACGTGAGTATTTCCAACTATGGGGTTTACTGACATTCCCCAAAAGCCACTTGAATATAGTTGATCGTTGTTTACTAGGCTGGGACCTCTTTATCCAGGTCATAAGAGGGTAAGGTTGTTCCTGTCTGCCCATACTCCTAAGAGAAACAACGTGCAATAATTGAGGGGTCAATTTTCCGTACCGCCCAACAGCTTAACTAATTAAACTTTCTATTTTTCTCTCCTTGTGTGGCTCAATTTTTTTTTATTTTGCTCAGCTCGCTGAGTATAGTGGACCTCCCCACATCTTTGTGTTTGTGTGTGTATGTGTTTGTGTTTGTATGTGTGTGTGTGTGTGTGTGTGTGTGTGTGTGTGTGTGTGTGTGTGTGTGTGTGTGGTAGGGGTGGTAATATGGGGCTGGAGGTTCGTTAGGGAAGAAACTTTAGACCGTATATCTTTTATTCAGACAGGGTGAATTTTTAAATGATTTTTTATTTGCAAGGTGCAGTTTTTTTTCAATATGTCTGGTCTGGAGACCACACAATTAGTAAGCTGTATAATTGTTTTGATATGTACTTAGGTCGTACTCACAAAATATTTTTAAAGACAATGGATAGATGTAGAGGCAGAGGTCTATACCACAGGTACAATATGGCTTTTAGTTTTGATGCGTCTACAAATGGAAGAGCGATGAAACGAAATGGGAAAATATAACGAGTCAGTGTGCGATAATTTTCAACCTCATAGCCGCCTATGATTTGTTCCGGTAATTTGGTAAATGCCAATCATATAGACACACTGTCGGTTGAGCCGCACTTAAGAGAACAAACTTAAAGTAAGCATAAAAGTAATACACATACAATATCATACTTACAACACCACTTCTTTTAATGTTATTTCTCGAATTCTCACTAAAACGATGATTGTATTTTTGTTTTTCTTGCTGCTCTAATATTAATTTTTTAATGCCTGTTTTCGTGTGCTTTTTTTACCTTAAGGTATCTGCTGTGATGATACCATACGAATCCTGAATGGCCAGATCACTGCCTCCAACGACTTCTGTTCTGGGAACGACGCCCAGTTCTCTTGTGACGCTGGATTTGAGCTCGTCGGTAGATCCACAGTCACATGCCAAGATGACGGAAGCTGGGACGGCGAAATTCCAACTTGCCAACGTGAGTTACCAACTGAGCATGCGATTTACTCTGTGAACGTCATTATAACGTTGTTATATACCCCGGGTATAAATTGTATTCTCCTGTTCTCACTGACTAATTGCGAAAAGCAGCCATATTTGCAGGATATGATGTCATATTATGATATCACATGTCAAAGGTTATGACCACTTTTTAATGCATCTTGATCAAGTGATAGATTGGCCATGGGAACTTTTTTCCACTCCAGCCCAATCAATATTTAGGCAGGTTTCAGAATACATAATAAATATCATCATTATCATCATCATAAGGCGGCTAAGGAGCACTTAGCCACAAGTCGTATCAAATGTGCGTGCTCAATTGCAACTTTATCTAACAATTTCAATTCCGGGGATCTGCTGTGACAACTCAAGATAATAACACTAGACTTTAGCTTGTCGGCAGCCCTTTCGTTGAACCTCTTTTTTTAGTTTAGCTAGAGCATTTGAAGTTATCCATGCTAGGTTTGCACATTTTCAGGTCTCTGCTGTGACAATACCACCGAGATCATTAACGGCCTGGTTAATGCTACCGACGGCTACTGCTATGGGGACGACATCCAGTTCTCATGTAAGCCTGGCTTCGAGCTTGTCGGCAGGTCCAATGCCACTTGCCAAGATGACGGAAGCTGGGACCGAGAACTTCCGACTTGCCAACGTGAGTTACCGAAGCGTCTTCTGCAGTGTAGTGTTTCTTAAAATTCTAATCAGGAAATGAGAGAAAAGGGTACTTTTAGCCAGCGATCTAAAATATATTCACTTCCCGCTCGCGGCCCGGCGCCCACACACATTTAGTGATGATCCCACATTTTTTGAACACATTGTAAATAACATCGCAACCCTAAAAGAATGCAGCGAAAATGTCATCATCGTAGGTGATTTCGATACGGTCCAAAATACTATGCTGGATAGAGCAGGACGCAATCCGACAGAATATCACCCACTTGCTCAGCAAAAGTTTTTAGACGTGATACTAGAGTTAGATTTAGTAGACCTTTGGCGCTCTAAACACAACAAAACTGTAAAATTTACTTGGCGTGGACGTCACCAAGCGAGCCGTATCAACTATTTTGATCTCCTTTTCTCTTCGCACCAATGTGGTCAATGAAACTATTGCATGACGCTTAAAATCTGACCATAAGATTATCTGTATTTCTGTTCAAACGGCGATGTTTCCTAAAAACTACTGAACATTTAATCAGACATTACTAAAAGATCCTACATAAGAAAAAGAAAATGCGGGTTTTATTGGAGAATTTTTCCGGAACAATAATGGAACAAGTGACCCGCTAACAGTGTGAGACACTTCTAATGTTGCCTAAAGGGGGGCACACTATAAAATGTGCATCAAATAAGAAGAAAAATCATTCAAATAAATAAATAAACGAATTAACGAGTTTACTTAGAAACTCGATGACACAGATTCCTCATCGGATACAAGTCGACATGAACAAAAAACTGAACGGGTGCACTATGTCCGAAGAGCGGACTGGATGGATTTTTCCGAAAGGTCTAATACATTCTTTTTATTGAGTCGTAGGAAAAACGTCAAAAAACGTCAAAAAAGACAAATATAAATACATCTGATGGGAACAACACCCATGACCCCTAACAAAATTGGCAAAATTTAAGTCCTATTACTCGTCCCTTTATTCCTTTAAAGAACCCACAAACCCTCTAGATAATGAAAACACCATGTTTTTTCGAAAGTACTGATAACTTTAATACGCGTTTAACTACAGAGCAAAAACATTCCTGTGAAGACTGAAGGTCCCATTACGGAAAATAATTTTTGAATGCAATAAACAGTTTTCAAAATTGAAAAACTCTAGTATTAGATGGATTGCCTAATGAATTTATAAGACCTTCTTTTCTAGCCTAAAACAGCCTTTGCTCCAATCTTTTAACTATTATTAATGGAATAGGGCACTTATCTAATACGCAGAAACTAGGGCTAATCACCCTTCTATTAAAACAAAACCCAGATGAGCAAGACAAACATCCGTCCCAACCTTCGAATTGTTCTTTGATTAAAATATTGTTTAAGTGATTTAATCAGTGAAGATCAAACCGTTTTTTTTAACAGATTCATTGGGGAGAACTATTCTGGCTGTGGAGAATCTTTTAAAGTGTGGGTGTCGGTTTTATATAAAAATGTTTCTAGTAAGGTAATAAATAATGGACATTTCAGACGTGTTTCCCCTTTCCCGTGGTGTTCGACAGGGCTGCCGCCTTCTCATTATCTATTCATTTTATGTGTAGAATTATTGGCCACAAATCAGGGCCAACGAGCACATTAAAGAACTGAAAATACACAACTGGAAGCTAAGATCTCACAGTACGCAGATGATAATCTAGTTTTCCGCTGCAACCCGAACTACAATCTCTACTAGCGCTTGTTAAACATTTAAACAATTTCCCAATAATCTCCGGTTTGAAACCAAATTTCGACAAATGTAGTATTTCAAGGATAGGCACGTTAAAAAACACACCGTTCCCTCTCCCATGTGATCTTCCTATTAAATGGGCCTATGGCCCTGTGCAACTTCTAGGGACTACCATTACCGATGACAATACAACTTTAGTAGAAAATTACAGAAATAGACCTAAAAAGATTACTTAAACACTGCAGCCCTGGAAAAAATCAATCTTTGCCACTTTATGGGAAAATCACCCTGGTAAATACTTTAGTAGAATCCCATTTCAACCACTTGTTTATGACATTACCGTCACCTGGAAAATACTTCCGTGACTATGAAAAGACAATTGTCGACTTTGTTTGGAATTATGTCAGACCAGAAAAACTGAAACGCAAAACTGTTTATAACAAACATGAAAAGGGAGGTTTAAAATTAATTCACTGACCTACTTTTGATCAAACTCGCAAAGCAACCTGGATTCCTAGGAATTTTACTGGATTTTCTTTTAAAAAACATGAACTAAGTCTTTCCAATCTATTAGCAAATCATCATCACTTTTTTTCCCTCATGAAGTTGTCTATCGATCATGTTAATCACGTTTTTACGCATTCACCTGTACACTTACCTGCTAATCCTTTCTTTATTTTATTTTATATTCTATATTTGCAGTGTTTTCCATTATAGGACTCAAATGCATTTACCATATCAACAGATATCAATTATGCAAATGAATACCTAATTTGCATAATAATGTAAAAGTTTCATAATTCTTCTAAGTGGTAAATGACTGTCAGTTAAAGGTGTACATGGACAAGCATATATTATGCAATTGTGGCAGTAATTTGCATAAGAAAAATATTTCATGGAGATCTTAGGTCTCTGAACTTTGTATTAATTTTGTTTTGTCGACCCAAGGTATATTAAAAAAAACGCTGAAATTGCAACATAATCTTCTTCAAGAACATTTAGTTTCCGAGGACATTTACTTAATAGAAGAAAATGAATGATCCTTTGAGCCCTTAAGAAACAACATTAGTCTTGCTATTGCTCCCTAAAAAAATTTCCACGCCAATTTACGTTTGTTTTGCTTTCTTCGAGTTCGTCGGAAGTACTTTAAATACGCAGCAGTACTTCGTAATTTATCGAATACATAGGCGTATGTGTGTCGCATACCTAGCATGCATATAGCGAATTTAGCGCTACTATTGCGTATGAGGTGCGAAACGCTATATTTCTAGGTGCGCATACCGAGCGTATTTCCTGCGCACCCAATTCGTGCTAAATACATGTCTGATGTCCTTCCGATGAATGCTAAGCGTATTCTCGGCTAACCCATGATTTATCAAAGTGTGGCTGCTTACCGCTCTTTTTATGACAAGGTAATATTCATTAGCGTGAGCCTTTTGTCATAGTTGACCACGCGAAATGTTGATCAGCAATGATAATTATTCCTTGAGCTGTGTAACGATTGTATGCACAATAGTTTTGAGCATATCAAAAAGCTACCAGGCGTGTAGGGCCCTGTCACACTTGTGCGTATATTCAAGTGCACCTGAGTTACGCATTGA
The DNA here is from genome assembly GCA_035149815.1 of Branchiostoma lanceolatum. Classification (NCBI taxonomy): domain Eukaryota; kingdom Metazoa; phylum Chordata; class Leptocardii; order Amphioxiformes; family Branchiostomatidae; genus Branchiostoma; species Branchiostoma lanceolatum. The sequence goes on from CM068880.1 coordinate 13,861,547, forward strand.
TATTTTTTGGGTTTACGTAAGGTTTGCGGGGGAAATTGTTTTCTACTTTTACCCACCGTTGTGAAGCCTAGTGATCGAACCTAGGAAATCACTTATTTGGCTGCAAGCTTAATCTTAATCAAAAACTTTTTAATACGCAACTCATGCGGATTTGTATTTACGCACAAGTGTGACAGGGCTTTACAGAGATCATACGGACTCGATACATACACAGGTGTGAACGCGCAACAGGCCTTAACATGATAACACATTCAATACCTACAGAAGAAAGTTCCACGCCCATCGGAGCCATCATCGGTGGCACCATTATTGCAACGCTGGTTGTGGCAGCTGCCACCTTTATGATCATAGTGTTACTAAGACGATGGGGTAAAAAAAGCCGCAGTCCACAACAAGCTGAGGAATGTGCACTGAATGATATGACATGTGAGTGAGACTTCCCTTTTTTTAAGGATATTATGCGATCTTGCATATTTTCGACCAACATTCATCATCGGCAAACGTGTTCGATCATTTAAGGTCCGTGTCAGAATCAGTGTCGGTTGTGGCTGTTGAAGGAAGGTAAAGCAGCTATATGGCAAAAAAAGTGGAAATAGATTAATGCTGAAATATTTATGGTAGTGACATTTACTAACACTGTTTAGCAGATCTGCTTAATAAATTCATACTTGAACCTTTTAAAACACCGCCAAAACGAACCTTATGATGATCCCTTAGTTTCAGGAGCTTACAAAAAGCTCCAGCGAAATAGAGCAACTCAATTTTTTTTGAGTCGTCAGTCAGTCTTAGGCAGGGTTCGGCGAGGTTTGGGCAAATTCCGGTCACGTGTCTTGACGCTGGTGTTCTCCCGTTAAAAACAACAAGGAAATATTCGCCTGGGCGACCCCGTGAGTTTTATACACTATTCAAGAAAAGGAAGACACATGAGAGACTAAAGACACGTGTTTTATGGGACAACGCATTTGATCAAATCCTCGTTCGGGACGCGTCGGGCGGGGAAGTTCGACTGCGCTCGGCAGATTTGAAAAATGGCTGCTGATAGCGCGACGATTTTCAGTGAGTTCTCACATCCAAATGACGTCGTAATTTAGCATAATGGACGTCGCTATACATTGCGATAATGTTTGAACTTATCATGTAGAGAAATTGATGTCTAAATAGATTGACTTTCAAAATCCGATTTAGGGGGATAAAACTGCTTTATCTTCCTTTGAGGGGTTAACGATTTTAGGATATCATTTGAATGAATCATAATTCAACATTTAGAGAACATCCTACCGAGCTTCAAACATATCCAGATTCTAATTTCTGCACATGTTCAAACTATGGTCTACCTTTAGGCAACGAAACAAGACTCCAACCTCTACAACCATCCATTTCATAGACAGTACTTAGGATTACCTCTGTTAAAAAATCGCATTTATATAACATCCGACCTTGACGTTCGCAGAGCTTCACATATAGCCAACATCTTGATTTCTGCACATGTTCAAAATATGGCCTACTTTTAGGGACAAGTTCAAAGCAACGAAACAAGAATAGAAACTCTAGAACCATCCATTTGATGGACAAAATTTAGGGCTATATGTCCTACTTGAATTTAAGGGAGAAGATCACGGCAACGAAACAAGACTTCTAACTCATTCGTTTGATAGACTACATATCTCGTTACCATTGACAGAAAATTTGATAAGATTTTTGTTAACTGTTTTAATAAATTGTATCTCGAATATGGCTCCAATGGTATCATGTTTGTCGTGAAATGCGGAAAATAACCTACTTTTGAGGACAACCACGTGACAACAAAATATGACACCAATCTTAGGAAACACAGCAACTATGATCATGTATATATGGTTGAACTTTCAAGTCATAAACATCACCATCTCTGCTCTTGCAGTGGTTTTAAGTCGGGCGTTTTTGTGACATCCCTAAAACACTGCATTGTTCTTAGGCTGCCCTAGAACTTCAAATTGTTGTTTTTTTAAATCTCAAAGCTATCTTTAGAAAGAGATGGTATTTTTTAAGCCTGTTTTAGTTTTCCGTAGTATTGAAGCGTTAATCCGTAATCGTGCCCTAAGCCATGCCAAGTTTCATGATTTTGACATGCCAAAATCAAAATTTAAAACCGTCCCCAATCATGTTTGGCCCGTTGCCATGGTAACCATTGGAGTTGAGCAAAAAGAAAACCATATTGAGGGTTTGTGGGCCAAGTACTATCACTTTGCATAATATGAGCCAAAACGATTTCTTGAACCCTGCCAGTATTGTTTGATTATCACAGACATTTTTATTAAAGGATAATGAATATGTAGGTTCCTATTAGACGCCTCCAGGAAAAAAGCCCATTTCGGCAGAATTATGAAGAGTTAGAATTCTGGCATAATTCTGGAAACCTAAGCCAGAATTCTGGACCTCCAGTATCGCTCATACAGTTTACGATCCCAGGTGGGTCAAGGGTCACTACACCATCGTGTTGTGAATGTAAACTGCGAGAATTTCAACTTTCAATGATAATGCCCTTGCCTAAAAGTATTCTGCGTTGGAGCGGTTAGAGTCATGCCTCGGAGCGGTTGGAATCATGTTTCGGAGCTGTTAGAAATGGCTTGAAGGAGCTATATCAGCTTGTCGCCTTGTCTTTTTTTTTTTGGCACTGACCCATGGTCAGAATTCTGGCTCAGGTTTTCTTCAGAATTTTGGGCAGAATTTTGCCTCAGAGACAGAATTTTTTCAGTTTTCTGCAGAATTGGATTCATTTTGTTTGTTTGAATATTTTGAGATAATCAAGGTTTTCAAGACTTAGAGTGAACTATAATGGGGCCTGCTATATGCAAAGTTCTTTATGCTTCATTCCAAAATCATATATATATGATGATATAGATAACTCATATACTGCTGGTGATATTTTTTGTAGTTCTATTTGTAGGACTGTTTAGACTTGTTGTGTTGTTGTGAATAGACATACGTGGTACCATTATACGGTTGTCGAGCAATAAAGTCCATTCATTCATATATCTTGACATGTATAAAGCGTGGTCGGGACAACAACTATGCTAGGGACTTTCGACTTTGACCTGCGCATGTTCAGTCTGATCCCTGAAAGCGCCTATATGGTTTACGTTTTGCAAATTACAAGGGGGTCATAAGGTAAATCGTACATAACAGACCTTAAAGTAAGTTCTTATGACGATCGCTAGATGTCACTCTGTTTACAGGTACAACCTGATGATGGAGTGCTGGCGCTGGCAGCCCATCGAGCGGCCGTCCTTCAGCAATCTGTATTCTAAAACTAGACTTGCCTTCGCATCGACAACCCCCAGTACTTGAAACGACTCCAAAGTCTGCAATCTTATCTAGCAATACCGACTACAATTATCGAATAAGTGCTAATACAGCGGAAGGTCCTCTTTAGTTGTACCTTCTCTTCGGAACATGCTATAGTCTGGACTTTTGGCTGGTAGATAGCTTTTTGTGACAGAAAGAAGAGATGTAGTAATTTGTTTTTGTACTGCAGGGGCATTTTGCGAGGAACATTTGGAAGAAGGAAACTCAACAAAGACCAATGTAATTACATTATGTAGCGCGAATAGGTAGCTTATGTGGAGATGAACCTAATTAGATGTACATGATGCAAATTTAATCTTTCAAAAGATGCATAACTAGTGCAGAAAGTTCATAACTCCGTTGTTTACTGCATGGTACGATATTTATATGATTGCTTGGGAAATACACTAAGTGATAAATGATAGAAATTTCAAGACATTGGTAATTGGGTTAAAGGTGAGCATCAGTATTTATAGATTATGTAAATGAAGACATCATTAGGAATTGCGAAATTGTGAAATAGCATTCTTCTAAAGGTAAGGGCTGGTGACTTTATATGTAAATCAGAAGGAGGACAGCAACTATGTATTTTTTGCTAATCAGCAACTTATTAGCGAACAAATTTAAAACATTAGAAAAACCTCTTTACGGTGGTATGAGGTCGTTGGACCTTTTTGCTGTATCATTAACCCTATCTATACGGGGGAGGGGCTGAAAGTGCCCGCGCCAAATTTGACATCGTATAATTGCCAAACGACGCATGCTAGGCTAGGACTACCGAACTTGGTAGTCCTAGCAATTCTTTTTGAAATAGTACAATTTTATCTTTTTATCGTGTTGCCATGACAACCGGTTTCTAACAGGAATTCTATGCAAAATTCATAGATTTTGTTTAAACGATGTTTCTAAGTTGTTTTTTTTTGCTCAACCACACTAATTCTCCTACATGATTAACATCATATGTAATTAGATGTAACTTTCATGATTTCATGTTCACAAATCATGATAATTTGATGATGTAATCGGTCAAAATCCAATATGGCATAAACTATTATTAGTTTGGGTATTAACAGGCTTTTTTTGCCTTCAGAGTCGTCACTGCCTGATATTTTCTTAACCAGGACTAGTCGATTAACGTTTCTAGTCTATTTTCACGGTGTCTATGGGTCAAAAGTGGATGAAAGGATTTTCAAAAATTTCAAAATTGCCGATCCGAAAAGGCGGACCCAAAGGGATAGCCAAATGCGCATGACGTCATTCTATGATGTAATTGTGGCGGCTACTTAGTAACCATTGACGTCTGATGTCCTGGTATACCTTGACAGAAAATTTGACACACCTTTCTGTTTGATTCCTTTAAATATTACGGGAATTCCCGATTTAGCCAGAACATCACATTGATGACTTCAAATTACGTCATATTACGTCATTAAATTACCAAAATTACCAAAATTATGAATGTTTACGTGTACATCACTCTATACAAATGTGGTGATGATACATTATACCGTTTGGAAGTTGGGAATGATCCACCACCCGTCCCAGATATCCTTGACCGCGAACCCCGCTGGTTCGAACGTGGAGTAAGGGAGGCAATATATGAGAGGATATACAATCCAACCCTCAACAGGAAAGGAGGGCTAAGGGTGGAACTGTCCGGCACTTGGGACATAGCCTTGGGGGCAAACCAGCTTTAGCTCCTATATCAAAACAATAGGAGCTATTGTCCCCTTTTACTTCAACCTTGTCTTGAGTTGTCTAATTCGCTTTCTATTGGACTTCTAAAAATTTGTCTTCTCCTTATTTGCATATCAATTCATAGTTCGTGGTTATAAACCTGCTGTTCAACTGATCTTGCTCACAGTCACTGACGAAAAGTAGTGGATGCTACTTGAAACGTCTGACCGTTTCCAAAATCATATCCAGTTGTTTGAGTAATTGCTTTTTGGCGTCCCAGATATGCCCAAAATCCCAGTCTAGATAAGGTTAGATTACCCATTGTTGTATCAGTTTATAATTATCCGTTATTTACTAAAACAACAGTAGCTAATTCAACATTAAGCATAAATCTTGTTTTGAATTAACCTTCTTTTGAAGACTTATCAAGACATCCTAAATTGTCTTAACCTTATTAACATATCTATTTATAGTTTTGGTATAAATCTGGTTTTTCAATCCTGATCGTTAGTCACTGACGAAAGACGGCGGATGCTGTTTGAAACATCTGTTTCAAATTTTATCCAGTTGCTTGAGTAACTCTTTTTTGGCATATCTTACTACCTTGATGTTAAACCTTCATTGACGTATTAAGGATCAATACGGCAAGTTTTGCTTAATCTCAGTGAGAGATCTGGAGAACACCAGCATGAAGATTGCAGACTACCGGAGCCAAATACGCTTTAGTTTACGGTGCCTCAAGTTAAGTCTGTCGGTTTGCGCCTAAAAACGTCCATCAGAGGCTTCAATGCAAACAAAAGTATTCTCAACGCTGAAAGAAATCTACGAAATGGTAAGGCAGATCAACTACAAACCGGACGGTCTAAATGCGTGAAAAGCAGACCTTGTACAAGTACTGAGGGAGCAATTGTCAGAAGAGACCTTTGGTGAAACCAACAACTTCATAGCACACGGACAGTTCTCTCAACACAAAAAGGGGAAAGTCAGACAGAAGAACAAATTTGAACGGCAACAACATAAATAAGTGTATAATATAGCAGATAGGGACCCCAATTGGAGATCTAGCAGTTCTAAAGCTAAAGCCATAACACCGAGTAGAACAGACGAGAGGTGGGTTAAGAACCTGAGTAGTCATTCTCTTACAGAAACAGAGAAATCACTACTTTCCACAGGACTGAATTTTCCAAGTAGCACCTAACAATATCCCTAACATTGACATTGTCACAGAAACTCAGTCGACGATTCGCGGGGCCCACATACCTTATAGACAGGCTGAAGCCTTACGCACAAAAATAGCTACCACTCTGAAAGTCTAAACCTCCTTCTAGCAACATCACCCTGGAAGAACAAACCGCGCTCAAGGATTTGGCCACTAATTAAGACATATTGATCATTCCTGCTGACAAGGGCAGATGCACAGTAGTCATAGACAGGGAACAGTGCGACAAGAAGGTTCAAGACCTATTGGGGGACAAAGACATCTACATGCCCTTGAAAAAAGATCCCACAGGCAAATTTCAAAAGGAAATCCATTACGTTCTCATGAGATTGGAAGAGAAAGATAAAGTTCTGGATCGTGTCACATACCTTAGGCTTAATCCCACTACAGAACAACCTCCGGCATTCTTCTGCCTTCCCAAAATCCACAAACCGGGCGTCACTCTACGACCCTTACTCTTCAGTATAGGATCAGTCACTTACAATCTAGCAGGTCATCTGGCTAAGATCTTGTGACCATTAGTGGGTAAGTCTCAGCATCATGTACGGAATAGTGCAGATTTCGTCCAAAAAAATCAATGTAGCAGAGGATGAGATCATCCCCTCATTTGATGTGTGCTCGCTTTTCCATTGAATACCCCCAAAGGAGGCAGTCGCAGTAGTTAGGGAAGCATTGGAGGCTGACGACACACTTGCAGATAGAACCAACCTTTCCGTTAAGCACATATGTGAACTTCTTGACCTTTGCCTAGGGTGCACATACTTCACGTACAAGCAACATTTTTTTTTTCAGCAAGAGCACGGCTATGAAATGGTATCACCGATATCACCCATTGTAGTGAACCTGTATATGGAGAATTTTGATAACAAAGCCCTCAGTACTTTCAATGGCCCTCCTCCCCATCAAACTGGTTTCGCTAAGTAGACGACACTTGGTGTAGGCTCAAAGAGAGAGAAGCGAACGACTTCTTTCACGGTGGTCAAATTCATGCTCAGAAACTCCAATGTCCAGCCGAATTCGAACGCTGTTCCACGAGGTTCGAAATGACGTAATCGAATCCGAACGCGCGTTCGAGTCGGGGTCACCTACGGTCATTACAAGCTTTAACTGTAAACCTGCGCGGCACGGCCCCTTTCCCCGCTTCAGGAAAAAAAACTACTTTTGTCACAAATATAACCTGTTTTCTGGAGAGTATATCCATGCTAGCCCTTTGTTGTAGACATCTAACCTGTAACGAAGCCACAGGCGTCATTTTTCTGTGACATTGAATATTAGAATGATTGTTTACGGCGGTGTAATTTCCCCCCTCCCCTTATCGGTGCGGCATGACATACACTTAAACATCGTAAAGGATCAGCTTCATAAAGCACCCACCTTACCTCATTAGTGGCTCAAAATGGCCGTAACGGTTTTCCCGAGGTTTGTGTTTTTGGGATTTTTGAAAAATGCCCTTGATTTTGAATTATGGGTAATTGAGTGCGAAAAATGTCGCAAAATGGCATTTTTCCACAGATTTGTCGATATAAACAATACTTAGAATCAGAAATTAAAAAATCCCAAAAAACACAAAGTTTTGTTTTGTTCCCGGTCAACGAAAAACATGAAAATAAGAGATATTCATTGACATTTGAAGCCAGGGCTTTGCGATTTGTGCCTAAAAAAACGGTCACTATGCGAAAGGGGCTGATTTCCGGAAAAAAGTCGGAGTTGATATATTCCAAGACCTTCTTGATATTTGGAATGTGTCCGGACAAGATGTCTGATATTTACCGTATCCTGGAATATCCTGAGTCCTGACATGTTTTGTTGCGAATCAGGACGAATAAGACTTTCCTATATTTCAAGATACGCCCCATTGACGTTTTTTGCTTCCGAATATATAACACGCTTCATATTCTGAACATATCCAAGGTAATTATATTCCAGGAATAAATTTTTGACATATTAGGAGTTGACACGTAGCATGATATGCCTCATTTCTGGACCATTTTCGGGCGACATTCGATATTTACTATATCCGCAAATATCATGATTCAGAAATTGTTCCGAAGCATATCCGGACGGGTAAAAACTTCCTGTTTTTTCCGAATACTTGCCATTGGCGTTTCTTGTTCCGTACTCATGTTCAATTTACGACACAGATACAAGAGCTAGAAAGCTAGAGATAAATTACCAAGAATCAGTGACAGTGTTCGGACATATTTGGAGTAACATGACATGCCACATATTCTGACCGTTTCCGGGCAATGTTTTGGGGGTTCATTTCTGTTGCGTGTCCGGACAAATAAGGCGTCTAATTTTTCAAGGTACGCGTCATTGGCGATTCTTGCTGTGATACGGTTCATATATTGTATGCAGGTTTCATTGCAATTGATCAAGGATTATGTCGCCCTTGAAATGACATATTTTGGAAATAAATTTAGACAAATTAGGAGTTGACACGATATCATATAAAGCACATACTCCATCGAAATACTATAGATCTATACGAGTGATAGCGGTGCATTATAAGAAAGTTACATATCCGGAAATATCATGCTCAAAATTCACTCAAAATACCCCATAGACGCGTTGCAGTATGGGAAAGCTCCATATACGGACAATATCATGCTCCAAATTTACTCATAATACTCCATGGAAGCGTTGCAGCATGGGAAAGTCCCATTTTCGGACAAAAACAGGAGGCATTCATGGTCAGAATATGCAATATGCAGTATTACTGTTCGCCGTACAGTGGCGCTGCAACTTTATCATGGTGGCAGCATTCTAGGCAATTGAATGATCCTGTCACCAAGGAGTATCAGGAAGCCAATTTCAACCGAGAATAAAATGCATACAGTAGTAGTAAGTAGACGTAAGCCTTTATTTTTTTCTTGGAAGGACCTGTCGGCCAGTACATATACATAATATTATACAGGTGGTGCAGTTTGGGAAAGTCAGGTCATTGGAACCAGATTTTTTTTAGAACGGATCGGAGCTGAGGCACATAATATATGTGTGTTGGAACATAATATCTGTGTGCTATTTTTGTGCTGATGTAAAGAGTGAGGTGTTGTTAGTGAAACTTCAACCGTGCGACAGTTTGACCTGATGGGACCGTACCACGCGTGTTTGGAGCAGTCAAAGCCCGACAAACAACGGTCTATACCGCGCCACCACGATGTTTGCGAAAGTGTGCAACTTGCAAGGTTTGAACTGGTAAGTACACAATGGATTTGTTTACAACAACAAAAAGTTTTATCGCATGTAACCTGACCCCGTTAGCTCAGCTGCATCTTTCATGATGCGTCAACTCATATCTTGCATCTTTCATCCTAAAAGCACTGACGGGAGATTCCCCCCAAACTTTACTACCTTCAAACAAATGACATGGATCATCATTAATAATCTACTCCCATTTCAACGAATGATGTTTAGGGCTGCATGTTTGGGAGTCGTCAACACACATAAAATGCATTTAGCGGCGCGGGCATGCAAGCTGAATCAAAAGCCGGTCTCAGGTATTACTGGGCGGGGCCGGGAAACTCCCCAGAACCGCTGAGATCTATTTACACCGGCGGGCTGACTGCTTTGGGCCGCCGAATGAACTCGCCAATGGCCCGATACCAGTCTGACCAGCACAAGCCAAGACATTTTACATGATTATGTTCAAAGTTATTGTATATTAAGGGTAGGACTGGCCTGTCAATAGCCTCTGTGACCTCTGTCTTTTAGTTATGCAAAACAAGCCTAACATCTGCGTGGAGGGCAGGGTAGCTGACACTACAGTGGATACTTAGCAGGCAACTTGAGGCTGTAGTGTTCCCGGGAACGAGCGTTTCGCGATCTTCCACCAGCCATATGGAAGTGGCTACTGACAAAGAAGAACTTTATTGCACGACAATTGTAGCTGGTACAATGTATGGCAACTAACGTACATGACAGGATGATCCTGTCAGCAGTTGAAAAATCTGCACTGCTGACAGGATGATCCTGTCACCTGTAACAGATAGAATAGACGACATAATGTATCTTATACAAAGGTTCCTCAGTAGCTAGGCAGTAAGTAAGCTATATTTATGACTAAGACACGTGACCAGGCCGTATTCGGAAGCTCATCTGAATAGATTAGTGTTGACCAATAGGGAGGCTAGCTTGTGAGAGCAGCTAGCTCGTTAGCATAAGCCCGCCGATTTGAACTCAGAAGCTGTCCTGTGAGGCTGTGACTAAGGTTAGTGATCACACGTAGATGAGCTCTCTGTATTTAGTTCGTAAAGATACTAGATGGCTGTAGAATATCCCACATTTCCATCTGTAACTCAACCTTCCGTAATCGTAACGCTCTAGATTATTGTGTATCCTCCTGTAGGCCTTAGTAGACTTGGCTTGTATAGTACAGCATATAACTCCTTGATATAACACAGAATAAACGCGTGTTAGCTTGTTTTCGGCCCGTTTCTTTGCGTAGCTAGTTAACTTTTCCCGGCTGTTTTTGTGCCGTACGAGTGTTGTTGCTTTTCCTGTACTACCAAATTCTTTGTCCTGCTGTTTTGCCCGCAGTTTTCTGCATATTTTCCGTTTTCCAGCTGTGGTACTAGTATAGCGTGGGGTTCACGTCCGTTTTTTCACACCGCATAATTGATTGGACCTCCCCGTCTCCGTCCCCTAGTGTCCCGCTGTGCGCCTTCCGGGCCATTGTTTTTTTTAAAGAAGACCGCTCTCTCGGACGCCTTGACTTGCAAATTGAATATACCATTGTTGTCAGTTTTCTGTGCCCCACTCCATATTCTTTCACTATCGTTAGCTCAAAATCTCGTTTGTGTTTTAGACCTATTCTGTTTTGGACTGTTTTGGCTCCCCGTTTTGTAGTTCCCATTTCTGTTCGGCTCTTTATTTTCGTACAATCATGGCGGCCGCCAAAACCAAGGAGGTTAAAAAAAATCATTTTTAACCTCCTTGCCAAAACTAATGCCCCGGAGATTGATTTCCGTAATTTTGATAATAATAGACGCTGCTTTGTCCTTCTAGCTTCTACCAGGGTCCTATCGTTGGGAAAATAGTAGAAATCAGCCGAGGTACTCCGCTATACAGGGATAAGGTCCGCTATACAGTTAAGTTCCATTTCGATGGAACTCTATTTCTTTTAATTAGAATGGTAAAGTAATATGTATCTTGGTTTCTTTGCACTAGAGGATCAATAGACCAATTTTGATGACACAAACATTCCGTCATGGGGGGGGGGGGGGTAAACACAAAATTCCAGGACATCGTGCACCTATGATGAAATTGGTTTGTGTCGTTCAAAATCGTTTATTGCAGTGTAACCCTGTCCAGGTGCCCGCCATGCTTAATAAGATTTTTTTCTGTACCCACTCTGCTGTTCAAGTCCCGAGTTCGGGTGGCAGGGGACGTCTTGGACAGAGAAGAATATGACTACCTGAAGTCATCCGGACATCTTTACATGTCCGATGAAGTCAGCGATGAGGATGGCAAGTCATCGGTGTGGGTTCAGCCACCCGCCTGGCGGGCGGACAAGTTAACGGACATAATGCGAAGGTTTCAGGCTGTCCTAGACCAGAATAGGAGAGACAGGCGCCTGCCCTTCTCCAACAAAGAGAGAAAGCAAGGGGAGGAGTTTACAGACAGATGATCACCATCCAGCAGGGCTGCACAGCCATACCTCAAGGCTGTGGCCTTCCAGGAAGAGGAAGGCGCGGAGGGAGAGGAAGGCGCGGAGGGAGAGGAACGCGTAGAGGGAGAAGAACGCGCGGAGGGAGAGGAAGACGCGGAGGAAGAGGAACACAGCGACTGAAGCTAGGAGTTGTGATGATGAATGATGACTGGTTAATGCAACTTATAAAACACACCACATGGTAGCCCTTAACAATAAAAGAAGCACATACTTCATCATCAAAACGTCACATTCCACTATTTACTATCGCTGCTTAGCAAGTTGACCATATAGTACGTAGATATGACTTTTTGTATATCTCATAGTGTTGGCTTTAAAAGTTTGTTGTAGTCGGTTTTTACTATCGTAGTTTAGCAAGTTGACCCGTAGTACATAGATAATACTTTTTGTATATGTCACAGTGTTGGCATTAAATGTTTGTTGTAGTCGGTTACTCGAGCGAGTCTTTCTGCCGGAAATCCTCTCACGGCACAGTGGGAACGAGTCCCTGAAGGTCGGGGATCTTAGTAGAGAGTGTGCAAAGTTTCTGCATAGTTGAACCTCACGTCTTTGTGATAGTGGTGTTAGTGAGAGTTCTCCAATACAACTTGCATTTGATGATACTTCTGTTTTGCACTCGTGTATTGATTTGCCTATGTCTTTGGTGTGGTACTTCTGTTATACTTAGTTCGTGCAGTATATTACTCTATGTGTAAAGAGTTAGGAATTCAAAACGTATTATAATGTATGAGGATTATTTTCTCTCCCAAATAGTCCGAAAACGTAACGCCTACTAGAGTTTCTGAAAGGAGTAGTGTTACGGTCCGTTTCTTGGTTCCGAATATCCTCAGTTATATGTAAACCTTCCGGAGCGTAACAGCTCCGAACGCGCGGTCAGAAGCTATGGCATATTCCGAACGTATTTTGTCTTAAATGAGTCCGAAACTGGAAGTCCGGATATTATGAAGAGTATTGTGGTCCCGTTCTTGACTACGGAAATCATCCGAAAACGTAAGGAAGTTGAGTCGTGTTTTTGTCCGGATTTATCCTAAAGCATTACCAATTCGGACGTATATGTACGGAAATCACCATCTCTCGGACATTCTCGGGAATCCAGATATGAGGTGAAGCGTTACGATCCTATTCTTTGTTCGAATATCCTTAGTATATGTAACCTTTCCGGAGCGTAACAGATCCGAACGCGGTCCGAAAATATATCATAGTCGGAACGTGTTTTGTCTCAAATGACTACAAAAATGTCCCATTACTGGAAATCCGGATATGAGAAATAGTATTATGTTCCCATTTTGGACTCCGAATATTTTCAGCGTTTGCAACCTTTCCGGATGGTGGTAACTCCGAACGGACTCCGAAAATATGACGTATTCGGAACGTGTTTTGTCTCATTTGAGTCCGAAAATATTCCATTACTGGAAATCCGGATATGAGAAATAGTATTATGTTCCCATTCTGGACTCGAATATTATCCGAACACGTAAGGGCGTATCGTCCGTATATTGCCCGGATATGTCCTAAACGTTCCCTGTCCGGACATATACAAACGTTGAAATGTCCGGAAATAACCCCCTTTCACACAGTGGGTCTCCCTAAAACCTGAAAATAATCGTGTTTGGGAGCAAAATATAAAAAAATTAGCCATTCAGTGCAGAATGACAACATTCAAAGTCTGTAAAATCGCTAATTTCGTTTTACTTTGAAAAGATTCTCCCGCTCCCCACTTTTTTGTTTATTTGCACATGTTTTACCGTTAGCCAAAACGTTGCCCCGTGTAACCCGATACCTTGTCGAACGCGCGTAGCAACGGGAAAGAATACCCTAGTGACAGACCACCGTGTTTTACCATATAAACAATGTACATGACATCAGGTTCACACTAGACTCTACCAGTCTCCCCCGGTCGCTGGGAAAATAGTAGAAATTGGCCAAATAGAGTCAAATGTTTGAAGGGAGTCGACTACGGAGATAGGGTATATCTCCGTAGCCGACTCCCTTCAAACATTTGACTCTATTTGGCCAATTTCTACTATTTTCCCAGCGACCGGGGGAGACTGGTAGAGTCTAGGTTCACACAGGAGTCGTGCTAAAACAGCATGCTCCCCTTCCTAGACACCAAAACCATCACAGAGAAGGATGGCAACCTTCAGTTCGAAGTGTACAGGAAACCGACCCACACTGATCAATATCTGGCCTTTTATTCCCACTACCTTTTGGAACACAAACAAGCAGTGATTGAAACTCTATTCCATCGAGCAGACAACGTCATCACCTCAGACGAAGCGAAAACAGACATACACAGACATCTCCGTGTGGCCTAATCCAAGTGTGGCTACCAAAATTGGACCTTCAACAAGGCCATACCTTCTGACAAGTCTAAGAAAACACTCAAGTGCAAACCATTGACCAACAGAAACAAGGTCATTACATTACAATTCCCTGCGTCCAAGGAGTATCGGAAAAACTCAGACGAATCTTCCTGAACTTCAACATTGCCACTAACTTCAAACGTCACTCTCAGGCAGAAACTGGTCCATCCAAAAGACAGGCCTGAAAAGGGCATCGAAGCCAATGTCATCTACAAACTGAAATGTGAGGAACCGAACTGCAATAACATGTACACTGGGAGACTAGTCGACCACTAAGACAAAGGTACAATGAACATTGCAGAAAGAGCGCTAACCGCTACTTATCTGCCATTTTCCATCATCTACAGCACAACCAGGGACAGTCATTCAATCTCGAATCCACGGACATCCTAGATCGAGGATCCCGCTGCTTCGAACGTGGAGTTAAAGATGCAATATATGCGAGGATGTACGCTCCTGCCCTCAATAGGAAAGGGGGTTTACGCCTTGACCTTTCAGGCACTTGGGATGATGCACTGCCCACCACCCCCACCCCAATACGAACAGCATATAGTTACTGTACCAAAACAACAGTACCTAATTGAACTATTAGCATAAACATTGTCTTGAATTATTCATCCTTTGAAGACTAGGCAAGACATCCTAGATTGTCTTAACTTCATTAACAAATCTGTTCAGAGCTTTGGGATAAATCTGGTTTTTTAATCCTTGTTGTTTGTTACTGACGATAGAGAGCTGACTGATTTTATCCAGTTGCTTGAGTAAGTGCTTGAGTAACTATTGTTTTTGTATTATTCATGTTATAGTTGCATCATCGGAAACATTTTATGCTTTTTAAACGTACCGTTTTTAGGCAAACAGAATTAATGCAATGTATTGTCAGTTTCAATAAGAACCAAAACATTTCTTTGGCAGAATTCCCTGTTTACATTACATCATAAACTAGAGTTCCACGACCTCATACCTTCGCCGACTGATGTTAGCCTCTTCGAGTGAATGTTTATCACTCAGTATGTAAATAAGGTCCTCGATTGCATGAATTTCAAGTGATCCTTTTCTCTACACAAAACACAGCATTAAAGTAAAATCTTAGAAAAGAGGGCCATTGTAGCATTTCCTCATATATTATGTCAATGAGGCCATCATGATTTATGTCTGATAACGTCCACATTTGATTATCTCCCAAACGCCACAAGAATGAAATCCCATCATTTACCACTCTGGAATTATAGTATTCTTTTAAATTATGCAAATTAAGTATTCGTTTGCATAATTAATATCTATCAATATTCCTCTCTTTCTCAGTTACATGTCACGTGTTTGACTACAATGGAATGCAAGGGTTTGTATACTTTTTCACATCACAGATCCTGATTTGCATGATTCTTAAACAATCATGTAAATCATCACTCAAACTATGTACATCCCTACAAATCATGACGATCCGTCATCACCTTCATGAGTTACTAGTATTCTCTTTCAAAGTTTAAAACAAACCCATACCTATACCCACACGAGTTCTCCCAAGAGTTATAAAAATAATCACTGTAAGAATATTTTTGCTTAATTGGTATCATAACTTTTATCTTTACTACAGAAAATAAGGCAATTTGTTGGCAATGTATTTGCTTAAATTATGCCCTTATTTCCATAGTCGACATATCAATCAGTTTTTATCAAACCTATACCTTCCAACAGGGAGAGCGTTAGATCGTAAGGCTGCTGTATTTAAATGCCCGTGTGACCTCCCTGACCCCAAAACAGAGCCCTGCACCAGGCAAATAAAGTATCACATGTGTCCTCCAGCACGTCTCACAGGGATCCTGCTCCGGTAAACTAGGTCACCTGTCAGTGCAATTTAACCTGAATATATAGACTTAAAAATAGCAAATTGAAAGGGAATTGTAGACTTTTTCTTATAAATTATGTTAATGAGGCCTTGTCATGCATGATTTTTGTCTGATATTGTTCACCTTTACTTAGCTTCCTAATGATACAAGAATGAAATACCAATCATTTACTATTGTGGTATTTTCAATTAGTGTTTTCTCATTAATTATGCAAAATAGGTAGCTATTAGCATTATTGGTATCTATCGATACCTCTCTCTTTTTCAGCTATATATGTCACATGTTTGAGAGTCCTATTTTGAAAGGCAGCAGATTTATAAACTTTCCTTGCTAATTATACAAATAAGCTCCTGATTTGCATAATGAATATCCAATTATGTAAATCATTAATCGAGCTATCTACATACCATAAATCAAGACGATCCGTTGACCATAAGTCTAGTTATTCATGTCCAAAGGTCAAAACAAATAAATTAAAAACACCCGCTACAGCTTTAAACAATCCGCTAGAGGGCCCAAACGTACACAACTTACTTCATGTGGAATGGACTATCTACCACACAAAAATCATGACCGTAGCACTTGCAGAAAATTCGACCTCAAACTTTTTTTTTTTATTCAAACATTTAAACAGAAATACAGAGTGACAAAAGGGGGCGCACTCAAGTGCAAGACTTATTTTGACGCTACCCCTTACATAAAAAAAAAACATACATATTTTACAGAGAGAAATCAAGTACAAGTGAAAAGCAAAGGAAAATCACATCAGACAGAAAATAATACATTGTACTTAATATAACAAGAAAGGATAAGCGCAAGTCCAGTTTCCCACCCACTGATGAAATAGTTGGACACATTACAAAAAATGCCAGGACAACTGTGTTTTAAAAACGCTTAGTTGTAGTGATGAAGTTTTGGGTTGTTAATAGAATATTGGAGTTAACAACAGATGAATGTGAAGGACTACCACGGAGTAAAACGGAAACTTTAGCGTTGTCCGATAATGATGGGAAGTTAAGGGTGTGTCCTAAGAGCCTGGAGAGTTTGCCGAGGAGGGTTGAGCGTTGGGCATTGTACATAGGGCAGTGGAGTAAATAATGTGGTACTGTTTCGCATTGGCACCCGCAGTTACATGCTGGGCTGTTTAGAAATCCTCGAGTAAAGAGACTGTGGTTTAGACTACAGGTGCCAATGCGAAGGCGTAATAGGTGAACACAGGAAAGGCGAGGGCCATGGCTAAAATAGTTGAGCTTAACAGGTCGGATGGTTTTTAGGAGAACAGTTCAAAATTGACAGTAGTTTAAAGAGCGAGTTGACAAATCGAGGTTGTTCCAGTGGTGCGTCGAGTACGGAACAAAGGACCTGGCAAAACGATTTGTTGAATAATTTAGAGGTTTTAAGTCCATCCTATTACGCAATTCGTATGAACATGATGAGAGGATAGGCGTGGGTGCTAGTTGAGACGGGTAGTTTCGGGTTTGACCATTTACAATTTTATAGAACAAACATAATCTATGAAGGTGTCTTCTGTCTGACAGTATTTCCCAACCAAGTTCGTTCCTAGTTGCCAAGTAAGAAGACCCCTTGATGGCGCCTGTTACAACAAGGGCACAGTGATATTGTATGCGTTCAATTTGCTCGGCTGTTGTACCGTGCCAAATGACGTCGCCGTACTCAAGACAGGGGCGTATATATGATTTATTTAAAGTTTATGACCTCAAACTTTGAAACCACACTGCAGTACCCAAAGTACCCGCTAGGAGGCCCATCATTGAACTTGACCTTCCCCTTTAATTAATCTACCTACTAGTATTCACTAAATATCATGCACAACCATCAACAGCTTCTCGAGTTTTCCTGTCAACAAACAAATACGCATACATAAACAGCCCACTGCAGTACCGCAGGTGACCCATTTTTGAACTTGAGCTTTATTTTAACAATCTCTACGTACCCACCAAAAATCATGCAGATCCATCATCAATACGTCGAGTTATGTTGTCTACATACAAACACACTAACAAAGAAAGTCCACTGGAGCACTTTAGGAAAACGCCAGGTTAACCATTTTCAAAGTTAACCTTCGTTCCCACAACCGCCACTTACCTACCAAAAATCAGCAAGATCCGTCAAAGTTCTCTCGACTTATGATCTCGACATACATACGGACCCACTTTACAGCTGGCGTAACCGATAACATAACCTTACCGCGAATGCATACATTCCCGGCGAAGGTAACTATGCAAATGACCTACATATTTACATAAGCTTGTATACATCAGCATTTCGAGGTACAACTAAAGCATCATGGGTGCATTTATTTTAATATTTGTTTATATTAATCTGTTCAATACGATGATGCCATGTTCAGCTATTTATGAAGTTATCTTTAAAAAATTTTGAAGGTTTTCAAATGGGAGGTCAAGCTAAAGCATTTATCTGCATTATGTCCTACCTTTATTGGTAGTTAAAGTATCTGGATTCTTTGTCTTCTTCCGTGTTGTCTCACAGGTCGCAGAAGACGGCTGTAGATGATAAAAATCGCATGTTCATCCACATTTATGGAATTGAAAGCCTTTATTTAATGATCGATGATTTAGATTCGTGTCAATGTTAACAATATTCCTTGTTACTGTTGGATACTTACACCACCCCCAACCTAATTGGGAAAGATTTCGAGCCCACTTCCATGACAGCACTACGGGCCATCATGCATTACTGTGACGTAATGAAGCTGGGGGGCGGGTAACTGATGTGATACTGACAATCCTGTTATATGTCATCTGTGTCTCTAAACATAGCCTTGTGCTAACAAGCCACATGGCTGTGAAGCTACTGAAGTATCCCTTGAACATACCTTAGATAACTTCCCTTTGGGTCTGAGGAACACAGATGTTTATGTGCATATTGCTGCAAAATCAATAATCATACACCCAAATGTTTCATAGAATCATAACACTGCTGCAACATGTAATGCGTCTTTGGGACAATAAATCGTGTTGATATCACTCCAAAAGGTTGTGTGACTTTCTTCTTTTAACAACCGTTAACCGATAACTGGTAAATAAACATTATCCTATTAAAGGTAATATGTTTTGCACAACTTCTTTTTGCAGGCGTCAATTAGGAGGTCACACATATAATCGAACCAACATAGGCCTAATAATGAGTAGGACATATATGAAGATCCAATAGAAGCATTGTAGCAACACACTTATCTACCTAACCAGATCACCAGGACTATCCAAAGTATGATATACCAACGGTGTTAGATTTGTATAAGAAAAATGTCTACAACTCTAAAAAGATTGCTTACACAAAAACGACATTGTAGGGCGTTGCTAAAAGCAATTTAGGCCAGCACTAACGCTGGACATTGATATATCATCGACGTCTGTTGACGTCATTTGCGTCATTGTTGCTCTCATCTCTGACAGTGATGTTATCACCTCCGACAGCGTGGTAGTCACGCATTGGGTGGTAGTTTTCAGCTTTGGCGGTGCAGTTGTGGCATTTGCCTGAAGAAATGGTGTCGTTAAACTGGTGTTCCATGCAGGTAACTTAGATTAATAGATTCTCGTAGTCGAATTCTGCAGTCACAAAAGTCTATCTGCTCGTTATCTTCCCACAAATACAAAATACATCAGTCAACAATTAGAGTTATAACTTATTGCCAGGATATTTCAGCTTTGTTGGTACTTTTACGTAAGTACTATAGCTGTGCATTTATGTCAAAGATATGGAACTAACCAGATGGGTTTCTGTTCCGTTCTCGGGTTTTGAAGTCAGATGCAGGACGGTTGGAAAGGTAGAGCCAATCAGTGCCGTGACTACAACAGTGATGATGACACCTCGAAGTAGACAGGAACGGGAAAATTCCATGCAGCAAGTCTTGAACGAATCTATGGAAAATTCAATACGATTACTGGCATGAAAAGTATACAATGGAGTCACTACAACTAATATATCACAACAATTGCCATATGTACGTTTTCGATCCACTGCTCACCGAGTCACGTGTTCTATCAGAATAATATGGCGTCACAGAATCAGTCCATTGCTCATTTCTGGGCAAAGAAAGACCAGCCGAAAGTTTTTGAAAGTCCTATTTTTGTAACTGCAATTTACAGTTCAACTTTGATTCAAAATGACTTCTATGAATGTCACAAACTTTCAAGTAATGAGTGTCTTGATTATATTCTTTCACAAATGTCATTTTGTTGCTTGGCTGTATTCACTTGTGTTGGTGAGTGTCCGTATTATTTTGAATGTTTCATTAACGTGATAAGACACGAGGAGAAAAAAGTTGCAATAGAAAACTGTCAGGATGGGAAGAATGATTTCACCCGGGTCCAAAACTAGCTGGCTTGTTGGAAGTTACTGGTGTAAATGCCGAGAAGTTATGAATGTGATTGAGATAGGTGCATGTTCTGTGTAAAATGGTCAATATATCAAAGGAGGTAAAATTAAGTATGCATGTTAGAGATTTTCAATGTCTGTTTTTTTCATGTTCTGTTTGTGTTCCCTCACTTATAACATGCGAATACCTTGCAATTTTTTGATATATGCATACCCATTGTTTGATGGGAGCCAGTCAATAATTACATAGAATCAGCGCGATACTTACAATAATGATTAAGGCAACAATTTTGAAAAAAAAATTCAGGAAGGTATGACGTTTTGGTTTCTTGTTTAGTCTTTGTGAGGGAGTGCAAAACGTACCGTTGTCTCTCACTTGCCCTCCAGATGCGTACATCGGGTTGTTACGCAAACCAGAGGCGTTCTTTCGTGCTTTAATGGGCAGTGTGGTGTCTTCCTCCTTTTCATTTGGTTGTGGACCATTTCCTCCGTCCAAACGAGCCTGTCGTCGGTTCTCGATGTCATCTTCGTCGACTGACTGGTACACGTGACTGTTAGGATCATCAGCATCAATGCGTTCGATCTCATCTTCTTCGTCTTCGTTAGGAATTGTTGGGGGTTCTGGGTAATTGAGATGAAAAGTAGAACTCCAATACTATATAGTATACATCTTTTACCACATCTTTTACCACAGGGAGGCAACAAAGGATTGACCGTTTACGCAGAAAGTGATACATCATGCCCCCCCCCCCTTTTCTATTCCGAACGCATCCGTCAAAAACAGCGCTCATCAACGGACAGAATTCGCCGCTGGCACTTGGCTGACAATAATGCGTACCGACCCCTGGTGAGCTTTATTGCTCCGAAACCCTTTCAGAACGGACAAAGTAAAAAAGTTTTGCCTCCTGTTATGACGTTTGTATCGATCGAATGGACTTTTTGGGATGCGATGTATGTATTTGCAAGGAAAGCGTTATATTTTGGGAAATGTGGATGCGGGTGGCCACGCAGAGCATTATCTTGTCCGAAAGCAGGAGTACATGGTTGCTGACAGGCAGCAGACTACTTATATTTTTATTACATGTTTACCAATGTGTCTACCTCATTAACCACAACCACGTGATCGTTAGTAATTACATATCAAAAGTAGTTATGTTACTTCCTGTGTACGCTTCACCTTCAAGTTACTGGGTATAAGTGAGGAATAGACATAAAAAGCAGTAAACGTATCGTGACTTATACATGTAGCTGCAAACGCACGGACATGACCAACCACAATACTCCTGTCGGAGGTCACTGAACTTTGATAAGTAATCAACATAGTCCTATCTCTATGATTCCATCAGTAATGGAAATATTTTAGTACGCTGAGTTTACAGTTACGTTAAGAAAGGTAACATACTAAACCATTGTCAA
Source organism: Branchiostoma lanceolatum (assembly GCA_035149815.1). NCBI lineage: Eukaryota > Metazoa > Chordata > Leptocardii > Amphioxiformes > Branchiostomatidae > Branchiostoma > Branchiostoma lanceolatum. The sequence continues at coordinate 13,883,426 of CM068880.1, forward strand.
TTAATAATTATACCGAAACGCTCTACATTAACATCTATGTTTCAGAAATTTTGAAAAAGAAAGATAATTTTGTGTGCCATATGTGTTTAGCTTCGTCTTTCCTTCCTAACCACGCAGATTCCATACTAAAGGCGACCTTTTTTGCAAGTTTCTAAAATAACACACTCGTACCAGATTTGTGGTCCCCTTGGGATGTCATCCATTTAATCAATTTAACGTGGCCTTACAGATAACGTTTTGAGTAACATGGATAAGATACTTGCGACTGGTGTCGTCTTCCTTGACCTGACGAAGACATTTGACACGGTATGTTTTTTTCAATCAATAGGTGTATTTTGAATAAACTTGTAAAATTTGTTGTCAAATCATACTTTCACGTCATGGGTCATATTTAAACTATGGTTACGCGAAAAACATATTACATTACCTTACCTTACCAAATAATGTTTGCCTTTTGAAATGATTTTTTTTAATTTTTCATATTGCTTATGTAAATAATGTTCTGAGTTTCAGCATAGATCACCTAGTTTGTATTGGGAATGAAAATCAGAGAGTACCTTCATCTTCAGTTTGTCCGGGGGAACTACAGGCGTACATGGTGTTGATAAAGCCGCGGGCTATGGTTACGGTATAAGTACTGATGGCCTCTGTACCGACTGCTTCCTCATCGTCATTTTGTTGAGAACTAGCCCGTTCGGGGGTGGTCATGTCTCCTGTCTCGACAGATTTTGACTCTGCCTCGGCATTCATACCTGTTTTATCAAACAGCCAGAGTTAGAAGACACTATCCACAATTTTACTTAAGAGTTCGCTCACGAGCAAAACACTTGGTTTTAAACAATGATACGAAAATTAGCTACAATAACAATAATATTGATGAGTAGTAGATGATAGTAGTAAAGACGATTATGATGATTGTGTGTGCATTTGCGGATTCACAAAGATGTTTGGAATCTCGATAGAACAAGTTAAAATTGCGCCGAATGGAAACCTTTGATCCCGGGGTGATTAAGCATTTACACGAATTGTATAAAATTCGTACGAATGTTCTTAAAGCACGCGAATCAATACTAAAACTTATGGACCTTCTTAAAAGAACAACACTATGAAAAAGGTCAACCACTGTGTTTTTCTAAACATGACATTTTGACCCTTAGGCATTGTAGATTAATGAATAAATAAACAAGCGTGTACTGTCAAGAAGACATATTTGTTAGCCTGTGAGTTTTTCTAAGAGCTTCATATTTGCACGTCATACAGTCTTTTCCCGTTATCGCAGGACTTGTCCGTCCCGTTAACGGTCGCCTGCATTGTGAAACAGACAAAACCATATCACTTACGGGTAGAAACCATACTCAAACGTATCATTCATTTTGGAGGTCATAAACAAACTTTTTTTGAGTTATTTTAAATCATACACAATTTCAATTATGAAAATTGTGAGTAAATATGTAAAAAGGTAGAAAAGCGAGCTAAAACGGGTTCGAATCTAGTTTAAAAAAAGAATACTTCGGTAACCCTATCTTCCTTGCCACGAAAAATTGAGACCTGGCTAGATGTTCATGGAATAGAATAAAACTTGCCCGATTTTGCAAAGTGCTCTTTGCGTTTTTAAATACTCTCAAACGGCAGGCATTTTTCTTTATGCAGCTGGATTGAAGGTCGGAATAAAAGGGAATTATTAGTCGGTGCGCTACAAAAACTACAGGCATCCGTAACTTATCAGCTCCCACGCAAGGTCGTACAATCCCTGTCTAATGATTATTTTTTAAAGAGCGGCACCTTCATCCCGAAACACCTCAAATGACTAAATCCATAATGTAAGATTGCAATGCAATTGCTTAAGATAAAATCAGCAAAACAATAATTATGAGGACTTTTCATACCAGTGCATTGTTTAACCAGACTTATTATTTAGAAACAAAGGATGAAGACCTTATGTCTCAAATTCGCTTAATCCCTATTGAATTCAAAAACTTTTCGACCCTGGATCGGATACCTCCAACTCATGAAACAGTCCACAAAAAGGGCTTAAAGGGGAGATTACAGCTTACCATTCCTTTCACAAGACAAGACAAATTCAAACGTCGTGCTATTCCATACTTAACCCAACTACTGAACACCAAATTTGTAAGGTGTAATCTGTTATATATGCATGCTACTGTTGGTTGTACATTTTGTCTTTTGTATATATTTTCCGATTGTTTGAGTGTGCTCTTTTGAACTTTTAATTTTAAGACTGTGTACTTCAGTCGGTTTACTTGAAAGAAGGTAACATCGGCTGCAACGCTGTTTCAATTTCTGTATGTGTCAATTCCTGAATAAACCATTTATATGTATTTCAATTATAACAATTGTAAAGAAATCTGTAAAAGGAAATAAAGTAAGCTACCACGGGTTCGAACCTACCATAACCATACCTTCTTTGCCACGAAAAGTTGAGACCTTGCCAGATGTTCTAAAATGAAATAAAACTCGGCCGTTTACGCAAAATGTTCTCTGCGTTTTTTAAAACTCTCAAAAGGCAGGCCTTTTTCTTTATGCAGCTGGTTTGAAGGTCAGAATAAAAATGAAGGCACTTTCATCAAAAACTTCAAACGACTAGGTGTACAATGTAAAATTGCTATGCAATCGCTTGAGATAAAATCATCAAAACAACAATATGAGGACTTTTTATTTCAGTGTATCGTTTTACCAGTACCAGTTATTTAAAGACAAAGGATTGCTAGCTGAGGATTAAATATTAGACATATCAACGTTTTAACCCTATCCAGACTGGGCTTTTTGGGGATATCTGGGACGAGGGGGGGGGGGGGGGGCTCATTCGTCACATTTAGATTTGTAAAAAAACTGCAGAAACAAAAACCAAATAACATATCCTTGAACAGGAACAACATGGGATGAAAAAAATCATCTTATATAAGCTTAGAAAATGAGATGAAGGGATACAATGCGAAAACAAACAAAAAAAGACTCTCACCACAAGGTCTGGAGACACAATCAAAAAGCGATGAAATTAATCAAACAGCGTGGGGTTCCCCTATCGTGTCTCCCAAATGACATAAACGTTTCTGTTTGTATCAACAACTGGCATATAAGAATAAAAATAGACGAATCTTCGTTAAGATATTTGTGGTCTACCTACCTCCAAGTGACAGCACATCAACACTATTTCAGAGAATAAAGAGTATAATACAGAAAGTATACTAATTCTAAATCTAATCATTTAGAATTGATATTGCAACACTCATGTAGGTATAAAAGAACTAGCCGTTCAGTGATAAAGCACAAAGCTGCAAAGCTGGTGTGTTCCGCAGAATGACTGTTATACTGGTTATACAGATACATAAACAGATTCCAGGTCATAAGGATAAGATATCACTGGGAAGTACATCTAAAAGTATTGTGATGGCAAACCATGTATACAGATTCATCAGTCTGTGACTTGTACGGGTAAGATAAGGTATCAATTAAATCAATATGAAAATTGCCGAAAAAATCCAAAGAAAATACTAAAAAATGACCTAATACGTAACGAAGATTTAATACAAACGAAATTTTGTTTTGTAAAGTTGAAAGAATTGCATGGAACGAGAGAATCAATGTACGAAAACAAATAGACAAAGTAATTTTACAAATGATAATAAAAAAAAAAACATGCTTAAGTGATGTATTGCCACAAGGCCTTTGCGATTATAAAAACGGCTAACCACTGTGTTGGGAGAAAGTGCGTTTTTTTAGTTTGTTTACACTTAATATATTGAACCTACATATGAGGCATTGTAGATTTAAAACCAAATGGACACGTGCCTCATGTCCTCAATGAAATACGTAAGATGCTGCCTACGTATGGAGGTAAAAAGAACTTTTAAAACAGCAAGTGATTTCTTTCAAAAGAGCAACATGTCTTTAATAGTTAGTTTTTGTTTCTTTGATTGTGTCATATTTGCGCGTCACACCGTCTTCTCTCGTCGCCGCAGCGCGTGTTCGTATTACGAACGGTATTATTCTTGTCATAAACATATCCTTCCGGAGTTCTTAAAAGTCGTATGCGGTCGTAAAAAATCCGTATTTCTTTGTAAATTACAAGCATCGTATTTCGAAATGCAAACTTCGTATTTATTTTTGAATTACAAGCATTTCATAAATGGTTTAGACCCAATGTTCATAGAAGAACGTTTTTCACACAACATGAAAAATAATATTTTCAAAAGTTTTTGATTGTCCATTCAACAACATTGTTTGTAGTTTGAGAAAGCACCTATAATTGAATTTGTGTTTTGATGTGGCTTTATGATATGCTAGTTGTGGACCTTTTCTTGCTAAATCACACACCAGGTACCATAACATTCTTTCAAACAGTGACAAGACACTCGTTTAAGTAAGGGTTAAATAATGAACATTTCCTTTTAAATGAAGAACAAGACCTGCTCTCGTTTTTTGTCAGTACTACTAGAAATAAGCTAGCACGATGCTGGTTATTTCACTTCTCTAACAATAATGCTGGAGAACAAAATTGATTTTCTTGGCTGTAATTTTACAAATGATAATAAAAAACATGCTTAAGTGGTGTATTGCCACAAGGCCTTTGCGATTATACTTATGACACCCAAACTCAGATTACATTATAATATGATACAGTGCGAGCAAAAAATGTACAAAACCATACCATTGTAAAACGCAATATATTCCGGGCCCAAAATCAATTCAATGGAAACAGAATGCTGCCAAGAAAAGAATAGGCACAAAAAAGCAAGGCTTAAAAATATGTTTCCTTAAAACAGTACTTGGGGTATAGGGAAAGAAAATAAAATACGAACCTCCGACTTCAGCTTGTTGGGAGGAACCACGCGCGTACATCGTATTGGGGATGACGTGGTCTATGGTAACAGTATAAGAACTGGTAGCTTCTGTTTCCTTTGTTCGTTCACAATCATTTTTTTCAGTATCATTATGTCGGGAGAGATTGATATCTTCCTTACCAGTAGAAGTTGATTCGGCCTGGTTTTCCGTTTCTGTGTTTAATTGAAGAGCCTTAGTGAGAAAACTTTATTTACTACCAATGTAAGTATATGCATCCTCAAATCATCACTTCTTATATAACAATTAGTATTGCCTGTAGTGGGATAAACGAAGTTGATTCCAACTTACCTTTAGTGACTTCTTGATTGGAATTCATGAAGAGGATGACAGGTTAAAACCCCGGAATATCTTCTGTGAGCAACCTAATAAGGTGCTTCTTGCAAGCTTGGAGTATGCCCGTCGTCTGTTGAACAGCAGGGGACGAGCAGGAAGAAAAAGAACTTGCCTGTGAAAGGGCTTAGTCAAAACAACTCAAGATGTCTGGCAGACAGTATATGAAAGCAGGCTTTTTTAATTTACATACCAAATCAATTTACTGACTTGAGTGAAAACAAAACAGACACGTGTCTCGTGTCCTAGAATAAGTTCGTAAGATGCTGCCGACTGACGGAACATCAAAGCACTTCTGAAACAGCAGTTAACTGTTTTTTTTAAGAAGACCTTGTCCTTAGGCAAAAAGGAACCTCGTTGTACCGTCACACACCATGCCTGTCACGTTCTATGCTTTCCCAGGCACAGAACGTGACACAGCCCGACCGTCACAGACTGTGCCCGGAAGTGCTGTCAATCACTGTGACTGACGGGGCAGTGATGCCCGCGTTTCCATATATGAATGATTTATTGCACAACAATTGCATCAGTGACAATGTATGGCAAATTACAGACAACATAGGTAACAATCTAGTTCTATACATGTATAAGAATATACTACTTACTATAATACTATATCTAGTGTGATCTATGGCCATTGCAACATGGAACTAATACAGACTAAGGGTTGTTTTTCTAGGCTAATTGTAATCTAAGGAAATTTCTAATTACTATAACGCTACATCAAATGCAATCTACTTTAATTACAACGTGGAGCTATATCTGAATTACAGACATTGTGTTGCGTGTTTCTAGTCTAATTTGCGACTTTACATTTGTCAATTCTCATTCAGGAATGGTACAGTTTCGTTTTTGCATAGCGTGGTAGATATATTGGCCTAGGTGGATAGATATGGGATCTGGACATGACATAAGTACATTAAATGTATCGCTATCTGTGTAAGGTAGGGTAATATTTGACTTACTTGTAATTGATTGCATAAGCACTTGTCTTTCAGCATTATATGTAGGACATGTTATAAGAAAGTGGTACTCGTCTTCAATACTATCTTGGCATGAAGGACAACGTCTCTGGTCTGCCGATATATTGCGATGGCGACCTTTTTCAATTTCCAGGCAATGTGCACTTATTCTCAGTTTGGTTACGTTGGTCACAAAATTTTTGTTTTGGATAGACAATAGGTAGTTTTCTATACTAAGTTGAGTTTTGATTTTAGAGTACACTTTAAGTTTATTATTACTGTTTATGTTTTGTCACCAATCAGAGAGGAATGTGTCCTTCATGCGTTCCTTGAATAAGTTTCCGAAATATTTGGCATCAACATTAGGATTGAGCCAGATATTTCGGAAACTATGTCTAGATAACATATCTTGGACATGAACAGCCCAATCTTGATCTTCTTCAACGGCTACATCATAAGCTTTTTTCACGATTCTGTCATTAGGCAAGTTGTTAAGTCTGAGCCAATATTTGATAAGGTGGGTTTGGGTGTCAATGTATAAAGGGAACGCACCTAGTTCTCCTCTTACGGCGGCGTTAGTTGAACTTCTGGGAACACGGAGTAAAATTTTGTAGTAGTTTAGGAGAACTTGTTCTAATTCAGGAACTTCATACGATATTTTTGGCTGTTCTACCAATATGTTTTGATTTCTTAATATGTGCGAATTTTTAGTTATGTCAAGCTTATCATTGTATTTTTTTCAGACGGACGAGTATCGGGCGGGTAGAGCCAGGGTCACTTTTCTTTCCAATGCGATTTGTTTTGAGAATACTGACCTGCGATCCTAGTATTGGAGATAGGATGTTAGATATCATATTTCGAATATTTTCATTTGTTGATTCTTTTATTCCTTTAACAATAAGATCCCTACATTGGATATTTGAGCCTAGAATTTCGCTACAGTATAATAAAATTGGCTTAACTAGACTATCAAACAGATCTAATGCAAGGGAAATTGATGGATTGTAATTTGTTGATAGTACTGATTTTAGTTTAAAGGAGGCTCGGAGGGCTTTGGTTCTAATTTGTTTATTAGCTCGATTGAATGATCCCGAGGAGGTTATGTCTATTCCTAAATATGTGTACGAGGGTGTGATATCTATAGTATGACCCTGTGCTTGGAAGGGAGAGGGGCGGGTTTTACTCGTTCGTCCATTTTTGGAAAAAATCATTACTTTAGTTTTATCTTTATTAATCGTTAATTTCCAAGTAGAGCAGAAGTGATCTAATCTTTTCAAGCATTCTTTCAGGCCACTTTCTGATTTTGATAGGAGCACTAGGTCATCTGCCCAGAAAAGACTATTAATGGGAGTGTCTTTTAGAATGACGGGGTCGCATTGTGGTGAATTTAGTAGGTTTGGAAGGTCATTAACGTAGAGATTAAACAGAAGCGGACTTAAATTACACCCCTGGCGAACTCCACAGGTTGACTTGAAGTATGCTGATAAGCCGTTTGAAGTTTTAACGCAATATTCTGTGTTGGAGTACATGGTTTTAATGATTTTAAAGAAGTTCCCTCCTATTCCTGACGATAGAAGCTTGTAAAACAACCCATTTCTCCATACAGAATCGAATGCTTTCTTAAAATCAATAAAGCAGGCGTACAATTTCCCTCTCGGCGTGGAAATCTCTTTGTTTACTAGGGTTTTAAGCACAAAAATGTTGTCTCTTGTGCGAAAATTTGTTCGAAAACCTGACTGAAGTGACGACAGTATATTGTTATCTTCAAGAAAGCGTTGAAGTCTTTTGTTAAGCACAAACGTGAATAATTTTCCGACGCAACTAGAAATAGCGATCCCTCTATAATTTGATGGATTTGTTGGGCTTCCACTTTTAAAAATCGGAACTAAGATGCTCTTACTCCACTGGTGCGGGAAGTTTGCTGATTGAAGGATCGTGTTGAAAAGTTTTTTTAAAGGCTGCAGAAGTTGTTTATCGCCATATTTTAGCATTCCGTTGATAATGGAATCGGTGCCACAAGCTTTATTGCCTTTTAGGTTGCGAAGACCCTTTAAAATTTCTTCTTCTGAGATGTCAAGATCCAGTGGGTTTTCTGCTGAATTTTCGAGGGTGTTAAGAATGTCGTCATTGTATTTCTCATAATTTCTGTCAGTTGTTATGTTATTGGTTAATGTCTTAAATTTGCCAGGCCATTCTTTGACAGCATGTTCGATAAAGTCTTTATTGGGCTCATTACTATCTACAAGATCATTTAGTGTTTTGAAGTGAGTCCTCCATTCTTCAGAATTAATGGTGTTATCGTCCTTCTGTTTGTCATTGTCTTCCTGCCTTAGCGAATTGATTTCACTCCAGAACTTTTTCGGATTTTCCTTGCTAAGTTTTCTGAGATTGTGCCATTGTCGCTCTTTGAAAATTTTTTTTTCTGTTTTGATTTTTTTCTTGTACAACTTTAAATAAGAAAAATATGAGTGACGGATATCAAGTTTCCACGGACATTTAGAAATTTGGGCGGCTAATTGTTTTATTTTGTATTTAAGAGAAGCACACGAGGAGTTAAACCATGGTTTACTTTTCTTCTTCTTTTTCTTGCTATTGTTTTGAACAATTTTGTGGAGAGACGCATCGGCTACACGTGATATTATATCGGAAAATTTACCGTCGTGTCTACGTTATAGAAAGACTTTAAAGGCTGTAAAGTTTTGTACGCTCTGTAATATCGAGGGATCTTGTAATGCTTCTGTAAATTTGGCTTTGGAGTCGTCATCCCAAATATACTTTGTTGGTAAAGGATGCGTTGACGTTTTAGCTTGTTTAACATAAGGTGAATAGTTGGTCGATATTGAACAGGCTATTAGGCAGTGATCGGAAAAAATAGAGATATCATTAACTTTAAAATATTGAACTTTTGTGAGAAATTCTGAACTAGTAATGCAATAGTCAATTAAACTTGACCCATTGTATTTATGGCAAGTGGTCTTTCCAGATAGGTCACCTGGCACTCGACCGTTTACAATGGTCAGATCGGCTGCTGAGCAGAGTTCTATAAGTTGGTTGCCATATCTATTTACCCCGTGGTCACAACTTGCCCTACATCGTATATCATTGTTTATATCTATGAGGTTGTGGTTAAGACAGTCGTCTTGAATGATAGATTCCTGCAGAGAGGCTGTTCTCGCGTTTAAGTCACCTAATAACATTATATTTCCTTGGTTGGAGTATTTACTGATATCGTCATTTAAAGTGTCAAAGAGCATATTGTTGTTTGTTTCGAAGGATGTTGAATATTCGGGAGAGAAGTAAACACCTCCTACAAAAAGGTCTCGCTCTAGGCCAAAGAACGATTTGTCTAATTTGCACCACAGAAAGTCTGGGTGTCTTGTGGGAAGTTTAGTAATGCCTTTGGTGTATTTCTGTCGAAACATGAAAACTATACCACCTGAATTTCTTTTTGACCTTTTCTTTAAATCTCTGTCGCTTCTAAAATAACTAAATGATTCTACTCTAAAGGTATCCCCAGGCTTAAGCCAGGTTTCCTGTAAGCACACAAAATCAAATTCTTCTAGGTAAGAAACAAAATCGTCATCTTGACTTTTACGTCTAAGACCACCTTGGACGTTCCATGAACAAAACTTTAGGGCTACTTTTTGAATTGACATTCTGGAAACAATAACTAATTGGGCGGCACAAAAGGTATAGCAACAATACGAGCATAGTTACATGTTCATGTAGAGTGAATCAATACTACAGTATTACTTTTAGTAGAATAAAATCTATAATATAAATGCATAAACATAATAAACTTCATGCAAAAATCAGCACTAATTGAATATCAATTGTTATCAGAGATTGATGGTAACTATAATGTAAAGAAAATAAAAGTTTTTCACCTGAGTAGTCTCTTGGTTTGTGAATGTTTACATATTGATCGTACAGTTCAAGTTCAGTTTTTCAGGAAGTCCGTCAGCATGTTAACAAGTTTCTCTGCCGCGTGGCGTTTGTCCTGAGTCTCCATCCAAAACGGCGCTGCCTGTCTGTTCCAGTTGTTCCACTGGGGCGGCGGTCGGGGAGTTGATTTAAACGGGAACGCTGGGTTGGGCAGGTCTCCTAGGAAGGGCCTTGGTGGAGAACGCTGGACGGTTCCAGGGTTCCAGTGTTGTCTGCTAGATGTGGCTTCTTCTTCATGACGCAGTGTTCGTTTTACGTCAGCAACCATCAGGCGAACCCCTGTGTCGGGTCTGATATGTATGCCATCAGGTTTGTATAGCGTTCTGTCCTCTGACAGAAGCCTGTGTCGGATGTATGTAAGCGTACTGTCTGACCGGCACGTCTTCTCAATGGAGGCGTTATACGACGCTATGTTCCTATTGAGCCTTGACTCCATGTTTGTCCCTCTTGGAAGGACCTGAGACATCACAATCTTAGCATTTGGATAGGACTTTTTAGCCGAGTCGATTAGTTTACTCGACTGCTCCACACATATGTCTACACTTGCAGGTCGGGCTTTTGAATTGTCCAAGTCGTTTGATCCAGTGTGGATGATTACCAGCTCAGTACTGGTATCCGGGGAAGTGCTGATGTTTTCTATGGCTCTCGGAATTGTAGTAGATTTGGCAATGCTTGTACTTTTGTTCCTGTAGAATTTGTTTGGATCAACATCGTTCCATATGGAGTCCGCAAAAACTCTGACTTGTGTCGTCGGACCTCTTGCGTTCAGGTTCGGGGTTGGCGCTGCTGTGCTCCTCCCGGTCTGGGTGGCGGGGTTTGCCGCCGGGTGGGTGGCGGGGTTTGCCGCCGGGTGGGTGGCGCGGTTTGCAGCCGGGTGGGTGGCGGGGTTTGCCGTTGACTGGGTAGCGGGGTTTGCCGCTGACTTGGTTGGGGGGGTTGCCGATGTCAGAGTGGCGGGGGCATCTGGTGACTTCTGCACCCCGGTAGTTACTTTGGATACGGAGTTTTTTACTCCCGTAACAATCTCCGAGTATAGACGATCTATTCTTGATTTGTCTCCTTGGGTGTCACTGAAGTCAGGTCTTGTCGGGATATCAAGAGATTGAGTTTGGTTTGTCAGCAAGACAACTTGTGCTTGTAACGCTTCATAATCAGTCCTCTGTGAAGCAAGTGTATCTGTCAGGCAACTTGTGATGTCGCGTTGACGTTGCAGTTCAGCCTGTAGATCTCCTATTTGCTGTGCTTGCTTAGCATTCTCTTTCTTTCTGTTCTGAAGGTTAGCTTGTAGGTTGTCGATGTTTTCCCCTTGTTTGTCAATAGTCACCTTGTTTCTGAAGACTAAGGTCTTTAACTCGTTCAGTTCATCTACTAACGTTGTGTATACGGCCTCATGTTTGGCTTCTGTTGGCTGCTCTGGCTCGTCAGAAGAGACTGAGTTACCGCCTATCAGAGTGCGCCGCGCCCGTTTCTCCTCTTTGCTCTTTCCTTTGGTGAATGGGCTTAGAATAATGTTCTCGAGACCACCGAGTACCTGGGGCAAAAGCACGGTTTGTGACACTCCGGCACTGTCACGAACCGTGCCTCAGGACACAGTCGTGAATGGCAGGGTTCGGGACGGATTTCTGTTGTAGAAATTCGTGATGAGACGTCCGTCTGTTTGTGCCACATCAACTCTAAGTCAAAATCATCCAAGACAAGCGCGAAATGTATTTCAATGAGCGAGAATTACGCTGATTCTTTCTCATCCCAGCGCCCCGAAAAAAAGATGGCGGGCTGCAGGGAAAAAAACGCGTTGGGCAGACTCCTCCCCCTCAAAACACTAAGCTCCGCCCAAAAGCACAGTATGGGATAAGACCCCCTGTGTGTCACGAACTGTGCTCGGTTGGGCACCATTCGTGACGGTGTCCGAGTGTCACAAACCGTGCTTTTGTCCCAGGCACGGTTTGTGACACGCGGGCACTGTCACAAACCGTGCCTAGGCACCAAACGTGACAAAGCACCAAACGTGACGCAACACTCGTATATAGTTTGATCCTGTAATGTATGGGAGATTTCTTTGCTTTATATCAATATCTGATACAAAATCCGATAAAGAAACGATGTAAAATAATATTTAGGGTTAAATTTGATACCCTTCTTGGATGTGTTCCTCTAATTATCCGTCTTTTCACCTTATTTGCCTTTTTGTGATAACTAGAAAAACGTCCTCTTTCCTCCTAGAACCAAGTAGGACCAAGATCATTTTTTTAGCTGATGGTGTCTTTTCTTTGAATCAATATTCTCATACTGTAAGATAAGTTACTTTTTGGTGTTTTTTTATGTAAGCTATGACCATGGATACTCAGTGATTCATCTTACTAGATTCTGACGTGACATTAGTCAGCTTAACTCCTACTTTCTTTAACATCATAGTGTAAGTAGCCCAGAATACAAATGTGGGCATTCAATAGAGACCACCTAGCGCTACAGTTCTCTTCTCCACAAGTTCCGAAGAGAACTCCATTTCTTGTCTACTAACAGAGAGTACAACAGAAGTGTAGGATAGTCAAGACACCATTACAGTACGGCGGCCGGACATTTAATGGCTCCTCATCAGATCAGATCAGATCAGATCAGACATTCTAGATACAGAATATTTGTAACAGCGCGTATATATATGAGGAGAATAACAGAACTGATAACTGAAACGCTAGTTAATCAATATATATATATATATTTATATATATATAATCCAGGAGCTGGGAAAAACTGATCTTCAGCTCTAGTCTCTAAGGCCTTGTCTACGTAAGGCAGGCCGTCGATGAGAGCGGGCTGCCCAACCCTAACTCCCCGATGCCGGAAAGGTGGAGGTACGATTTATCCAATGCTCTGTCCAGCTAAGGAGTATTTACTCACTCTGTTAAAACTGTGTATATCACAAGCGCACAGTAATCTGATAATGATAATACAATAGGTACCAGCGAATTAATCATGTAATTTCTACAGATTAAGTACAACGAGCACTGACTATACAACAGTACCGGAAGTAGTTTCAAGGTAGAACAAAGGACATGTGAGGAAGTTATATATGTAAGCTTCTAAGAATCTTAACAGTCTGTACTTCAAGGGTGGGGGGGGGGGGTTAACACATCCAACCGCCAAGATGCGACGCTAAAAATGGGGACATCTGGGATAGATTAGTTGAGGGTAGGGTAGGAGGGATGATCTCTAACACTGTGATCCGACAAGAACTGGTATGTTTCACCATGAATCATATATCAGTAAAAGGGCCCAAATAAGCTCAATAGAAATAGCACCTGTGGGAGTGAAATACATTGTGCCAAAACCACGCTATTCATTGCTTTGGTAGTTTGAGATATGTTAAGCGAGCACGCATAGCATTTGGAAAAGAAATCAAATACACCCACATTCTTTAGGTTCTTTTTGTGTTCATGTTTTTTTCTTGCGACAAAATAGTTAATGACACTTCTAATTATTCTATATATCTGACGCTCATACAATGCAACATCAGAACAGTAATAACATATGTCAGCAGAAGTGAACTAGCGATTACAAAGGTTTGTACAAATGCAGTTAAAACGATAAAACAGGCATCAAGCATCATAGCACGATAAACCTAAAAATAGTGAATTTAAAAACAGTGGCCACTACGATGATATGTCGATTTTCGGAAAATCTTTCCTTCGTTACCATAGCAACATGCACTTGATGAACAGTTGATGAAGGCCTGCTATTATGTCCTTTGACGGGCCATGGGATTCGGTGAAAAACAACCCTTTTTTGACTGTTCGGTTGAGTTGTGATAGAGTGTGTGGACAATGTGTGGAAAATTGAATACAGCGTGGTAACAATATAAACTTAAATTGACCATAAGCAACTAAACAGTACCCACATCTGACAGAAAGTTCATCATCGTCATCATCGTTCATCCGGATTACTCCGGTGGGAAACAGTCAATAAAGTTCTTCCAGTACAATTTGTCCTTCATGGCAGAAAATAACTCAGAACCTGAGAGTCCAGTGTCTCTTTCGATCAATGTCATTAAAGTTGTGTGAGGTCTTCCAACCCTTCGTTTTCCCTCAGGTAGCCACTGCATTAGTCGCCCAGCAGACTCTTCACTGCGAACAACATGTTCCGCCAGGGCGAGCCGGCGGCGTCGCACAACTGACGAAATGGGTGGCAGAGAACCATAGAGTTGCTTATTTGTTAGATGACTTCTCCAAGATACATTGTACACCATTCTTAGCATTCTTGTGTATGTACCATCTAGTTTCTTACTCTGGGCTGTACTCATGGCCCATGACTCAGAGCTGTCAAGTAGGATGGTCTCGGTACAAGCTTTAAACACTTTAGTTTTTGTCTGTTTTCTAATAGGAGCTTTCCATATCTTTTGTAGAGAATGGAGAGAACTCCAAGCTTGAGCAATCCTGCACTCCATATCTCTCCCTGAATCAGTATAGCCCCCTAAATACCTGAAGTCAGCTACACACTCGATTTCAGAGCCGTCAGATGTAGTTAGGCGCTCGGAAGATGTAGGGTTCAAATGCATATATTTCGTTTTGGATGGGTTTAGATATAAGCCGATGGCCTGACATGCCACTTCTACTTTGTTAAGCATGGTTTGTGCGAAAAGTAGTGAGTTTTCGAGAAGACCAATGGCATCAGCGAAATCAATGTCGGCAAGCACTTCGGCAGGGTAGCGACTACCGCGACGACGGCGGAGGGTAAAACCATCAGTGTCTGAAATCGAGTGCCTTAAAGCATATTCTAGACATATAATGAATAGAAACGGGGCCAGAGGGTCCCCTTGCAGTACTCCAGTGTCAATGCTAAACATATCAGTTTCTCCATCTGGAGTAATAACTACTGCAGAGGTGTCTCTATACATGACTGCTATAGCATTAACAATGTCTAATGGAACTCCATATGCCTCTAGAATCTTAAACATTTTGCTGCGATTGATACGATCAAAAGCCTTACGAAAGTCGATAAATACTACAACAGCTTCTTTGTCAAAATTTCTTAGTTCGTCAACAATGCGACGCAGCGCAAGAATGTGTGATGTAGTAGATCGGCCTTGGCGGAAGCCATTTTGATTTGGGCGAAGAATTCCATCAACAATAGGGCGAATCCTGTTAAGCAGGCAACGGTTATACACTTTACATGCAGTTTGTGATAATGAGATACCTCTATAATTGTCCACGGATCGAAGGTCCCCCTTCTTAGGAATTGGAACAATCCCGGATACTCCCCATTCCTTTGGGCGCTTCCCATTGTAAGTGTCATTGCAGAATTCGAGCAACACTCTCCTTACACCAGGCATTCTCCAAAATTCCAGTGGTAGGCCGTCGAGGCCAGAGGCCTTTGCGTGCTTCATCTGCTGTACTGCAAGCTCTACCTCCTCTAGTGAGAGTTCTCTACTTTTCATTTCTATGTTGATGTCCACCGCTTTTTGGATTGGAATTGTGTTAGTTACTGATTCAACGTTTGAGTTCAAAAGATTCTTGAAGTGGTTCTCCCAAGATTTGAGTCTATCTTCCCCATCTATACAAGCAACATTGTTTGTTTTCTTACCAGAAATAGTTTTTACATGTTCCCAGGCATTCTTTAAGTTAGAAGGATCAGAAGGGGATTCAAAATGATGCAGAATGTCGTTGATTCTTCTGTCCTCTTGTGTGTCAAAGGTTTTGCGCAGGGACGTTTGGGCTGCTTGAATGTTACGGGTTGTGGCTCTAAGTGTTGCCTTTCGTGCTGCGACCACTGGGTCAATGTCCCTAGTTGCTTGTGGTCTGCGGGGTTTGTTTGGTAGTAGTTCGGCACCAGTTTCGTTGGCAATTTTAATAAATGCACTATAATTTTGCTCATCCGGAGGGAGGTTTTCAAAACTTATGACAATCTTGTCATCAATTTTGGATGCCAGTACATTATCTGTGTGCACAGCTTTCCAGAATAGCTTCTTGGCAGCTTTTTGCTTTGAGTGTCTAAGACTAAGTCTGACTGAGATGGTCACAATGCGGTGGTCGCTGCCCACTGGGTTTGACGACGAGTAAGCCTGGCAATCCGTGATACTGTTTCGCCATCGTTTCGCCATCGTTTGCGATAAATGCAGTAGTCAATCTCGAAAAGAGTATCCTTTGGTGATCTGTGAGAGAAAGTTGATGTATCAAAAATAAGAATATCCTTTGATCTTTTAAAAATAAGAATATCCTTTGGTGATCTGTGAGAGAAAGTTGATGTATCAAAAATAAGAATATCCTTTGATCTATTAAAAATAAGAATATCCTTTGGTGATCTGTGACAGAAAGTTGATCTATTAAAAATAAGAATAAAAGAACACCAAGTATCTCTTTTGTCGAGTCAGTGAAGTTACAAACAGTATCCACATTTTATAGCATTGCCTTCAAGTTGGTCTATTTACTCAGTTGGGTTAAGGCAGCCCAGGCTCTAAAATTCGTGTTCGAGTTCGGCCGCGTGCCTGCCCAGCGGCGCGGACACGAACTCGAACACGGTTCGAAATGTTTCACTACGGAGCAGTTCGGGGGGCGCAAGGTCTATTACAGTACCCAATCATGTATCTCATCTCAGGTGTATGTATAAGTACAAAATTATAGGCCATGATTTGGATTGTATTACATTCTAAATGTTTCAATCAAACGATTTGGAAGGTCTCCTCCACGAACATGAGCCGGACCGAGTCCTACTAGCGCTGTTTGTTCCAAATAGAACAGGGGGTTCTATATGTTCGATATGGTGTTCGAAGGGAACGGTCGTTACGTCACAGGTGTTGGATTTCGCGGGAGACAACGAGCTGCTTGTGTGGGACCGGGTTATGACTTTTACGGCTTTACGCGCAGCTCAAAATGACAGACTTCATCTTTGGAGTAATGAAATATTCTTCATTATCACTTTCTTATCAAAATTGTCCGAGGCTATTTTGCATAGATTTTAAATTTTTTAAACTGGGGGCGAATTTTTAACAAAATATGACCCAAAAATAGCGGTTTCTGATGTTTTTGGCCCCAAAAAACAATGTAATCGTCATTTTAAACAAAATAGCCTCGGACAAAAATGATTTGTATGGGGTTAGCTCTCTTCTTGTAAAATATCATGACGAAAGGTGGTGTTACGGCTTGCGCGCGTAAACCCATAAAATACACAGCTTTTTTAACCAAAATGTGTATTTCTAACCAAAAATCCAGCTGTAGAGAAACTAAATCATTATTCATTCAATGTGTTTTAAGTAGTTCTAAAACTGTGTGAAGTTTCGTCGTGGTGCGACAAGGCTATCGGAAGTTACAGGATATGTATTGATATGTATGGAGTAATACTTCCTGGGCCGCCTTAACCCAACAGAGTAGAATGAATAAACAGCCTAAAATAGCTAAAGTTTGGCAAATGGTATGTATTAAACATATTAAGTTTGCTTACATGCTGAGGCTATGGGAACATAATTCTTAAACATAACTGTTTTAACAAAATTGAAAAAAAGATTGTCAAGATGCAGTTTTCTAGAACATACATGTAACCAACCGTACAATTGAATTGATTCGAATGATTTATTTGGCTGTAAAAAAAAAGGAGAGCCACCCGAAAGCTTTTACAGAGGGTTAGCCCTTGTAACTGAACAATATCAAAAATTGAATATAAACTCTCACAAAGCACATTAAAATACATATGAAGGCGTACAAAACACGAGACTGAAATACACGCAAGAAATTAAGAAACCTATCACAAAACTAAAGCGCGTATAAAAAAAATGCACGAGACTAAGCTATTTATAACATCGTTAACTAAGTCAAATATCGTGTTCATATTACGTAGATTGTACAATAAGTCATCTGAGTCGTCAGTTATTTGGCAATGTCGATATTGAGATAGGTCAGTCATTATTTACATATACAGTCAGTACTTGTTGCCTAGTGATGTACAGAGTTTGTTTTTGACGGAGCGGACGGTGAGGGATGTGTGGATATTACTAGGAAGAGAGTTCAAGAGTAACATTGCTCTACTCGCGACGTATGTTCTTTGAGATCAGGTAGTATTACAAGCTGGAGTAGCCAGGTGTTCTGTTTTTAGGGGATAGCTGGAGTTGGTATAAGGCGCGAGTGTTAGCTGTGGCAAACTTTGTAAATGTGAAGGGCATCGTCCATTCAAGAGTCTGTAGAGAGTCACAGTTTTGTGGAGCTTGCGTCAGTACTTGACGAACGGAAGTGATAGTTGGGTGTAGAGACTTCCGTATGAGGGATACGGTAGCCCGAAGAGGCCGCTGACGATGCTGGTGGTTTGATACTGGACGGAATCCACAGTCATTTGGTCGCGTTTGGTAAGACAGACCAGACAATGTCCACTTTCTCCAGGATTGGCCTTGTGAGTGTTATGTATAGTCTGATAAGTAGGTCTTTTGGTATCTTCTTGCTTAGAGCAAATTTTAAGTAATAAGATCGTCCCGCTGTGGTAGAGCTGATGTCGATATGGTTTGACCAGGAGATTGTACCGGTATTTGTGAGGGTGACGCCGAGGTGTTTATGACTGGTGACAACTTTCAGTACAGTTCTTCGTAGGGTCACGTGAGGGATCTGTCGTGGAACATTGCTGTGTATTTGTCTACGTACATTTAGCGTGCAACTATCTGAAAGGTATGTGGATTATAGTGTATAACCTGCAAACAATCTTCTCATAGGCCGCTTTGTAAATTTCAAAGCCAGTGGATATCTGTGTATTTACTCCATTAATCATTTGCTATGCACTCACATCCTCTGTCTGGTTATCTGAAAACAGAAAGGAATGCTTGTAAATGATGTTTTGAATTCTAACGTGATGAACTATATATTGATAAGCTCAAAGTTTTAGAATATCTTGATTGAAATTTTCTTTGAGTTCTTTATTAACCAGTTATAAACATGAATATGAAACATCAGGCTTGCCTGTAAGCAGTGGCTGAGTTTCCTCTGCACTGTTCTGTTTCTTCTGTTTCACATGTTCACCATGTTGGTGTATCACCTCACTGCTGTCTTCCATCCATCTATTAATAGAATAGTAAATATACAATAACCTACTTTAAAATCTTTAAATGATTTGTATAATGCACGAATGGAGTTGACTGTTCTTTTATATTACTTCTGTTTCTTTTTGGAGTGTATCCATTGCATTGTTTGTTTCTTTGTTGTCAAAAAAAGTACCATGTATTTGACAAAAGCCGGCACATCGATGACCGTCTGTTATATTCGCAATTTGAATGGATATACACTCAGTATTGTTTAAAACCGCATTCTTAATAATTGATAATTGTTTTATCGTTTTTTTTTTAGAATATGGATCAATGGACGTGACAATACCTTACTTCTATGATCGCATTAGCTCACCATTATGGCACTTTACATTTGGAGCCGCATATCTCACCATTGTTGGACAAGATCTTTGTATGCTTTTGTGTTTCGGACTGCTTTGTTAGCAGTAACGTAACATGACCAGTTTACGTCCGATTTATTCAAAACGTATTTATCTTAAAACCGTGCGGACAGAGCCAAATTTCAAACCCATGGGCAGAAATATCAGCTCTTCAAAAAAGAAAATGCATGGTCTGTAACTTTTTCTCCGCCTGTTCAACGCCGTGTGAGCATATATTTATACTGAGGTATATGATGAAGAATTGTGCTAGGGTAACCCATTATCGTCCACTTCTGGATCTTTTCCCTTCAAGCGCTATACTTGAAGAACATAGACCAGAAAAAAATGCACAAAGTAGTCTACAGGCAAATGATAGTAAAATCACTATGTCTGTCCGGCCACTTGCTTAACAGGATGGAAAAAAACAATGTTTATCTTCAAATTTTCCCCACATGCGCGGCACGTGGCGTTCACGTGGTAAACGCATGGCCATTATGTTTTTCTGTGCAAAAATTAAAGAGATGGCTAAGGATCATACTTATGATGTTCTTTATTGCTCATGAGAGCAGGCTTTGGCATAGTACACCGCGACATGTGGACATGAGCCAAACCGGACTTAAATAGGTTATGCACGTGAATAGGTCATGTTACGTTAGCACATAGATTCGGTGCACAGGTAAACAAAAAATATCAAACTTCAATGCACAGTAAACAAGTTATAATTACCAGCTCGTATTTAAAACGTGGTAATTGATAAAGGAATGTGCTATCCAGTCATTCACCAACCTGACTAATCACAGCGAAGTATACTCTTTAGAATCGAATATATGCTGAATATGTTATATTTCACGTGCAAAAAAGTCTGTTCATTACAGAACTGCACAAAGCAAAATACTTGAAGCAATTTCTTCTTTTTTTCAAAGTAGGGAAGTTAAGGCCCCCTCTCATTGGGCTGCGGTACTGTGGCGGTAACGTGCGGTACCGTGGAAATGGCTACCGTCGCAGTGCCGTGCACAGACCTCAGCGTACCGTCCTAGTGACGTCTCAGTGCCGTACCAGTGCCGGTCCACATCGCCGGCGTGCCGGTTGAAATGGCGATTTTTTTCCAAATTTGAAAAAAAAACGCAAGTGGCAAAGTGCCGCGCGCTCGCCGGGAGCTTACCGGGAGCTCACCGCGCGCGCTATTCTGTAAAAGTGATATGTCAGTTTCAAGGTTAAACGTATATTCTATAACATGTTACCTTTGTTGCACCAAGTGTCATAAGTGAAAATCCTTTTAAAAATTGAAATCAATTTTTGATGCATTTTTTTATAATTTTGCATTGTATTTTGATCCATTGACAGCACTGCGATTTCTGATTAATTGAAAGCACTACCATCAAACTGCAATCGGTCCATCTCCCTAGCTATTGATCTGTTTAAGAGTTTGGTTAAACCTATTTTACTGCATTGTAGTGAGGTTGATGATTGTAGCTGTAGATCCTCTGATATTTTCATTGGGATATTGCTTAATCCCACTGAAAATTAGATCTCTGCATTGTAAATTTATTCCAGTACGGAAGTTGATAGCCTAGTCGCCCAGGAAAGGAATCAGACCACTTGTCTACATGCACTCGCCCTGCTCTTGTGCCATTCAAGAAATACAGTAACTGAACTTGATATACCAGTCAGGCACTGTATCGCAAATTTTCCTCAATATTTCGCCGTATGGGTGAATTGGAAGAATTCCTATTGATCGTTGATAGTCAAACATAGTTGATTAGATATTCTCGCTAAGATTATATAATTTACCTACTAACAGGATTATTAAAAAAACATACGACACTTGATCATTCGAAGAAGAAAATGACTGGGCTACTCACGTTCAGGACATACTATGTAGACATGTTTGGCTTAGCCCCGCAGTTAGTACCAACCGTTGTGGATATACATTTAAAGAAAGTGTGAAACTCACGTTTCTCCCTGGCTGGAGGGAACCACTTAGAAATATTAGTAAACTCCACACATATTATAAAATCAAAAATCACTCTGGTAGGGAAGACTTTATCACATCAAATCATAATAAACCGCGTGTAAAAAGCATATCTAAACTGAGAATCAGCGCATATTGTCTAGAAATTGAAAAGGATCGACACCACAACACACCAGGCACTCACAGATTGTGTCCCACATGTAATAAAAATATTGAAGATAAATTTTAATTTGTGATTACCATGGCCTGTCCCACTTATGGCAAAGAGACAGATGCGCTGTTACAAAGTATTACTACTAAGACAAACTTCACCCTATCTGGTACACAGAACGATATGTCCCATATATTGTTGTCATGTCCAACTCCTATACCACGTACATAGGTCTATTTCATCATACTTCATCCTAAAAGCGAGGGAAAAATAATCCATACATGGCTTTATTGTAATTCATACACTGTTATCGATAATGTTTTGTACTTATAATTGTAGGATAGGTTAGCCTTGCAGTATTGTTGATTTAGTGCCATATATTGTACCATATACGATTGTCGAACAATAAAGTTCATTCAATACCTTCCTCATCTGGGCTTCAAACGCAAATGCGCCGCACGTCAGTGAGAGTGCAAATGAAAGTTGGTGAAAGAAACGCGACGGTGCCGTAAAAATTTGCCGTGGCAGTGCCGCCGCAGTGCCGGAGCCCAGTGAGAGGGGGCCTTTATACTCACCGTAGCAATATGATGGGAACGAGAAGCAGCCCGGCAGATATGATGAAACAGAAGCCTGGGAAGGAGCTGAGTGTAGCTGTATACAGTTTGTTGAACAGGAGCGAGGCCAACAGGGGGCACGTGACCTCTATTGCAGACATGACAGAGTACATAACACCTGGAGTAGTAGATCATCAAAACATCAAGAAAAAGAATCACCCCAGTACAGCTACTACACACATCCACACAATACGAACAAAAATGCTTCTGAAACCCCTCTCAAACTAGATCCGCTGCACGTTGGTGGACTCACTGCGTCCAAAATTGGATTCGTGTTTTCTTGAGTATATAATTGGGGTATCATGCAAAACGTGAACGTGTGACAAAAAAACACAACAAAACAAAAAGAGCGAATGATTTACTTTCAATCGATGGAATTCGTTGAGGACGCTGTCAAATTGCTCGGTCGCAACGAGGTCGCCAACGGGCCACATGGCGCTAGCTAAGACCGGAGATTATATTAATAAACACATACCTTTTTCTCCATCTGCGACTGTTTTGGAACACAGAGATCTGATAGTCACTGCTATGAAACCAGACAGAATCCCTAGTACTGGAACTATAAGGTGAAAATAGAAAAAGTAAAAGCATAGAATAATTTGCTTAACTGTGGTATTTTTGGTAGTGCTTGGAATAACATTTTGCACATTTCTCAGTAGCATAAGACGTATTTCAGCGACATTGATTCCATTCTTTACTGTCATCATTAGCTAACATAGGTTTTTAGTTGACGTGTAAAATTGTATACTATTATTCTCTACCCTACTTACGTCCAATCGTAGATGTGCGAACATTTGAATTCCTATTCATATTGGAATTGCTTTTGTATGTGTGAGTTTGTGTGCGTGTGTGTATGTCTGCGTGCGTGTGTGTGAGTCTGCGTGTCTATATGTGTGTGAGTGTATGTATATGTGCGTATTCTTCTGCATGCATGTGTGCGTACTGTATCTGTCTTACCGAGGAACAGCATCCATACGGTTGACACAAAAGCAAGAAGTACATGAGCCGCGATCTTTGACAGCGCCCCCGCTTGACCCACTTTGGTATCGCACATCAGTCGAGACATCAGAGGTAGAATGACCATCAGTCCGACTGACTAGTAAACAAGACGATTGAACAAATAATACTTTACTCAAACCACCAGATTCACCATCATTCCGACTGACTGACTAAACAAGACGATTGAACAAATAGTACTGGACTCTTAGTCTCCAACCACGAAGCCTCGCAAAATTTCCTATAAGAATTATCACGTAAACCAATTCAAATTACAGTCTCATCATGCTAACATAAATGCACAGACACTCATGAAGTAAGGTTTCAAGTATTATGCTTGTTTGTAAGGAAATGTCTTACTTACGTCGTAAAATATAACTTGATTATGTTATCATAGATACGTACCAATGCGATTCCTCTGACAGCTAAATACAGTCCAAACAGCGTGCTGGTCCAACTGGATCCGAGCTGGTGTTTAATGAACAGAAAGCCAAGGTCCTCGGTGCCTTAGAAAATTAAATATGAACATTATCAATATTAAAGGAGAAAATAAATTTTAGTTAATTTCCTTCTTTTCTCAACGTAAAATTACGTTAGATAGAATGACAAAATTGACTAAATTTGTCAAATGCAATAACTGCTTGGATGCTAAATTTCGGTTAAGAGAGAGTCAATCCCCCATTAAAGACGGGGGCCGTTACAGACATTCTGCAACATATGTTTCATTGCTCACCGACCGAGTCACTTGTCATACCTACACAGGGTTAAGTCAAAAAGCAGTAGATTAGTCTTTCCTTGACCGAGATGCTTGCAAAGATAAGTTCAGATTCTTATTTTGGAAAGTGCAGTATAACTTAAATGCACAGAGTCTAGATATGACTCTATTCATAAAGTCGTTTTATCATGAGGTTACAAGACAGTATTATGATGGAACTAAATGAAAAGAAAAATGCTTCACCTGACAGAAAAATGACGACAGTGAATGCCAGTAGCAGGAGAATGACGTGCAGTCTGCCGTTTCCTTCCCTAGACCTAACAATGACTCTCCCCAAAGACTTCACGTTCTCAATGTTGAGTAGCCCTTTCGTCTTGCTTCTCAGCGTCCGGTCTTCTGATTTCTGTATGTTACTCTCATTCGTTTGAACAGACTCTTTCAGCCACAATACGATATAAACGATTGTTGTAGCGTTCAAACCAGCATAGAGGATGAAAACAGGCAGGTATCCCGCCTTGTCCAGAATTATTCCACTAACAGCTCCCCCTACCGCCGCGCCAAGAGACGACATCGTATCCAAAATTCCGATGCGCCATGTTCGCGAGCTGCCATCTGTAATGTCTGAGACGTAGCTGTAAGTCGCCATAAGGACACAGCCATACCCCCCGCAAAGACTGCTCACGATTGTACCAATAAACAAGTAGGAAACCGCGCTGTAAATGAACACTGACTGTATGATAAGATTCCCTCCAGATATGACAGCGCCTATGAATGGCAGAATCATTGCACTCTTACGACCAGTTTTATCTGTCCACGACCCGAGTAAGAGTAACATCAGAACAGAGGGTATAACATCTGCAAAGTCCATGTACAGAATCCATTGAGCAGTTTCTTTCTGTACGAACTGTTCTTCCATGTGATACGCACTGATATTGCTGCAAAGTTTGGAGTCATTGAAGGCCCGTAGACAAACCTTGTAATACATAAGTTGCTGAGTTATACCCCCATTCCACTTGGACGGCGCTCTCATCGCGCTCTCACGGCGACCTCATTTTGGCCAGATCGCCGTGAGAGCGCCGACAGCGCGGCGAGAGCGCCATTGAGAGCGCCGACAGCGCGGCGAGAGCGCCGACAGCGCGGCGAGAGCGCCATGCGCGCCGTCACCTCGGCGATGGTTTTGAACATGCTCAAAACCTTCGCCGTGAGAGCGCCGAGGATGGCGATCAAAAAATGAGCGCCGAGAGAGCGCGTTGAGCGCCGTGAGAGCGCCGTGAAAGCGCGGTGAGCGCCGTGAGAGCGCCGTGAAAGCGCGGTGAGCGCCGTGAGAGCGCCCAAGGTGGGATCAAAGGGCCGCAGCGAGCGCTCAAGGATTGCAGCGAGCGCTCATGATGAGGATTGAATGGTCTTAACTGTAGTTCAAACAAATTTCATTCTTGGAGTGGTGTATCTTGAATTTCTGGTAATTTTGTGGTCAAATCATAGTTTTGCTCGTGGGTAATACATATTGACCAATACCTAACGTTACAAGTACTTGCTTCCATTCAAAGTAAATTCCCTCTAAGTTTTATTGTCAGTGGTTAAAACTGTGTTTCAAAATTTTGTGATTTACGTTTCTATTATAACGTAGAATGATAAAACATATATTGCAAACAGTTTACATGACAGACAACACAAAAAAAACAAGTTGAACATACGTATATTACTTAAGACACACACTGAGCGACCGTGCAGCGACTAAAATTGAATCTGTTTTCCCCTTGATTTTATCATTCAAATATGATGCAAGAGGTAAAGGTATGACTGAGAAGACAACAAAGCACACAAAATGTAACAAAAATTCGTTCTTTATCTCTGGAATTCGTTGAGTGATCTGTGTCAACTTAAAAAGATGCTGACAATTGACAATTTGGTCGCTCTGAGAGCGCGCAAGGGTCGCCGTAGAGATTCCACTTGAGCACGTTTTCCAGGAGTTCGGCGCTCTCACGGCGCTCTGGACCATTTTAGGTCGCCGTGAGAGCGCGGTGAGAGCGCCGTCCAAGTGGAATGGGGGTCTTACAGAGTCAGAGAGAAGCGATCCAGTCATGAACATGAATATGACTGGTTCAACTGTCAGGTACTTCCGGATCCAGGCTGCAACTGGAGGCACCATTATTATCTTCACTTCAGGATTTCAAGGTGTAAAAGCTGAAAATGAGGGAAAATGCTGTCACAAACCAGAGCATGCGCTATGGTTATCCGCAAATAATGATAGTCTTCCATACGACCAAGATATCACCATCGTTAGGTGCCATCTAAAGGGAATTATTTGGCCACCACACATTGCGGCGGACACACTTACAATAGGACGACTATACATAAATATGAGCCAGAAAACCAAATAAAGTGGTGCAGAGTGTACGACAAGCTGTGACATTTTCTTATAAGAACGCAAAACTCAATTGCAACACAATAAGACACGATCCAGAAATCATCTCCAAATCACATCTAGGATATTTAAAGTGTATTCTTATTGACCCTTTGAAAAATGCCTTTTTCGGATAACGGGTTTTTAGCAAGACACAGATTCAAGATAAGTAACGGTGTTGATATCAATGTGTATTATTTTCATGTATTTTTTTTAAGCTTAAAACCCTTGACGGAGGCCATATGTGACAGAAAAATGTCAATGGAATTAGGTGAAAATATACTGCAGTAATACGAGAAATCATCAGACACCCATGATTAAGTATGATATTTAGATGACTGCAGCTAATGGCGGGGCATTACAAATTGTATTCGCCGTAAGGCCACAGCAAGTAATTTTTATGGATGACATCAGCGCGCTCATTAATTTTCGCCTGATTTCGAAATAAAAAAACAAGAAATTTCATTGCCCTCCGACGGTGGTCAACATGCCAAAAATTGGCAAATATGTAGTAAACGTTGACAGTCTAAGGTGTTTCATTGCATATGAATACCCAGTGTAATTCCTGCCCATGATGGTATGACAAGCTGTTTTCTGCATTTGTTCTAGTTAATTGAGCTGTATACACATCTTCAAGAACAGTTTAATGTTGACAGTCTAAGGTGTTTCGTTGAATATGAATACCCAGTGTAGTTCCTGCCCATGATGGTATAATAACAAGCTTTTTTCTGATTTTTTTTCTAGCAAGGACATTATATAAATAATGGGGGGGGGGGGGGGTTCTAGTTAATTGACCTGTAAACACAAGGTGTTTCATCGCATATGAATACCCAGTGTAATTGCTTCAGATGATGGCACAACAAGCTCTTTTCTGCATTAGTTAGTCTATTGAGGTGATGTATACACATCTACAAGGACGTGTTTACTGTTGAATCAAGGAGGTTTTATATTATATGTGAAACCTCATTGGTTGAATACAGGGATCAAAGACCTGTTGGTCATGACATCATATTTCGTCGCCTCAATTCTTGTTTAGCAAGATTTATGATCTCAATAATTATAAATATTGGAATCTTGTTTTTTTTTTGCCCACCTTGTTTTTTTTTCGCCCTATCTCATTAATTTTGGAGTCTGCGGAGGATGTCATCCATAAAATTTACTTGCTGTGGCCTAACTAGCAACATAGCTTTTGCACATAACGGACTTTTTAAATCTTAGAACGTAGACGAATACCTTGGAATAGTACGTTCTGGAATGTGACACTCAACGTCATCTCTAGAACTGGTTCGCCCCTAAGTAATATAATTTAGGTCCAAAGCGCTCCGACAATGGTGGGAGTCGTCTGGTGTACAAAGTCCAGCATGGGTGCATGCGGCAAGGTCTAACTGCATGTGCTCTATGGACACATACGTCTCAGTCAAGCAGAGCAAAGGTCATTTCTTCTCCATGTACGTACTTCTGCCATGGATGGTAGGTTTTCGTTGTTATATAAATGGTTTTATTCGCAAATTCATACAGAGCTAAAGCAACATTGCAGCCTAATGATACAAAGTAAAAAGGCTGAATTACGCAGTTTCAGGGAATACACAACTGTACAAAATATCATCAATATTTACAAACCTAACCAAAACTGAACAACAAGGATATGTAGAAACGGTAGTAGGGTGATTACACAATAGGTATAAGTTACAATACGCTGTTCAGGAGTTTTGACAAGTACGGAATGGCACTGTTCCTGTACCTGTCAGATCTTATAAAGGGTATGCTAAGCTGGAAACCCCCTTTTAAGTCCATATTGTGAACTTTATTGCGGGTGGGGGGTAGCCAGGGTCGAAACGTTGGTGAATTCATCAGAGATTTTGCAAACTTAAGACAGAGTGATTCCCTTCTTGCTTTTAAAGTGCAGAGGTTAAAAGTTGTTGTTTGTGAGGGTGTTGTGAACTCGACATTGTGGATTAGACTGTAACTTGACCTGTTGGCAAAAATCAAATGATGGTTCATCTTAGATTTCTGATAATTTATTGCCTGGATTATATAATAGGATTGACACTCAACGAATGGATGTCAACATAATCCATAAAAGCTATGAATAATTAAATGACTCGCTTTATTTGCTTTAATAGTTTGGGGATGACATTTTTGTTCAAAGGATACTGCAGCATAAAGTCTGAAATCATGTATCAAATAATTTCATAGAGAAAAAATCATGTTCTTTCAGTTTGTTTTGTTGACATATTGTATTTATCATATTGCCTTGAATCCCAATTATTAAGGCCAATGATTACCCAAATCGAATATTGGACTTGCAATCTCTAGTACACACATTTCAGATTACTGCAGCAGAACTTTCGTTTTTTTATATCTCTCGTTCTAAACACGCGTTTGTCATGATTTTAATGGCCGATTAATATGATATGGAAATGATTTTGGAATAAAATTTGTATTTTTTGGTGAGGTGGGGAGTTGATTTTATGCTAGCTGCCATTTTTATGCGAAATCTCTCCAATGATATACTGCATCACCCCTGAAGTGGGTGTAATCATATTTTAAAATTTACATTTTTCGAAAATATCAGCCCTTCTACATCAAGCTTGATTCTTCCATGCCGGTTTTATAATAAATTTAATCTTCTCGTTTCATGTTTTGAATAAAGATATTTTTATTCAGGACGACGCGTGTGCCCATGGGAGCAGCTCGCCAACAAGGAGTTGTTTCTGATCTTTTCCAGCCTGCTACAGAACTTCACCCTCAAGCTGCCAGGGGGCGCTCTTACCTGGACCATTGGAGGAATATTGGCAATGATACAGTTAAGGTCTCATAAATGAGATTCATTGAAGCTTCTCTTTCTCCTGTAATTGTTCTTCCTCCTACCCATACTGTCGACTTTGGGATCTCGATAACGACTATTCCCTGATGTATATTCCCTCTCAAACAAAGAGTTTATGCAGGGCACACTTTCCAGACAAACTCGTCAACTGACCGATCTACTGACTGTTTCCGACACGTCAGAAGGGTCAGTGAAACCAATGTTTTTTTCCAGTGTCGACCCTTTTGTTCTTTGTCCAAAAACAGATACGTGGCGCTTTCAATGAACTCTAACAGGTGTCAAAGGCCGATGCGTTGACGTACGTAAGACACCCTAACTTTCAGGGATAATGGCGAAGATAGTATTCTTTCGTTTTAATGATCATTTACTTAATACATTATACATCAAAGGGCCTTGTAAGGAAACCTACGTAGGGGAAACTGAAAGATCTCTAAAGACCCGGTTCAACGAGCACAAACGCCCAAGCACCACCTCCTCAGAAGTCTCACAGCACTTACACATAGAATCCCCTGGACATTTAGTCTCACTGGATAAAGTTAAAATTCTGGACACTGAGTCGGACTTCGTTGCAAGAGGCATCAAGGAAGCCATTTACATCAGGGCCCTACGACCATCCCTCAACAGAGACGGCGGGCGCTACAGACTTTCCAATACTTACGATCCACTACTCACGGAGTCACGTGTGCTATCTGCATAACGTGACGTCACCCCAGCGGTGGATGGATCATTCCTTGACAAAGACCGATGTCGTACGGTCGAAAATTTGGGTAAGTCCAATTTTTTGTGTTGGAAATTACTGTTTAAACTCGTTTAAGAATGATTTCTACCAACACAGATGAACTTTCAAGCTAACATTATACTTAAGGTCTCATTCACTTAAAGAGTCCGTGGCCAAAACCAACCGTTGTAAGAACGTGTGTTTATATGGGTGTGAAAGTTCCTTTTAGCTGGCCAAGCTGATCACAAGCGTCAAACTGATGAAACTGAAGAAATTAGCAGGTACAATTCGGCAGCCGCGCGCGAGGTCGGAAGTATACACCTGGGCATTGTATGTGATGCGGTCATGCGCTTACAACTGGAAAGAGCCGTTTTGGCAAAGCTTGTTATTGCTATAAAAAGGGATTGTACGTAGTGAAACTGTTGGCAATTTGTTTTGCATAATCTATGGTAAATGTTCTCAACATAGTATGAAAAACATTGGCACATTTTTTTTATATCTTCATTTCGAACGCGCCCATGTAAAACATGTATTATAACATGTAATCCTATCGGGCGAAAAAACTCATGAATGAGACCATAAACGAGTAGCAATTAGCTGCAAGACGCTGAGATGTAGCCTCGCATGCACCTATTACTTTCATGGAGCTCGGTGGATTTGGAAACTTTCCTCACTCATGAAACAAAATGGAGCCTGATTTGTTAGTAAGTTTGGGTTCCCATTTACTCGGAACACAGGTATGACAAAGGATTTAAGTACAATATTTCAAATACCATAACATGATTTGTCTAGTTAAAGGGACTACCCTTAAGAAAAACACAAAATTAACGTATTATAATATGAAACATACCTGATGCAATTTATATCTCAAAAATCATGACGTCAACATCATTTATAATAATGAAAGCACGACTCAATCACCCCAAAATAGCTATCTATACCTCAACCATATTATTGGCAGAACACGAGATGTTAGAACCGAAAGTTCCACTGGATTACCTTAAGACATCTCTAGGAAGTGCCCTTGTTACAAAACGGAACATTTACGCATACTTCAAAAGTACAGCCTTAATTGTCGTGTATAAAATAAACAAAAAACGGTGGTCATAAGAACTTGTTTAGATATAACAATGCACCGTTTTGATAGCAAACGTTTGAAAACTGAAAATGGTAAAATAAGCCGGCTTTGCGTCACGTATGATTATGAACGTCTGATAGCACTAGTAAAATCCCGCCATGCCGTTAAGTGAAATTAATCCGAACACTTACATTTCCATTTTAAAGCTGTGTATTTTTGTTTTGCTACATTTCCAGCCAGTTTACTCTTAGATTCACCTTGTAGCTAAAAAGTAACTAATAGACATATGCGAGCATTCGTCTGAAACTAAGCAAATGTCATTGACAGGGTGTTGACCAACTTTACATTAACATGTTACCGCCAGACGCAACCGGTATATGATGTGAAATTGGTTAACACTATAAAGGTATCATTTACACATGGATTAGCGCAAATACCCAGTATATGCGTTCACAGAGCAGTTAAAAACTTGTTTGTTCCAAGCTTGTGAACAACCAATCCGTAAATGTAAAATGTTATTTCCGTGTGTGCTTCGTGCCTGTCGCCCGATTTAACGACTTTTTAAATGTGATAATTATAACACGTCAGCCCAGTCAGCTGGTGACTCACCTAGCCATGGCAGAGGTCACCGTCTTACAGGTCAAAAAACAATTTCTTAAAGCCTGTTTTATCCTGTGGAGCGTTGTAATCATCGCCCGGAACCAAGGCCACACACACGTCTTCCTGAAGGCAAAATCATTCTAAAGAACTTCAAAAGTTACTCTTTTACACAAAAAAATGATAATAAGAATATGTCATACGCAATGTTAAAGGAAGAAAAGAGGAGAAGTTGATTTGTTAATTCTGGACCAACAACAGAAAAAGTAATGGATAATGTTTCATCATGCAATTTCGCTACGGTAGCATTAACTCGGAACAAAAGTGACCTGCGCCAAACCAAGGACATTTCCTGATCGCATAAGCTCTTTGTCACTACTGCATATAGGACTGGTTACTCTTTGTCATTCGACACGTCCTAAAACGATATAATCTTTGTGCCATCTTAAATTTGTAACTCACCAGCAAGCATCGCTTATCATAAAAGGTCATGTAGCGATGGCTCCCTCCCTGTGGTCACTCGTGTTGCTTCTACTATTCCATTGTAATGTGATTTCAGAACAAGGTAAGTCACCATCGTTTATCTCTTTGTAACAAGTCGGTGCTACTGTCTTTTTATGCATCACGATATTTCAGTTTCAACGGTGAGTACCATGGCTACTTATTTGGCTACGTTCATGTCTAGAGGATTATATCCAATACCTGTTTTAAAACAATCCGAATAGTATTCTTCGTGCTTTATAACTCCAAATCTAATCAGCACAAAAACCAACTGGTTATGCTATGCTTAGGGCATTACAAAAACAATATTAGTCTTAAAGCGGAAGTGAGAAACTTATACAACCGTGACAAAAGAAGGGGAACTTCCTCATTATGTTGGTTAAAGTTTCTTTTGACGTAAGGCCAATTAGCTGACTCATACCGGGAAATGGTAACAGCCTGTTAAAGACCCACTATGTAGTTTTAGGCCAATACAGAAAGTAGATTTTCCTACTGTTTCTTTGCATAGCAAGCTTTATCAACTCTATAGAATTGCTTACCGATATTCAGGAAGGGAGGTTACAACATTACTGCACCATACAAACAACGTTAAAAACTGTTATCCTCCATCCAAAACAACACACCGTGTGAAACTAACACATGACCACACATGGCTTCTGTACTTCTTTTCAGGCTGACCGCCAAGTGGGGTGCTTGTTTACAGTTCACCAGTTTCTGTAAAAAATCATCCTTACCAGAGTTCTTGCAGTTTTGAAGGGAAAATAACCACACTTTATTGATACCCTTCAAAGGAGACTCTCTAGAATAAATTGATAGTTGTATTCTACCCTCTTGGAAAAAGATATGAGTGTTTCCAAAGAAGAAGAGCTTCATGACATCAGGCAGTCTAAAGTGTGCCTAAGTGATTAGACCACCATGGGGGTCCTCCGGTGCACTGGGATGTTGTTGTTTAACTACTATTGAGGTGGTGTCCGGGAGTTTTTGTTTTGTTTTTGTACAGTTCACAAACACCCAAAATGGACGAAATAATGAAGAAAATATGCTGAAAAGGGGATGTACATGTCAGTACCTGCTATTAACATTAAGATTTGTTCACAATAATATTTTCAATTTTTGGGCCAAAATCCTACATAGTGGGCCTTTAATGTTTTGGGCGCTTCAATATATATCTGTACTACTTTAACCTTGTAGACTGCTGGGAAATTAAATCAATTTTTGTCTTTATATGCATCATTAAAAAAAAAAACGCACAAATCTAAAATGAGTGTGCTGCGCTGCTAAATGATTAATGGACTACTCAAGCAACTGGATTATATGTTATCCAGTTGCTTGAGTAATAGTTTTTGGCGTATCTTATATGTTGATATGAGAATTCCAAGTCATAAAAATGGATTTAAAAAAAACAGTTCCAGTGCTCCAAGACTTCCTTTCGTCAATGAGGTAATGATTTCCGTGTCAATTGAGGGTTTTATCGTTTGCTCTTCTGTTTCTTTGTCCGTCTGCCTGTTTGTCCGTCTGTCTTTCTGTCTGTCCGTCTGTCTGTCTATCTGTCTGTTCGAAATCAGCCAATCCTAGACAAGTCTAAAAGTACTTCAATACTTCTGTTTGTCCCGAAAAATACCATTCCGAATTCACTCGTTTAATCCCAATGCTAAAAAATTGTTCCTGCAATGACAGTTTACCCGGTACCCGGTCATTTAGCTTTCATGTATTGAAAAGAATGCTTAAATGCCCCCACAGCCCTTGAATTAAGTGACCGTGATTACGGTGAAATACAGATTTAATGCTGCAACACATATTCAAAAGGACTGAATAGGATATAAGATATACCATTGTGGGCATTATATAAGATTTTACCATAATAAACAAGCTGGTAAAATATTTATTTTTCTTTCTCTTCTTTTTAGCTTCACCAACAGGGATGACAATGTTCCCGACAATGACGATATCAGAAGCCCTATGTAAGTTGAATTTTGCATCCTTCCTTATACCCTGATGTTTGTACTTTGACAATCTAGTTCTAACAGCAATATGAGATGTAGAATTGTTCGCTGCCATACATGAGTTTACAAATTACCAAATTACCAAATAGACTTGGGGCTTATAGGTCTGTTCGTTTCTGTTTACATGCCACTTGTTTAGTGCCTCAAGACGCAGCACACAAGGTTTTGTAATTCAAGCACAAGCTGTGTAAGGCTGTTTTAACAGTATGAGAATAATGTGTCATTGCTTTTCGATTGGATCAAACTTAAAAGGTTGATCTACTTAAAAGTTTGATCTAATTACATTGGAATGACACCCAGTTTTTATAGATAAGTGTTGAAGGTGCTAAAGTTGTGGGTATTGTAAAAAAAAGGGGTATTCCTTTTCCCGCTAGTCGGCTTTACGTCTCATTTCAGAGGGCGCCCATCTTAGAAACCTACGCTATGACCTTGTAAACGATTTAACATATAGCTTATAGATAAATGCAAATTGTTTCTTCATGTACGATATAGCTTTGTGCTATTTTGTAAAAAAAATCTATGTATTTTGTCTTGTCTTGCAATTGTATCTTATGTATGCCTTGATATGTACTTAAGTTGCATTCAGTCGTAAACATCTCAACGTTCTTTGTGAAAGTTTGTATTGTATTTTGTATATTGTTAAGTTACCAGGGATAACCTTTACTAGTTGGGTATACCTGGCTGTATCTTTTTCTACAGCCAAATAGATAAATAAATGAAATAAACTAAAATGATGAAATCATTTTCTCACGGGTAAAATTGAAAAGAAACAATCGATGAAACAAGCATTTCATAATAGCAGAATAGCAGGCAACCAGTGCTTCAGGCATAAAACCTAGCACGTATGAAGGTTACCGACCCCAACCGTAAAAAAAAAATGCCCCAAAAGCAAGTAAATACATTGATAGACGTTTTAGACTAGTCTTGAAATAAGAAAGCTATTGTCTTCTAGCTGTAGATGAGTGCGCAGAAGGGACCCACAACTGCAGCGCCCACGCCTCCTGCACTGACACACCCAATAACTACATATGTGACTGTATATCAGGCTACAGCGGCGACGGGGTTAGCTGTATCCTAAAAGGTAAAGGTAGCCCGCATCCTTTTTGAGTGCATTGTTATCAATTGTGCCTAGGACACGGTATCAAAAGGCGTAGCCCAGCCCTCCGTTGCATTTTACCTCTCCAACCGAAGTCAGGTTCTAGTTTTTACACACTACAGTCGGGTGAGAAAAGCCGTGCAAAAGTGCAAGCAAACAGCATATGTGGCATGTCAGGAAATTCGGAACCAAGGCCTCTGTGTTATTAGCTAAACCTACACGTTACGCCAAAACAACGCCACGCCGTGACAAATGACTAATGAAAAACTCACTGAGAAATCTCTTGTCTAAGACATGAGATACAGTCAAACCTGCCTAGGCGACCACCTTTTCAACGCGACCACCTGGCCATGGCGACCGCTTTTTCTCGGTCCCGAAAATTTTCCCCATAGGCACATGCATTAAGCTGCCTGCCCAAGGCGACCACCTGTCCAACGCGACCGCGACCGCCACGAATTGGGACCGCACAGAGCACAATCCCTGCCCATGGCGGCCTCCTAATTTTCAAGCGTGTGGTGACATCAGATCATTTTGCTGTCGGATTTCACGGAAATGTTTTCAAGACTTTGAAGGACAAAAATATATGGAATAGCAATGTTATAGCACCGATTCCTCCATGAAGTGTTTTAATAAAACGTTCCCCCTATAAACATTGTAAAGACAAATGTTTGTGATGTTGTTGTGCTATCGTAATCTTATAGTTTACCGCAAACTCAGTTCGGTTTGAACACAATTTTCAAAACGAATACGTAGTGCATGGCGTCAAAAAGTCAGATTTCACACAACTTACTATCTATTTCTTGTATTTTTAACAAAAATGTGTCTGTGTCTTACTAAATTCCGCCGAAAAATGACTTCGCGGCGGGCAAAACATCGGGCGAGAAATGTTGTTCCTTGGTCCCGACGCCATCTTGGATTTGGCGCGGCTTGGATTTGGCGTACCGCTGACCTTTCTAAAACACGATGCTTTTGTGTATGAACATTAACGAATACTCTAGTTATTGATGAAAATTAATATTCTCATTTTCTTTTTATTTCCATGAATTTCACAAAACTTTATTGGACGCTGTGCATTCTGCTGCACTGACTTACCTTTCGATGCGGTCGCACAGACTGACAGAGCTTGGCGGCGCGACGAAATCACACCGTCCCGTTTTCATCTTTAGTTTTCCGATCGTAAACTTTTTGCCCCTTTTATCTATCGGCGCCCCAAAAAAGGCTAGGGCCAGCAGATGTTTTCTAGGGATTTGTCTTAGGCCTTAAAACTTCGATGATGTGCATGTGTGTGTGTGTACTATTTAATGTAACGTGTGAATGCAGAAGCGCGCTGCGAGATCATCGAGGCAACCATTGTTTTGTAGTCAAAATTATGACGAAAATTTTACACGATGTAGCGGCATAGAATTATTACAACGATAACGTAAAATGTAATTTTTGGAGGATCTTTCTGTCAATGAGAATTGAACCTGGTGGGGGTCATGCTGTCTAAATTCACATAATTTTCCATCCATCTACGTACTGTATTTGAAAACATCGACCTGGAAACATGTGAGTGGAATCCTCTTCATGGCGACCACCTGTCCATCGCGACCGTTTTTGCTGGGTCCGCCGGGTGGTCGCCTTGGGCAGGTTTGACTGTATATCTATTATATCATTATCATTTTGAAGATGGGTTACTAAAGAAAATGGTCTACGATTTCATTCTACCTTGTTAGGTTCTAAACAAGTTCATTCGGTTTCATTTCAAATGTCATTCAGTTCCTTGCGTCAAAAACTAGAGAGTCTTGCATTAGTTGTATAATTGTTGTTTTCTTTGAAAAGTTCCACCTACGGTCAACATACGTCCCTCGCAGATTCAGAACCTGGTAGTGAGAGAAACGATCACAATTACATGCAACGCAACAGGGTTTCCTGATGATTTTAGCTACCTGTGGACTGTGGATGAAACAGCTATACCAAATCAGAGAGGCCCTGTCTTCAGGTTGGTGCTTACTTAACATATGGTTTTTGTATATGACGTCACCACCACCTTATAGTCGGTCAAACCTGGAAGAGTCAGATCTATTACGTAACTGTGATAACAGAACGTGTAGGGCACGTTTTACTATTTAATCGTGTCATAATAACACTTGCTCAAACAACCTGTATGACCTTTATCTGTTTATCTCTACTGGGTTTACTTTGATTTGAGTTGATTTGAACATTACACCTTTATTTCGTATTCAGTGCTAGCATGGTGTCAAATCTTAAATCATTATCGGGCTAACTTACGCTTTGCAAAGTGCATTGGGAGAAAAAGCAGGGACAAAATGTAGAAAAACAGGATTTGCCAAAGTAAATATCAAAAACCTTTTACTTTTCTACTAAACTGTTTAACCCTTCAGGCTTAAGGGTACCAAGTAAGGTCATTTAGACTCAGTATAAACGTGAATTTTGCAGGTCTGAATTTGCAAGTGGTGTTCACAAGGTCAAGTGCATCGTGAGTAGTTCAGGTGGTGAGACGGAGTCCGCTGATTGTACTGTGACGGTTCTCCCAGAAGGTTTGGACTCCAAGAATATTGCTTTTTTTTTTTTACTGAATATTCTTTTTTTACTTAATATATCATTTTTAAATATGCTAAACGTAATGATATTGTGTTCAAGCATACTACTAATGGTTTGAAAAACAGTAAATACGTAATAATTGCAGCTTACGGTAGCGTCAACATATTTTGCCAGAATGAGTCGATTAAACATGAGACTACTTTGAACATTGATTATAATGCAGTAATAGCACTGCCAAGCCAAAAACCGTGGTATATAGATTTAGATAGTAAGCAGTTGACCGGCACATAATGGAGTGGCAATAGTCATATGCATCTATTTTTTTTTTTGAGGGAAAAAACACATTTACAATGAAAATTAGTCAAACATATAGAACAAAACAAAAATTGACAAGTGTACATTTAATAAGAGACTTTGCAAAGCATGCAAGCTCAAGGCCAAATATATTTAGTTTTTTCTCCTATTTAGTCCAGAAAATCCCTAGATATCGTTACAGAGATACAAATAAGTTAAGTAACACATCCTCTATATTCCTCCCAGATACCATGACGTTTGTCTCTAGCATCAGGATAACTGCCAGGAAGTTCACTCCTGAGATGGCAGATTCTAATTCAGCTGCTTTCCAGAGTATCAGCGCAGAGGTCAAGAACTGGGTTAGATAACAACATATGTATATCTGTGTACCTTTATGAAAGCATATTTCAAGGATATGTCAAACTGCCCGGACAACTGTTGTCTCGCATTCTTGGGTTTTGCGTTAAGATATATGTAGTCAGCATATGATTTTAATCATGAAACCTCAAGAAATATCCGATATATTTAAACATATAATTTGTTATCTATAATTATTTACCTAATGGTGTCTACTAGAATCTTAAACAGATTTCCCTTTAGTACCTGCAAGCTGCAAGAAGTGTCCCGGGGAATATTTCAATCAGAGTAAAGGATGCAAGGTAAGTCTGATTTGTTGAACTAATGCATACCGCGAGACGAATAGTGTTGATCGATTAGTGTGTAGTTGCAACACAGTCATTATGTAAATGGTACATGTCCAGAACATTTAAGTAGGATCAAGATAATTAATTAGTATATCAAATGTTTTGTTTATAGCATTTTCCTGCATTTTGGAGCACTATGTGAGACTGTGGGCTATACAACTTATTATTATGTAATCTTATACCAAGTGTTATTGTATTATTAAATGGATTTGTAAATTATCTGATTATTAGTAAACGCATCAATTATCTTTGAATTTTCTGTACATATTGGACTTTTTGTCCAGAAGTGTTCCTTAATTTGCCATAGACATTAACATCGATATTACACTTGTTCCGTAGACATCTTTATTTATTATCTTATCCATTGCAATGAATGTGCAGATAGGTATAGTTTGATTTGGATTTGAAATGTCCTGATTCTATTTGTTACAGACCAGGAAGTATTATCACAAGTCAAAACATTAACGTCCAGGGTTCTGTGCTTCAAGATCAGGACCTTTACCACAGTATCTCAAATGCTCTCAGGACAGTTGTGCAGACACCTAGCTCTCTTGGGGTGGATCCAAATAATGTGACACTCTTTAGTGCAAGTACGTTACTGTTTTATTATTACCTTCGCCTAAAATGTTATGTTTTAGGGTGCGTTTATCCGTCTGTGGACATGAGAACTGAAAAAAAACACTGACTATTTTACGTTCATGGGTAGAGATTGCAGAAGGGAAAGGTGATTAAATAATGAGCCCCTATCGGCTTTCTTCCGTCCTGCAGCTAAAGTGCTGGTTACAATATCTCGTGTTCTGAATCAGCTATGGTCACGATTTTATTTATTTTACAAATTCTTGAAAGCTAGCCTTATTCTACTAAAATCATGTCACAACTGGAGATCTTGTTTATCCGCGAAATCCTAATTCATTTCGAATCTTTTAGACAAAATATACTAACATATGTTCTTTGCCTGTAGACTTAAATCAATGTTCTTTTATTAAAACTTAAAGTGTTAATCACACAAATAAAACTGAAAACAGCGAAATGTCTCATAATACACTATACATACAGAATAATTCATTGAATATAAACATGTTCACTAAATACACACCATTTTGATAATACTTAGCACTAAACGAATGAGGATCAAACTCCATGCTTTTGATTGCCTACGCTAGGTAATTGAATTAAACGTTCATTATTACTACGTCACATTAATAACAACAACCGCTTCTTAGTCCGCTGCTTGAGAACAAAAGATTTCGGTAGCTAGAGAGAATTTCAATATCTTCAAATTCTATATAATCAGGAAGAACTATGGGATTTTGCAAATCAAAAGTAATTTTTGTAGAGAGCCCCAATGTCCGATTCTGAACCAGTTGCTGTGTTTAAGGTGACCTCATCAAAGTAATTCCCAACGTTTGATATAATAAGCTGGTGACAGGAACCAATACTGGAAATATGATATCGGATGTTTTAACTTTCTGAAACGCTATAAACTTTTTGTTGCGCAAATGTCTGTTTCGTTTTGAATAATACTATATCCATTCAACTTAGTAATAAATGTTTTTTTAAATATCATTAACACTTTAAACCCGACAGTAACTTGCTACGGTGAAACGATGACAGTGACAAACCCATCCTCCATCCCTGTTACCCTGACCTTCCCAAGCACTGCGGGGAACAAACACTCCTACTCAACACAACAGTGTGCAAACAACACGAACAGTGGTGGGGAGACTAAAGGGATTGCGCCTGCGCCCAGACCGCACGATGAGAGACTCCAAGTAAAAAACATGGTCTAAACCATTGAAAATTCTTTTTGGTGGGATTTTTTGTGAAATCTGGGCAATATAGGATAGGCTGTGGTAGGATAGACTCTGTATTTGCTGAATTAGTTGAAATAAATGGTTTTTCTCTACCTTGTGGGGTTTGGCACCCCCCTGATATAGTGGGATGGTCTTCAACTGGGTGTTTGAAGCCTGTAGGGCCTATCCAAGGGCTCTGATTAGGGGGGGTTATTTGGAGAATAGCCGTATAGAATTTGTCAGGGATGAATCTGATGACAGTTGACATAACTGGTTAGTATTTGAGGGTAAGTTATTGTAGTCTGATGTTTTGATTCCTGAGATAATGACACCTTCTTTTTCTTAACTTCCCCATAGGGCTACATGCATTACTGCCATTTATTGTATCCCTTTAGTCTCCCCTATAGGAAATTCACATAGGATAGAGGCAGACCATTTTGGTCCATTTCATGGGGTTTTAGCCTTAGACCTGTTACCTAAGCAATGGTCAGACCTCATTTGGCTCATTTTTATTAATAAATTATCCCATTTTTGTTATTTTAAGCCATTTTTCTGAGTTTTTAACCCCGCCTCCAATCAGTGCCTGGCTGCAGCTAGGCTATGTGTACAAAGGATGGGATTTGAGTATTCTAAAGGTGAATTGAAAGGGGGGGGGGGGTCCCTAATGGTGAGGGGGGTCTCACACCAGGTGAATATTGTGTTTTGACCTTGTCAAACTCTTTTTCTATGCTCTATGCCTTGTTTATAGCTGCTTTTTGTGATGGTTTCTACACACTTGTCTTGCTTTTAGGCCTGTCAGGGCCCCTGTATTGACTTTTGTTGTACCTCAAAAGGAAATTCAGGTGCCTACTATAGGGAAAAAAGTCCCCCCTGTACTGGGGTGACCAAATTCTAACTTTATTTACCTGTTTCTGACAATTTTCCACCTATAATGGGTAACTTGGCCATTCCTAGCCTAACTTAGGAGAGCAGCCCTGACACCTGTTAGGTCATCAACTCCCAGGGGACTGTTTTTGGTCTGAGGTCTTTGATACTCAGGATTCTAACTCACAACCCTACCCCGCATTGTGTGATATGATTGACAGCTGTCAATTCTGAAATTGATTTCTCTAATAGGGGAGACTAAAGGGATTGCGCCTGCGCCCAGACCGCACGATGAGAGACTCCAAGTAAAAAACATGGTCTAAACCATTGAAAATTCTTTTTGGTGGGATTTTTTGTGAAATCTGGGCAATATAGGATAGGCTGTGGTAGGATAGACTCTGTATTTGCTGAATTAGTTGAAATAAATGGTCTTTCTCTACCTTGTGGGGTTTGGCACCCCCCTGATATAGTGGGATGGTCTTCAACTGGGTGTTTGAAGCCTGTAGGGCCTATCCAAGGGCTCTGATTAGGGGGGGTTATCTGGAGAATAGCCGTATAGAATTTGTCAGGGATGAATCTGATGACAGTTGACATAACTGGTTAGTATTTGAGGGTAAGTTATTGTAGTCTGATGTTTTGATTCCTGAGATAATGACACCTTCTTTTTCTTAACTTCCCCATAGGGCTACATGCATTACTGCCATTTATTGTATCCCTTTAGTCTCCCCTGGTGAGACTCAACTAAAATAATTTACTTCGACACAGATATCTGGGCATAGATGAGAAAGTTTTGTGACATTTTATATAATAATAAAAGCCTTAAGCATGTTGGTGTTGATCTGAATTTTAGTAAGAAATAGAGCTACTCACAATTGACCATATAAATTTAATCAACTAGTGCAGTTCACTGCTCTACGCACAATGTTAACCTTATTAAGTCATAGTTTGGCGCTCTTGTATAGCTTTATGCTAAAGAAAGGCAGCCGGCCAGCAAACAATCCAAACCTTCCAATCAAATAACAGACAGACAAACAAACCACCAAAAGGCTACTTGAAAACACTATGAAATAAGCTGGACCGGGTATTAATTGCTATACGTGTGAGTCGTATCTGTATTGAACTGTGGCATTTCCGACCACTACTAAGCCATAGTAACGTATAGTGATGATAGGAAATGTACTTTCCCATTAGTTGTTTTAAGACATATTATGACAATTATGAGCTTCTTTCAAATTAAGAAATAAAATTTGTTTTTTAAATGTGTGATAAAGCACTTTATAGCATATCAAAACCTATGACTACAACATATTTTTGTCTCTCATCTTTGTTTGAATTTCCAGCCGGCATTCCCCTGGCTGTTCGAAGATGCACCGGAACGTTTCAGACTGGAGTCAGCTGGCTAAGCCCAGAGCTGTTAGATTGTCGGTTAGATTTTTCTAATCTGGCACAGGTAATCTATATTAAGAAAGACATACACAATGATTTTTCCTTTTAATAAGTGAAGTTTTTAACATCAAGTGACTAAATTGATTACTTTCGAGAGAAAATGATGTCTAAAATTTAATCGTAAAATTTAAAAATCAACCATGATAAAAAGGGAAATCGCTTCCCGAGACGTAATTATCGATTTCTTATTTAGATGTCTGTAACTCCTGATAATGTAGCAGACGTTGCTGCAGACCTACAGATTCTAACGTCTATCGGGAGTTTACTTTCGTCAGAAAACATCACAGACGCCGCAACTGTCTTTGAAAAAATTGCACAAACCACTGGCGATGAAAATGTGAGTCTCAACAGTTTGCACATTTTCAAATGTAAATGTAAGCATAACTTGTTAGAAATGTGAAGCAATATACGTTGTTTGCAAATGAAATGTTTACCCAGACCTTGGACCCCTTGTTCTTCTTCGTGAGGATTCTCCGCGTTGCATTATCCGAGCCATAGTTCCCTTAACTCGGTCTTGTGTCGTTTACAATCGTGTATTTCCAACGTTTGTAGAGTTTGGTCTTCCCATTGAACTGAAAGTTACATATTGTGGACCGATATTTGTAGTGGCCTTATCATTACGTAACCATTTTAGCCTTTAATTATATCAAATAAAACGTCTAAATGTGCTTTAACGTACAGGTTGGCTACTCTGTAGTCGCGTCCATTGATCAGATAATGAATGCTGATGATGACGTCCTCTATCGGAGTCAAATCAAGGACCAGGCTCCCTCTAGGTACAAGATATGCTTCATATCATTAACCATTAGATAAATATATATACATTAATGATTTCAACAAATTATTTTTGAATGCATTGCTTGGAATTTTTTTGACGTTTTAAGTTATGTTGGTAAAGGGAAAGCATGTTAAGACTTTTAAAAAAGAATAATTTCAAAATTTTCGACGATGAAAACATAGATGATAATGCTAGATTAATCAGTTTTTC
Source organism: Branchiostoma lanceolatum (assembly GCA_035149815.1). Taxonomy (NCBI): domain Eukaryota; kingdom Metazoa; phylum Chordata; class Leptocardii; order Amphioxiformes; family Branchiostomatidae; genus Branchiostoma; species Branchiostoma lanceolatum. Next base: position 13,927,218 of record CM068880.1, read on the forward strand.
TCCATAGTATTTTTTACCCGTTCTGCTAGAAAGGAAAGATGATAGCTCATAGACATATTATTGGAGATCTCTTTTGGATATTGTTTTGTATTAATGCTATGTATTTGTCTTCACAGAATTGTACTTGCTCTAGAGCAGTTCAACGATCGTATCAACCTGACATCAAACCGTTTCCGACGCGTTGAGCAAAATATTGGAGTGGAAACCTATCAGATTGCGGCTTCAGAACTGATCAACAGGTACAGATACAACTGTAACAACAAGAAAATGTTTTTATAAAATAGTTTAGAGTTTGCAGACTTTTATTCTATTTATCTGGTATATACAGATAGTGTATCTAGTATGTTTATTGACACCTCTCTCTTTTCTCTTTGTAAGACTGCCTAACAGTATCAAAAAAATGATAAGCAAACAGTTTACAGAACTATTTTTTGTTGTGCACAATGCGGTCTTTATCATTTGTCATAAACGTACATGGCCCTTGATTGGCTAGTAACGTCAGCAATTGTCAACAGATGTCTTTAAGCTTTCAATAGCCGGTGTCGCCCTAGATTTAGCAGATTGTGTTCTTAAGCGGCCCTTTTATTTTTACAGTGTTGGATTTGCATCCCTCGAAGGCAATGAAGATCTTGGGAGCAGATTTGTACGGTCCTACTCTGACTCATCATATATCCCCACTGATCAAGTGGATGCTTCGATAGCTTTACCTAATGAACTTGGATCGACCATTTCGAAGGAAAATATATCAGGTTAGTTAATCTTTAAATATTGATATTTCACTGCGCGAAAGGGGTCCATTTCCGGACAAATCCGAAATTGACACATCACTGGGCATGTCACATATTCGGACCGTTTCCAAGTACTCAAATCGATACCTAACATATTCGGAAATATTTTGATTCAATATATTTTTGCAAGCAAATCCGGAAAAATACAACATTTTATTTTTCCGGATACTGTTTAGGGTCGTATCCTAACTCCAGATATGTGTTTCTGTATGTATACGGAGATATTCATTGTTACGATACTCCGGCAATCCATGTTGTATTCTGACTCTGTCGTGAAAGGTCAGATATCCGTGAATATATTGACTCCGAAAATTTTGTTATCCATTCAAATAGTATTTCCGGACAAATCCAAAGTTTGACACATCACTGGGCATGTCAAATATACAAACCATTTGCAAGTACTTTTTCGACCACTAACATATTCGGACATATTTTTTGTCAAGAAATGTTTCCTAGCAAATCCGGATAAATATGACTTTTCCGAATTCTTTGGATACATGTATACGGACAAATCATGAGTTTGACACATTATTGGACATGCCACGTAGTAGGCTGAGCGTTTCCGGACATTTTGTCGATACATAACATTTACGGAAATATTTTCAATCAGGAATTGTTTGATTGCGTATGCAGAAAAATTCGACATATGATATTTGCGGATACTGTACATGGGCGTTTTGTAACTCCGGATACGTGTTCTTTACACACATACGGAGATATCTGTTAAGATACTTCAGCAATCCATGCTGTGTCATGACTATGTCAAAACACGCTACATATCCGAGAATATATTGACTCCGAAAAAGTTGCTATCTTTGTTAAAGCAAAGCAAGTGCTCCTGATTCTTCCGAATACGTGCCATGTGCGTTTGCGGGAAATATCTGAAATCCGTATACGTAGCATATTTTCTGAAGGCGTTCCGGACTCCGAAATTGAACAGAATCAATTGTCCGGAAATAAGTCGGAAATGACAATTCATAGCAGAGGTGGATTGTGGGCCACTTAGATTTCCGGACGTGTTCGTACGTATCACGATCAGGATACGGTTGGTACAATAATATCTTATGCCTCTAGGAGGAGCTTTTTTGCCTCTATGCAAATCAATCAAATCAATCAGCAAATATACAATTTTGGGTTTTTGGTAGTTTTTAAAATCTTAGAAAATATTACAAGAGTGTATTATGCTAAACTGAAAATTGAAATACAACATATACCTGCAATATTCAAATATTGCTACTGCATGATGTGAATTCATTGGTAAAGCTTGTATACGTGTCTACAAGCATGTAGCCTGCCCTAGAAATATATAACGGCACCCTTCCAGCACAGTTCTGTGTTAATACCGGCTTGCCTGTCTTAAAGATTGAACATTGTGCCAAGAAACGCTCTGGTATGTGTACATCCGGGCCACCAGATGGACCCTAGCATGCCTGATTTCTGATTGGTCCGTTTGTATAGTTGTGTATGTCTACCACGCATGCCTGGAATGTGAGCGCGGAACTTAACGGTTAGAGGAAACCGGGGTGTGCCGATGCTCGGGTATCTGCCGGAGTTCAAGTCCTCATATTCTCGATATGATCTGACGGATTACACCGTAAGATTCTTCTTTTCTGAACTGGGATGACGAGAAATGACCTGCATGAACTCGGGAGTCAGGACCGAAGTGGATGGAGCGAGGACGGGGTCAGGGTGCCAATTGACCTCAGACGATGGACAAGCGTGTACAAGCCGAGAACACGGTAACTTCGAATTCCATTATCCACTGTTTGGTGACGTGTTAAACTAATACCTACATCAGAAATTAGTTATTTCTCCCTAGTGTGTCAATTTGAAGCTAGGAGAGTTTCACAGACATTGTTTTTAAGCTCCAAGTTTTGTGCAACACAACAGGCCACCCACAGGCAGGCTTCGAATTCCTATCTGCCCGTAACAGAAAACATGTGTGCCACGTGATAAGGCAGGTATACGGAAATATCAGTGATCATAATTTTCCCGGATACTATATATGGTCATTTCTTTACGTGTTTCTTTCTGTGTACGGAGATATCAGGGGTTGAAATACAACAGAAATCCATGCTGTAACGTGAATACAGAAAAGTACCTGACAAAATGATTAGAATATTCCGAATATACTGATACTCAGCCCTAGGCAAATGCAGTACATCTGATTCTTCCGTATACGTGTCATGTACCTTTACGTATACGAAGTTTATTTATGTGGTTCTCTCTACTTGCCCTCATATCCGGAAATACCAGTATGCCGTATATGTAACATATTCGTTCAATGCACGGAAAGGGTAGATTTCCAGGCAAATCTGAAGGTTACACATGTCGCGTATCTGGACCGTTTCCAAACAAGAATTTCGACACAGCATTTTCTGAAATATTTCGACACATCATTTGCTTGCCCGGAAAATTATCTTAGAATATTTGTTGTCCGTTAATATTACATTTTTTCTGATGGTATTCCGAAATCCATTGGTAGGCGTTCCTATCACCGAACACCTTTTTTTCATATTCAAAGTTTAACGGATTTTCTGAGGTTGAAATACTCCAGCAATGCATGCGTACTGTCCATAAATAAGTCCGTTGTACTTGTGTTTTATCCATATGTCCTTTGTTGTTTCAGTGTTTCTTTACTCAATTGATCGCAAAGTTTATCGATTTTGTGTTTCACGAGCAGTCGACCAAAAAAAAAGTTAGAGTTAGCAGGTTTTGGGAGGGTTGAAACACTCCTTTTTACATCTTTTTCTTGGCCTGACTTTGTTCACTTTACCTTTTGCGATAGTTATTTGAATTGATACCTTCACTGTGTGATTTTTTTAGAAGGCGGGTGCTTATTTCAGGTAGTAGATCTAGCTCCGTCTCTACATTTAACTTAATCTAGTCGCGATTATTTTTCAGCATCTTCCGCTGAGTATATCGGGGTTTATAAAGACAGTTCCAGTGCAGCAACACCTGTGCAGCGAATCAACCTGTGTGACTTCCGCACCCCCAATTTGGAATATAGATATGTCTGTTAGTTACACCGGTATGTTTGAGAATCAGTACTATTTGTATGAGAACCTTCCTTTACGTGTCACGGATATCATGTTAGACCTGGTGCCTAACGAAGTTAATAATTCCGTACCGTACTACTGTTGCGGGTGTGCCGTAAGACACCCAGAACGAGTAGAATGATACGAAAACACATTGTAAATGTTCATATATATATATATACTACGTATACATCCCTTTACAGAATTTGTATGATTCATACTCAGATGTAATTATAAAAGTTACAGAAGAAGCTATAATTGTTATAAGATCACTTTGCGTACATTCTATATTCATTGAATCTACGGAGTAAGAGATTGGTATGATTCCTTTTCAATTTGAACTCATTCAGAATATTGACCTCATATGTACGTACATGTATGTATTATATCATCTATTTGTGTATTGACCTTACTTGTATATATTCTTAACTTTTACCTTGATTCCCAGGTCTTATAACAGCAATGTTGTGTACACATATTGAGCAATCAAGAATGTTCAAGAGGTGTTTTTCTGTGCAGTAAGTTATAGATCTATTTCTGCTGTTGAATATCTGCCGATACCAAAATTTATGTGCCCAACTTGAACCATGAAACAGTCCAGAAATGTTGTATATAGGAGTTAAACAATTACAGAGTTTGTCATTTAAGTATTCTTGTTACTGTTCTTTTCTTTGTCATGTATATATGTTCTATTCATATATGATTTCAGGAGCGCAATAACTCCAAATGCCTCCTGGTTACATTGCGGACGCAGAACTGCCTGAAATGTAGCATGTTCGGTGTTACAGACGTGCCGCATTTCAGGGTAATATTCGGAAACTAAACTGTAGCATATCTGAGTCCGGATACGCCGAGTGGAAATTTGTTCCCGTTTCCAATCATAGATATTTATCCGTACACACTGGCTGTCCGTCGTAAAACAACTCCGTATACGTTGAGGAAAACTCGGAATAGTAGGGTAATATTCGGAAACTAAAGTGTTGAATATCCGAATTCGGATACGCCGAGTGCAACTTTGTTCCCGTTTCCAATTATAAAGATTTATCCGTATATACAGGCTGTCCGTAGCAGAAAAAATCCGTATGTGCTACCGGAAACTCGGTATTTTCGGAAAATATTCAGGAAGTAAAACGTTACATATCCCGGACTGAATACGCCGAGTGCAATTTTGTTCCCGTTTCCAATCATAGAAATTTATCCGTATATGCAGGCTGTCCGTAGCAGAAAAAATCCGTATGTGCTACCGGAAACTCGGTATTTTCGGAAAATATTCAGGATATAAAACGTTGCATATCCCGGACTGGATACGCCGAGTGCAATTTTGTTCCCGTTTCCAATCATAGAAATTTATCCGTATATACAGACTGTCCGTAGCAGAAAAAATCCGTATGTGCTACCGGAAACTCGGTATTTTCGGAAAATATTCAGGAAATAAAACGTTGCATATCCCGGACTGGATACGCCGAGTGCAATTTTGTTCCCGTTTCCAGTCATAGATATTTCTCCGTATACATAGCATATCTATATCAGGAAATTTCATGATATTGTCGGAAACGTGATGATTTCGGGAATTTTCATAGTATTGAAACGCCCGAAAATGACCCCCTTTCGCGCAGTGTTTACGGATTAGAATTCATTCAATTCTTGAAAGAGATACTATGTTGTTTACAACAAAGTGCATTGACCATAAAGCTACTGATAGATTAACGTTATTTTTGATTATCACTTTGATAACACCTAACATGGGCAAATCAAATAGTATTGGCTTGATTTTGGTTTTGTACGTAATAAGCACTGATATTTGCTAAGCGCGGCTTGTTTATCTTAAACTATATATTTGCCTGATATAGCGATTTGACCGTTCGCCTTTCATAAGGAAAATATTGTTTTATGTTTTATAATATTTAAGAGAAATATATAATTTTCTATTTTGTATCATCAAACATTCAACAGATGTGCAAGTTCGTCTTAGTTTCATCATTTACCAGAACAGCAGGTTGTTCCAGTCCAACCAGACAGCTCCTTCCTCAATGGGCACGAAAACCAGGGTCAACAGCAGGGTAATTGCGAGTAGATTCACTGGCATTAAACTCAAGAATCTATCGACACCAGTAGTGACAAGATACCTTCCTATTGTAAGTCAATTAATGTGACCTTCTATATGTTTGATTATTTCTTCACAGCAAAGTATATTTTCAAAATACAATTGGCAGGTTTTGCTTTACTGACTGCATAAAGTACTGGTTAAATCTTAAGAGTTGTTTTCTTTTACAGAACTAGCTATTCCTGTCATTTTCAGCTTTTACATTATATCATAACTATTGACATAACCATCATAGACATTTGTTTTTATATCATGGTGTTATCGTTGTTTCCTGTATGCTATTTTTCTGATGTAACAAAACACGTTATGTAGAATTTGAAAAAAATATGAAAATGTACAACCAAAGACAATGGTCTTTCTTTTTATTTTTAACATTTTTACTTTATCGTTCATTAATTGCTCAAATCTTTGTATCCCTTCAAAGATTCAAAACAGCACAACCAATATTGTCAAGGACATAAGATGTGTTTCCTGGGACTTTGATGCTGAAGAAGGGGTTGGCTCTTGGTCAACATCAGGATGTCACTTTGTTGGGATTGACGATGGCAGGGTGGTGTGTAATTGCAGCCATCTTACCAATTTCGCTGTTTTGATGGTGAGTAAATTCTGAAATATAGGCAGTTAAGGTAAAAACCTTAGTATGGGGATTTTAACTTTTTTAAGTAGGGTATCTATTCTTTTAAAAGTACAAAAAAGCCATTCCAGAAGAAGGTGTGATTAAGGGCAACCCACATGGCAAAATCTTTAATATATTTTGGACTTTACTTTGTGATACTTTGTCGTAATTGGATCAAAGACTCTAGTCACACTACTGTACTATAACCGTTACGACTTACTGTTATTATACATATCACTTTTGTATTTTAGGATATCTACGAGGGCCTGCACAGCTATGCACTGGACATCATCAGTAAGGTTGGGATTGCCTTGTCCATTACAGGCCTCAGCCTTACTATTATCAGCTACCTGATATTCAAGTAAGTTTTTCGGAGAGTTATTCAGGCTGTTTATCAACGATCAAACATAGATAGCTTTGGATTTTTTAGTATGTTGGAACAGCACTTAATGTAGATAGTGGCACTGTAACATTTAGCGATGGTGCAAAACTAGTACCGACATGCACACGGTGATTAAATTGATGCCCTCGCGTTTACCGTTGCGCTGAAGAAGACTGGTCAGTAGTACTGGATCTGGTTTCAGCGAATACCCACTGTAGCTGTAACATTTGTTTTGTTCCCATAATGTTACAACTCATACTTTGTTTCTAATGCAAGATGACATAATAACGCTGCCCAGTATATTTAAACTTATATAAAAACAATGTATTTAATAAAGTATTAGTGTAGATATAACAGACCGCAATCAAGTTGTCAAACTTTTTGTGCTTAGTATAGTTTCATATAAGGTATTGTTCTATAATTTGTGCTTACTTTTCTATGAAGATGAAATTGCTGATGCTGAATGTTTCTTAACACGTATAGTTCTAATAGTTTTGTTATGTTTATTTGTATATTCTTTCCCTTTTGCTTCATTTTTGCAGGGAGATTCGTCAGACAAGGCCACAGCACATCCTTGTAAACCTTTGCGTCGCCTTGCTGGCAACTCTCATCATATTCCTGGCTGGCATTGAAGCTACCAACTCCCCTGTTGGCTGTACCGTCGTGGCGTTTTTACTACACTACTTCCTCTTGGCTGTGTTTATGTGGATGGCCGTTGAAGCCTTCAACATGTACCTGGCATTTGTGAAAGTTTTGGGGGCACATGTATCCAAACTTCTTCTTAAGGCGGCTATCTTTGCATGGGGTGAGTTGATTGACATCACATTACAATATGGTATTAAAAAGAAATTGACAACATTTAAATGTCGTGGAAAATTCGTCCAAATGACCGACCCAATCGCGTCAGTAAACACATGACGTCAGTTTTTCGTTAAAATACCTGGAAGCTTTTACCACCCACCGTTTAGGTGGATAACAATACTGTGACGCACGTAGAAATGTAGGCATCATTATCAACTTTATTACAGTATCCTGATCCTTGTCTTTTATCATTTGGGCCATGTGCTTTGTTCCAAACAACATAGAAATGTGTTCCAATTCTGTATACATTATTACAGACGTTGAGATGAATATGTTAAAGATGTAAACATGGTAGTTTGAACTAGTTTCAGTAGATTTTCTCCTATAGCTCTACTAATGCATGTTTTCTAACGTTCCAGGTCTTCCCTTACTTATTGCCATCATTACCCTTGTTGTGGACGTCCCCAGTAAATATCCTAATGAAAATGAGACATATAGGAGCAATAGCATGTAAGTTATGAAATATGACTTTTTTTCAATAGCAACCATATCGTTTTTTAATGAATTACGAATGTACTGTTGACATTCAGTCTTCTTGATGAATTCAAAATATATGACAGCCGAAATGAAGAACAAAACCTTAAATACGGGAAAACGTTGACGGGTATTACCTTCCAATACACTAAATCAATCTTAAAACATAGATCTTACTATACCTCATTGAATAATAGTGGTTCTAAGAAAGTTCCTTTTTTTTGCGCAACTAATATTCTTTGAAATGGACTTTAAGGTGCTGTATTGATATATTAGCATAGAAAATAAAGCTGTAACTTAATTGTTTTTCTGCGTTTGAACAAAAAACCACACTGTAAGGCACTAGGAATTACTGGTAAGATATGCGAAACTTTAAGATCAACACATGGCAAAGAAAAATGGTTCAACCTATACTATTTTCTTTACTGTTTCAGGGAGCGTATACAGTCAGCTTTAGATCTCCAGCGTATTCTTTATTGTCGTTTTGATACATTATCGCCAAAACGATATCTGAAATAAATATGGGTTGATCATAGTTGTAAGCTTGAAGGAGACACATTTCGCAAACAACCTCAGTGCCTTTGGGTAAACCTTAAGTTTGTCGATTAATTCCAACTAGGGTACTGTTTTCTATGTCAATGTAATGTATTTTGATGTTGTTTAGTTGCTGGCTACAGGGTAACCAGCTGTACTATGGGTTCTTACTGCCTGTCGGGTTTGTACTTCTGTTCAACTACATCGTGTACATCATGGTCATCAGCAAGCTGGTCTGTCGGAGGAGGACTAAAGGTGAGTTCTTAATTGTTGAACATGAATACAATATAACGCGTAGAACATATTGTTCTAATGTCCTTTTGAAATACTGCAAGTTTGATACTTTCTGGATTGTTCAATGTGTAACTATATGATGCAGCACACTCTTTTTGTATGCCTTGTTTTTTCCGTAAACATTTTGGCAACCCTTATTCATATTTTCATGATAATTTACATGCTTTAATGCGTAAGGGGGTTCACACGAGTGCGCATATATAAGTTTGTGGCAAAAAAAGTAGTTTCTTTATGGGTCGATAACCAAGCTAAATAACGATTGGTCGAAGTAAAAATATAAAAAAAAACACAAAAAACGTCTTCCCCTAAAACTTTACCTTAAAAATGTTCAATACGAAATTCTGAAAGCTCCCACCCCTTAATATCACAGTAATCACAGGTATGAAACGTTTTTATAGGGAGAGTTGGTGATTCCGGCAGTACTGCGATGAAACAGCAGCTGCGTATCGCTGTTGCTGTCATGGTGCTGGTCGGACTCACCTGGATCTTCGGCTTCTTCATGATCAGGTAGAGATTCAATAGATTAAAGTTAACATTGTTCTAGTAGGGATTCAGATATGTGATCCGTCTATAGATATTTAAAGACGATAACGCCATTGGTCCAGATCAAAATTCATCATTCTCACATCTGCATTTGATAAGAGATTTAGATCAATAGAGTATTTCATTGACAACCTGGAAAAGAATATTGTCCTCAATTGTAATGCAGTAAAGTAGCAACTTGATTTCCCGTCTATGCTTTCTATAAACATTCTGACCTGTTATGAACTTTCTTAACATATTCACATTAACCAAAACTGTATATCTGATAAATACAACACAGCATGTTTACCAACGTTGCATCCTCGTAAACCAGGACCCATATCGCTCCACGTTACATCGGTCGCGGAATGGGCCCTGGTAGAATGGGGCGCCACATATGGTTATGACGACGTCACCTGCTTCCCCTCATCGGAAGTAGCGCGCAACCAACCAGGTTACGTGTTCCATCGTTGCTTTGGTTACCCAAAACAAATGGCAGCCGATAGTTTTGCTTCAGCTGTGAAAGACTTGTTTGGATTAGAGCGGCTTCGTCAGCATCAGCAGTCCACCCTACAGACACTGCTTGATGGCAGGGACGTATTTCTAAGTGGAAGGACAGGCGGAGGGAAGAGCCTCTGTTATATGGGCTTCCCAGCGGCAACGAAAGCCGAGCAAGCCCACCGACCTTGTCCGTGACTTCCGTCTGGAGATGAGTTCGTCAGTCCACTCATTGACAAATAAGTTCAGCTCATTAATTATTCATGAGCAAGTCTCGTCGACCTGCCATAACCAAATGTGGCATCCATTTTACCAGGGCCCATTCCGCGACCGATGTAACGTGGAGCGATATGGGTCCTGGTTTACGAGGATGCAACGTTGAAACCTGTATTGATAAGAAAAGAAAAAAAATCCCTAGCGCAGAACGATGCTTGACTGTAAGATTAGCATAAACTACTATTTATGTACTTTTTGTTATCATTTTGAGAGCAAATTTCATATTCCAGGTATTTTTATAGATTTTCGACAAATAAAACCGATTTTCGACGGACCAATAGCTTTTATCTAATCACTATTCTGTTGTGTTCTAGTGATGGAAGAATCGTGTTCTCCTATCTATTCTGCATATTCAACTCACTGCAAGGATTTTTCATCTTCATTTTCCACTGTCTACGACAGAAGGAAGTCCAAAACATGTGGTTTAAGTAAGTAGAAATAAAGCTGTATTTTATATATGTATGTTTTCATAATGTTCATTGAAATTATTTGTTTCATCAAATGACCTTATCATGCACTTCACCCTTAACACAGTCATATGGGATAATTACACATTGTATGATATATGATATAGGAAATCAGTAAAACATTGTCGGCTGTTTATTAACTTCATTGTTCATCTTGAATTCAGGCATTGCTGCTGTCTCGTGGAAAACTCTTGCAAAGACAAGTCTTCAGCAGGGAAGTCGTCGTCCAACCAGAGTGATGCTAACGCAGATGATGGCTCACGGGGACAACGGACAGGCAGCACGCCAGAGTCAGTGCCTATGGAAATATTTATGGAATAGTTTGTATGAAGAATTAAACAATGACCCGAAATAAGACTACATATATCGTAGATATATGAAAATGACTAAGACGAACTTATTTCCGCCTCTTAAATTTTGTTTCCAACATCATGTTTAATATTGGTTTTCTTATTCCTTTGTTCGTCTAAATTCCAAAATGTGAAACGGTAATCGAATCTAAACAAAATGTCTTATTGCTTTGATAATTTCCAAAACAAATACGTTTTTAATAAAACTACGCTGTAAGTAATAAACATGTTTTATACATATTGAATCCATGTTGATTTGATTATGTGAATGAAATCCTCTGGGAACCCCGAAACCGATGCGAGCGTGCGAATAAAAAACAAGTTTGGCAAACAAAAAATCATTATGAAATTTAAGTGGTCAGAAAGGATGAACACATACTATGGTATACCGGATAATAGATTCTTCATTTTAGTTCTTCAACATCTTCTTCTTTGACTTTTGAATTCACTTTGGCATTCTACGGCATTATTATCCGTTTTTCGAATTTTTTTTTTCGTTTGCAATTAACCATTTTGCAGCTGCTTTACATGATTGGCCGAAAACTTTTTTCGGAAACGGCCGAAAATGGATGCGCGCTCGGATGTCAACCATATAATCAAATCGACATGGCCGAAGCAAAAAATTACAGAATGTTCAACGAACATTATATTGTTATACTGTTCATTATTGTCCGTCCGTTCACTCCGTGTTACATGTACATGTACTTGCAATTAGCCTACGGGCAGGAATTTGCAATAAACTTATTAAACTTATTATTGTAATATTACTTCCTAAATATCTAATTTGATACAAGCATGCCCATCTTTTAGCACATTCCATGTAGCTCTGCCCTCGTGGAAGTCTTGATTATGTGGGTCCAATAAATCACACTCAATAGTGTATCATCAACATAGCAAATGTTTATGCTTAACCCTGTATATGTTGGAGAGCTAGCGGTTTCCAGCTTCCTTCGTGGTTCGTTTTCACTTTTATATGGTTTTCTAATACTATTTGCCATACATTACTAGATTTAAGCTACGTGTCTTGACATGAAATGGATTAAGAAAGATGTATCTTTAATCCAAGGCTAAGATTTAGGACACTTTTTTTTTTAAATCACGTATTCTATGCATATCGTTAGTTCTATTCCAAGTAATTTACTGATGTTGCAGGCTTTTTGTGTCCAAATATATATATTTACCATGGGCATTTATTTACTGTGTATTAAAGCTTTGTACTAAAAGCAAAGCATTTAAGCCTTATTGGTGTCATTATCTACTGAAGGAAGATCTAACTTCTGACAGAACAAAAAAAAAGGCTGATGAACTGATCACAGAACTTTTCCATTTGTAGATATATATGGAAAATTATAACATGTAGACCAAACCAAATAAAACGAGAATAAGAAGTTTAAAACATGAAAGTAGAATAAAGCTACAAAAATGAAAAGTAACTTATTTCTTAATTTTGACACCCTCTTAATTATGACAACCTCAAGCTATTGCACATTAGCTTATTTAAGATTTCAATCGAACACTATTAATCAAGGGAAAAGACATTTAGAAAACAGACAAGCTAGCCCGACATCGAACGAGAATCACCGATGACGCATAGGAGACACTGTGAAATTATAGCGTTAAATTATTTCTTCTTAATTCTACTTATACTATTCTGAAGCAGTGTTGTTTTAGCATTGTATTACCATGGCCTCCGCACGATGTCATGCATGTTGTACGTCATTGGTGTGCAAACAAAACTAGAGTTCCACGACCTCATACCTTCGCCAAATGATTTTAACTTTAATGACTGACGTATTTATGAGTGTTTCTCATCAATCATACATCATACCAGTTGATCGTCTTCAGCCAAATAAAAGAAGTTGTCCAAAGTATGAGCTTATCAAAGAAGGTTATGCTAACATTTATCATCAATTGTGCAAATGAGGTCCTTATTAGCATAATTTGATTCAACGATGTTCACATTCAGATAACTTTCAAATGCCACAAGTATGAAATTGCCATTATTTACCTGTATGTAATTATAGTATTAATTATGCAAATTAAGCCTACAATTGCATATTTTTTATCCATTAACATTCCTGTCTTCCTCAGTTACAAGTGTCACATATTTGAATAGTCATATCCTGGAACACAACGGGATTTCGAAATTGTCTCATGTGTTATGCCAATTAGAAAATCTGATTTGCATAATTATATCTAATCATACAAAGCATCATGTAAGCTATCTACATACCAAAAATCAAGACAATCCATCAGGCCAAACTTAAATTAGTTTTTTCTCATTAATTATGCAAATGGGGTCTTCATTTGCATAGTTGATATCTATTAATATTTCTCTCCTCCTCAGTTACATGTACATATGTCACATGTTTGAGAGTCCTATTATGGAATTTGGCGGATGTATAAACGTTCCTAATTAATTATGCAAATTAGATACTTATTTGCATAATAAGTATCTAATCATGTACCTCATCACTCAAGCTAAATATCAAGACCGTACATCAAGCCCATCTTCAGTTATAGTATTTTCTTATTAATTATGCAAATGAGGTCTTTATTTGCATAGTTGATATATTTTAATATTTCTCTCCTCTTCAGTTACATATGTCACATGTTTGAGAGTCCTATTATTGAATTTGGAGGATGTATAAACTTTCCTCATTAATTATGCAAATTAGATACTTATTTTCATAATAAGTATCTAATCATACTTACATCATAACTCAAGCTATCTACTTACCAAAAACCATGACCATCCATCAGGCCCTTCTTGAGTTATTCCATTTCAAAGTCTGAACCAAAACCTGCTCCTGCAGTTCCAAAAAAGCCGCTAGGGGGCCCAAACCTAGAACACTTGCTCTCTGTCCAAAGAGCTATCTACCACTCAAAAATCACGAGCATAGCATGTCCAGAACACGAGATATCAAAACAGGAAGTTCCGCTGCAGTACCGTAGCAAACCGCTAGGGGACCCAAAATCTAATCATTTCTATGTCTCATCAAGACCTTCCCACCTACCAAATATCAAGACAATCCATCCAAGCCTTCTCGAGTTATGCTGTACGTTACAAACAAACACACACACAAACAAACGCTACCCTCTGCATAACCTTCTCGGCGAAGGTAACAACACTGTCATGAGATGAAGTAGTTTTCGTTTACCAAATTGTGCATGGTGTAGGCATATGATGACATGTCATTGTTAATTGAACGGCGTGGATCAAGTGTTGTTATATGGGGATAACATGTCATGTAAAGCTTTATTTTTACCCGTTTTATATATTGTACTGTTCAACTCCATTGAATGACCCGCGATTGAAAAATGATGCAAGCTGTTTCAAAGACGACCCTGCGGTATAAGACAAAGAAAAAAATGCCAAAATTGGTCGGCGCTTGTTGAAAAACAGCATGTAATCGTAGTACGTCACAACGTGTCCTTGGTCAACGGGGACAGCCCTTATAATGTTTCAACACCTCTATGTATATAGTTAAGGCACTCTTTACTTTGATACCCCTACGTTTCGTATGTTAGATATAGGGTAAGGAAATAATTTTTGGAACATTGAGGGGTCGCAGCATAAGGTTGATGGAAAATAGGAATGGAAAAGGTCACACCGCTTTTACCGTTTTGAATATACGCGGACCTTTTCATCTAAGGACTAATCATGGTATCATTTTCACTATTCATAGATCTTTTACTGGTATAAGTGATTGACCTGCTACTTGCCAGCACAGTACAGGTATAAGCACAGGCAGAGCCAAGCATGGGGTCCGGCAACAGAAAAATCAGCCAGCCGCCTACCAAACCTTCACCTGTCCACCAAAGTGAGGTACGATATTGTAAAAATGCTTCTGACAAGAGTCAGGAAGAGCAAGATACGTTTTCATATACGTACAAAGAAGCAGAGAGAGTGTATTATACAATAAGAGAGCAGGATCTCCCACCGCCATTACAAGGAACTGGGTTGGACCAAGCTAAGCCAGAAGCGCAGGCACGCCAAGATGAAATAGATGCTGAAGGTATATACGGTCAAATAATACTTCTGTCACTATGTGCGTCTGCAGTTACATGGAATAGTGCAGTGTCTAAAGTTCGTGTTGTTGGCAAACAGGGATATGGGTTGCTAATTTCGCATTAAAGTGAAGAATAAAATGTATTCATGTACCGTTGTTTAGAGCATGCTGATGTGAAATGGGCATGGTTGTAGAATATACCTTTATTGTTGTGGACAAAAAGTATGTGCGCGGTTTTTGACTCCGTGTGTCTGTACATTTTGAAATATGTCTGTAGTTATATGAGAACACCGTTAGTATATTGGCAATAGTTTTGCCTGGGTACTGTTTGAAGTTGGTAGAACTAGTTCTTTCTGCTTACATTTTTGGTTAATTAGAGGGCGGTTTGATTTTTTAAGTATATATCGCACGTACATGTACATGTACGGGTCTTCCGTCAGGTGCGTACCACCTATCTCAATCCCTGGTGACTGGGTTGGACCAAGGGAAATCTTTCATCTAAAGACTAAACACAGTATCATTTTCCCTATTCATACATCTCAAACTGGTATAGACGCTTTGCCTGTTACTTGCTAGTAGAGTATAAAGATGCACGAACAGCCAGAGCCTGCCCGCTCCCCGCGCACGGGGTCCGGCAACGGACAAATCAGCCAGCCGCCGATCATTTATTTATTTGTTTATTTGTATCAGGCCCATGGCCCATAAAAACAGACACAGAACAAAGATTTACAAAGCTACACTTACAAATACTTTACATAATGTCGCCAGAATGTGCTATGGCAAAAGCCGTCCGAGTGTACAAGCACTCTAATTATATCATTGTCAGACGACAGCAGGCGTGTTACAAATGAGTAGGTGACCTTGCGACGCCTTGCGTCAAACATGTCGGTCCGGTTATTCACAAACAACCCACTAGTGCTTGTATGCCTGCCGACGGAAAAGAGCATTTTCATTGCGCTGTGGTAAGCCACTCGTAGCTTGGAGATCGCACTCACGCTGTAATTACTCCAGATTTGGGCACAATACATCGGGGAGCAATACGCTGAGAACAACTCACTTTTTACCGCCGCTGAGCAGTAACGAAACCGCCGGAGGAGTGAGTTTGCCCGAGAATAAAAGCCTCTGACGTGAGCTCGGATTGCTGCGTCATCCGAAAGATCAGGGGTAATTATATACCCAAGATATGTGGTAGAAGAGGCATACTTTAAGGCGGTACCGTACAGCATCAGCGGCGGCAAAGGCATACTCATGCGGAAGCGGCGACACGGAAAGTACATACATAGTGTTTTCGATTCATTAAACAACATGTCAATATCCGCTCCAGATAGCTCACAAATACTGATCAGTCTCTGCAACGCTTTAACTGACGGACAGACGAGGCAAATGTCATCCGCGTACATCAAGTGGTTGACTAAGGTGTCCCCAACATAGCAACCAACTCCAGACCTCAGTAGCTCGGTACTCAAATCGGATACATACACATTGAACAAGATTGGTGACAATATGCTGCCTTGAGGCAAACCATTCATAGCGGTAAATGTATCCGAGAGGGTGTGGCCCCACCGGACACAGAATGACAACGTACTATACCACACGACCAGGAATCTAACTAGGTACATCGGAACCCCTCGATCCATAAGTTTTTTAAACAATGTCCAGTGGTTTACACGGTCAAACGCTTTGGATGCGTCCAGAAAACATGCAAATACAGGAGAGCCCCTTTGTCGATAATACTGAATAATTTCTTTGAGGGCAAATATACATAGATCAGTTCCATGTTTCTTCTTAAATCCGAACTGGTTGCTCGGGGAGCATAGGAAATCGTCAAGGTATGTCAATAGTACAGATTCGATAACTTTTAACAAGGGGCTGGCAATTGCAATCGGACGATAACTGTCCTTGTTCGAAGCATTACAGCTGGGCTTCTTCAATACAGGGACAAGTACAACGTTCAGAATGCTAGGTGGGACATTTGCGTGTCTAAGCATAGAGGAAATTAAAAATGAAAGCAGAACGGGTAGTTGGGGCCCGGCGTTCTTGAGATGCTCAGCTGAAATGCCCTGCACGTCACTAGCCTTCCCATTGGATAAGTCATTGATAGCATCACATATCTCTCCTACTGTTACCGTGGTTACATCGCTAACATCGGATTCCATGGCATGCATAACAGATTGCTTTTGATTAGCGGACTTAACCGAATTAAACAAGGAACTGTAATAGTTTCTCCACATATTGGCAATATCTGTAGCCCCCGTGTAACCATCAACCGTGTTGGGAAGATTTGGCTTGGAGCGGTTTTGCGAACGCAGAGCATTCCAAAAACTCTTGCAACCCCCCTGATGAAGATGCATGGCAAGCGCGTCCGCTCTAGACTGGGCCTCAGAGCGGCGACACTGCCTCAGTAGCAGCTTAAATTTCGCCCTTGTTTTACGCATAATATTCCAGACCGCTCCATGCCTAGGACGGCCCAACTGCCGCCAGAGAAGGAAAGCATCTCGGGCGGCTTGATGGGCCTCCTTGACAACGGCGTCCCAGCCGGGTACAGAGTAAGGGGAGGATCGTTTCTTATTAGGGAGAGAAGCGGAGGCGGCTGCATGAAGAGTGTTTATTATCTGGTTGGAAAGGTGAAGGATGGCATTCTTATGAGTATCATTATCACAGTTAGGGTTGTTACAGTAGAGAACGTCATCGGGAATGGGGATATTAGATAGGAGTGTATCAGAGTAGGTTTGGTAGCGAAGCAGATCGGCTGGAGTTGCGCGTTCCCAATTAACATACTTAACATTCATAGGTGGGTTCTCAGCTGTATTTACAAACAATGGCTCCCAGTGGAACGATACTTGCAGTGGGAAATGATCGGACGACAGGAAGCCATGATCAACCTTCATGTCTATGATGTTGTTATGCATGGTTTCAGAACAGACGCAATGGTCCAACCAAGATGTTGTCCCATGAGCGTCACTAAAGTACGTAAACGTGTCATTGGGAAGCAACTCAACGTCGCTGACATGAAGGTTGTTGTCCTGACAAAACTCATACAGCATAGGGGCAAACCGCCCGTCAGGACGGGTGTTAAAGTCACCCATAATACAGATGTTAGAGATACCTAGATCATTCGAAAGTGACTCGATCTTACCAAGATTTTCCATAAACAGATCAGCATGATTAACACAGTCAGTTGGCATATAAACACATACAAGGAGCATTTGTCTATCTCCAGACTTAACACTTATGGCTAAAATTCGATCCTCATCGCAACTCTCGATACTGACCTCTAGACCAATGTTCTGCCTCCAAAGGACAGCTACACCGCCATATGGGCGACCTTGAAGAATACCCTCCTCTGTGTTAACGGGGGAGGTACCGAAAGCTAAGAAATCATCATCGAGTTCTGATAAAAGGTGCAGGTCCTGCGGGAGTAACCAATGTTCCTGCAGTAGGACAATGTCGGGAGTTTTACAAAGGTCTTTCACAGCCTGAACAGAGTTTTTCAGCGATCGGCAGTTGTAAGACACAACATTCAAGGGAGTCAACTGTCCTTTGTTGTTATCCATTAGTGATCACGAGGAGCAGATCGTTGGTAGAATTTCCTTACCAGGATACCACTGGGCCAGAAATCCGGCGACAAGATCTTTTCAGAGTCGGCCTTTCCGATCACCAGCTTGAAGGATGCGTAGGAGCCAAAACGCGTCACCAGTTTCTCACAGTCTACAAGCTCCATCTCGTTGTCGTGTAGAAGCTGGGTCAAGGATTCAGCGGATGTTTCCACACTGAGTCTCGACACAAACACCTCAACAGGTCGGGGTTTCGCCACTACGAGGGATCCTTTGTTGGATGCCCTACCAACGATGGCCTTGCCGCGTCGACGACGACGGACTTGCGTAAAGCCGCCGTTGTCGTCAGTAACACTGGGCCTGGCAGGCGAGGAAGCCAATGTTGTTGTCGGGGCTACAGTTAGTTGGCGCTGTTTTCCTGTTAAGCGAGGGGTCGGAGGAGGTGCCGACTTATCCTGGCTTAGCACAGTTGCGTAGGATCGACACTCTTGACTGATCGGGACGTCCTTCATGTGATCAGATTTGATGTCGCGAAGTTGTTGCACTTCAGCTCTGAGTGAGGCAAGCTCAGATTCCATGTTCTCGACCGATCGGGCGTTGTCCTCCATGGCTTTGGTGAATTCCGATCTGAGCCTGAAGTTGTCCTGCGAGGCCTCCCGTATAACGGCCATCTCCTGCCTTACCATCCTGACTTCCTGCAGACACAGGGACACGTCAAAGTTGGTAAGATCAACAGCTGGGAGATGCAGCTTTACTGAGGCGAACATCGGCACCTCAGTCGGCGGGGTTGAGTGCAGAACCTCGAGAATATCCAACATGTTGGACGAACACCTGTCAGCACCCCGTCGCTTTTTGTATCGGTCTGGGGGGCTACAGAGACCATAGACAAGCTTCTTGCTGGTCTCAATATCCTCCTCAGTATAAGTCTCACAACAGACTTTGACGATGATGTCGTTTGGAGTGGTGTCCGTCTTGTTTACCACATAATACAGTAGATCATTCACATATACACTAGAACGGTCACATGTAGCTCCTGGATCACTACACCTAGGCGATCTGTCGTCTGAGACACATCTAGGGCCCAGCAAGACGTCCCCCTGACAAAGGCGAGCGCCGCCAGCCTTGCACTTATCACAGTTTGGCATACCTGAGGGGGATGGGGGCGCCCTCAGAAATCTGACCGGTAGAAATAGGTCCAGCGATGACAATCGTGAGCGGCTTGGGTGTGCAGGGTGCACAGACAGGAGAAGCCCGACTTCGTCCAACTGGGGGATCCAAATAGGCTCATAAGAGCACACAAAGATCAGGTGAAAGGACTAAAAACAGGACCAAATCTTCACCTACCCACCAGAATGATGTCCGCGATAATGACGGGGCTTCTGACAAGTGTCAAGAAGAGCTGGATACGTTCTCGGACACGTACGAATTCGAAGAAGCAGAGAGAGTGTATTATACAATAAAAGACCAGGATCTCCCGTCGCCGTTACAAGTGGCTCGGTTGGGCCAAGCTAAGCCACAAATACAGTCACGCCCTGATAAGAACGTTGCCGAAGGTATGGTGCCTCACGTAACTTTATTCTTGAACGGAACATCATGTTTCTGTCAGTACTCTTGTGAAAATGAAGGTTTTTTAATCAGATTGTGTGTTTCTTCTTTTTCTCTTTTTGTTGTTGTAGTCTTCGTTTGCGTTTGCAGTTCAAAGTTCGTGTCTTTGGCAGACAGAAATTGTTGCTACTTTTGCAGTGAAGGGAAGAGATACCAATTCTTGTCGGATCACAGTGTGAGTGATCCTCCCCTTCCTCCCCTACCCTACCCTAACCTATCCTGAATATTCCCATTCCCACTTTATTCGTCCCCATTACATAATCGTGTCGCGACTATCCGACACTTGTGAGTAGACAGGAAATGAAGTTCTCTTCGGAAATTGCGGAGAAGAGAATGAGTATTGCATGTGCGCGCGTTGAGAGCATATTGTATGTGGAATGGACATGGTTCTAGTATATCGATGTTGACATTAAGTATGTGGTTGGTCTTGAATTCCGTGTTTTCAATGTGTATGTTGGTATCTGGTCCCAGTGTTTTTAAGGGTTGATCCAAAAGTTGCGTTGCGCAGTAGAGTACCTTTATAGACCCTGCTTAAAATCTTTAAAACCTTTCTTTTCCTTGAAATTGTTTGCCCAATCCGGAGACTTTTTTGGTTAGAGGGCACAGGTATGGTCTTAGCTTTCCCATTTTGGTTGAAATTTGTTTAGTTTGCCATTTTAGTTAGCCTAAGGATAGATGTGATTTGTTTGGTCATGCGGAGGGATACATCAGAAATCTGGGGTCAAAGGTAGGGTTTCCATGAAACTGGCAGCTTTCCTCGGAGTTTGAGCTGTACAACCCTCTGATTTCTTTGCATGGTTATCAATTATACCCGTACGACTTTCCAGTGAAGAATTTTTAAGATTGAAGTTTGGGTTAGTACTTTTCTGAAGTCTTGTTTCAGTGTATCTTAATATGCTTTCCTATGGGAAGTCATAACTTTGAGGTTAGCCCTTCATCCGGGGAATCAAGAGCCCCCCTCCCCACCCTCCCACGGAATCTGTCTCAGGAAACTGCAAGGTCAGCGAGGAAGGTAGCGCCAGTCGCCATGCCTAGCTAATCCCGCATCCTTGCTTTAAACGGTTCTACCGTACCGATTGATGCACCCTCCGCCTACGGTCTCTGATATCCACGATGTCTTATTTAGTTTCACACGTAGCGCAGCACAACTTCAACGAACGTACTCTCTCCATAGACAATTGCGCCGTGACTTTGACCCTCCAGCAGACGACACTGGTCATTCGTATTTTTGCCACTTAGTTAACTCCACTATAGTCTGATGCAGACTCAACCCTGCTGTTTTCTTTTTCAAGTTATTGTTTTTATACTTTTATATATTTTTTCTCTCTTTTTCAAGTTATTGTCTTTATACTATTATATTTTTTTCTTCTCTTTTTCAAGTTATTGTTTTTATACTATTATATTTTTTTCTCAACCCGGCTGTTTTCTTTTTCTAGTTATTGTTTTTATACTTTTATATTTTTTTTCTCTCTTTTTCAAGTTATTGTTTTTATACTATTATATTTTTTTCTTCTCTTTTTCAAGTTATTGTTTTTATACTATTATATATTTTTTTCGTATTGCTGGCCGGGATAGAGTCTGCGTCCAGTCGGCGCCACAAAAGGAAATTAAAAATCACTTAGTGGCAATCGGCATGGACTTGTGAAGTCCGCGCTCCGCGGAGGGTGCACGCACCGCTGGCTCCACATTCTCACGCCGTAACCATGCACCCTGCATTGTTCTGACAAGTTTTCATAATTTGAGGTGCATTGGGGTCACCGTCTCTTTTAAAACACGAAAGTAAGGAACTAACCAGGTAATACAGAACCTCCTTGGTTTGACATACGCCCGTAATTGATGATATTTCCCGAGAGGAGTGTGTAACTGTTGCACGGGAGGTTTGTGGGTTCCCCCCAGGTTGAGGCCATCAGCCGCCGTCAAAGGAAAGATTGTTTCTCGGGACTAGCGGCCTAGCTTACCATGGCAAATCGATTTGTTTTCAAATTTGGCTAATTTTGCAAAGGAACCTAAGATGATGTTGCATATCAGCCTACTAAGACATGTGGATTTGTTTTTAAAGTGGGCGTCTGAAGTAGTGACCTCACTTGCCCCCTCCCTAATTCTGCCTGTTCCGAACTGATACATGAACATCCGACAAAACTAACCGACCGCCTTTAATAGAATAAATGCCCGCATTGATTTAAAAGATAGTTTTCGTCTCGCCGACTTTGCTAACCCCGACGTGTGTGTTATATTTTTTTAGTTGAAATTTAACTCCCGTAGCAAACCAGGCGTGTGCCGGGCCCATTGAGTCACTTGTTCCTCGCGTACGTCTGAATTACCCTTGCGCGAACATGTGAATTGCCCTTGCGCGAACATGTCAATAGCCTCTATGACAGACTTTTTTAATCTTCTTTCCTTTGTGGCGCCGACTGGACGCAGACTCTATCCCGGCCAGCAATAAGAAAAAAAATAAAATAGTATAAAATCAATAGCTTGAAAAAGAAAACAGCCGGGTTGAGTCTGCATCGGAGTCTAACTCCACTATTGGAATTTAAAAAAAAAAATTCCCCCACAATAATCGATTGCCAAAACACATAGATTAACAGGTTACAGAGGAGATATTCTAGGTTGGCAAACTTGGCCGACATTGTGCAAATAAAATCAGTATGATAACAAACTAGAGTTCCACGAACACATTATCTTCGCCAAATAATCAAGGCTTATTATGGAGAGTGACTAATATTTACATGCTTATCACCCCCTGCAAATTTGATCATGCACCATACCATTTGGAAGTTATGATGGGGCGAATGAGTCCAGTCTAGATAGGGTTAAAGATCATTTGGTGGTACAGGACTAGTATATGTGTAGAGTGTGCTGATATATGTTATAACTGGTCATAAAAAGATATGAGTATGTTGATATTATATGGGCCACAAAGGTTCGATATTGCAGTGTTGTAAGTTGTGTTTATTTATTTGACCTTTTATGTACGTTTATGCAAGGCCATCTGTTCACATGGCCTGACACTGTCCCATGTCCCATAATGAAATGCAGTGGGTTAACAAACTTTCCTGACTAATTATGCAAATTATCTCCTGATTTGCATAATTAGACATTGATTATGTAAAGCACCATCTGAGCTCTCTACATACAAAACATCAAGACGATCTGTCGACCCCTTCTCAAGTTATTCATGTCCGAATGTCAAAACAAAAACACCCACTGCAGTCCTAAACAAGCCGCTAGGGGGCCCAGATTTACAGAACTTACTTTCTGTGGCATAAACTATCTACCACACAAAAATCATGACCATAGCACTTTCAGAAAATATGCCCCAAAATTTTGAAGTTCCGCTGCAGTACCTTAGGTACCCGCTAGAAGGCCCATTATCGAACTTGACCTTCCTTTCTGTAAACCCTACCTATTCAATAAATATCATACAGATCCATCAACAACTTCTTGAGTTATGCTGGCGACATACAAATACACATCCACACAAAGCCCGCTGCAGTACCAACGGAAAATGCCAGGGGAATCATTTTGAACTTGACCTCTGTGCCCACAACATCTCCACACCTGCAAAAAATCATGAAGATAATCAACGTTTCCGTCACTTTTTTTGCCTACATACAAACACAAAAAAATGCAAAGTCCGCTGCAGTACCGTTGAAAAACGCAAGGTGAACCATTTTCAAACTTGACCTTCCTTTGCACAACCACTACACACATACCAAAAATCGTAAAGATTCATTAAAGCTTTTTTGAGTTATGCTCCTGACATACATACAGACCCACCCAACAGATTTTTCAACCGAAAACATAATCTTCTCCGAGTACAAGTACTCGGCGAAGATAATCAAATGCTTGGAACAGAGTTTAACCCGTCAGGACAATTATTACAAATATTTCTCCTTCGAAAATTCAGATTGAATTGATGTTCAGAACAATGCACTACAATACTTTCTACTCACCAGTCGGCAGGGTGCCGTGGTTCTTCTCCCAATCCTCGCGTTTTTTTCTCAATAAACTCCTGGATGAGTTGTATCCTTCTGGGTTTAAAAATAAATATTTTTATGCTCCTGAGACTTGTCGAGGAAAAAATCTGGTTATTGAGCCAAAATTCAGCGAGCAAATCTTCATTGGTCAGAACCTATGGATTCGTTTTTTCTTTCCTCTTGTAAGAGATAGGCTGTAACCCAGAGGGAACCTCTGATTGTTCCTGCTCTTCTACTGGATGCGCTTCATCTGTGGGGGTAGGGAAGAATAGCGGCCCACTGAGTCGTCCCCTCGATTTTCTGACCATTCGCCGGAAAAGCAGAACCGGCCGCGTCACCTGGACTCACTGAAGGAACTGCGACCGGTTTGACTCTTTGTATACGTAGGGACAGGGGTACTGGTAGTGAGTCCCATTTCTCTTTCCTTTCTTGCCTTTGGGTGGCATTACAGGTGGCTTGTACAAAGTGACAAAATGGCTGGGCCCCTAATGTCATTCTGAAATTTGTAATTCATAGGAATGCAAACTGTTGTCACTGAATCCAAAATATACAATGATCAGATCTAGAATTAGCAATGCACCAAAATAGATTTTCTTCAGTTATAAAAGGATGTTCACTTGATGTTATGTATATGTGGTAACGCATTCGGCTTTTACGAGGTGACCATTATAAAAAAAAAAAAAAGAAGTCAAAAATATATATCTGCAACGAGCAGTGAGACTCTGAAGAGATTGGTTCATTCAACACTTTATTTCTGTAAAATAGAGAGCATGCACACTACTAAATTGACGCAATGCTATGTAAGGTAAAGCCTTATGACCTCTTGGCAGATGGAAGTATTACATGCATTACATTGGAATATTTATGGGAGAAGTAAGTATAGAATGGTATTTAGCTTGTAGAAATGTGTTATTTTTCAGACACAAAAGTGCCTCTGAAAGTACCTCTTGCTTTGTGTCTTTTTCCTGTCTGTGCTATATCCGTTACAATGACTCGCATACTTATAGCACTTATTTCACCACAGTAATATTTGGCTAATGTCACTGATAGGTACAATTTGTCTTTTGCAGAATGAACTAGTCTAATGCGACTTACGCGAAGAGCATTTGCATTAGTGTTTAAAAGCCGATGGGACACAAGTAGAAGCCCCTGGAATACTATAGAATACAGACCTTTCCGAAACAACCGTATAGCTATGGAAGGTACTCAAGGCTCAAGTATGACATAATGGGATTTGAATTAGTCATAAACAGAGGCTTGGGGAGGTTTTAACTCAACCAGGATTGGTACCGCATTCTCGACTCTATGCCTCAAACGCTATGACCCAACAAACACGTCAGAATAAGGGGCAGCTGAAGGCAACCGAAATGTAGGTAAATTGATTGCTTGTGGCGATTCTATAACGTTAACTCAATACAAAATCAATATAAAATTTCCACAGACTCAACAAGGACATGTTTTACACTGCTCCGTTCCCATCTACTTCATGGCATTATCATCGCTATCTCAGTGGCAGTCGTGGTTGCAATAGGGGTTGCTGTCGGCATTTATTTCACAGCCAATCCGAAGAGCAAAGGAGAGCTTCATCCGGTTGGTCTTCCTATATTTTGCACTGTACTGTCAGAATGCGTGTATCGTGAAGCATAATCATTATGAAAGCATAATCATTATGAAATTGCAGACTGGCATCCTACTATTCGAGTAAATTGTCCTTCAATGGTCTTAACAGCGACAGCACTTTTTTGTATACAAAAAGTTATAAGCAGTAACTTGATTAGAGGCAAACAAGCACACTACTTTTTTACTCCTCACTCACATGTGTAGGTAACAATATTATTCGATGGCCAAGGTTCGTTATTTTCTTTACAATATTTGTTGTTTAAATCTTGCTATCTTCTCTGACTCAGCCACTGACCAGCAACATCATTAAAAACGTGACGGCAGGCGGCAATTACCTTGCCTCTTCACTAGAAAACATGGCACTGCCAGAGATGACAACCACACTGCCGAATATGACAGAGGTTACCAGACTTTTATACCTCCAATTCATTTTTTCTGTTTAATTGATTTTTAGTCTGGCTATTATTTTGTTTGTATTTCAAGTACATTGACATGGTAAAGTTAACACGTCTTGCCAAATGGAGTGATTTTAATTAATCCATTAACGCTGATTTTATGGGATTTTTTGTTTCCATAAATGATTGATACAGCTTCTTCTATCTTTACTTACCTAAGTCCGACATGTTGCAAAGGAGGAAGCATCTGAGGTCAAATAAACCAGACATGGCAACGAACACTACAGGTAATGTACAAACACGGGTGATATAGCTTCTTCCGGTTTTACACTGATTATGCAATATATGATAAAGGACACTCAATTCTTTAAATTGGAACAAAAATTAATATTTTATTTTACTAATTTCACAGAATATGGTCTAAAGGAATCTAATTGTGTCTTGATCGTCAGTATTTTTGGCGGCTCTATTCTGCGTATGAAACCACATTTCGCGCTAAATGTCAGTAATACTTTTATTATGCTGAGCAAAATTGTTTTCCTAAAGAATGATATTGTTTATCTGATCATACTGATAAAATGAATATGTTATTGAATAAGTCATTATAGAATGTATTGGAAAAGGAATTTCAAAGCCAGACATAATCCATGTAAAGCTTTGATAATCTGTTAGTAATCTTTTGAAATGTTTTGTTGTAAATCTGTATCTGTTTCTTTAAAGCCGATATAACTGATATAGTTGGAAACATTGTCTTACATACTTCTCTTTTCATTGACAGCAAACTTACTCTGCTGCCCGTTTTTATGTGGAGAAACGTTGTACAAATTATGTATTCGTCCATTCTCAAAGTATGGCTATATCGTTTGTGACAGAATGTCACTGTCTTACTTTTCTACGCAACAATGAAAGCAAAGATAAAAAAAAAATACCTGTCATTGATCAGGGATGTGTTTTTTTTTATCTAAAACAAAATGATAATAAGAAAATGCTAGGGTCCGTTTTGACCGACCAAACACAATAATTGGTTAGCCCCGGTAAATGTATAAGAGCTTGTAAGGTATGTTTACAAACTCATGATAGCATTTTTCTCCGACGAAGAATGTCCATTTAGACCACACATAGATCGGGTCCTGACAATCAAATGATGATAGGGTTAATTTCAAAATCATGATTTTCTTGTCCCCCATAATGGACAAAAGTGTGACTATTTTGCTGATCGATGCACGGTGACAGAATTCTTGCCGTTCACTGAATTGTCTTAAAGGGATATATTGTAGAATTTGGTGGGCAAAAACTACGAATATTCAGAATTTAAAATAAATCTACATTTGTAACTTATCTGTTACATTTCCAACATATGGCCGCCATTTTGTCACGCATCCCTCATTAATAAACAACGAAAATGCGAAACGTGTGAAATCTAGCTTATTTGCATATTGGTTGTGGAGGCCCCAAAAGAAATAATATGTAAATAATCCACCCGTCGAACGGTAAGGATACGAATCGACCATTGTGGTCGGAGATCGAGCTTCACAGGAAAATCACAACAAGTAAACAAATTTCAGTACTTCACACGTTTGTTCGCGTGTTCGTTCGGAATGTTGGACAAAATTGCAACAAGAGCTTCTAAAAAAAGCTGGCCATACGACCTCATTGTGGTGGGGATGAAATGGTTGAAGTATAGTTTGTAAAAAAAAGTAACTTGCGCAAGTGCAGTGTTAAGTTTTATTTAGTTTTGTGAAGAAATGGTAATCTCTTGGACCTCGTTTTAGTTAATAACCCCAACATAATTGACAAAACCACAGTAGTCCCAGGAATAAGTGACCACGACATGGTCCTGGTGGACGTTAACCTGGCACCCAAACAGAACAGGAAACCAAAGAGAAAAGTGTACATTCGTACGAAAGCTGATGAACCGGCTATCAAGGAAGATCTTACAGACTATGCAGAGAACTTTGAAAAAAAATGCAAGGACATGTCTGTGACACAGAAGTGGACAGACTTCAAAGACAAAATGAAACACACAATGAATAAGCATGTACCTAGTAAAATAACATCAAGCAGATTTAACCTGCCCTGGTTCAATAGAAACTTAAGAAGGCATTGTCGCAAGAAGCAACGCCTTTACAACAAAGCTAAGAGAACAGGACAGGAAGAAGACTGGAACAAATACAAGAGAGTTAAAAAGGGGGTCCAAAAGAGCATAAAAGTAGCACACTCAAAATATGTGGCAGATATACTGGGGAAGCTATAACTGACAAACCCAAAACATTCTGGTCGTACATAAAAGGATTAAGGAGAGACCTTGTCGAAGTAGCCCCTCTAAAGGTGGGAAATACCATTATCAGTGACAGCGAGAAAAAAGCAGAAGCACTCAGCTCACAGTTTAAAAGTGTATTCACAGAAGAAGACACCTCAGATATGCCGTCACTTGGACAGCCATGTACCCATTCCATGGAGCATATTAAAATTTCCACTGATGGTGTCGAAAAAAATGCTTCATGGTCTCAATCCCTCTAAAGCATCCGGACCAGACCAAATACCACCTTGGTTCCTCAAAATGACGGCTAGTGAAATTGCACCTGTGTTGACCAATATTTTCCAACATTCCTTAGACACAGGAGAAATCCCCAAAGACTGGAGCGATGCAAATATATGCGCCATTTTCAAAAAGGGAGATAGAGCGGTCCCAAGTAACTACAGACCTGTTTCACTGAACTGTATATGCAGCAAATTGCTTGAACACATTATTCACAGCCATGTCATGAAGCACCTTGAGAGTCACAGTATAGCTACCAGTTTTGTGGTAAGACTTTAGCAACAACAAAAAAAACACCCATACCTGGGTGTTACATTAACAACCGACCTAAAGTGGGGTGCCCATGTCAACAACATAACAAACTAGAGTTCCACGAACACATTATCTTCGCCAAATAATCAAGGCTTATTATGGAGAGTGATTAATATTTATATGCTTATCACCCCCTGCAAATTTGATCATGCACCATACCATCTGGAACTTATGATGGGGCGAATGAGTCCAGTCTAGATAGGGTTAAAGATCATTTGGTGGTACAGGACTAGTATATGTGTAGAGTGTGCTGATATATGTTATAACTGGTCATGAAAAAATATGAGTATGTTAATATTATATGGGCCACTAAAGTTCGATATTGCAGTGTTGTAAGTTGAAAGTGATGATGAAATGGTACAGTCAATATATATGAATAGAATAAATCTTTATTTTGAAAGACGTAGTACATGTGACTTTTCCGCACCTAGCAGTGGTGCAGTTTTTGTGCAGTGTACTCTCCAAGCAGAGGAGTGGGTCTGGCTGGTTTTTGACGTGTTTTTAGGTGTTTTTGTCAGGCTTTCTATTTTGTCCCCTTTTAGTTATGTCGCCAACCGTGTTGAACAAAAATGCCTGAACTGAACACGTTAAAAACCAGCTGGACTCTCACTTCTGCTTGGAGAATAGTGGGTGTCCCATCTGTTTATTTATTTGACCTACATGTACGTTTATGCAAGGCCATCTGTTTACATGACCTGACACTGTCCCATGTCCCATAATGAAATGCAGTGGGTTAGCAAACTTTCCTTACTAATTAAGCAAATCCCATGATTTGCATAATTAGTCATTGATTATGTAAAGCACCATCTGAGCTCTCTACATACCAAACATTACGACGTTCTGTCGACCCCTTCTCAAGTTATTCATGTCCGAATGTCAAAACAAAAACACCCACTGCAGTTCTAAACAAGCTGCTAGGGGGCCCAAATTTACAGAACTTACTTTCTGTGGTATGAACTATCTACCACACAAAAATCATGACCATAGCACTTTCAGACAATATGCCCCTAAATTTTGAAGTTCCGCTGCAGTACCTTAGGTACCCGCGAGAAGGCCCATTATCGAACTTGACCTTCCTTTCTGTAAACCCTACCCATCCACTAAATATCATACAGATCTATCGACAGCGTCTTGAGTTATGCTGGCGACATACAAATACACATCCACACAAATCCGGCTGGAGTACCAACGGAAAATACCAGGGGTGTAATGTTTGAACTTGACCTCTGTTTTTACAACATCTACACACCTGCAAAAAATCATGATGATCAGTCAACGTTTCCGTCACTTTTTTTGCCAACATACAAACACAAAAAAATGCAAAGTCCGCTGCAGCAGCGTTGAAAAACGCAAGGTGAACCATTTTCGAACTTGACCTTTCTTTGCACAACCACTACACACCTACCAAAAAACATAAAGATTCATTGCAGCTTTCTTGAGTTATGCTCCTGACATACATACAGACCCACCCAACAGATTTTTCAACCGAAAACATAATCTTCTCCGACTGCAAGTACTCGGCGAAGATAACAAGGCTAAACAGACGTTAGGAGTGATCAAACGTAATTTGTGGGCATGCCCATTGAAGGTGAAATCACTTGCGTACGCATCACTCGTAAGACCAAACTTAGAATACTCAGCAACAGTATTGGATCCATATACTAAGAAAGACAAAAATAAATTGGAGAGGGTACAGAACCAAGCAGCCAGATTCTGCACGAACAACTACGTCAGGGGTGCTAGTGTCACCAAAATGAAAACAGATCTGCAGTGGATGTCACTCGAGGAGAGAAGGAAAATGTCCAGACTATGCATGATGTACAAAATGACTAATAAATTGGTGGACGTACCAACTAATAAGTATCTAATACCAGCTCAGAAAAGGACATCAAATAGCCAAGCCTTTAAGTATCAGACTTTTCAACCTAGGATTGATGTGTTTAAAAATTCGTATTTTCCTAGAACGATCGTAGAGTGGAACTCGTTACAACCAAGTACAGTGGAAGCATCCTCATTAGATAGCTTTAAACAATGCATGCAGTTAGATATGCGAAGGTTAGACGTGACAGGTCGTTCGGTGTAATATAACCAGCTGCTGCCGCGCCGCGTGCCTGCGAAGCTGGTGTGTTACGCCGAATGGTGGTTATACCGGCTATATAGATACAGATACAGATACAGAAATAAACTGTTTTCAAAGTCAGCTTCAAGAAAGCTTTTTAAAAAAGCTGACTGGGGCGCATTAGGAAGAAATTGAATGAAAGTTTCTGCAGAAAATATGCCAATGAGACTCATTAGCATAATGTATGTGGTGCATTCACCTTTCCTAAAGGCACCAATGTTTTATGTTCCGACTATAATACGTCCCTTAAAGGGCAAAAAAACTGGCATAAGCAAAAAGACATACCTATTCCAAACACAACTTGAAATTTTCCGCCTCAAATTACACATGTTTAGTATCATGTAATGCACTTAATGTTACACTATATATTTCACTATTTCCCGCACGATAATCATAGTCAACGTAGAGTGAAGGAAAGTGATCAATAGACATGTGTTATGACAACCTTATTTGCATAATCAGTGAACAACAATTGTATCGAGATGTGACAGATTCTTTTTTTCACGGAGACTTGAGATTGTCAAACTCTTGTTTCTGCAGTTGCTATGAGTGACGGCTGCCCAGTCGGGTACAAACTCCTCGCCAGGTCCTGCTTCCGGCTCGATTTCCGAACAATGTCCCACGGTGACGCCAGAATGGCCTGCAAGAGGGAAGGAGCCAGACTAGCCATGCCTAAAACAGAACAGATAGACCTCGCTCTGAAACACCTGGTCCACACGGAGGGCGGAAACCTTGAATATTGGATCGGCATTAGGAACAGGGGGGCCTTGATTCGTCGTAAGATACAGTGGCTTTGGGCAGATGGGTCTATGCTGGGCTACAAAGTAAGTTTATAATCAAATACATCACCGGAAAAAAAATTCGACAAGCAGAATTTATCTTTTACTTAAAATCAATAAACAAAATTAAGGTAGTAGTTTCTTTCGGTTATTTTTTGTTTTAAATCATCGGCATCTTTTAGAATCTGTCTTATGAATCTCAAATTGGATCTTTTAAACGTGTTTATGAATCCCGTTTATAATGTTTAATGGGCGAGAAATCAAAATAAGAAAACAAGTCGAGCTTTTCAAAAAGCTGGCGTTTCGTCTACGTGGAAATTAACCTCATTGGTTTATGAATTAGGTCTTACATGTCGTAAAGTCGTATTGTGCAATGGAGCGAAATGAATTTTCTTCATTATCTATGTTCATTGGGCCTTAATTTGATGTTCACCTTCACTGCATTGGCTTTCATTTCCACATATGCCACTGAACTGCCAAATATTGATAAGATCCGTTAACAGGTTGTCGAGTTATGCGGTACACATAATAACAGAAATGCATAAAAAGCCTGCTGTAGCAATATCAACCCTCCTCATTCAGGTGTAGGAACTGAGAGGGTCATCATACTCGAATATGTGTATTTGTATCTGTACAGTATATGTATGTGAATAGGAATAAATATCACAAGTGATTGTGACACACTATTAGTCAGAAAGTACAAATGCAGTCTGCTCAGTGGCAGGATAGTCTGCTAATGAGTACAAGTGCACAGTGTGCTTAGTGGCAGAAGTTAGTACAAATGCACAATCTGCTCGGTGGCAGAGGATTGTCTCGTAATGAGTTCAAGTTCACAGTCTGTTTAGTGGCAGGATAGTCTTGTGATGAGTACAGGTTTACAGAAGTAAAAGCAGTAATAGAAGATTGAGTAACATTTTTATTAGTGCGAATGGTTGTTCTAATTGACCGTAAAGTTTGATTTAGTAGGCTTTGGTCCAATTCTGTGGCAGCTGGGGACTGCAGCAGCCACAACTGAAAGAAAAAGCAAAAAAAAATGTTAGACATCTGATGCCAACTAAACATATTTAATATTTCAAAATTGGCTTGAATTGATTGGAGCAAGGAGGTTGAAAATATAGAAGGGGAAGCTACTTGATTGGAGGTGCAAATTGTCACTGTGACAATGATACGATATCGTGCTGATTACTGTGTGTTCCTGACTTCCGAAGAGTCTAATCTGGTGAAACGGAGTCAAACTTGCATCAAAAATCCTGATCCCAACTGTAACACAAATGTTTTGTAATATGTCTCAAAGTATACCTAATCCTGGCAGTACCACTTTTAAAATAAAACGTATATTCTGATGAATATAATTTATAATAAGTAATACTAGTTACGTCCAACGCCCATATTCTTGATCTACAGCCCTATGGTTGAAAAGCAAAAAAAAAAAAATCTAAGTTCACATACAGTATGTCAACACAATTTGTAAAATTGCAATATTTACATACACCTATATCACCCAGCATAGTAGTATCACATACAATTCCTTAAATATAAAAAAAATTCTTACAGCAGTTCAGTAGTGGTTTGAAGAAGTACTGCAACATGATTACTAAAAGAACAGATCTTCCTACCTGTTTGAATGGATCTACTATAGTCTACTAAACTAAAGGAGGAAAGAAATGATTCACAAAGCATTTGGGAAAACGTGAGTGCATGAAGAAACAATAATATGCTCCCCTCCCCAAGCCACTAATTTGTTTACAAAAACACAGACACGAGGCTATCGTTTTGTGCAGAATACAGAGTAAAATAAGCCCCCAAATTACGTTGCAACAACACCAGAGGTCTTTCCCCAGGTCAGCGAGAGACCGTGTAAACAGCAGGCTAAATTATTTGACGACGCAAGGTTACTCCGTTTCGCTAATTATATGCACTGACTATAATTTGTACGGTAACTCGAACGAGTTATTTTTGTAATACCAGGGACGTCCTGGGTACATAATTCTCGATCTACATTTACCTGAATACACATACAGATGGACTAATGTTACCTATACGCAACTATAAGGCATATAAGATGAGATATCCTACCTCAGCTTTCGTTCCAAAATGGTGGACCAAACTGTTCTGTTCATGGTGTTCTTTCGCCCTCTGGAGTGGTCACCAAACGCGAAGAACCAATTCAAAGAGCGCCAAATGAAATAAATAAGTTTGAAATCCCTAAATATCGTTGAATATAAATAATAGTCAGAGATTTAATTACATTATAAAACATATTATAAATCTATCTATAAAAGTTTAATATGTAGATTAAATTAATGGATCAGCTTTTTCCATTGATCAGTTGCAGCATTTGCATGAGGTTAAATGTGTGTCGTGCAATTCTAGACTGTCTGATTTTCTTGCTCCTTTGCCATATAAGGCAAAGACTGAACAACAAATTTAGACGGTCTTGCCATATAAGGTCTTATTGTGTGCGACACAGTGTTGAACCAAGTTCCTTGGTTGAACCAAGCAGCACGACTGCAAGGTTGCAGCACGACTGCAAGGTAAGAGCCATCTTATTGCGATTCGTCGCGAAGGCGACGAAACGCGAAAAAGGGGTTCATAATGCCTAACTTAATACATTTCACTAGCGTACGGGATTGACAGTCTGGGAATGTAGAGATACGAGCAAAGCACAACTAGTTGATACGTCTATGTGTTTTGAAACCAGTGGAGAATAGCGGTTACTATTTTGATGTCAAACTGTTTCCTCATGTTTCAACAGGGGTGGAATCCAGGGACGCCAGATAACCGTAAACGGTCACGTCTAAATCTACTGAAGAACATGTGCGGGCAGTACTGGTCGGGTCCCACTGGTTATCCCATGTGGAATGATCGTAGCTGCCTCAAGAAGCGCAGGTTCATCTGTCAAACGCGTCCGATGCCCCCGGCATGATTGAAAAAAGGAGGAAAACAAAATGTGCTGTATCCTGCTTTTCTCTTGTCTTACCAAATGTGATATAGATTATTATGCCAAATACTTCTTTATTTACAATCTGGAATATGCAAAAGATGTAATCTCTCTTCAGATTCAGAGACTAAGACTCGCTCGCTTATTTTGTGAACTATGACTATGGCACGCACTTCTTTTATAGTCGAAAGGTCACATTTTTTCCCATGCCCAATATAGGGTCCATTCCAAGTCACCGCAAGGTTTGTTATTGTCATAATTCAAAAATATGTTCAATTATTGTAATTATTTGAGATTTGATACTTTACAAATATTTTGAATGTGATTTCAACTTTAGAAATATTTCTAAAGTTTTCTAAACCTTTAGAAATATTCATGATGTGGAATATGATATTTACAATAGTCTCAAAATAATGGTAACAGCATTCTAGCATTATTCACCAATTTCTACCATTTCTTACAATTTTCACCATTATATGAAACATCTTACTAAATAGGTCAGAGGGCTGGGAAGAAAGCAATTCATACCTCATTGGGAAGTACAGGGAATAATCCTTTCCACAAAGGACCGAGCGGTGTCCTGCAGTGAAATGTAAAGATATCTAAAAGCAGACAGAAGGGCCGGATTAGCACCTACTTTTATGGGGGTATCACCATTCTACCACTGTTAACCATTTTCTACCATTTTTTTGTAAATATTTTTAAAAGTGAAAGAATCACATAGATGTTTAGGAATTATTCTAAATAAAGAGATTTAAGTGCAGTTACTTTTAAAATGATCTAGTTGAATTGATATAAACTCATATTTTTTTGTATATTGTCAGTCAGATATGCTTTCATTAGAAATTTGTCAAAGTTAGTACAAAAATGATTATAAAACCCACTTGGTGACTTTAAATGGACTCTAAGCATGTGTTTTTCTTTTTTTGTACGAAGAGCATTATTTTTCATACAAGCTTTCCTTTTTTTTGAGAAATTTATGAAACACATATTTTCATATGCTTAGAATGTTATATTTGCAGATGCAGATACTTCAAAGATATTGTTCTTGCAGTCATAATCTAATTCTAAGAATAAAAAAGGACTCGCTTAAAACTTTCTAACACCTAGAATTATATTCTTGTACTAAGATTTAGTTCGTTGTACATGAGACACCATTCTGTCCTCAGGACTGTATTTCTTAAACATAGAATTAGTTTCTTAAACTAAGATAGAGGTACATGCACTTGTAACAGGAATATATTTCTGTCATAACAGACTGAATTCCGTAAACCTTGTAACCGTTTCTAAAAACAACTTAAAAGATTGACGTTCTTGTACCAAGAACATCAAGTAAATCTTCTTTTACAAAGTATCAAAGGTACATGACTGTACTGGATGTTTCAGTCATACTTTTCATAATTAATTAGATTAATAAAAATCTTTTTTTTTCTTTTACTCATTCTTTTCCAAAAATTGCAAATATTTTAGAGAATTTTTAATACCGGTACAATCAATTTTGGCAATCTTTTTGGAGATGATACTACATGCATGCGAATAACCTAATGTCTTTCTAAAGCCATCAGTGCTGTTGCGTCACGTTTGGTGCTTTGTCACGTTTGGTGCCTAGGCACGGTTTGTGACAGTGCCCGCGTGTCACAAACCGTGCCTGGGACAAAAGCATGGTTTGTGACACTCGGACACCGTCACGAATGGTGCCCAACCGAGCACAGTTCGTGACACACAGGGGGTCTTATCCCATACTGTGCTTTTGGGCGGAGCTTAGTGTTTTGAGGGGGAGGAGTCTGAGGAGGAGTTTTTTCCCTGCAGCCCGCCATCTTTTTTTTTTTCAGGGCGCTGGGATGAGAAAGAATCAGCGTAATTCTCGCTCATTGAAACACATTTCGCGCTTGTCTTGGATGATTTGGACTTAGAGTTGATGTGGCACAAACAGACGGACGTCTCATCACGAATTTCTACAACAGAAATCCGTCCCGAACCGTGCCATTCACGACTGTGTCCTGAGGCACGGTTCGTGACAGTGCCGGAGTGTCACAAACCGTGCTTTGGCCCCAGGCACGGTTTGTGACACTCGGGCACTGTCACAAACTGTGCCCAGGCACGGATTGTGACAGTGCCTGAGTGTCACAAACCGTGCCTGGGGCAAAAGCACAGTTTGTGACACTCCGGCACTGTCACGAACCGTGCCTGGACAGTGCCCGGGGCTACAACTTCCCGTAGCATTGATTTAGATCGGGTGAGCTGACTGCCTCGGGACGTCGAAGTAATCGACAAGTGGCCCGATCCTAGTCTAGATCTAGTTTCCCTGGATAGAATATATTTAGTCTTACAAATTGTTTTTTTAGCATCTGCTATAGACACTGTCTTTTTGTGCCACTTCAATTCTAGGTCTAAGTTATTCAATTATTTTACAGAGCGAGAATTACGCTGTTCCTCCTTACCTCAGCGCCCCAAAAAACAAAGATGACGGGGGGGGGGTACTACGGTAAACAAAAACACGCTGCCTTATATGGAAACGCGGGCATCACTGCCCCGTCAGTCACAGTGATTGACAGCACTTCCGGGCACAGTCTGTGACGGTCGGGCTGTGTCACGTTCTGTGCCTGGGAAAGCATAGAACGTGACAGGCATGGTGTGTGACGGTACAAGTGCTACGGTAGTTGGCATCATTGATCTTATAATTGATGAGTTGAAACTGTTTAAATCTTTTTTTCAAAGCTGTTCCAAACCTGAGATGGGGGCATCCTCATCGGTTCAACAGGTTTCCATGCGAGGAGCAATGTATGGACACAAGATGATCTTGAATAATGAATGATTGTCAAGTCCTTATATCACCCCACTCCTCCCTGTAAAAAAACGTACATGTATGTAGCAACATCATGGTTTTCATTCATTGAAAATATTGTACTTTTTTGTATTTTGTATCTATTAAAAATGACATTTTCTGCTTTTACTGATTGGTCACTGAAGATGCCATGGTTGTTTCACGTTGATTGAGATACATGGACTTGGTAGACACTCTTGGAATAAGAAGGTATGAATGGATAGTAGAAAAGTCTGCATTCCCTTATAATCTGTATATCGTAAAATTCGTACTTCCTATATGTATATTGGGCTTTGTATGTATAACGCGGTAGGTTAAACTATCATCTCTACAAAACTAGAAAGGTTGTGGGAAATATAATTATGGAAATCGGTCTGATATACTGAAATGAATAACAACAATTATAATATAATAAGTGTTTATTGCGTATTTCTGCCCAGATGGACGTACATGTGGTCTATAAGAAGCAAAATATAAAACATGAATTAATAAAATGCTACATTCTAACATTGAAACGTAAAAATAAAACTGTATACTATTACTAAACTAAATGTTGATCACTTAAAAGTTAATTCTCTCTCTTGGAAACACTTGAAATCATAACTGCGTTCTTTGTCCATTATATGTTCGTTCTTACATGACATCATGTATATAAATGTGTCATGCTTTGACATATTTGTACACGCTTAAGGAGTTGGCCGGCGATTGGAGCTTTTATTGCACCCTACCATGTGTAACAAAGGATACAAAAACAAACGGATTGATGCTCATTTCACGTATTCGGTTTCTACTCTATAGGTATCGATTGGTAAGGCCGTACATCATAACAGCCGATCTACATCTGAGATATAGTATAACATACACATGTGATAGGGACACAGTTGTATGTAATTCGCACGGACAATCTAGAAGCTAAGACGGTATAAAACAATCAACACGATAAGGGAATCATTTTTCAAATACAGGTATATTTCTGATCAATCAGAATTACTGCATTATTATATTTACAGTATACGAATTTAAAAAAAAAAGGTTTCTAAAAAAAGTGTTTTCCGTGCCATAGGTTGATAAAATTACACACGGTATAACAATTTGTAATGCTCCTTGGGTACAGGTTCTTACATTAAATGCGCGTGCAGTGTTTATTCTCCAGGTCAGTCACAGCATATATAGATGAAAATCATGGCTACAGCCCACAATATTACTCTCTCTGCGAGTTCATGATGGGATGATCTATGTCAGATATCGTGCAAAATTTATGTAGCACTCTTATCTATGATAAACAGGGAAGTATAGCATTTCTAAATAAAATCTTAAGATAACATAGCTTTTGTTGTTTTCTTGTATGTGTTGATGAAATTATGCTTTTTTTTTCAAGCTGGGCAAAACAGTTTTACGCTTTGCTGGTCTCCTAGCTGGAGAATATTACACCAAATATCATGCAGAAAAGGTATAATGAAAATGTAAACTTGAACAGAATGTAAAGATGACATCGTAGCAGACTGCTCACAGAACCTTTACATATGGTAAAACCCATGGGATTAATGGATAATAATAAACATATGCAAAACTTTATATCAACTTACAACATGTGAATCAGACCCACCACAAGCTCACTAAAATATCAAGTAAAATGGGGGTAAGGACGCTACATATGCGGACACGGACGCTATAGGGGAACGGACGCTTCTGTTTCAGCAATCGGATAGGAAATTTTTACGATATAAGAAAAGGGTCAATTTGGGGTACGGACGCTACATTTTCAGCACCTGGATAGGAGATTTAAATATATCAAATTGGGATACGGAGGCTACATACATCTGTATGGACGCCACAGATACGGGTGCTACAGGGACTAAGGACGCTACATTTTTAGGTATTGGATACCAATTTCAACAGTTTTGAAAAAAAAAAAAACTGAAATGGGTGTACGGACCCTAAATTCTTAGCAGGTTTATAGCAATTCTAACAGTATTGAAAATAATTCAACTTAAGCCACGGGCGCTTCTAATAGGGGTACGGACGCTACAGATGGGGGCAAGGACGCTTGTGATGTATCCTGAGTGCCAGCCTCCGTATTGAACGCTGGCTAAAAAAAATTGTTAGCAAGCGAATTTTTTATGAGCCAGCGATCACTACGGAAACTGGTACTCAGGCTATTTCTAATGGGGGTACGAACGCTACATTTGGGGGCACGGACGGTCCTGATGGGGGTACGGACGACACAGATGGGGGCACGGATGCTTCTGATGGGGGTACGGACGCCACAGATGGGGGCACGGATGCTTCTGACGGGGGTACGGACGCCACAGATGGGGGGTACGGACGCTTCTGACGGGGGTACGGACGCTACCGATGGGGACACGGCCGCTACAGGGGGTAGAGACGCTATATTTGCATTGCAATTGTAACAGTTTAGTAATAATAAACTTTGGGGGTACGGACGCAACAGATGGGGGTACGGGCGCTACAGGGGGACGGATGCTATATTGTCAGGAATTGAATTACAAATTTAACAGAATTGAAAAAAATTCAAATGAGGGTACGGACGTTTCATTTTCAGCAATTGGATAGCAAAGCAGTTTAACAGAATTGAAAAAAAAATTAAATTCGGGTACGGACGATACGGATGGGGAAACATAGAGGAGGTTTAAGCCTTGGCGATTCCAAGAAAAGTAAGCAATGTAGAAGAAGGGTCCAGTAGCCAATATCGGTGACAACAACACAGTCATTTAATCTAATCAGTCTGATAATAAAGAGAACGAAAATAGTGAAATTTGAAGGAAGATTAGTAATTTCTAAACATTGTGTTATTTAGTCATCAGAGTGAGGAATTCATTGTGTTACTGCGATGTACTATTGTGAAATATGTTCATAAATCGTGTACTAAATACTGTTCAGCCAGTTCATTTACCATAATAAACGTGAAAATACTAACACGCCTTTTACACTTCGTCATATATAGATACGTATTTATTAAGGTTTTAGGAACAAAACTGGTCGCAGCACGTATCAACCACTTTATGTCTGGTTGGATCAATCTTATGACGAAATTGAATGGCTGCCGATCAAGAGTAACAATATGGAATTAACCAATATATTCTCTATTTAGCACAACAAGTTATATCTCGAACATGTTTTTATGTTTATCATATTTCTTTTTCATAGCACCTGTATGTCTAGAGTGCTGATATCATGATGTCAAAACGTAAGCTGGTGAGAGATATTACTATTTGTGTAAAGCAAAACTTCAATATGTTCTACCAACCTGATCAACTTATTGTCCAAATATATTCTGTTTTCTCTTACAACGATCATAGACATTTTGAATGTATTTGGATTTGGTTTGATCATAGGAATGAGAGATGGTGACCAATACTGTGATCACTTTGAACTGTTTGGTTTTTTATGTTTCAACGTTAGATATGACTTGGAAATCCTGAGCATGAGATGAACGAGAGGATCGAATATTAAAACCTTTAGAAAAATCAACACAGAAGCGGGTACAAGAACAACTTTGCTGGTGACTACTAAAATCAAATAATTTACACACTGAAAGGCACATTGCGTGTTCTCATTTCTTAACATGGATATTTAAGAAAAAACTCTCTTCAATTAAGAATCAGATGATAACATAGCTGATATTCGTATTGTTGCTTGTACTTTAATGTCAAAGTGCTTTAACTTGTTTCAGAACTACTGTGTGCGCACTTTAATCGACCGAATCTAAAGAATTATTCTTGCTAACTTGCTTACAATCATTTCATTTCTATCAACATTACACTAGACATATTAATTTGTGTGGGCAAAGTCTACTCGTGAGCTAGGTGTGCTCCATTATTCTGGTCCCCTAGTCTGTTGCTCTACAGACGATGAGTACCCAGGGAGAAGAGCCGCGTCAGGGGGCTCACTGTAGAGATACCGGAGCTATTTTCAGGACAAGATGAAGATAATGGTAAGTTTCAATCCAAATCACGACCTAATATTTCGTTATATCATCTGCAAAGTATATGTTATATAGTGTAGGTGCTACTGGATGCACTAATGAATGGTTGGCTTTCACCTTAGCAGGGAAAAGGGTCTTTTAACATGTACGTCGTTATTAAAAGATTGGTTGTGTGTGTGTAGGTATGGGAGACATTAGAGGACCCGCATCTACCGACGAGACTAATGCTTAGGTCACAATTGGAAAAAGGGGCCCTGCCGGGTAGTTCCCGGGCCGTTTTTGTCACTTCCTGGCGTGACCCCTACGTGGCCCCGTGGGGCACCCTGCGGCTACCGGGCCATTTTTGGGCCCGGCGGGGACCCGACACAAATTTAACTCTGACTTAAATTCAACCCGGGCCCCGCGGACAAAACGTCGCCGTGACCTCAACGTGAGAACACCGCGAGGTACCCCTACGGGTGCCGGCAGTCCACCGGGACAAGTAATTATTTGTCTGTTTGCTTGTTTGTTTGTTTGTTTGTTTATTAATTTGCACAATAATAAAATTTATAATACGTAATACGATAAACAATAGATAAAAACAGGTTTGGGAGGAGGAAAAAGCGTATATAGCTTATACCAAGCACATTATATAGTCCTTGCTTATACTAGGCCCTCCTGGTCTATACTTGATTATGAATTATAAATAATCTAGCAAAACTATACATAGAATACGATAACTATAGATAATGATAAGCAAATAATTAAGTATAGATTAAAGTTAGATAATAACTGAACATTTGACTACTACATGTTCATTTCCTTTCCTTACTACAACAGTGGGCTATAATGGGTTTTAATGGCACTTTCAAACGCCAGAAAAATGTGATTGTTTGCATATTTATTGATATCGTGGATATCTAGTTTTTTGTCTCAGCAAAAGTCAGAAGCAGTTGCTATCCTTGTGAATTTCTTTTGGAGAGTTGTAAGAGGATGTAGAATTGCATGGTAGGCGCATCCCCAAACAATGTTACAGTAAGTTAAATATCGGTATATAAGACTGTTGCATATGATATAGTTGTGAGAATCTTTTGAGGGATGATGTATTCGATTTTCACAATAACTTCAATTCTTTCAGCAAATTGATTTTTACTTATAGCAGAGATTGGGCGTTTGAGTTTAATTTTTCATCTATTATTACCCCCAAAACGTTGGTCAAGGTGCACAGAGCAAGTGTGTGTACTTCTTAAGACCGGGTCAAGTGTGTGACGTTACAGATCAGATGAGTAGAACTAAGGCGTAAACTTCGTATATCGTGTTTTTTATTTAGCTCCAGTGCAGTTTTATATACCCCCGAGAGTGCCCACGAGGAGCCTGCCTGATGCCCGACCGTCGTTCGCGGGGCATTCGGCAGGGTCCCTACAACTGCCCCACCTGGATGTAATAAGCACGCGGTACCCTGTCGGACCCCACAGGGGTCACTACAAGACACCGTCAGAGCAACTGACGGGTACCTGCCGGATGCCGACAATGAAAATTTTACAAAAATGCCACCGAGTGCCCGCCGGAGCACCCCGGGACCCCTGCAGGGCAGCGTGAAGGAAACTTTTAATTGTGACCACGACAGCCGGTGCCCCCCAAACATCAGAGCCCGGCCGGGGCTACATCCCCGACGGGCACCGGCGCAATTGTGACCTAAGCATAAGGATGCTTCTAACGGTCACGCCAGCTACCGTTCAAAAAAAGGTGGCACTAACACCGTCCGACAAATTGGTACTCCGATGAAAGACGGTAAACATCCAACCAACAGAAAAACAAGGGGCACATTCCCCGTAACCGTTAGCCGTAACATCAGTGGATCGGTTGACAACGCAATGTACGCAACTGGTTCACCCCAACAAGCTGTTTACAGAGGTACTTTTGTCGTTATTCAATAACATTTGAGGCTATTAGTATATATTTGAAGCCATGTCCTTTTTTGTGAAAATAAGGGCACTGAAACGGTTTAAGTAAGAATAGCATTATAGATTTTTGCAGCAAAATACGGGTTATCCTATGAACTATGATTGTAAGTATTAATCATCAACCCAAAAACTTGTCAAAATATGCCTCATAGATTTTTTTTAACATTACATTACAAAAAATACACCAGAAATAAATTTAAGAGCAAAGTTTTGACCCCATACGGCCAGATTCGTCGTTTCTGGTCAGATGAGGG
This sequence comes from Branchiostoma lanceolatum, assembly GCA_035149815.1. Taxonomy (NCBI): domain Eukaryota; kingdom Metazoa; phylum Chordata; class Leptocardii; order Amphioxiformes; family Branchiostomatidae; genus Branchiostoma; species Branchiostoma lanceolatum. Next base: position 13,971,246 of record CM068880.1, read on the forward strand.
TTGAAGACGGTATAGAATAGGTTGTGTGCTATTTTTTTCGTATTCTCAATTAGAATCATGCCAAGTTAACACACACCCAGAATATACAATGTTTTCATTTTGTATGTCTGGAACTTTATGTTTTCTGCAGAAGATCAGACCAGGTAATTAGAAAAAAAAACCTTAACCCTGTACTCTCAAGCCGTAAGGAAATTAGACAGTTTTCCATATAAAGTTCTCCAGAGTCCTTATTAACAAAATTACAGGGTCTCCATCGGTGTCTGCCACAAAGAACAAAGTAAGTACTGGAATATTGCTTTATCTGGCTTACCTTTCTGGAGGGAGAAATAATGTCTCCGGATGCATGATGCTGACGATAATACATACGTTTGAGTTCTTTTCGTTGACAGATATGTTATGTCTACATTTCATCATCGATTATTCAAATAACTTGTCATTAACATAATCATACACAGTGATGCGCACCTATATCTAACTTAACCAATGTCGAGGACAAAATGTGAATACAAACGGTAGTTCTGCTGTAAAACCAAGGTTACATCAAGGGGCAAAAAAGTGACCCTGGTTTTATTTTCCCGAGACCTACCTACGGTATCAATAATAATTGTCATGGATCGAGATACTCTTGATACCATTGCACTTGGAAAGCGCTTTCGTCATGTTCTCTCTGTGGCATCAAATTGGTCAGAGCGCTAAGCGAGCGCCAAGAGAGCGCCAATATCGCCCTGGGACAGCGCCTTGCGAGCCGTCACCTCTAAGAGCGTCGACAATGGCGACCCAACAAGGAGTTCAGACAGCGCCAGGAGAGCATTTAGCGAGCGCGGTCAGCGCCGTAAGAGCGCACAGCGAGCGCCGTGAGAGCGCCAAACAGTCTCAACGTATTGCTTTACCATTCGAACATTTTTCTATTCGCACAACGTTTTGAGTCAACAAGCTGACGATACGAGCCTCTAAATAGAGGGCTATCACGTCAAGGCGGGTAGCAAGAACCACAAAAGACGTCAGAAACCCCCTGCCAAATCAGTACAAATGTCGCCCATCCTCCTGGACAGAAGAGTAAAAGCAGTCATCCTAACCAGCATCAGAAGAGTGCACTAATGTCTTCCAAATGCTACCAAAAGCCCTGGTTCAAGTGCTGTCCCTTCCATTACTTTTGTAATTGAAGGTGCTGATACTGCCCCTGTTGGTTCTATCAGTGGAAGCGCTGCCCCTCCTCCTCCTGATGCGGAAAGTTTAGCTGCTGGCAGTTATTCTGGCATTGGTCCTAATAGCGCTGCAATGGTATCCGGTGACTCAAATGAGAGTAGCTGATGCCAGGAGGAGAAAGAAAGCAAGATAAAGAAGACAATCACCGCCCTCACTGAGGGAAAAGAGCAGAGCTTGATAGAGTGGTTAGGAGAACATCACCTGCTTTATAACCAGCGACTACAATAATATAAGAACGTCCAGAGAAAGGAGGCCATGTAGCAGGAGAAGACCTCTGACGTTGTAACAATAACTCCTGATCACCTAGAATCCTGATACAGAAGTATGCGCACTAAAATGTCTAGGCAGTTAGCAAAGAAATCAGGGCAGGAAAAGCTCACTGACAGAGACATCTGGGTCAAAACAAACCTTTACAAATCCATACCAAAATGGTGAAGAAGCAAACAGTAGAAATTGAGAGTATTTCCATTTTGCTAGCACCTATATCTTGTTAGAACTAAACATTTTACAAGTGGAACATCTACTTTGTAATTGTTCTTCTGTTATTTTTGCAATGGATTTTATACTAAAGTTTAGCTTGTGCAACAAAATCTCACTATCCCCTTTTAAGCCAGGGGATTCACTGGCCATAATACATATCACAGCAAAAATAGCAATGAAACACGGTATTCTTTGTATTCGCAAAAAAAGAAGGTGATCAAAAGAGCCTTTTGTTGTTTGTCCCGGGCCAGCTGTTTGTCATGACCAAGGAACCAGTCGTAAGGCCCCCATTCCTCTAGGACGGCGCTCTCGTCGCGCTCACACGGCGACCTCAATTTGGCCAGAGCGCCGTGAGAGCGGCGAGAGCGCCGTGGGAGCGCGGAGGGAGCGCGGCGAGAGCGCCATGCGCGCCATCACCTCGGAGATGGTGTTGAACATGTTCAAAACAGTCGCCGTGAGAGCGCCGAGGATGGCGATCAAAAAATGGGCGCCGAGAGAGTGTCAAGAGAGCACGCAGCGAGCGCTCTACGAGGATTGAATGGTCTTAACTCTGGTTCAAACAAATTTCATTTTTGAAGTGGTGTATCTTGAATTTCTCGGAATTTTGTGGTCAACTCATACTTTTGTTCATGGGTGATACAAATGGACGAATAACTACAATGAAGTACATGCTTTTATTCAGATAAAATTCCCGCCAAGTTTTATTGTCAGTAGATCAGAAAGTATTTCAAAATGCCTTGACTTACTTTCCTATTATAACGTAGCGTTATATTATAGATGTTTATTGCAAACAGGTTACATGACAGAAAACACAGAAAAAAAATATTTGAACATATTAAGTTGAACATGTATAGAGTCCATTCCAAGTCACCGCACGGATGTTTGTTGCCATTGTTTAGAATTAATCTGAAACTTTTGTAAGTTTTTGTAATCCATATTCCATAGTTTCCAATCATTTCGGAATATGTTTACACTTTCTAATTGTTCCCACGTTGTGGTGGAATATTCAAAATATTTATGGCACCGAGAACAATATTTTTTCTACTTTCTAAAAATTGATTACATCCCCCTGCATTTATTTCGAATTTCCTATCTTTTTTTCGAAAGAAGAAATTCACAGTCTGCTGTGAATTAGTTAGATTACACCCAAAAATTGACGTAGAAAGGCAGCGCTCACACCCCGCCGTGCTCTCACGGCTGGCCGGTCGGGAGTAACGTAAACAAAAAGTTAAAGATTAACTGAAATGAAATCTCCTGAAATCTCCTCTATCATTCATGTAAAAATTTGATCTTTTCTGAAAACATTTATGTAATCCTTAAATCAGTTCTCCGGCAAGAACTTGCTGAAACGGCGACCTAAAAATGTGTACTTTGTGCTCTTTGGTGGGACTAATTACGAACAGGCGTGATGTCACAACTATGAGTCCCGTGTAGCTAATATGGCTGCCTGTTGAATAACAACATTTTTGATGGTCCCATATCTTATAAAGGAAACATAATTCTGAGACAAAACTCGGTCTATCGAAAGAACACATACTTAACTTCACGTAGAAAAAATTCTATCGAATTCACAGTACAAATAAATGCTTAACGGGCCCTTGAAATTGATTTCATTCCGATGCGTGGATAACGCAAGCCCCGCCAAGCGGAAGAAAGTTCACTATTTTAAAACGTACAATAGCGGGCACAAACAGTCATCTCTTCTACTATACGCCAACTATAGCATTAACTTACATTTGCTTGAGGTACGGTGGCCATGCTGTGCATTAATTTTAAGGCTGCCTGTGGAAGCGTAGAAGTTTGTGTATCCCCTGTCTCGAGCCTAACCGGGTCAAAGCTCAGCGGTCGCGCACGTTGTTTACATGGTGTACAGTGTCAACTACGTAGAATTTACAAGGGCTGGCATAAGAAATGCGAGTAAAAGTAAATTCCATTCAAAAACATGTGTGTTTGTTCACATTGCGTAGACAGTTCGTGACCCAAACAAATAAACAAATAAGACCAACAGTCCTACAAATTAAGAACACATACAGATGATTTCGTGATAGCGGAAATCTACCGTAGCGGCGTCGCCATTTTGTCAATGAAATGTGTAAGCCTCAGGCATCTGCCCCAAAACGTTCTCTTCGACTTCTTTACTTGTAACGTTCCTCCAAGACGCCTTGGCCGTTTTTAGCAACGGCAAGGAACCCTTGGATTGTCGCCACCGGACTTACCGGGCTGTTCTCGTGCGTGTTTGGGAGGAGACAGCGCGGGCTGTCGTGGTTCAGTGGCGCGGCGAAACCGGACCCACCGCCCGGGTGTGTTTACGACGTTCCCCCGGACCTGCCACCGGACAGCCCGAATAGTTCCCACGGACTCTCTCGGGCCTGTAGCCGCCGCTAGGACGAGAGATTCGGCCTCGACTAGCTGATGTTTGTGCCGGGCGTGTGACCGTGCCGTCCCCGGTGGCAGTTATAACTCTACTCTATGACGGGACCTGGCGGGGCGGCTAGCTTGTCTGCCCGGTCCTCCCGCCGACTCTACGCCGACTCTGAGCTGCTCGGCCCTCCGGCCGCGCGAAGACTCCTGAGATCAGTGCAGTTTGTTTTCGGAGACAAACTGAAACTAACGCCTCACCGAGAACATGTGTAATATATTTATCACAGTAAAGATCGTAAGAAGAGTTCTTGAAGTTAGGAACACGGACAGATTTCGTGATAGGAAAAGCTAACTCGACATCACCATTTTGTTTGAAGTTGAACGTTGTTTGTTTGCTGGTTTCAGACGCCGCCGGCTCACTAGTTTTGACAAAACCTACACGTAGAATCAATGTAAAGTATCCAATCATCATCATTTCCTATTCTACCATGTTCATGACAGAAATCGGTGAAAGGCACAGTACAAAGGTTACCTTGAGTTTACACATTATAAGTTCTTTGTACACACTGGATAAAATGGAAAGCTGTGCACAAACTGGATCCACGACCTTCTTGTTTTTTCCTCCTCTATGTCTGCCTCAGCTCCGTTACATTTCACTCGAGGGAATCTGTGTAGAGACATCCCTTCAGTGAACTGACCATTTTTACAGCTGACACCGTTTGGCCCTCATGCTACACAATACTGTCCGCCGCCTGTAGTACTACGACCTGGAGTACTAGAAGACGCCATTGTAGTGAACTGCACTCATAGTTGTGACGTCACGCATACCATTTGCATCTCATTTGCATTCCCTCTCAGATGCACAAAAACGCACTTTTTGAAGACGTTTTAACATAACTTCCCGACTGAATAAGCACATGAAAACTATCTCAATTCAACCAAGAAGAAAAGGACCCATATAATCGTCCGAAAATCATAGAAAATAGCAACTTTGAAACTGATTTCATGTAAGCTTTAATATATCTGTACTAAGTTAGGTGCTCGATTTATCAAGTTGTGCCTCAGACAAAAAAATCTTCCTTTAGAAACAAGTCCAACTATTTCTATGACGGGCGCATGCTTTGTGGCTTGTCTACCACGCGCTATCGTTGGCATGCCATGTGCAATCATGTCATGACTGCCATTGGCCATATTTGTCACGTGCTTTCAATCTAAGGCTTAGATGCAGGGGTTAAGGGAATTTTTATTTTTCAAAATCACATGGCACCAAATATTGGCACACACGTCATCTTGAGGCACAGGTTGTCGGCCCAGGGGTTGGGGAATACAAATGCCTCGGCGTGCTCCAAGAGCCGGAGCGCCGCGCTGGATGGATGGTGCACATTCAGGGGTTCTGCGCCCTCCATAGTGGCCTGTGAAGAAGTTTTGTTGTCACACATGCCAGGTCTCGAAGTTTTTGGACATGGCATAGCACTGCTGTCGCATTTAAAATGGATGTAAGTTCGTCCTTTATTATAAGATATTTACCTTCATAATAAGGGTTTGGTCGGCAATGGTTTCAGGGGTGATGTCTGTTCGCTGAATATTGACAATATCGACAGTTTTCGTCAAGTGGGAACATGTTTACGCTGAATGATTTCTTGAAATAAAAACTTCTGCAGGCTACCTTTTTTTTTGCAAATAAAGCCCTCTGTAAGAAACCATTCAGGTGTAACGACCGCTTTCAGGGTTGTCCGACATATAGGTAATGATTACTGCAAATACTGTTTTTTTTGTTAACATTATTAATTTTCTCCGTTGATGATTTACTCCCATTTCCTAAAATGTTTGGCGGGACATCTATGAAATATAAGAGACGCCTGTTCCATATTTCAATCATCACGTGTTTTTTGCTTATCAATTTGAAAAACAATATCTAAATAAGACGGCAAATACGTGTCAGCGGCACTCATAGCTTGACAAACTAGAAACTGAAAAATAAAGCTGCAGCTAATTATGATTCATTTTAATACGACCGTCTATAATTCCTCTATTCTAACTTAGTTTTCTAGCTTCATATCTTCAGCCTAGACAGGAACTATCATGTACTGCATGTTTTGGAACTCTGCAATGGAAATGTGTGTTATACCAAGGTGGAGATGGGCACTATTATTCCAGATAGAAAGAGCTGTTGAAGTTACTTCTGAATACTTGCACCCGTTAGTTCGCCCTTCCGCTATCAGTTTGTCAAGCTGAAGTCTGCCTTCGGAGAAGAATGCTTGGACTCTTAAGCTTGCAATGAAATAATATCCAAAACAGTAGTTATCCCACAGAATCATTGCATGGCATGGCATCATCTTGACTTGAGTCCACACAGAAAGTCCTCACACCTGACCCAGGCAGGAAAAGGCACAAGAGGTTGCAGTACCTGCTACAGGTGAGCTCAATGACCAAAGTGAAGACCGTCAGCAGAAAAGAAGCGTTCGTATGAGAAAGTCAAAGAGTTTTCAACAAACCAATTTCTGGCGTGCAACGATCCGTCCAAGGTAGATATTAAATACGACACGCTAGGTATCATAGCCACGGTCGTCAAGAGGAATCAGAACACTTAAAACAAGGGTAGATGCAGGAGGAGAATAGTCTTTAATTTAACAGTAAAAAAAGACGTTGTCATTGTCGGTCATGTTGCTGTTGATAGATCTGTAAGTAATAATACCATTTGTACCAACATGGATTACAAATAAATCAGGCTCAAAAAAAAAATGGACAGCGTGCAACATCACGAACAAGATCACCAACGCGAGTTTTACGACTATAATACAAGACGTACCGAAAGCCATTACAATTACCCAACACAGAGTTCTTATCTAAATACTTCCCTATGCTATCAGTAAATGCCAGAAAAAAAAGGCATCAACAATACCGCATATATGTGGGTGCGGATTGCTTACAAATTTAGGATGATGCAAAAGACCTCCTCCAAGCATTATTTTAACGGGTGGGACGCCGACAACCAAGCTGACAAAAATCTCTGCAACAATTAATGCATCGACAAATTTTTGACTATGTGTCCTTGAACTAGAGGCCGTAGGCTTTATTTTGTAAATATTCAAGATCTTTTTAACTTTGAATTTCATCGAAGATAAGCTACATTCCCGCGCGCGGGAACACCTGCAACCCGATATTGCCTTTCGCACGGAATTAAAGCTCACCCAGGCATAGCATAATACCTTTCACCTTTTGCACCTCGGTGAAATTGGCCAGACCAGTCAGTAACAAGGGATTTTAGTAGAAGTGGTGGTTCATTACATTCATATATTTCTTTCTTGGCTCCCGTACATGCAAGCTGCAAGGCCAGCAACGGTTCCTGATGATGGCCACACCACGTGGTAGATGAGTTGCGATGCATCAACAAGTACGACATCTGGGACAGAGGGATCAGGCTCAACGGTTCTAAGACGCTGGACAATCACAGACTTGCTCCCCTTCCTGAGGCATCCATACTCATCGATGACGGATGTTGGGACAGGGCTGAGCTCATAGTTGTGCAGGTGGGGAGTCAAGTAGTTAGGCACTTATGGTCTTCAGCTTTGGAGCTCTGTTATCATCACTGCGATCTTGCAGAGCATTGTATGTTGACCAGTCCAAGGAAAGAGGGGAAAAGTGGATCTGCGAGAGCCAATCAACATCCTTCTTCTGTGCTCTTGGCACACTTTGTGTGATGGCATCTTGGATATCATCAGTTCTCGGGACTTCTTTCAGACCTGGTGGTGTCATCTTTTCGGGGCCTGTGCAATGTTCAGTCACAAAACTGCTCTTGTGAGCCAGACTGAGTTTCCCAGCATCAAGTTCTGCCAGACGAGGTAGTTTTAGTGACATGGCGCCAGCATAGTACCGATACTTCATGATCCAGTATTTTGGACCTGTACCTAATCGATTTTCACGGTACTGTACCGGTACACAGTACAAGTCCAAATATCGTTAATGGATGCAGCAAGTGATAATGACACTACACCATTAAATGTATGATACTTCTTTATTCTTCTGATGGCTCTCTCCGCATAGATTCTTAATCTAGCTATGTCTAAGTCTGTGAAACGTCACTGACGTTATGTTCCTTCCTAGCCGAGGAATGGTGGGATCACCAAAGTTGCTTGTTTATTGTCCAGTATGCCCTGAATCAAAAACCCCTTATCAGCCATTACCGAATCATCTGGCTCAATCAAATCCGCCAATCCTGATTTACGTGTGATTTCCTTGTCAGAAATAGAACCAGCATACAATGTGCTTACAAAAGATACAATACCGCATGGCGTAATCCCAATCAGACCCTTGAATGTTGTGTGGCTTTCATACTGAGAGTGTGTTTCAGAATTACAATTCTTGTCATTGGGTAAGTCTTACGAAAACATTCAGGCATATTTCTATTCACAGCAGTACGGGGAGGCCGAAGTTGCTACCCAGCATGAAATACAAATTATTTGCCCAGGTAACCAATAACCTACTTACAAATGACTGGGACGGACCAAATCTAATCTGTCCTGCCCACCTGCAGATCTGAATGTATTATTTTGGGGTAATGACATTTGGGTTGTCCGATGGGCCGCTTCAACGGAATTTGTTGACATGAGGCGCCGTTGTATATGACCCATTCGTTTTGAATTGCCTTTTCTTTGCAGCCCTACCTATTCCCTGCATATAAACTTCAGGTGATTCGGGGGCTTCATAGTGTATTACTAAAGTAACGTTTGGTATATCAATTCCCACACATAGTGATTTTGTAGCTGCGATTACTTTCACCTCGACAGAACATAGAAAAGACATGGCATTAGCCTTATCCTCAAGTTGTCCATGGTATATAGAAGGACGAATCTCATACATGTCTTCCATTTCACTGGCAAATTCTTTTAGACTCAAAATAAGGTCAAAGAATACTATGGTCTTTCCAGGAGTATCTTCTATCATGGATTTTATAATGTTTCAACTGTTTTTGATAGCACAACCTGATTGAAACATTGGTACAGTGCTTACAATTGGATCCCTTAAGCCAGCCATGTTTATTACTTGGTCAATGTCACCATTTGGAGGTGTTGCAGATAAGGCAAGACGATGTATCTCTCGATTTTCATTCATTACTGAGGTAACTTGGTTGAAGAAAGGTCTAAATTTCTTCCATTGCTGATGGCAGTGTATTTCTTCTAAGACGAATAAACAAATATCCTTCCTTATCTTTATTTCAGGAAGTTCTCTTTCAAGTGCTACTAATTTTTCAGGAGTTAAATAAACAACATTATATTTCCCTTCCTTTATGTCCTCTTCAACACTAGGATCTTTTTGGGCAGACCCAAGAAAACAGGTTGAAAGACGTTGTTGAAGATTAAGACTCTTAATCTGTGCACACTGGTCTATCATTAGGGATATTGTTGGAGTAATTACAAAGACAATTTTATTGTTGAGAAATGAAAAGAATGTATGTATATGACCTTTACCTGACCCTGTTGGCCAGTAAAGGTATGAATCTCTCTTATCTTTCAAACATTGTATAACCTCTAAATGTCCTCGTTTAAAAGTGTCATACTTGAAAAACAGTATGAATTTATATATGTTAAAAATTATTGCAAAGGCCGCCAAGGCTGCTGGCTATCAGCACTGCAAGAATGGTGCAAGCATTTGTTCCAGAGAATTTTGTAAGAAACCTTTCGGCATTTCCCACTGACGGATTATGTGCCAACATCATCAATTCATGATATATGTCATCATTTCTTGTTACATATAATGGTAATGACTCTATCATGTCTATAAGACCTCTTTCTGCAATCCTCTGTTGAGACATCATCATAGTATTGGAATCTTCTAAACTATTCTGATTACAGGTTAAATCAATAATTTCAAGATTTGAGCTATTGCAAATATGATCCTGGTCGGTAACATTTCCTTCATGTTGTTTTGATTCATTAGAATTTTTTTCCAAAATACATTTCACCAATGTTACCACTTTTACGTCTTTTTCCATTTTGTACATTTTCGGGAATGAAAACTGCACTTTTCTTGTACGCTGTGCAAGGTGATATATGCCTGTCGGACAAAACCGTTTAAAGTAAGACGTTCCTGACATTAGTATATGCCATATCTGTTAATTTATACAAAATTGAAGCTACATATTTCAATATTCTACTCTTTCTTCCAGATGTTGTCTCCAAAATTGAATTTTTCAAAACCTCAAGACAATAGGCAATCTATAGCCTGCCGTTATGCCTTGGATATGTTCGAATGTACCATCATACAATAGGATTGGTTATCATCAAATAAAGTTTTTAAGAAAAATGCAACAAGCAATAAAATCAAGAAACAGTCCGTCTGACAAGTGATATATTGTGTTATCATCTCCATGAAAAATGGAGATAACACTCTCCAGCTTAATTCCGGACTTCCAGTTCAATTCCGGACTGACCTCCCATATCGCAGCAACTTTACATCTTCTTGGGCTAATATTGTAAGCTATAGGTAAAAATGACGTGAGAAATACGTAGCAGCCATCGATGACCCCCTGCGAAATTTGCAGAAATCTGGGACTTGAGCCAGAAATCTGCAGAGATCTTGGACTTCAGCCAGATATCTGGGACTTGAGCCAGAAATCTGGGAACATCAGCCAGCTATATGGGGACTTGAGCCAGATATCAGGGAACATCAGCCAGATATATGGGGACTTGAGCCAGATATTTGGGAACTTCGGCCAGAAATCTGGGACTTTAGCCAGAAATCTGGGAACCTCAGCCAGATATCTGTGAACTTCAGACATAAATCTGTGACCTTCGGCCGGAAATCTGTGAACTACGGCCAGAAATCTGGAGAATTCTGGGAACTGCAGCCAGAATTTTGAGAACTAGTAAGTCTACAAAGTGTTTTTCATCCTCGAATCATTGTGCCCATCATCTTGACCTCCCTTGACCTATCCAACTCAGCGGTCGGTAACAACTAAAATGGATTTTCTTGGCGATTGGACGTATTTATCAGCTTACCCCCTATATTAGTACCTGTCGATATCAGAGATGAAACACAACAGGAAGAAATAATCATATTCATCTGCCCACCTTATTTTCTGTCCACCTCTAATAGCTGAATGATACCATTATAAACATTTGATGTACCAAATAGACAGTGCGGCTGGACAAATTACCACTCAATTTAAACATGACAGTATTATGTACTTCTTTCATCTAGAAGCACTTCTAAAAAAAATGACTGTAAGCCTCGTTGTTCTACAAGGTGGGCACAGAGAGGATCCAAAAGAAAGGACCCAAACAATTACTAGTAGATCTCTGTTACTACCTTTCTTGCCAAGCTATTTACAACAGTAATTAACAAGCTTCTCACTAAGTATTTACATGTAGATGAATTATATAACTTCATGTCTCAAAAACAAACTGGCTTTAGAAAGAACTTTAGTGGAACTAACAATAACCTTTTTGGTATTACAAAAAGTATTCTCCAACAACTTTTCAGACTTAATATCAAAACAATAGGATATTAAACAGATATTCTTGTAAATGACATCATTTTAATCATGTTCGCAAGTGATGGTACAGTTTTATGCATCATAGATGTCAAAGGCCTAGTACTGCAACTAGGCGGATAACTGAAGTTACACAAGGTCACGGGTGAAACCTGTTGAGTAACAACTTACGATCGAAAATAGAGTGCCTCTTAGTATAAAAGACTGTAACGAAACGTAATACAGATCAGTCGTTGACTGTGACAAAATGGCTGGCTCTGCCAGTGTAAAAACAGTGTTAAATCTGAACTAGGGTGGTGTCTGGATAAGACAGTACTCAACAAACAGATTATACACTATACACAGAAGAAAAGGCAAGGGGACAAGAATCAAGCTCTGTCAGAAACTGCGAGGAACGCCTCGCGTCTAAAATAGTGTTCGCTATAGTGCTATAGTGTTCGCAATGACTATATACATAGATGCAAGAATCAGTCTTTTGTACATAAGGATTGTCACTGTCACTGTTTGAGCTCGAAACCAAGGTGCGAATCTAAGTGATCAAATCTACTCACTACCACATGTGCTTGACTAAAAAGTGCGTCATAGACGGTAAAACAATATATGCTTGGCTGACAAATAGTAACATGGTGCTTAACACAACAAGGTTAAAGTTCGCATGACAAGAGTCTGTTATGGGGACGGCGGTGGCGTGTCAAGCTCTGAGGCCCGGATTTACGCTACTCTCACAGCTCTCGTGAGTTCTCGCCCAGTTCTCATGTGACCTCTAGTCGCGATAACAATTCCGTCATATGCTACGGCGCCCCGTCATAAGACCAGAACTCATTTTCCTTCGCTTCAAGTCGCTGCTTCTCCGTCCTGGTGATGGGACGGAAGGTGGGCCCATCCTTTGCCATTTCCACTTGTGTGTCAATGACAAACTTGGACCTCGTCTTCTCTGGCAGCCAAAGTTTTCTCCCTACCTTGTAGAATTGTACTGTCAACACAACTTGTTTCTTATTCTCCTGCTCCTCCCCGACCTGAATCACCTGGCCCACATATAAGCAGCGGCGGGGGTCAGAGTAGGCCACCGCCACCAGCCGCCCATGCCTGACCTTCTTCCCCTCCCAGTTCAATGCCTGAAATATAGGAATGTTTTTTGTTTAATCCAATAGCAGGGTAACACAAGCAAGAAAAAACATCTAGGGCTATTTATCAATTATCTTCATGATTACATTTTTTGTAGGTATTGCCTGGCTAGCAGGTAGAAGATTAATTTGCTATAGATTGTCCCTAGCTTTGGGTCCAGCGGTATGACCCCCCTCCAAATGTTACCACTGTCATCCACTTAAGACTTCAAAATCACAAAAGACTTCATCATTATCAGAATTCTACTCATGTTAACAAGAAACACAATCAAATGTATCAGTTGTTACGCAGCATTCAAGATACACATGTACAATGCACTCACAGTTCTCATCTCTGGGTCAGAGGAAGTAGATTCTGACGACCGCTGCCTCTCTGGGTCAGAGGAAGTTGATTCTGACGTCCGCTGCCTCTTTGGATCAGAGGAAGCTGATTCTGACGACTGCTGCAGAACAAGTTATTTAGTTTCACACAGTCAATTTTTTAGCATTGTATAATCACTATAGTTACATATAATGTGTTAGCCACATGACCTCGTTTTTTATGCTTGTCATAGAGCTGTAACACTGTTGACCTACTCATGAAAATATTATTATCTACGCCGAGGAACTCGGAGTAGATTATGTTTTCGGTTGAGCCGGATGTTGTGTGGGTCTGTATGTATGTCAAGAGCATAACTCGGGAAACCTGTAATAAATCTTCATGATATTTGGTAGGTGTGTAGTGGTTGTGCAAAGGAAGGTCAAGTTCAAAAATCGTTTATCTGGCGTTTTCCAACAGTACTGCAGCGGACTTTTAATTTTTCTGTGTTTGTATGTAGGCAAAAAAAGTGACGGAAACGTTGATGAATCTCAATGATTTTTGGTAGGTAGGAAGAGATTGTGAAAACGGAGATCAAGTTTAAAAATGATTCATCTGGCGCTTTCCTACAGTACTGCAGCAGGCTTTGTGTGAGAGTTTGTATGTCGCCAGCATAAATCGAGGAGCTGTTGACGGTTGTGCATGATATTTAGTGGATAGTTAGGGGTGTCAAAGAGGAAGGTCAAGTTCGATAATGGGCCTCCTAGCGGGTATATGAGGTACTGCAGCGGAGCTTCAACGTTTGAGGCCAAATTTTCTGGAGGCGTCAGGTTCATGATTTTTAGGTAGTATATAGCTTCTGGGACGGCAAATGAGTGGTGGGAATTATGCCCCCCTAGCTGCTCGTTTGGAACTGCAGTTGGCGTTTTTGTTAATACCTTTGGAGACGAATAACTTCAGCAGGGATTGACGGATTATTATAATCTATGGCATGTGGATAGTTTCGGTGATGCTTTACATAATTGAATACTTGTCATGCAAATAAGACGATAATTTGCATAATAAATGAGGAAAGTTTATCAATCCACCAAAAGCTGGTAGTCAAATTTCATGCAAGTGCTACGGTAATGATTTTTAAGTGGTGTACAGCTCTTGGGGCAGGTAGTAACTGATGTAAGTTTAGACCCCCTAGTGGCTTGCTTAGAACTGCAGTGGGCTTTTTCGATGTTACCTTTGGAGGTGAATAACTCGGGTAGGGTTTGATGAATTTGCATTGCTTTGGACAGGTAGGTTATTGAGGTAATGATTAACAAATATAGACGTTTGAAATTGTAATCAGGGTCTAATTAAGTGGTGAAATAGGCTTGTTTATGATTGCGTTTAAGTACCTTTTGTTGACCTATATTCAAGGACAACACCTGCTTGTCAGCAGGCCTGTGTAAATTAGATTGATGCTCTCTGGTGATCTCACTACCACCGTCCAAACTACTCTCCCGCTGGGACGGAGCTAAATCAACAAACACAGGAAAGGTCTGTGAGGGACTATCGTCAACCAGATGGTCCTGACGTCGTACCTGATAGGGAAACACTACTTCATTCAGCCACCTAAAGAACGCAACAACGAACTTGTCTTCCAATTTAGTCTTCATACGAGGTCAAAGTTCGGAATTCCTCCCACCCTATCATCGCTACCTACCGCCCGGGAGGGGAACTGTCGTCACCGAGAAATTGTCCTTCCTCGGCAACACGTCTTGGGTGACCATGGAAGAAATTAGAGATTCCTCCACCAATGATCTGATGGCTAAGGGAATCATTCAAAGAATCGATGTTTCAGCTACCACACGCGTTTCTGAGGCACTGGATTGTTGTGTCCAGCAGGAGTCAGGACTAACGAGCCCGGTAAATTATGTTACCAACGTGAGGTGCACAGGAGACAGGAGAGGGGCAAAGTACACGGACTATCCTATTGTGCGAGCAGGGGGGTAACGTTCATCAGTACGCAGGACTAGAGAGTCTGTCTGATCTTTAGTGCGATACTTTGTCTGCTGGTCACTCTCACTTTCACTGTCACTCTTGTTTGAAAAACCCCTCAAAGTGATCATCATCTAACACGGTCTCAGCATCGCCGTTAACGTCTGTGGTTGTGTGCGATGTTTGTGGTCCCGGATTTTTGTAGTCAGCATATCTCAAGAATGGATGGATTATGACGATACTTGGTACGAGTATGACTATGTGGGCAGGTATTGGGAAAACGAAGGTCAGGGTCTATTTTGGGCCCCTGGTATGTGACCCTGGTACTTCAGCAGAACTGAACGTGCTATGGTCTTGATCCTTTGGTGTCAGGAAGCTTGTGATGTAAGTAGAATTGTTGTAGCTTTGGGCCCCCTAGCAGCTTGCTCTTGATCTGCAGTGACATTTTGTCAAAATCTCCTAAACGAGAATAACTGAACACAGCCACCAAACTTCAAGTCTCTTGACTATTGGTATAATCCCCTGATTATTCGGCGAAGATATGTGTTCGTGGAACTCTAGTTAATTATAATACAGGTAGATGTCGTCAACCAATCAGTAGGCTCCATTTGCAGGCTTGCATTCTTCATACAGACCCGAAAAGCGGGTCATTAATCTTCGTATGGACCTCCTGGTCTATAAACTTTTTATGGACCCGGTGTACGAACGTTTCCAATTAAATGACAGAGGGTTTTGTTTTTACATTTCAGATGGTACAAGACAAATACTACACAAATAAAATACAACACAAAGTACTACTAACTACTATATGGACAATGGCCATATGATAATAACGTTTATGACCCGCTTTCCTTCGGTCTATCCGGAAAAGCGGGCTGTAAACTTCGTATGGACCTGCGGGTATGTAAACTTCGTACGGACCCGCTTTTGCGTTCGAATGTTCGGCAGTAGCGCAACCGCAACACTCGAAATGCATTCTAAACATTCCATAAAACCCCGTGTGATGCGGAGCACCCTTAACGAACGTTTTTGCGGCCAAGGTATGACACAAAATCAAATACTGCACACAGTAACGTTACTACTAACTACTAGCATGACATTGGCAATGGCTATATGATGATAACGTTAATGACCCGCTTTCCTTCGGTCTATACGGTGTGATAAGGCATGGTCGTTCCTATAATCACCTTCGCGACCTCGGCACTTAATTAGGTGGTTATAGGAACTACCATGCCTTATCACACCGTATAGACCGAAGGAAAGCGGGTCATCAACCCTTTATTATTTTTCTGTCTGTCTCGTGGGATGAAGTGATAATCAAATTCAGTCCCTAGCACTGCAAAATTCTGCACAGCGACAGAAGGACAGCCAACACCGCATGTTCACAATTCATATTATAGTCATCACATCAGCGACAGAAGGACAGGCACTGAAAATAGCACTGGTCTTGTGCAGTTTTCCTAATTTGTCTATGTTGTGGCAGTATTCTGCTGAAAAATTTCTTACCTGTAGAGCTGACACCTGTTTCTTTAGAGCATCTCTTTCCTTCTCAAGAGACGCCACTTCCTTCTTTAGAATTGTAACTTGAGCATCCTGTAAAAAAATCATCATTCCATATCATTTTTATGCAAGAGATAATTGCACTACAAAAAAATAAAATGTCCTTTTTTATATGGATTACTTGATTGACAATGCATATCATCCATCAGGCCATACCGTTTGTTTTGCTTTCATTTGCATTTTTTTATTTTACCTGTCTCAACTGTTTTTTTTTCTCCAGCCTGGTGATTGTTTCTTTCAATCCGGTGTTCTCTTCCTCCAACGTAGCATTTTGATTCTGCATATAGATAGATGTAGTGAGTAATTGAGACAGTCTACCTGTCTTGTACACATGTAGCTGTCAGGTTGAATATTCAGTGTATCATCACTTGCTCCTTCATACAAATACATACATATGAAGGGCACCATTTTTTTTTTCATTGGCAGCAGATGTTATTTCATCCTGAAGGTACACCTGCTGAACAATATTTTAAATGCCATTCCAGGTCATTATAATAATTGTATTTTCAGAGTATAATATTGACATATTTGATAGAAATTTCATCCATTTCATTTGAATTCTGCGTAGCAGCGTTACTTGTTCAAGATTACAAACCTACCGTATGTCCAAGGTGGGTCCACTTTTTCATGCAGTTCAATCAGTGACTTACCTGTCTTCTTGTAGAGAATGATAAAGTAATACAAAAATTCAACTAAGTACAGATGAATCCTACAACTAAAATGTATATAGGCATATTATGGCCATTATGAGTAACTGCATATGCTGAAATGATTTTTACAGTGAACACTGGTCAGTACAGTTTCCAGATTCGAAGGCAGCTAGAACCTCCCTTGATATATTTCCAGTCGATATAGATGTTTCTGTCCGCAACATGAAATTATCCTGCGGGCATGAATTTGCAATAAACTTATCATTATAAAGGATCTGATCTCAATAAGTGATTATAGTTTTACTTCTAGAACCCACTAAAACGTCACAAAGTTACAATAAAAGGTCAAGTAATTCGTCAGTAGTAAATTCTTAGGAGAAATTATGCGTTCTATCTAAATAGTGTGCCATTTTAATGTCTAACAGCAATCATACATACAAAATAGCACGTCCTCTGGATTTTAACAGAACATTACGATGCCAGCTTCTAAAACGTATATTTAAAGACATTGGCAAGTAAGAAGGGCAGAGCCAAATACAAGAAAACTCCAAAGTACTGTTCTCTCCAAATATGATGAAACTTTTTACAATTGTAGACTCGCAATCATGTAATGCATTGTTGTTGTTCTTGAAATCAAATACAACAGGTACGCGACCTTTCGCAACCTGCACGAACAGGCAGATTTGCAACATTGCCAACATTGCCATATGTAACCACCTGTATCGATTATCGAACCGAATCGAATACCTTAAGGAACAGAATCGAATACCTTAAGGAACAGAAAAGATCTCCCTGTTCGATTTTTCTCACCCCCCATAGCGCCACCCACGACAGGTAGACAGGTCTTCTTCTTCTCCTTTCCATCCTGTCGGACGATCAGTAGACAGGTAGGTTACTCGGTTACTCAGTTCGACAGGGAATCGCATAACGAGGACTTCGCTAGCTCCCGTTCGTTTGAATTCGTTTGACAAGTACTTTTTTGCCTGGAATCTCGCGGGTCTTGTACAATAGCGATAGCGCACGACGTTCTCTCTCCTTCTGTCAGGGTAAATGTCCCAATCACTTCCCTCATTTTCTGATTTCGACATTTTGACAAGATTTTATTTACTGCTATATTCAGCAATCGTAGGCGACGATGTGATAAGCTTTATTGCAGGATGTGGGAGAATGACTTACCCGACTGTCTTGTCACTGGAAAAATCATGAAGCACAGGCCCTTAAACCAAGAAGATGAGCATAAGGTAAGCGCTCATCTTTCACCCGTTCTTGATAACCTTTATGTTAGTAGAATTGTCTGATTGCCCTGATAAGTATTGTTGTATTCTATGATCATTACATAAGCCATTGTTACGACCTTCCTTGTAATTCAGACAATTCTTCAGCCACCCTCCTAAAGATATCCAGATAAAGGACATGGAAACTCTGAAGGACAAGGGATGGCTTTCAGACGGAGTAAGTTTGCTACATTCTTCACATTCAAAACATTTTTAGACAGGTGAGGTAATGCATGTCTGGAGCACGCGGAAGTCACGCGCAGGACATGCTCGTAAAATATTGACACAATCTCAGAAGATGCACCTGCATGTACAAACAGCCCCTGATGCCATTAGTAACGGCAGTAAACAATCCCCGCTTTTCGCGCGCAACGTTCTGATTGGTCAATCAAATCCCCTCGTACGATCGTACGGTCCAAGCCGAGATTCACCCAGACCGTTATATAGACGACGAACACTCCCGTCATCTTTTTCGTCGAAGCAGGAAAGGATGATCCCTTGTCTTCCTTCTTTGATTATAAAACGGAATGATCCCTTCACACATCCGTTCTGTAAAATCGCTAGTCGACATCGTGAAGTTCAAGTTAAAGTTCAGTAAAAATGTCTATTTTCCTTACACCGTGAGGTTTTCCTACCATGAAGATAATATGCGTTACAGTATCATAATTTTATTATTCATCTACGACTACAGGTATCACATTGACAACTCGTATGGCGGTGCGCTTTGTGAGTGGTCCAGGGCAGCTGGTCATCTGCCCGTATGATGCTAACCACATCATACGGGCAGAGAAATATGCCATGCACCTGTACAAGTGCTCGAAGGTAAGTCCTTTTTTATGGCATCTGTTTTAGAGAGGTCACATCTGACACAGTGAATTGTTTGATTTACCATTATTGAAGAAAAAAGTACCGCTCGGCTTAGGGGTGTTTTACCTGTGAACTTAGTTGTCATATCCAGTGTTGCCGCCCCCGTAGCTAAATGAAGCCAGGGTCGTAACCCGTAAACTATCAGGGCGGGTTGGCATCACTCCTAGCTCCGTAGAGATATCGGGGAGTTTCCAGGCTAGATGCCAGACGATCCCCGGGGAAGATGATCGCCCCCGCCGCGGTCATAAACAACAGCCGCTACATTCCAACTTAGGACGTCCCACGTCGGGGACCAACGAAATGTCAATGATCACCGGCCCTCTACCGTGAATTGACAGCTCCAGCGCAGCTGTTACTTGTAACGTTGGCACGCCGAGGCCCGTTTTGATTCGTCAATCAAATTGTCCCGGTTAAGAATCTTGAGTAACAGAAAATGAAATTTATTCTAATTTTACTGTTTAATTTCCAGAACTACCACGGACCAGCACTGGCCAGGTGCTCGTTCTCGTCCTGCCACCGCATGCCCGAGGACGATCGCCTGTGGCACGAGATGTCGTGCCCCTACGGTGAGTTTCTGTGAACAGTTTAATCTCCAAGCATCTTCTGAGAGAGTCTCAGTAAATGAATGTGCTTCACGTTTGCATTATTTGTTGAAGAGAAGAACATTGACATATAACGTTATAGATTATGCACAATAGAGACCTAATTAGGATAAACAGTATTCATGTACTGTAGATAATGGGAATTTCACATTTGAAAGTCACAAATGTTACAATATGTATCTTTGACTAGATAGTACTTTCTCTAAACAACTTGTTGCATTCTTGTGGAGATTAAGCTGAAAATTTTATATGATTTATAATTCATGCACACAAAGACCTTATTTTAAAAGCTTATTTCTTTATCAATTCAAGTACTAGTTCTTCAAATTTTAAGACACTCAATGCTAAGATAGATTTGACTATATCTTTAGGTGCAACAGTTCACACATTGTTAAAGTAGGCAAATATATAAAGGATTGTTTTGGTAATAGAAAAAAAAATTAAGATACTCATAATTAGCCAAACTTGAATCACGTAAAACCTAAGATATCCATTTTGTTGTAGTGAATAGTTTTATTACATACTTATGTCTTGTTCTATGTTAACTGTTGTTGCCATACTTTGTACCTGCTACAGTAGTCTCGCAATAAAGTCTATTTACATTCTCTTTCAGCCACGGCAAACCCAGTAGTGCCAGCAGACCTGCCGACAGTATACGAAGCAGCTGATACCTGCTGTGTGTGTGTTGCACAGCAGGCAACGCATGTGTACACGCCACGTGGTCACAAGTATGTTTGTGACAGGTGCGGGCAGTACTTGAGGGAGACGACCTCAACAAGCCCCATCTGTCGCCGCACATTTGTGGCCATAGTCGTTAGCTGGCTATTGTAAAACTGTATGACGCATGTGACCATGTCTTAGGTGAGAAACATTTCTTTATTATGGAAGCTTTAATATCGGATATATCTGGTTTAATTCACCAATTACCTACAACCAACCGTAAGTTGATTTGCTGTCAAGATATAATGTACTTTTCAATATTAAAACACAGGTATCAACCGATATAATTATGCTCTGCATGCTTGATGGAGTGATTTTTATTTGAGAGCAAATTATATATGCATTCTGTGCAGCAACATCACAATAAATATAATAAAAACTTAAAGAATGTTCTTTTTTTATGTTTTCACTACCGGTGATGGGAACACTACTGCTGATGGGAAGGAGTGAGTCACTTTATTATATTAGTCTTGACAAACTAAAATACTAGTATATATCTTCTTGAAAACTGTAAATTATGTGATAAACAGATGATGCATTTGGCAATGAAGCCAATTGCATACCAAAACTGCGTATCAACACCACATAACGTTATAAAAGTTATCAATGTTATTTTTTGTTTTCTCACAAATGTTTCCACTAAAGACCTGCAGCAGACCAGCAGCCGCAGGGAAACAAAACGTGAGTCACTTTCTTAGTCTGGACTATATAAATAATACATTTGTGTACAGTATTTACGACGAAAATTATGTTCCAAGGATGATACTTTTTTAGTTTAGGGAAACACAATGTTAGTTATAACATACTTTTTATATCCATACGATTATTCATGAATACCATAAGCCTTACTTTTTACTGTACACGTCCCCACCTATCTAAAATTTTTGTCCTCTTTTCTTTCAACAGACTCAAGTGCTGGAATTGCAACGGGATCGGGCACAAGGCCCACGTGTGCCCCAGCCCCAGAAGTAAGCTTTCGTAGTGATTTGTTCTTATATTCAACGTATGTCTAAAGCTTTTAAAATAAGCTACATATATTTGAAATAACCAACTGCAATGATATTCACATTTCCCCTCTTTTCATTCTACAGGTGGACCCCATGGCAGAGTGGAGGCCAGGGTTATAGGCAGGAGAGGAGAGGGGGGGGGGCATCAAGGGGGGGAGGGGGTACAGGGGTGTGCAGAGGTGGATCAAGCAGGGGAGGAGGGGGATTCACATCTATTACAATTAAAATTCTGATTCATAACATCTATTGACTTGGTAATGAAAGCAAGTATATTAAAATTCTGAAACAGAACGATTACATACATTACTTCTACGCCCTTGTCGTAAAACAGGTGGTGAAGTCATGAATTGTTTATCAGTCCGGGTACCTTTCATTGTTTGCAAAGTAAATAAAGAGGACATGCATTAATAAACTGTTTGTCAAGTCAGAAGAGTAACGTTTTTCTTTCAAGATAGGCATATGACATACAAGTTTGACTATACACCACACATTCAGTGCCATGGTCAGATCTACTATCAGCAGCTCAATTTGAATGCAGCCTTTATACCAGTAACACTGCTAGACATGGAAGCGTCAGAAATGTTGTTAATAAACCTTGTTTCAAGTGTTTTTGATATGAGTGAGATAAAATATGTGATATTTTTCCTATACTAGATTATTATGTGGACGACATCCTTTGAGCAACCCAAAACTGATGTCTGCAAATCTAAAAAGGGAGGTTTAAAAAAAATTGGCTTTGTCTTAGGGCGACACTTGCAAAGGCCCCCATCACCCGAGGGGGCAACACCGCGGTGAGGTTTGGCCTCATATATCATCATGAGGCGGCGTGTGACGTCTGGGCTTGCGGCAGGTCAGCTATTTATAACACCTAAACACAAATAAAGGCTATCAAAACTTTTGCTGTTTTGTGGATTCGTGTTTAGAAACCGTGTTGGCATGCACTGAAATAGAAAAAAAAAACTGGCGACAAAATTAATTTTAACAATCATGACAAAGACATTAAAAAAGTCCTCTGCCATTAACACCATAGCCCGGTTATTTTTCTTTGCTGTCTAATGAGTTTCACATCATAGTTGTTCACTAAGGACATGTTGATTTGATTAGAAGGACGACATCTTTCTAAAATCCAAAGACTGATTCGAGCGTACGGACAGAAAGTAACAGAACGAACAGAAAAAAAATGTAAACAGGCATGACGATTAGCAATATGCAAAGTTCATTAAAAAAAACTTTTAAAAAACCTGAAGAGGTCTTAAACGATTACTTGCCATAATTAACAGCTTAATCAATAATCTAATATACAACTGTATTTTTTTCAGCCAACCGAGATATTGGACTTAACACAGATGGAGCAGAGGCAAAAAGAGAACAGAAGCGCCTTCCAGTGTCTGGCCATGTCAGCGCGGTACTTCTGAATGAAATATCAGCATCCATCGACTACTGCTTCATTAAGGGACGTGTCACTCGGAAAACAAAGTTGAGGGAGCCGCCATGGCTAGGTTGGACGATTATCAATCAGGGGACGTGTCCTGGTGGAAGAAAACGCCAGCTACCGGTAGATGCATATGACTCATATGAAGAAGATGAGCTACGATGCTGGGGATGTGGTTGCATCGATCACTTCCGGCGTGAGTGCCCAACTGTGAATAAAAGGGGAAGGCGCGGTGGAGGGCATGGAGGGCGAGGGGGTATGGTTCTGGAGGAGGTCCCTCCTTAGCCTTCTACTTTGGAATGTAGTAGAATGGAAAAAAAATAAAATGATATTGTTGTAATTTAAAAAAAAAAATGTTTATAAAAGCTTAACAACATAATTTTTCTTTTTTAAATAAACAACGTAAAACAAATGGCTTTCATTATGAATTCTACGTGGTCCGGAAGTAAGCTGAGGTATAAAGCAATATAGATTCTTCAATTTTTGTGATATCATGAATAGTCCTGTGACTCTGCATTAGACTTTGGCAGGTTTCTGTTATTTGCAAATTACACCATGTATTTTCTCATTGTGAATCTGCTTTGTATGATTTACCTAAATCATCATGGAAACGGGCGAAAATGTATTATCGCGCGCAAGTCTAGCGTATCCATTCCATTTAATCAAATGAGCATTGCCTTAGAAGCAAATCATTAACCCAGAAACAATCACCTATAGGCCAATGGCTATGTTGTTTGCACTAACTAAATGTCTTGTTTTTTTTACAGAAATCCTCACGGGAATCCACCCGAGGAATAAACATTAGTTTGTAGATAAACAAGCCGCACAGCAAATGAGTATCTGTAGTACGTAGGCGTCCGCTTTCAATCAACGTTTAACAATGCATTTGGAAGAGAGTAATCTGATGAATACTGGTTCGCCTTGAATAAATGTATTAGTCGAGTGCAATACAATATAATACATATAGCGTGTTCTTTAGTTTAATTACACTTATTTTTGTTAACTTTACTTTACTTACTTTACTTATTGTATAAGTTTTGTTTCTGTATTTGTTTTTAATGTACGGACTCCATGAACGATAGTGTATGGAAAACCACTAATGAAGATCCTAGCAAAAACCACACGTAACACTGACTGCGACCTGAAACCATTGAGGGTGTCATATTTCAACTGTCGTTCTGTCAAGAGAAGATGTTAAGGACTTGTGTAACATCTCTAAATTTGTCCTCCCCCAGGAACACTGGCTCATGCCGGATGACTTGAATTTCCTTGCTGGTTTGATCAGTGACTATAGCGAGCGGCACCTCGCCTATGGACATGGGTAGGGGCATACTGCGTGGGCGTCCTTATGGCAGTTTTGTGGTGTAAACATTTCAAAGTAAGTATTTCGTGTGAAGATAGGCAGTAGTAGTGGGCAACCTCAAACCAACCGTACACACTCACACCACATCTTCAGAAAAGAGGCTGTAGCCGCGTATAGTTCCCGTTTAGAACTTTATTCGGGCCCACACAGGCGAAACATGTCGGTGTGGGCTCGAATAAAGTTCTAAACGGGAACTATACGCGGCTACAGCCTCTTTTCTGAAGATGTGGTGTGAGTGTGTACGGTTGGTTTGAGGTTGCCCACTACTACTGCCTATTGAATTTCCACATTGGAGTCGACTTCGCCGGTGAATCGCTCTGGAGCTCCGGACCCAGAGGAGATCCTGTACACCAGCCCAAGAACCTTCATCAAGAGAAGAAGCTGAAAGAACATCCGCCGCCAGAAGAGCACAAGCAGACTGCCCCACCATTACAGTCCAAGACTGCTACAGCGAGAGAAGAGAGTCTGAAGACGCCGCCACTGTTGCCCAAAGCCTGCAGCGCAGATACGCCAGAGCTTCCTACGACGCCAGCGCCAGAGACAGCCGTTGCAAAGGCAGAGACAGGCTAGAAGCTACACGGACTCTATTCTTTGTTTACATGTATTGACCTTTGTGACAATTGTAATTGTTCTAGAACAATAGATGAAGTCATACTGATAGAGGTCAAGTGAGGTCATGTAGTCAGTGCATTTAGAACTGTAGAAAAACAGAGTGCACTACCAAGATATTTGCTGTAATGTGATTGGTTAAGCCACCTAGGGCATCTTGCACTAATGGCCTATAAAAGCCAGAACACACTGTACTTGTGCTCATTCGAGCCTTGATCCTTGAGAAAGCCACACACAGGCGAAACATGTCGGTGTGGGCTCGAATAAAGTTCTAAACGGGAACTATACGCGGCTACAGCCTCTTTTCTGAAGATGTGGTGTGAGTGTGTACGGTTGGTTTGAGGTTGCCCACTACTACTGCCTATTTCGTGTGAAGATGACAGACTTCTAGCTGTTAAGATTATCAATAGTGTAAACAATAGTGATTTACTTTTTATATAGTATTCTACACTAGATGATATATATATTTAAACCATATTATCTCATCGTTTACAAAACCGGCCGATGGGCGTTTGAAACGTCTTATATTAGAATTCCGTAACCCGGTAGTAAAGACTCAATTTCATTTTTCTTTTGAATTTAGTCCTACATTCTGTCTTACAGAGACCATATTGTTTTGGTTTGTAGGGGTTTAGTAAGTCCTCTGTATCTTACTGTTGAAATTTTGCTTTCCATTTTTGAACACCGTGACTGTCACACATATGGAATAGCAGGCTGCATGTAGTTAAGTCATTCCATGATGCTAGACTTTTTTTTTTCATTTTCTCATTTTTTGGAGATCTTTACTTGAAAACTGAAACCGTGCATAGTTATATACACATGAATTGTCACTTAAATGCATAAGTATAAATTGAATAACTATGATATGATATAATATGCTAAAATTTGTCATTTGCGCGTTGTTTTCCTCAGATAAAGCACTTTCTGACAGAGACCATTTTGACATAATTCGTAGGTATTTTGCTGGTCCTCCGCGCCTTACTCTGGAAACTTTCCTATCCTCCTTGTAGCTGCTGAGGCTATCATAAATCCAGCTACATATGAAATACAATACATCCTATTGTATGAGTTGGCTTTGTTAACTTGCATACTGAATATATCATTCTCTTGATCGGAGCTGAAATGTGATTCTGTCGTCTTCTTTGTCCTGAAGGACGATAAGTGAGGATGGCAATCTCAACCTTCAAATAACAACAGGATTGCAAAGGCAGTGGCAACAAACTCAAGAATCCCATCGCGGAAAATTTTTACTTTAAACATCTACAGGCGAATCTTCGACTTGTGAAGAAAAAAAACCAGCACATCGTAGCAATTGTGACGAAAGGAGCTTACAGCTAGAGATATGACACATGAAGACACGATTGAAGAACGGTTAAAGCCATTCCCGTGACGTTAACAATAACCTCCAAAAGAACATCTGTTGTTGTTTATTGTTTCTATTCATCAGGTGCATAACATAAAGCTTATCACTTACAATATTATTACTGCTACATCCACATGTGGTGCATAGGTGATGGCTGGGGGTTCTGTATGAACGTTTTGGGACGGCCTTTCATAAACAAGTCCGACCCACGGTCTGTCGAGTTGAGTACTCAGTGATTCTGAAAGCTGATCCACTTTAAATAGCTTTGTTCATAGCTACTAGAGACTGCAATTGGTCTCTATCCTTTTGTCACGTAAATATGATAGACAGATTCATTGTTAAAAAGAATGGAGAATGGTTTTGTCAGTAAGGTCATGTCGATTTGTTATATTGAAGTACCTCAATCTTCGTCCGTTTTAAACAAACGGCTAAAGAATAGCAAATACATGCCGTAAATTGTAAGCGAAATATTTCAGGAAAGTAATCCCTGGGATACATAAGCTTATTTTAGAGTGAAAGAAGAAGATATGTAAGTAAAAAAAAAAAGTGAGTGTATTATTTGGGGGACCGTACTCTGTGTTTATTCATTTGTTCATGGCCTTCTTTCGAAAGAATGTAATTTCAGATGCCCGAAGTAGCACCCAGCACACGTATGAAGAAGACAGGGAAAAATAAGGGCGATAAGAATAATTATAAGCAGGAATTAGCACCGACAGACAATTAAAGGACACCTGCCAGTACAAAGGACGTGACAGTTGTGGTAGTTTACAACACCCCACCCACCAACACAGAGGACAGTTTAGCACCAATTCAGCTTAGCGCAACGGACGAAACATCACACAACGCACCCAACCACATACAGATGGCGCACAGAAACCTGAAGACCACACATGTGACAATAAGGCAGATAGCATATGCAACACCTTATCTAATTAGTTTCAAACTGATCAACCAGCAGACACATAGTTATACACACCATTAGACGACGCATTTGACCATGATACAGCACATAGAACACACCAGTTTCAGATTTCCATCCAGAAGATGAAAAACTTGCAGACGACACACGTGCAGGCGTTTACTTCTAGGACTGGGACAAATTCTTATGCGACCTTTTTCGTGCAGTGTGAACACTTATCGCTGCAACAAACAAACATTGAATCATTGAAGCTGCGAAAAAGTGAGTCTGTGGCAATTTGATCAAATACATCCTTCTCCATCTTTAACTTTAACAAATGTCAATGAAAGTCATTCGGACTGTCGTGTAACTGATGTCAAGCTAAATGCTTCATAACACTCCTGGAATGACTTACTGACGCGTTTGGTTACAGTGGATGTGATTAGATTAACTGCACGACGACTAGTAAAGGAGATGAAGAGAGATGAATAGCGCATCAAAGAGCTGTCAATTGCATCTTGTAGATCATAGTCTGTTTTACGACAACAGTGCCAGTGATTATGTTAATCTTGCGCACTATTTGCAAACAAATTGACATGTTTTGATCTAGTAACAGTGTCCTCCGGTGTCCCCCATGGTATCGCCCTGGGGCCCATCCTTTTTTGGCATATATCAACGATCTCCCTGACCATGCTGCACATGCAAAGGTTCACCTTTTTGTGGACGACTGAAGATGGCAGTACGGGAGCCAAGAAAGAAATATATGAATGTAATAAACCACCACTTCTACTAAAATCCCATGTTACTGACTGGTCCGGACGGATTTACCGAGGTGCAAAAAAGTTGAAGAGCACTAAGACAGAAACGTGCATGACTCAGGCCTGGCAGAGGGAGATCGTGTTCTTGTGAGAAATGTGATCGATCGTGGTGGCCCCGGCAAGCTCAGGTCCTATTGGGAGGACAGTGTCTGTACGGTGGTGAAGAAAATGGGCCAAGGTATCCCAGTCTACAAGGTCTATTATGTACGAAAGAATAGGTCATGTGTGATAGATAAAGGTACGGGTACTTCCATGCCAATGCCAGCAGACTATAACCTAGGTACCCTGCTTTTGATACCCGGGAAGTGACAGCCGTACTCCCGTTCTGTAGTAGACTTACGTTGGGTCCGAACGGGACAGCACGGTAGAATATCCACTACAAAATGGCCCGGTACAACAGGGCTATAGGATCCTATAGGCAGCAGGGCATGAGGGACACACTTGCCTCCTCCTTCAATACCATACATGGCCATGAAGGTGTGGCCTACCCGCTGCCCTGGGACCGCCGTACGTGACAAACCGGGCAAGCGCTGTCAGTTATCCCTTCCAAGAACAAGGAAAAATACCATTTAATTATTTCTGGTTTGTTTGCAGTTGAGTATTACTGAGGAGGGGGGCAGCTAATTTTCAAAACAAATCACCCTTTAAGCCAAAGCAGTTTCACGATATTTAGGCTTTATTCAACCAACCACTTAAATCCAAGGAGTGCGTTGCAGCATTCAGTGCTCAACACTTACAAAAAATTACTCACTGAACTGCAGGACTCCGTGCCAAAAAACACCGGGCGGCCATTTTGTGGGTGAAAACGTCATTCTTGCCATGCACAGTTCAAATTATGTCCCTGTTTAACAGCAACTTCCCACTCGTTTTTACTAGTACTTGTAACCAGTGTCCAGTGCCCGAGAACGCGCCCATGTCCGCTCGGGCCTGCGGCTATTCCTCCAACCTCCACCGGCTGCAAAGCGACCCTGCCTGCCTGGATGATGAGGAGATGCCTGACTACACTGAGTACGAATGTCAGTTCGAACACACGAGGATGACCCTGGTCAGCTTATTGAGGCCGCTTAAGCCTGGTGTACATGGACCTCTTGAAGAGTGCATTAATAAAAAATATAGTTTATTGCAAATTCATGCCCGTAGGCTAATTGCATGTTGACAACAATGTCGAAATACAAATGTAAGGTAAAACAAAGGTATACATGAATACAAAATCATTCTATATTGCTATTCTACAGTAAGTTTCTATATCTACGGTACTAATGCGGGGTTTGATTTCTTCTCTGAAAGCAGTGGAAAATAAAAAGTCCCACACTTTCAATGATGAGTGGGTTGGAAGATTTTAAAAGGAATATGAGTTTCTGTGTATTTCTTAATTTAGAAAAGTTTTTGGAGATTTCGGATACTTTCGTGAATAATCTGTTTCTTTCGGTTTCAAATTCGGGACATTCGCATATAAAATGTATTTCATTTTCCACTGCTTTCGTTGCACACTGTTTACATGTTCTGTCCTGGACCGGTAGCTTTTTGTATCTCCCTTTCTCTATTTCTAATGGGTGCGCGCTAATTCTTATCTTACATATTGCCGCACGTTGGTCAAAGTCATTATGATACAGATAATTTTCCATGTCGTAGATCGTTTTTACGTTTTTGTAAAATCTTAGTTTTCCTTCATCTTTCAACAGGTTATGAAAGAATGTTCGAATATACATATCTTCTAATCTTCTTCTTAACGGTGCACATGTCTGTCTAACGTCTATATTAGGGTTGTCGGTATACCAAATGTATGAGTAGCCACAATTGTCAAGTACCTCCTTTACATGTTGAGTCCAGTTTTTCCTACGATTATTCACAGGTATATGTTGTTGTGACAGAAGTGCGTCTACTTGGAGAGGATGTGAGGAAATGTCTAGTTGTCTGAGTCGTAGCCAGTATTTGACTATGCGGACTGAAACATCTAGATCGACTAGAAATATACCCAGCTCCGCTCTACATGCTACGTTACTTGAGCTTCTTTGGACACCAAGTATATTTTTACAAAATCTGTTTTGAATTATCTCGATAGGACACTTATCGTTTAGGTAATCCTTTCCCCAGATTTCGCAACCGTACAACATGATAGACTTAATACATGCGTTGTATATCCTTAACAGGGCCTTAGGAGACAATGGTGAGCGAATCAAATGTTTGAGACTGAAAATGGCTTTACGTGCTTTTTGTGATAATTGATTTTTGGCAAGAGAAAAACTTCCCGACGACGACAACATCAAACCTAAATAGCAGTAAGAACTTGCTGTTTCAATACTCTCTGAACCAATGAAAAAATTCACGTCCTTGAATAGGCGTCCAGTTTTGTTAAAAATCACCACTTTTGTTTTTTTCTGATTCACTTGTAATTTCCATTTTGTGCAAAACATATTTAGTCTTTCTAAAGCACGTTGTAACCCTTCTTCGGTCTCTGAGAAAATCACCACGTCATCGGCATAAAGTAGACAAGAGACAAAAAGATTGTGCAAAGTGGGAGGTACGCATTCGGGGTTATCTAACTCTTTGACAAGGTCATTAATAAATAGGTTGAAAAGTGTAGGGCTGAGATTGCAGCCCTGCTTTACACCTCTGTCTGTGTCGAATAAAGGATTGAGACCTGTGGAAGTTTTGACGCACGTCTGGGAGTTAGAATACATGGATTTGATTAATTCATAGAATTTTCCACCTATCCCTGAGCTGAGTATTTTATAGCGAAGGCCTTCTCTCCAAACACTATCGAACGCTTTCCTGAAGTCGACAAAACAAGCATATAGCCGTTTATTGGAATTAACGTATTTAGATATTAAGGAGTCAACAACGAAAAGGTTATCTCGTGTTCCAAAATTCTTTCGAAATCCTGATTGGTTTGGGGAGAGAAGTGAATGCGCGTCTAAATAATTAGAGAGGCGGGTGTTCATTATTGTGGTAAACAATTTGGCTAGGCAGCTCGTTACAGAAATTCCTCTGTAATTATTCAGGTCCTCTTTAGAGCCTCCTTTGTGAAGTGGTACGATGTGGCTTTCGCACCATTGTTTAGGGAAGTGGCCTGATGACATGATTAGGTTGAATAAAATTGCTAACGGCTTTGTTAGAACATGTGCGGCACATTTCAACATTTCGTTTAATATAAGATCATTGCCTGAGGCTTTACCATTCTTTAATTGTGAGATTGCTTGATTGATTTCGCTTGCTTGTATTACTGTATCCAAATAATGATTTTGTCTTCATGTATACCTTTATTTTACCTTACATTTGTATTTCGACATTGTTGTCAACATGCAATTAGCCTACGGGCATGAATTTGCAATAAACTATATTTTTACTCCCTATGACTATTGAGAGCCACAAACAGTCATAGTTTTAATATGGGATACAAAATGACAGCCAAAACAAATGCAAACTATAGTTAAATATTTGCGCTACATATGATTCAGGTTTGCTATGTTAGTTTAGCGATTACGGGGTCTTTTTAGAAATATTAATTGGTATTGAATTTTTCTTTGAGTTGAATGTGTGATAGTTGTGTGCCGATTTCTTAAAAATAGAGAGAACGCCAGCGACCCCAAAAAACACCCCTCCCCAATAAAATGGTATGGCGACCCTGTGACGTCACAATTCAAGATAGCGGCCACCACACATGCCAACGGTTCCAACAAAGGTTTTGCATTTGGATCATCTTCTGCAGAGATTCCCACATGACAGTAAAATTCTCTAAGTACCTTACAACCAGAATCATCACCACTGAAATTTTTCATGAAGCAGCATCAGCCATGCCAACTCAGTCACAAACATGGAGCAGCTATAAGCATCGCAACACATGGAAAGCACGTGGGGATTATCAAAATATGGTTGGAAGAAACGAGTTATTAAAATTGATTTTATTGTTCTAACTTCCTAAATTCAAATCTAGACTATAACGTGCACATAAGACCCCAGGGCAAATCAGCAACCTTGGCAAATCACAAATTTTGGGGCCTAGACAGCCACAACCGAGAGAAAGATGCTAGCCGCAAAAACAAACACTGTGAGGAAGAGAAAATTTACTTGTGATAGTAAGACAGGAAAGAAGAGGCTGACCAACCCAACAACCTAGAAAAAGAACATGCATTGTACAGGGTGAATGCGGAACCAGTGACAGACTTACATGTTTTCAGTCCATAGAGAAGTTTAACCTGTTTATAAGCGCTCAATGAGGCCGTACCAAAAATAAGTCACAATCATTACGGAGTATAAGATTACCAGCTTTCCCGCACTGGCTATGTTACCACCGCTGGTACAATGTGGTATAGTACCATTCTTAATGAAGACGAATAAGTCGAATTCCGTCTCAGCGCTGTCATTATCCAAGAACTACGAATAATGTGGTACCTATTTTATCATTTTAAAGAGAGAGAAGCTGCCAAAATGTTGGCTGAGAAAAATACATGACTATTTACAAATGAAACTAATATAGTATTGTGATGTCGAAATGATTCACGGTATTATTCCGGCAAGAAGCTGACTTTCATTCGTTCCCCATGTGATTCCGTAGCTAGGAGGCAGTGGATTCATGCCATCAGACGTGATGTCGGGTGGAGTTTTAAGGAAAACACCATCTGTGATATGTTTGTTTGACTTTGGTGAGAACTTGAAGGTTAGTATTCAATCTGGATATAATACTGCTAGTGGGGAGAGTTAGACTTGTGTTGTAATAAACATAGTGAATGTCACAAATGTAAACTTGGGTTTGAATAATGATTATTATATCATTGCATAACGCGTTGTGCCACGCAACGGCGTCATATTGGGTGTATTGTTAACCTGACAAAATATAACATGATAAAGATAACACTATCTAAGTTACTGACAGGTCCAACTATTTTGTTTTTTGTCTTCGGGTGATGTTGCTAAAGCTAGATCGTAGGATTAAGTCGCCACAATAGGTTCGGAATATATGTTCATGATTCGCAGATTTAAAACTCTGGCCCCAAGTTTTTGACTCTAAGTTACAATATCCTTTGGGCTTATCCTGCTAGTAGTAGAGTACTGCGTATCTGACTTGTATCATAGATTAACCAATCAGCAAACAGCAACCATCAAACCTGTACAGAAGCGGGCGTGTCGCATCATTCTGGAGAGACTACACAGATTATAATACAGCATTCATTGTATGTGATCCAGGGAAACGTGCTTGCGGAAGAGCCAGCAGTTCTGTAAGATTTTCAAACAACATGGCAGCATTCGAGAGAACTGTCAACCTCCACATATAGTCTCTCTATATATAGCTCCACCCTTCCAGTATCGAAAAAACATGCTGAAGACGGTTGCTGTAACCGAAAGAAGAGCCAGCTGTCAAAAATAGGGGGTTACATAAGTGGGGACGGGTTAAGAGAAGTTGATTCCCGCGGCAGATGGCTATGTGGTTTACTGTGAAGCGCTGTGTCTACGTAACATACCTATGGTAAATTAAATATGAGCTTTCACCCACCTTTTAGCATTAGCTACTCTGCTGCAAAGGTTAAAGTGCAACGGGTCTCACCCGACACATATAAAAGTTATTGGGTTAATTTGAGAATAACCGCCCACTGTGTGGAATGCTGCAAATAGACCACTCGTAAATAGTGCGTACCTAAAAAAAAAATCATTCACAGAGCTGTAAAAAATAGACTCACATCATTCAACAGTGTCAATGCCGCAAATATACAAAAGCTAGGAAGTGATACACCCATCCTGGCCAACTTCCTAACCTAAAAAAACCCCTGAAGAGGTCTAAAACTATTACTTACTATAATCAACAGATTGATCAATAATCCAATATGCAACTGTATTTTTTCAGCCAACCGAGATATTGAACTGAACACAGATGGGACAGAGGCAAAAAGAGAACGGAAGCGCCTTCCAGTGTCTGGCCATGTCAGCGCGGTACTTCTGAATGAAATATCAGCATCCATCGACTACTGCTTCATTAAGGGACGTGTCACTCGAGAAGCAAAGTTGAGTTAGCCGCCATGGCTAGGTTGGACGATTATCAATCAGAGGACGTGAACGTTCAAGCAGGATACTGTCATTGTCCTGGTGGAAGAAAGCGCCAGCTACCGGTAGATGCATATGACCCATATGAGGAAGATGAGCAACGATCACTGCGTGAAAAGTCAG
Organism: Branchiostoma lanceolatum; assembly: GCA_035149815.1. NCBI lineage: Eukaryota > Metazoa > Chordata > Leptocardii > Amphioxiformes > Branchiostomatidae > Branchiostoma > Branchiostoma lanceolatum. Next base: position 14,005,500 of record CM068880.1, read on the forward strand.
ATTTCCGGTTCTTTCCGAGCCTGTGCACGTCCGTTAAAACTGGAGTGGGCAGGAAGTGTGAAGAGTTTTCCGGGCCCGGCGTGTGCGTACCGGAAAAATCCTGCGATTTCCTGCACAGTCGCGTGCGCGTTGAATCCCGGGTCTTGCACACTCGCGTGTGACCACGCCGGGTAGATAACAATAAGCTAGTTATAAGCCACCGGGTGTGAACTACACGGAAATGATAGGTAAATGATCTTAAACTGCTGTGACTTAGTGCTCGACACTAAACAAAAACCACAAATGGATACCAATAAGGATGGAACTGTATAGGACTAAATACACTTGACTAAAAGTTCTGTTGGGTCAAAGTTTCTACTCTGGAAGTTACTACCGAATGCGCACGATAGCGGTTTAGTCCGCTGGGATCCAGACTGTTATCGCGCCTTTCAGTCGGTTCATTCGGCGGTTCAGAGCTCCATAAAGCCTGCCGATTGAAATTATCTTCGCGCACCGTACCCTGGAATCCAGAGTAATTGTACCGAGCTTCCCCGGACCTACACCGGCCCGCGCCGGAGCTTCCTCGGACCTACCCTCCCGCTGGCCCGACAACGTACACCGCCCCACTTCCCGCCAGCCAAACAAGCACGGCTGCGGAGATTTAGCCTGGATACCAGACCTTTCGCGCGATGCGATGATAAGCCTTTTTGGCCGGGGAAGACCTGGTAGTTGGGATAGAGTTAGCACCCGGGCGCGCTTGGCAGCCGAACCCTGATATCTATCGCGCTAGATATAATTAGTGGGCCGTGTGCTGTCTGTGGCGGCGGCGCGAGTTGCTTCCCCGGCCGAAGGATTAGCGCCAGGAGCGCGGTGGTCTGGCAACCAGACTAGCGGAGATTGGGTGGCTAGTGGATAGTACGGCGGGGTAGATCTTCGGGGGGAGCGGAAGGGTAGTCCCGGGTAACTCTGAGCGCGGGCCGGTACATATGCTCTGGATTCCAGGGTAAGCGCACCGGGGAAGTTCTCAAAAAAGCCCGAGAGTTGACCGGCACTTACGGGTAAAAGGCACGGTCCACTCCCCCGGGCTACAACTCTCCGGAATGTTAATTTAGATCAGGCGGGCTCGGGGCGCGGGCCAGTACAATTGCTCTGAATTCCAGAGTACAGGGAAGTTAAAGGAGGCCAGGGTTGTTACAACTACATTTTCCAATCATGTTAAAGCGAAAGGCCATCATCCGTTGGTTACACGAAAGGGACAATTTTTTTCAAAGATAGCCAAGCTTTACATTGTTTTCGATGTGTATTGTGTCAGTGTCTGCCAAGCCAAGGAGGTTATATGATCATGAGCTCCTTGGCAAAGTGTTCAATTTCTCTTTTTGCATTAGTAAGCTTGCTTTTGTTTTGTTTTGTTGTGGAACAGCACAGATAAGTTACAAAAATCGGCAGACAACCGCTATTTATAGTTTGTTGTGTTTTGGTACTTACCAATTCAGAACTAGAAGGGAAATGCAGTAGCAAGAAACAAAGGCATAAATAAATATGCGTTTCTTGTTTAAACATGGCGGCACAACTCAGGTCATAACAAAGGATTTTTAAACATGGCGTCGCGTCCCGTCCGCACCATTGTGAATGGACAGCCGAAATAGACCAGAATCGACCTAAACAATGTATACATATATACAAATATCCCAATTGACAATGATTTATTAGTGAAACCCGAATGCGTGGGTTGATGCTCGATAGATTTGACGTTCAATATTTGAACGGCTTGAGTGCCCTACCAAGCAGGCACTAATAACACTTGCCAAGCTACAAAAATAAACAATAATGTACGGGGATTTAATTGTTTTCTGAAATGTCTTTAATATCCTTACTTCATCGAGATGACATATTCATCCTACAGGCTTTAACATGTGTAGTCCGTTGGCTCTCTACATACCGTACATACTTTGACAAAGATCAATTGTTTCAACGATGACTTTTGCATATCGGCGCCATCTTGAATTGGAAGGTGGCAGTCCTCAGCGCTAAATGGTGAAAATAGTGATCTCTGAGTCTATCCAAGTATATAAACCTCCTTGGTCTATCAAAGTTATCCAACGTCAATACATTATGGTTGTTTTCTGTATATATCTTACAAGAAACCAGAATAAGGTAACACCAGCAGTTGTTGCCGTTTTGCTAATCTTGTGAGGCTTACTTTTGTATCACGAACAAAGGATTCCACGCGCTAGTCTAGCTACACACTAAATCACAAAGAATAGAAACAAAGCACTTTTCACAGATTGTAGGTTGAAATTTGCCACGCCCTTACTTTTTGTCGGTCCACAAATAACTACGATTGTAATAAAAAAAAACTATTATATACATCTACATCACTATCTGTGACATATCCAAGGATAAAACATAGTTCTCCTTGCTATAATGAACTCCTTATTGAAGAAATCAAATGCACAAACAATCGTATAAAGTTAAGTACAATCATACATATAATCAAATCAACATGGCCTAATTATTAAATTGACAATGCAAAACATTATGTTAAAAAACTTATCGATATTAACCTCTCGTCGCAATAATACTCAGACTATACTACTGTGTCCCTTTAAAAGGCGTCGCAAGTACTAATACAAAATATACAATCGGAGTGAATAACCGTAACATAAAAATACGGTAAGAAATCTAAAAGTACATAGCAGATCAAGCTAGAGTGACATTTGGCCAGCCAAGAACACTATCGTAGTACGGCCTGCCAAACAAATGAAGCAGACACCACAAACTACAGTGATTGGCACTGCACATATAAAGTCATACAATAATGCACAACAAACGAGATTTGCGATCTCCAAAAACAATACCATTACTCTGCAACCGTACACAGCGGCACGATTACATTGACCCTTTCCTCCATGCGTCCAAATCGTACTACCGATGTGCTAGCAACAGATCTGCCCGCCAAACGCTCGACCGGGATGAAGGATGCAGGCGACTCAGGTTCAAAAGATAATCCCCACACCTGGACTGGAATCCCGCGACCATAGAACCACCTTTGGGGATGGTACTCATACCACGTTACCCTGGCCACAGCGTGCGAACACCTTCGCCCGTTTCCTAACACAATGTGTACCAGGATAACTTCCCTAAGGACAGCAGGGCGATCTTCTGCATTTGGGTCAATGGTCGGTTCTTCCGATCCAGGATTACTACAACACCAATGCGCATGCACACACGCGGATCTTTCGGACCTACATGCGTTCACAGACAATGTCACGCCATTACATCTAACCCTGGTGCAGGACATGGAAAACAGATCAAGATGTTCGATATCTGTCCCAGGGTATACTGTGTGGTACATACCCAGCAACATACGGCGAACATCCTCACTGATCACTGTCTTACGAAAGGGCGGAAGTGGCTCCACATGAGAGGCATTATCCAGCACAAGGACATCTGGTAGGAAGCGACTGGTCGTTGTAGCTGACGCGCATGATACCTTTCTCTCCATCAGAGCATGCTTGAAACTTTCTTCATATCCTCCGGGCCAGTTGATCAAGCTGAGCTGCTTGGACTGTTGGAATTTCTTCATAATCTGAACCTCGATATTGCTGTTGTTATGCTGATACTTACCCAACATTCCATTATACCTCTCAAATGAAAAACACCAGAAAGAATACACAGGCCCAAAGTCTTCAATACATTCCTTCAAATGCAGGTGTAGATGCATGTTTGGAGTACAGTGCTGAGCCCCATACAACTCAGCAAACATTGATAGGAACTTTCGAAGATGATAGTCCGCTTTAACCAAGTTGTCATACAAAATTTCTCTTGAACACAAGAGACGACAAGCCAAAACAAATTCACTCCACATTTCATATTGATTGCTATCTATCAGTCCTTTCAAACAGAAAAGAGAATAAACACAAGTCCAGTTCTTCCACTGATCAGCAGTGAAGCCGCTAAACCCCGAGGCGATTTTCCGTGGAATTCTGCCTACGTCACGAGGAACTTTCATACTGTCAATCCTACTTTGAATAACGTCAAATGCTTTCTTGTCCAGCACACCCAATTCGACCCATACCTTAAAGACATGCTTCGCAGTACCGAGTAGCAGATTATGCATAGGATCGATTACGACAGACCTGACAGCATCGTAATAAGGCAGTCGGAAAAGCTCTGACCACCTCGCACCATACTGATCCTCGATCCTCTTCCTCTCCGCTTTTGTCTTGGCTCTTCTGGCCATCTTGGCAAAGCGGACATGATCAGCAGAAACGCGAGGAGTCAAAGTCGTCCTGTCAAATCCCGAATAATCTGCCTTCGTGCCGAACCGTGTCCTTGTAAAGGTCCTAAGGCATTTGCTGCATCCTCTCAGAGCCCCATGACCAACGAAGCCCCCACACTTTCGGGCAGCCGGGATGTCAGAAGACAAGCAGATAAGGGCGGCACGGTAAAGCTGTTCGCCAAGCCTGGAGTTGTCTGCCAGGAGAACACCTTTCCAGAGGTCCTGTAACTCTTCCACTAGAGGCTCTAAGAATGTGTTGATGTTCAATTTAGGCTCCTTTGGACCGGGAATTAATCCGACAACAATCATATTCTCCTCTTTGAACCGCTCTTCCCGGGGCAGGTTCAAGACCACAAGATACGAGACCCCTACGGAATATTCACTATGTTTGTAGGGTTGATACCAATCACAATTTACCATCAGGGCCAGATTATTGGGCTCTGCGAGGAAAGGCGTACCGTTTACGTGCTGGAATTCTTGCCACACCTTACCATCATACACATCCGCCATTCCATTACTGTAGTCACTTCTCTCTCTCCATCGTTCGCACATTTCTTGAAAGCCAGGCCGTCTTACGAGGATTTGAAGCGATTCAACCACACTTTTATAGCAGTATGTGCTCTTTGGATACAAGTATTCATCACCCTTAACAGACTTCATTTTCTTCATCAAAACTGTGCCACATTTATGACGTAACTCAGACCGTCTATGAGGATGGCTATAGAATGGAACAAACTCGCACTTTCTAGAAACCTTGCTACCATTTCTCTTGGTGTAGTAAGCCTCCTCCATTGTATATCTAGTCATACACTTGGGACATACAACGAACCTCACAAAGTCATTACGGTCCAGACCTATACATTTCCGAAGGGTATGCAATGAAGCAGGGATCGCATCAGAAAGCCCAACAATACTATCTGCACCATAAGCATTACCAACGACCTGAATGAAAAGTTTGAAAGCTAACAGCAAGGAGTGCACAGCGTTATCAGATACCTTGAACAGTGTTTGCCAAACTAATAACAACATAGTTAGCAGCCTAACAAACATGTTTTTCCTACATTCCGGTATGTCGGTGTCTCCTGTGGACTCGCTGTAGACGGGGATGAAGCCATCTTTATCCAGCAATTCTTCCACCCATACGTCGGCTTCTTCCTGTTCGCTATCCGTTCCTTCAGAGGAGCCACCCTAAGATAGATACATTGATATTATGAGATTTATATACTAGTAACATTAAATGGATTGTCTGCTCACTTTGAAATTGTCTGCTCACTTTTGATTAGAGCTGAATAGGAGTTGTGCTCCGAAAAACCTGTTGTTCTACACGTGATGTAGATGAATTTCAGTATCCCTTTGTTCGATACGGATCACTGCTGTATTCTCCAAACCAAGGAGATAATATCCTTGTCCAAACGGGATATTTTGATTAACAAAAAGTTGTTAGAGAACAAACAAAAAAAGACTCACGTTGTGTCCAATAAAACACACAGATAACTTACGTTTTGTCCGTTTTAGAAGGATTCTACAAAAAAAAGTAATATATACCATATCGCCGTGGTTTGCTGCCTTGGTAACGCTTCCATCGTAGTCGCCGTCAGTAGATTCGGAGTCCGTGTCGCTAAGACGCAATTGCAAATCTTCTTCTTCAAGCCAGCCATGTACTACCTCTTTGTTGAAATCTGTTTCATCTGGGTCTATTGAAAAAAGACGACGGACAGGAAATGATTATGAGACAAATTTGCAACTGAAAATCTGAAAATGTACCGAAGCATGCAAGAACCGATTAAAAACGACTGTCGCTGGAGGATGTTCTGTTCGTTAATTTGGAAAATATCCTGTCATGTAAGTAGTCGACATCTCATTTGAACTTATCCATTGGAGTATGTATTTTTTAACTATTCATTTGAAACCATCATGTTTAACTTACCAGACACATCTAAATCCCCTGCATCGTCATCCAGAAACGTGTCGTCTTGATATGAATCGCCATAATTCTGAGGCGTGGCCACAGCACTACAGTCAGCTGGGGATAAAAAGAAATTATATAATCAGCATACGACTTGAGAATGATGTAAACTCCACTCGCATTGGGTAAAAATGCCAAGGAATGAAATGTATGGAAGCAAATACAGGATATACGTAAAGAGTTTGATACATACCATTTTCATAAATTGCAGTCGAAACTTCTTCTGAGAAGTCAGCCTTTTCCCACACCCCGTTCTTAAAGAATTTACTTTTGTGGATATAAAACGCGCGATAGCCCAGTGTTTGATCACAATGTTCGCAGAACTGTCTCGGTCTTTTTCTTCTCTTTGCAGCTTTTGTAGCACTCTCCATCATTCCACGTGCAGGTGTTAACTTTAACTGTATACTGTTTATGCAGCTTGGTTTTTGTACAATGTATGTTGTAGTCTTCAACATGATCACGTGAATGCGACTAACGACCAATCAGATCATATCCGAAATGAGACTATCCAATGGGAGTTGAAAGCCATTGTTTGCGAGGTCTGTTTAAACCGCAGGTCGTCATAACGGCTTGGCTTCCTTCGTTACAACAACCTCCTTGGTTTAATCTTCAAATTTGCGAACCAAAATGGCAACAGGTATTTCGTCCGGTGGAATCTACCGAAGTGGTATCCGCAATAGGGACAAGGAAAATCCGCGGAATGGACATGGGACACCACAGCGGATCGCACCACAGCGGACCGGCGGATCGGGCAGCCTCAACTTTGTTTCACCGCCGCGTTCGGAAGTGAAAAACGAACAGATTTACCGGTCCATAATGACCTTGAACCGGGGAATGGACCAGCTTCTCGAGGTGAACAAAAAACTGTCCGAGGAACTGCAACAACTGAGGGATACAACGAAGACACAGCTTTCTGAACTTACTGAAGAAGTTCACTACCTCCGTGAGCGGCTTGACGCAGTAGGAGGGGACGAGCTAGCTATGCCACAAACTGCTAAACGAAGAAGAAAGGCGAAGTCTACAAGTCTATCGGTGAGATACCTTCCAATCTAACTTAAGCACATGGTAATAATTTGTAATTCATACGGTGTATACTAAATTGGAACAACTCCAGTCCTTCACTTTTCTAAGTATTGTGAATGGTTATAATTTGGTCCGTATAATTTTGCAATCCTATTTGTGGCATCGTTTGGTGAGTCACAAAAGCTTCCTTTCATTCAAAACAGTTACAAACTTGGTCTTGAAACGAAGTTGACTTGTTTCACACCGAAAAAGGTCAGGATATTCAAATCAAATTTTTAACTTCTATCTAGTAAAATTGGGGATGGGGATGTGGTGGCATCGATCACTTCCAGCGTGAATGCCCAACTGTGAAGAAAAGGGGAAGGCGCGGTTAAGGCGGTGGAGGGCACGGAGGGCGAGGCGGAGGGCGAGGGGGCATGGTGCTGGAGGAGGTCCCTCCTTCGCCTTCTACTTTGGAATGTAGTAGAATGGAAAAAAATAAAATAATATTGTTGTAATTAAAAAAAATATATTTATAAAAGCTTCAACATAAAATTTGTTTAAAAAAAAGGAAACCAATTTGCTTTCATTATTCAATCTACGTGGTCCGGGAGGATGAGCATAACTAAACACGATGCTGAGGTATAAAGAAATATAGATTCTTCAATTTTTGTGATTACATGAATAGTCCTGTGACTTTGCAATAGACTTTAGCAGGTTTTTGTTATTTGCAAATTACGCCATGTAATTTCTCACTGTGAATTTGCTTTGTATGATTTACCTAAATCTTCATGGAAACGGGCGAAAATATATGATCGCGCGCATGTCTAGCGTATCCCTTCCATATGATCAAATGAGCATGGCCTAAGAAGCAAATCATTAACCCAGAAATCATCACCTATAGGCCAATGGCTCGATTCCTATGCTCTTGCGAGACTTTCGAAGCTACGGTACAAGTGAAGAAAACGAGCTGAAAGGCGAGGAGAAAAAATGGATTGGATGCTGTGGAAAAACGCTAAAGAAGAAGAATGCGCAGAAGGTAAAGGCAGGCGTGACAAACTTCCTGTCGAGAGAGCTACAAGAAACAAACAAGAGCGGCGCATGGGGCAGTTCGAATCACTTGAGAAGGCAACGCAAAAATCAAGTGCAAGAAACGTGCATTAGAAAGCAGGACTGAGGAAGCCCAAACAACCTGCTCCACATTGGAGGCACCTTTCGTTTGATAAAGAAAAAGGGCAAAATATGAGGATTTGTTGAATGAAATTCACATCCATAGCAGCTACAAAGCTACACTTGTCACAATTGAAATCGGTAGTAGGGGACGGGTAAGTGGCGTGAACACCTCGAAGCTAAAGTCACTGTGTGTTGTTAGCCACAAGGACAGGAAAGTACGTCACCTGAAAAGCAGGCTGGGAAAATGTGCAATCTGTGCCTCATATGCCATATAATGTGCTAGGAACGTTGGATGGGAAAAACCCACGGGATTGTTCTCATGTTAATGATAGTATAGTAACGTACGATGAAACAGTGCAATAGTGAACCAGTGCAATATGTTTCTATGTAGTTTGACAGTATCAATCATATATGTATAGAGATTCTTTTTATGCAGTTTCGGTGTCTGAACAGTCCGACGCACACGACTTACTTTTTACCTTGCGCCTCCTGGGTGTCCTAACGCAGACAAGGGGCTGTCCTAGGTGTTTTTAAATATTCATCTTGTATTCGTTGTCTGTTCCAAATACAATAAAGATGATTTAAACTCTCTCTTGTTGAGCCATGTGAAGTCATGGCCATGAGGTAATAAGGTAATCAAATACCTGTTCATGTATTAATTGTTCCTTAGAAGGGGTAGCTGGTTGCTGTGGAATAATTCAAAGGTCACGTGTTACCTAGTTTCTGTGCTGTTTGCTATTCTTTAGTTCTCAAACTGTACTAGTTGTGACCCAACAAATAGTATTTTGAAAATCATATGCCCCTTTTCAATCGCTCACCCTGATCCAATGGCTACGCCCCCAAGCTACATACTAAAAAATGAATAAGTCCTGACTTGGAGTCGCTCGCAGGCGCGCTACAGCCAAATGTAGATGCTGGTTACTAAAGCAGCATGGTGTCGCTTATTTGAGTTCACTATTTGGATAGAACAAAAGCATGCGAGGGACACTAACAGTAACTGTATTAAGCAGGAGCAGGAACATTTTGAGCTGAAACATGCTGCAGGCAAGATACATATACTAGTATTAAATCGAGTCGTTATCATGTGAATTGTGGTTATGTTCTACTTTATCACAGATACCAATAATGTCTGTCCCCATCCTCACTGGACACCACTATCATGTCCGCTTGTTTAGTAGTGGACCGGGGGGAGGCAGGGCTAGTCTGCAGGGACTTGCATCTGCTGTCTGTGTTGGGAGATCTTGTACCAATCCAGAGACTTCTTGGCTAAAGCGGAGATGTACTGTGTTGTCTTTTCCAGCTGGCGTGGGTTTGCCTCATGTGTGCCATTTGTGTCAGACAAACATTTTCATGTTTTTCTTTACATTATCGTTTCGTTCTTTTTTATATTGTTTCACAACCCAAAATAAAGCCCTTAACAACAGAAATGCAGTATGACTTGATCACTGACCTGTATATATACTAAATGCATAAGGTTTACATTTGATAGTCATCTTGAATCCTAGCAAGACTGTACTCATATGAGAAATGAGGCAGATTTCTAACTCCAAATGGACTACATATACAGCACGTTCGGGTACATGTACCTGTCTTTATTATTCAATTAAGCTGTTCTATATTGTATCACCCCAATTTAGGCCCTACTAATCTATTGTCAGTAACACATATTTTATCTATTTTTATTTATTTATCAATCTTTCGGGTACTCCCTTCAATTAACAAGTAACTGATTTCCAAGGGAGCCCTATGACATTGAAAATTTTTAATCTGATCAACAAAAAAGGACTTTGCAGCTATGGGCTGAATTGGATACCGATGGCTTTCTCAGCAAGTTTTTAGAACACGTTTACAGTATCACAACTTCCTACAGAATGGAAGACGTGTAAGTTTGGTCGCGTCGTGTTAAAACAAGTTTTCAGCGATAAATGTCTTAAATCATTCAACGACAAACATTTAGCTTTGTATTATTACTTTTAGTGAATTTTTTAGTTCAACGACAGATCCAAGTTTCGGAAAACGAGTCATCGAGTGCGCAAGAAGATATTCTGTCAGTTAAAAGGTAAAAAAAGATGCAGGTATAATTCTTATTTTTTAGCCAGCCTTTTAATCGTTTTCTGATAAATAACGAGCTATGTATCGTTTTAAACTACAGAGAGTGTCTCAAACCAAAGCATGAATTAATGTGAATGTTTCGATAGCCAACAGAGCTATGCTTGGGAATCTTCTGGGCAGCTCTCCAGACGGATATAGCACACAAGAGCTCTCATCAGGTACGGCCATGACAAAAGTTCCGGAGCCGAAGAAAACAAGAGCCAAGAACCAGGGGGAAAAAGAGATACATTCAGAAAATGTGCAAGAGCTAACGAGAAAAAATTTGCACAGACAGGTGTAGTAGATATCTTTATTGCAAGAGATAGTCACAGCATAATATAACGCAGGATAGCCGTAAACGGAATTTGATGTAAGAAATGCAAGTAGACATTCCATGAAACTATATGCAAACTGTGAATAAGACTATAATCCACATTGTCCTTATGGGCTACCTTTCTCGACTCTGCACATGTGTGGACCATTCCGATCCGATCTGCACAATTCAGTCCGAGGCACAACATTATGGCAACTTGGGTCAAGCTTGGCCGAGTCCACATCATTGCATCGAACTGGGATGAACTTGTACAGGTATTTTTCTCTAAGAGTAGAGTAGAATAGAGTTGTTTCAGCCAGGTAAGTTTCTGGGAATGATCCATAGTCATATATCACTTGATGCTGTTTCATATGACATTCCAATCTCTCCTTAAAAGTCACTGGGTGCCACCACACTTCTTTTGTTTAAGTGACTATTCTTACCTGGTTTTGTAGCGAATACCAAGCAAGAATGGCTTTTTGGCGAATGCCCACTATATCAGCTAAATATTGGAGAGTAGCAATCCGCGGTAATGTTTTCTTGTGGTATGATGCAACGCGTATCAATTACAGATCGCTGGACAACACCCGTCCGTCAATCTCTGCCGCATTCATGTCACCTGGGCAGACGTGCGGGCCGTCAACCTGGGGATGAAAACATCTCTTGAGATCACGTGGGTAGATTCGGAATATACTAGTATGACGTACAGACCTATTGATGGACTTAATCTTAGAGCCCTGTCACACTTATACTTATTGTATAACCTAAACCAAAAACATGTTAGTACGCAACTCATGCGGACCTGTATATACGCACAAGTGTGACAGGGGCTTAAGAGTTTTATAAAGTTTTACGCAATACTAACAAATGTTTTTTTTTCCGTCTTTGTCTTAGGGCGACACTTGCAAAGGCGCCCATTGACCCTAGGGGCAATCGCGCGGTGAGGTTTGACCTCATCTACCACCATGCCGCGGATTGCGATGTCTGGGTGTATGGCAGGGCAGATGTTTTTCACACCTAAACACAAATATAGGATACAGAACGTGAGCTGTCTCGTTGATTCGTGTTTAGAAACCGTGTCGGCTGACATTGATGAAGGATGACCATAACTTAAAACACACAGCTGAGATATATCGAAATATAGATTCTTTTTTTTTTCCATAAATAGTCCTGTGACCTTGCAATAGACTTTGGCAGGTTTTGGTTATTTGTAAATTACAGCATGTATTTTCTCGTTGTAAATCTGCTTTGAATGATTTACCAATATCTTCATGGAAACGCACGGAAATGTATGTGCGCGCGCATGTCTAGCGTATGTCTCCATATATTCAAATGAGCATGGCCTAAGAAGCAAATCATTTACACAGAAATCATCAACTATATATAGGCCAATGGCTCGATTGCTATGTTACTAACTAAATGTCTTTTTTTTGGTACAGTAATCCGTAGGGGAATCGGCTCGAGGAATAAACGTCAACTTTTAATCTAGTCGCACAGCAAATGAGTATCTGTAGTACGTAGGCGTCCGCTTTCAATCAACGTTTAACAATGCATTTGGAAGAGAGTGATCTGATGGAAAAAGAATCAATCCTGGTTCGCCTTGAATAAAATGTGTCCGTCGAGTGAAATACAATATAATACATCAAGCATGTTCTTTACAATATCAAACACTGTATGGTTTGTAGATCAACCTCTTCGTATTCCATACGACTTTGTTTCATTCGACCATTTCCCTCTCTGAGTTTCATTTGATTGGGAGTCGGCAACAGTGTTTACAAAGTAACACAGCTGATCATGGAATTCGCGAAAAAGAGGTAGAAGCCGCATTTTTAAGGGCGGCGACTATCTCAGAGGTGAATTTGTTAAGAGCAGATCTATATTCAATGTTATCACAGTTAGGATTTTGGCACAGAAGTGCATTATATGACAAATTCATCGCGGATAAGAGGCTGTCGGTACAAGCGCTGAACCGCGCTAGGTCGTCAGGAGTTGCACGTTCCCATCTGATCCTATTAGGTGGGGGAATTACCATGATTTATCTTTAAACTATCGACTGGTCTTTCTGTACTGTTATAATTGTAAACAGTAGCCAGATCCTTGTTGAGAGTACAAAAAAGCAGGTACTGAAAATATTTACAGCAGTTATGAATCGAAGCTATGTCAGCTAAGGTCGCAAGTGATAGAGTTTATTCTTCTGGGCCTTCCACATGGTGAGTACGGTAGGACCTCCACTAGCTTATCCGTCATTTGCAAGCACAGAGGCCCTCTCCAATCAACAGTACGCTGACATTAATGTCCCTGACACAATTGACATTTTGAAAGATGGCCGTGTTGCTAGACCCACTTACAATGAACTGTTGCGAACTGTCCCCAGACCGTACAGCAGATACTGTTTTACGTATGCCAGCTCTGCTGCTTTTTCCAACCCAGTCATACCTTCCACCCATTTGAGTCACCACATACATGGTGTCAGACCCCGAGCTTCATAAGATGGGTGGCTGAGTAGTTCAACCGACAAGCGACACTGTGGTGGCTGTGTTATTGATTTGGACACAGGCTGGCTTTGTTAAACGGGAGCTGCTTTTGTTTCGTTACAAAATGTACCATGCCCACAATGATACAAAATGTACTATGTCCACAACATCGTACGCTCAACAGGGGCTTCGTGGGGAATGTAAAAGGACCACCAACACCAACCTACTTATGCAAAATGAAGAGTAAGAAGATATACAATAGGAAAACAGAATCATCTGTATCAATACATATCAGGATGCAAATTACAAAAATTCCATCGGTTTGATAAACATTAACGACCACGTAGGCCGCTCCGTTTGCCTTCCTAGGTCACCTATTTGTGCGACCAGTTATGCTAACCGTGATTCCTTACAGACGTGGCTGCTGATTACTATATATCAGGTTACACTTGTTCCCGCGCGCTGGAACCAGGCTGAAATCATGAAAAGATTCGCAATTGAAATATGTACAAACCAACATTGAACGTAATCTGTCAAAGTGGATAAGGGTAATATTTCATACTTAAATCAATGCGTAGCACAATGTCGATGTAATTTAAAGAAAAGGAAGGAATATATCCCGACCTTAGTCTAAATCCTGTGTGGGTAATACATACAAATTTGTAAAAGAGCTAATCAGCATACTGCTTTTGGGTGATTGACAGGCTATTTCCCGCCATCATTGTCATTCAACTAGAACAGACGACTCGTCGTTTGTGACGTCGCCATGACGTCATCAATCCGCGCGCTCGACAACAAAGTTAACGTTGTTGACAGAAGTAGGTCTCCTTAATGGAGGAAAGTGAGATTGTATGTAAAACTATGTAAGACGTCTTGCACCTTGTAATCGTCGGTGCCGCGAAGACAAGGTATCCGCTCTTGGAATGAACCCTTCTTTCGTTATTCAATATGAGCAGCTAGACAAGGATCGCTTGCCACCATTGCAGTCACTTGACCTTGTCTCAAACTTACTGAAGACACGTTTCTACTTCCAGAAGCGTTTCAATGCCTACAAAAGTCTTCATGCTTACAATTCTGTGGCATCCGGCTTTGTGGAAAGCATAAAGGGAAACTCCGTTAGGTTTGTTTTTCTGTGGCATTAAGCCATTCTCTTCGCCTAGCCAATGCTAACTCCTCAGCATTCTCCTCTGGTTTGTTATCACACGAAGAACGCGAAACAACCTTACCTTTTCTCGATATAGTTGAATGGGCGTCAGAAGGATGACGGCTGAGACACAACGATTTACCGGTTTCGACCTTTTATTCAAAAGTCTTCATCAGAATGACAAAGAGAGGTACCGCACTTCCTTTTATAGCCTCTAGTTCAAGTCAGGTCAGGGCATTCTACTCCCCGCTTTAAAAGGTCAGGGCACTCTAGGAAATAGCCAATCAGCTTACCGGATTTCGCTTTGCACTGGCTAGAACTGACCAATCAGAGCCTAAAAAACATGCTGACTCAGCGAAAATGCTGTTTGTTCAGGTCAGGTCGCTCTGAGTGTTTTCCATTGTTCTCCTGACCAATCAGGTGGTCCGCTCTGATGGTGATTGTCCTAATGGACCTAATGAACTTACCTTTTCTCGATGTTTGTATGCTGTACCCGTCCTACTTCCACATCCAACAATAACGCACAGCACCAAGCCCGACGTGTGCACGCAAAGTTTCAAAGCAGTCAGCTTCTTATCGTCTTTGGGCTCCTTCTCTATTTATTTCGAGGTATGTCAGTAAAGGAATATCAAAATACACTGACCTGGTCAAGTTGAATGTTTAAAAAAATCACATGGACGATTAGAATCTTTTCGTTCTTGGCCGACTTTATCCTTCTCCGGTAATTGTCGTATTGGGCAGGGCTTCCATGTAAGACATCACGAATGCACCCAGATACACGGCGACATACCGACCTGCGTCCCGATTACCGGCGCTACGAACGTCCCTTGCTCGCACATAAATGTGACCCGACGTGTGTGGGTTGGCATCACGAAATCGCCAGCGAATGCACCCAGACACACGGTGACATGCCGACCTGCGTGCCGATTATAGGCGAGTGATGGAAAAGGCAGCGCTCGTTTGAGGCCCGTGGCACCAGTGGTATGCGGTGGGACAGGTGGCTTTTCATATATTGAGACGAACAAAAGAAAAGGCAGCGCTCTTGTGAGGCCCGTGGCACTAGTGGTATACGGTGGTACAAGTGCTTTCTATACTGAGATGAGCGAAGAAAAAGGCAGCACAGTGGTTTTAATACTGAAACGAGCTCAAGAATAGGCACTGCTCTTGTTTCACCGTAGCACAAGTGGTATAGGTGGCAAATTCTTCTTCGGGGCAGACAAAGCTATCTTCTACCTGGATCGAATTCTGCACCCTGTGGTAAAGGAGGTCACTATACTTAGACGAGCGTAGCAAAAGGCAGCGCTACTCTAAGGCATGTGGTATAAGTGGTATACGGTGCTGCCCTAATATCCCGTACCAGTTGGACAGTAGTGCGTAGTCAGCAATGGCTAATAAATCTAGATTTATTTTACGCCCAAAAGCATGGTTATCTGTAGACTTCAGACACAAAGGTCTTAATTCAGTCTTAATTCAGTTCTTAATAGGGGGTTCCGTCGGGGATTGGTCAATTCGAGTATTCCTCGACCACTACCCGACGAGTACCCCTTTGTGGGCAAACTTTACCAAGTGCATCTTTTAACTTCCTCATTTTTAGAGTTTCCCATTCAAAACGACGGACAAAGAAGACAGAAGGGTCCTGCTCGTCTCTACTAGATTCAGATGATTGGTACTTTACTCCCATTATTTCACGTGCCCACTTACGAAATTTTCCTGCTACAATTCTCCATGGCTTTTCTGCGTCGGTTTGTCTTCTGTAACAGAAATGTTGCAGTTATTATATCATGCAGTTATTATATCATGTGGCGTCGTGTGGCGCAAGTGTAGAACTCGTGGCTGTCAAACAATGGGACCCGGGATCGAATCCCAGGGGTGCCCAGTGACATGTCCGAACTTGCGCCCCGACGTTGTGCCCTTGGGAAAGGCACTTTACACGCATGTCCCCCCTCAGTTAGAGGGACAAGTCTCCAACGGCAGCTGTCTTCAACTGGCGGACGAGAGCAGCGCCAGGCGGGCTGGCGTTATCAAGGCGGACCTCGAGTGCAAGAGTCATCCGGCAGCTCGCTGCAAGCATCCCAACCAGAACCAGCACGTCTCCCTCGAATTGGTGCCGCTGGAGAAGGCGGATGCCCAAAGTGTGTGGGTCTCAGATTCGCAACCTGTCATCCACCTTAAACAAATTCACGCGAAGGCTACCGTGTCAATTGACACGGTCACCATACTCGATCTGTATTTGTATCTGTACTATGTATCTGTACCATGTATCTGTACTATGTATCTGAATACGAATAAAGATAATACGAGTGGTTGCCATATATTATATCATTATCTTCGCCGAGGAACTCGGAGAAAATTATGTTTTCGGTTACTCCAGATGTTGGGTGGGTCTATACTCAGCCCAATTAAGGCCTGTGACACCTGGGGATTGGCTACGTTAGCAGTTGTTTGCACGTTACTTTTGATGTATCTATCTATTTTCAAACAAATTGGCCAGATGATGGAAATAACAAATCTTTAGAATATCAAAACAAGAAAATTTTCAATCTCATATATTTTTGGGTTAAAAACAAAGATTTTGGTAATTAAAATACTGCTGTTCATTGATCTGTGAATTCATGCTACATGAAGTTGTGTTAGTTTGGGCCGCCTAGAGACTTGTTTAAAACTGCAGTGGGTGTTTTTCTTTGGACCTTTGGGCATGAATAACTTGAGAACGGGTGGACAGATCGTCGTGATGTTTGGTATTTCGATAGCTCAGATGGTGCTTAACATAAACATCGACATATTATGCAAATCAGGAGCTAATTGCCATGATTAGTAAGGAAAGTTTGCTGCATTTTATATTGGGACTCTCAAACATGTTACTATGGCCCCCAAAACAGGTCTTATAAACAGATGGCCTGGGAAAAGTAGGTTATACAAACAAAAGGGAGCACAGCGCTCCAAGCAGAGGTGTGGGTAAGCCTAGTTTTTCACATGTTCAGTTTAGGCATTTCTAAGCACGTTGACGACATAAGGAAAAGGGGACAAAAAAGAAAGCCCGACAAAAAGTACCTATAACACGTCAAAAACACTCCTCTGTTTGGAGAGTACACTGCTCCAAAACTGCATCACTGCTAGGTACGATAAAGTCACACCTAATATGTCTTTCAAAATGTGTATGATATGGATTAAGGATTTATTCTATTCATATATATTGACTGTACCATTTTATCATCACTTTCAACTTACGACACTGCGATTTCAAACATTTGAGGGCCCATATAATATCAACATACTCATATGTTTTCATGACCAGTTTTAACATGTATCAGCACACTGGACACATTGTATACTAGTCCTGTACCAACTTATGATTTTATCCCTGTCTAGACTGCCCCCTCTCATAATTTCCAAACAGCATGGTGTATGATCAAATTTTCAGGGGGCGATATCAAAGCATGTTAATATTAATCACTATCCACAATTAGCCTTGTTGGTTAATGTTTTGAAGAAGAAAAAAAAGAATGACAACTTACCTTCATCCTCTGCTCAACACCTCTCACTTCTTCCTTTGACTCCGTAGTCATTTCTGTCACGTTGATACAGTCGTACAGACTTCAGAAGTTTAGAAAACAAAGTCACAAATTCTCGACTTCTCAGAACGTCAGACCTACAGAGGTCATAAAAACAAACGTTTAAATGTATCTCACATTGTCTTTGGTTTACTCCCCAACAACAATAACTTGTAGGTTTGCAAATATATTCCTAAGAACAAATGAAACTTTTGTCTTTTCTATAATAGAAAGTTTGAGTACGAAATTGTCCTTACAAACTTTGGTGACCTTGAATCTTAGTCACGGAGCGCCACGTGAACTTGTTTCTGCTTAGCGTAGGTACAAAATTATCCCTTTTTGAAGCTCTAAAACTTTCGTGTCGTGTACACAACATCTTTAGAATTAAACGAAAATTTGTAACTTTTTTCCCTTTTTCAACCAATTTTTTTCGCATGAAAGCTCATCTGTGTTGGTAGAGTACATATTGGAAAATTTTAAACTTTGATCCAACACCAATAGTTGACCTCACCATGAATTTTTCGGTTGGACCTCCAACCTTCGTCAGATGTTCGATCCACTGCGTTGAACGCCGGGAAGTTGGAGATTTGATGACGTCAGCAGTGAATCGAAAGCAGCGGGCAGACGGAATCTTCCACCGTCGCGGTTCAGGGAGGGGTGATGAGCCCTGATGTAAATCGCCACCTTCACGCCCCTCACAAACCAGTCCTGTTCCTTGTCCAAAATGTGCACCTTATCAAGAGTCACTGTATGTCCCGGGGACTCAATGTGTATATGTTGAGACACTTCTCACGTAGAAGTATTTGGGCGTCTGTGCTCCGAAAACCTAGTTTTGAGTAAAAGTGCCGTTTCCCCTATGCACGTCTCTGTGCACGGTCCTCTGGTGTTCTGTTCTGCACGACGTATGTGGTAGATCACCCCACACTTCTTCCACGAGACAGAATAAGGGTTTGGTTGTCTTGCCTTACGTCACGATTCTTTCGGAAGCTCTGCGGGGGATTTTCAGTACGCACGGCATTAAAACCTGCTTCAAACCAACTCGGACACTAAGACAGTTGTTAGTTTCACCCAAAGACAAGACAGCGAAAGAACAAAAGTGTGGGATGATCTACCGCATACGTTGAATTTCACACATACCAGGGTGGTCTTTGAGCGCAACTTCTTCCTTACTCTAATTCCTTTGGAACACTAATATGACTTTTCGAAAACAAAATGAAATAAAACAAAATATTTGATAAATCTTGAACATCAGAAATATAACTTGTGAGTAACAGGACCTAGTAATCATAGTCTTGATTCTAGGGCCGCTTTAAACGGCCCTGACATTAGAGCAACAGGGTTCGGGCCGTTTAAAACGGCCTGTGATACCTGGATTGTTTTAAACCATTCATCTTGGAACTTAGAATATGATACGGCTATGTTGAAGGTGCCCCCTTTGAATCATGGCGCCTGCTGGGGTGATCAGGATTGCTGGCTGTACAGAGGACAGTGCCGGTGCTGAAGGCGCGGATGGTTTACAGCGTTCTGCCCTTACCATCAGGATATTACATCTCCCTCTGCTGGTCTTCAGTCGCGAAAGAATAACTGTTGACAGATTGTACATTCCGGTGACCTGACTGCTGGGCGATTCGAGTAGGGGGAATGTTAGCCGCCACCAGCGTTTGCATCATCTGCTCCAAAATCGGTCCGAAGAACACAAACACAAGGTCAGTGGAAGAGCCGTTTATACAGGTTTGCATTTGCAAAGGCTGTTATGTGACGGACATTTAACGTTATCTTTGATTCTAACGTTAGGCCAAAGCAAGTAAATCTTATGGATGACATCCTCGGCAGACTCCAAAATTAATGAGATAGGGTGAAAAAAAACAAGGCTGGCCAAAAAAAAAAGATTCCTACATTTTCAAATTTTGAGATCATAATTCTTGTTAAACAAGAATTGAGGCGATGAAATATGATATCATGACTAACAGGTCTTTTAGTCCTGTATTCAATCAATGTATTAGCCCTGTATTCATTCATATATAATATAAAACCTCATTGATTCAACAGTAAACATGTCCATGTAGATGTGTATAGATCTCAATAGGCAAACTAAAACAAATGCAGAAAAGAGCTTGGTGTACTGTCATCTGAAGCAAGTACACTGGGTATTCATATGCGATGAAAGACTTTGTGTATACAGCTCAATTAACTAGAACCCCCCCCCCCCCCCCCCATTATTTATATAATGTCCTTGCTAGAACAAATGCAGAAAACAGCTCGTTATTATACCATCGTGGGCAGGAACTACACTGGGTATTCATACGCAATGAAACACCTTAGACTGTCAACGTTTACGACATATTTGCCAATTTTTGGCATGTTGACCACCGTCGGAGGGCAATGAAATTTCTTGTTTTTTATTTCGAAATCAGGTGAAAATTAATGAGCGCGCTGATGTCATCCATAAAAATTACTTGCTGTGGCCTAACTAGAAAAACTTCCTCTTTCCTTTAAGAACCAAATTGGACCAAGATCATTTTTTTAGCTCATGGTGTTTTTCCTTTGAATCAATCGTCTAATACTGTAAGTTTTTTGTTAATGTTAAGTTAGCTATGACAAGGGATACCCCGTGATTCATCGTACTAGATGCTGACTTGACATTATAATTAGTCAGCTAAACTCTTTTCAACATCATAGTATAAGTAGCCCAGAATGCAAATGTGGGCATTGGATGGAGGCCACCTAGCACTACATTTCTCTTCTCCACAAGTTCCGAAGAGAACTCCATTTCTTGTCTACTCACGGAGAATACAACACAAGTGTAGGATAGTCGTGACACCATTACAGTACGGCGGCCGGGCATTTAATGGTTCCTCATCAGATCAGATCAGATCAGATCAGACATGCTTAAGACATAATATTTGTAACAACGCGTATATATCAGGAGAATAACAGAACTGATAACTCCAACAATTGTAAATGACATTCCTCTATAAGTCTGTACATAACTTGTCAACTAGAGGAGATTACATCGGTAGGTAAGGGATGAACAAGTGGTGAGGTCAGAGAACACAAGTCCCTGTCAATTCTGTGCAAGGTAGATAAGTCAATCTACTTGCGACCATCTGGTTGATGATCTCACATCTCTCACATCATATATTTACATATATATATATATATATATATATATTTATATATATATATATATATATATATATATAAATATATAAATATATATCTAATATATATAAGCCTCGAAACGTCATTGTTTGAACTTAAATTAGCATATTTTGGAAAATATGCCTGTCGTTCATTAGTTATGCAACTGGAAATTTGGCGTTGGCCTCAAAAATCCCCCCCCCCCCTGTCTAGATAGGAATAGTTCATAAAGATGCCAAAACATTCCTCTTACATTGATCAAGCAATGTATGGATAACAATCAGCGAAAAAAGTGAAAAGGGAGATTTTCACTGAACAAAACATTTTGGGGTAATTTGGGGTCATTTTAGTCGCGAAAATAGGTTCGGTTTTTGAGGGTTAAAGTGTATAACCTGCAAACAATCTTCTCATAGGCCGCTGCGTAAATTCCAATGCCAGTGAATGTCTGTGTACTTACTTCATTAACCATTTGCTATGCATTCACATACTCTGTTTTGGTCTCTGAAACAAATGAAATGAAACCTACAAAATGAAATAAAACAAAATATTTGATAAATCTTGAACATCAGAAATATAACTTGTGAGTAACAGGACCTAGTAATCATAGTCTTGATTCTAGGGCCGCTTTAAACGGCCCTGACATTAGAGCAACAGGGTTCGGGCCGTTTAAAACGGCCTGTGATACCTGGATTGTTTTAAACCATTCATCTTGGAACTTAGAAGATGATACGGCTATGTTGAAGATGCCCCCTTTGAATCATGGCGACAGCTAGGGTGATCAGGATGTTACATCTCCCTCTGCTGGTCTTCATTCGCGAACGAATAACTGTTGACAGATTGTACATTCCGGTGACCTGACAGCTGGGCGGTTCGAGGAGGGGGAATGTTGGCTGCCACCAGCGTCTGCATCATCTGCTACAAAATCGGGCCGACGAACACAAACACAAGGTCAGTGGAAGAGCCGTTTATACAGGTTTGCATTTGCTGCTGTTATGTGACGGACATTTAACGTTACCTTTGATTCTTACGTTATCGTAAGACGTACAATTGAAAAGGGGAAACTCAACTGAAGCAGAAATGCAGGATTAGTAACACCTAAGATATCCTCATATACAGATTAGCCTAAATAGCTGTAGTTGTATGCAAGAATGTAGCTTGGGCAAAATTAGTGCATATTAAGTAATAGTAATAGTAGACTTTATTTGATTTAAAAGTTTTAGGATTCCTAGGATTAAGCTTGGCGGCAGCAGTGAGAGTGGCAGAGGATAGAGTAAGGTGGAGAAGGATGGTGGAGGACATATTCATGGTGCCCCAACGACCCAAAAAAGAGGTCAAGGGATAGGTGAGGTGAGGATTCCTAGAACCTGACGGTCTAAATACAATTGAAGTAACATACTAAATAATTCTGTGCAATGTATCTGCAGGTATTTTGTACGACACGTACCCCCTCTCGGAGGAAGAGTGACACAGTCATCAATTCGACTTCATCGGAAGGCACGCCTTCAGGTTACTGTGGCTAGGTGGTGTGCTTACCTACTGCAACCTTTCCCCCTGGGGCGAATTACTCAAGGAAAAGTACGACAACATCGGAACCATGTTCAAGGTACTAGGGGGGCCATTTTCTGTCGACTAGTCTAAGGGTGCTCTTTAAAAAAAATCACACACACACACACACACACACACACATACACTTATGGAGACACATGCACACATATCTTGACATAATATATTTCCGTTGTTTCCTTATTAATGTTAATGTGTGATGTATAGTTATGACAAAGCTTGTGTTATTACCATTGCTACGATATTAAACTCATTATACTTGTAATATCAAGGAACGAGCATCAGGTTTACTAAGGTGAGTGGGTCTCAAAAAGTGCTTAGCTTACCCTATTTAAGTAAATCACTAAATACAGTATCTTGCATTTTGTTGGTAATGACTTGCGTTTGAGGGTTATATGAAACTTGAATAAACAATGCATATGTTGATCTCTACAAAAAATCGTCTTTCCTTTTAAATGTGTAAATTTACATCTCCTGTTCTGTCAGCGTCGTTTCCAAAATCAAACACACTTTTTGCCCTACGAAAGTGAATGCAGGGTCCAGATTGGAATCAAGACGAAGACTAGAGCACGGCTGATAGCCGGAAACCAAAGTAACACGAATTTGTATTGAAGCGATAGGCCGTCAAAACGTTCTGAATATTCATAACATTGCAAATCAACAAAAATTTCTACCACTGTAGTTTAAAACAAAACAGAACCACTGTTTCGATGAAGTTGATATTTACTTTGACACAACTAATTCCATAAGCAGTATGTACCTGAATCTAGTCTTATTACTAGTATTAGTCCAGGTGACCAATTATTTGGGTCAAATTTCAAAAGGGCAAAGTACCATTGGCGACATAAATTTCTATCTGGGTATTTCGCAGTGTACTTGTCTTTCTGACTGGCTTCTTGCCTGGCTTTTATTCTATTATTTGGGTCACCTATTGTTCATATTACACCACAGAACTAGCTATTCACATATTGGTCCCCACCCGGCTTTTTAAAGTCATTTCTTGCTCCAAATGTCTCTTATAGGAGACCCAGATCTCACACCTCGTGAAAGCAGGATTCAGGAAGGAAAACATCTCGTGGGAAGTCATCACCATCCAGCCGCCGAGTGACTCCAGGAAGTACCAGCTCCCTCTCATGATCGCACCAAAGTGTATGAAGGCCTAGAGACTGAACATTACGCTGATAAACATATACTTATGAATTTGTTTTGGAGTTTTTTTCCTGCTATCGATAGGAGAGTTCTTGGAATTGTCAAAAGCCTGTGTTCCCTTAAGGTTTTACATATGCTATAGAGCAGTAATAACTTTATTGTTAGTTCATGCAGAAAGACTAATTGCAGATATGTACATAGAGATACATTGAAATATTCATCTAGTCTACTGTGAAAGTTCGATGTCAACTACGGTTTATTATGGTTAGGTTTGACTTCTTTATTGAAGGCAAAGAAAAATGAAGTGACCCACGTTTTAAATTATAAGTGGGTTGGTTGATTTTAGCAGACACATAATAACACAATAGAGATATATGTTTTTTTAGCTAGAATTGCGTGATTGCAATCACGTGTTTCCTTTCGTAGGTTGCTTTTTTGTTTTTCCGCACACAGTTTAGTTAGTTGTCTAAATTCCATTATCCCTGGTTACATAAATATGTTGTCAAGCAATTTTTATCACATGCCAACAGCATATTATAAAGTATCGATATGTACGTGTTTGATGCGCAGCGGTGTAAATGATTACATTGTTTACCTATCATACGTTGCATCTCTAAACTAACTAAAAACTGACGCGATTTGGGAATTGAAAAAAAAAGCTTTTCTATTAAATTAGACCCTTTATGACTACATTTAAACGATGCTCGCTCAGTCACATAGATCAATTACAATGCAACACCATAATGTCTGGCTTTTATCTCGTACAAACATCCTGTCATATGTGAATCTTTTTATTGTGTAGACGGAATTTCAGACAACTAATACACAGCCTGCTTTCATTATTAGACAGATAATTCACACCCCGAGTGCCAAGTAACACCCACGTGCACACGGCTGTGTTGAAACAACGTTTTTATATTGTTGTTTGTATATTGCTTGTTTCAATACAGATCTTCGCCTGGTTTGTATTTTCCTGTTTGTTCCTAATAGCATTTCCTGTAATGAACTTGTTCTTATTTAGGATTTTCTCTCAATCTTTCTAACTGGCTTCTTGTCTGTCCGGCATTCTGCCTGGCTGGCTGTCAACCGATCTCACTGCCTGTCCGTCTGTCTGATTTTACCTGGTACGCTGAAATGTCTTAGCCACGCCTCCATAATTATACATAATTAAACTGCATGTCGTTTAATGACAGCCCTAAAACTTGCAATTTACATTTAGCCAGCGTCTTCTGAATTAGTACGCCCAGATAGCCAACTTCATCATTCGCAAAGAAACTACCTACAAAAAGTTTGGAAAGTTAACTTTAGTCGATCGTATATCCGTTGTTTCTTGATCATTTACAATGCATTATATATTGATGGAAAGCTTGCGTAATTTCCTTTTCTATGATACCCAAGTCATTATAATTGCATTCTCATGAAGCGAGCGCCAGGCCTGCTTACGCGAGTGGGTTGTCCATGCTAGTGTCAATTAACACTCAGCGCAGGGTGGTGGTGTCGTCCACATCGGGAATGGAACAGTGTGTGGAGGAATGTTATGTTCACAGCTACAGATAACTGAAGGTTTATTTCAACTTTTGGATGGGTAAATGAAACTGTGGGGCCGGTGAGGAGAACCCTATGCTGACTGTTGCACAGATGGACTGTTTGTTTGTTTGTTTGTTGTAGCCAGTGTCATAGTGTTGGGCAGTACAACGTTAACTGCCATAAGAAAAACCAGGCTAATCATCCTAAGCAACCTCGATGTGTCAAGATATAGAGACACCTTTATCCATCCAGTCACATTTCCTAGATCCTTACCTCTGCAATATGAGACTGGGTGCCATTCTGCAAGATGATAGTGCACGTTCATACAGAATGAGACCAATTTCAGACCACCTCCAGTAGGCAGGAATACAGAGGATAGAATGGCCCTCATGCAGCCCAGATCTCAACACAATTGAACACAGTCTCAGACTCGCAGATCAGCTTGGGGGAGATGTGGTCGACCTACGATGACTCCTTGTGAAAGAATAGCCAGGGACCGCGTAACAAAACTGGTGACAATTATGAGGAGGATGTACCGGGCTGTGGTGACAGTGCATGGCGTGTGTACTCAGTATTAAGCCACCTTCATCATAACCGAGGCTCCTTTACGCATTTTTTGTTGATTTGGATGAAGACTTACCTTGGCTTTCATATTAATGTGTTTTGTTGATTCAAGTTTCATATTACCCTCCTACACAAGCCACATGATACCAACAGAAGAAAAAAATACTGAATTGAGCGTTTGACATTAGTAGGGTAATTTGGTCCCTTTTCTTGTGACCCGCTCGCATAAGCAGGTCTGGTGTTCGTTCCATTAATCTACAATCATATTAAATTTGGAATCATAGGAAAAAAAATCACACAAGCTTTTCAATGTTACATAAATCATTGAAATTGATCAAGAAACAACGGAAATATGATCGGCCAAAGTTAAGTTTCCAAACTGTTTGTGCGTAGTTTATTAAATGATTGTTTTGACCCCAAACAAACCTATACATTTTTGCAACGAATCTGGCCGTATCCCATTCTGTTTTGCTCTTGAGATCATATCTTGTGGATCTTTTCGTAATAAATGTAAATAAACTGTTTCAATAAATAATTAGAATGTTTTAACAAGTTCTGGTGTCAATAACTAATGCTAATTATCATTATTTATTAAGCAACTGAAAGGAACCTGCAATGTTGTAATGCCTTATTCCAACAGTTCAATAGTTTCTATAGATAGTATTGTATTACTTACTTACTCGTAATATCGCTTCTTTAAGCAAACTAAAAGCATAAGAACCTTACTGAATAAAGGGTATTATAGTACATTTGTATATGTACAAAAAATTAAGAAGGTATCATGTGATTATGCATGATAGCCTGTCACCCAGACACCCACATACTTTTTGCCACGTCAATTTTCATCAGAAAGTTATTTTTTGTTGGCGATTTTGTATGGTTTCTGTTAATATATAGTCTAATTAATGTTTTAGGGATATTCCGATATGTTTTGAGTGTAAACAAAATATTCATTTGTCTTATTATCAAAATCTATGCAAAATGAGAAAAGATACAATTTTCAGTAAAATACTACATTCATTCTCACAAAGTCGGTATCATATTTTTCTACGCAACAATAACTTTTTTGCTATGATAGCAATGATAACGTTAACACATTTCTGTTCTTGGACAGGAATTTCTCTCATATTACGCAATAAACAATGCAAAATCATTTAGAAGGAATTTTCTCCAAAGAAAAATGTTGATTTGGCACACGTTATTACACGCCTCCGTTAGTGAGAGTACATACATGTCTAATTCTAAAAGTTCGTTAAGAAACGAATTCTTTTACCTTTTTCCATTCACGTGTTACTATTCCAAGAAAGTCTACCCACACACTTTCCAATATACAACGGCCATAACAACTGTTTCTACATTCAACATGCTCGAAATGTAGCTCTTCAACTCACAACGACAATCTTGCTATTTGGCTATTTTAAGACAATGTATTCTGGAAATCAATGTGCATAATGTAATACATCATGTATACCGAATTGATATAGATAAAATTCAACAGTTACTGGTTTCATCAATGACTCTGTTCAGTTGCAGTTTTTTTCTATAATGCACGAGTTTTTTTATGTTAAATGAATCCTATTTACTTGATAGCGATGGCGCTGCCACCTCACTGCGACCTGAATTGAATTTCAAATTTCTGTTATCCTTGACTTTACTATTAGAAAATCATTTAGAATGAAAATTATAACTTATAGACAAAACGTTTAAAGATCTGATTCTTGTTAATGAAATTGGTTGAGTGCTTTATTACCTTCGCTGAAAAGGTTCTTCAATCCTGCGGTTGCAGTGAGGTCTCCGCCCTAATGCAACATAGCGTATACATGTGACCAAAATTATTCTGGCCAAATTTAAGTGTTATTTAAGAAAAAGCTTAAACTTTCGGTCTATTATTGACCTGTTCCCAATCCTATTCGATTTGAAAAATACTTTCAGGACACAAAATTCACAATTTTAAAGTTGCTAACGTCGAAAATGGAGCTACATTTTTTCCGCCCCATGCAATCTTCTATTCATCTGATAAATGCGAAAAATGACAACTGCCAGCCTTTTTCTTCACA
This sequence comes from Branchiostoma lanceolatum, assembly GCA_035149815.1. Taxonomy (NCBI): domain Eukaryota; kingdom Metazoa; phylum Chordata; class Leptocardii; order Amphioxiformes; family Branchiostomatidae; genus Branchiostoma; species Branchiostoma lanceolatum. Next base: position 14,033,476 of record CM068880.1, read on the forward strand.
CCCCCAACAATCCCCAGTAAACTCAATTCGAAATAGAGCTGAATGGTGCGGAACTGAAACTTTGATTTGATGTGTATAGAATGTACATTGGATCTTTTAATTGTGGTTTCATGTACCTTAATTAAAAAATTGTAAAGATACAGAGCAATTTTCCTCTCCGACATTTGAATAGAAATCTTTTGAAAATGACTAACTTTGAGATGCACATACACGTATGTGCAGCCTTTACTTGTGTAACAAGGTTGAAAAGAGGCCGGCAAGGTTTGTTAATCTTTTTTTTTCTTTCCTCTACTTATTCCACTTGCACTTGACAGATGAACCTGTACTTGTACTTGCACTCCTGCTCATCCCACATAGGGTGCGTAGTGGTACCTGGTCGGTAAAGCACGCACAGTTTCTTCCAATGCGCCCTCCTGTTGTTATCTGGCTTTCCTGGATTCCATCCCTGTTTAAACATAGATCGACCTTTTCAAGCAAAAAGAGTAACTATAAGATACAAAGTAATTACATTTCTTAGACTTCTTTTAATGGTTTTGCTTTAAAAGACATTTCAATTTTTGTTTTTCTGATAATATTTTCTCTACCACCGAAAATGAAATTTTGATATTTGTCTCTATCAAACATAGAATAAACAAAATTAAATATTTGAAGAGTAAGGAATCTTTATAAAACACATAGAAAAGAATTTACAAAAATTTCCTTTAAAAGTATTATTTAGGTGATGTTTTGAGCCAGAGCAAGCAAAACATGTCTTGATTGACTTACTTTGTAATTTCCCAGTTTAGACCCATCCTCCCAAAGCCACTGTCTCTTATGAAGACGCAATCTCTTGTTGTCCCTCATGCCTATCCAGTACTTGAGGTTGTGCCCTTCCGTGCGGACCAGGTTGCTCAAGGCGACGTCCAGTTCTTCCGTCTTTGGCATGGCTAGCATCGCTCCCTCAGTCTTGCAGGCCTCACTGGCATCACCGTAGGACATCTTTCGGAAATTGAGCCGGAAGCAGGTCTGGACGACGAGTTTGTATCCGACTGGGCAGCCATCACTTTTCAAAGCTAATATGATAGAGTAGGTATAAAGGATTTAAGCATAACTTTGTCTTGCTATTATTTATATTTCAATACAGTGTGCAAGTCTTAATATATAAGATATTTCAAACATCAATTCTGAAGATCTTATTCAAATGGCCTTCAAGTGTATTTCTTGTGTTCTTAAGTTCAAATTACCATGCCATGTTTTAGATCTCATCTACAGAACTTTCCTACGCCCCTGTCTCGAATATGCAGATTTAGTCAGGCACAGCTGTACTGCTGATGACTCTCAACTAGAAGAAATGTTTTTTTTTTAAGATTTAATCCCTCCTGAAACTCTCTGAAGTTTTTCTTTGTCTGATTTTATGTAGCTTTTCTGTTGCGCTGTAGAATAAGTTGCTGTACTTAGTTCCGGCGCCACTGTGTCTCCGTTTTCATGTATTGTGCTTCTAATAAAAATGGCCTTTACGTTTACAGAATCTTTGCACGGTATGTTTACGTTTTAAAAACTAGTTCATGTCATGTGACATGAAGTATGATGTTTCCAAATTATGCATGATTAAAGTACACAGTTCACACTTTCATGGGGAACCATCCCGTCAGATATAAGCACTGAACACTGCACCATTCACATAAGCCCACTTTGACATTCGGTTAAAGAAGAAACAGATAAGAAGCGTTCTAAACTGGTCGAATATCCTACATGACTGTAAACTCTATACTGATGCCTCAACTCCTCTGCCATATCTCTAATCGCTGTGAAAAAAACGTCGGAGAGTTGCTCTGGATTAGGAGGTTTTTGAAATTGTATTGGTGATACTCTCTTATTAATTACGCTCCAGTCTTCTTGTTAATTTTCATGCTGTTTCACAACGAGACGGTACGCGGTACAAGGCTTACATTTTTTGTGGCCTGCCTGTACAACGGCTGCAGGCAAGTAACCGATTTAGTGTGGGAAACAGGATATGGCCGGTAGGCCTCCTGGACCCGCTACGAGGCTGGTAGTGCCATTGTGTGTGTGTGTGGGGGGGGGGGGGGCAAACATCTGATGCACGCGCACATATATGTCATCCATAGAATTAAGGCGGTTTGGCAAAGGGGTGCCTTTAGAATTGTCTATTGCTGCATGTGAAAGCAGATAGTTTTCAAGATGATTGGCGTGTATCTTCAGTAGATTTAAGGTCCGTGCACCATTGTGTACAAGCCAAATATCGCCCACAAAAATGGGGAGGTAATTTAGATGAGCCATTCTAACATAAGGTTAGAAAGTTGAAATTATGCTCTAGATTGAAACTTTTGGGGCCTGACAGCCCTGCCAATGCATGTTTTTCATGGACTAAAACTTTGGTAGGTGACTTTTGACAACTTCTTTCTTACATGATTGCCATATATAAAGATAGGAAGCTTGATTACGCTTCTGTGGCCTAATGCCTGACATTCGGAATAGCACACCTGGTGGTTTGACTTGACAGATGAATTTTCCGTTGGCCCTGGAGCATGTACGATCATTCCATATCGCCCCCTCATATTGGGCGCAATCCTCATCATTTACATTGTTAGGTTCTCCTGGTCTCCATACATTGTAGTTTCCGAGTGAGGTGCCGTCTATCCACTCCCAGACTCCCTCTTCACGCTGATCCACCAAGCCGAACCAGAAGTAGCCTTGCTTATCCACACCATTCTTCAAGGAGATAAGGAATTCGTCTGTGCTGGCATCCTTTGGCATAGCGAGGGTCCCACCTTCAGTACGGCAGGTCCAAGATGCATCGGGGAAATTCATCGGGGTGTTGAAGGCCTTGAAGCATATATTGTTATGCATCAGGTAACCACTCTGGCATCCTGGAGAAAACAACATCCGAAGAAGAAATTCTTTTAAGCATTTCACAACCATAAAATGGAAAGGGAAAAGTACCAAACGCAAAACCATTGAATAAATGAATTTCAAAAATTGTGATCACCCGCATCTATTCAATAATCATTCCCCCTTGAACTAAGATTAGCTTAAAAGCAGGAGCATTGTTTGCCTTTATGCCTCACCTTTCGTGGTCGTTGTTTCTGTCTTAGCTGTCTTCAGAATCTTCCTCTGTCGCATAAAGCTGGTTGTTGATACAAACAACTGAGAAAAAAGGAAAACACCATGACATGTTTATCTCGATGCATAGACAGAAAACATCATATGAGAATGCATTTTAAAAAGTTTATTTTGCATTGGCATTGCGGTTGCTACATTTGGCAGCGTAGTTGTCACCTTTGGTTGTGTTGTGGTCACCTCTGGCATCGTGGCTGGCACGATTGGTTGTGTGGTTGTCACCCCTGGCAAAGAACCGGTCACGATTGGTTGTATGGTTGTCACCTCTGACAGGTTGGTTGTCAGGGTAGTTGCTGTCGTAGTATTATGACCGTTGGTCCGCACAGGTGAATCAGTTGTAAAGTCTTTGCTGTGCAAGGGCTGAGTAAAAAAGCCGAGTTATCATAAATAGAAATGGATTTGGTCCATCGAATTACATTTCCAGAATTAGCGAGTTATAAGCAAAAGAGTTTGCCTTTACTTTTCTTTTTCATACTTTTTACTGCTTAGCCCATTATGATTTGGATCATAGTGCTTATAGGGCGTATTCAGTCACGTGACCCTCCCCCTAGCAACGAGCACTGGCGGCCATGTTGGTGCTCACTTGATAGTGGAGCCCTATGGAACTCTCTGTATAAATGGCAGATGTTTTCTACGCCATTCACAATTTCCCTTCAAAACGTTTTGTCTCATAATCATGGTGTTTTGCCTCGTGGTCAGATGTTGGATTGGGACTGATAAAGCACACACTGATCGGGTAACAGTAAGATTGGTTTTGCGTTTCTCGTGTAGGACGTGTACGTGCGGGAACATACGATCACGAAGGGACTAAAAGTGGATTTCTGACATACGAACAACGGATCTAAATAGTTGAAGTTTGAGAATCAACGTGTGTGTATGGAAACTTTTTGTATCTAGTCGAAAAGCAAGTTACAGGCCCGTTGTGTAACACAGTCGCGGCACCGTGTAGTCGTTGCTTGAGATACGTTCATTCATAAACTGTGGGTCTTTCAACGTCGAACTTTCCCGATCATAACGTACTCCCTGTCAGCAAAATTTCTCACGACACTCAAGGCACTGTACTACGTGGCTGCAGGCCTTGGAACACTTGTAAGCTGTGAACTGATTTTATGCGTACTCTGTAAACAGTTTAGCGGCCATGTTTGTAGGCTGCTGGGGAACCTCGCTCGTCGATAATGGGTAATTTCTAGTAGGTGAAATTGGATTTTTGTAGCGAAAAGGTTGTGAGGCTGGATACTCTTTGCATATAATAAAACAGCGATCAGACGACTTCGCATTCCTTGGAAATTTAGAGAGTGTCGGGCAATGAGAAACTTCGCTGCAGGGTGAGCACCAACATGGCCGCCCACGGAGGGCAGGGGTGATGACGTCACGTGAATACGCCCTATACTATTATTACTATAAATATTAGCAAGACGCGTTAACAAAGTTTTCATTCAATCATTCATTCACTAGTCATTTCATAGCTGCTTATACTATTAATATGTTAAGTTCTATTCTGGTTTCTGTGAGCCCCAGTTTGCTAAACTAGAACAATTCATGTTTCACAGTCCTTCCTCTATAGAATGGCTTCAATGGACGCTGGCTTCATCTACCGTTTTACTGGAGGCACACTAACAACAGACATATCTTAATGAATACCAACCCATTCGACGTCGCAACAGCAATATTATTATACTTGTTTACAACTGTTGTTATTTGGAAAGAACACCCTCCAACCTATCGTTTGACGAGAAGCGCTTGATCAACACTTAGGGAGATGGTTTACTTGAAGCTAACTACAAAAAGAGGTTACAGAGAATTGACAACACACATCAACACAACACCCGTGTTGCCCATGGAGGGGGTTTCAAACTGCCAAAACCCAGAACCACCTCAGCTACCAGAACCTTTCTGTACAGATGTATAAAACCATGTAACACGTTTCTACAACACATCATGGCATCTGCACCTTCACTGTTAAAAATTTCTTAAAAGAAAGACTAATAACCCAAAGTACACAAATAAGCCATTACAATACTGGTGGTAGCTGAAAATAGGCAAATGTTTATTTAAAGTTGACCTCTGACCTCTTACGTTCTTTTCTATTGCATAACATTTGATTTTGTTCATTACTCTCTATCATTTGTATCTATTTGTTCTGTGTATTTTGATTGGATGTGTTTAATGTGGATGGACTCCAGGAAGAAGAGTGTACGATTTGTAATAATCAAGCACTTATGGGCATGCAAATAAAACAAACAAACAAACTTGAACTGTTGTGTTTAGGTCCATAATTGTTATTTTTCAGGATACGCGACTGTACTCATGTCAAATGCAAAGATGGCAATGGTGAAATCAAGTAATATCTGTGGAAATATAACATCATAGAAGAAGCTCACCGGCTGGAGTTCTGCATTGTACCCCGGCGTGACAATGAGGTAAATGCAGGCTACCACCCCTCCAGCCACCATGGCTGCAACTGCAAGAGCGATGATGATGCCACGGAGTAGATATGAACGGAGACATTTACACCATACCTCTGTCGGACCTGTGAAAAGTCGATAATTAACACTAGTATGAAACCAGTAGATATTTCAATATCTGCCAAAAATTGTTACTTAAGCAACTGGATGAAATTTTTAAACAGACAGATGTTTCAGAGAGCAACCGCTATCTTTCGTCAGTAAGTAAGGAAAGGTCTGGCAGAACCAGGTTTTATACCAAAACCAATAATAGATATGTTAATGACGTGAAGACAATTGCAGAAAGTTCAATAGAAGTGTAAGTCAAAACAAGGTTGTATGCTAAAGACTCAATTCGTTACTATTGTTTCGAAGCTAATGATCTAACCTTCATCAACGTATTTCAATATATCGAATGATTTGCTACCTTCGCCGAGATGGTTTTGGTCAGCCTTAGTGTGTTTGTGTATTATGTGTGCGAGACCAGAATCAATGGGCTACTAATTCGTCGATCCTCTTTTGGTACATATTGAAAGTCAACAACGTCATAGATTTATGTATCATGCTATAAATAGATATCATTGATGTGCTCATGCTATACTAATTGCAGTAAGGTGGTATATTTACCTTTGTTGTTATCTCCTCGAAGTGCACCGGGTACGTAGGTTGGGTTGTTTAACAAGTCAGGTGCGTCCCTCTGTGCATTGCCGGGTAGTGCTGTGTCCTCTTTATTATATGGTTGTCCATTGTCCTTACCAGACTGCCGTAGGTTGTTGACGTCATCTCTATCGATATAATTATACTCGTGGGCTTCAGGCTCATCGTCACAGCCTTCAGAGGCAACGGTTTTAACTTCAGTTTCTTCATCTTCGGTAGGAATCGCTGGTAGCTCTATTCAGTCGAGTTGGGAAAACGACAATGCAGATTCATATTTTTTTCAAATGAAGAAAGCTACTTATATCTTTAATCGTTAAAAAGTCTATCAACGCAATACATATACTTGCATATGAATTGCTTCTTATTAGTGACACTAGTTATTTCTAAATAATGGATTTGAAAATCACTGGAACAAGACATCTGCGTGATCACCTGCTACCCTCCTCAGGGCCATACTTACTGGTTCTACTTCACACGTCATATTATATGCAAATAAGACCCCAATTTGCATGTTGGTCACTAAATTGTGCAATTTCTATCTAATGCATAAACATACTAAAAGGCACGGCGACCAAGTGACTCCTACCGATTACAAGTTATACTCTTTAACCCTCAACCGCGATAGTAAAGGGTCTGTTTGGACCCCATGGGTGTATCAATGTGTGTCATATCAGCATTTTTCGTCGGAGAATTTGTTCTATTAGTCTGTGTACATGTCTAAGACATTTTTACCGAGATTGGCCTTTATTTGTAGGGGTTACTTTCTAAAGTGTGCGTGTTTTTCGCTGGGGACCCCAGATGATTTTGCATTGTTAATCATGTAATATGAAATAGATTACCGTCTATTTTAGCAACACGTTATAGGTGCGTAAAAAGTAAGATACCGGCTGTTTGATATTATTGTTGTATTTCACTGTAAAACGCGTTTTTAACTCTCTTTGCATGAATCATGATAATGTAAAAAAAGGACAGTTCTTCTTCACCCCTTAAGGGGTATTCTTAAATGTTACTAGTCTATCTCGTTATCATTATTTATTGAAAGAGAGTTGATAACGCATTCTACACTAAAATACCACATTTAATATTAAAAACTCGGTATATCATTTTTACGCAACAATAACGTGTTTCTACAATCAGTCGTATCAGTATACGCTTTGAAAGCGATGTTATTGGTATTTGAGATAATATAGGGCACTGGAATAAACGTTGCATTTCCAGACTATAGAATCGTGATCACAGTATTTCAACCTATTCCAGTCAGTTCTCAGTGACCACCAGTTGAAGGGTTGTCATGACATGCTTCCAATATGTTTTGCACCCTGGATTGTAAAATAACCTCTCGGATACTATGAAACAACAATCAGTGTGAACAGGCTTAGCGATCTGTCTGAACATTGACTTGGAATTTAAACGCTTACATACAATGTGAAAGATGTCAAAAGTACTCATGTCCTTGTTTAGAGAAAAGGCCCGTGTTGAAACAACTTGCTACTGTGCTTGTGCATGAATTTAATACAATTTCAGGAGCAATCACTTTGGCTAATATGATCCGCCATCTTGGAGATTGACCGAATAAGTCATAAAATTAGCATGAATTGTAACTATTGAATAATGGAAGTTACATTCAATTACATAAGCAGATAATAATGGAAGAAACTAATTGTGTTTTACCAAGAAAACCTTAAAAATTCATTGTTTTAACCGGAGTTGGCAGAGTTTGTAAATTATCCTTGCAAACCCATTGACATAGCAACACGAAAAACGATAAATTTATTTCATTGATTGTATTTATTTGCTATCTTTTTATAGAAAGTTACTAGCGTAAGCTTTTTAGGAGCAGCATGAACCTTCACGTGGACCCCACCCCCTCCCGTTGTGAATAGAGCTAATAGAAAACGTGGTCCTTCTGATATTTTTGTATAGATTATGGTAATGACACGAAATTATTTACACACAAACACGTCAACATATTTCTATTACGTTGGCGAAGCAATGCTCTTGGAATGATCAATATAAAACTACATTTTACTAAACAAAACAAGTTTTGGGGTCTAATTGGACCCGTTGGTCATTTCAGTCGCAACAGAGGTTTGGATGTTTGAGGGGTATTGTGGGTAGGTGTTTACAATTACGTGTTTAATTCATTACGGATTCCAATATGGAAAGAAAATCTTGATTCGCATAGCTAATGCGAATGTACCATTATTTCTTAGTGGTAAATGATGACAATTATACACACGTCAAATGTTAATAATTTTAAACATCTGAGAAAAAGTGTGAGGTCGTATGATTGCCAAGTTGGATTCAAAATTTGAATTTTCCCCCAATACAAACAGAACATAGAGATCATTTTGCAAGAAAGTCGTGACTCATGATAGAAAATACAACAAATGAACTCGACGGATCAAGAGGGTTGTATTAATTGACAAACTACATCATTCATGAAATATGGCGAGTGGGATAATTAATTTAGAAACATAGTCACGTATTGGACTGCATTCTTCACACTGCATGAGCGACACCTAGCTGAAGTGCAAAGTAGACCAGTTAGTATTACACCAAGAAAACTGACATGTCGTCACCAAAACGTAGGCTATGTATAAAACGGCTTATGTACAATTACCACTGCTATGGAACGAAACGAAATGTCAAGTTAAGGGCCAATTTTTTATACGAAATTTTCCATTTAGACTTTGTTGACGGACATTTTTTAATATTTTTTTTTTTTCAAACAGATAATGACACCTGCTAAATTCAGACTTTAAGACCATGCTGAATACAATCTTCCTTACCCGATTAAAACGTTGGATATTTAGACGAACACGCATAATTACAAGACATACAGGTTTCAACATGCCTGACTACTTGCAATTCCTATCATTTTGACATATCACACTCTTCGTTTTAATCTTAAGCAATGGTGTTTTGTATTCGATCTATAGACTAAAAAGTAGACTTAAGACTGAAATCTCTTCAGAATACCAGTCTTTGATTATTAACCTACAATTCAAAAAGTTTAATTCCCACGCACGATTGGTTGTGTAATGTCATAATTGTCGAAACTCAATCTCAGCCCACACCTTTCATTTAAACACAGCCAAAAAGTACATTGTATAGTATAGCAATTGATCATAATAATTAAACTATTGCATGTCGTACTTGTTTTAAAGTTCATACTGTGCTACTCCAGACTAATGGTTAAGATATCAAGGGATATTTTTTTTTTTAATATGAGCTACGTGCTGCAGACTAAATGTCAGGGACTTTACTGAAATATGCATAGGTATCATTCTTAGTCAATGTTTAGCAAGTGGCAATGTTCTACCGTGTTCAATACTTCTTTTATAGAGATAACTATGTTTTATCCATATATCTTCTCAATGCAACGATGTACATATTATTACCTAAACAAATGTAAATAATTGTGGTACAATGTCAACCAAGAAATAAGGGTTTTAAAAAAAGATATTATATGCCACTATTCCACTTGACCGCGCCCTCACCACTATAATTCAGGCGTACCGATAAAATCTTGGCTGTGCCGGAGATGTAGCACACTAGAAGCCCATGTAAGGGAACAGATGTTGCACCCACTCAGGATGTAAAGAGCCCCATACAGATTTAAGGTTCTGAAGCTGGGCCGGCCATATATAGGATAGAGGCTGTGACATATGTTGGATTAGTGGAAGCTAGACACAACGAGGCCCTAGGTCGGCAGGTATAGTCGCACTGAGTCGAAGGAGGGGGCAAACATGCTAATGATGCAGCTCTGGTGGACAGGGAAGTGTAATTTTCAGTTAAAACGCGGGTGAAAACGTCGATCATATGTCTCTTGTTGCGCCTTCACACATCGCGTTGTAGACCGACCACGGTTGCTCGTACCCATTTTATCGACTCTCCTGGTCACCAACCACGAGTTGAAGGCGGTCGATTGGTTTCTTCTGTATCTTCATGATGTTAGCGCTACGGTCAGGTAAGGTGAATAGGACACTGTTTCCCGCTCGCCTGTCCCTCCATGACGGCTTGACTGAGATGCAGGGGGCGTCTTAGTTGGGTTGGGCGCGTCAGTAGCGTTGGCAGATTCATCCATGGTGACTTCGTCAACAGAAAAAGCATTACCCTGACTGATAATATTTCCCCTAGGAACTTCATGACAGACGGCTAGGGGTGAAGTAAATTTGCGCGTAGCTTTTAGTTTGGGCTGTTATACCCCCATTTCACTTGGACGGCGCTCTCGCTGCGCTCTCAAGGCGACCTAAAATTGGCCAAAACGCCGTGAGAGCGCCGAACTCCTCGAAAACGTGCTGAAGCGGAAATTCTACGGCGGCTCTTGCGCGCTCTCTGTGCAACCAAAATCTCGAATGTCTGCAACTTGTTATGAGCGACAGAAGATTTCAGAGATCACTCAACGAGTGGCAGCAAAATGGAAATACTCACACTCTCTACTGTTTGATTCTGCACCATTTGGGTATGGATTTGTAAAGGTTTGTTTTGACCCAGATGTCTCTGTCAGTGAGCTTTTTGTTTTCCTGCCCTGATTTCTTTGCTAACTGCCTAGACATTTTAGTGCGCATTCTTCTGTATCAGGATTTTAGGTGATCAGGAGTTATTGTTACAATGTTAGAGGTCTTCTCCTGCCACATGGCCTCCTTTCTCTGGACGTTCTTATATTATTTTAGTCGCTGGTTATAAAGGCAGTGATGTTCTCCCAACCACTCTATCAAGATCTGCTCTTTTCCCTCAGTGAGGGCGGTGATTGTCTTCTTTATCTTGCTTTCTTTCTCCTCCTGGCATTAGCTACTCTCATTCGAGTCACCGGATTCCATTGCAGCGCTATTAAGACCAATGCCAGAATAATTGCCAGCAGCTAAAGGTGAACTTTCAGCAAAAAGAGGAGGATGGGCAGCGCTTCCACTGACAGAACCAACAGGGGCAGGAGCAGTACCTTCAATTACAAAAGCGGTGGAAGGGGTCTCGGTAGCATTTGGAAGTGCACTCTTCTGACGATGATTAGGATGACCGCTTTCATTCTTCTTTCCAGGAGAATGGGCGACACCTGTACTGTTTTGGCAAGAGACGGGGTTTCGGACGTCTTTTGCGGTTCTTGCTACCCGCCTTAAAGTGATCACCCTTTCTTTGGAGGCTCGTACCGAGCTTGTCGACTGAAAACGTTTTGTGACTAGAAAAATGTTCGAATCATAAAGCAATACGTTGAGACTGTTTGGTGCTCTCACGGCGCTCACTGCGCGCTCTTACGGCGCTCACTGCGCTTGCTGAGTGCTCTCCTGGCGCTTTCTGCACTCATTGTTGGATCGCCATTGTCGACGCTCTTAGAGGTGACGGCGCGCAAGGCGCTGTCCCAGGGCGATATTGGCACTCTCTCGGCGCTCGCTTAGCGCTCTGGCCAATTTGATGGCACAGAGAGAACATGGAGAATGCGCTTTCCATGTGCAACGGTATCAAGAATATCTGGATCCATTGCATTTTTTTTTCATACTGTAGGTAGGTCTCGGGATTTTTTTTGCCCCTTGATCTGTAGCTTTGATGTTACAGCAGTTCTTGAATACATTTTGTACTCGATATTGGTTAAGTTTGATATAGGTGCACATCACTATGCATGATTATGTTAATTGCTAGTTATTTGAATAATCAATGATGAAATGTAGACATAACATAACATATCTGTCAACGAAAAGAACTCAAACGTATGTATTATCGTCATCATCGTACATCCGGAGACATTCTTTCTACGGTAAGGTAAACCAGATAAAGCAATATTCCTGTAATTTCTTTGTTCTTTATGGCAGACACCGATGAAGACCCTGTAAGACCAGTGAGACGTAACAATATCTGTTATTTTGTTGAGGATCGTTAAAAATATTATGTAAATTACAGTCTTTTTTTGTTTTACTAACTAGTCAAGATAAAACATTTATTCTACAAAGGCTATCAATATTTCATTAAGGTTTCAGATGTTTGCAATTTTGTTTATAAGGTCTCTGAAGAACTTATCTTAATATGGAAAACTGTCTTATTTCCATCCGGCTTGAGAGAACGGGGTTAAGTTTCTTTTCTTCTAATCACCTGGTCTGATCTTCTGCAGATGACATAAAGTTCCAGACATACAAAATGAAAACAAAGTATATTCTGGGCGTGTGTTGATTACGAATGCCCCAATGCAAATATTAATGTAAACCCCACTGAAAAATTCCCAAGAATGATATTCAAGTGGCTCTCGCAAACGATACTATGTCGTTGAAATTTATGATACACTGATTCTTAAAGTGAGATAGAGATTCTTAAACTTGGCATGATACGAAAAATATAGCACACAACCTTTTTAATGTCGTCTTTATTGGCTAAAAATCTGACCAATAATTGTTTGCGACGAATATGGCTGTATGGGGTCCAAACTTTGCTCTTAGAAATATATTTCTGGTGCATTTGTTTTTGTTATCAATATACATGTAATCCAAAAAAAATCTATGAGGCATATTTTGACAAGTTGTTGGGTTCATAATCAAGCTTATAATCATAGTTTATAGGAGAACCCGTATTTTGCTGTAAACATCTATAATTCTACTCTTACTCAAACCGTTGAGTGCCCTTTTTTTAAGCAAAACAATATCATGGCTTCAAAAACATACCATTAGCAAGTTCATTACATAACGACACAAATACCTCTGTGAGCAGCTTGTTGGGGTGAACCAGTCTTGTACAGCGTGTTCTGAACCGACCCACTGATGTTACGGCTAACGGTCACGGGAAATGTGCTGCTTGATTCTCTGTCGGTTTCATGTCCACCATTTTTTATTGGAGTACCAATCTGTCGGACGGTTTTGTTGCCTCCTTTTTTAGAACGGTGGTGGGCGTGACCGTTTGGAACATCGTTGGTCTCGTCGGTAGATGCGAGTTCTCTAATGTCTTCCATAACTACACACACACAAAGCCAATCTTTTAGTAACGACGTACATGTTAAACGACCCTTTTCCCTGCTAAGGTGAAAGCCAACCATTCATTAGTGCATCCAACAGTACCTACACTATATAACATATACTTTGCAGTAGATATAACAAAATATTAAGTGGTGATTTGAATTGAAACTTACCTTTATCTCCATCTTGTCCTAAGGATGATACCGGGTTATGTATATCTCCGGTATCTCTACCGCGAGCCCCCCGACGCGGCTCTTCTCCCTGGGTGCTCATCGTCTGTAGAGCAACAGGGGACCAGAATAATGGAACACACCTAGCTCACGAGCAGACTTTTCCCACAAATTAATATGTCTAGTGTAAAGTTGATGAAAATAAAATAATTGAAAACAAGTAAGCAAGAATGGTTCTTTGGATTTGGACGATAAAAGCGCGTACACAGTAGTTCTGAAACAAGTTATAACACTTTGACATTAAAGTACAAGCAACAATACGAATATCAGCTATGTTATTATCTGATTTTTACTTGAAGAGACTTTTTCTTAGAAATCCGTGTTTTGTCTAATATTGAGAAATGAGAACACGCAATGTGCCTTTTAGTGTCTAAAAGATATGCTTTTAATAGTCATCATCATCATCATCGTTCATCCGGGTTTACTCCGGTGGGACACAGTCAATAAAGTTCTTCCAGTACAATTAGTCACCAGTAAAGTCGTTCTTGTACCCGCTTCTGTATTGATTTTCTATAAGTTTTAATATTCAATCCTCTCGTTTATCTCAGGATTTCCAAGTCAAATCTAACGTTGAAACATAAAAACCAAACAGTTCAAAAGTGATCAAAGTATTGGTCATCGTCTCTCATTCTTATGATTAAAATAAATCCAAATACATTCAAAATGTCTATGTTCGTTGTAAGAGAAAACAGAATATATTTCGACATTAAGTTCATCAGGTTGGTAGAACATATTGGAGTTTTGCTTTAAACAAATAGTAATATCTCTCACCTGCTTACGTTTAGATATCATGATATCAGCACTGCAGACAGATACTATGAGAAAGGTATATGATAAACATCGAAACATGTTCGAGACATAACGTTGTGTTGAAGAGAGAATATATTTGTTTATACCATGTTGTTACTCTTGTTCGGCAGCCATTCAATTTCGTCATAAGATTGATCCAACCAGACATAAAGTGATTGCGCTTAAGATACGTCCTGCGACCAGTTTTGTTCCTAAAACCTTAATTGATACGTATTTATACATGATGGAGTAAAAAAGGCGTGTTAGTATTTTCATGTTTATTATAGTAAATGAACAGACCGAACAATATTTCGTAAACGATTGATGAACATATTTCACAATAGTACATCACAGTAACACAATGAATACCTCACTCTGATTACTAAATAACACAATGTTTAGAAATTACTTATCTTCCTTCAAATTTCACTATTTTCGTTCTCTTTATTATCAGACTGATTAGATTAAGGACTGTGTTGTTGTCACCGATATTGGCTACTTGGACCCTTCATCCGCATTGCTTACTTTTCTTGAAATCGCCAAGGCTTAAATCTCCTCTATGTACCCCCATCCGTATCGTCCGTACCCAAATTTGATTTTTTTTTCAATTCTGTTAAACTGCTTTGCTATCCAGTTGCTGAAAATAAAAGGTCCGTACACTCATTTGAATTTTTTTCAATGCTGTTGAATTTGCAATTTGATTTCCTGAAAATATAGCATCCGTACCCATACCCCTGTAGCACCCGTACCCCCATCTGTTGCGTCCTTACCCCCACAGTTTTTTTTTAAAACTGTTAAAATTGTGATTCAATTGTTGCAAATATAGCGTCCCTATCCCCTGTAGCGTCCGTGCCCAAATCTATGGCGTCCCCAGCCCCTGTAGCGTCCGTACCCCCATCAGAAGAGTCCATGACCCCATCTGTAGCGTCCGTACCCCTATTAGAAGCGTCCGTGGCCCAATTTGGATCATACTTTTAGAAATGCTATTAACCTGCTAAAAATGCAGGGTCCATTTGAGGTTTTTTTTTTCAAAACTTTTGAAATTAGTATCCGATTTCTGAAAATGTAGCGTCCTTACTCCCTGTAGCGGTCGTATCAGTAGCGTCAACACAAATATATGTAGCCTCTGTACCCCAATTTAACACTTTTTCAATATCTTTAAATCTCCTATTCGATTGCTGAAAAAGTAGCGCGTCCTTACCCTTAGTTAAGTTCTTTTATACAGTGCTGAAATTGCTATCCAATTGCTGAAACTGAAGCGTCTGTTCCCCAATAGCGTCCGTACCCGCAAATGAGGCGTCCGTATCCCCATTTGACTTTGACATTTTAGTGAGCTTGTGGTGGTTCTGATTCACATGTTGTAAGTTGATATAAATTTTCGCATATGTTTATTATTATCCATTAATCCCATGGGTTTTACCATATGTAAAAGTTCAGTGAGCAGTCTGCTACGATGTGTACATGTCATATTTACACTCTATTCTAGTTTACGTCCATGTACCTATCCATTAAGTAATTAGGTACTTGTGTTCTCGCCAAACATCATCAGACCTTTTCTGACATTTGGTGTAATATTCTCCAGCTAGGAGACCAGCAAAGCGTAAAACTGTTTTGCCCAGCTCGCAAAAAAGCATAATTCCATCAACACATAAAAGAAAACAACAAAAGCTATGTTATTTTAAGATTTTATTTAAAAATGCTATGCTTCCCTGTTCATCATAGATAAGAGTGCTATATAAATTTTGCACGATATCTGACATAGACCATACCATCATGAACTCTCAGAGAGAGTAATTTTTGTGGTCTGTAGCCATGATTTTCATCTATATATCCTGTGACTGACCTGGTGTATACACACTGCACGAGCATTTAATGTTAGAACCTGTACCCAAGAAGCATACAAATTGTTATACCGTGTGTAATTAGATCAACCTCCGCTTGGCATAGAAAACCCTTTTTTTAGAAACCTATTTATTCAACTTGTATACTGTACAATATAATAATTAAGTAATTCTGATTGATCAGAAATATACCTGTTTTTGAAAAATGATTGCCTTTTTGATATTTTATACAGTCTTAGCTTCTAGAATTCCTTTGTGTCACTATCATGCACATGTGTATTAAATTATATCTCAGATGTAGATTGGCTGTTATTATGTTACTATACCAATCGACACCTATAGAGCAGAAACAGGATATGTGGAATCAGCATCATTCCGTTTTTTATGTATCCTTTGTAACACAGGGTAGGTTGCAATAAAAGCTCCAATCGCCGGCCAACTCCTTAAGCGTGTAAAAATATGTCAAAACAGGACACATTTATATACATGATGTCATGTAAGAACGAACATATAATGGACAAAGTATTCAGTTATGTTTTCAAGTGTTTGAAAAAGAGAGAATAAACTTTTAAGTGATCAACATTAGTTTAACAATAGTCTACAGTTTTGCTTGTTTTTTTTTTACTTTTCAATGTTGGAATGTAGCATTTTATTAATTCATATTTTACATTTTGCTTCTTATAGGCCACATGTAGTCATTTGTGCATTTAATCCATCTGGGCAGAAATACGCAATAAAGACTATTAATATATTAGCATTATTGTTATTCAGTCTATTAGACCGATTTCCATAATTACATTTCCAAAAAACTTTATGTTAGTGTTACTTAACGCGTTATACACACAAAGCCCAAGATATTATATGGGAAATACGAATTTTACGATATACAGATTATGAGGGAATGCAGACTTTTCTACTATCCATTCAAACCTTCTAATTCCAAGAGAGTCTACCCTGTCCATGTATCTCGATCAACGTTAAAAAACCATGGCATCTTCATGTACGAAATACCACGCCTTAACTCACAATGCCAATCTCAATTGATGGTTATACTGACCAAATACGTTATGATTAGAAAATGTATGCTTTTTTACGTCGATAAAGGTTTGACAAAGTTAATTACATAACTGGATAAGGTTTTGCACAAAGTCAAACTTCTAACCTGACATTCACTGTCATTCATCAGTGACTAGAGATTCACTATTTTCAATTACTCACTAAGGATTTATCTTTAATAACGTAAATACTGAGTTATGCTTCATAGTCTTACCATAAGAAATAAACAAACTTTCCAAAAAAAGAAACCCTTACTTTAGAGTTTGCAGCCGAAATATTGCCAATTCAACTGAACCAGAAACAAAAGAAGGAGTGGACTGGTCATACAGTCAACCAAATGGCCATCCTTTTAAGAAGAACGCCAGCAGTAGAGAATCTTTACTGAACACTTTGCTGCGCCAACGACTGACTAAGCTTTGGGAGAGTGAGTGAGAACAAAAGGACGGAGAAAAGTAACAAATTTATAAAAAAAGAATCCATCGAAAATACGATATTCCAAAAGTTATCTTAACCTTATCCAAACAAAAACAAAAAATGCAAAATAACCATATTCTTCTCTCTCCGAACTGTTTTGGATTCATTTGATCAAAATACATGGAGAAGAAGAACAAGCTGAAAGCAGTCCCTAAAAAACAATTTTCAGAATCAAGTTTCTTGAGGACATTTAAAACAAAATCATGTGTGACCCTGTAGACAACGTGGATAACCGTCTTAAGTTCAAATATTCTACTCAAGTCATGGCCAAGCCGAGAAAATGTACGTTAGTCATCTTGGAAATTATTACTATTTCAAAAGTCCTCTTTTGGTAATGTAAGGCCAGTCAGTAAAAGCAGAATATTTCATTTTTAACAGCTACAAAATACAAAAAAGTACAATCGTTTCAATGAATGAAAACCATGATGTTGCTACATACATGTACGTTTTTTTACAGGGAGGAGAGGGGTGATATATGGAATTGACAATCATTCATTATACAAGATCGTATTGCGCCCATGCATTGTTTCTCGCTTGGAAACCTGTTGAACCGATAAGGATGCCCCCATCTCAGGTTTGGAACAGCTTTGAAAAAAAGATTTAAAAATTTCAAGTCATCAATTATAAGATCAATGATGCCAACTACCGTAGCACTGGTGGTTTTAGAAAGACATTGGGTTATTCGCATGCATGAAGTATCATCATGAAAAGAGTGTGACAAAATTGATTGTAACGGTATTACACACTTTTTAAAATATATTTTGTATTTGCAACTTTCGGTAAGGAATGAGTACAAGAAAGTATTAACCTTATTGATAATGATAAGTATGACTGAAACATTCAGTACATTCATGTACCTTTAATAATTGGTGTTCTTGGTACAAGAACGTCAATCTTGTAAGTTGTTTTAAGAAACGTTTACAAGGTTGACGGAATTCAGTCTGGTATAACAGAAATATATTCCTGGTACAAGTACCTCTATCTTAGTTTAAGAAACCAATTCTATGTGTAAGAAATCCAGTCCTAAGGACAGAAAGGTATCTCTTGTACAATGAACTAAATTTGTGTACAAGAATTTAATTATAGGTGTTAGACAGTTTTAAGCATGTACTTTTTTATGTTAAAATTAGATTCTGACTGCAAGAACAATATTTGTGAAGTATCTGCCTCTGTAAATATAAGATTCTTAGCATACGAAAATCTGGGTTTCATAAATTTTCTCGAAAATCTCAAAACAGGGATGCTTGTATGAAGAATAATATTCTTATTGAAAATAATGTTCTTCGTACAAGAAAAAAAGGAGGAAACGTGTTTAGAGTTCATTCAAAATCACCAAGAGGGTTTTATAATAATATTTGTAATACTTTTGACAACTTTCTAAAAAGAGAATATCTTACAATATATGAAAATATGACTTTATTTCAATTCAACTAGATAACCTTAAAAGTAACTGCACTAAAATCTCTATATGATTCTCTCACTTTTAAAAATATTTATAAAAGTGGTAGAAAATGGTTAACAGTGGTAGAATGGTGATTCCCCGAATAAAAGTAGGTGCTAATCCGGCCCTTCTGTCTGCTTTTGTACATCTTAAGATTTCACTGCAGGACACTGATTGGTCCTTTGTGGAAAGCATTCTTCCCTATACTTCGCAAGGATGTCCTCTGACCTATTTATAAAGATGTTACAAATACTGGTAAGAAATGGTAGAAAATGGTGAATAATGGTAGAATGCTGCTACCATTATTTCGAAACAATTGCAAATATCATATTCTACATCATTAATATTTCAAAAGGTTTAGAGAATTCTTACAAAAAATTTAAAAGTATATATTGAAAATATTTCTAAATTATGACAACAGCAAACCTTGCGGTGACTTGAAATGGAATCTATATTGGGCATAGGGCATTTTATGGTTAACCAAAGAAAAAAAAATAATAACTTTTCGACAATAAAAAAGAGCGTACCATAGTCATAGTTCACAAAATAAGCGGGCGAGTCTTGTTTTCTGAATCTGAAGAAAAATGATATCTTTTGCAAATTCCAGATTAAAAACAAGGCAAATATTTTGCATAATAATCTTAGTATGGCAAGAAGTAAGCAGGATACAGCACATTTTGTTTTCCTCCTTTTTCAATCATGCCGGGGGCATCGGAAGCGTTTGACAAATGAACCTGCGCTTCTTGAGGCAACTACGATCATCCCACATGGGATAACCAGTGGGGCCCGACCAGTACTGCCCGCACATGTTCTTCAGTAGATTTAGACGTGACCGTTTACGGTTATCTGGCGTTCCCGGATTCCACCCCTGTTGAAACATGAGGAAACAGTTTAACGTTTTTCGTATATTTCCAGACAGCCATCCCGTTCGCTGGTGAAATGTATTTACTTGGGCATTATAAATATATATTTTTCTATTTCGCTACCATTAGATTTCATAAATGGGATTCATAAAACACCTTATGAAAATCCAATTTAAGATGCATAAAACATATTCTAAAAGATGCCAATGATTTAAAACAAAAAGAACGGAAATATACTTCTACATTTAATTTTTTTTATTAATAAATACAAGATAAATTCTGGTTGTATAATTTTTGCAGGTGATATATTTTAAAGGCATGTCATCATGAACTTACTCTGTAGCACAGCATAGACCCATCTTCCCAATGCCATGGTATCTTACGACGAATCAAGGCCCCCCTATTCCGCATGCCGATCCAATATTCAAGGTTTCCGCCCTCCGTGTGGACCAGGTCTTTCAGAGCGAGGTCTATCTGTTCTGTTTTAGGCATGGCTAGTCTCGCTCCATCCCTCACGCAGGCCATTCTGGCGTCACCGTGGGACATTGTTCGGAAATCGAGCCGGAAGCAGGACCTGGCGAGGAGTTTGTACCCGACTGGACAGCCGTCACTCATAACAACTGCAGCAACAAGAGTTTGACGATCTCAAGTCTCCGTGAAAAAAATAGAATCTGTCACATCTCGATACAATTGTTGTTCACTGATTATGCAAATAAGGTTGTAATAACATGTGTCCATTGATCACTTTCCTTCACTCTACGTTGAATTTGATTAGCATGTCGTAAATAGTGAAATACAGTGAGATATTAAGTGTCATACATGTTACCAAACATGTTTTATCTAAGGCGGAGAATTTCAGGTTGTGTTTCGAATAGGTATGTCTTTTTGTTTATGCCAGTTTTTTTGCACTTTAAGGGACGTATTGTAATCGGAACATAAAGCAAATTCACTGTTTTTGGTTAGTTGTCTACATCATAAGTTGAATCTGACTTATTACACTGCACAGCGATATTTATCACGTATAAATGCAACTTTGTAGTGTCATGCGAACGTCTCTAAACAGTATATACGCAATCGCCACCGCCGCTTAACTTTTTGCCATTTTGTCGTCGAACATTCCGACGAACCACCGAACACGCGAACGAACTAGCCTCCTTCGCAGACTTCCTAGAACGGCGGCATATGTATTGGGGGTGACCCCTCGGCTAAACAACTCCCTCGGCTACATAACTCCCTTGTGTGTGCCCCCCCCCCCCCCCCCCAATACATATGCCGCCGTTCTAGGAAGTCTGCGAAGGAGGCTACGAACGAACGTGCGAAGTACTGGAATTTGTTGACTTGTGGTGATTTACCTGTGAAGCTCGATCTCCGACCACAATGATCGATTCGTATTCTTACCGTTCGACTGGTGGAATATTTACATTTTATTTCTTTGGGGCCCCAAGAAACAATATGCGAATAAGCTAGATTTCACACGTTTCGCATTTTCGTCGTTTATTAATGAGGGACGCGTGACAAAATGACGGCCACATGTTGGAAAAATGTAACAAATAAGTTACAAATGTGAATCTGAATGTAGATTTTTTTAGATTCTGAATATTTGTAGTTTTTGCCCAGCAAATTCTACAATATGTCCCGTTAAGACAATTCAGTGAACGGCAAGACTTCTGTCAAGGTGCATCGATCAACAAAATAGTGACACTTTCGTCCATTATGGGGCACAAGAAAATCATGATTTTGAAATTAAACCTATCATCATCTGATCGTCAGGACCCGATCTATGTGTGTTCTAAATGGGCATCCTTCGTCGGAGAAAAATGTTATCATAAGAGCTTGCAAACATACCTTACAAGCTCTTATGAGTTTACTGGGGTTAACCAATTACCGTGTTTGGTCGGTCAAAACGGACCCTAGGGTTTTGTTATTATCATTTTGTATTTGATGAAAGAAACATACCTGATCAATGACAGGTATTTTTTTATCTTTGCTTTCGTTGTCGCGTAGAAAAGTAAGACCCAGACATTCTGTCACAAACGATATAGCCATGGAAGGATACGTGATTCGTACAACGTTTCACCACATCAGTATTAAAACGGATAGCAGGGTAAGTTGCTTGTCAATCGACATAGAAAAGAGTATATAAGACAATGTTTCCTACTACAGCAGTTATACCGGCTTTATAGAAATAGATTAACACCAAAACATTTAAAAAAATTACTAATAGATTATCAAAGCTGTACATGGACTATGTCTGGCTTTGAAATTCCTTATTCGAATACATTCTATTTTTTACTTCTTCAATGACATATTCCTTCTATCATATAAACAATATTGCTATTTATTAAAATAATTCTGCTCAGTTTAAGTAAAGTATTACTGACATTTAGCGCAAAATGTGGTTTCATGCGTAGAATAGAACCGCCAAAAATATGAATAATCAAGGCACGATTAGATTCCTTTAGACCATATTCTGTGAAAATAGTAAAAAAAATTGTTCAAATTCAAAGAATTAAGTGTCCTTTATCATATATTGCATAATCAGTGTAAAACCGGAAGAAGCTGTCACCCTTGTTTGTACATTACCTGTAGTGTTCGTTGACATGTCTGGTTTATTTGACCTCAGATGCTTCCTCCTTTGCAACATGTCGGTCTTAGGTAAGAAAAGATAGAAGAAGCTAGTACATTAATCATTCATAGAAGCAAAACTTCACATAAAATCACCATTAATGGACTAATTACAATCAACCCATTTGACAAGACGTGTTAACTTTACCATGTCAATTTACTTGAAAATACAAACAAAATAAAAATATAGCCAGACTGAAAATTAGTCACACAGAAAAAGAAAGGAATCGGAGGTATAAAAGTCTTGTAACCTCTGTCATATTCGGCAGTGTGGTTGTCATCTCTGGCAGTGTCATGTTTTCCAGAGAAGAGGCAATGTCATGACCTCCTGCCGTCACATTTTTAATGATGTTGCTGGTCAGTGGCTGAGTCAGAAAAGAAGCTTTGAAACAACAAATACTGTAAAAAAAAAAAACAACGAACCTTGGCCATCGAATAATATTGTCACCTACATATGTGAGTGAGAAGCAAAAAGTAGTGTGCTTGTTTGCCTCTAATCAAGTTACTGCTTATAATTTTTTTGTATACAAAAAGTGCTGTCGCTGTTTAGACCCTTGAAGGACAATTTACTCGAATAGTAGGATGCCAGTCTGCAATTTCATAATGATTATGCTTTCATAATGATTATGCTTCACGATACACGCATTCCGACAGTACAGTGCAAAATATAGGAAGATCAACCGGATGAAGCTCTCCTTTGCTCTTCGGATTGGCTGTGAAATAAATGCCGACAGCAACCCCTATGGTAACCACGACTGCAACTGAGATAGCGATGATAATGCCGTGAAGAAGATGGGAACGGAGCAGTGTGAAACATGTCCTTGTTGAGTCTGTGGAAATTTATATTGATTTTATATTGAGTTAACGTTATAGAATCGCCACAAGCAATCAATTTACCTACATTTCGGTTGCCTTCAGCTGCCATTATTATGACGTATAAAGCTTTGCAACATTTGTTGGATCATAGCGTTTGAGGTATAGCGTCGAGGATGCTATACCGATCCTGGTTGAGTTAAAACCACTACAAGCTTCTGTTCATGACTAATTCAAATCCCTTCATGTCATACTTGAGCCCCGAGTACTTTCCATAGCTATACGGTTGTTCCGGAAAGGTCTGTATTCTATAGTTTCCCACGGGCTTCTATTTGTATCTCATCGGCTTTTAAACACTAATTCAAATGCTCTTCGCGTGCGTCGCGTTAGACTAGTTCATTCTGCATACGACAAACTGTACCTATCAGCGACATTAGGCAAATATTACTGTGGTGAAATAAGTGCTATAAGTATGCGAGTCATTGTAACGGATATATCACAGACAGGAAAAAGACAGAAAGCAAGAGGAACTTTCAGAGACACTTTTGTGCGTAAAAAATCACCTCTATGCTTACTTCTCCCATGAATATTCCAATGTAATGCATATGATACTGCAGTCTGCCAGGAAAGCAAAGCCTTACATAGCCTTGCGTCAATTCGTTTGTGTGTATGCTCTCTATTTAACAGAAATAAAGTGTTGAATGAACCATTCATAGAAATACGTTAATGAGTTCTCACTGCTCGTTGCAAATATATATATTTAACCTTTTTTATAATGGTCACCTCGTAAAACCCAAATGCGTTACCACATATACGTATCATCAAGTGAACATCCTTTTATGACTGAAAAAGATCTATTTTGGTACATTTCTAGATCTGATCATTGGTTTTCGATTCAGTGACATCAGTGTGCGTTCCTATAAACTTATCTTGAATCTGATTGGACACCAACAAACAAACAAAATTCAGAATGACATTAGGGGTCTAGCTACTTTGTACAAGCCACCTGTAATGCCACCCAAAGGCAAGAAAGGAAAGAGAAATGGGACTCACTACCAGCACCCCTGTCCCTACGTCTACAGAGACTCGAACCGGTCGCAGTTCCTTCAGTGAGTCCATGTGACTCGGCCGGTTCTGCTGTTCCGGCGAATGGTCAGAAAATCGAGGGGACGACTCAGTGAACCTCTATTCCTCCCTAGCCCCACAAAGGAAGCGCATCCAGTAGAAGAGAAGGAACAATCAGAGGTTCCCTGTGGCTTACAGCCTATCTCTTCCAAGAGGAAAGAAAAGACGAATTCACAGGTTCTGACCAATGAAGATGTGCTGGCTTAATTTTGGCTCAATAACCCGATTTTTTCCTCGACAAGTCTCAGGGGCATAAAATATATCTTTTAAACCCAGAAGGATACAAGTTATACAGGAGTTTATTGAGAAAAAAAACGCGAGGATTACGAGCGTCCTACTGGTGAGTAGAAAATATTGTAGTGCATTGTTCTGAACATCAATTCAATCTGTTCGAATCTCGAAGGAAAAATATTTGTAATAATTGTCCTGACGGGTTGTGCTTTGTTCCGAGCGTTTGATTTGTTATTATACAGATAATATACTGATGTTATTTGCACAATGTCGGCCAAGTTTGTCAACCTAGAATATTTCCTCTGTATCCTGGTAATGTATGTGTGCAGGCAATTGATTATTGTGGGGGTATATATTAGTGTTTTTTAAAATTACTATACTGCAGTTAATCAAGTGACATAAATACAAATAGTCAATGATTTAGTCCGTATTTTGAAGATATTCAAACGATATATTTCATTTTTCTTACAATGCTTTTCTTTTCTGTGAAAGCTTCAACATGTCCTTTGTGCTCGCAGTTTCCTGGTGTACAGCCTACAGCTGATGCTACTGATGACGACGAGCAGAGCCCATATGGAAATCAGCAAGATCCAGTAGACAGTGAGGTGAGGAGTCATGAACATTCCACCTCGCAGACGAGTTTTACGGGAAACGTGAATAAGTAAAAAATACTGCTCACTTCCACAGCGCCAGGAAAAGAAGACAGGGCAAAAATGTCGGTGACAGACATTTCACAAAACATTCATATCTTGAAATTAAACATTTTGAATGGACATACTCAAAGTCATGTTCCTCTTTTTTTTCTTTACTTGCGTGATTTGGAGTTTATGTGTTGCAGATACTGCAGGAGGCCAAGAAGATGATGTGCACCCTTAGAGCTCCTCCAAAGAGTGATCACGAGAGGAAGGCTCGAGATTTCAGCAGGTATCCTGACAGAGATTCCAAGCATCCCCTAGCAGATGTGTGTCAAGACGATTCACCAACCTTCAGCGCGTGGGCATTTCAAGCAAAATTTTACCGGCAGGGGACGTCTAACACATACACATTTCTTCCACACTATATTTTCGGCAGGGTAAAGCCGTTTACAGAGTGGTACGAACATTCAAATATTCTAAACTGCAACTTTCATGAATACTAATATCATTCACAGAGCTATGGGGGTCACTACCACCGGTAGCAGTGAGGGATTTTCACGCCACATCCGGGTCCTTTCCCACATCCCAGTCCCTTCCTGCAACACGGTAACTTCCAGCAGCAGTGCGGGGAGGATGGTGCCGTTTACACACAGCTCACTGCAATGCCCAACTCATCGTTGGGCATTGGGTTGAACACTGGTTGAAACCCACCATAAGAGATGTATCAGCCACTAAAGCCTCATTTACAGCAACACACATCTGTGTGACCATGTGATGGGTCGACGGTGCGCAGTCCGTGCGGAAAAGGGGCATTAAGGTAAACTGTATGAGTGCGCAGTCCACGTTGTGAAGAACCAGGAGGATCCCTGGTCATTGCATGGCTGAGGTAAGAGGACCAGTGCTATCTGCTAGATGGTCAAAGTCACGGCGAAAATGTCAATTGATTCGTTCGTTGACGTTGTGGGGCGCTACGTGTGGAATTAAATACGACATCGTGGTTATCAGAGACCGTAGACGGAGGGTGCATCAATTGATACGGTAGAACCGTTTAAAGCAAGGATGCGGAATAAGCAAGGAGTGAAGACTGGCCTTACCTTCCTCGCTAACATTGCATATTGATAGCAAAATTCCCTGAGACAGGTTCCACGGGAGGTTGGGAGGCTAGGGGGGCTTTTGATGCCCAGGATAAAATACTGGGACCTCTGGCAACATTTGGCAATCTCGTCGGTTGGAGCACACCGACTGAAGAAATCTTGGTCCCAGAACCCGACGGGCTTTCTTGTCTGTCAGAACCCGACGTTGGTTGCCATTGTCAATGCCGATTGGGAGCAGATTCTTTGCGATAATAAACGTGATTGGGATTTTCCTGCTGAGGGCTACTCTCCCGCCGACAGGGGCCTCTGTGCATTCTGGGAGAGTCTCGGGGGGCAATTGACCAGAATTTGGTGCAATTCTCACACTTTTACTGATTTGCATAAACTATGATAGTATAACTATTTTTTACACTCAAAACATGTCAAAATATTGCAAATAGATTCATTAAACAGTACATCAACATAAATTTAAAAGAAATAACCAACAAAAAATATTTTTGTGATGAAATTTGACGAGGGTATAAGTATGTGTGTGTCTAGGTGCCAGCCTATGATGCATATCTAGATAATTCTTCATTTTTTCACACGTATTTAAATATCCCTTATTCAATAACATTCTTATGCTATTAATACGCTTTTGGAAGAGGTATTACTGTAAAGTGAAATAATAGGGCACTGAACTGTTGGAATAAGAAGAGTGGTGTAGATTTTAAAATCGAAATGAAGGATCGCCTAATATTCTGCAAAATTATGGTAATGATCATTAATTAGTGACACCAGAACTTGCCCCATACTCTCTATAGATTATGAAACAGTATATTTACACTAGTTAAAAAAAAACAAAAACACACCAAATAGTATGAACCCTGAACGGGCAGATTCGTCCAAGGAATGTTTTGGTCGGATGAGGGTTAAAACGATTTTGCGTTTTTTTCTTAATAAATGATATCTTGAATACTAATCGTAAGATGATGTCGTATGTTGAATTCTATTCTACATAGATGCAAGTATGTAGTTACTCTCTTCAGGTGCAATTTCTGAAACCCTCAAAAGATCGAAATTCAGTCTCAAGTGATATTACGCTATCGTGTATTCATGATATATCATGTCTTTTACCTTCTTTAAGAACCAGCAGGTCCAGGGGCCAAATCCCCTGACATGACCCCATTTCCTTAGGAAAGGCACATAACTTTACTCGGGTGTAAATGAATACCCATAGCTTTATCCGTCAAATGTGACGTTAAATGGAGCCCCCTTATCTAAGGATAGCCACAGCTTGGCTTGGCCCAACCGAGCCACTTGTAACGGCGACGGGAGACCCTGGTCTTTTATTGTATAATACACTCTCTCTGCTTCTTCGAATTCGTACGTGTCTGCAAACGTATCTAGCTCTTCTTGATACAGCACCGTTATCATCGCATCGCGGACATCATTCTGGTGGGTAGGTGAAGATTTAATCGGCGGCTGGCTGATTTGTGCGCGGAGAGCGGGCAGGCTCTAGCTAGCTGTTCATGCATCTTTATACTTTACTAGCTAGTAACAGGCAAAGCATCTATACCAGTGTGAGATATATGAATAGGGAAAATGATACTGTGCTTAGTCTTTAGATCAAAGGGTTTGTCGACATTTCCCTGTCCATGTCTTTTCTGTGACGACCTACGAGAGTGAGTAGACTAATTTGCAAAATTCAAGCCAACAAAATCTTTTTTTTCAAAGAACATGTTTTTAACGTCAGAGGTGCTTTGTTATACCGGTATTTCCAAAACAGTATGAACAGCAGACTTAGACAAGCTTCTTAATCGAAAAATCTCTGCTTGCTAACACAATCTTTATCGGCATGTAATGCACAATCAACAACCTTTCAACATGTGTGGACAGAAGCGGTACCTCAAAAGGACTTAAGATGGAGGTCCTGTGTTTGAGGAGAGCACGTTAAAGAACCAACCGAACCTATCGCTATCGGACGAGTGAGAATCGCTCCCATTGAGAGTGGATAAAAAAACATCAGTCATCGTAACTCCAGACTTCTCCAATGGGGTTCTATTAGTCTTTACTCTTAAGCCCTTATGTCACTGGACTCCGGCACGATAGCTGCAGCTTGCGAATAGCTGCCGCCAACGTGCTGTGCACAAACGCCAGCGTGCCGTCCTAGCGCCGTCTTATTGCCACCAGTGTGCCGCTTGGAATGGCGAAATTTTTTGACGGTTAAAAAAACGCCATGGCAAAATGCCACCATCGTTCAGCCACAGCCTCACCAACGAGACGCGAACTACACTCAAATACCTACAGGGGCCATTGGTCGCCCTGAGTCCCCAAAATGGCCGCAAGAGGGCGATTTATTTTATCATGTCAGTACCATGGTCTCTCTGCTGTAATGAATCTAAAAACATCCATTATTACATAAAAATGAAATAAAATATAATATAGTGAGATCTGGTATATCGTTCATCTTAATCATTCCTGCAGCTGTAGGAGTTTTCTAATTTATGTGTATATTTCATAAAATGTTACCTATGTTGTGCAAAGCACGATTAGAAAACATCCTTTTATAACTACAAATCTCTTTTTTTATGTATTTTAATCATTTACATTGACTTTTTATTCAGTGACAACACTGCGATATCGAGTTACATGATCATGTGGGCTTCAAACACGAGTTTGCGGCACGTCAGTGTGACCGAACAGGAAAACTGGCGAACATCTCGCGACTGTGCCGTACCGCCAACATGCCACAGTCCAGTAATAATGATAAGGGTCTTGAGAGATGAGAAAATAAGCTTATCTGAATAATACTAATTTGACTTAGGGAAAACAGATCCTATTTCTGGCCATTCATGAATCATGCAACCGTAAACTTGAAGTAACCCTCTCGTATGGTTATGTGGTGTCCATTGTGTAAATTATTCGCCATAAGCAACGCAATTCTGAATAGATTTGTATCTGCCTACATGAATGATGGGAACATTAAATGATTCAGTCAATATTTTACTTGAAATAATGGGAATACACACCTATGCATTGACTCAAAGGTTGTGTGAGGTATAGCTCTCTGTGTGCTCACGTGGCAGACAATAATATTACATGCATTACATCAGAATATTCAAGACAAGTACGCACATATTGATGTTTTTTTTTTAAACCTGTAAACATGTGAAATGTTTGTATACACCGAAGGATATTTGGAATACTTTTTCTTTTTTATATTTAAAAGAGAATTGCTTTTTTTTGTACCATGGGGCATAGTGACTCGTAGACTATCTTTTTTTTCCATTCCATTCAAAAGATTTTCTAACGCTATCTTTTGCAATATTTTTTTTTGTAAATATAAAAACAAATCAAAAATGGTGATTCAGAAACTCTACTGAATGTGTATTTACATTTATAGTGTTTCATTGTAAAATCATATGCAAACTAAACATTTGATGGTGATAGGTACGCTTGGTGAGCTTTTCATCAACGAGGCCTCCGAAGGATTCTACGTACGCATCATGTTGTTCCACCATGTCTCCATACATAATTACTGTTCTCAATCAACCAAACCATGTGGACATTAAAGCTGCCGTAGCTACCGACCGACTCAAATGATTTGTCGCTAGGATGTATGAGCTGCGTCTACCTAGGTTTCTTTCAGATTGTACACAAAACTACGGAAAGCGGAGGGGAAAACAAAAAAAAAATGGGTTAAATTATGCGCTCGAGGATGTCAATTTGTACATGGGAAACGACATTACGCTTTAAGACTTGGAGTTACATATTCGAGGTCACTAGGGATGGAGATAGGTGGTACGCACCTGACGGAAGACCCGTATATGTACATGTACGTGCGATATATACTTAAAAAATCAAATCGCCCTCTAATTAACAAAAATGTAAGCAGAAAGAACTAGTTCTACCAACTTCAAACAGTACACAGGCAAAACTATTGCCAATATACTAACGGTGTTCTCATATAACTACAGACATATTTCAAAATGTACAGACACACGGAGTCAAAAACCGCGCACATACTTTTTGTCCACAACAATAAAGGTATATTCTACAACCATGCCCATTTCACATCAGCATGCTCTAAACAACCGTACATGAATACATTTTTTTTTCACTTTAATGCGAAATTAGCAACCCATATCCCTGTTTGCCAACAACACGAACTTTAGACACTGCACTATTCAATGTAACTGCAGACGCACACAGTGACAGAAATATGATTTGACCGTATATACCTTCAGCATCTATTTCATCTTGGCGAGACTGCGCTTCTGGCTTAGCTTGGTCCAACCCAGTTCCTTGTAATGGCGGTGGGAGATCCTGCTCTCGTATTGTATAATACACTCTCTCTGCTTCTTTGTACGTATATGAAAACGTATCTTGCTCTTCCTGACTCTTGTCAGAAGCGTCTTTAAAATACCGTACCTCACTCTGGTGGACAGGTGAAGGTTTGGTAGGCGGCTGGCTGATTTTTCTGTTGCCGGACCCCATGCTTGGCTCTGCCTGTGCTTATACCTGTACTGTGCTGGCAAGTAGCAGGTCAATCACTTATACCAGTAAAAGATCTATGAATAGTGAAAATGATACCATGATTAGTCCTTAGATGAAAAGGTCCGCGTATATTCCAAACGGTAAAAGCGGTGTGACCTTTTCCATTCCTATTTTCCATCAACCTTATGCTGCGACCCCTCAATGTTCCAGAAACTATTTCCTTACCCTAAATCTAACATACGAAACGTAGGGGTATCAAAGTAAAGAGTGCCTAAACTATATACATAGAGGTGTTGAAACATTATAAGGGCTGTCCCCGTTGACCAAGGACACGTTGTGACGTACTACGATTGCATGCTGTTTTTCAAGAAGCGCCGACCAATTTTAGCATTTTTTCTTCGTTTACACCGCAGGGTCCTCTTTGAAATAGCGTGCATCATTTTTCATTCGCGGGTCATGCAACGGAGTTCAAAAAAGCTCTGTTGTCTTGTGCATTCGTGCTGGACCGCTTTGCATGACATGTTATCCACATATAACAGTAATACATCCACGTTGTTCAATTAACAATAAAAGGTCATCCTACAACAAACACAGTTTGGCGAGTGAATACTACTTCATTTACATGCCAACGTTGTTTTGTTAATACACCAACGATGAACAAAATTTATTACACCGTTCGGAGGTTATGGTAACACAATGCTAAAACAACACTGCTTTTGAATAGTATTATCAAGTAAAATAAGTAAACGAACTAGTCACAGCTGTAATTCCACAGTGCA
Source organism: Branchiostoma lanceolatum (assembly GCA_035149815.1). Taxonomy (NCBI): domain Eukaryota; kingdom Metazoa; phylum Chordata; class Leptocardii; order Amphioxiformes; family Branchiostomatidae; genus Branchiostoma; species Branchiostoma lanceolatum. Next base: position 14,065,104 of record CM068880.1, read on the forward strand.
CGATTTCCTATTCGTCATCAGAGTGTATGTTCTAAAGTGATTCTCGTTAGGTGTCGGACTAGCCTGTCTGTTTTTCAAAATGTAATTTCCCTTGATTAAGAGTTGAATCTTAAACAAGCTAATGTGCAATAGCTTGAGGGTGTCAAATTAAGAGACAATTTCCTTTTAAGTTTTTCCACTTCTTATTTTCAATTAATTTGTTTAACTTCTTAGGACACACCAATTTGATTTCTTGGTTGACGGATTTTTCTAGAAAAATAATGGAGCGGGAGGGCGAATGCGGTGTGAAAGATGTCAGTTAGTTCGAGGAAACTAGATTGAAATAATGGCGTGTGAAGGAAGACAGCTGACAAGATTCCAATACTCAACTGCTTTCATCTTTATTTGTCTTTTGCATTTGCTAGTGATCAGCAAGACAACGATTGAAATATTCACTTTTGAGAAGTTTCACCCCGTTGTCACTGTGGCACAAATAACTGAGTGCAACATAACTGAACTGATAACTAGCAGGGGTGCCTAACTATACTCTTAAAGTAAAGAGTCACCTTTAAGTGCAACGATTGAAACAAGGCTTCACTATTGATAACGTGTTCATGTAATAAGACCTCTCTAGTTATTCTATAATCACAATAAAAACAAAGAAAAACATTTCCCTTTTCTTGGCATAATACTTGATTCTTCAAAAAGCACAAATTCTGTGAGTTGAAAGTTGCTTCTACATTTGATAAACAAAATGAAGGTGTACAAGCTCGGCTTATCACTACCTACAATACACCCAAGTATATAACACCCAGACCTACATTTTTTTAAATATTCTGCCCTATCTGGTATTAAATACTGTGTTGCTAACATACCTGTAGGTCAAAAAAGAACTTCCAAATATTTACAGTTTTCATGGTGATGGACCCAGTTGCAATGTGATTGACAGAAATGCAGGTGATCGGAAAAAGACGTAAATGAAAACAAACGTATTAGGTGGACCTAATCACAGATCAGTGTACAAGTACCTCTTTGACCAAACATGGCTTTGCTACTTAAGTGGATGGATATTCAGATACATGGACTATTTAATTCTTCAGACCTTTAACACGTGTTAACAATCGGCATTTTCACTTTTGAGAAGTTACATCCCGTTGTTACTGTCACAGAGACACAAATAACTGAGTGCAACATAGCAAACTGAACTGAACTGAACAGGGGTGCTCAAGTATACTTAGCAGCCTTATGAGATACAGTGGAACTTTACGGAATACAGTGCAATTTTACTAGTATACTTAGCAGCCTTACTAGTATGCTAAACAACAATAAGTGTATACTTAAGCATTTTACTAGTAGTACAGTGCAATTTTACAAGTATGATCAGCAATTCTATGCAATATTTTTTTACTACACATCACCATTTTACAAGTAATACTAATACAGTGCAATTTCAATAGTATGATTAGCAATTCTACACAATACAGTGGAATCTTACTACTTTAGTAAGCAGCCTTACTAGTATACTTAACAAAATTACTGGTATACCTAACTATTTTACTAGTAAAATTGTTAAGTAAACCCGTAAAATTGCTCAACTTGACTTGGAACTTAACGATTTTGCCAGAAGGTAAAAGAGACACACACCATGCCAAACAACAGCTTTAATCTGCGCTGTTTGTGGCAAACACTGCAAGAGTAAAGCTGGACTCGCCGCCTACGGACGAGTCCACCGACGCTGACCTGATCGTCCGGCAGGATGCAAAGGAGCTGATGATGATGACCCGTAGTTTTTTTAAAGTATACTAATAGAATTGCAATGTATTCAGTAGAATTGCTAATTTACATGTGAGTACTAAACATACTTTAAACGCTTCTACATTTCTTCCTAACATTCTTTGCCCCCACGTCTTTGGCACCTTTCAATCGTTACTGCATGACAGACCTAACAACATGATCTAACAACAGCGACTGCTGTCTTTCAATTGCAATGATGGGGTCATCTGGGCTCAGCAGGTCACCATGCATCCCACAGTAGTAGTAGCAGTCAGGTGACGACACAAATGTGCTGCTGTAGTATTGCGCTTGTCACAATGCTGTCATTGTGCCTAAATTTAAAAATAAATGAAGACAAACAGTATGCAGTTTCTTCTAATAAACTGTTCAGGAGAGTACATCTTAAAGGCCATTGCCGGATGAAAAAAGACGAGGTAGTATACAGACTTTTTACTGTGGAAACTGAGTCAAGGAAATAGACGTAGCAGAAGTCCACAGAATAGATACATTTAAGAACTTGAAGCCGACAGCAATGTGGACCTACGTCAACTACCTGCAGCAATAGATGACAGAGTTCTGTCATGGAGAGATTCCAAACAAGCTTGACGGGGTGAGTGAGTGGGTGGAATTGTTTCAAGATCTTTCTTTGGTTTAAACACATACAGGTACTAAAAGCCAAACGCAACATTATGTTTTACTCATCGAAGCAAAAAATGAAAGCAGCACTGTAGCTATAGAAATGGTGAAAATGACAAATCGTATCAAAAGGAGCTTTCTTACTTACCTCCCACCTTCTTCAAAGAAGCTGCTTCCACATGTGAAGACATTTCTGTGCCTGACTCTTCTCACAGCTTCCTCTTCTTCCCTCTTGAGTTTGAAGAGACTATACACACATCTGGGCTTCAGGCACAATGCACACCTGTAGATTAAAAGACCAAAAAGAACTTTGCTTTAGACTGTATCAACCAAGAAGGTCATAGGATTTGTCTTTACAAGGCATCCCAGTGACTTGCTGAACTATGGCATTTCAAAGAAAATGAACCAGACATACACAATACATGGAAGACATTAAACAGATGTGATGTTTTAATGGTTATACAAGGTAAAAAAACAGTTACCATTACTAGCCTTTTACAAGTACATGTATCTGATAGCCATCCGAACCATTCCAGCTACTAGGAGACCCTCCTTTTATTGTCTGTCTCGTCCTTCTCACTTGGGGATTTTCGTGATGGCCTGTCCTCTTCACTTGTACAGCACCGATTCACTTCAGCAAACTTCATGTATAAGCACAAAAGTACTGTTATTTTCTTGAATTTTAAAATTCGAACACCTGCAAATAGTCTATTCATCTTCAATGTTTTCTAAAATTCAAAATACTACTATAAATCTATCCAAAATACTATCATAACAAGGTATAACAACTGACATTTTGTTTTTTGGGTCACTCTATCATGGAAGACTAGTTACTCACTTGTAGTGCTCTGGTAGAAAGTCGATGGTCTCTAATACATCTGCTGGAAGTCGTGGTGGACAAAGGTTGCAGACAACGCAATCTGGCTCAGTGCACTTCTTGACCTGAAATGTGCAGTGTGTTTGTTTCGTGTGAGTCTTCAGGAAGTCAGACATCTTTCATATTTTGCCAAGTCCTTTGCTTGCATTGACATTGCACTGTGGCCTGTCAGATCACTGTCAATTATAAACAGGACATCCATGACTTCTTCGATCTGTTCATTTGATGCTACCTCATGTCTCTCAATCCTCTCTCCCTTCAACTGCATTCTTCTGAATCTTTCATTGACTAGTTGTTTCACAGGTTCCAGTGCAGTGTTGAAAGCTTGCTGAAAGCAAGAGCATTTTTCAGCTTCCTTGCCGTACACTCTTGAGATCAGACTTTCCCTTCATTCTTGCCTCAAACTAATCAGCCATCCTTTACCTTTCAAGGGAAACATTTTGTAGGCCAAGGCCAAGATTGAGCACTGACATGACTCTTTCCGCCGGGTTCGTCCAACTTGAATTTAGTGCATATCTAGCAGCGATTAAGACATCAAGGTCCAAAGCGATAAACAGTGCAATGTATGACAGTTTGACAGTTAAGTTTGTAACTGTATGGCCAGGACCCCCATCTATATAAATCAACAGTATTGGGCAGTCTAGGCTAATATCATCTGACCTTGCAAATGAGCGAAGTATGTTGAAATCTTGAGTTGCATGCCTCCCTAGAGTTGAAGGTTGGAACACCTTCTCCTTTGTGGTCACAAATACCCGTCCCCTGTGGAAGGATTCACCGGCACTTGGAATATAGTGCCACCGTCTGGAACCCGTACACCACCATAGGGATACAGGCGGTGGAGGCCGTCCAGCGCAGGGCCGCCCGAGTGACTCTGAATAACTACCGGCGGATTAGCAGCGTGACACAAATGCTCAATGACCTGCAGTGGACCCATCTCTCTGAAAGGAGGAGGAGCGCCCGCCTCACATTTTTTTCTATAAGCTAGTCAATAACTACATCGATATCAACACAGGTAGTCTACTGAAACCAGCTCAGTGGCGCACCCGGAGGAGCCACACGCTCAAACGTCTACCACTTAACGCCCGGACAGACTCTTACAAACATTTATTCTTCCCCCGCACCATCCCCGAGTGAACATTTAATTCTGCGTACGTATTACGTAAAGTTACTTAAAGCATGCTAAAACGGAATCTTTAAGCATGCTTTAAGAGTGCTTAAAGAGGAGTTTTCATGCAGTGCTAGGTGATATTTTATTTTAGTCATAATTCATTAATTGTAGGATATTTGAGTGCTGTAATATTGTTGATTTACTGCCATACATTGTCCGGTGTATGACTGTCGAGCAATATAGTTAATTATTTCAATAAAACCTACAGGAAGCAGCATAATCGTCCCCTGGAAGAGATTCCGCCTAGACTGCAAAGTCCAAGTGCTGAGGAGTTGCGAGCTAAGAGACGACAGATAACGAGACAAGTAAGAGATAAGATACGGCAGACAAAGATGAAGAAAAACAGGGACTTACAGGTGACTTTTGGCAATGGGGAATCTCTGAACAAGCGAAAGTCAAGGAGAATAGCTGAAGAATTTGAAACAAGACAGGAGGCAGACGAGCGCACAAAGGAAAGAAAAGAGAAAGAGGTAAAGGGAGCAATAAAAACAAAAGATAGACCGGAACATTTCGACAGCTTTGCAGACTTTGAGAGGGAAGGTCTTAAAAACGAAGTGATGGAATAGGAAGAAAACAATTAAGTCAACTGGACACAGCTTGCAATACAGTATAACATTAGTACAAAGGAAAAGATGGCAAACTGCCAGGAAATGCTGGGCAACTGGTGAAGCTATGGCTCCAGAGTCAGGGAGCGGATACAGAGAGATTCAAGGGAAGGCCTACATGTACATGGGACAGGATCCGCCAAGCAAGGCTACGAATTGAAACTGATCCAAAAATCACCATGCCAACAACACGCACAGAGGGACAGATGAGGAAAAAGCTGAGGGTCTGCATAAGAGAGAGAGAAGTAAACATTGGTGATTTCATTGTCCCAAAGCAGTACAAGACCTACTACTTGAACAAAGCGGAAAACAAGATACAAACAAAGGTAGCTGTAATCGAAGGACGGAAACAGCCCCTCTTAAATATACGACAACAGCTTCTGCAGAAACAAGAGCGATTTCTGAGAAACAAAGTAGACTATGACACCATGAACCTGCAGGAAATAAAGAACCGTCTGGAACAACTGTGTGAAACAACGGATGGAGAAACTGAAGACGAGACAAGGACTCATCTGAAGAGGGTAGATGCTACTAGACATATCGTATACTGGGAAGATGGGTCTTGTCTAGCCAACCATGGATACATGCCCTACCAAGTCTCCACTTTGTATGATCCTGCCATTTTTTTTCTGACCTGTGCCGAATACTTTGACAAACATAATATAAAGCTCAATGTCAAAAGTGAAGTGGAGAGGCCAGAGATTTACCTGATCGCCCGCTTTGGAGTCTCAGATGAGGAACAGCTAATGTATGCAGAGACGAGGCGAGACGACCAACCATCCTTGTCACTACCAGTACAGCCGACAGATTGGCGTGAGTATGCAGATATACACCGCTTTTTCAAGGGCGACAACCCAGCTAGACAGTTCGAGTTTTGGGCGCAACGAACAGAGCACTACTCATGTACCTGCCCTATTGATAAAAGAACGACACCTGACTTCTGAAAGTGCTGCCATGTTGATAATGTGCTCAGTAACGTCACGGACAGACAGGCCTTTATAATGGAAGGCCCTGTGACATCACATCATGCTACACAGACCGTTCCAAACCCATTCGCTAAAATGACAAAGAATGAGATGGCAGAAGAGCTGACTTACAGGGGCACTGTCACATACACTGACCCTGAAGGTATGACAAAGAAAGACCTAAATGTCCAACTAAAGCATACTCTCCATGGAGTAAAGAGGATACCTACACTTCTGTACCAGTCCCCGAATGCAAGTGTAGAGGAGCTGGATATTCAACATCTGGGGGAAACAGGCAGTGAGGCCATGCATGATCTATGCAACCATGTCAAAAATCTGCTAGAAGAAATACCATCAAGAGTGTCCACACATGTAGCTGGCATAGTCAAAAGGGTGAACAATCTGGTACTCAATAGTCAAGATACAGTCCGAGCTGCTGACATGAGATATGCCGTACTTGTGTTGCTTCAAGAACTGACGCAGGATAGGGGAACAAGTGGTGAGTTGGTAAAGCTCATCAACACACTTGCTGACATTCAAAAGATATGTTATGCTGCTGCAGAAGACAGGTCTATGATAAGTGTGTTCCGACTGACCAATGTGAGTTTCCTTCACTATCTCATGATCCAGGAGTGCCTACCTGGGGAACCACCCTCTATGTCTAGCAGAAAACTGTGGGTCAATATATCCATTCTTTAAGGGATCACGTGCCAATCAACTACAGGGTAGTAGCCATCAGTTCTATCATGGCAGAGACACTGGCGTTACAACTGAGGCACTTCCACATTTCTTAGTTAAGGCCTGCGCGGTAGTGACGTCAGATCCAAGATGGCGGCCGGTCATGACAAGGTAAATATTTACGAGCGTATCTAGGAGGCTCTTAACGGCTTTGTGGTTGGTAATAAAGACGTCAATCATGCCCAAATAAGCTGTGTGGTTTGATTTAAGCCCCGCCCACTGCAATCAGCAATACCCGCCGGCAATTTCCCGCTCAAATTACATAAACATTAGCGACCCGTCAAGACAGGGGATATTGTCGGCATTACAATGTACTTCTCTACCCTGATTTTCGGTATCTTGTAGTGCATTTTGAACTTATTTTCCCATTTATCCTGCTATACTATTATTTTGATCTTAAAACTACACCAGTTTCTTGGTTGTTCGTATATCTTTTTTTTAAATCGCAAATTACGACACCGGTAGATCGACCAACTTCGAGTCCCATTACGTCACTGTTGTGACATACGATATGAATTAGGTGTTCAATTTGTAAAATTTCTAGCTAACACTTTATTTATCACTGCCATCAGAAAATTCCTAGCCTTTTCCTACCTTGTAATAACAAATTATACGAACTCTTAGTTCTAATCAATAAGTTATTGTTCAGGGATATGTGGAATCATGTCTTCTGGGGGGGGGGGGGCATTGACTTACACATTCAAAATTTCAATAGATTGTATAGATTCTGTGGAGAGTTAAATTTAACAAAGGCTGACAAGAACAAGAGGCTTTCTGCCCTAAAGCGTGAGCAGTACGCCTCGAAAATCAAAGAGATTTGGGGGATTGAAATTGGTCGAGACAGGCCCTACTTACATCCTAAGTTTTTCTGTCGAAAGTGCAGATCTCGGCTGTATAACCCACCCAAATTTTCCAGGGCCAAACGCATTTCTTGGTACCCGCACACCTTTGGAAATTATGACTTGTGTGCACTGTGAAAAGGTTGAATCACTAGCATGGGGGGTCGGCGTCCTATGAACAAGTCTTCTGGGAGACCAAAAGAGACAAAGCCGTCAGGTCAAACAGCCGATATAGCCTTATCGCAGAATACACCACAGCCCACAACACAACCTCTCTCCGGCATGTTACCCTGTCATGACAAGCAGGGCTCGAATTTCACCTTTGGGAATAGGTGCATTGGTGCACCCAACTAAAAAATTGGGTGCGCAGAAAGACTTTTGGGTGCACCAGATAAAATAAAGTTGAATGTTCTTCAGAACATAATTACAAAGTTTGACGCAGCTGCCTTTCTTAAAAACTTCAATCTGTAATTCTATAGCTAACTTCAAAATTTCAAACAAATGATACATCAAATAAAGTTTTTTTATACTTAAATTTCAAGAATATTCTGTATATTAGTGTACAATAGTACCTTAACCCTATAGGCTACAAAACTATATAGGTGCACCAGTGATCCCACAGTCAAAAACTAGAGATAAATATTAGCTGCTTCAGCAAATATGAACAGGTTTGCGTTTTAGTGTAACTAATCTGGGAGAGATGAACATAACTGGAAAGGTAACATTTGTAATGAAATCGTTGAAATACCTGAATATTTCACTTCATCTCCCTCCCCTTGCAAAAACTGACTGTTCTGAAATGGTATATTTTTGCAGAATGAACTCTTCCGGTGGTACCTTCAGTTAAAATGGACTAGGTCAAGAATATTTTCACTAAAAATGGACTTTTGCATAATCACCCCACTTTTGAATTTTATGTAAGAAAGAAGTGGTGTAACTTTCGGCCCCTTAGCAGCTTGCTTAGGTACTGCAGGGGTGTTTTTGTTCAAATCTTTCAAAGAGGATTGCAGAAAAGGAACGACAGATTTCCATGATAAGAATGGTATCAGGAAGCTTAAACTAAACAAAGATGTACATAATGCAATGTAAGTTATTCAGATTTGGAGCTGATTAGCATAAATAATGAGAAAATTCCATAAGCCCGCTATTTTCTAGACCAGGACTTTGACACATGTAAGATATGTTATCTATGGCAGGTGTAAGATCTGTAAATAACAATTGCAGGGCCTAATTCGCAAAATTAATACAAAGTATCAATATCATATGTCTCAGTTGTTCACACGTGAGGCCAATATGTTAAGTCTAAGGGGGGTTGTACCAATTGACCAATTTAGATACAGACGCAGATTTAAGTACAAAGGCAACGTTTTCCAGAAAATGCATGATAATTATTTTACCTTTAGTAAAACATGTGCTTTTGAAGAAGCTGTCATTTGCGCTGCATAGTGTTTGTGAAGTGAAATAATCCGTCATCATAGCCCTTAATTCGTCACCGTAACCTTTAATCCGTCACCATAGCCCTTAACCCTATCTAGACCGGGCTTTCGACCCCCCCGTCATAACTTCCGAACGGTAAGCTCTATCATCACCAAATTTGCAGGGAGTGATGATCACGTGAAGTTCCTGTAATTTTAGTGACGTTATGACGTAATGTGACGTAATTATGACGTCATCGATGTGATTTTATTGGCTAAATAGGGAATTCCCATAATTTCTAAAAATATTAGACAAAATGGTGCATATTATTGATTTAAAGGTATGCCAAGACATTTGACGTCAGTTGTGACTAAGTTGACGTCAAAATGACGTCGGAGAATGACGTCATGTGTTGTTAGCGACCCCCTGGGATCCGCCATCTTAGATCGGCCATTTTGAAATTTTCAAAAGTACATTTTTTCCATGCATGATCCCAAATAACAATCAAAATAGACTAAAAACATTAATCTGAATGTTTCTGGTTAAGTAAATTCAAGGTTGTGACGAATTTAAAGGCGAAAAAAGCCTGTTTATACCGAAAATAATGATTTTGTCCGCCATCTTGGATTTTGAGCGATGACGTCATCAAATTAGCATAATTCATGAATATTTAATCATGGCAGTTACATTTAATCACATGTGATGTTATACATGTAGGGAACTAGTGTGGTTGAGCAAGAAAACAATGGAAACAACTGTTCTTATCGAAATAAGTGAAATTTGCATAAAATGCCTCTTCAGAAACCCGTTGCCATGGCAACACGAAAAATGCTAAACTTATACTTTTATCATAATATTGTTGCCAACTAAATTTTAGGAAAAGTCACCAAGTTTGGTTGTCCTACCATACGTCGTTTGGCAGTTATACGATGTCAAAGTTGGCGCGGGCACTTTTAGCCCCCCCGGTCTAGATAGGGTTAATCCGTCACCCTTGCCCTTAATCCGTCACCATAAACCTTAATCCGTCGCCATAAACCTTTATCCATCAATAACTCCCTCAATCCGTCACGAGAGACCCTAATCTGTCACCCTTTCCCTTAATCCGTCAGCCTTACCCTTAATCCGTCGCCATAACCCTTAATCGGACAGCATAACCCTTAATACATCACCAGAAAGCCTATTCCGTCACTCTTTCTCTTAATCCGTTATCCTTACCATTATCCCATCACAATAACCCTTAATCCGTCACCCTAGCCCTTAATCCGTCACCATAATGTTGATACGTCACCATAGCCAATAATTCGTCCCCACAACCCTTAATCCGTCACCATAACCCTTAATCCGCCACCATAACCCTTAATCTATCATCATAATACTTAATCCGTCACGAGAGACTTTAATCCTTCAGCATTGCCCTTATCCCGTCACCATAGCCCTAATCCGTAACCATAGCCCTAATCCGTAACCATAGCCCTAATCCGTAACCATAGCCCTTAATCCGTCGCCTTATTCCATAATTCGTCAGCATATCCCTTAATTCGTCACCCTTTAACCTAATCCACCATCCTTACCCTTCATTCGTCACCTTAGCCCTTAACCCGTTACCCTTTCCCTTAATCTGTCATTATTTCCCTTAATCCGTCACCTTAATCCGTCATCCTAGCCATTAATCCACTGTCCTTGACCTTGATAAGCTTTTCTTGCTCTTAATCCGTCACAATAACCCTTAATCTGTCACGAAAGCTTTTAATCCCTCACCATCGCCCTTATTGTATCACCATAGCCTCTAATCCGTCACCATAGCCGTTGATCTGTCACCAGAGAACCTAATTCGTCACCTTTCCCTTAATCCATCATGCCTACCCGTAATTCGTCACCATAACCTTAATCCGTCACCCTAGCTCTTAATCCTTGCCCTTAATGCATCGTCAATGTTGTATCTTGTTCTGACCAAACGTTAGGTCTTTTAGGCAATATAGACCACAAATGGTATGACAAAGTTAGGATGGTACAATTGTGATGGGAAGTTTGACTGGATATCACTTTTCAGCTCAACACAAATAATGCATATGAGGTCCTCATTAGAATAATTCATATCTCCATGTATTCAACTTTCCAAAATGTACCTACAGGTCAAATATGACATGTGTTAGCTGTAGCATGGACCATAAAGGGAATACTAGCATAACTTTCTGCAATGCCATTACCAGACATCTACTTGGTTTTTGTTTCCCAGAGTCTGGTGTCAATTAATGACTTCTCCAGGCACTGACCTACAGGCCGCGGCAAGCACCCACGCGGGTATAAGTTACATGACCGGCCTTGCGGTCTTCCGCCAGTCTGAGCGAGCAGACCGATGGTGTCTAGACGTCTGAGAACAAACAGTATTTTTTGTGTCAGAAAACAACTCATTTTTAGTGATTATAGAGATTTCTAACTTCTCATGACAACATGGTGAGAAAGAAGAGGCCAAAGTCAGCATCTGAAGAGCGGAAGTTAAGAGATTGTGAGCGGAAGACGAAGGTACGTAATACAATCAAGTAACCGAGATAGGTGGGAAAAGGCAGACCGATGTGCCACAAAGGCGAGGGAGGAACTAAGCAGCTCAGGTAAGGTACTTGGGACTCGCTTTATTAATTTCGCAGAGAAGGTTTATGCTTTGCACAGCGTTCCTGTGTGTGTGTGTGTGTGTGTGTGTGTGTGTGTGTGTGTGTGTGTGTGTGTGTCCGTGTGTGTGTGTGTGTGTGTGTGTGTCATGAGTACACGTGTGTGTGTGTCCGTGTGTGTGTGTGTGTGTGTGTGTTTGTATGTGTATGAGTACACGTGTGTCTGTGTCCGTCCCCGTAATGTTTATTCTCACGACTAATTCTGTATGCAACTTGGGACACACAAGTTTTTTTTTATACAAAAGTAAACGTCAATTTGCATAATTCGTACTAAAATAGACAAATGGTCTGTATTGCTCTTTAGATCCGTAAATGTTGTCCATAAAACATCCTGGGATAACGGTTATCTTCTCCAGTTCAGGTCGGCAATCTGAATGACCCAATATCATAAAGTTCATGGAAATGTCAATTTTCAGATATCACTGTACCGGCAATTATCTCGCCCACATTCAATTAACTGACTAAGATAACCCCTTTTTGTTTATTGTCACAACTATTTCTGTTGCAAAACTAGGGCACATCAGGCCTCCGGGTCTAGGGGACATACATGGTATATAGAGAAAACGTAAGTCTCCGAACAACGCATACCAGCACCTGTACAACACATATTTTGGATACGTCAATCAAGAACATGCAAAACTAAATGCTAATTTTACAAATGATTATCTAATTTCGATTAATAATGCAAAACAGTTCATTAATAAAGAAAAGAGTAACATCGCTTGATATCAAAAAAATTACAAAAGGAAACGTTATTTTGCATAATTCATTTTTAAGATGGGCAAATCATCTGTAGTGCTCTTTTGATCCGTAAATGTTGTCACATGTATAATCCAGATGAGAAAGACAACGTGGGACATCGAATATCTCCAAACGACGCATACCAGCACCTGTACAAGTACTATAACACATATTTTGGAAACGTCAATCAAAAACATACAGAAGATCTTTATTGACACAACAAAAGCACAGCGACTTTCGTAAGGTCTACAACATACATACATACAAACGAATAGGTGCATACAAATAAGTTTGATTACACACAATCATATGGGATAGAGCAACATATCGAAATATCACATGTCATATACTTATACATTGCTTGTTCTAATGTCTAAACATTCTTTAATGTATATACCTATCTGTACACAGTAGGGATTATCACCTCCTAGTATGTAATTGAATCTATGGACAGAACGGAGGGCATTGAATTTATTTGAATAAGCGGAAATAATGGTGAATAGCTTTGAGCGTTTATCCTCATATCTTGAACAATTCATGATAAAGTGACTTTCATCTTCAATCTCATTTGGGCAGAATGGACAAAACCTTTGATCACGGGGAACTTTACGATACCTTCCAGCTTCAATGTTCAATTTATGGCTACATATTCTTATCTTTGTACATAACTAAAAGGAAATTATGCAAATAAATGTCTAATTTGTATAAATGATGCAAAACGGTTCATAAATCATCTGCATTCATTGTAGGACTTTAAATCGTGTGACATTAATTTGCATAATTTATACTTAAAATGGACAAATCAGCTGTATTCCTCTTTTGATCCGTTAATGTTGTCACATGTGTAGTCCAGATGAGAAAAACTACGTGGGACGTCGAATATCTTTCCCAATTAAGGCCGTCAATCTTCATGATCCATTGTAATACAGTTCATTGAAATGTCACTTTTCAGACATCACTGCACCGGCAATTATGTCGTCCGAATTCAATCAATTGGCTTAGATAACCCTTTTTTGTTTATTCTCATGACTATTTCTGTCCCAAAACTGGGGCTCACCAGGCCTCTAAGGGACATGGGCTTTAGAAAAAACGTAATTCTCCAAACGACGCATACTGGCACCTAGTACCTGTGCAACACATATTTTGGATATGTCAATTAAGAACATGCATAACTAAATATTAATTTTGCAAATTGATGACTAATTTGCATAAATAATGCAAAACAGTTCATAAATCGTCTGCATATACTATGTAACTTTCAATCGTGTTACCTGTGTACTAAAAGTAAACAGGAACATCGCTGATATAAAAAAATTACAAAACTAAACGTTAATTTACATAATTCATGCTAAAAATCAACAAATCATCTGTATTCTCCTTTTGATCCGTAAATGTTGTCACATGTGTAATCCAGATGAAGAGTAACATCGTAGTATATCGAATATCTTTTCCAATTCAGGTCGTCAATCTGTACGACCCAATGTCATACAGTTTATTGCAACGTCACTTTTTAGATATAACTGTGCTGGCAATTCTCACGTCTGTATTCAATTAATTGGCTTAGATAACCCCCTTTTGTTTATCCTGACCATTTCTGTCCAGAAACTGGGGCAAACCAGGGCTCTAGCGGCAAAATGGAAGCACCCATGGGGGTATAAGTTACATGACCGGCCTTGTGGTCTTCCGCCAGTCTGAGCGAGCAGAACGGTCACAGCTACATTGGTGTCTAGACGTCTGAGAACAAACAGTATTTTTTGTGTCAGAAAACAACTCATTTTTAGCGATTATAGAGATTTCTAACTTCTCATGACAACATGGCGAGAAAGAAGAGGCCAAAGCCAGCATCTGAAGAGCGGAAGTTAAGAGATTGTGAGCAGAAAACGAAGGTACGTAATACAATCAAGCAACCGGGATAGGTGGGAAAAGGCAGACCGAGTGCCACAAAGGCGAGGGAGGAACTAAGCACCTCAGGTAAGGTACTTGGGACATGCTTTATCAATTTCGCAGATAAGGTTATGTTTTGCACAGCATTCGTGTGTGTGTGTTTCCGTCCCCGTCCCCTTTTGTTGATTCTCACGACTATTTCTGTCCCCAAACTGGGACACACAAAGACGCTTTGCATGATCCGTACTAAAAATGTATTGTATTGTATTGCTCTTTTGATACGTGAATGTTGTCCCATGTGTAATCCAGATGAAGAGAAACAACATGGGATATCCAATATCTTTTCCCATTCAGGTCGTCAATCTGTATGACCCAATATCATTAAGTTCATGGAAATGTCACTTTTCAGAATCACTGTGCCGGCAATTATCTCGTCCATATTCAATTAATTGACTTAGATAACCCCTTTTTGTTCATTCTCACAACTATTTCTGTCGCAAAACTGGGACACACCAGGCCTTAAAGAGAGACGTTAGTCTCCGAACGACGCATACCAGCACCTGTACAATACACATTTTGGATACCTCAATCAAGAACATGCAAAACTAAATGTTAATTTTACAAATGATTATCTGATTTGCATAAATAATGCAAAACAGTTCATAAGTCATTTGCAAACATTATATGGCATTTCATCGTGTGACAAGTGTAATAAAAGAAAACAGGAACATCGCTTGATATCGAAAAATGACAAAAGGAAACGTTATTTTGCATAATTGATAGTTAAGATCGGCAAATCATCTGTAGTGCTCTTTTGATCCGTAAATGTTGTCACATGTATAATCCAAATGAGAAAAACAACGTGGGACATCGAATATCTCCAAACGACGCATACCAGCACCTGTACAAGTACTAGTACTACAACACATATTTTGGATACAACACATATTTTGGGTCAATCTGTATGACCCAATATCATACAGTTTATGGCAATGTCATTTTTCAGATATAACTGTACCGGCAATACTCACGTCTGTATTCAATTAATTGGCTTAGATAACCCCTTTTTTATCCTGACTATTTCTGTCCAAAAGTGGGGCACACCAGGCCTCTAGGGGACATTGTATTTAGAGAAAACATACGTCTCCAAACGACGCATACCAGCACCTTTACAACACATATTTGAGATACGTCTATCATGAACATGCATAACTAAATGTTAATTTTACAAATGAAAATAATGCAAGAACAGTCTATAAATCATCTGCATTCATTATTGGATTTTAAATCGAGTAACATGTGTAAGGAGAGAGAACATGAACATCGCTTGATATCGAAAAATGACAAATCCAAACGTTAATTTGCATAATCCATACTAAAAATGAACAAATCATCGGTATTCCCCTTTTGATCCGTAAATGTTGTCATATGTGTAATTCAGATGAAGAGAAACATCCCGGGATATCGAATATCTTCTCCAGTTCAGGTCGGCAATCTGTATGACCCAATCTCACACAGTTTATGGAAATCTCACTCTTCAGATAACTGTACCGGCAATTCTCACGTCCGTATTCAATTATTTGGTTTAGATAACCTCTTTTTTATCCTGACTATTTCTGTCCAAAAGCTGGGGCACACCAGGCCTCTAGGGGACATTGTATTTAAAGAAAACGTAAGTTTCCATACGACGCATACCGAGGACCTGTGCAACACATATTTTGGATATGTCAATTAAGAACATGCATAACTAAATGTTAATTTTGCAAATGAATGTCTAATTCGCATAAATAATGTAAAACAGTTCATAAATCGTCTGAATATACTATGTAACTTTCAATCTTGTTACCTGTGTACTGAAAGTAAACAGGAACACCGCTGATATAAAAAAGTACAAAACTAAACGTTAATTTTCATAATTCATACTAAAGATGGACAAATCATCTATAGTTTCCTTTTGAACCATAAATATTGTCACATGTGAAATCCAGATGAAGAGAATTTTAGGTCGTCAATCAGTATGACCCAATTTGCATAAATAATTCAAAACAGTTCATAAATCATCTGCATTCATTATAGGATTTTAAATCGTGTTACATCTGTAAGGAAGGAGAACACGAGCATCGCTTGATATCGCAAAATGACAAAATTTGACGTTAAAATGGCATAATTCATGCTAAAAATCAACAAATCATCTGTATTCCTCTTTTGATCCGTATATATTGTCACATGTGTAATCCAGATGAAGAGAATCATTGTGGGATATCGAATATCTTCTCCAGTTCAGGTCGTCAAGCTGTATGACCCAATCATTTCCCAATGTCACAGAACACGAACATCGCTTGATATCGAAAAATGACAAAACTAGACGTTAATTTGCCAAATTCATACTGAAAATATACATTTCATGAAAAATGAACAAATCATCTATATTTCTCTTTTGATCCGTAAATGATGTCACGTGTGTAATACAGATGGAGAGATACATCGTAGGATATCAGATATCTTCTCTAATTCAGGTTGTCAAATTGTGTGACCCAATGTCATACAGTTCATGGAAATGTCACTTTTGAGATATCCCTGTACCTGTTCCCACAACCCTTGTGGTCAGCTTTGTTAAGGATATCTTCTGCATGCAAGCTTATGTCTGCAAGTTTGCATCGTCACGGGAACGCTTCTGTTTCATCATTGGGTAACAGGTTTCTGTAACTGACGGTTTACTTTGAAGTCGCGGCTGAATGTGGGTCACTGGCAGTGACCCTGCCCGTCAGTCTTTCAGACAGCAAAAAAAAATACTGGGGATATATTGTCACTGTTATCACGGGAAAGTCAAAATAGCAGTGACCTTACAAGCAGTTCGCTTACTCAATCATGGACAAGTTCTAAATGTTTATATACATTATTATAAATGTTTCCTTTCAATCGTACTTTTCGATAAAGAGCCAGTGGGCTTTGCTCTGTCCGCGCCCATTTTTTTTATAAATGCCATTTTGAAACATTCGGACGATGATTGGTAGCGACACATTACATGTTGCATATCATATTCGTCAGTCAGATGATACATTATATTTCCCAGCTGCTCATATATACCTGCTCAACTTTCCTGGATATTTCTTACATCACAGCAGAACTTGGCGGAAACTGGTAGGAATAAATACAAGCTGTATACCAGCTACAGATGTCTGATCCCTCCCAGGAAATAAAGGAAGGCAAAGAGATTTGCTTATACTGGCTTTCTGTTGTTGATCAGATTTTGACTTCTGTTTAAACTATTTTTGAAACTGCTCATGTGACAACATCGTTGGAAAGGTCAACTATCAACTATAGGAAACTATTTGACACGAATCATTATATTTCATGCCTCCGGCTTGCCATACATACTATAGGAAGAGTAAGTAAGTAAGTGTGTATTATGGGTGTACTAAATCAGATAAATATTTTCTTTAAACCGTAGAAATTCTAACATCAATTTATTCAACTCTCTCAGACCACGAAGGTTCATCAAAATATTTCCTTTGTCCCAAGATACAATGCCGTCTATATTTATGTTCAAATTCTCTACAGAACTGATCAACCATCTACTTTTACAGTCGCCAAGAACATGAAGGAGGAAGGCCACGGTGGAGGAGGGATTCCGGACCAGCATCAGAGCCATGTGCAGCCA
Organism: Branchiostoma lanceolatum; assembly: GCA_035149815.1. Classification (NCBI taxonomy): domain Eukaryota; kingdom Metazoa; phylum Chordata; class Leptocardii; order Amphioxiformes; family Branchiostomatidae; genus Branchiostoma; species Branchiostoma lanceolatum. The sequence goes on from CM068880.1 coordinate 14,083,052, forward strand.
AATGATTGCGCTGTTACAGCCAGAGAAAAGCTGACACGATTTAGAGAATTCACAAACTGACGTGCACAATCATGTTGTCCACGTTATTTGATCTAAACGAATACGTATTGTCTATACTATTGTTTATTTCAGTGTGCAACTTTTAGTGGCTGATTTTGCATGTATATCAAAGAAAATACAAGTGATTTAACTTACTGACGACAGCTCAAATCAAACCGGATGTACGAATGGTGGACCCTATACGAATGTGTATGCAATTGCAACCTGCAGTAACATTTCACTCCGTCACTTACGTCCACGAAGTTACAGTGCAACTCCTTACCAAACTTGGAACGGTTACTGTAAAATTAATGCTATTGTTGTGCCATAATTGTTATTCTTCGACGTCTTTGACGGTTATTCGTTTGTTTAAGTGAACTGCAGCGAAGAGATAAAGTAATCAATGCCGTGTGAGCAGAGTAAGACAGCATAAAGACAAGAGATTTCAAAGGCAATGAAGTTTAGGTCAAAAGAGCAATAGAGACCTTCAGTAAGGATCGTAGTAATTAGCCAACATTATGGAGTCACAATCAGTCAGTTTTATAACGGTAAGTGTGCACCTTGCTAAGTGTGCGGGAATCATTGTTTCTGTGTCATTTCTTTATCGTTGATGTGGTCGTAAACTAACATTAGCAACAAAAACAATCCCTCCGGTCAATCACGCCCAATATTACTGACCCCAACAATTTCTAATTCAACATCACATTAAATAACAAATCTCTATTAACCCTCTATCTTTGGGGATCATGTCGTCCCTTACTTTTCGACAAGACCACAACAACATGATGCTCAGTGGACCTTGCTCGTCCTTTAGTACAGTGGGCCTTGTGTCCATTTGTGCCAACGGCAAAGTCACAACACCACCACACTGATAACATTCATCTCTTAAAGCGAAAATTAGTGGCAAAAACCACCCCTCCAATCAAAATGGTCACACCTAACCCAAAACTAGGACAGATATAGGAAACCAACCTTAGCGATAAAAACCACCCCCAATATCATCGATTCTAACACTTTCTAATTCAACATCACATTAAATAACAAATCTATATTAACCCTCTATCGTTGGGGATCTTGTCGTCCCTTATTACTTTTCGACAAGACCACAACAACATGATGCTCAGTGGACCTTGCTCGTCCTTTAGTACAGTGGGCCTTGTGTCCATTTGTGCCAACGGCAAAGTCACAACACCACCACACTAATAACATTCATCTCTTAAAGCTAAAATGAGTGGCAAAAACCAACCCTCCGTTCAAAATGGTCACACCTAACCCAAAACTAGGAAAGATATAGGGAACCAACCTTAGCGACAAAAACCACCCCCAATATCATCGATTCCAACACTTTCTAATTCAACATCACATTAAATAACAAATCTATATTAACCCTCTATCGTTGGGGATCTTGTCGTCCCTTATTACTTTTCGACAAGACCACAACAACATGATCCTCAGTGGACCTTGCTCGTCCTTTAGTACAGTGGGCCTTGTGTCCATTTGTGCCAACGGCAAAGTCACAACACCACCACACTAATAACATTCATCTCTTAAAGCTAAAATGAGTGGTAAAAACCACCCCTCCAATCAAAATGGTCGCATCTAACCCGAAACTAGGAAAGATATAGGGAACCAACATTAGCGACAAAAACCACCCCCAATATCATCGATTCCAAGACTTTCTAATCCAACATTACATTAAATAACAAATCTCTATTAACCCTCTTTCGTTGGGGATCTTGTCGTCCCTTACTTTTCGACAAGACCACAACAACATGATGCTCAGTGGACCTTGCTCGTCCTTTAGTACAGTGGGCCTTGTGTCCATTTGTGCCAACGGCAAGGTCTCCACCACATTTAATAACTTCCATCTATGACACCCACACATTAGTGAAAAAAACATCCCTCCAGTAAAAATGGTCACACCCAACCCACAGCAAGAAAAAAATTAGCAAGAACAACAATAAAGAAAACTGGCAAGAAAAACACCCCTCCGTCAGAATAGTCACACCCAACATAAGCGACAAAAAACACCCCTCCGAATAAAATGGTCACATCCAACATGGCGGCCCCCATCCTTGGATGAAAAAACAGAACAGGTTTTGCTATCGCAAACCTGTAATTAGGTGCACATCTCCAATTTTGGGTGCATTGTGTTTACATGCACCCACCATTTCGAGCCCTGACAAGTTACACCACTGCGGTGCACCACCCCACACTTATTGTACATGGTCCTACAAGTACACCATGCAGTCTGGCAAGCTCTGCCACTGCTATTGGTCTACATCCAAGTGTCCAGTATGGGCCCGTGGCAACCCAGCCCAGCGTCGAGCATGGTCCCGTGGTACCCCAGCCCAGCGTCCAGTATGGTCCCGTGGCACCCCAGCCCAGCGTCCAGTATAGTCCCGTGGCAACAGGAGGTGGTGTGGCACCCCTGCCAAGCGTCCAGTATATATGGTCCCGTGGCACCGGGAGGTTTTGTGTTACTTCGTGGTCCTGTCACATCTAACAGAGTGACTTTACTGAGAAAGGCCCACTAACCGCTAATCAACATGATGCTCTCACGTCAATGATTAAGCAGCAGATGGTGAACACTACACTGTGTAAAAACTGGAGACAAGGTAGGATAGAACATTGGTTAAAGATCTGTTTTAGATCTGTTATCAATCAATATCAGACATATGTATAAAATATTTTAGAAAAAATTGTTTTTTTATTGTGGCCACTGTGGCTCAAAAACTGTCAAGAAAAGTGACAGCCTTCACAAAAACTTTGCATGAAATGCCTAACGATCTTTTCCTCTCCTACCATTGTTCATTCTCGGTTTAACCCTATCTAGACCGGGGGGGGGGGCTAAAAGTGCCCGCGCCAACTTTGACATTGTATAACTGCCAAACGACGTATGGCAGGACAACCAAACTTGGTGACTTTTCCTAAAATTTAGTTGGCAACAATATTATGATAAAAGTATAAGTTTAGCATTTTTCGTGTTGCCATGGCAACGGGTTTCTGAAGAGGCATTTTATGCAAATTTCACTAATTTCGATAAAAACATAGTTGTTTCCAACGTTTTCTTGCTCAACCACACTAGTTTCCTACATGTATAACATCACATGTGATTTAATGTAACTGCCATGATTAAATATTCATAAATTATGCTAATTTGATGACGTCATCGCTCAAAATCCAAGATGGCGGACAAAATCATAATTTTCGGTATAAACAGGCTTTTTCGCCTTTGAATTCGTCACAACCTGGAATTTTCTTAACCAGAAACATTCAGATTAATGTTTTTAGTCTATTTTGATTGTTATTTGGGATCATACATGGAAAAAAATGTACTTTTAAAAATTCCAAAATGGCCGATCCGACATGGCGGATCCCAGGGGGTCGCTAACAACACATGACGTCATTCTCCGACGCCATTTTGACGTCAACTTAGTCACAACTGACGTCAAATGTCTTGGCATAGCTTTGAATCAATAAAACGCACTATTTTGTCTAATATTTTTTGAAATTATGGGAATTCCCTATTTAGCCAATAAAATCACATCGATGACGTCATAATTACGTCATATTACGTCATAACGTCACTAAAATTACAGGAATTATATAACTTCACGTGAACATCACTCCCTGCAAATTTGGTGATGATAGAGCTTACCGTTCGGAAGTTATGACGGGGGGGGTCGAAAGAGCCCCCCCCCCCGTCCAAGAAGTCTCAAAAAAGCCCGGTCTAGATAGGGTTAAGCCATAAAATAGAACCGGGAACAAGAAATATTACATCCAAAGTACATACATGCACTTCTAAAACACTATCACACGTGACCGTACCTGACGCTGGGCTGGGTGACACAGCATTTATAACATTCACATGAGAAATGCAAATACATGCCATTTCTAAAACACTATCACACGGGGCCGTACTGAACACTGGGCTGCCTGGGTAACACAGCATTTATAACAATTCATATAAGAAATGCAAATACATGCCATTTCTAAAACACTATCACACGGGACCGTACTTGACGCTGGGCTGGGTGACACAGCATTTATAACAATTCATATGAGAAATGCAAATACATGCACTTTTAAAACACTATCACACGGGACGGTACTGAACACTGGGCTGCCTGGGTAACACAGCATTTATAACCATTCATCCTTTGAAACTGCCCTTGACAATCATAAAAAATGTAAGTAATGTCCTGCATCTTATTCTACACTTTGTACAAGTGCCAGTACCACAGAAAAAATCCAGTGAGGCTGCGGCATCAACCCTACAACAACATTCTAAGACAATAGATAGCTTCAGGGAAAACTTGAGTGGTGGATCTGGGGAGGAGCAGATGGCTGCAGAGCTGCGGCTCATGTCCAGGGACCGGCTCCTACAGCTTCTGAAGGAAGGCGGGTTTGCTCAATCAGAATCCCAAATGGCCAAATTGCCACCTGCTGGGAGCAAAAACAGGATTGAACTTGAACTGGGGACAGTGTAGGAACTTGAGAAGGTACATGAATATGTAGGTCTTTTTTTTAAACAAAACTGCTTCTATCACAGATATGGAACACACATTTTATGAAGGAATCTGTACAAGCTACTTGACAGTTGTCTCTTAAGTATGGAGTATAAGTATCAAGATAGCGTTTGAAGATTCTAAAAGGTCTTGGCTAAACTTAATGCAAGACAGCTCTAAGTAAATGCAGATGTAAGAACTATCTTGTCTCATTAGACTAAGTCATTATTAATTTATCATGATAGGGTAATGGCTCCGGTCTAAAATTCAATCTCTTTATAAGAATGTTCAAACTTTACATTCAAACGATAGGTCCCTTGGTGGGTATTTGAGGAAATGAAACCACTTTACTTTCTCATTCATGGTTACGAAGTAATAGCTGACCAAAGTTACGCCCCCACCCCATACTTAAAGCATTATAGGGTAATGGCCCCGGTCTAAACTTCAATCTCTTTATCAGAATGTTCAAACTTTACATTCAAACTATAGGGCCCTTGATGGGTATTTGAGGAAATAAAACAACTTTACTTTCTCATTCATGGTTACGAAGTAATATCTGACCAAAGTTACGCCCCCACCCCATACTTAATTTATCATGATAGGGTAATGGCTCCGGTCTAAAATTCAATCTCTTTATCAGAATGTTTAAACTTTACATTCAAACGATAGGGCCCTTGGTGGGTATTTGAGAAAATGAAACCACTTTACTTTCTCATTCATGGTTACGAAGTAATATCTGACCAAAGTTACGCCCCCAGCCCATACTTAAAGCATTATTGGGTAATGGCTCCGGTCTAAAATTCAATCTCTTTATCAGAATGTTCAAACTTTAAATTTAAACGATAGGGCCCTTGGTGGGTATTTGAGGAAATGAAACCACGTTACTTTCTCATTCATGGTTACGAAGTAATAGCTGACCAAAGTTGGGCCCCCCCCCCACCCCTACCCCATACTTAAAGCATTATAGGGTAATGGCTCCGATCGAAAATTCAATCTCTTTATCAGAATTTTCAAACTTTACATTAAAAGGATAGGGCCCTTGGTGGGTATTTGAGGAAATGAAACAACTTTACTTTCTCATTCATGGTTACGAAGTAATAGCTGACCAAAGTTACGCCCCCCACCCCATACTTAAAGCATTATAGGGTAATGGCCCCGGTCTAAACTTCAATCTCTTTATCAGAATGTTCAAACTTTAAATTCAAACGATAGGGCCCTTGATGGGTATTTGAGGAAATAAAACCACTTTACTTTCTCATTCATGGTTACGAAGTAATATCTGACCAAAGTTACGCCCCCACCTCATACTTAAAGCATTATAGGGTAATGGCTCCGGTCTAAAATTCAATCTCTTTATCAGAATGTTCAAACTTTAAATTTAAACGATAGGGCCCTTGGTGGGTATTTGAGGAAATGAAACCACGTTACTTTCTCATTCATGGTTACGAAGTAATAGCTGACCAAAGTTACGCTCTCCACCCCATACTTATAGCATTATAGGGTAATGGCTCCGGTCTAAACTTCAATCTCTTTATCAGAATGTTCAAACTTTACATTCAAACGATAGGGCCCTTGGTGGGTATTTGAGGAAATAAAACCACTTTACTTTCTCATTCATGGTTACGAAGTAATATATAACCCCTATAAGAACCTAAAAGGTGTTCGTCCTTGGTTTTAACATTTGATAGCGTATGTTTTCACGTAAGCAGAGAGTTTGTAACTCTGGCAAACTCCCAAAGCAACTTCAAAATGTTATCAGGGCAATTCCGTTGCACCAGGATAGTTCGGCCCCTAGCTTATCGGCAAGGATATAGGGTTAGAATTATGTTGGAATTAGGGTTAGAATTAGGGTTAGCGATGAGTTTGAACTGGGGTCAGCGTTAGAATCATGCGTCTTTTGCATTTACGACTTAATCCAGGCCCGTTGACGACGCACAAAAAGCACTGTCTGTAATTTACGACCAGAACACTGCCGATTTTAGACAGCCTAAAATCACGACCAACGACCCATTCCAGCCTTCTTTACTACAAATCAACGACCTCCTTGTCCACTGTGTTGACGGTGAAATGTCCTGGAAATAGTCCAAGGACTGATGCCGAATCGTCCTGATCAGCTATAGGGGCCAAACTGTCGAACATCCTTTTTTTGAAATGCTACGAAACCCTATTCTAGTAGTATGGTCAACTAGGTAGAACAGTATCTAGAATGCTACATTCTAAGAGCGGTCTAAACTGGAACAGTCATACCTGACTGAAAATTCAATTCAATTCAATTCAATTCAATTCTACTCTATTCTACTCTACTCTACTCTACTCTACTCTACTCTACTCTACTCTACTCTACTCTACTCTACTCTACTCTACTCTACTCTACATAAAGACTCAGGTCATACTTGGCTTAAACTCCCCCCAGGCCTCGGCTGTGGGCGGTATGCGGTGGTCCTCGTACTTTATCCCGCCTGCCGCGAACAGCAGCCTGGCGATCTCCCCGCGGCCCCTGCCGTCAAAGTAGATCAGCTTGTAGCTCGGCATACTGCTCCAACGTGCTACTATAAAAGTGTCTTTAAGTAGTAAGTGCGCAATCCGTCGTATAAGTCTTAATAAGGACAGGTTTTAATTGTGTGATAGACTTTCTTCTTAGTCTTTGTGACCAGTTAAGTACCCTGGGTTCCAGACTGTTTATCGTGCCTTTAAGCCGGTTCTCTTTAGCCGGTACCTTGCAGTCAGTTCCTCCCGGCGGCACAGAGACCCCAGCCCGCCGAACCCTAATTAGCGCACCGGGGGAGTTCTAGCCGGGAAGTTGACCGGCCCTATCTACAGAGGATTATTGATAGATATCAATTATGCAAACGAATAGCTAATTTGCCTAATTTATGACAAAATACTATAATTCCAGAGTGGTAAATGATGGGATTTCATTCTTGTGGCGTTTGGGAGATAATCAAATGTGGACGTTATCAGACATAAATCATGATGGCCTCATTTACATAATTTTAATCATTTGCACCATACTATCATCCGCGTGTTATACATGTGTGAATTGTATGAAATAATCACCATTATTCATTCTGTTAAAGATTCTTAAAAAAACTTTATTTCTCAAATCTCCATTTACTTTCACTGTCATCAGGGCAACGAAAATGGCGGGGGAGAGTTTTAAGAAATGTTCATCCTTTTTGGCATATCAAATAAATTTTGTAATAGCTCGTAGTTTCACGCCCCTTAAGATTGCAAACTCAGGACGTTTGTAATCAGAAATTGGCAAAGCTCAGGCTAATCTTTTTTCAAAATACACATTTCATCAAAAGTTAATTTTCAAAAAGGACAACAACCCACTGACAATGGAAAGTTATTCAACCAAACGCCAAGGTCTAAATGTGTACGAACCATCAAACTAATATAATATGCTGGTTGCTTGAATTCCAATAATCTGTACTTCATTTTCGTTGCATTGATCATCAGTGATAACGTGCATAGATTAACTAAATGTAGTCTTTTTTTCTGTGCTGCCAGTAAACACAAGTTATGTTAACTAAGAATAGATTCAAACAGAGATAAGCAAAAGGCATTGTAACAGTAGAAGAATCCAAAACATGTACATTTCCATAAATTGAAATACATGTCAATTTTAGAGCTGACAAAAACAAAAAAGACAATATGTGCAAAGGATACAATGTACTGCAAATGTTAACTGGTGGCTACCTATTATCTCCTCCAACAACCCCATACAGCTACTTGTTTAGGTGAATGACTTCATGATCAGTAGCAGATCATACAATCAGTTGGTCAGCACACTTGGGGCCTGTTTAAAAAACTGTCGACTTATACCTGCTGCCTGCGGGCCTCTAAAATAACCAGCCTTGAGTATGTTCAAGCTAGGTGGTACCTATAACAGCAGACGTTCAGAATTCAAGTTTCCTGTAATCTTATCTAGTCTATCATGTCCTCTTGTTCTAACTTTCGATATCAATGACTTAATTTGCCTCTCGAATAGTGAACAGTCAGCTATCAACATGTTTGGGGCCAGGTTGTTTTTACTTCGATAATCTGCCCTACTCCGGAGAGTCTTTTCAAACTAATAGTCAAGTTTTTCTCGATCAAAATTCAAGATTGCAACATTCACAGCAGACCTTAAATATGATAGTGACAATTTCGTTTGATGTACATGTTTCCCCGTTTACCCAATCCTGGTATTGTCGAGTAGAGCTAACCACCGTCATCTACCGTAACGGGGGAGAATTCGGTAACCACGAAACATAGTTTTTAGACTCGTTAGCATGCTACGTAGCACTATTTAAGTTTTACTGACCAGGTATGAGCTGTCAGTTTAAGAGGAGAAAATCTGCTATTACGTTTCTGACGATGTCAACCCTAGCAAAACTTTTAGATGAGATTTAAACTTGAATATTATATCGTAATCTATAGCTATACAGTTAAAGAAGAAGGACTAATTTTTGATGAGTCTCAATTTTACGGCAGTCTCCTAATCTCGGCAGCGAGTTTCAATATTGACAAAAGTAAAAGTAACAAACACTTCTCATCTACGTCTAGTAAGGATACGGATAACGTCATTTGAATGTCCGATGATTGCGTCATACTCTCAAAAGGATTGGGCAGTTATTTCAAAGTTAGACTTTTTTTACAGGGAATACAATTAATTGTTCATGTTAACATGGGCTTTTCTATGAAGCCTTCTGTGCTCTTTGTTTATCCAACAAGAAATACATTTTCTAACGACCTGAATGTCCATAATATTGTAGGATTAAACTACAGGTGCTGAACTCTCAGGGATGAGCGCGATAACATGATGAACATGATCATAATGACGCTGACCCGCGAAATAATGGTTCCCGTGTATGTTGTTGTTCTTCTACAGTACAGACTCTAAATGACATTAGATATTGTGCAGTACACATAAAGGTTATTATGATACGAGTCTTGAATTGGAAAACTTCCTAACTGACCACTGTCATCCACGATCCCATTCGACGTTTAAACGAAGAATTATATTTGCATAATAATTGGGGTAAATCAATGCAATAAACTCTTCCTCGTTGTGCATGCAAATGAAACACTAGCTGCTAGGACTACTGCAAAAACTGCTAAAAAAGGATAGCTTCCGTTGCAGACACCGCCGATTTTTTTTTTCAAACATGTGCAATTTTCTGACAGCTTTCGTTTGCGTAGACAGATCTGATGGCCTACAGAGCATGAAAGCACAACCCGGTGCATAATCTAAGCCCCTTATATTTCAGATAAAGACCAATATTGTCGGAGAGGTTTGTAACGGAGGCTACACTAGGTACACGTTGGTCCAAAAGCAACTGTACGATGCACTAGTAGCTGAACGTTGCCGATCCTGTCTGTTCTGTTCTGATCTGATATGACCTAACCAAACATGCCGTAGTAGGCCAGGACGACGTGAGCCAGAACGATTGATGTCAGCGCGCTGCCGGCAATTGTGGTAACACGCGCTCCGGAGTCTGTCAAAAGGTACGAAAAGTTAAATGTTAACTTTATTCTGATGAAAAAAGTTGCATTAACCTTAACCTATTTGAAATAGCCGTTTGGCACCCGATTCCCTATTTGTTACAGAGTTAGGCAGCAGGGAGGTAGATTGTAAAAACTCCTGGCCTTCGATCCTATCATCTTTCTAAAACTTTTAACTGTCCCAATCCTTATATCAACGATCCGATCAGGACAGCCCCGTTTTCTTACCGTCATCAGCTTTCGGGGTTGCAGTGCCTGTTGTGCCGCCAGGAGGCATTGTGTCGTCAGTCTGTCCTGTGGTCAGACTGCCAGGAGGCGGTGTCAGGTCGGGCTGCCCTTCGGTGGTCAGACCGCCAGGAGGCGTTGTCAGGTCGGGCTGCCCTTCGGTGGTCAGAGCGCCAGGAGGCGTTGTCAGGTCGGGCTGCCCTTCCGTTGTCAGACCACCAGGAGGCGTTGTCAGGTCGGGCTGCCCTTCGGTGGTGAGATCGCCAGGAGGCGTTATATCGTCATGTTCTTCAACGGTGGTCAGTGCCTGATTTACTGTTGTAACGTCATCAGTTTCTGTTGTGGTTTCGATTCCTGTAGTAAAGTCGAAATACATTTAAGTTGCAAGGCAGAAAACACTTCGTCACATTGTTCTTTGTGCCATTATTTTGATGTCTTAGTGATCGTTATTGGAAAAACGAGATGCCTCGTAACACTCCACATCACCTAACATGCTCACCTCCACCCTCACCACCACAGTCCGTCTCGTCCTCACCGTTCTCACAGTCGGGAGATGTTCCATCACATGAGAAGTTTTCCGGAATGCACGAACCGTCCAAACACCGGCGTTCACTCTCCGGGCAGCCCCAAGCTTGGGAAAACAAAGGGCGGTAGAAATGAATGATATTAAATGTGACCCACATCCCTGAAGAGACCTCGGGTGCCGGGTATAATCTCGGACTGTTCGTGCAACTACATGGAGGCCTCGCCACGGCACGCATGTTTGGCCAAGCACACCGGGCCACCCCTACTCTTCTCGATAAGTGTGTTGGGTTCTTTAACGGGCAGAGGTTTGACGCTTATGCCCGAAGCTCCGTCACTCTTGGGGCCGCCAGCTATACGTCACCGTCCGAAATGACAAATGCAATCCCTTACAACATGTCCAAGCTGGAGTCGACCCCTAGGAGCAAACTCGGGCTGCGGGATCCACGGAATTTGATCAAGATGGCGAAGCAGAGGGGTTGCGTTACGCCAAGGGGACATGCCAAATATAATAGGGTTGTAGATGAACAGATAAAGCAGCATTCTAGCACATTTCATGGTATTTGCTTTGTAGATATGGGCCAATCAGGATCAAGGGGAGGGCGGGCAGGCAGCCAGCATGGGTCGGAAGGACTCAACTGTTACTAACATTACTGCCGAGCCAAGAAGGGCGGCCCGCGGGGGAAAAGGAGTATCTATAGGTGTCTGTACGTGTGTTGACGGAAAGGCATTCAAACTCCCCCCCCCCCCCTGCGCGTCATTATTTTATTCACATCAATTTACAAAAGGAACTAATAATTACAACGTAACATATAACTCAGGTAAACATCAAATAACAAGACAAACTAAGTCAACGTCATAACATAAAAATAATAGTACTACAGCGAAAGGAATTCACAATTATAAAGGTTACATATTAATCTAATTAACAGCAGTAACAATCATCAAGATTATAACAGAACATACACAAGTTGGCTTACCAATGTAGCTAAGCTAGGCGAATCTTCCAGTCATTGAAATAAAATTCAACACAATATCGAAAATTTGGCATTTGATTGGTAGTGGGAGGGAGAATTAGGGTACATTAAGTAGTCTTATTGAATGAAGGGGGTTAGAGGGGACTATTTCTTCAAAATTTAAGCAGGATAGGCTTTGCAACATATGGGTCCTTTCGCTACTTTATAGTTCGCAGTGTAAAAGGTACAGCTCGGTTGTCTCGTCTGAATTTTCCCATTTACACTCAGGGCTAGTTATACAATGATGTTGGAATAAGTGTGAGTTAAGTTGGCTGAAGTCAAGTCTGAATCTAGTAAGGTGGACTGCAGTGTACCACAAAGATAAAAAGGAGGGGAGGACAACAAGTCACATGGGAGAGAACAGTCATGAGAGACACGACGACGACGACGACGATGATGATGATGATCATGATGATGATGATGATGATGATGTGGCCACGGAAGTAGCGTCATTATACTTTCTTAGAATACCATAATCATGAAATAATCAATATTTAGATAGTTCTTTAGCCACTTTTAGATATTCAACGCATTTAACATTTTCTTTAATGCAAATATAAAGTTTAATTCTTTCTTTATAATACACTTAAAAATCTACTATGAAACGTGGTTAATCTTTCACTTGATTTGTATCACAATTAGGCAAAATCTATGGTATAGAGAAGGGTGGTTGTTCCTTCCCGTGTCCATACGCAATGCAGTAAAACTAATCTAAAGTTACGATACTGCCACTCTGTGGTGTATGTTGTTAAACCATGTAACCCCTTGTGGGGTCGCCTGGCAAATCTGCACCGTGTTTGGCCGCAGGGGTCCCGGGTTCAATTTCTGTCGGGTCACCGATCTTGTGCCCTTTGGAAAGGCACTTAACACGACTTTCCTCACTTCACTCAGGTGAAAATGAGTACCTAGCCTAGTCCCTCGGATAGGACGTTAAATGGAGGTCCCGTGTTTGGGGAGAGCCACACCTCACGCACGTTAAAGAACCCACCACACCTTTCGGTAGAGTAGGGGCATGCCCCGGTGTGCGATGGTCCAAAACCTTGCAATCGACATATAGACTACAAAATCTTCAGCAAACTTGAAGTTGGTAGCCTCAAAAATGAAAGGCAATACAGACAACCGATTATTTTGTGTCGTTTGAGCCCAAGAAATGCACTCCAATCATCTGCAACAAAGCAAACATGCTCGCTACATCCAACACTTTACCTGTGTAGTTGAACTGGGACAGCTGAGCCGTGACGCTTCTGCCAGATGTAAACGCCACGAACATGTTGTTAGATGTACTGGTGATGGGGTCGATAGGGTGGACTGAAACATCGCCTGATAAGCTAGAGATGAAAATGAATCGTCCTTTGCTCTGTTTATGTCACCAAGAAAATCTTGAACTTGTGAATAATGAGGCAATAAATCTATCTCATGGATCACTCTATGCATCATCCTAACTGCACTACTCTACCATTCAGGCCGTTACCTCTGCAATAGTGCAGCTCTGTGACTGTCTCCATCGTAGATGGTCCAAATGTCAGAATCGTAGTCGAGGTGGAAGCTGTGAAACGTGAGACGAACGGTGCTCCCCTCTGGTACGGTGATCGTCCACTCACAGGTCTTATCGGTATTGTAGGGACCCGGTGATTTGACACTACCCCCAGGAGGAGCTGTCAGGGTACCTCCACATCCAGGCACCCCTGTGTATATGGAGATGATAAAAGACATCAGCGGTGTTCAATCTAGCTTCATGACAGGATCTTTCAACCTATTTTTACTATGTCTTTCCTCATTCTTACGGGGCTAGCCAAAACATGTTGTTTTTTTTGTTAAAATGAGACTCATTCTAACACACATGTAGCTTCAAACCATACCTGTACTTCGTAGTTATATTCAATTAGTTACAATTTTGCATTTCGGATGTGCATGAAAGGCTTGGGCTACTATAGAACAAAAGCTTTTAAAAATGGCAAGGGAAGAATGAAAAACTAACATATGTGTACCTCTATTATAATTGTATATCAAAATGCAATCTTCGTTGTAAGCTGTTAAACCAAGTCACCCATTACTTTGTGCAGTTCCAGCCATGTCATAACAAGAGAAACCAAACCATAAAATGTACTCCAATAATCTGCAACAAAGCAAACATGCTTGGTGTAATCGAACACCTTACCTTTGTAAGAGAACAGGAACCCCTGAGCCGTGCCACTATGATCAGATGTAAACCTTGCAAATATCTCGTTAGATTTGCAGATGACCGGGTAGACTGGCGCTCCACCTGATAAGCTGGAGATGAAAATAAATCATTCTTGGCTCTGTTTATCCTCCCTAGAATCATGAAGCCATCGATTCACATCAGTGTCACTCTCTGTATCATCTTTACTGCTCTACTCTATATACAAGAGCATTGATTGGCCATTCACCTCTGACATAGTGAAGCAGTTTCGCCGTCTCTTTTGTAGATGGTCAGAAAGTCATAACTCTCTTCGAGGTTGAAGCTGCCGAACGTCAGATGAACGTAGTTTCCTTCTGGTACGGTGATCGTCCACTCACAAGTCTGGCCGTTGTCGTAATGGTCGGGATGGTTCGGTGATGTCACAGTTCCTTCAAGGGGAGCAGTCAGGGTAACTCCACATCCAAGAGTACTGATCTCTGTCGCTACGCGTAAGAAAGAAATGCGTAACGCTTCATGCATCAACAGCCTAGGCACAGGTGGTTTATCGTGTGACTAACATATACATGTAACAAACATGTCCAGGCATGTATGACAACAATACACAACAATAAACATACATACATAGAAGACAACGGGATTGTACTGAGCTTAACGAGTAAAGTCAGCTTTTTCTCGTCCCGTTGTACGTGTATAAATGTCGCCACAAATGTTTCTCAGACAAGTTTTTTTTTAAAGCTAAGCGCATCAAAATTTCAAATTTATCCCTCGCATCTAGATATTCGAATCATGGAACATTTTCCTTCACACAGTTAAAAACTACAATTTATTCCCAATGATACAGATTACCATGATAAAATTCCGTTCATCTTTTACTTGATCTTTATAACAATATTGGCAAAATCTATGCTGCAGAGGAGTGAGGTTGTGCCTCTCCGCTTCGATATTATGTGATTTAAGACAACTATTCCTATGTTGAGTTACAGACTATTATCCATGTTGCTAATCCATGTAATCCATTATTCTGTACCGTTCCAGCCCAAGATAATCCATATCATAACATGCACTCTAATTATCGGCAACAGAGCAAACTATGTTCCTGTAATCAAACACCCTACTTGTAAACTGGAACCCCTGACGCGTTTGACTCCCGTCAGATTTAAACCTCACGAACATCTCGTTAGATGTACTGGTGATGGGGTAGACTGACAGTTCACCTGTTAAGCTGGAAATCACAAATAACCTTTCTTACTGCTTCTGTGATCATAAAAATATTGAAGCTTCTACATTTAAAGTTAGCAGGTACATGTAACATTATTAATTCACTCTCAGTATCATTCAAACTGCTCGACAAACAAGAAATGTCTGTTGTTTTCGAGCAGGGCATACTACCATCGGATAATAGTGGGGATGTAATGCCGAAATACAGTTTGCCAAATAATTGTACGGATAATAGTGGGGATGTAATGCCGAAATAAAGTTTGACAAATTATTGTAGGTGCACCAAGGCTCCTGAGTGAAAGCACAGGCAGAGTATAGTTTTATGTAACTAGACATATTGGCACACGGCATTCAGTGAAGATCAGGTGCAGTGTTATTTGAACTTTTAATCAGTTTTGTAAAGCTTATATGAAATGAAGTGTATTTTGAAGTCAGCTTTAATTTGTAATAGAGCAATGTTTTTAAAGGCACGGGAGGAACTAAGGTGCTAATGTAATCTTTTCTAGCTGGGCCCACAGAAGCATGTGTGTAAGTGTCTAGTTGCTGTCGCTATCACCTGGTCTGTACGGGGGAAGAATAGACAATTCGAAGACAAGCAGCGAGGCATGCAGCCGTGTGGAAAGCCGATTCCACTATCAATGTCGGACGACTATAGTCGTGGGATTAAAAAAGGTATGGTCATTCAGGCCATTACCTCTGCAATCGTGTCGCTCTGCCACTGCCTCCATCGTTGACGATTAAAAAGTCATAATCGTCATCGAGATGGAAGCTGGCAAACGTGAGACGAACTTTGCTTCCTTCTGGTGCCGTGATCGTCCACTCACAGGTCTGATCGTTGCCGTAGTTACTGGGATAGCCCGGTGATGTCACATAACCCTCAGGGGGAACCGTCAAGTTACCTCCACATCCAGGAGCACTGGTCGCTATCGCTAAGTATAAGAAAGTAATGAGGAACGCCTGTCATTTTTGATGTACTTTGACCACGTTGGCTACTCTAGAAAGGATCTGTTCAAAACATCATGAATTAGCCAAGGAAATAGCAAAATACCTTTGTTTCACATCCATGCCTCGAAAGGCTAGGCACAGGAGGTCTAACGTATGATTAATATATAACAAACATAAACTGGAAAGTAGAGACGAAAATACAAGAGTTTAACATGAATAAAAGATAACAGCGCAATGGTAGGCTAACCTAGTGGAGTCAACTTCATTTCGTATCTTTGTGTAGTTGTGTAAGTACAGATGTGTCAACAGGAAGGTTTCTCATAAAAGATTTGTTTGGACTGGCAGAGACAAAGTGGCGCCTCGCTTTGAAAATGGCAAGGTATTTGGCACAAATTCAGAGGACCTGGGTTCACATCCTGGCATGCCTCGTTGACGTAGTGTTCTTGATCTTGGAAAAGGACCTTTACACGAATTTCCTCACTTCAATTAAGAAAGAAAGTGTACCTAGCTTTGTCTAGGGACCTCCCTCGGATATGATTTTGAACGGAGGTCCCATGTTGGAGGACATCCACACTTCGAGCACGTAAAAATGATCCCACTACACGGATCTAAAAGAGTAAGGGTTCTTCCTGGTGTGAGTGTATCAAATGGATCTATCAGGATATGCAACTTGAATTGTCCTTTACAAACAGTGTGTAGTATGCCATCAGGCGAATACTGCACAGAAATCTATCAGTTGCATTTAGATATTCGAAGCATGAAATATTGGAACAGGTAAAAAGTATTCTTTTCTTATTGCACAGTTTAGAATCTGAAATTAGATGTCGTTAATTTTTTACTTAATTTGGTCTACAATACTGGCAATATCTATACCACAGAGGAATCTGGTTGTGCCTTCCTGTATCGAGACGTAATTTGTGACAACTATCCAAATGTTAAGTAACAGCCACTCTATGCCGTATGTTGTTAATCTATGCATTCTATCAAATTGAGCTTTGTTAACCCAATTGAAGCTGCGCCATAGCCTTCATTCCAATCATCTGCAACAAAACGAACATACTCGCAGTAATCAAACACCTCACCTGTGTAGGTGAACTGGAACCCGTGACGCGTTTCACTCTCGTCAGATGTAAACCTCAGGAAAATCAGGTTAGATGAACTTGTGACGGGGTCGACTGACACTTCACCTGTTAATCTGGAGATCAAAATAAATCGTTCTTTTTTCTGTTTATGTTACCAAGAAAATATCAAAAGATTTTGAATGAGAATCTGTATCCACATAATCCCCCTCTGCATCAACCATACTGCTCTACTCTACAAGTCTGCTGTTAGGCCGTTGCAGCCATTACCTCTGCAATAGTGTAGATCCATCACTGAGCCCATCATGGATGGTCAAAAAGTCATAGCCGACCTCGAGGTTGAAGCTGCTGAACGTCAGGTGAACGTAGCGTCCTTCTGGTACGATGATCGTCCACTCACAAGTCTCATCGTTGCCATAGTGACCAGGATAGTTCGTTGATGCCACAGTATCTCCAGGAGAAGCCGTCAGGAGACCTCCACATCCAGGAGCACTGGTCAGCGTAACTAAGTGTAAGAGAGTTATAAGCAATATTTATGGACCTTGAAGTTTTCGGCGTACTTAGACAAATGCTAAGGAAATCATGCAAAACTAACCTTTATTATTCCTGCATAATAGGAATAGGCACATGTGATCTACCATAGTAGTTAATAAGTAAGGTATTATATCAAAAATGATAAATGAAATGAAAAAAATACATTTACTGTACACTCATGACTGGAATGGTAATGTACAGGTGGTCTAATGAATGACTAACAGGTAGATATATACAGAAATGTAGAGCAGGCAATAGACGAGTCAAATACAGAATAGACAAAAGTGCTGTGTCCAAACGAACCTAGTCGAGTCAACTTCCCCTCAGTTCTTTATGCAGGTGTAGATGTGGCAACATAATATATTTTTTTATACAAGATTTGGCTTAGCCCATCACAAGGACAAATCCAGTTAGATATTGGAAGCATGGAACATTTTTTTGGAAAGGTTTAAAGGAAAAATGCTTTCCCTGTGCTACAGTTTACCATCTGAGATAGGATTTCGTTAATCTTTATATGATTTATCACAATATTGTAAAATTTAATATTTGCAGGGTGGGGTCGTGCCTTTCCTCTTCGATGAGAAATTTGTCACGAATATTTGGGAGGTATGTTGTTAATCGAATGTAATCCATTATTCTGTGCCTTTCTAGCCCAATAGAAACTATGCCACAACATGCACTCCAATTATCTGCAACAAAGCAAATGTGCTCGCTGTAATCAAACAAATTACCTGTGTAGGAGAACAGGAACCCCTGAGCCGTGCCTCTGTGGTCAGATGTAAATCTTACAAATATCTCGTTAGATTTACAGAGGATTGGGTAGACTGGCGCTCCACCTGATAAGCTGGAGATGAAAACAAATTCTTATTGGCTCTGTTTATATTACTTAGAAAATATTGAAGCTTTGAATCATGGAGTAATCAATTTTCATCATTTATCACCTCTCTGAATTATCCTCTTGTCTGCTCTTTTTACAAGAAAATTGATTGGCTGTTCAGGTCATTACCTCTGCACTAGTGAAGCACTGTCACCGTTTCTTTTGTAGATGGTCAAAAAGTCACTACCCTCATCGAGGTTGAAGCTGCTGAACGTCAGATGAATGTAGGTTCCTTCTGGTACGGTGATCGTCCACTCACAAGTCTGGCCGTTGTCGTAATTATCGGGATAGTTCGGTGATGTCACATTACCTTTAGGGGGAGCCGTCAGGGTACCTCCACATCCAAGAGCACTGATCTCTGTCGCTACGAGTAAGAAATAAATGAGTAACAATTAATGTCTCGACAGTCTAGGTACATGTGGTCATTCGTGTGACTAAAATATGTATGTAACAAACATGCCAGTCTAGTCACACGAAAATATACATACATAGAAGACAAAAGCATTTTACAAAGCTAACCGAGTGGAGTCAGTTTCTCCTCGTTTCTTTGATTGTGTACATGTGTGGCCAAAAATGTTTGTTTATATAAACCAACAATGGTAAGTCATTCCAGCAACTGGATAAAAATTGAATTTGAAACAGTCAGACGTTTCAAACAGCATCCGTTGTGTTCCTGAAGGAAAGAGCTTGATAACCAGGTTTTACACCAATACTCTGAATTGATATGTTAATGAGGAGAAGACAATGTAGGATAGTTCAATAGATGAATAAAGCCCAGGTTACAGATAGCCGAACATGACCTCCCGACCTTTACTCCGACCATGGGTAGGAATGATTCGAGAGCTATGTAGGTTGTGGTTTAGATGGGAGGTCTAAATCTGGAATGGGTTGGCTTGTGCTCGACTGATGTTCTGCGCTGTCGGCTAGTGTTTGGATGGTATTCGGGAGTATGTTAGCAGTAAAATTATTACTTTAACCACGTTTCCAACCCACCCATGACTCACCCCAAGGCCGTGGACAAATCTCTGCTAACTCATACCGAACAAAACTGACTACTACCAGAACGTTGGCGAATCAACCCCGACCTTCACACTACAAACAAAAAACAAACAAGATCACTAAAAGCCATTATCAAGCTAACCATGACCCGAATTTGATCTCTCGGTAATGTTAAAAACATAGCAGAACTGATTATTTTTATTAAAAACGAAAATAACCCCCTCCTTTTGAAAGCCGCTGAATGTGCCCATTAAAATTCCTGAGAGGGTTAGCAATCGGTTGGGAATTAGTCAGGAGAGATTCGGCAGTCTGCGGCTAGAGGTCGGGATATAGTTGGGAGTAGTTAAAAAAAAACATTCGCGTGGCTTAGTCTGGAGTGAGTAATTTACTGGTTAGAAGATGGTTTGGGTATGTTCTACGCTTGTTTGGCGCGAGAGATAGGCGTGGCCCAAAAACTGATTTGACTGCTCCCCAACTACCACGGCATTTCTTCACTAACAAAAGACATTGGATGTTGTCTGAAGCGTCTATCTAAAGAAGAAAATTCAGCTGCTTGAGTAATCATTTTGGGCGTATCTTATTACCTGGATGGCTAACCGTCATCAACGTATTGAGGCTTAGATAAGCGTATGAAAACTACAAATATATTCCTTGCATTTAGACATTCGAAGCATGGAACATTTCGACTTATACAGTTAGAAGGTACAATTCATTCCCAATGATACAGTTTATTCATGATCTAATATAATATTTTGTTCATCTGTTACTTGATTTCTTTAACGATATTAGCGAAATCTATGCTGTAGAGTTGAGGTGGCGACTTTCCGCTTTTATATGTAATTTATGACCACTATCCCTATGTTTAGTTGCAGCCACTCAATATTACATGTTGTCAATCCATTATTTTGCAAAGTTCCAGTCCAAGAAAATCCTTACCATAACATGCAATCTTCTCATCAGCAACAGTGAAACTAGCTCGCTGTAATCAAACACCTTACCTGTGAACTGGAACTCCGGCCGGTCATCATCCTCAGTATAGTTGGATGTTGTTAACCTCACAAACATCTGGTTAGATGTACTGGTGACGGGGTATACTGACATGTCACCTGTTAAGCTGGAAAACATGATAAGTCGTTCTGAGCTCTGTTGATGCGGCCAAGAAAGTATCTTAACAATTAACATCACAAGTCACTTTATGGATCATCCAAACTGCGCTACTCTACAAAAAGGAAAGCTGGCCTCCCTACTATTGATTAATGCAATGCCAAAATACAGTTTGCAAAATAAGTGTGCGTGCACCAAGGGTGCTGGGTAGCTACACTGGCAGAGTATAGCTAGCTGTGTGCAACAAGACGTATTGGCAAAATGGCATTCGTTTAAGTTCACGGGCAGTGTTATCTGAACTTTTGTGAAGTTTGATTAAAACTTGTGTGTTTTAAAGTAAGCTTTAATGTGTGTCATTCTAACTTTAGTTTGACTGTAGTTATTCTAACAAGTATGGGACAGAATGAGTTGTTGATGAAAAAGTATATTACATGTCAATGAAAATTGTGCAAAGGACTTTTGCAAAATCTATGCCTGGCCATTTACACCTTCAAGTTACTTACAGAGGTCATACTGTTGTGAATCTTCCTAAGTCGATTTGCCTTTCTTTAATTTGCTTACTACTTCCCGTTTAGCTAAACATTTAATGAAAACCGAAATATGATCGACCAAGTTATGATTTCTTTATTTTACTGTATTCACAGTACATTCCTTTATTTATGTATCACTAATCTTATTTCTCTGATTTGATTTATTTATTTGAGTTGTTATGATTTGATTAAGGGAGGCTTTTACATATTAAGAACATCGCTTTCGGCCTCCCTTGCACTGACCTGTTATATTCTCATTTGTATTTCTCTATTATGTATTTATAACTTTTAAGTGCGAAAAAGATAAACATAAGCAAATAAGCATAAACCTTTACCAGTTTGAAGAATTGTGGCAGTTTTGCACTAATCATGCACATTAGGAATCTATGTGCATAATAGGTCTTCGTTAATGTTCCACCTGCAATAAACTAAATACGGTACATGTATTTGAGTCCTTTGATAAAAAACATTGCAAATGTAGATTTTCCTCAATAATTGTGCAGATGAAGTGCAGATGCATTTCAACAATTTGTACTTCATTATGTTAATCTCTGTCTAAGCTACCTGCATACTTAATATCATGGAAATTCATTGTTCCTTTTTCAGTAATTCTTTTTGGAAGATTTTGACAAAACGCCCCAGCAGTTCCAGAGCAAGATGGTAGGAGGCCAAAACCATCACCACTTCTTTCTTTCATTGCAATCTATCTGCCATCAAAACAATATAGACCATAGCACGTCCTGGTCAAAATATACAAATAAAAAGAAGTTCTACTGCAGTACTAAGGTCACATACCAGGGACCCCGAAATTGACTTTGACCTTAAATGTCTTCCCTACACCTACCCACATACCAAATATCATTGTAATCCAACCAGAAGTCCAACCTTGAGTTATGCAGACGATAAAAATCCAGAAACACAAACACACACACACACACACACACACACACACACACACACACACACACACTCACACATATATACACACACACACACACTCACACGCACACACACACTCACACACACACACACACTCACACACACACACACATATACACACACACACACACACTCACATACACACACTCACACACACACACACACTCACACACACACACACACGCACACTGACATTTTGAAACAAGACAACTTTTGCAATATTTTCTAGCTGGTTCCAAAGAAGCATATGATTATTGTGTAAGTGTCTAGTTGCGGTCGCTATCACCTGGTCTGTACGGGGGTAGGAAGGGACAATTCGAAGACAAGCAGGGAGGCATGCAGCCGTGTGGAAAGCTGATTCCACTATAATTTATAAATGTCGGACGACTATAGTCGTGGGATTAAAAACCTCTTCAATTGTGTCGCTCTGCCACTGTTTCCGTCGTAGATGGTCAGCGAATCATCAGTGTCCTTGACGTGGAAGCTGGCAAACGTGAGACGAACGTAACTTCCGTCTGGTGCGGTGATCGTCCACTCACAGGTAGCATAGCTGCTGTAGTGCCCAGGATAGCTCACTGTACCTTCAGGGGGAACCGCCAGGTTACCTCCACATCTAGGAGAATAGGCCTCTGCCACTAACCATAAGAAAGTAAAGAGGAACGCACATCATTTTTGAACTAAACAGTTCAGGTTATATTCATCAAATATAACTAGACAGTTATATTTGATCCCCTCACACCGAGAAGAAGCCTTACTTTTTTATGTACGTTTGGTGGATTCTTTTACGTGCTCGAGGTGTAGCTCTCCTCAAACACGGAACCTCCATTTAACGTCATATCAGAGAGACGTCTCTAGCCGACGCTAGGTACTCATTTTCTTTCTGAATGAAGTGAGGAAATTAGGTTAAGTGCCCTTTCCGAGGATACAGTGTCACCGGGGCATGTCATGATTTGATTCAAGGATCCCTGGGTTGTCGGTCAAATACCTAATCATTTCACCAACGCGACGCCATATTGTCTGAGCCTATCGAAAGTACAAATCTATCCGCTGCATCTAGATATTCGAAGCATGAAGCATCTTCTATACAGCTAAAGTATTCCTTGCTGATAATGATACAACTTACAATCTTAGATTCAATGCTGTTAATCTTTTACTTGATCTGACTCACAATATAAACAGCATCTAAGCTGCAGGTAGTGACTTTCCGCTTCTATATGGAATTTATCTGTTAACTATTACTATGAAGACCTTTATTAATAACATGGTTGATAGAGTGACTTTAACTTAACACTCTTTATTCATAAATCCATTATTGTGTATACTTCTAGCCCAAATGAAGCCGTTTCATAACATGTACTCTAATCATCAGCAACAAAACAAACTTGCTCCCTGTAATCAAACACCTTACCTGTGAACTGGAACCCCTGACGCGTTCCCCACCCGTCAGATGTAAACCTCACAAACATCTCGTGAGACGTACTGATGATGGGGTAAACTGTCAGTTCACCTGTTAATCTGAAATTCATTAAATAGATAAATCGTTCTTGGCTCTGTGAAGGTGACCAAGGAAGTACTGAACAATTAATATCAGGGATCACTCTCTGCGCATCATCATTGTAATGGCGAAATATAATTTGCCGAATGGATGTACATGCACCAAGGCCGCTGAGTAGCTGCACTGGCAAACTATATATATATATATATATATATATATATGACTGTGTGCAACTATGTATTTTGGCACTATAGTATTCACTTATGTTCAAGTGCAGTGTTATTGGAGCTTTTATTCAGTTTTGTGAAGTTTGATATGGAATTAAGTTGGTTTCAAATTCAGCTTATTTGTATTATTTTAACTTGTGCAGTTCTTTTAACAAGTTAAAGGGACAGAATGAGTCGTTGATGGAAAATTATATCAGTTTCATGACAAATTAATGCATTGAATGTTATATAAACCTGGTTAATGATTAGTGGTAAGCGCTGGTATTTTGCAGGGTTCATTTAAACTGTCACAAAAAATAGAAGAATAATTTCTTACATAAAGATAACAGATCCCTAAAAAAGCATTATAAACTAGTAGTCTATATAAAATATGAATTGCATATTTGATACCTCTATTAGGTGTTGAAAAAGATATTATTTCATGCAAAATAGCGTTGGAGGCAATAACTAAAATAATAAAAATCGTACATGACAGGCTTCAAAGTTAGTTGTCATTTATTTATGGTTAAGATTTTCTTCTCTAGTGCATTTTTTACTAAAATGTTAACTAGATAAATGTAGTGGACAACCTCAAGTCAACCAAACACACTCGTGGCACATCTTTAGAAAAGACGCTGTACTTTATTCAAGCCTACGCTCTAAATAGTGACAATATGTCCTAAGCATTATGTCTTTTTGGTGTAACGTAATAAAGGTGAATATATGCGATAATGCAATATAGGAAGGCCTAAGGTATTTGAGGGTCTTCAGTTAGAATTGACACATCATTTTCCTATGTTCCTGCCTCGGTCTGAGTCTTGGTAACGTTGAAAAGTTACCATTAAAAGGTCAATTAGTTGTTTCTCTTGTCTAGTCTTCCTTTATGATTTTGTTTAGCACCAATCAAAAACGGGCAAGCTTCCGTGAGGGAAACTTACTCCACTTTTTTACTATAATCGTGAGGTTAAGAATTGTATTGCCATACCTGTGCGATTGTGTCGCGCTGTCACTGCCTCCATCGTAGATATTCATAAAGTCATAACCGTCTTCGAGGTTAAAGCTGTTAAACGTTAGGTGAACGTACTTTCCTTCTGGTACGGTGATCGTCAACTCACAGGTCTGATCATTGTCGTAGTGCTCCGGATAGTTGGGTGATGTCACATGAACTACAGGAGGAGCCGTCAGTATTAAAGGGTGGACCAATCCAAAAAAAGGCCCGGGAAAAATAGGACCGATAAGAAAATGAACCATAATATTGTGTAGCAACATCTCCTGTCACAAAATATACGACATGTACCAATCGATCACACAAACGCCATACAGATGAGAAAGAAAGCTTTATAAAACAGTACAAAATGGGCGTTATTTATTTGTTTAGTAGAAAACCGACAGGATAATATTATGTTAACACCACTGACGTCTGACAACGTTGTTTTCACGCAGGTGCGTGACCGTGGTGCCGACACGCGATCGTCTTAACCCTATCTAGACCGGGCTTTTTTTAGACTTTCTGGACGGGGGGGATCATTCGACACCCACAGCCCCCCCCCCCACTAGTTGCCAATATTGTCTCTCTATTTAGAACTATTAGTTGCCAATAGGTCCCCATCAGTCGCCAAAAAGGTGTCATTTATTTTGTAAAAATTAATAACTCAGCTTTAAGGTTTGGTTGCTCTAATAAATCTTTAAACATATATCATTACACATACATGATACAAAACACATAATAAAGGGAAATCTGGTATATTGTTCGTATCAGTTCGTTTTGGTAATTTCTGTCATTGTAAAAGTAGTCTAACGTTACGCTTATATCTCATAATATGTTAATCATGTTACACCATGCATCATTAGTGAACATCCTTTTATCACTGATAATCTTTTTATGCGTTTTAGTCTTTTTACATTGCGGTTTCCGATACCCTGCTCAGCAGGGCTCCATTTGCAAATGCGTCGCGCGTCAGTGTGAGTGCTTAGCAACTGTGCGCAACTAATTGGTGACTGCCATTTGCATCAAGTCGTCAACTAGTTGCATCTCAGCGAGAGAGGCCCTTAATATGTACTGTTTTCGGTCCACACCCCGGTTCTTCCGCGACCGGGGTAGTGCGCGACAAAAAAGTGACGAAAGTGTTTCGAGGGGCTGGGATTGAGTTCACATTTCTCATAATGTGCTTCGAATTTATATCAAATACTAGCATGGCCGAAAAGCGTATGAATTGGTGAAAACTACGTTTCGGTTTGAGCCGTATTTCGGGGTATCCATCCGCGTTGATAGTGAAATGTTCCTTGGCCATATATACAGAGAGATATATATGTAGATATATATGTAACAACGAAAACATTTTATGAAGGTGCTGTCGTATGTTTTTTCTTGCTGCAGTTTTTTTTTTTGCTATTCGGGCCAGGTCAAATTTTCTGCTTGTTCAGTGATCGTTTGTACAGCCTGTAATAGAATCACGTTGTTTGTTTTGCTTTATCACCGTTTCTTTTCAACATATTAGCTGTACGTGTATCGAAAATAGCATAGCATTTCAATAGCCAATTGAACATTATTTGTAGCACCTATAGAGACCAGTAATTTTGCCTGGTCTCCAAAATGATATATATATATCCTACCGTACTACAATAGTCACATTACCTCCTGGGAAAGCCATCAGGATACCGCCACACAAAGCGATGGGAGTCAGCGTAGCTAAGACGTAAGTGTAAGAAAGTAATGAGTAACACTTGTCATTTTTATGTCCCTTGAAACCTTGGGTTACATCAGAGAAGAGCTGTTCAATGTATCATAGATTGAATAATGAAATAACGAAATTTGTAGTGTACACTCATGACTAGACTGGAAGGGCTAAGTACAGGTTGTCTGATATATGACTAAGATATGACAAACAAACACATGTAAGTATATATGTTTATACATATACCAGAACCACAGACGATGACACAAGAGTTAAATACATAGCAGGGAGAAGTGTTGCACTATATACACAAACCAAGTATGCAGCCCACTTCTCACTTCTGTGTAGATATGCCAACAGATAATGTTTCTTCTACAAGACATCTCAAAATAACATCAAAAATACAAATTATCCGACGTCTTTAGATGTTCGAAGCAGGAAAAATTTTCTTTGATACAATTTAAAATTACGTTCCTTTCCAGATGAAACAGCTTGCCACGATCTAACTTAAAATTTCGTTAATTTTTCTACTTGATTTGTATCAAAATATTCTCAAATCTTTGCTGAAGAGGAGTGCCATACAAGCATAAACAGTTTTGATAATCCATTATTGATGATACAAGCATAAACTGTTTTGATAATCCATTATAGATATTTTGACAACAATCAATTCTCATTATCATGATTTATCCAAAGAAGAAGAGGAGAACCCACATTTTGCTGTAAAAAATGACACTCCCATTATTTCAACACTTTCTGCGTCATATTTTTTTATCAAAACAATAGAATCGATTGTAAAATCATACTTTCATAACATAAACACTTTGTTGAATGCGGAAATTTAGAGTATATGCGAAAAGGGTGTCTCATTAAAATAAATATTACGCAGTCTGCCACCTAGACACACACACATGTACCATTATTAGGTTTCATTACAAAGGTAGTTTTCTGTTGGCTTTATAGTGATTGCTGTTGATTTATTGTTTTATCAATCAATCAGAAATATTCTGACATGGTTGAACTTGTTTCTATGACAGCAATGGTAGTAACTTTCTGTTACTAGCTAGACAAACAACCTCAAGGACGGAATAGTTTTCAGATGAAAATGTGATAAGTATGTGCGTATTTGTCCAACTACGTCTTTTGTATCTTTTTGTCATTTCTACAAGGATTGCCACAACATGTTTTAGTGTGATGAAAAGTCATGTGAGTTTAATTCTGACCACCCTGTTTTACAGTGCATGCAAAACCCTTAGTATGTATTGAAGGTAACACAATTTTCGAATTTTCATGTCGTTTTGTCAACGAAACCAGATCAAAGGTCAAATTCATGTAAAGCATATATTAACCTCTTCAGATAACAAAGCAAACATGCTCGCTGAAATTAAACACCTCACCTATGTAGGAAAATTGGAACCCTTGAGCCGTTTTACTTCCGTCAGATGTAAACCTCACGAACATCTGGGTAGATGTGCTGGTGATAGTAGGAACATATACTGCTGACATGTTACCTGTCAATCTAGAATCAATGGGAAGAAAAGGAAGGACAGACATCTCAATATTTTTCATTGGCTCATAATGATACCCCGAAAATTGCAAGCTTTGAATTCGACAGCTAGAAGTCATATGATTCGCCTTCACATTTTACTCTATTTGAATCATCATCTTTGCAATTTATATATTCTATTAGGAATTGTTAAAGTGATCTTGCTGTACCGTTGTAACTGAGCTGCGGTGTCGCTGTCCCCATCGTAGACGAACAGAAAGTCATAATCTACCTCAGTGACGAAGCTGTCAAATGTCAGACGAACTATATTTCCTTCAGGTACGGTGATCGTCCAGTCACAATTCTCCTCGTTGCCGTAGTCATTGGGATAGTTCGGTGATGTCACAATGCCTACAGGAGGAGCCGTCAAGTTACCTCCACATCCAGTACCACTGGTCGGTGTTGCTGTGTTTAGAAGATGATGAATGACATCAACTGTCTTCAATTTAGCCTGTTATCTGGAATTTGTCCGACTATATGTCTTCTGTTTTTTTAGCGTTTTTAAAATGAGTGCCACAAGACGCTTTGATATGAAAAATCGCGTGAGTTTTACTCTTACCACTTTGCTATACATAGTATGTCGAACCCTCAGCACGTATAGGTGGTAGCATGATTTTCGAATTTGTAATGGCGTTTCGTCAACGATGTCAGATCCGAGGACAAATGCAAGGACAATTTACTATATTCCCTCCAGTCGGGCTTCATCCGCGGAGATTCGACAGTAAATCAACTCATTTGTATTACTGATAAAATCTTTAATGCTCTAGACTCCAACAAAGAAGTCAGAGCGGTTTACTTAGACTTTTCAAGAGCATTTGACAAAGTCTGGCATAAAGGACTTAATTTTAAGCTGCAGCGAAACGGGGTCGACGGCCCAATCTTAAATTGGTTCCATAGCTACCTTTCTTACAGAGACCAACGAGTTGTTATTGATGTTTAATATTAGCTTTAGCTAAAGCGCATCAACTCTGTGTCCTGTATATTCTTCTGTTGTTTAATAAAAAAAGGACAAATGCCGTTAAAGTAACGATTGACCTCTTCAGATAACAAAGCAAACATGCTTGCTGAAAGTTACCACCTCACCTATGTAGGAGAACTGGAACCCTTGAGCCGTGTTACTTCCGTCAGATGTAAACCTAACGAACATCTGGGTAGATGTGCTGGTGATAGTAGGAACATATACGGCTGACATGTCACCTGTCAATCTAGAATCAATGGGGACAAAAGGAAGGTCAGACATCTCAATATTTTTCCTTAGCTCATAATGATACCCAGAAAATTGCAAGCTTTGAATTCGACAGATAGAAGTCATATAATTCGCCTTCACAATTTACTCTATTTGAATCATAACAACTAATTTGTATATTCTATCGGGAATTATTTAGCTAATCCTGTTGTTACCGTTGTAACGGAGCTGCGGTGTCGCTGTTCCCATCGTAGACGGACAGAATGTCAAAATCTACCTCAGTGACGAAGCTGTCAAGTATAAGACGAACTTTATTTCCTTCAGTCACGGTGATAGTCCAGTCACAATTCTCCTCGTTGTCGTAATCATTGGGAAAGTTCGGAGATGTCACAATGCCTACAGGAGGAGCCGTCAGGTTACCTCCACATCCAGGTTTTGCTGTGTTTGAAAGAGTTATGAATGACATCAATGGTCTTTAATGTAGCCTGTTATCTGGATTTTGTCCAACTATATGTCTTCTGTATATTTTAGCGTTTTTAAAATGATTGCCATAAAACATTTTGATATGAAAAATTGTGTGAGTTTCACGCTTACCACTTTGCTACACATTGCATGTCGAACACTCAGCACGTATTGGTGGTAGCTTAATTTTCGAATATGTAATGGTGTTTCTTCAACGACCAGATCCAAGGACAAATGCCTCTGACGTATCTATTGACCTCTTCAGATAACAAAGCAAACATGCTCGCTGAAAGTAACCACCTCACCTATGTAGGAGAACTGGAACCCTTGAGCCGTGATACTTTCGTCAGATGTAAACCTAACGAACATCTGGGTAGATGTGCTGGTAACAGTAGGAACATATACGGATGACCTGTCACCTGTCAATCTAGAATCAATGGGAAGAAAATGAAGGTCAGACATCTCAATATTTTTCCTTAGCTCATAATGATACCCAGAAAATTGCAAGCTTTGAATTCGACGGATAGAAGTCATATAATTCGCCTTCACAATTTACTCTATTTGAATCATACCAACGAATTTATATATTCTATTAGGAATTGTTCAGCTGATCCTGTTGTTACCGTTGTAACGGAGCTGCGGTGTCGCCGTCCCCATCATAGACGAACAGAAAGTCAAAATCTACCTCAGTGACGAAGCTGTCAAATGTCAGACGAACTATATTTCCTTCAGGTACGGTGATGGTCCAGTC
Organism: Branchiostoma lanceolatum; assembly: GCA_035149815.1. Lineage (NCBI taxonomy): Eukaryota > Metazoa > Chordata > Leptocardii > Amphioxiformes > Branchiostomatidae > Branchiostoma > Branchiostoma lanceolatum. Next base: position 14,113,562 of record CM068880.1, read on the forward strand.
ACAATTCTCCTCGTTGCCGTAGTCATTGGGATAGTTCGGTGATGTCACATTGCCTACAGGGGGAGCCGTCAAGTTACCTCCACATCCAGTAGCACTGGTCGGTGTCGCTGTGTTTGAAGGAGTAATAAATGACATCAACGGTCTTCAATGTAGCCTGTTATCTGGATTTATATCTGGATATATAACTATACGCTTCTGTATATTTTAGCGTTTTTGAAATGATTGCCATAAGACGCTTTGATATGAAAAATCGTGTGAGTTTTACTCATACCACTTTGCTGCACATTGCATTGTCCAACCCACAACATGTATAGGCTTAATTTTCGAATTTGTTATGGCGTTACGTCAACGATACCTGATCCGAGGACAAATGCCGTTTAAGTACCTATTAACCTCTTTAGATAACAAAGCAAATATGATCGCTGTCATCAAAAGTCTTACCAGTATAGGAGAATATGAACCCCTGAGCCGTGTAAGAATGGCCAGATGTAAACCTTAAAAGCATCTCGTTAGATACGCTGGTGATCGGGTAGACTGACGCTTCACCTGTAAGGCTGGAGATGAAAATAAATCTTTCTCAGTTCTGTTTATATTACCAAGAAATATTGATGCATTTGATTCTAAAACCATCAATTGACACCATTAACCACCCTCTGTATTGTTTAAACTGTTCGGATCCGTCAGAAAATTACTTGGTCGTCTAGGCCATCACCTCTGCAATTGTGTAGCACTGTCACCGTCTTTGTCGTAGATGGTCAAAGAGTCAGCATTCTCGAGTTGGAAGCTGAGAAACGTGAGACGAACCCTATTTCCGTCTGGCACGGTGATCGTCCATTCATAATTCAAATCATTGCCGTAGTAATTGGGATAGTTCGGTGACATCGCAAAATCTTTCGGGGGAGCCGTCAGTAGTCCTCCACATCTAGCATTACTGATCGGTGTTGCTGTGTATGTTGAAGTTTAGACAAATACATAAAAAGATTCTGGGCTATACGTGCGAACACGCAGACCTAGACAAAGACAAAGAGCTCAAAGTATGAAAATATCACACTATCAAAACAAAACAAAATTAAAAAAAACCTTTCCTCATTTGCACTGAAAACTTTCTTCAAAGAAGTAAACTTTTGGGTTTATGACATTTTGTCCACGAGTTAAGAATTTATTTCTTACTTAATTTATTTACTGCGATATTTTCTTCAAGAAAGAGTACTCAATAAAGGGAACGGAAAAATTTTAATATTTTCTTAGGACAAGAAAAATGTTATTGCTAGATAAGTAAAGAACGAATCTAGACTTGAATTTCTATAAATTTTTGATGGTATAAATCTTCTTTTAAAATATTATATTTACTCGTAAAATTATTCTATGTCGTGAGAATTTCATCTTAGTTTTTTTCATTTGTCAAAGAGTCACAAAACAAGGAAAACTTGAAAAAAAATGGTAGGGTGGCAAAGTCTTATGTTTCATTCCCTCATAAATTATGTAAATGACGTTTTCTCATCTTCGAAATAAGGCAACAATTAAATTCCCACTAACTAATACTACGGAATTATAGAATACTCTTTAGTTATCAGGTACATAAAGAGGTGACAAATGCTATCAACGGTCTTTGATTAACCCTATCCAGTTATCCGTAATTATGACGTCATTGATGTGATTTTATTGGCTAAATAGGGAATTCCCGTAATATCTAAAGGTATTAAACAAAATAGTATGTATTGTTGATTTTAAGGTATACCAAGACATATAACGTAAATCGTAACGACGTTGACGTCAAAATGACGTCATTAAATGGCGTCACGTGTTGTTAGCGACCCCCTGGGATCCGCCATCTTGGATCGGCCATTTTGAAATTTTCAAAAATGCTTTTTTTCCACTTATGACCCCAAAAAACACTAGAGATAGACTAGAAACGTTCATCTAAATGTTTCTGGTAAAGAAAATGCCACATAGTGACGATTTTGAAGGCCAAAAACCCTGTTGATACCTAAAATAGTGTAATTGTCCGCCATCTTGGATTTTGACCGATTACCTCATCAAATTAGCGTAAATTATGAATTTTAAATTATCAAAATTACATCTAATTACATATGATGCTATACACGTAGGAAAACTAGTGTGGTTGAGCAAGAAAACCTAAGAAATATCATTGTTTTACAACAATCTGTGATTTTTGCATAAAATGCCTTTCAGAAACCCGTTGCCATGGCAACACGAAAAATGATAAACTTATGCTTTTATCATAATATTGTTGCCAACTAAATTTTAGGAAAAGTCACCAAGTTTGGTAGTCCTAGCGTATGTCGTTCGGCAGTTATACGATGTCAAAGTTGGCGCGGGCACTTTTAGCCCCCCCCCCCCGTCTGGATAGGGTTAATGTACTATGATCTCTGCGTTTGTCCAACAACGTATTTTGTATCTTTGATCGTTTTTACAAGGATTCTTAAGGCCCTGACACACTTGTGCGTATAACATGTCCGTGTGAGTTGCGTGTTAACATTTTTTTTTAATACGCCGGCGTGCGCGCAATACGTACCTAATGCGTTTTTCAATCGTTTTGTCATAGTTTTAGATACGCAGGCACACGCAAGGCATGCGCAGTACGCCTGATATTTTTGAAACTACCGAAAACTTTCGTGCGAACGCTGTTACGCAGCTCAGACGTTATAAGAACGCAGTTCACACGTCCGACAACGGACGAGTAAGGTAAGAGCGCGCTTTGTTTTTGCGCTACAAACGCCGTAATACGCTTCTCTTGCGGCACGATCTCTGCGCAGCGACCAAATAGCGTACTTGCAGCGCAGATACAACGCATGATGATCGAACGTATAGCGAATAAGAATATATACGTCACGAATTAGTGCCCTTCGCCCTGCTATCGGGCAGCGCATTGCACGTACCAGTAACGTATGACAAATGCACAGATAGCGAGCGGATAGCGTACACATAGCGTACTCGACGAACATCCAGGATACATTCCAGATTTGGTTTTTCATTGGTCGGGCCGGGTATTCATTTTAGTCAAGGACAGAGAGAAAACAAACACAACCAGCAAAGTGTGCATAACTTTTAATTTAGATAATCATTGAAATGCCCTACACAAATGTATCCCTGTTACATACAAATAAAAAAGTTCTACTTGTCGGTACTTGTGGAGGCGTCTTCTAATAACAGGTTTCGTAACTACTGATATTAATGCAACCATATTCACAGGTAAATAATGGCTCTAAATGTCATGGAGTGTTCCAAAAGTAAGATTGGTGTCACTGTTACACATATACAAAAGGTCCTGCTTGTCGTCAGTTGTGGAGGCGTCTTCCCATAACAGTTTAAGTAAATATTAGCTAATATCAATGCAACCAAACACACTTATAATTCGATTAGCATTAGTCGGAAGTGCGTCAGGGATGCGGTCGGCAGACGTTATGTGCTTCCGGAAAACGCTCAGCATACGCAGCTGGCACGCAGCTATTCGCTGCAAGGATGATAGTATTGCGCACTTCATGTGGAAATCATACGTGGCTCATACGCTGAATTGGTTATTCATACGCTATATGTGCGCCGCGCATAACTGAAGAAATTTGATATTTTGTTCGTACAACTGCGTATTGTCAAATTTAATACGGAACTCACACGGAATTGCTTATACGCACAAGTGTGACAGGGGCTTTACGAGATGGTTTAATTTCCCGAACTGTAATATAGTTTCGACAACGATACCAGATCCAAGGCCGTATGAAGGTAAAGTACAGGTCTTTACGCAAGAAAGCAAACATGCACGATATAATCAAATATGTTACCTCTGTAGTTGAACTGGAACCCATGAGCCGTGACACTTTCGTCAGATGAAAACCTCAGGAACATTTTGTTAGATGTACTGTTGATGGGGTCGACTGACACTTCACCTGATAAGCTGCAAATAAAACGGAAAGTTCTTGGCTCTATTTTTTGTTTTGCAGAAAATGTTGCAGTTATAAGACTGCTGAAGTCATCAATTAACATCATTAATCACACTCTGCATTATTCATACTGCTCTACTCTTTAGAAAAAGTTGTTTCGTCTTTCAGGTCATCACCTCTGCAATAGTCTAGCACCATCAGTGCCTCCATTATAGATGGTCAAAAAGTCATAACCCGCTTGGAGGTTGAAGCTGCCAAACGTAAGACGAATTGAATTCCCTTCTGGTACCTTGACTATCCACTCACAAGTCTCATTGGTGCCATAGTCATTGGGATAGTTCGGTGATGTCACAATACCTTCAGGGGGGGCCGTCAGAGTACCTCCACATCCAGAAGCCAGTGTCACTACGTGCAAGAAGGTAATCAGTAACACATCGTTTTTCATGTACCTTGAAGCCTTTGGTAACATTAGATAAGAGCTGTTCAAAACACAATAAAATGCATACTCAGGCAGTTTAAGGCCTGTGACAACTTCTGTCGAACCTGAATTTCGAACCACTCAGTGACTGCGGGTAACCTGGCGAGACCGTGACGTTTTCAGAATGGTCCAATCGGGTACAATGTAACGTTAAATTGCAAAAACAGGAATTTTCTTAATATTTGGCATACTTTTGATAGGACTTATGAATAATAACAGTACAAATATTGATCAAATATTCATAAAATATTGACATAAGTAGAGGCTATTAACAAAAAGGGACCCCCGTGGAAGCTGCAAAATAGTACCGTTCGAACGTTCGAACGCCCCCCCCCCCCGGGGGTGTGGTATGGCGGAAAAGCGCCGGGGAATTTATACATCAGCTTGGGAAGAGCAGTAAATCAAAAATCGTTATTTCTAACCCAAAAATATTCTACAGCAAGTGAAATTGCAGATATAGTCCATAAGTATATATACCCTATAATACTAACTGTCTGCGAAGTTGGGTATTGATGCGACCACGCGTCTAACAGGTCATTCACCCCGTGACGTCATGTGGTATCGGCTTGACATGTTTTTGCCGGAGAGCACTTATGCCAGCTTTAAGTGCTATTTCCCCGGTCAAAATCACATGATTGCTAGAAAAATTAATGATTCTGTTATTATTATACCTTGCTGAAAAATATTATTCAAGGCTATTTGACCTTAGAATGATGATATTTTAGCAAGAGCAACTTTTTAGAGAAAATTAGAGGCTCTCCAGGAATTGAGAAGAAAGAGAGACTCTGCAGGAATCGAGAGATGGGCTAAGGAAAAGATTACTCAGCTTCGGGAGAGCAGAAAGAACTAGGAGAAAGAAGAAAGAGAGAAAGAAGAAGGGCAGCATTCGTGTCGAATCCCTTCAAATTCGCTAAGAAGATGGTGGAAGTAGAGGAACACCTACGAGTAACGCATGGTGACCAGTACAGAGATAGGCCCCTAGGGGAGGGAGAGGAAATATCAGAACCGGACCCAGAACATCTCATGGACAGTAGTGAGATAAAGCTAGTGGAAGTAAAGGAGGTAATACAGAAAGCAAGAGCAGGTTCAGCTCCAGGCCCCAGTGGAATCACATATGAAGTATACAAGAAATGTCCCAAGCTCACAAGAAGGCTGTGAAAACTCCTCAGAGTATTATGGAGAAAAGGGGGCGATACCACAATCATGGAAGAGAGCAGAGGGGGTGTTCTGTGCCAAGCAGGAGAAAGCAGAGAGAGTAGACCAGTTTAGGACAATATCACTGTTGTCAGTGGAGTGCAAGATATCCTTTGCAGTCTTGGCCAAGAGGCTCTTGAACAACAGTGCTGGTTAACAAGTACATCGATACATCAATACAAAAAGGAGGAGTGCCAGGTTTCTCTGGGTGCCTCAAGCACACAAGTATTATAACCCAGCTGCAGCTCATACAGGAGGTAAAGGCAGGGAAGAAAGACCTTTCAGTGGTCTGGCTGGACCTTGAAAATGCAAATGGCTCAGTGCCAAACCAGCTGATAAAGATGACTTTAGAGAAATACCATGTACCACAGCAAGCACGGAAAATCATATTCCAGTATCTTGATTGTCCGTAGATCAGGTTCACAGTCAACGGAAGTACAACGGCCTGGCAAAGACTGCAAAGTTAGTTAAATAGCAAGGTGCACAATCTCAGTGATGTTATTTGTTGCAGCAATGAACTTGGTGATGAAGCCAGCCACAGGGCAAAGAAGAGGGCCTAAAGGAAAATCAGGAGTGAGGCAACAACCGCTGAAAGCCTTTATGGATGATCTGACGATAACAACCGAGAGTGTGCTAAGTGCCAGATGGATGCTGAAGAGTTAAGAGACGGCAACCACCTGGGCAAGGATGAAGTTCAAAGCAAAGAAATGCCGAAAGCTGGTACTGAGCAAAGGGAAGGTGAGTGACGGGATTCAGCTAGAGATTCAGGGAGAGAAAATACCATCAGTGACAGAACAGCTGATAAAGAGCCTGGGAAAGAAGTTTGACAATTCGCTCGGAGACCAGAATAATATCAAAGAATTCAGGCAGCAAGTCAAAAAGGGCCTGCAAGCAATTGAGGAAAGTAAACTACCGGGAAAGTTCAAGGTCTGGTGCTACCAGTATGGTCTTTTACCTAGGATGACGTGGCCAATGACGATGTACGACATCCCACGCACAACTATAGAGGCGGTGGAAAGGAAGATTAGCAAACAACTCAGGAAATGGATGGGTCTCCCACCAAGCTTAAGCAAAATTGGTTTGTACTGCAGAACCTCAAGGCTGCAATTCCCGTTTATATCCGCAGTGGAAGAATTCAAAGACTGTAAAGCAAGGGCCGTAATGTCCCTGGATGGAAGCAGAGATGAAAAAGCAGGAATAGATATGAGAACAGGAAGGAAGTGGGCTGTGGGAAAAGCGGAAGAAGAAGCGGAAAGTAACCTGAGGCACCGAGACATAATAGGAGTGGTGGCGCAGGGAAGATTGGGACTGGGCGCTGGTAGAACAGAGAACCAGAGATGTTGCACTGCAGGACCTAGGGAAAGAAGAGAAATGGTCCAGAGCGAGATTAGAAGAAAAGAGGAGGAGGATAGAAGAGCAAAGGCAGTGAGTCAAGGATCTCAGGGTGCATGGACGAGATGGGAAGGAATAAAACACAGAAGGGTAATGTGGAGCGAGTTATACAGATGGGAGCCCCAGAGAACCTAGTTCCCCATAAAAGCAGTATACGATTTACTCCCTACTGCAGCAAACAAGAAAATATGGGGCATGCAGGAAGAACTGTGGTCTGTGTGGGAAAAGATGAACACTGAGCCAAATCAGGGTGCCAGGTAGCCTTGAGCCAAGGAAGGTACCGGTGGAGACACGACAAAGTACTAAGGGTGTTAGCGGTGGTCCTGGAGGAAGAGAGAGTGAAGAAGAGACAACATAGCAGAAAGATACCACAGTTTTGTGAAGGAGGGTGAGACAAGGATTGGGCGAAAGAGAAAGCTAGAGGAAAGAGGTATCTTTGCAACAGCAAGTGATTGGGCCCTGCAGATCGATCTGGATAGACAGCTGGTTTTCCCAGAAGAAATAGAAATAACAAGGCTAAGGCCGGACGTGATACCTTGGTCCAAGCAGACAAAGCAGGTGGTACTGATAAAAGCTAACAGTCCCCTGGGAAGAGCAGAAGAGGCACATGAGAGAAAAGCATCGAAGTACCAGGAGTTATTTCACATGTGCAAAGAAAGAGGATGGACAGCGAGCTGTTACCCCGTGGAAGTAGCTAGGAACGAGAGGGTTCATCTGCCAATCCATGTGGAGGGCACTAGGTGCTACAGGTGTGAAGGGCAAGGGAAGGAGGGAAACAGCAAAAAGCTAGCGGAAGAAGAGGAGAAGGCGTACCGCTGGCTGCGTTTCAGAAGTGGAGACAAACAGTGGAAAACTCTCGGCTAGCAGTACCTGACCAGCACTGCTGCCCCGCCTCCCGGAGGAGGTACTGCTGAAGGGGCGAAACCACCAGTGAAGGGAGGAAACAGCTGAAGAAGCCGGGAGGCAGTCGATCACACTGTATTACGTAAGAGACAAAAATCACTGTTTTTAATGTTTTGGCCCCAAATAAAAGACGATATCGTCGTATTAAACAAATAGCCTTGGACAAATTAATTTCGTGTCTAATTATCTCCTATGTCGTAAAAATTCAAGGTTAAAGTCTCTGCCCCTGACGGGGAATTCCCAGATCAATGAACAGCAGTATTTTTTTACCAACATGTTTGCTTTTAACCCCAAAATATATGAGATTGCAAATTTTCTCGTTTTGATATTCTAAATATTTGTTATTTCCATCATCCGGCCAATTACTTTTTAAAAAAGATAGATACATCAAACGTTACGTGCAGATTACTGATAACGTAGCCAACCCCCAGGTGTCAAAGGCCTTAAACAGGCTGAGTAATGCAATTATTATAAAAAAATACCTATATTGCACATTCATACCTCGAAGGGCTAGGTACAGGTGGTCTATGGTATGATTAACATATAAGAAACATATACATGAAAGTAAAGACGACGATACACGAGTTGAATACATAGCAGACCAAAGTGTTCTGCTAGGCAAACCGAGTAGAGCAAAAATCTTGCTTCTGTATAGATGTGGCAACAGATAATGTTTCTTGTACAAGGTTAGTCTAATGACATCAAAAAATACAGATTTATACGTCGCACTTAGTTGTTCTTTCTCTATGATACAGTTTACCATTATCTAATTAAAATGTCGTTAATCCTTCACTTGATTTGTATCACAATATTGTCAAAATCTATGCTGAAGAGGAGTGAGGTTGTGCATCTCCGTTTCGATATGACATATTTGACATATTTGACGAGCATCTCTGCAATACTCTATGTAGCCCTATCCAGACAGGGCTTTTTTTATATATCTGGCATTGGGGTGGGGGGTGGTGGGTGCTCACTCGAACCCCCCTCATAATTTCCAAACGGTATAATGTATCATCACCAAATTTGCAGGGAGTGATGTTCACGTCAACATTTATAATTCCTGTAATTTAAGTGATGTTATGACGTAATATGACGTAATATGACGTCATCGATCTAATTTTATTGCCTAATAGGGAGTTCCCGTAATATCCAAAGGTATTAAAAAAACAGTTTGTATAGTTCATTTTAAGGTATGCAAAGGCATACGAAGTCAATGATAATTACGTTGACGTCAAAATTACGACATAGAATGACGTCATATGTTGTTAGCGATCCCTTGGGATCCGCAATCTAGGATCGGCCATTTTGAAATTTAAAAAAATCATTTTTTTTTCGATTTATGACCCAAAAAGGACACTTAAAATAGACTAGAAACGTTAATCTAAATGTCTCTGGTTAAAGAAAATGTCAGGTTTTTGATGATTTTAGAGGCGAAAAAGCCTGCTGATACCTTAAATAGTGATATAGACAGCCATCTTGGATTTTGACTGATTTTGTCATCAAATTAGCATAACTTATGAATACTAAATCATGAAAGTTACATCTAATTACATATGATGTTATACATGTAGGATAACTAATATAGTTGTGCAAGAAAACCTGAGAAATATCATTGTTTTTAAAATTGTGATTTTTGCATAAAATGCCTGTCAGAAACCTATTGCCATGACAACATGAAAAAAGATAAACTTAAATCATTATGATAAAATTGTTGCCAAAAATTTGTTAGGAAAAGTCACCAAGTTTGGCAGTTCTAGCATACATCGTTTGGCAGTAATACGATGTCAAAGTTGGCGCGGGCACTTTTAGCCCCCCCCCCAGTCTTGATAGGGTTAAACCATTTAATCAATTATATGTGCCGTTTCAGCACAAGAGAAGCCATGTCATAAAATGCATTCCAATGATTCAATCATCTGGTACAAAGCAAACGTACTTGCTGCATTCAAAACACCTTACCTGTGTAGGAGAACAGGAACCCCTGAGCCGTTATACCCCCGTCAGATGTAAATCTTACAAACATGTAGTTTGAAATACTGGCAATGGACTCGGTTGACACTTCACCTGTATATCTAGAGATCAAATCAAATCGTCATGTTCCCCAGATAATATCGAAGCTTTGAAGTCTGATGCTAGCAAGTTGCATAATGAATTACTATGCATCATTTAAACTGATCTGATCTACTAGAAAATTGTTTGAATGTCCAGTCACAGTTACCTCCGCAACCATATTCTACTGCTACTGTCACCATCATAGATGTCCAGAAAGTCACAACAGTTCTCGGTGTTGACGCTTTCAATCGTGAGACTAACGGTGTTTCCTTCTGGCACGATGATCGTCCACTCACAATTCTCATTGTTTGAGTAGTCGCCGGGGTAGTTCGGTGATGTCACATAACCTCTAGGGGGAGCGGTCAGGGATCGCCCACATATAGGAGTACTGGGCAGTGGTCTTGTGTATGCTAAAAGTCAGACAAATACATCAAAAATGATTTGCGCTTTACGTGAGAACACGCAGATTCAGACAAAAAACACGTTGTTCAAAGTGCAAAAGTCTTATCTTACAAGGAGATCCGACAGGAGACCTCAATATGTTGCTGTGTATGAAATGATAAATGATATCAAAGTTTTCAATATAGCCTGTTATCTGGATTTTGTCCAACTTTACGTCTTCTGTATATTTGATAGTTTTTAAAAGGATTGCCATAAGACGCTTTTATATACAAATATGGTGTGAGTTTTATTTTGACCGCTTTGCTTCACATTGCATGTCCAACCGTCAATATCTATTGTTGGTAACATGATATTCGAATTGTAATGGCATTTGGTCAATGATACCAGATCCAACGACAAATGCCGTTAAGTATATATTGACCTCTTTAGATAACAAAACAAAGATGATCGCTGTCATCAAACATCTTACCTGTGTAGGAGAGTTTGAACCCCTGAGCCGTGTCAGAATGGTCAGATGTAAACCGTACAAGCATCTCGTTAGATGCACTGGTGATCGCATAGACTGGCGATTCACCTGTAAAGCTGAAGACGAAAATGAATCTTTCTTGGACCTGTTTATATTACCAAGAAAATATTGATGCATTAAATTCTGAAACCATCAATTCACATCATTAACCACTCACTAACCCTAACCCTAACGCTATCATCAAAACTGCTCTGATGCGTCAGAAATTTATTTGGTCGTTTAGGTTTTCACCTCTGCAATTGTGTAGCACTGTCACCGTCTTTGTCGTAGATGGTCAAAGAGTCAGCATTCTCGAGTTGGAAGCTTTGAAACGTGAGACGAACGGTATATCCTTCTGGCACGGTGATCGTCCACTCACAAGTCTCATTGTCTCCGTAGTCCATGGGATAGTTCGGTGATGTCACAATACCTCCAGGGGGATAAGTCAGTAAGCCTCCACACCTGGCTGATTCTGTGTATTATAAAGTTCAGACAAATACATCGGAAAGATTTTGCGCCGTACGTGCGAACACATAGACCTAGACGAAAACAAGTTGTTCAAAGTTTGATTTTACAGGGGGATCCGTCAGGAGACCTCTACCTGTGCTTTGTATGAGGAGATGACAAATGACATCAACGTTGTTTACCTCTCATCTGAAAAATAAATTTTATGGACCCCATTGTGCTATGCCCATATGAAAAATTTCCAATGGACCTTTTTGTGATCATATCAAGTAAATATAATGCAAGCATATGCTTTCTCGATAATATCTTATAGCTATTTTGGGTCCCCCGAAAGTGCAAAATGGAACGAAATGGAACGAAATGGAACGAAATGGAACGAAATGGAACGAAATGGAACGAAATGGAACGAAATGGAACGAACTAAAACATTTGCAACATTGTGAAATGAAATACCAGTAGATAGCGAAATATAAGGAACGTTGTAACATTCACAGTAGACCGGAACAGGAAGCAAATACATAATATAACGTTTTATTTTTTGAATCTGTTTGATAATAGTAAAAACAACGTTTTTGCCGCGTTCGTGTGGCTAGATTCTTCCCTGGAAATGGGAGCGCCGCGTGGAAAGAGATCCGGCACTCTTCCTTTGTGTTTACCAACGATCTGCAAATGAACTGCTGAAAATATGAGGGAAAACAAGCAAACAGAACTGAGTATCGAAGTAGGACTAGATTATACAGGAGTTGGTGGTAACATTGCATCTCATAATTCACCAAGAGGTCATGAGGCAAGCGTAATTTTATTACCTTCGCTGAGGAGGTTATGCAGAGGGTAGCGTTTGTATGTATATATGTTTGTAAAGACCAGCATAACGTGAGAAGGCTTGGATGGATTGTCTTGATATTTTGTAGGTGGGTAGGTCTTGATGAGACTAGGAAATGATTAGATTTTGGGTCCCCTAGCGGCTTGTTACGGTACTGCAGCGGAACTTCCTGTTTCGATATCTCGTGTTCTGGACAAGCTATGGAACTGATTTTTGAGTGGTAGATAGCTCTTTGGACAGAGAGTAAGTTGTGTAGGTTTGGGCCCCCTAGCGGCTTTTTTGGAACTGCAGGAGCTGGTTTTGGTTCAGACTTTGAAAGGGAATAACTAAAGAGGGGCTTGATGGATGGCTATGACTTTTGGTAAGTAGATAGCTTGAGTGATGATGTACATGATTAGATACTTATTATGCAAATCATTATCTAATTTGCATAATTAATGAGGAAAGTTTATACATCCGTCAAATTCCACGATAGGACTCTCAAACATGTGACATATGTAACTGAAGAAGAGAGAAATATTGATAGATATCAACTATGCCAATGAAGACCTCATTTGCATAATAAATGAGAAAATACTATAACTCAAGATGGGCTTGATGGATGTTAATGATTTTTGGTATGTAGATAGCTTACGTGATGCTTTGTATGATTGGACGATAATTATGCAAATCAGATTCTAATTTGCATAATTAATTAGACAATTTTAAAAACCCGCTGTGTTCCATGATATGACTATTGAAATATGTGACATTTGTTACTGAGGAATTTTGATAGATGAAAAATATGCAAATGTAGGCCTAATTTGCATAATTAATGAGACACTACTATAATTCCATACAGGTAAATGATGGCAATTTCATACTTGTGTCATTTGGAAGTTATGCGAATGTGAACATTGTTGAATCAAATTATGCTAATAAGGACCTCATTTGCATAATTCATGATATATGTTACTTTGTTAGCATAACCTTCTTTGTTAGGCTCATACTTTTGTTTTTTGGGTGAAGAAGATCAACTGGTATGATTTATAATTCATGAGAAACACTCATACGTCAGTCAAAAAGGTTAAAATCATTTGGCGAAGGTATGAGGTCGTGGAACTCTAGTTATTTATACAGCGTGTTCGCGTGTTGCAAATGGAGCCCCGCATGCAAATGAAACGCCAATGTTGCCAGCGCATCGGAACTATGCATGTAGTCCGGCGTGCTACCGACAGGTCGAATCAAACTCCGACTTCCAAGTTTTTTTTACATACGGTTTTAGTCCATAACTAGTACGTAGCATATGCATATCTCCGCAACAACGATTTTTATACAACCAATTGTTCGGATGGTCGGCTGTCGGAGATTGGAACCCTCCGTTAATGATATGCAAATGCAGTTCTGTGCTGCATCACCAATGTGATATTTCACACTCCATTCAATCATGGACGTGGACTGAGACCTCTGGAGACATTTCTGCTTCCTTGTTCACGACAAAACAAAGGGAGGGTGTGAACGAGCAGGACATGTATTTCACAGTTCACACAACACGCAAACACGCTGTATAAATAATGAAATTACGCTTGCCTCATGACCTCTTGGTGAATTATGAGATGCAATGTTACCACCAACTTCTGTATAATCTAGTCCTTACTTCGATACTCAGTTCCGTTTGCTGGTGTTCCCTGCTATTTGCAGCAGGTCATTTGCAGATAGTTGGCAAAATCAAGGAAGAGCGTCCAAGCTCTTTCCACGCGGCGCTCCCATTTTCAGGGAAGAATCTAGCCACACGAACGCGGCAAAAACGTTGTATTTGATATCATCAAATAGATTCAAGAAATAAAACACGTTATATTATGTATTTGCTTCCTGTTCCGGTCTACTGTGAATGTTACAACGTTCCTTATATTTCGCTATCTACTGGTATTTCATTTCATAATGTAACATATGTTTTAGTTCGTTCCATTTCGTTCCATTTCGTTCCATTTCGTTCCATTTCGTTCCATTTCGTTCTATTTCGTTCCATTTCGTTCCATTGCGTTCCATTTCGCACTTTCGGGGGACCGGCTATTTTGACAAGTTTGACATGTGCTATTGTTAAGCTTCTTCACAACACAAAGGTCGCTTTCTGTGGGCTTTTTAGTGATTGTTGTTGATTTACTGTTTTATTAATCCATCAAAAATATTCTGACACGGTTAGAATTAGAGCTCACCATCATGATTAATGCAGTCTGAGTAAAAATGTCATTCTAAACTAAAATACGACCTTTTTTTAAAGTTGGTATCTTACATGTCTACGCAACAATGACTTGCAATAGCAATGGTAATGACTTTCTGTAAATTGACAAACTCATGAAATGAATACTTTTTTCCGATAAAATGTTGACATGGCACGCATGAATCTGCTCCTGGCACCTTGATTTGTCCCACTACGTCTTCTGTATCTTTGATTCTTACTACAGGATTACCACAAGATGTTTTAGTGTGATTAAAAGTCGTGTGAGTTTCATTCATACCACTTTGTTTTACAGCACATGCCAATCCCTTAGTATGTATTGAAGGTAACACAATTTAAAAATTTTGATGTCGTTTGGTCAACGATACCAGATAAAGCATATATTAAACTCTTCAGGTAACAAAGCAAAAATGCTCACTGAAATTAAACACCTCACCTATGTAGGAGAACTGGAACCCTTGAGCCGTGACACTTTCGTCAGATGTAAACCTCACGAACATCTGGGTAGATGTGCTGGTGATAGCAGGAACATATATGGCTAACATGCCACCTGTCAATCTGATAGGAAGAAAAGGAAGGTGAGACAGCTCAATATTTTCCATTGGCTCATAACGATACCCAGAAAATTGAAAGCTTTGAATTTGACAGCTGGAAGTTATGTAATGATTTGGTTTTAACAGTTTATTCTATTCGTATCATAATAACTGATTCTTTCTATTAGGAATTGTTCAGCTAATCCTGTTGTTACCGTTGTAACGGAGCTGCGGTGTCGCTATCCCCATCGTAGACGAACAGAAAGTCAAAATCTACCTCGGTGACGAAGCTGTCAAATGTCAGACGAACTATATTTCCTTCAGGTACGGTGATCGTCCAGTCACAATTCTCCTCGTTGCCGTAGTCATTGGGATAGTTCGGTGATGTCACAATGCCTACAGGGGGAGCCGTCAAGTAACCCCCACATCTACCAACACTGGTCGGTGTTGCTGTGTTTAGAGGAGTGATACATGACATCAACGGTCTTCAATGTAGCCTGTTATCTAGATTTTGTCCAACTATATGTCTTCTGATTTTTTTGGCGTTTTTAGAATGGTTACCATAAGACACTTTGAAAAAAAAAGTCGCGTGAGTTTTACTCATACCACTTTGCTACACTTTGCATGTCCAACCCTCAATATGTATTGGTGGTAGCTTGATTTTCGAATTTGTAATGGCGCTTCTACAAAGATACCAGATCAATGGACAAATGCCATTAAAGTATCAATTGATCTCTTTAGATAACAAAGCAAATATGATCACTGTCATCAAAAATCTTACCAGTGTAGGAGAATATGAACCCCTGAGCCGTGTAAGATGGGCTGGATGTAAACCTTACAAGCATATCGTTAGATGCACTGGTGATCGGGTAGACTGAATCCACACCTGTATAGCTGGAGTTGAAAAAGGAAAAGGTGGATAGCAGGAGATGAAAATACATCTTTTTTGACAGTGTTTATCATAAGTAAATATTGACGCATTGAAGAATTCTGAAACCTTCAATTCACATCATTAACCACTCTCTGTATCGTCCTAACTGCTCTGATCCGTCAGAAAATTACTTGGTCGTCTAGGCCATCACCTTTGCAATTGCGTAGCACTGCCACCGTCTAGGTCGTAGATAGTCAAAGAGTCAGCATTCTCGAGTTGGAAGCTGTGAAACGTGAGACGAACGGTGCGTCCTTCTGGTACGGTGATCGTCCACTCACAATTTTTATTGTCTCCGTAGTCCATTGGATAGTTCGGTGATGTCACATAACCTTTAGGGGGAGCCGTCAGTGAGCCACCACATCTAGCATTACTGATCGGTGTTGCTGTGTTTGCTAACGTTCAAAAAATAAATCAAAAAGATCTTGAGCTGTACGTGCAAACTCACAGACCTAGACGAAAACAACTTGTTCAATTATATAAAATATTAATCTTACACTTTAAAAAACGTTTGGCACGATTTAACTTAAAATTTCGTTTATGTTCTACTTGATTTTAACCAAATTATTATCAAAATCTATGCTAAAGTGGAGTGGGGTTCTGCGTCTCCGTTTCGATTAACCTTTCACAAGCAAGTCTGCAATGCTAGCTGTATGTTGTTATTCTATTTATGTTTCGCTAACGAAACATATTGTTTTTTGTCAGGTTTCTTCTCCTTCTCCTTCTCCTGTCAAATCTTCAAATCGATTCATCTCGGTCGTCCGTGGACCAAATTGGCTGAAATTTGGTATGCAGGTAGAGTAAGTGTATACCCCTAGTCCGATTTTTTATTTTTTTATATAAGTTTTTAAAATGATTTTATCGAGGTTTTCTGGTCATTTTCAGACAAAAGTCGCACATTATGGCCTCCAGTGCCATGGTGTTGAAACCTAAGGACCTGAAATTTGGTTAAATTGTGCATTGGATATTTACCCAAAGGACCCCAATATTTTTGGGGGCACACGCTACTTCAAAATGATTTATTTTGAGATTTTTCAGTGGAATTTTTGGTTATTTTGGGTCTCCCGCGCCGCTGGCGGCGTTTCAAAGCGGCAAACAATAGCCGCGCTGCACGTGGTACTGTATAAGCGACTGTGTGGTTGGTCAGCTCTGAGCCAATGAGGAAGCTCGTTGTATATACGAGTTCGGCATGCGAGCCGTGGTCCCCGCATGACAACGACTCGAAGCTTTCAATTCAGTGGTAAGTTTTGCTTCTCGTTGGTGAAATAAAGCGATGTAAATGTTTGTATCGAGTAGGAAATATTGCCGTGATGTTTTTGTTCAATATCACACAGTTTCCCCGGGATGGTCGCGGGGGAATTTGTGTTACTGTTTCACGGTTACCGGGTAGCTTGTCACTATATACGCATCAGAGATTTGCGGTGCGTTTAGAAGAAATTTGTGAAACTTTTCTAAAGCCTGAGTTGTGTTACAGTTTCACGGTAGCTTGGGTTACGCCTTCAGTCCCCCAGTTTCGTAGCACTATGATAGGGCTAATGCATATAAGGCTGCAAGTAAAAGAAGCCCTCCTCCAGTTGCGGCGGCTTCCAGTTTCGGAAACTTTCAACATCTGTATATAAAAAGTACTTAGTACTACCCAAAATACTAATTCCAACCAAGGAGGTTTTATATATTTTATAGATAAACCTCCTTGCTCCAACTTCCTTGCTCCTGGCAGATGGAATCTCATAAGAATCACACAAGACGGCTTGCAATCGCTGTGCACGTGGATACAAATGAAATAATATTTTGTCGGCAGAATTTTGGTTTGTTTGTAGTTTTTCGGTGTTGCATAATTGGGGGGAGGGGCGGTGGTCTACGTTTCATGGCAGATCAGATGCCCGGTTTGGTAGAAAATTATTATTAAAAACGCAACTTAAAATTAGTGTCATACGTACAACGCCGAAAATATATGTAACAACGCACTGTGGGAACAACGTAAACCAAAGGTCAATGGCCCCTACGTAGTGTAGGAATAAAAAAAAAACATTAACGGGAAGCGGCACTTTTTACTAGCAAGGACCTGCAACACTAGAATTGCAGCTGATTTGGTCAAAGATTCAGTTTACCAGCTTTTACATTAAAAAAAATTAAGCGGTTGTATTATCGGATTAGTTTTATTTTCTGTGTTCAATTTTACAATGTTATAGCATAGATTATGTGATGTGTCTAAAAGCGAACATGTCGCCACGAACAGGGATGATCCAATTATCAACAACCAATCAGCGAGAATAGTTAATGATTAACAGAAATGTAAAACTTAGATACCTGAACGAAGTTATGCCATTGGTCACCGAAGAAAACCGACATTCATCCGGGGAAATGCTTACCCAGGTGGCGTGCGTCGCTAATTAATTTGCCAGAACACAGGGATTTACGTGTGTGTGTGCATTCAATAAATGTTACGGCAACCTTCATGACTGGCGGGTTGGAATTTTCGCTGAATATTTTATTTTTGTTTTGTCTTCTTGTAAAAGCCGTCACAATTTCAACTATAGTTAGAATATACATGAAATTTTCTTGTAAGAATAAAGGTCCCATCTCGTGCCTCATATTCGTTGCGGCCTAGCATTCTTTGCTGTTACGCATTTTTTCACAATCTCAGGCATTAACGTTAAATCGGGTCTCCTAACATTGAAATGTTATATTCCCGGTGCACCCATTTGTCCCCAGTAAAACTCTAAGTGAATGATTTTGCAATATTTTAAATAGTCTTATCAATCGTTTTAACTGATATTTATTTAAACTTTTAATCGTTGACTGATTTGTGATAATCAATTATCTACGATGTATTTAGCCTCGCCATTCAGCCTTATAAGGGCTGCCATGAGGCCTGTCTGTCACATGATGACGAATAAACCTGTCTACTACTACTACTACTACTAACTACTAATTTTCAGGTCAGGTGTTTCAGAACAGTGACTTCTGAATACTAGTAGTACGCGACGAAAAGTGAAAGTCTGCGAAATCCCGGTCTTTTGCAGGGGGTGTTCCGCAGACATTGTCACAGTTTCTGCGAAAAATCTCGCAAGCCTTTGCGGTAAGAAGTTGCTGAACTATACGGAAGGCTCTTGGCGTCTCACAGAACTTGCAAAGAGATTTTTTTGCACAGAGGGTGATTTTGGAACAGTCAATTTATGCATGGGGAGGGAGGTGGGCAAAGTATGTTGGTCTTGCAAATGTTGCCTTTCTACATGTAGTTGATATTTCAACTTGCCCAGGTTTTATTCTGTGACAGCCTGCCAAACTGTCAAACACCCTGCCAAACTGACAAAATGGGCTGTCCCAAAATAACTCCTGGGCAAATTGAAATTTCTACTATTTTCCAAGCGACCCGCAGAGACTGGTAGAGGCTAAAATTGAAATAGCAATTTTTGTTTTTGTAGTTATTTCCTTATGTTTCAATTTGCCCACGTATTATTTTGGGACAGCCCATTTTTGAATGGGGAGGAGTATTCGCGAAACATGCTGTATTTGCTCAGGAGCAAATGACGGCCTTTCTAGTTAATCTATTATTTTGTGCCGTTTCAGCACAAGAGATGTCATTCCATAAAATACATTCCAATGACTCAATCATTAACAACAAGGCAAACATACTCGCTGTATTCAAAATACCTCACCTGTGTAGGAGAACAGGAACCCCTGAGCCGTTATTATCCTGTTAGATGTAAACCTTACATACATATAGTTTGAAATACTGGTGATGGTGTCGGATGATTCTTCACCTGTATAGCTGGAGATCAAAATAAATCATCATGTTACCCAGAAAACACCGATGCTCGGAATTCTGATACAAGCAAGTCGTATAACGAATCACTCTGTGTCATCTAGACTGCTCTAATCTTACTATACAACTAGAAAAGTATTTGAATGTCCATTCACAGTTACCTTCGCAACAATATTCTACTGTCACTGTCACCATCGTAGATGTTCAGAAAGTCATAACCGTCCTCGACATTGAAGCTGTCAACCGTGAGACTAACGGTGTTTCCTTCTGGCACGGTGATCGTCCACTCGCAATTCTCATTATTTCCGTAGACCATGGGGTAGTTCGGTGATTTCACATAACCTTTAGGGGGAGCCGTCAGGGAGCCGCCACATCTAGCATTACTGATCGGGATTTCTGTTTTTGCTAAAGTTCAGATAAATACATTGAAAAAGATCTTGAGCTGCACGTGTGAACACACAGACCCAGACAAAAACAAGTTGTTCAAGGTATTAAAGTCTAATCTTACAACATCAAATTTATCTATCTAAAAACATCTCATTTTCCTTCTTATAAAGGAAAATAAACTTTCTTAAGCAAATAAAAAATTGCTATTTTTCTAGTTTAAGATATTTCGAACACGACTTAAGAATTTTTTTACGTAATTTTTTCTTACGAAATATTTTTTGAAGTAAGAATATTTAAGAAAGGGAACTGAAAATTCTAATATTTTCTTTTTCATATTCATTATTGAAATTCTTACAATAAGAAAATTTGCCTACAATTTATGAAAAACAATGAAAACTAGAAATACGAAAACTAGTATTATATTAAAGTCCTATGTTGCATTAGGTTATAAATCATGTAAATGAGGGCCTTCTTTGAATGATTTATATCTAATACAGTCCCACATTTCTTATCTTCCAAATACCCGTAAGAATTAAATTCCCACCAACTAATAATGTGGAATGTATTATGGTATATTCTTATCAGTTATGCATTGAGGGTATATGATGAGATGATAAATGTTAGCAACGTTCTTTAATGAACTATGATCTCTACATTTGTCAATTATTAAGTACGTCTTCTGTATCTTTGAAAGTTTTTACAAGGATTCTTTCAAGATGTTTTGATTTTTCGAAATGTAACGTCGTTTCGATAACGATACCGGATCCAAGGCCAATTGAAGATAAGGTACAGATTAATCTCTTTAGGCCATAAAGCAAACGTGCTCGCTGTAATAAAACACATTACCGTTGTAGGTGAAATTGAACCCCTGAGCCGTGACACTTTCATCGGATGAAAATCTCACGAACATTTGGTTAGATGAACTGTAGATGGGGTCTACTGACACTTCACCTGTTAAGCTGCAAATAAAATGGATAGTTTTTGGCACTGTTGTTGTTTTCCATGAAATAATTGACGTTGTTAAACTTCTGAAGCCACAAATGAACATCATTGATCACTCTCTGCATCATTCATACTGCTCTACTCTGTAAAAAAATTGTTTGGTCTTTCAAGTCATCACCTCTGCAATAGTCTAGCAGCATCAGTGCCTCCATTATAGATGGTCAAAAAGTCATAACCCGCTTGGAGGTTGAAGCTGTCAAACGTGAGGCGAATTGAATTTCCTTCTGGTACCTTGACTATCCACTCACAAGTCTCATTGGTGCCATAGTCATTGGGATAGTTCGGTGATGTCACAATACCTTCAGGGGGGGCCGTCAGGGTACCTTTACATCCAGGAGCCAGTGTCACTACGTGCAAGAAGGTAATAAGTAACGCTTATCGTTTTTCATGTACATTGAACCCATTGGTTACATTTGAGAAGACCTGTTCAAAACATAATAAAATGCATAATGCTACAACGAAATACCTCTATTGCACATTCATGACCTCCTCCCTTGAACTCTTGAAAAACTGCCGCGGCCGAATGAGTGAATGTTTTGCATACTTTCAAGGTTAAATAAAGGTTGAAGAAAAAAAAATGACTCGAAGGGCTAGGTACAGGTGGTCTATGGTATGATTAACATATAAGAAACATATACATGAAAGTAAAGACGACGATACACGAGTTGAATACATAGAAGACCAAAGTGTTCTGCTAGACAAACGAAGTAGAGACAACATCTCGCTTTTGTATAAAAGTGGCAACAGATAATGTTTCTTGTACAAGGTTAGTCTAATGACATCAAAAATATACATGTATACGTCGTACTTAGATATTTTTTTCTATGTGATGCAGTTTGCCATGCCATCAAATGCATTCTAATGATCCAACCATCTGCAACAAAGCAAACATATTCGTTGCATTCAAAACACCTTACCTCTGTAGGAAAACAGGAACCCCTGAGCCGTTACAGTCCCGTCAGAAGTAAATCTTACAAACATATAGTTTGAAATACTGGTGATAGAATCGGTTGACACTTCACCTGTATATCTAGAGATCAAAATAAATCGTCATGTTACCCAGATAATATCGAAGCTTTAAAATCTGATACTAGCGAGTCGTATAATGAATCACTATACATCATTTAGATTGATCTAATCTGCTAGAATATAGAATATTGTTTGAATGTCCAGTCATGGTTACCCCCGCAACCACATTCCACTGCTACTGTCACCATCGTAGATATCCAGATAGTCATAACCGTCCTCGATGTTGACGCTTTCAATCTTGAGACTAACGGTGCTTCCTTCAGGAACGATGATCGTCCACTCACAAATCTCGTTGTTTCCGTAGTCTCTGGGGAAGTTTGTTGATGTCACATAACCTTCAGGGGGAGCCGTCAGGGAGCCGCCACATCTTGCTGTATTTGCTAAAGTTCAGAAAAATACATCAAAAAGATCTTCAGCTGTACTTGCGAAAAGATAGACCCAGACACAAAAACAAGTTGTTCAAAGTGCAAAAGTCTCATCTTACAAAGGATCCGTCAAGAGACCTCAGTATGTTGCTGTGTATTAGATGATAAATGACATCAACGTGTTTCAATATAGCCTGTTATCTGGATTTTGTCCAACTTTACGTCTTCTGTATATGTCATCGTTTTTAAAAGGATTGTCATAAGATGCTTTGATATGCAAATATCAAGAGTTTTACTCTTACCGCTTTGCTTCATATTGCATGTGCAACCCTATATATATATATTGGTGGTACCTTGTTATTTGCATGTCTGTGTGTCTGTGTGTGTTTCCGGACTATTGTAGACAGCATAACTCAAGAACCTCTGGATGGATTACAATGATATTTGTGGGCGGGTGTTGTGAAGCCAAAATTCAAGGTCGATTTTGGGCTCTCCTTGAACTTTTGTATCTTTTGACCTGAACGTGCTATGGTCTTGATTTTTTGGTGGCAGATAGCTTGTGATGTAATTAAGAAATGGTGTAGGTTTGGGCCTCCTAGCAGCTTGCTCTGGAACTGCAGGGGCGTTAATGTGAAAATCTTCTAAGGAGAATAACTGCACAAAGGAGCAACGGATTTCCACGATATTTAGTATGCGGTTAGCTTAGACAGCGATATACACAATGAAGTGCAAATTATGCCAATTGGGACTTGATTTGCATACATAATGAGGAAAATCAATGTTTGCAGTGTTTTCAATTATAAGACTCAAATATATGCAACATATGTAGTTTTTGGAAAGTGGAGCATCAACAGATACCAATTATGCAAATAAATTCCTGATTTGCATAATTAATGCGAAAACACCGAAATTCATCAAATTGGAAAATTATAGGACTGTCAATATTGCAACATGTGTAAGTAAGATAAAGGTGTTTATGATTAAGCATATGTTATGTCAATGTGTAAGTCATTTGCATAAATAGAATTGTTCATGGAGATATGAGGTCGCGGAACTCTTGTTTTCGAATTGTAATGGCGTTTGGTCAACGATACCAGATCCAACGATAAATGTCGTTAAGTATATATTGACCTCTTTAGATAACAAAGCAAATATGATCGCTGTCATTAAACATATTACCTCAGTGTAGGAGAATTTAAACCCCTGAGCCGTGTCAGAACATAGGCTGTAGGCCTCGGAAAGAGAGTTTGTACTATATATATACCGAATACATACCGGGATATCGGGTGCTACGCTGGGCGGATCCCGAACTTACCCGAAAGCCGACGTCGCCGGAAGGTGGGCGCCTGAAGGTGGGTGCCCGAAGCTGGGCGCCCGGAGGACGCCCCACGGCGCCGAAGGCGCCAAGTGAATGAGCGATAGGTACGAAACGTCATTTCAAACAACCTAATTTTCTGCTAATTCCTTCGACTCAGGCACTTGGCTTGGTGGTAAATCCCATATTTGGTGTCCTATTTACCCATGGAAAACATCTAGTAGATAATATACTGATGACAAAGGACGATACGAGGCATTTTGTAACGCCCGAAAATCCTTCTTTTCCCGATATGACCGTTACCAGCAGTTTGCCTGCTGCCGCACGGCACCGCTGTTCACGGAACAATGACATCACGGCCATCAGATTAGACCGGGCCGGTGCCATGCACGCAATGGGTTTCGGCACCGCTATTAACTAAGCTATCATTGTGATAAGCGTTGGAAATGCCAGGATTGTGAACAAAGATATCTTATTCATCATATAGGGCGTATTCACGTGACGTCATCACCCCTGCCCTCCGTGGGCGGCCATGTTGGTGCTCACCCTGCAGCGAAGTTTCTTGGTGTCCGACGATCTCTAAATTTCCAAGGAATGCGAAGTCGTCTGATCGCTGTTTTATTATATGCAAAGAGTCTCCAGCCTCACATCCTTTTCGCTACAAAAATCCAATTTCACCTACTGGAAATGACCCATTATCAACGAGCGAGGAAATGTTTTCCCCAGCTGCCTACAAACATGGCCGCTAAACTGTTTACAGAGTACGCATAAAATCAGTTCACAGCATACAAGTGTTCCAAGGCCTGCAACACGTAGTACAGTGTCTTGAGTGTCGTGAAAAATTTTGTTGACAGGGAGTACGTTATGATCGGGAAAGTTCGACGTTGAAAGACCCCTCAGTTTACGAACGTATATCAAGCAACGGCTACACCGTGCCGCCACTGTGTTACTTGGTTACACAACGGGCCTGTAATTTGCTTTTCGACCAGATACAAATGTTTCCATACACTCACGTTGATTCTCAAACTTCAACTATTTAGATCCGCTGTTCGTATGTCAGAACAAGGAGGTTAAAATAGGAATTTTAACCTCCTTGGTCAGAAATCCAATTTTGTTTCAGTCGTTAGTTCCTTCGTATGTTCCCTTACCTACACGAGAAACGCCAAACCAATCTTACTGTTACCCGATCAGTGTGTGCTTTATCAGTCCCAATCAAACATCTGACCACGAGGCAAAACACCATGATTGTGAGACAAAACGTTTCGAAGGGAAATTGTGAATGGCGTAGAAAACATCTGCTATTTATACGGAGAGTTCCATAGGGCTCCACTATCAAGTGAGCACCAACATGGCCGCCAGTGCTCGTTGCTAGAGGGAGGGTCACGTGACTGAATACGCCCTATATTTGTCCACCAGCATTGTACATGCGTTCCTATTTGTTTCTTACGTACTCACTTAATGTCGTAATTCAAGTCAGATTTACCAGCTAAAATCAGACGATAAACGTGCTAAACCGTCCATTTAAACGACTATGACATATCTGCAGTGTTACACATCTTTTGTTAGCATCCTGTTACTTTATTACGTTGCCAAATCGGGACTGCAATGGACAGCAATAGGTCCGGATTGGCCCCCGAAAGATCGAAGACACCTCTTCTGGTAACGGAGACCAGGGGTGTTGGTTTCGCACTTTAGATATTTTGAAGTTAGCTCCTCGGAGCGGCTGTCTCGCATAGGTCGACGGGGGGCCGTCGGGGGGCTATCGGGAGTATTTGCATAGCTATGGGTCAGGATGTCTTACGCAACTGCTCAGCAGGGAAGAAAAACTCGCTATTGTTTGAGTCCACAAAGGACGACGGGGGGCCGTCGGGAGTATTTGCATAACTATGGGTCAAGATGTCTTACGCAACTGCTCAGCGGGGAAGACAAACTCGCTATTATTTGAGTCGGCGGAGCTGAGGCCTACTGCCCATGGTCAGAATGGTCAGATGTAAACCTTACAAGCATTTCGTTAGATGCACTGGTGATCGCATAGACTGGCGATTCACCTGTAAAGCTGAAGATGAAAATGAATCTTTCTTGGACCTGTTTAGGTTACCAATGGAATATTGAAACAATAAATTCTGAAACCACCAATTCATATCTTTAACCTGACTCTCTTTTTCCATCTAAACTGCTCTGGTCCGTCAGTGAATTATTCGGCCGTTTAAGCAATCACCTCTGCACTTCTGTAACACTGTCACCGTCTTTGTCGTAAATGATCAAAGATTCAGCATTGTCGAGTTGGAAAGCTGTGAAACGTGAGACGAACGGTGCTTCCTTCTGGCACGGTGATCGTCCACTCACAAGTCTCATTGTTTCTGTAGTCCATGGGATAGTTCGGTGATATCACATCACCCTCTGGGGGAGCCGTCAGAAAGCCTCCACATCTGACTGATTTTGTGTATTATAAAGTTCAGACAAACACATCAAAACGTATTGTGCTGTACGTGTGAACACACAGACCCAGACGAAAACAACTTGTTCAAAGTTTGATCTTACAGGGGGATCCGTCAGGAGACCTCTACATGTGCTTTGTATGAGACAAATGACATTAACGTTCTTTACCTCTCATCCGAACGATCAATTTTATGTCTCATATTGCTATGCCCATATGAACATTTCTGCTTGACGTTTTTGTATTCATATCAAGTATATATATATGTAAAAGTCTTTGTTATGATTTTTTATGTAATAGGGCTCCCTCGGAAATCAGTTACTTGTTAACTAAAGGGACTACCCTAAAGATTAATAAATAAATAAATAAATAAATATAATGCAAATATAATGCTTTCTTGATAATACATTAAAGCTATTTTGACAAGTTTGACATGTGCCATATACCGGCATTGTTAAGCTTCTTCACAAAGGTCGCTTTCTGTGACCCTTCTGACACTTTGTCAGAGACCTAGTACCTTAATTGAGCACATTACTTTGTATCAAGCCATAATCAGTTCTTGGAAAACTTCTGTCAAAAATGCTCGAGGCTCAGATGACAGCCCGATGCATCTTGTTATCCTGCCCCCACATCTGCTTGAAACTACTTTAAAATTGAAAATTCAGACAAAATCCTGCAAAGCACTTTACACTGCACTCATTCAGAAACATGCAGTGGTGCCATGCTGTCAGCAGAAATGACAGACACATTTCGGTTCTGACACTTTTGATTGGAAGAAGATTTGGAAAATGTTAAGCACATCTTTATCTAAAGAAACACAAATTGCTGTACTTAAATACAAATTACTTAATCAAATTCTAACATGTGGCGAGAAGCTAAACAAATGGAAAATTAAACAAACGGAAAATACAAGATGAAGATGGGTAAGTAGTTAGTCCTATATGTATATTTTGTGACAGTGGAGATATTGAAAATTATAAACATATGTTTCGGGATTGTAAAAGGCTAAAAGACCTGTGGTACCCAGTTCATACTTATATACCTTTTAGTCCTAGTAACCCTAACATTGATTTTCAAGAGGTGGTACTAGGAAAAGTAACTCAGCCACTTAATATACATGATCTGAAAAGTAGACTTCAAACAATAGCTATAAAGCTAAATAGCTAAAAAAAATTGAAGAACCCACAGGCCCTTTCAAGTCAAAAGGTTCTAATCAGTATCTTCAAATGGGAAATAAAAAAACAACAGACTTACCAATATAAATGCACAAGCACCCATTGAGAACCAACATGTCATATAATATGATCTGTACTTACTATCAAGTTTAAGTAAGCTTTGTCGTGTATGTAATGAGGTCAGAAACTTAATGGTCCATGTGCTAGTGGTTCTATGTGTGTTACAGTGGATTGCTTGGAAGCATTGTGGAAAGTATATGTTTTATTGCTATCGTGTGTTTATTACCCATGAAATGTGTGTTAGTAAGCTGATACACATTTCGGAAGAAAGTATTAGTCGTAAGATTTCAGCTGATATTAAAGATTTATGTTTCCTAAAGCATCAGAAAGGAATAAACTGTGTTGTAATGAATCAGCATTTCAGCTAAATAATCAGTTCAGCACCCAGGACAGTCTGTAGTCATAAACTTACCTGTGGTAATACCTGGGTGAATTTTTTTCCATGTGTATGCAAGACTGATGTTGTCAAGACCTTGCAGAAGTGCCGTGGTACTGATATTGGAATTTCATAAATGGTTTTAATGCTATAATATAATAGGTTTCTGAAAATTGTATGTTTTGTTGCATTATTGCCCTTGTAAGTCATTACTACTGTCCCTAGGCCAATGTTGCATGACACAAACAGAAAGAGTAGACTCTTAGCTTTCTATCGATGTATAACATATCGGGGTTATTTTGGAGGAAAGGAACCATAAACTAGTGAAATAAAAACAGTACCCCTTGTTTTTAGAGGGTCTAAAAACGCTGGCACAGAGAAGCTGTACTGGTGAGAAAACCTGGCAGCTAAAGGGTTAAGTCGTTATCTTACATGTCTACGCAGCAATGACTTGTTGCTATAGTAGCAATGGTAATGACTTCTGTAAATGGACAAACTCATGGAAGGAATAATTTTCCGATAAAAAATTTGAAATGGCACGCATGAATCTGATCCCGGCACCTGCATATGGCCCACTACGTCATCTGTATCTTTGTTGCCAAAAGGGTTGCCAAAAGATGTTTTAGTGTGTTTAAAGTCATGTGAGTTTCATTCATACCACTTTGTTTTATAGTTCATGCCGATCTCTTTGTATGTATTGATCGTAACACAATTTTGAAATTTTGATGTCGTTTGGTCAACGATACTAGATCGGGGTAAAATACAGGTAAAGCATATATCAACCTCTTCAGGTAACAAAGCAAACATGCTCGCTGAAAGAAAACACCTCACCTATGTAGAACTGGAACCCTTGAGCCGAGACACTTTCGTCAGATGTAAACCTCACGAACATCTGGGTGGATGTGCTGGTGATAGTAGGAGCATCTACGGCTGACATGTCACCTGTCAATCTAGAATCAATCGGAGGAAAAGGAAGGTCAGACTATCAATATTTTTCCTTGGCTCATAACGATACCCAGAAAATTGTAAGCTATGGATTCGAGAGCTGGAATTTATATAATGATTTGTATTTACAATTTACTCTATTTGAATCATAACAACTGATTCATTTTATTAGGAATTGTTCAGCTAATCCTGTTGTTACCGTTGTAACGGAGCTGCGGTGTCGCTGTCCCCATCGTAGACGAACAGGAAGTCAAAATCTACCTCGGTGACGAAGCTGTCAAATGTCAGACGAACTATATTTCCTTCAGGTACGGTGATCGTCCAGTCACAATTCTCCTCGTTGCCGTAGTCATTTGGATAGTTCGGTGATGTCACAATGCCTACAGGGGGAGCCGTCAAGTAACCCCCACATCTACCAACACTGGTCGGTGTTGCTGTGTTTAGAGGAGCGATACATGACATCAACGGTCTTCAATGTAGCCTGTTATCTGGATTTTGTCCAACTATATGTCTTCTGATTTTTTTGCGTTTTTAGAATGAGTGGCATAAGACACTTTGATATAAAAAATCGCGTGAGTTTTACTCATACCACTTTGCAACACTTTGCATGTCCAACCCTCAATACGTATTGGTGGTAGCTTGATTTTCGAATTTGCAATAGCGCTTCTACAAAGATACCAGATCAATGGACAACTGCCGTTAAAGTATCAATTGATCTCTTTAGATAACAAAGCAAATATGATCACTGTCATAAAAAATCTTACCAGTGTAGGAGAATATGAACCCCTGAGCCGTGTAAGATGGTCCAGATGTAAACCTTACAAGTATCTCGTTAGATGCACTGGTGATCGGGTAGACTGAATCCTCACCTGTATAGCTGAAGATGAAAATGCATTTTTTTTGACAGTTTTTATCGTAAGTAAATATTGACGCATTGAAGAATTCTGAAACCATCGATTCACATCAGTAACCGTTGTCACTCTGTATCATCCTAACTGCTCTGAACCATCAGAATTTTTTTTGTGGTCGTTTAGGCCATTACCTCGGCAATTGCGTAACACTTTCGCCGTCTTTGTCGTAGATGGTCAAAGAGTCAACATTGTCGAGTTGGAAGCGGTGAAACCGGAGACGAACGGTGATTCCTTCTGGTACGGTGATTGTCCACTCACAAGTCTCATTGTCGCCGTAGTCCTTTGGATAATTCGGTGATTTCACATAACCTTTCGGGGGAGCCGTCAGGAAGCCGCCACATCTAGCATTACTGATCGGTGTTGCTGTGTTTGTTACATTTAAAAAAAAAAAAGACTTGAGCTGTACGTGCGAACACACAGACCCAGACAAAAACAAGTTGTTTAAAGTATGAAAGTCTAATCTTACACTATCAAATTCATCACTGTTTCATTTTCCTTCTTACAAAGAAAAAGACTAATTGAAATTAATTACTTCGTGAATAATGTAAAGGAGGCCCTCTTTTGCATGGTTTATGTCTAATTCTGCCCCACATTTCTTATCTTCCAAATGCCGCAAGAATAAGATTCCCACTAACTAATACTACGGACTATAGTACAGTAAATTCTTATTAGTTATGCATCAAGGATATATGATCAGATGATAAATGATATCAACGGTGACCGTCTTTAATGAACTATGATCTCTGCATTCGTCTTAGTACGTCTTATGTATCTTTGATCGTTTTTGCAATGATTCTTACAAGATGTTTTGATTTTCGAACTGTAACGTCGTTTCGACAACGATACCAGATCCAAGACAAAATGAAGGTAAAGTGCAGATTGATCTCTTTAGGCAACAAAGCAAATAATCAAACACATTACCGTTGTAGGTGAAATGGAACCCCTGAGCCGCGACACTTTCATCGGATGAAAATCTCACGAAGATATGGTTAGATGTACTGTTGATGGGGTCTATTGACACTTCACCTGTTAATCTGCAAATAAAATGCATAACTTTTTGGTATTGTTGTTGTTTTCCAGAAAATAATTGAAGTTGTTAAACTTCTGAAGCCAACAATGAACACCATTAATCACTCTCTGCATCATCCATACTGCTCTACTCTGTAAAAAATCGTTTTGTCTTTCAGGTCATCACCTCTGCAATAGTCTAGCAGCATCAGTGCCTCCATTAAAGATGTTCAAAAAGTCATAATCCTCCTCCAGGTTGAAGCTGCCAAACGTGAGACGAACTGTATTTCCTTCTGGTACCTTGACTATCCACTCACAAATCTCATTGGTGCCATAGTCATCGGGATGGTTTGGTGATGTCACAATACCTTCAGGGGGAGCCGTCAGTTTACCTCCACATCCAGTTGCGTTGGTCAGAGTTGCTGTGTACAAGAAATGATAAATGACATAAACGGTCTTTAATGTGGAGTGATTATCGTTTTCGTCCAACTACGTATTTGATGCCTTTCTTACTTTTTGCAGGGACTGCCAAAAACGTTTTGGCTGTTAAGTCATGTGAGCTTTATCCTTATCCCTTTGCTTTACGTTAAATGTATAATCTTCGATATTTCTTGGTAAGACGACTTTGAAATTAAAAGTTTGGTAAACGATATTCGATGCAAGGTCAAGTACAAAGTATATTTTGTTCGCTGTAATATAACATCTTACCTGAGTAAGAAAACTGGAACCCCTGAGCCGTCCCTTGGCCATTGTTTGACCGTGATGTAAACGACACGAACATCTTGTTAACTGTACTAAACACGGGGTCGACTGACATTTCACCTGACAAGCTGGAAAATAGAATACTAGTTAATAATTCTTGGTTCTATTTTTGTTACCCTGAAGATATTGAAACGTCGAAATTTGAAACATCGACTAATCTCTCTCTGCATTATGTGAGCTACTCTATTCTCTTATATAAGAGAACTATTTGACCTTTGCAATAGTGTAGCATCATCACTGTCTCCGTCGTAGATGTCAAAAGAGCTTTGAGTGTCGAGGTCGAAGTTGCCGAACGTGAGACGAACGGTGCTTTCTTCTGGCACGGTGATCGTCCACTTACAATCCTCATCGTTGCCGTAGTGACCCGGATAGTTCGGTGACGTCACAGTGCCTCCAGGGGGAGCCGTCAGGTAACCTCCACATCCAGGATCACTTGCTGTGTATGAGGAGATTATAAATAGCATCAATGGTCTTAACTGCAGCCTGGTCGCTGGATTTGTCCACCTGCTTCTTCTGTATACCTTTTATCATTTTAAAGAGATTTTTTATGAAATGTTTCAATCATATATCTTTATTTCATATCAAACCATCAGCATTTATTGTTGGTAACATGTATTTCGAATTGTAATGTTGTCTTTTCAACGATACCAGATCAAAGGCCAAATACAAGTATATATTGACCTCTTAACCCTATCCAGACTGGGGGGGCTAAAAGTGCCCGCGCCAACTTTGACATCGTATTACTGCCGAACGATGTATGCTAGGACAACCAAACTTGGTGACTTTTCCTAAAATTTTGTTGGCAACAATTTTATAATAATGGTTTAAGTTTATCATTTTTTCATGTTGCCATGGCAACGGGTTTCTGACTGGCATTTTATGCAAAAATCATTAATATTTTGAAAACAATGATATTTCTCGGGTTTTCTTGCACAACTATACTAGTTTTCCTTCATGTATAGCATAACATGTAATTAGATGTAACTTTCCTGATTTAATATTCATAATTTATGCTAATTTGATGACGTAATCAGCCAAAATCCAAGATGGCGGACTATATCACTATTTCAGGTATCAGCAGGCTTTTTCGCCCTTAAGATCGTCAATACCTGACATTTTCTTTATCAGAAACATTTAGATTAACGTTTTTAGTCCATTTTCGGCATCCTTTGGGGTCATAAGTGGAAAAAAAGGATTTTTAAAAATTTCAAAATGGCCGATCCAAGATGGCGGATCCCAAGGGATCGCTAACAACACATGACGCCATTCTATGACGTCATTTTGACGTAAACGTACCTACCATTGACGTTTTATGTCTTTGCATACCTTAAAATGAATAATACAAATCGTTTTGTTTAATTCCTTTAGATATTACGGGAATTCCCTATTTAGCCAATAAAATCACATTGATGACGTCATAATTACCTCATATTACGTCATAACGTCACCAAAATTACAGGAATTATAAAACTTGACGTGAATATTACTCCCTACAAATTTGGTGATGATACATCATACCGTTCGGAAATTATGAGGGGGGGGGGCCGAATCAGCCCCCCCCCCCCCCCCCCAGTCCCGGATATACCAAAAAAGCCCAGTCTGGATAGGGTTAAGGCAGCAAAGTGAACATGCTTGCAGTGATCAAACACATTAGTAATACCTGTATAGGAGAATTGGAATCCCTGAGCCGTGACACTTTCGTCAGACGTGAACCTCACAAACATTTGGCTAGATGTCACCCTGATGGGGTTGACCGACAGTTCACCTGTTAAGCTTAAAATCAAAATAAAAAGTCGTTGGCTTAGTTTTTGTTAAACTGAAGATGTTTGAGCACTGGATTGAAGTCATCAGTTCAAATCATTGATCACTTTTTTTTTTACATTTACCAAATTGCTCTGCTCTATAAGAAAATAACTTGGCCTTTCAGGACATTACCTCTGCAATTGTGTAGAACCTTCATAAGTGGTAAACAATTACCTCCACATCCGTGGTCCTCTATCACTGTCATCATCATAGATGTCCAGAAAGTCAAAACCATCCTCAAGGTGGAAGCTGGCAAACGTGAGACGAACGTAGCTTCCTTCTGGTACGTCTATTTTCCAGCCACAAGTCTGATGGTTGTCGTAGTGACCAGGATAGTTCGGTGACGTCACAGTGCCTACAGGGGGAGCCGTCAGGTGACCTCCACAATCCGGAGCACTTACTGTGTATTAGGAGATGACGAATGACATCAGCGGTATCTAAAGTAGCCTGATCACTAGTTATTTTATTTCTAGTTGTTTTTACAGAGATTGTGTTTTGATTGTTATCAAAAGTTAAGTACATTTGATACAGTGACAGTGTATGTTCAACCCTTTGGTGGCAACATGATTTTCGAATTGTTATGTGGTTTGGTCAACGAATCTAGATCCAAGGCCAAAGGCAGATAAAGTGTACATTGACCTCTTTTGGTAACAAAGCAAACGTGCTCGCTGGTCAAACTACCTGTGTAAGAGAACTGGAACCCCTGAGCGGTAACACTCTCGTCAGATGAAAACCTCACTAGCATCTGGTTAGATGTACTGGTGATGGGGTACAATGACACTTCACCTGTAAAGCTGGAGATAAGATAGGTCGTTTAGGCTCCGTTTATGTTAACCAGAAAAAAATGGAAGCTTTCATTCAATTCTCAATTCAAATCATTCAAACTGCCCCACTCTAATTGAAAATTGTTTGGCTGCTCAGGTCATCACCTCTGCATCTGTGTAGTACCCTCATGGTCTCTATCGTAGATGTACAGAAAGTCATAACTTTCCTCAGTGTTGAAACTGTCAAATAAGAGACGAATCGTACTTCCAGCTGCCACTGTGATCAACCACTCACAAGTCTCTTCTGTGCCGTAGTGACTCGGGTAGTTCGGTGATGACACAGTGCCTCCAGCAGGCGTGAGGGTACCTTCACAACTAGGAGCAGTGATCTCTGTCCATATGTCTGAGGAGATGATAAATGATATCAACGGTCTTCGATGTAGGCTGGTCACAAGGTTTGTCTTCCCGGCACCTACCCACATACCAAATACCATAATACATCCAGAGGTTCTTAACCCTCAAACACCCGAATCTAATTTTACCTTCGCCGAGAAGGTTATGCATAGGGTAGCGTTTGTATGTATGTATGTGTGTATGTAATGTACAGCATAACTCGAGAAGGCTTGGATGGATTGTCTTGATATTTGGTAGGTGGGTAGGTCTTGATGAGACTTGGAAATGATTAGATTTTGGGTCCCCTAGTGGCTTGTTACGGTACTGCAGCGGAACTTCCTGTTTTGATATCTCGTTTTCTGGACATGCTATGGAACTGATTTTTGAGTGGTAGATAGCTCTTTGGACAGAGAGTAAGTGGTATGGGTTTGGGCCCCCTAGCGGCTTTTTTTGGAACTGCAGGAGCAGGTTTTGCATCTGACTTTGAAAGGGAATAACTCAAGAAGGGCTTGATGGATGGCAATGATTTTTGGTAAGTAGATAGCTTGAGTGATGATGAACATGATTAGATACTTTTTATGCAAATCAGTATCTAATTTGCATAATAAATGAGGAAAGTTTATACATCCGCCAAATTCCATGATAGGACTCTGAAACATGTGACATATGTAAGTGAGGAAGAGAGAAATATTAATTGATATGAACTATGCAAATGAAGACCTCATTTGCATAATTAATTGCGACTAAAATGACTGAACGAGGTCAAAAATGACCCCAAATGTTTTGTTCAGTAAAATCTCCCTTTTAACTTTTTTCGCTGATTGTGATCCATACCTTGCTTCATCAATGAAGGAGGAATGTTTTGGCATCTTTAGATATGAAAAATTCCCGTTCATTATCATGATTTATGCAAAAAGATTAGAAGGACCACGTCTTGAACTATTCCCATTTTGACCGGGAGGGGATTTTTGTGGCCCACGCCAAACTTCATGTTGCATAACTAATGAACGGCTTAGTCGAGTGGACACTAAACTTGGTGGCTTTTCATAAAATGTCCTTAACAAAAAAGTTCAATTGATAAAGTAAGTTCATCGTTTTTCACGTTTTGACAGGCATATTTTATGAAATCTGCTTATTTCAGTTCAAACAATGACGCTTCGAGGCTTTGTTAGTACGCCGAATGTATTTTCTTACATTGTTATCATCTTATGTAATCCAATGTAACTTGTATGATTCAACATTGATATTTTATGCTGATTTGATGACGTCATCCGTCAAAATCCAATATGGCGGATAGAATCCGATAAAATTGCGTCATAATGACGTTATATTACGTTATTATGACATAAAATTTGTTATGGTAATACTTATTCACATGTGCATCATCCTCTGAAAAAAAGGTGGTCATGCAATAAGTAGTTCAGGAGTTACAGAGGGCAGGTCTCAAAAACAGCACATTAGTTTTGCTGGGGTCAAAAATGACCGCAGTGGACTGAACACAGACTTTCCTATATAACGTCAGTAGTATTGTGCCCTTCTCCCTAGAAAATTATGAGAGGTTAGAAAAGATGTCTACTGACAAAGTCACGGAAGGATTTTTCAGATCAAACATGTTCGAATAGCAAGTCAAAATCCATGCCTGGGTCAAAAATGACCCCACTCGGGTGTTTGAGGGTTAAGTTGTGCTAACTTTAAAAATACGGAAACACACACAAGCAGACACACGAAAAACAATATGTCCAGTTTAGAAGGAAATGAAAAAAAACTTCCATTGTGCCCACTCTTTAATTGGCCAATCAAAAGGATATAGATGATTCGATTTGAAGATTTGACAGGAGGAGAAAAAGTCGAATCTTCAGGGAAAAGAATATATTTCACAGGTAGAGTGATCATCAAGTGAGGTTTGAAGTTAGTGGCAATGTTGAAGTTTTGGAAGATACGTCTGAGTTTTTCCGATACTCCTTGGACGTAGGGAATGGTAATGTTGACCTTGTTTCTGTTGGTCAATGGTCTGCACTTGAGTGTTTTCTTAGACTGGTCAGAGGGTTTGAGGGCCTTGTTGAAGGTCCAATTTTCCAAACTTCAACATTGCCACTAACTTCAAACCTCACTCAACTCTCAGGCAGAAACTAGTCCATCCAAAAGACAGGCCTGAAAAAGGCATCAAAGCCAATGTAATCTACAAACTGAAATGTGAGGAACCGAACTGCAATAACATGTACATTGGGGAGACAAGTCGACCACTAAAAGAAAGGTACAAGGAACATTGCAGAAAGAGCGCTAACCGCTACTCCTCTGCCATCTACCACCATCTAAAACACAACCAGGGACACTCATTCAATCTCGAATCCACGGACATCCTAGATCGTGAAGAACGCTGGTTCGAACGGGGAATTAGAGAAGCAATATATGAGAGGATGTACAACCCCGCCCTCAACAGGAAAGGGGGTCTACGCGTTCAACTTTCAGGCACCTGGGATAATGCACTGCCCACCACCCCCCACCCCCGGACAAGCAACATTTAGTTACTGTACTAGAACAACAGTAGCTAATTGAACTATTGGCATAAACTTTGTCTTGAATTAATCTTCTCTTTTAAGACTACTTCAAGACATCCTAAATTGTCTTTACCTCATTAACATATCTATTCAGAGTTTTGGTATAAAACCTGGTGTTCTCAGTCCTATCGTTAGTCACTGACGAAAGACAGTGGATACTGTCTGAAACGTCTGACTGTTTCAAAATCTTATCCAGTTGCTTGAGTAATTATTTTTGGCGTATCTTATTACCTGGATGTCTAACCTTCATCAACGTAATCTATAGAGACATTTATCATTGTAACATTACAGTTGCAATCTCAGCTCCGCACAATGATTTTAAGTGTGTCAGAGGAACTTTGTGTCTGACGGGCTTTTAATGGTGTGGTCATCTTGAACTCAACTGAATCACACAGCTTGAGATGATGCAGTTTCAGGAAAATATGTGCCTTTCCATTTGTGCAAATTCCAATTCATTTGATGAAAAAATGAGACTTTTCTGAAACGACAGGAATTTCGTTTTGACTGACCTTCGTATCGTAAGAATCAAATCGTAATTACTAATTTAGTTAGACTGAAACCACATACACCTTTGCATAACTTCCTAACTCCACAAGTATGATAAATCAGTGATATTATAAGCATGTTATTGGCGAAGGTAATAAAGCAAACATGGTCGCTGTAATCAAACAACTTACCTGCATAGATGAAATGGAACCCCTGAGCCGTCATACTGCTGTCAGATGTGAACCTCACGAGCATCTGGTTAGATTTGCTGGTGATGGATTTCAGTGACAGTGCGCCTGTCAAGCTGGGAATGAAAATGAATTGTTCTTGGCTCTAACTCTGTTTATCTCAGAAAATATTGAAGCTTTGAATTCTGATGACAGTAATTCAGAAAATAAACCACTCTATGCATAATCTAACCTACTCTACTCTGTAAAAGAATTGTTCGGCCGTTTCAGCCATTACCTCTGCAATAGTGCAGCGTTATCACTGTCACCGTCGTAGATTTTCAAAAAGTCATAACCGTCCTCCAGGTTGAGGCTGTGAAACGTGAGACGGACACTGCTTCCTTCTGGCACGGTGAATGTCCACTCACAATTCTCATCGTTGCCGTAGTCATTGGGGTAATTCGGTGACGTCACTGTACCCAGAGGGGGGGCCACCAGGGTACCTCCACATCCAGGAGCACCGGTCGGTGTTGCTGTGTATGAGGAGATGATGAATAACATCGACGCTCTTCATTGACGAGTAGAGTGAACTGAACTTAACTAAAGGGAGGCAAAGTAAGGCGAAATAACGACCGCATAATTGTTTATTAAAATTATCCACAGACATCTGGAAAGGCCATACCTTCTGCAAATGATTTTGACTTTTTTGACTGATGTTTTTTTTTTTTCATCTACCATGCAAATAAGGTTATCATTTGCATAAATTGTATCAGTAAATTATATTCTTCACCAAAATAGTATAACTTTATTGCTTTTGGTGTTGCCATGGCAACGGGTCTCTGAGACATTTTTCACAAAATTCACTAAATTTGGGTTTAACAATGAGCTCTCAAGGTTTTATTGCTCAACCATACTTATCAACCTACATTATTAACATCATATGTAATTAAGTGTAACTTTCATGATCTAATATTTATAAATTATGCTATTTTGATGAAGTCAGCGGTCAAAGTCATTAGGTCAAGTGTGAACAGGGTTCCCCCCCTCAATTTTGTCATTACCAGGTGTGTTTTCAGCAAAAAATTGAACTTACCGTTTCTAGTCTATTTTCATTGTGTTTAAGGGTTATGAGGTACAAAAAATGCATTTCCAAAAATTTCAATTTGCCTATCCAAGATGGGCGATCCTGAGGATAGATAAATACATATTGCGTCATTCTCGACGTCATGTTGACGTCAATATGGTTACCATTGACAGCAGAGGTGCTGGCAAACTTGGATATCAACATGATAACCTTCATGTTAAATCATTGCGTAATATATTCAGGTATTACGGGAAATTCGTATATAGACAAAAAAGATATCCCTGCCGGAAGGGAAACATATTTTTCGAGTGTATCAACTTACAGGTGTGAGGTGCCACATGTTAGAGAGTCTTACCATGCATGATAGCGGATTTA
Organism: Branchiostoma lanceolatum; assembly: GCA_035149815.1. Classification (NCBI taxonomy): domain Eukaryota; kingdom Metazoa; phylum Chordata; class Leptocardii; order Amphioxiformes; family Branchiostomatidae; genus Branchiostoma; species Branchiostoma lanceolatum. The sequence goes on from CM068880.1 coordinate 14,152,519, forward strand.
TAAACTTTCCTCATGGATCATGCAAAGAAGGGACCCCCAAATCTACTTTCAAGATTTTATAAAAAAAAGCTACCAAAATACCAAATATCAACTTGAAGACAATTCATTTTCCAGTCTCCGTTTTCATTGAAATCTTTTTTTTTAAATATTTATTAGAGATACCACGGTCGCGGACTCTAAATGGTAGAGTCCGAATTAAAATGGCATTTACATTTCTAAAAACATGGGATACTGGTATATACACATTGCTTATAAGCGAGTATCAAAGACTTCTCAACCATTAAAAAATTAGGATTGAACACAGGGCTAGAGTTAATTTCTCTTCTTACAGAACATATATCTCTCTCAATATATATATATATAGTCGTCTAAACGGATAATGTCTAAGTGTGTCTTTAGATATTAGTAAGGGTCGTTGCTGGGGATAGTGATCAATCATGTTCGTTTAGCCATGTAGGGGATGGCAGAGTTTTTGCGGCGTTCGTTCGGCAGGTTGGTGTGTCCAGCTGAATTCGGCGTCCGTCGGCCGGATATCTGACTCCTTAGCGGTGGGAGCCAGTCTCTGATCTCTGAGGTTAACAGTTTTTTTTGCAAAAGATAGGCAAAAGTTCACTCGTCGTTCAGACAAGGACGAGAGGTTCAGAGTGGTCAGTGCCGAGGTGTAGTTTGTGTACTTTGTGCCAAGAATGATCCTGCACGCTCTTCTCTGCAGTCGTTCTAGTCTTGTGGACTGGGTACTAGTTAGGGAGGAGTGCCACACGGGCGCTGCGTATTCCACAGAGGGTCGGATGTACGACGTGCAGACATTTGCGAGATCTTCCGTTGAGACTCCAACCTCTTAAGTCGGCGCAGCAGAAAAAGTTTATTGTTCCCGGTAGATATCATACAGTCAACGTGAATGTCCCATTTTAGGTCATTCTGGATGGTCAGTCCGAGTACTTTACGTGTATTACTATTGCAAGGGTCTGTCCTTTGATGAGGAGAGGTTCAGGGGTAAGTGGGGTTATAGTGAAGCAAATATGTAGTGCTTTGCACTGACGACAGTTCATCAACATTGTGTGTTCTCTGACCCAGGAGTCGAGGCTGTTAAGAGAGATCTGCAATGTGCATTGTTGGTGGATAGATCTCACCTGGGTGAGATTCATATCATCTACGTACTTCCACCTATTTGTAACGTCACGTAACGCGCTATCAATCAGTGAAAGGAAGATGATAGGTCCCAGGATAGTTCCCTGTGCCACTCCACAAGAGAGATGTTGCCATGTCAGACACGTTACCCTGATAGTGCACTTTTTGCCGTCTGTTGGACATGAAATTACAGATCCAGGGAAGAAGGGATGGACGTACTCCTATATCAATCAGACACTGGACCGCGGTGGTGTTATCGACCCGGTCGGATGCTTTGAATAGATCAGTTATTGCCTTCGTCAAGAAGGCTGTGTTTTGATGCTAGTCTGTGTGTCTGTTACTGAAGACGATAAGTCGAGAATGCCTGGATGGATTGTTGTCGTATTTGGTGTGTTGATGTGTATGTGGAAAATCTCAAGATGATTAGATTTTGGGCGAAGTACTTTGCATACTTAACGAGAAAATTGTAAAAATGTGTTACACTGTATGATCTGTCTGTATACTAGCTGGGTACCAGCTGGGAGGTGTTACTGGTGTAGGAGACGTGTTACTGGTGTAGTAAGGAGGTATTTCCATTGGGCCAGGGGGGCTGGACTTTGACGCCTAAAACTGTTGGCTGGCACAAATTGGCTTGTCACTGACTTGTAGATCTTGATCTTGTGAAAATTGCAATGTTTCTCAAGGCACTGTGCAAGTAGTTACCTTCGCCAAGAAGGTTATGCATAGGGTAGCGTTTGTATGTATAAGAAGACCAGCATAACTCAAGAATGCCTGGATGGGTTGTCTTGATATTTGGTATGTTGTTAGGTCTTGGTGAGACCTGAAAATGATTAGATTTTGGCCCCCCTAGCGGCTTGTTATTATACTGCAGAGGAAATTCCAGTTTTGATATCCTATGTTTTGGATATGCTATGGAACCGACTTTTGAGTGGTAGATAGCTCTTTGGAAAAAGAGTAAAAGGTATAGGTTTGGGCACCCTAGTGGCATTTTCTGGGACTGCATGAGCAGGTTTTGCTTCAGACTGTGAAAGAGAATAACTCAAGAAGGGCTTGATGGATGGTCATGCTTTTTGCTAAGTAGATAGCTTGAGTGATAATTTACATGATTTAATACTTGTTATGCAACTCGGTATCTAATTTGCATAACTAATGAAGAACATTGATACATCCTCCAAATTCCATAATAGGACTCTAAAACATGTGACATATGTGACTGAGGAAGAGAGAAATAGTAATATATATCAACTAAGCAAATGAAGACCTCTTTTGCATAATTAATGAGATATACTATGACTCGAAATGGGCTTGATGGATGCTCATGATTTTTGGTACGTAGATAGCTTACGTTGTGCTTTGTTTGATTGGATGATAATGATGCAAATCAGATTCTAATTTGCATAATTAATGAGGCAATTTAAAAACCCGCTGTGTTCCATGATATGACTAATCAAATATGTGAATTTGTAACTGAGGAAGAAAGGAATGTTGATAGATAGAAAATATGAAATGGTAGATTAATTTGTATAATTAATGTTAAACTACTAAAATTCCATACTAGTTAATGACGGCAATTTCATACTTTTGGCATTTGGAAGTTTTGTGAATGTGAACACCATTGAATCAAATTATGCTAATATGGAGGTTATTTGCATAATTGATGATAAATGTTAGCATAACCTTCTTTGTTAAGCTCATAGTCATACTTGAAGACGATGAACTGGTATGATTTATAATTAATGAGAAACACACCCAATACGTCAGTCATAAAGGTTAAAATCATTTGGCGAAGGTATGAGGTCGTAGAACTCTTGTTATCAATGTACAGATGGAGTTTGGAACTGATGATGAGCTGTATAGGAAGTCGAGTAGACTGACGAGGGCGTGAGTGGTCGATATGTTCCTTCTGCATCCAAATTGTCTGGGGTCGAGGTTGTTGGTTATGTCGTTCATTATCAAGTCATTATCCGGCGAAGCGTTCACAATGTTTAGCAAGCTGGGCTGTTAGCGAGATCGGTTCTTACACAAACACACACAGACACACGCCGGGCAAACAAAACAAACCGTCTTGGTGAAATTGCTAATAAAGTAAAGGTAACAAAAGACATTTTTATATAGCTGTGTGTGTATGTGTGTGTCTTTCTCTGTGTGTGCCTGTGCGTGCCTGTGTTTGTGTGTGTGTGTCTATGTGTGTGTACTTCTTTGTTTGTGTGTATGTGTGTGTGTGTGTGTGTATGTCTTCGTTTGCATATTTTTGTAGTCAGCATTACTCAAAAACCTCTGGATGGATCATGTTGATATTTGGTATGTGAGTAGGTTCTGGGAGGACTAAGGTCAATGTCGATTTGGGGCCCCCCGGGCTCTGTAGCAGAACTGTGATTTTAAAAATCTTATGACCTGGACCTGCTATGGTCTTGCTTTTTGGGTGACAGATAGCTTGTGATGTAAGAAAGAAGTAATATACAATTTGCCTTCCCTAGCGGCTTGCTTTTAAACTGCAGTGGCGTATTTGTCAAAACCCTCAAACTATAAAAAAAAAAAAACGACGATTTTCCATGATATTTAGTACGCAGGTAGCTAAGAGAGAGATGTACATAAAGAATTGAAAATTATGCAAATTGGTACTTAATCGGGAAAGTTGATGAGAGAAATCTATATTTGCAGTGTCTGCCATTACAGTACATGTAACATATGTAGTTTATGACAGGTGAAACATTGACAAATATGCATATTAATTCCAAAATCAGATTCTAATTTGCATAATTAATGAGACAATTTAAAAACCTGCTGTGTTCCATGATACAACTATTCAAATATGTGACATTTGTAACTGAGGAAGAGAGGGATGTTGATAGATAAAAAAATATACAAATGTTGGTCTAATTTGCATAATTAATGAATAACAACGTTAATTACATACAGGTAAATGATGGCAATTCCATAGTTGTGGCATTTGGATGTTATGTAAGGTGAACATAGTTGACTCAAATTATGCTGAGAAGGACCTCATTTGCAGAATTGATGATGTTAGCATAACCTTCTTTGTTAATCTTATACTTTGGACAACGTCTGTTATTTGGGTGAAAACGATCAACTAGTTGATTTATAATTGATGAGAGATACTCAAGTACGTCAGTCATAAAGGTTAAAATCATTTGGCGAAGGTATGAGGTCGTGGAACTCTAGTATGTTAATGTACATAGTAATAACATTTCAATGAGATATGAGGTCTCCGAACTCTTGTTTGTACCTGTAGGTAAAAAGGATGGGTCGACTGCCACAAAGACGATAAAAACGATTGCCACCAGACTGATGTCACACCGTCCAAAGCCGCGTCTGATGTCCATTTTGGGGTAAGTCACCAACTGCCATGGAGAAGAACAACACTACATTAGGTTTCGCTGCTTGTGGTGTGCTTTCTTGTGAACAAATACTCTCTCTGTACCATGGCATTAAAGGCATCCATAGCATATTATGAGGCTTGAAACTTGCAAAAAAAACTCAATTTCTAGTCATGTCTTCACATAGTAAGTTTCAATAACACTATTGCCAGTACATATCGACATTCAAGGAGCAAAGATACAATGTCATTGTGTGGTGAGAACTGGTAGAAAACCCAAGCGCTAATAGACTGATCCTGACTGTCCATCGCAATCTTTTTATTAATCAAAATAATACAACAGTACATAAAACACCATCCAGCAAATAAAGACATGATAAAGTATAACATAAATTATTCCATTTCCCATAGTTCTTCTCTTGTTTTCTTGAATTCTCCATCAAAGACCTCTGTATAAATAAATGCTCGCACAGCTTTAAACAGGCGGATAAAACGTTCCAGAGCATGCAATGTTCTTTTTAGAAAAGTTGATATTCATTCCTATGGGTTACAATTTTTACTCTGTCCATGCATTTCTAAGATGTAATTTTGAAGAAAAAAAAGGACTATAATGGATACTACTACGCTTCATGTAGAATAGAGTATTTTTTACGACTTATGTCTCTAAAAAGGCTGCGTCACGGCACGTCAGACAATCATGCGTTTATCATGTGATAAAAAAAAAACGAGCACGTTTGATTACTTGCCACAGAAATTTCATACCATGGAGTGAACGCACGTACTGTTTACACGAGATGCATTTTAATCACGTAAAATTGTACATGCGTGAGCATTGAGAGCCGCAGGAGTAAATTCCAAACAAAAATGGACCGATCTGCCGAATATTCTAGACTCCAACACTTTTGGTTTCCTGAGATAGATAGCTTTTTTTTTCATATCTTAGCATTTTTTTCTGCTCCAGGGGAAAATAAAACCCAATGCAACGGCGATAAGAGACTAAAAACACAGCGAGTTATGTGTTTCAACTTGTGGGAACTGCTTGTAGCCTGTGGTTAAACATTTCTGCCTCACCGATAAAATTAAGTGCGACTTTGTCAATTTTACATTATAACTGATAATTAGCACACGTCTCAACTATTTTTCTACGATTGTACAGAGCAAACGTTTCATAGAGCCTTTTTCATCGATGAGGTCATAGGAAAGATTGTCAACATACGCTATTTTTGAGACGTTGAAGGGTTTCAGTAATTTAAAAGTATTCTAAGGTAAAATAGAGATGTGAAAAAAATACAAAAAGAAACTTGAAACAAACTTACTGAGTTCCCGCGAGGCCAGAACTCGGTGACGCCCCAACACGGGCGGATGCTCTCCCAAAAATAAACGGGTGTGGTCTAAACACGCATGTTATTTTTGACGAGAGTTTGGCTCAACCAATCACTGTGACTGATAGGAGAGCACTCGATCAGTTCGATACATTCTACCCAGCAGAGATCCAATCAGCGTCTTCGTTACTTAAAACTGCATCGGCGCCGCACGAGGCTTCTGGGTATCTACGAAGCTGCAAACGCATAATTTAGTCAGACATTTCAACAATTGTCCACAATGGAACAATGCACCCGGGTGTTTTATAGACCTATTGCATCTAGCCTACAATAGTTCTGAACTGTGGTAGACAATGAGGAAAACGTTTGTGCCATGTAAGAATATTTCCCTTCCCAAGTTTAAAACAGAAAACCAGGATCGAATGCTAGAGTTGTGGTCAAAAATTTGCGGGCAGAATGCATGCGTGAGTCCTTAGGATTCCAATTAACTGCTAATGAAATAGTTTGATAGTGACGTGTTTTGCGCTGCATATTTTAGGATTCCAATTAACTGCTAATGAAATAGTTTGATAGTGACGTGTTTTGCGCTGCATATTCAGACAGTTGCCAGGTAGAAATGCTAAGACTGTAGGGCATATAGACCAAACACGCAGTATAGACCCAGGACAACACACACGCACACACACGCATACAAACACACATATACACACACAAACACATACATACATACACATAACACACACACAAACACATACATACATACATACATATAACACACACACAAACACAGACAAACACACACAAATACACAAACATACAACAAACACATACATACATACACACAAACACATACATACATACACACACAGACACTCATACACGCCCACACACAAATACATACAAACACACACACACACATACGTACATACATACATACAAACACACACACACAAACACATACATACACGCACATACACATACATACATACACACGCACACACACATACATTCACAAACACACATACATACACAAACATATGCATACACAAGCATATCATACATTCACACACGCACACACAATAGGCTCTACCAGCTTCCGCGGGTCGCTGGGAAAATGGTTGTAATTGGCCCAAATAGCGTCAATTGTTTGAAAAGTGTCGGCTACGGAGAGAGGGCCTGTGAATGTTACCGTCCATGGCCAAATTCCCCCGGCAATATTCTCCCTATATCAAGCCCGCGCGGTTTCTCTAGTAGAGACTGCATACACACACACGAACACACAACCATAAAAACACACATACAAAAACATACAATCACAGACACACACCACACATGCAAATACAACACACACACACAAACACACACTCACCAGACACAGACACACAAACATACAAACACGCATACAAAAACACATCATCACAGACACACACCACACAGGCAGATACAACACACACACACACACGCAAAAACACACTCAACACACACATATACACACACACACACAAACATACAAACAAACATACAAACACACATAAAAACATACACATACATACAAACATACACACACACACACACACACACACACACACACACACACGTGATATACCCGCTTCAGGACGTATTGCTGATATTAGGGTATCTTTGCCTATCAATTCAATTTTACTTATATGATGGATATTATCTTAAATATCCAGGTGCGTAAAGCTTTAAGGAAGGTTGCTTAGGCGTTACCAAAACCTCGGTCGATTCAAAACTTTCGGCCACAACAACATGAAACTATGTAGATACGGATACAATGATGTTCCATTGAATATTTTGTTGCCATGGGTATTCTATTGTTTCAATGGCATTCTTGGTGGACGGCTACACGAATATTCATGATCATTCTTGACTTACATGTATATCATTACCAGTAGATGGTCAGTTGTCATTAATTCTCAGCTCATCAATGCATCAAATATATATGATTTAGTGTAGAAATAGAATACATTTCACATCTATACGACGGCTCTACGTAGGCAAATGACTCTGCTTACGACGGGAGAGTGGCAGAAATAGTACATAGCATAGCCGACCAGCTTGGCGGCTAATCACCCAATAGGGTGGCCTCCTTTGCAGACTTCCTAGAAAGGAGGTCATCCCTCGGCCTTAGAGAACCTTGGCCCGTTTGAAATCGCTTCACCCCCCTCCCCAAATATATACGCCTCCGTTCTAGGAAGATTGCGAAGGAGGCTACAATAGGGGCTGTACGAGGAGGCAGGGCTGTGCGAGTAACCTCCATGGAGGAGCATAGAGGTTACTCGTGCAGCCCGTTCTTTATAGGGGTCATGTTATTTTGCTGGAGAAATCGTATTGCCGCCCGTAAAATCCCCCTCCTTTCAAATAAACGACACCCAGAAGGCATGCAATGGAGGCTAGTAGCCAGGTTGTCCCACCATTGGGTTTAATAGTCATCATTTTTTACCGATTTCCTGTGAAACCCTGTGTGTGTGGAATCCAAGGCCAACAATAGCCTGTAGCTAAGCAAGACACGTCAAGTATTGCATGAAAAATAGACCCAAGGGGCAAGTTATTCATGTTTTGTGTCATTGGAATAGTCTACTAGAATGCGTGTGGAACTTTTCATCGAGGACCATTGTTTCTAACGATCTTTTAAAGCAAAAAGAACCCGTGTTACCTTCGTTATCTGACATACGAACAGCGGATCTAAATAGCTGAAGTTTGAGAATCGACGTGTGTGTATGGAAACATTTGTATCTGGTCGAAAAGCAAATTACTGGCCCGTTGTGTAACACAGTCGCGGCACCGTGTAGTCGTTGCTTGAGATACGTTCAGCTGGGGGTCTTTCAACGTCGAACTTTACCGATCATAACGTACTCCCCGTCAACAAAATTTCTCACGACACTGAAGACAGTGCTAGACCTGCACTAGGTGGCTGCAGGCCTTGGAACACTTGTATGCAGTGAACTGATTTTATGCGTACTCTGTAAACAGTTTAGCGGCTATGTTTGTAGGCTGCTGGGGGAAACCTACCCTGGAATCCAGAGCAATTGTACCGAGCTTCCCCGGACCAACACCGGTCCGCGCCCGGAGCTTCCTCGGACCTACCCTTCCGCTGGCCCGACAACGTACCCCGCCCCACTTCCAGCTAGCCAAACAAGCTCCGCTTTAGTACTTTGTACGGCTGCGGATAGTGGGGTGGGGTAGATCTTCGGGGGGAGCGGAAGGGTAGGCCCGGGTAACTCGGAGCGCGGGCCGGTACATATGCTCTGGATTCCAGGGTAGGGAAAACCTTTCCGCGCTCGTCGATAATGGGTCATTTCCAGTAGGTGAAACTAGATTTTTGTAGCGAAAAGTATGTGAGGCTGGAAACTCTTTGCATATAATAAAACAGCGATCAGACGACTTCGCATTCCTTTGAAATTTATAGACCGTCGGACACCGAAAAACTTCGCTGCAGGGTGAACACCAAAATGGACGCCCACGGATGGCAGGGGTGATGACGCCACGTGAATGCGCCCTATAAGTAAGGGGTTTTACCCCTCCAGAAATCTTTGAAAAACGCCAACAGGCGACATGTATTTCTGTTAAAACAAATAAACTGAAACTGAATTTATGAAGTAGACGGCAAATGGCTTTGTCAGTGGGTGGTAACTTACACTATTATCGCGGCATGTAATGTAAGTATGGTTACGTACCCCAGTTTGATAAAATTGATAAGGCCATGCTGATTATATTCAGTTATATTCAGTTATATCCTCTGAGAATTCCAGAACTGAAGCGAGCGTCCGAAAAAAAAGTTTGTCAAAAAACGGCCTTCATTTTTACATCTCAGTGGTAAGGAAGGTTGAACGAATGACTGAACACACCGAATATAGTATACCGAATGATAGATTCTTCTTTTTTTTCTTTCACATATTTTTCTTTGACGTTGGAATTGACTTTGACATTGTTTGACATTAGTATCCGTTTTTCGATGTTTTTGCAATTTACGGCATAAAGTTTCTCATTACATTTCACTCCACCATACTATGTATAGGTATGCATGGAAATGAGATATGTTTATGTTTTCTTCTTCCTCCTGCAAAAGCTTTAAGTTGATTCAACTTTTCCATTCTTGGATCAAATGACCTGAACCTTGGTATGTAGGTGGAGTAAGCACACGCCCTCGGATATTTTTTCAATATTTTCATAAAGGCATTTGAAATCATTCTATTGACGTTTTTGACCACTTTTAGCCAAAATACGTATTTCTTGGCCTCTTGTTTCCTGATACTTTAGCTATGTGACCTGAAATTCGATATGGTGCCTTAAATACGTGCCCACAGGACTTCAATCACAGTTTTGGTATTCAGAACTTAAAAATGACTCATTTTGGGGTTAATTTTTATACCAAAAACGGGTCAAAAGTCCCGTTAGATATTCTATCTATGAGCTAGTTCCATCTGCCGTTGGCCAACGAACACGTGTTTCATCAGGTTTACCTGAGACCACGTTGCAGGAACACGCGCGGATTGAAAATCACATTCATATTTATGTAGATCATTATAAAACCACCATTATTGCATGGCTATATGGGAGGGAGTGAAATATCCTGTATTTGCTTGCGAGCGAATTTTTTCTTCAAAACGGACGAAAAATGAGCCATAATTGTTATCAAATAAACATGGCCTAATTTGTTTCAGCGAACTATTTTCCCACAACGAGCTTGCCTGGTCAACATGTGTGATGCCAACGTCTTTTTTTTCCTTTTGGTCAGAGCGAAAGATTCGGTGAAAGAGAACTTGAGAGGTCTGGTCCAGAGTAAGAGACAGGTGTTTGCAGGTGTCAACATATACCTCCAGACTTTAATAGCGACTTGCACGTGTTTAGCAAGTCATCATATGCGTCAGATATACTAAGTGGTATTTTTCATTGTAAAAGTTTTGGGATATCTTTAATTGAAACCCTAGGTGTTTTAGATCTAAATTTCATTCAAGTAACAATAAGAAACCGCCGTAGATATATACAATAGATTGAAATATCTTTTCATTATTCCAAATGGTTCTTCGACTTACCGACGAAATTGTTAACCCATTGTTATTGCCCACTGGCGTTACAACTGAGGCACTTCCGCAAGATGGCGGCCGGCCATGACAACGTAAATATTTACGAGCGTATCTAGGAGGCTCTTTACGGCTTTGTGGTTGGTAATAAAGATGTCAATCATGCCCAAATAACCTGTGTGGTTTGATTTAAGCCCCGCCCACTGTAATCAGCAATTCCCGCCGGCAATTTCTCGCTCAAATTACATAAACATTAGCGGCCCGTCATGACAGGGGATATTGCCGGCATTACTTCTCCAACCTGATTTTCGGTAACTTACAGTGCATTTTGAAGTACTTCCCCATTTATCCTGCTATACTATTATTTTGATCTTACAACTACATCAGTTTCTTGTTACCTTTCAAAAGTTTATTGTTCGTATATCTTTTTTTTAAATCACAAATAACGATACCAGTAGATCGACCAAATTCAAGTCCCATTACGTCACTGTTGTGACATACGATATGAATTAGGTGTACAATTTGTAAAATTCCTAGCTAACACTTGACTTATCACTGCCATCAGTAAGCTTCTTAGCCTTCTCCTACCTTGTAATAACAGATAAGACCATCTCTTAGTTCTAATCAAAATGTAATTGTTTAGGGATATGTGGAATCATGTCTTCGGGGGGGGGGGGCATTGACTTACACATTCAAAATATCAATACATTGTGTAGATTCTGTGTAGATTTAAATGTAACGAAGGCTTACAATTACAAGAAGCTTTCTGCCCTTAATTGTGAGCAGTACGCCTCAAAAATCGAAGAGTTTTTGGGATTGAAATTGGTCGAGACGAGCCCTACTTACATCCTAAGTTTTTCTGTCGAAAGTGCAGATCTCGGCTGTATAACCCACCCAAATTTTTCAGGGCAAAACGTATTTTTTGGTATCCGCACACCTTTGGAAATAATGACTGTGTGCACTGTGAAAAGGTTGAATCACTAACAAGGGGGGACGGTGTCCTATGAACAAGTCTTCTGGCCGACCAAAAGAGACTAAGCCGTCAGGTCAAACAGCCAAGATAGCCTTATCGCAGAATACACCACAGCCCACAACACAACCTCTCTCCGGCATGTGACCTTGTCATGACAAGTTACACCACTGCCGTGCACCACGGCACCCCACACTTATCGTACATGGTCCCGCAAGTACACCATGCAGTCTGGCAAGCTCTGCCACTGCTATCAGTCTACATCCAAGTGTCCAGTATGGTCCCGTGGCACCCCAGCCCAGCATCCAGTATGGTCCCGTGGCACCCCAGCCCAGCGTCCAGTATGGTCCCGTGGCACCCCAGCCCAGCGTCCAGTATAGTCCCGTGTCACCCCAGCCCAGCATGGTCCCGTGGCACCCCAGCCCAGCGTCCAGTATGGTCCCGTGGCACCCCAGCCCAGCGTCCAGTATGGTCCCGTGGCACCCCAGCCCAGCGTCCAGTATGGTCCCGTGGCACCCCAGCCCAGCGTCCAGTATGGTCCCGTGGCACCCCAGCCCAGCGTCCATAATGGTCCCGTGGCACCACAGCCCAGCGTCCAGTATGGTCCGGTGGCACCCCAGCCCAGCGTCCAGTATGGTCCCGTGGCACCCCAGCCCAGCGTCCAGTATGGTCCCGTCACACCCCAGCCCAGCGTCCAGTATGGTCCCGTGGCACCCCAGCCCAGCGTCCAGTATGGTCCCGTGGCACCCCAGCCCAGCGTCCAGTATGGTCCCGTATCACCTGGAGGTGGTCTGGCACCCCTGCCCAGCGTCCAGTATGGTCCCGTGGCACCGGGAGGAGGTGTGTTACCTCAGCCGAGTAGTCCTGTCACATCTAACAGAGTGACCATTGACCTTACTGAGAAAGGCCCACTAACCGCTGATCAACATGATGCTCTCACGTCAATGATTAAGCGGCAGATGTTGAACAAAACACTCTGTGTAAAAACTGGAGGCAAGGTAGGATAGAACATTTGTTAAAGATATGTTTTAGATCTGTTATCAATCAATATCAGACATATCAATACAATATTGTAGAAACAATTGTTTTATTATTGTGGCCAATGTGGCTCAAAAACTGTCAAGAAAAGTGACAGCCTTCACAAAAACTTTGCATGAAATGCATCAAGATCTTTTCCTCTCCTACCATTATTCATTCTCGGTTTGAGTCATAAAATAGAACAGGGAACAGGAAATATTACATCCAAAGTACATACATGCACTTCTAAAACACTATCACACGGGACCGTACCGGACGCTGGGCTGGGTGACACAGCATTTACAACAATTCACATGAGAAATGCAAATACATGCACTTCTAAAACACTATCACACGGACCGTACTGGACGCTGGGCTGGGTAACACAGCATTTACAACAATTCACATGAGAAATGCAAATACATGCACTACTCAAACACTATCACACGGACCGTACTGGATGCTGGGCTGGGTGACACAGCATTTATAACAATTCACATGAGAAATGCAAATACATGCCAGTTCTAAAACACTATCACACGGGACCGTACTGAACACTGGGCTGCCTGGGTAACACAGCATTTATTACAATTCATATGAGAAATGCAAATACATGCCATTTCTAAACCACTATCACACGTGACCGTACTGGACGCTGGGCTGGGTAACACAGCATTTATAACAATTCACATGAGAAATGCAAATACATGACATTTCTAAAACACTATCACATGGGACCGTACTGGACGCTGGGCTGGGTAACACAGCATTTATAACAATTCACATGAGAAATGCGAATACATGCACGTCTAAAACACTTTCACACGGGAACGTACCGGACGCTGGGCTGAGTTACACAGCATTTATAACAATTCATCCTTTGAAACTGCCATTTGACAATCATACACACAGTAAGTAATGTCCTGCATCTTATTCTACACTTTGTAAAACTGCCAGTACCGCACAAAAAAATCCAGTGAGGCTGCGGCATCAACCCTACAAAAACGTTCTAAGACAATAGATGGCTTCAGGGAAAACTTGAGTGGCGGATCAGGGGAGGAGCAGATGGCTGCAGAGCTGCGGCTCATGTCCAGGGACCGGCTCCTACAGCTTCTGAAGGAAGGCGGGTTTGCTCAAATCAGAATCCCAAATGGCCACCTGCTGGGAGCAAAAACAGGATTCAACTTGAACTGGGGACAGTGTAGGAACTTGAGAAGGTACATGCATATGTAGGTCTTTTCTTGAACATAACTGCTTCTATCACAGACATGGAACACAGATTTTATGAAGGAATCTGTACAAGTTAACAGTTGTCTCTTAAGAGCAGCTGTCTGTAAAAACCAAGCAAAATGAGGAAAAAGTTGCAAAGTTCAAAAAATTAAATTTTCTTAGATTTTGTGTGGTGGTAGGGTCTTGGCCCAAACCTACAAAAATGGGAAAGTTTTGGGTCGGAGGTTACCAGTTGCCATGGCAACAGCCATTTTTCAAAATGGCGGATTTTCGCCTTGTGAAGGCCTCTCTCTCGCTCAAAATGCACCATCTTTGGCCTACTGCAACTCCAACAAATGAACAGAAATGTTGCTGCCTCTAACATATTATTTTATCCATATCTTAACAAGAAAAATGATGTAAAGTGTCGCTCGAAATGTTCTGGCAGTGAGATGCAACAAACGTTTAAAGATGACCTGTTTTTGTAAAATTTCAAAATTGACAAAACGCCATCTTTTAAACCTTTTTAGCAAGCAATACCTCCTTAAAAGGCACTTAAAATTTGTTGATTTTTGGCTCAGCACTAGTTTAGACCTTTATAAATATCATATTAAAAAAAAAAGTTGGGTTCTCAATGGGGCGGGCCACAGTGACCCAGAGACTAAGCCATTGTTTCCATTGTAGCAGAATTTCAACTACAGAATTGAAGGTGAAATAAACATGTGCAACTTGGTGATTGAGATAAAAATGACTTTTCTTTAACTTTTTTATGCTGCAAGAAACCTGCATGGCACTTGAGTACATGTTACGAAAGTATTTTGTAACAGTTGACTGTTGGTTGCCATGGCAACGGTCATCTTTGCTGTTAATGATGGATTTTCACATGGATGTATTAGGATAACATCCCTACCTACTGATTGTACTGGAGATATGGACATAACTTTTATATTTCCATATGGCATTGTGTTTCAACGTTTCATAGACCAAAAGTACAAGATCAAGCATTAAGATTGAGCAAATTGTAGATGCTTACTTAGTCTAAGTCTAACAAGGTACAAGGTAAGAACATGTGTCGAAATCGTCATAAAACAAGAAACCCGTGTAACTTGTATGAAGATGTAAGATGTAAGATGTATTTTATTGGCTTTTCGCAGTTTACATACACTGAATTAAAAGACCAATGTACAGTACGTTCACAATTTTAAACTGCTGTCGGCGTACATATAATCATATTCATATATAAATTCGGTACATAGAACACTTTCAAGACAATATTGTTTCTCCAACAAAATTAGCAACATTCGCAAATCATTCGCAAATATGGTGCAGAAAAAATATAACGTTACTAGTAACTGGTTACTGTACTGAACACTCCCAAGGCAAACACACCAAGATTCAGTAACCATACTGGTTAAGCAGTTTCGTGAGATACGGTATCGGTGAGTTACTGAATCTCAGTGTATTTGCCCTAGGAATGTTAAGTTTGTGCCCATTACGTGTGCATCTACCCGAGATTTCGGATCTTCTACTCGGTAGCCAGTGTTCAAATTGGGAACCTAGCAGGGATCTGCCAAACTTCAAACAAAGTCTCTCGCGCCTTTCCGACAGGGTGGTGAGACCCAGCTGGGCCAGTGCCTCCGCATATCCAGGGTAGTCTCTGCCGAGGATGATGCGGCAGGCTCTTCTCTGAATTCTCTCCAGCTGGTCCATTTGGCGATGTGTCAGTCCGGGATTCCAAATGGGGACGGCGTATTCGAGGAGGGGTCTAATGTACCCTATATAGATGGTAAGTAGTTCTTTCGGTGAAAGGTTGAACTTTCTGAGTCGCTTGAGAATGAACAGTTTTCTCGCGGCTTGTGCTGACATGTATCTGACTTGTTCATTCCAACGAAGGTCTTTCTGAATGCGGAGACCAAGTATTTTCAAACAAGGTACAGCAGACAGAGTTGAGGAGTTGATTTGTAATGTAGGGAACGGTGGCGGGTTCCTGCAGAACGTAATGTGCATTGCTAGACACTTGGTACCATTTAAAAGCATGTGGTTATTACTTGTCCAAGAATTTAGCTCGTCTAGGTCATTTTGCAGACAGGAGGGGGTATGGAGAGTTCTTGTTTCTAGGAAGTTCATATCGTCCACATATTTCAAAGCAAAACTGAGTGCGCCAGTTGCAGCGTCATCAATCAGAACCAGGAAGAGGATTGGGCCTAGTAAAGTGCCTTGAGCAACTCCACATGTGAGCGTCTGCCAGTTGGAGAGTGATCCTCTGTACCTAACACGCTGTTTCCTTGCAGTGATGAAGTCACAGACCCACGGTACTAGTTCTGGTCTCAGACCCTTGTCTAGCAGCTTGGCTATCACAGTATTGTGATGGACACGGTCGAAGGCCTTCGAGAAGTCCGTGGCCACGATGGTACTGATGGTTCCAGGGTTGTCCGCGCCCTGGCATAGTTTGTCAACCAGACTTACGAGCGCGTGGACGGTAGAACGGCCTTTAAGGCTGCCGAATTGCCTTGTGTCGAAATGAATGTCTTTCGAGATCCACTCGCAAGCAAAGAACTCTGCAATCTTTGCAAATTGGCAGGTTAGTGAAATAGGTCTGAGCTGTTCAATGCTAGCCGGCTGAGACTTTGGAACGGGCACAACAATTGCCTCTTTCCACTGGTTGGGGACTGTGCCGGTGGCAAAGGAGGCATTGAGAATATGACAGAGAGGCGTGCTGAGCTCACAGGCGAACTCCTTTAACAGCTTGAGAGGGATGTTATCAGGGCCAGGAGCTTTGTTGACCTTGACCGCTCGGAGACGTTGGTATACCTCCCAGACCTGGAGTGTGGGTAGCTGTTGAGGAGAAGGTAGGAAGGACGGCAGCAAGGAAGTGTCTAGCCGAGGGAGGGCATTGGACACCTCGGAAAACTTGTTGTTGATTGTATTAGCAATACTAGTGTCGTCAGCTTCCATCCCAGGGATCACTATGTTACAGTTAGTTTTCTTCATATTTGCCATGTTCATTACTTCTTGGTGCCAGTGACGCGGATTTGCGGTCTTCAGTCTGCTAACCCGGTCTGCATAGTAGTTTTTCCTTGCAGTGGACAGTGTTCGTTGGGTTAAGTTCCGGTAGAATTTCCAAACAAGTGGGCGTTGACTGTGGAATGCCCTCTGCCTTAAGCTGATCAGGTGTTTAATGTGAGAGGTAATCCACGGTTTGTCAGTCTGGTGGGTTTTGAAGACTTTGGGCGGAAAGAAGGTGTCTACAGCGCTTTCTAGCATCGCGTGGAATGCATTCGCCTTTGCAGGTACCCCTTCTACTTCATAAACCTCAGACCAGTCATGGGACGTAATCCACTTCCCAAACTCATGCAT
Source organism: Branchiostoma lanceolatum (assembly GCA_035149815.1). Classification (NCBI taxonomy): domain Eukaryota; kingdom Metazoa; phylum Chordata; class Leptocardii; order Amphioxiformes; family Branchiostomatidae; genus Branchiostoma; species Branchiostoma lanceolatum. Next base: position 14,169,904 of record CM068880.1, read on the forward strand.
TTCAGATTCACCCATCCGTCGAACAATCTTCTTCGTGGTCTTGTTGTCAGCGGATTTCACAACAGGGGTCCAAAGGACTGACGAGTGATCGCTGAGACCCACTGGCGGGAGGATAGTTGGGCGCTCGTAGATGTCTTTCATGTTTGTTATTATCAAGTCCAATACCGCATCCCCTCTTGTTTTGTTCTTGACCACTTGTGCCAGGAGACCTCCGCTGCAGAGCTCCGAAATGTCCGTTCTGTTGAAGTCTCCAAGGAGAGCAAGGCCAATATCGGGGTATTTGGCACGAAGGTCATCACAAACCGTTACCAGGTGGTTGATGAATGCAATACTAAAATCATCTATCTCTATTAACAGCTCTTCACACTGCAGACGATCCGTCACCGGGAGAATGCTGGGATTGTTGTAAAGGAGGGCCGTCTGGAGCAGTATATGCCCACACCTACACTGGGTACATGACAAGGGAGCTGTTTTAAAAATGTTTTTTTTTCCTGCCATTTCGTACCCCATTGCCATAAGGCAAGGCCCCTGTTTCTAATTTTGGATCAGACTACCTGCCATATTTCTCTTATGGGGCTACAAACAGCAAAGAGAGGGTTGTTATCTATGGGCTACCACCCCACACGTTTTAGTATACCCAACTTTTAGACGTGGCGTTATTCGCTTCTCTCTCAAAGCTAAATGGGCAAATACTATTGAATCTTTGCAAGCATCAAACATAAAGTTCCAGGTAAAGAAATCTACATTTGCACTCATCTAGTCTTCGGTTCAAGACCAAACCTTCAGTCCTCAAAATATCAGGTCGGGTTTCGTAAAGACGGGCATTCATCCATTCAACATACACCTGGAGTAATGTCAACGCAAAACTCCGTTCAGGACGCCGAAGGTGCAAGCACCTCCAAAGACACCACAAGCGATCAAGACGCAAGCAACGCACCGAAAGTTTGGTCCCAGCACACTTACATGCAATCCCGCGACCAACAATTGTATTCAGGTGTGTAAACTGCAAAAGATGGTAGTTGAGGTATATGGACCTTAGTTAAGATGGTTGTTTCTCAGTGATGAGAATAAGATTGTGATAGTTACAGTTTTTGGTCGTGGGGAGGTGAAACGGTTGAATTTCATCCAGACAGGCCATGTTTCTAGGCATGTGCTCACCGTAAGAAGCCATCCACATTTTATTTTAACCAGTATAGACATCCACGGGGATGGAGCGAATCACTTAGAAATTGGGTAATTGGTAATACAGAACTTTCTAGCATAGATTGTGTATGCCGTTCTTGTGAGTGCAAATTTCGAAGAATGCTGACTATCAAAACTTCAGGGTCAGAGATTTCTAATTCTTCCAATGTCAATTCACAGAAAACTGATACAGTGCCAGAGGAAACATGTTTTATGTCTGAGTTAGGTTGATGCGATAAATTGTCTAGCCATGAACGTAAAAAATTATCAGTCAATGATGTGATGTCTTATACTCTTCCTATTTCTGACTTAGCTTCAGGATGTAGATCTTTGTGACATTCTGTTTAAATATGTACATTTCACTATTATCAGTTTAATCGATTATCGAAGAAGGGAAATGTACACATTGTTGTAAGGTAATTAAGTACCACAAAAGGAAACGGTTCCGTCCCAAATTGAATGTACCAGAGTCAGCTTTGGAAGTAGCAGATTCAAATTTGTCAGAAGGCTCTATTGTGTGTAATTACTGTTATCAATGTTTATATAGAGCAGGGGGTCTTGTCAAGGATGAGGAAAATTTGGAAAAATTATTAGAATTATTGAGAAATTCGAAGTTGAACACAGTCAAGAAAACTCACAACAATTAGCGTTGCACCAGGTTTCTTACAAGATTGGTGAAATGTTTCTGGAGAATTTGTTGATGTTTTGCATATAGAAAATATCCAAATGCTAATTAAGGAATTAAAAATAAAGAACAGTGTAATGGAGCTTATGCAGCCAAGTGGCTGTTGGTTAGATTATTGAGTGATCTTTGAAATCTTTTTTGATCCACAAAAGTTCAAGTAAATCCAACAAATTTGGTTTATTGTTATATTAAAGAGAATGTGATTTAATTGAATTTGGTTTTGTATACTGCAAGATCAAATTCTTCTAAGCGTGATCTTCAGTTAAAGTCAATTCAGTCTAATGTTGCTTCTATGTTTACACAATCATTTAAACAAAGACATAATTCTAGCGGGCTAGCTTCTTTAATGTACATAAATGATATGATTCAAACTAAAGGTGGTGCACGTGACTTTACCCCCGTACCATCTGGATTACCTCCAATCGTCACGTCCATGAGTGGTACAACGATGACAACACCGGATGGCTGAAAGATCATCGCTACGAGTCTATAATGCGTCGTGTGTGGATCTATTATTGGTGGCCCATCACTGAAGAGAAGTTTATCCACTGGAATCTACGTGTTGCACCCGGCTACGAGGCAGTGGATAAAGAGTCATCAACATTTATTTATAAGTATGTGAAGAATCCAACTTTCTTGCATGAAATTCACCTTTTGCAAATTTCAAAATAATTCAATCATGTTGCATGGAACTTTATTGTTGTACTAACTATGCAATAATCTGAAATTCCCATGTCTGATTTGGAAACATTTGATATGAATCAACATTATTTAGCATTTCTTATGGATGATTTTTTTCCATTTGCCATTATAGTTCCAAGTTTTTGAGACGACTTTTTGCTACTTTCCTTATTTTCTTTATTGTCTCTGAGGGGAGGTGTAGTTATCCTTTCCATATGATTAATTCAGAATTGATTCATTCTTGTAGCCGGGCTGATGATCTAATGCAACTGTTAAATCGTCTCGGAGTATGTTGCTCAAATGATTCTTATAAACTATTTCTTGCTTGCATGTTAGATCAATTGAAATTGGAAGATGATTATCATAATTTGACAGAAGGTTCCTTTACTATTGCTTCTATAGACAATATAAATAGTGGTAGCCCCCATGCAGCTGTGACAGGTAGTCCCCGTGGGTGGAAAGGTACTTCTATTCAAGCCGTCCAACCCAAACTTAAAACCCTTATTCCAGGCCAACTGCAGCATCTGTATTGTACTAGTCAAGATATCTCTGTAGGTGTAGATATCTCAACTGAAAATGAGGAGCCTGTGTTTAAAAGATAAAACTAACTTCAAAGTTCAGGCAAAGCAAAAAGCGCCCAAGGAAAATTTAAAGTTCTTCATCCCTTACACCCCCATCTTGTGTACAGTCTTTAATCCCATCTACCCTCAGTTCCCTCACCTTAGAACAGTTTAGCATATCTGGAGAAGAAATAAAAGTATCAAATGAATTTAACTTTGACATGTTTCTGTATCAAGTTGAAAGATGTATATCTGATTTGAAAGACTGTTCTCCTAAGTTAACTGGTTTGAAATGTAAACTTTTTTTGTCAGGGACCCTGTCATAGAAAATTCTAAAGTTGCATACTTTTCAATAATGTATGTACATGCTGATTGTAAGGAGACAATTGAATGTTAAAAGCCCTTATTCTCCATGCCTTTGACCATGTAATATATTCTACAATCATTCCTTTGCATCTTTCTGATTTATTGTCTTGTCCAGATCATATTCTTAGATAATTTCAAGAAGGGGGATTCGTTACCAGTATCAATGCTGTTAACTATTCAAGTGTAGCATTAGATGAGAGTCATGAAATGTTAAAAAACCGTGACACTACACAAGTTATAACATGGCTAAACAAATTTGTCATTGAAGATCTTGTTCTGTTTTTACCATATCGAGCTAGATTAATTAATCAGGTAAAGCAATAGATTATTGTTAAGTCTAACATCATAACTCAAAATGACCATAGTCCTACCATTATTGAACAGGAGAGGCAGAATATTGTTTACTATGCATACAACGATATAGAAGCCCACATTTTTCTGTTCCTGTGCAAGATAGATGCCTGTCAAAACCCTTCACATGAGCTTCTATTTCTGATATTCAAAGGGAGGACTTGCTTCGGTTTTTGGAAATAGATACAGCCTCATTAGACAGATTTATCAGTTTCAGGATCCTTAACAGCCCAGGTAATAAAGCACCTCAAAGACGTAAGTCTTTAAAAACTTTTTCTCACATAAAAATTACTAAATCTAGGATTTCTAAAAGTGAAAAGGATAGGAAATAGTCTTAGAATGCTATCTAAGAGCAGTTTCTTGGTCTCAAAATGACAATAGGCCCTTGTCTGATATAGCCAACCTGTTAAATTCGCCTCAGCTAGGTCAATTCCTGCTGATGCCTCGTGCTTTATGTGATGCTGATCTTCACAAGACAGCTAAATCAGCCGCTACTTCTTTTTTCCAGTCCAGATACCCTAGAGCTTTTACCAAAATGTACCCTACTAACTTTCCCCCCAGTGTTCTGTTTTAGAATGCATGTTTTTGATTAACACAGCTTCCTTGGGTCAGCATAGCACTTTCCTTGGGTACTCACATTTTCTGTTTCTAAAATGGGTTTTGCCTTTACTCCAGTCAGGCTGTAATGTATTCCACATTGGTTTTGATGATCCACATATAAATGGCCTTAGTGCAAAAGATGTTGAAAGAAGTAGAAGAGACTCTGTTGAAGAAAGTGACAATTCAGTATTATTTGGTTCAGTTTCTAATCACTCATTCACTCCAAAAGACTGAATAAAATGTATTTCCTTGCGTCCAAACAAGCGTCTATTATGTTTTTTTGCATGTAGAACTTTTTTGGGCAGCCATAGATAGAGTTCACAGCTGGGGCATTTACAGATGATAAAAGAGACATGTGTTTTGTTTACAACGTAAATGGCATCTCTCTATATACAGAATGTAGGTCTAATCACGAAGAAAGTGACACTCGTTTTTGGCTGCATGCTGCTTCAAGCAGATACGAAAACATAATGATTTATTCACCTGATAGTGATACGGATCGAGATTTTGCAAAAAGCTGAACCTGGAAATTGGCAATGAAATGCAGCGCACGTGAAGTATTCTAGGGCAGGAGACATCTTTCTGCAACTGACCCAAATGCATTTGGAAACCACAGACCAATTGAGGTAAGTCAGTGTACACATCGCATGCATTGCACATATTCCTTTACTATTATAATCTATACAATATTGAAATGGTCATCTTAAGTTATTGGAACAATGTTAGTCGTTGTCTATATTGCGTATAGAACCACTGCTTTGGGCTTATAATATCAACTGCAAATAAGATAAAGTGAAATAGATATATGCAAAATATATATACATACGAGATATTTGTGGTGCTAAGCCCATTGGTTTGGTAATTTCGAGGCAGATATTTTGACATAAAAGAAATTATTTTCTCAGGTAAACTATACAGTACCAGCCACAGACAAACGTAGGACTCACCAAAACTATCAAAGTGAGCGTCAACAACATAACTTCAATAACCACCGAAGATGAGGAGACTAGGAATACAAAATATTCTATCACAGCTGTTGACAAGATGTGCATGGAAATCTCCGACCTCTTTAAACAAAACGAGGCATTTTTTTCATCAGTCGCGTATGGAAGCTTTCTCACCCACTTGGAGAAGCTTAATGCTAAGAAAAATGTGGAAACAGACAAGAGCAAAAATATTTCTCAGAGGCTTCTGTCAAACTTGACATCTATGTTTGTAGATTCGCGGACCACATCACAAATTGAAAGTAGAAAAATACTATTTTGCTAATGTATAGCAAATAAATCGTAATTTGGATGCTCCATAATGTTTTGCATGCAAGAGTAAAGGGAATGTGGCACAAGAAGGAGAAGAACGATCTACGTGCAACACAAAATCAGATGCCCTGTACGGAGTCCCACCTAGGCACGGAAACTATAAAGGCCCAATTACACCACATTGCCCTTGAAATGAATGCAATGGTGCAAAGTACTTGTCGATGATCATCTTTTGGTGAAAAACTTCGTCAAAGCTGAAGCAACAGAAATCGTACGAAATCATGAAGGACTTGCCTACCCATCTCTATAATTTACTTCATATCCTTAACATGAATAAAATTAAAAATAAATTGGCTGACCTTGCAAGAATTATTTCAACTGTGATGTGTCCTATTTATGCCTCCAAGATGAATCACTGAACTCAATTATGGGATGCAGGAGCGCAGAAGATGGAAACGGATGTGTGGGGGGGCCTTGGCTGAAACAGGAGAGAAGGCTACAATTTGGTGACTGTAGCCAGCTGATACAAGAATTGAGGCTGAAAGATAAGGGGAGCTTCTACAAGTTTCTTCAGATGGAGCCTGAATCACCAACGCTGATACTAGATTCCTCCGAAGCCTGTCACTTGGACTTAATTCAGTTATTTGCAGTATTCGTATCGTGTTTCGCATAGCACCATCACCAAAATTTCGCAAGAGGTATACCAAGCTATCTATGTTGAGTATAGAGATGAAGTTATGGCATGTCCAAACACTGCTGAAGAGTGGAATCCTATTGCAGAAGAATTTAAGAGCAGAAGGAATGTGTCTCACGCTTGTGGTATTTCGGCTGAAAAGCGTATAGCAGTCAGATGTTTTCCTAATCAAGGCAGACTGTAACACAATCACAGGGGCAATTTCAGCTGTGATGCTCGTTTTAGTAGATGCCAAGTATACGTTCCTGTTGGACCGAGGTAGGTGGTTTTGGTGCGATGTCGGACTCCAAGATTTTCAACGAATCTGAACTAAAACTGTGCCTAGCGGATGGAACAATCATCCTTCCTGATCCTGACCAACTTCTCAGAACCTATATGATGCCATTCTCACAGAGGGCTCATCAAAGAACAGCGTATCTATGACTACCGTATTTCGCGTGGACGTCGAGTGGTAAAAACACGTCTGAAAACTACCTTAACGTTTTAAGTCCTTCTCACTACGATGTAGAAAAACCCTATAGTATTTAAGGATGTTTCTGGAGGCCTGTATTTGTGTGCACATCAATATCATGCGAGGCAGATGTGATCATGAATGAGTACTGTTAAACAAAGAGTTTTGATAAGCTTATTAGTATAAACTATGTTCCTTCACGGATATATACAGTAAATATTTGCAGCTATTGAAAAAGTATGAAAAAAAGTTTCTTGAACAGTCCTTGTACTCAGTGGTATTTTTTATGCTGCACATCTGAGGTCCGAAATCAATTATCAATGTATACGGCCTGCACACGTAAAAAGACAAAACTTTAGCAGTTCAGTGACCCATTAGTGGCATAACAAATAACCATACTTACATGTATGGCTATGTTTCATTTGTTTTTATACATGTTCATGTTGTTACAGGTTGGAGGAATGATGTAAGCCTGTGGTCAGATACATACAATGGGTAAATAAGACCGACACAACTGGCCAATTTAGTGGAGAGGCCATGAAGGCATTCGAGTCTTACGAGGCGTATAACCTCTATGTGAGTTGATATGTCATGGAGTGCACGCACCACCCTTTAAGGAAGGATATGGCGGGGTGCTTCGCAATTAAGACCCAGTTTATGCCAGGTGTGTGTTGGAATGTATCGTAACACTATTTTCTACTTACCTGTTGTGAGATTTCATAAAGAATAAAGGGTGCGTTTCCCCTAATATCAACTGTCAGGTATGTGTTTGTATGTCTACTGTTGCATTTCAGGTCGGAGAGCGACAGATACTAGTTTGTATCAGTCACAAAAAGTTCTAAAATACACCAACGGGGATGGCAACAGCCCAGTATTGCAGGACAAACAAGAGAACCTATCAACAATCACAAGTACGATACATCTAATCCGCTTTCATGATCATAGCACACTACTTAACACAGGGTATTTACTTGTCACCTTCCACACACTTTATGATACTGCAATATACTATACGTAGAAGTAATTAGGTAACAGGATTAACCGGTAAGTCAAGTAAATCCATGAATAAACAAATCGTGGTCGAGGAGCCCGAGGTTTGCCTGCTCACCAGATGCAGAGCTACCATCGCTGATGACCAGCTGAAGTATGCACGGTGCCAAAGAGAGACATCAAAACAAGATACAAACTAGCAGGATGTTTTAACATCATGTCAGATCTTGAAATATCTGGAACGTTGTCCGATATCTAGCTGGAGACAACCTACCTATTTGATAGAGTCTAGAAAACAACACCAGGGCACATATCGGTGTTCCACTTGCTTTAGTGCACTGGTAGCACGCATCTTGCGCCGGGGGTACTATTTACGCCCACAAGTCAAGTCCCTGGAAGATAGACGTCAATAATAAAGTCTCTTGCAGCAGAAGCGAGATTACGCACTGTTACAGTCTAGTGATTGAAGAGGTAACTAACAGCTTATCCAAATTTAAATTCCATTGGCTGTCACTACGAAGTAGAGTTTAACAAGCCATAACCTAAAAAGCAACACATAATATGGTTAAGTCACATCCCCGCACTTCTGTATGGTGAGCAAAATAGTACACTACATGACATCAACCTTTGGCAGTATGCAGTTGTACCGTGCAAGTCCTGCAAGGGGTATAGAAGAAATCTACTTAAAGAACTGCCAAACCTTGTCAATCCGAGAGGTAAAACATTATTTATGCACGCCAGGTAATATCAGCCTTTAAAGGAAGGACGTGATGAAGGGTATATATTACAGTAGCTGCTAATAACTGTGACAGCACGCATAACAACACATTGGGGCGGAACGTGGTGGGTCTTGTCAACATTGTGCAATATCTTTTATCTGTCAGCCTATAATGAGTCCAGTAATTTCAAAACGAGACAATACTAGTATTCAAATCTGTATACTTTTGTGTATCATGTCTTCCTAAAGATTCTGTTTAAAACTGCAATTTTGTGAGTGCAAAAAACGTAATAAACGCTTTAAAATTTCTATTTCAGATTAAGCATACTGTGAGTATGCTGATGTCCCAAGATTTCTGTTTTGTTGTGTGCAGCTGAATGGGATCTCAAATAACCGTGACCGAAATGCATTGCCGAAGGAAGATAGAACACTTGACATCCTGCAGACGTCGCAATGGACCACCCGGCATCACAGATCACCATGAAGTATGTTCCTACATTACAGTCATTATTCTACATTCATCTGACAACTTGGCAATCTTGACAACTCTAGGATCAACAAAGAAGTTTGCACCAAAGCACATCCAGAGATACATATATCAGCACTAGTGAAAAAAAGTGCATACTGAGTACTGCTAGGTACAACAAAAATAATCTATATCAATGTGAACTCGGGTACAAGATGTTTCTTCCTTGTCCTCGCTGCCGTTCCTTTTTTAGGTATCTTCTTCATTATTTCAAAAGAAGATATTAGACATTACACACAAAGATATTTCGTGAGCAAATCATTGCCATCTGCAAATTTTTTGACACAATTTTTCATGCACTTCTTAGGGATGGCATTTTCTCTTAAAGAGATTGCAGGTAATATTTCCTCCTATACCATACAAGTATTGTTGGACGTTGATGCACGTGACAGTTGTGACCCAATGACAACACACATATGTAGCCCAGGACCATGGGTACATTTGTCCTTGAATGTTCATTCCGCCAAAGTCAGTTAAATTTTCCCACAAATAGAATGGGAAGGTCGATAGATTCAGAGAGTAGTGATTCTTATCCGTACATTGTTCCTGCGTTTAAAGACTGCACTCTGTCGAACGCTAAGAGAACGACCGTACTGCGAACGGATAGTAAAGAAACCGAGCGACTTTTGGCCCCTCACCCGGACGGAGATGAGTTTGAGTTAGAACTCTGTTTTTTGAGGACGTTGTTACCATCAAGCCGAACATATTCGAACAGCATTTGGACGACGAGACCGCAGAAGAGCCGAGTTGTGCCAGTAATGAGGATGGGTGGGGGCATAAAAACGCTAAAGAAGATATCCAGATACTGCCAAAAGACTCCCCATCTCCATCGACCTATGTCTTATAATGCATGGCCATTCTGACATGACCATTCTGACATGGCCACCAACTATGACATCTTTGCAGAGCTATAGCTGTAGAAAAAACTGCATACACACCCTCTCCTCCCGTTTCATTAAGAAATGCCTCTTCTACTACATTTTCCTTTACACGACGCGGCAACAAAATCAAATGGATATCAGCTAGCAGACATTACTGGGGTCGCTAGCTATAAACGGAAAACAGAGCAAAGTCCATTATAAGCGTTGCTGTAAGTGGTTCGAATAATGTCACTAAGCTAAGTCTGTCCCAGTGATCACATTCCATCCGTTGAGTGCATAGCTGCTGATGGCTACGTTATACCACCTCTCATTCTTTTTTCCCAAAGTATTCTTAAAAATTGCATACAAATTGGAGGGACCTGACAATGCCTTGTATTCCACAACTCAGACAGGCTTCATCGAGTCGGATATATTCATTCAGTGGCTGCATGATTTTTTTGCACGTTTCTGTTTGGTTGAGTGACCAGTACTGGTTTTGATAAACCAACCTAGGGCACATCTGACTCACAAAGCCATTGATGTTGCAGTGAAGTAGGACATCATCTTGCTGGGTATTCTTCCCACCCCCACAATCATTGTATAGATTTATTTCAGTCACGGGATAACCCCAGGAGGTCCGTTCAGTAGAATGAAAAGCAAATTTGGGGACATTGTGAACAATGAAAGTATGGCCAAACCAAACTTCATCACCTCGAAATCGTCATTTCCTAGAATAGATAAGATAACTAGAGAAGGAAACATAAGGTCACTAGATAAAAAAGTACCACAATGGCATGTATCATTTAAAGCAGGATTCAGGAAGACTAGTATTTATGCTGTAAAATCTAAAGCTTAGATGAGAGTCGGCTGAAGTTTAACGAACTGAGTTCAACCAAAGGAGACGGTGAAGAGGAATAAGCAGGACATGAAGAAGAGCACTATGGACTTCTTATATACGATTTTCAAATCCCTGTCGATTTCAAACTCGCCGATTTTTTTTTTCGCTGATGTCAGACTCGCCGTATTCTTTTTCGCCCATTTGTAACTGGTCGATTTGAAACTCGTAGATTTTAGTTCTTATATCAGTAAAAAAAAAAAGGAAATTGTATTTATACAAAGAGAAAGCCAGAAAATGCGTTGCCGTGTCATTTCTGTTACAGTAATTATCTAATCAAACTGTCTTTCAGAAAAAGCTACTTGATACTAATTCCTGCTAGTATGCTGGAGAATACATTTCGGCAATAAAAATACATAATTAGTGGATGAGTTAATTCTATTATTTACCATTTTAGCTAGCTCGGCGTTGCTGAATGGGAAGTACAATACAAACAAGTCATGGCTTTAAGTGAGACCCATAACCAAATATGCTTTTTAATTTTTAGTTCTTTTATTTGTGCACTGAAGTCGCACAGGTAAGTTAGTTTATTTGAGGTGGAGTCAGGTTATGTTGAAGCTAGCGGAAGACGTAGATGAGAATCCTGGACCCAGGCAAAGGTAAACATCAGAAATCAGCTACATCCTGTTAGACTACATTGGAATATGATGATTGATATGTTGCAAGATGAATCTTAAACATTATCACTATCAGATAATGCAGCACAAAGCTTCTGCGTAGGGCACAGAACATATATTAGACATAGCATGCTACTCTCAAAATAATGTATAGACTGAAGCCTTCCACGGCTGTCTAAAAGGTCACCTTCCGTCGAACACCATTTCCTGGGCATTTCTGTCGAGCCAAGCAGTAACTAGTTTCATCCGCCCTCCTATGGAAACCGGGTGGCCGAGCGCATTGCAGAAGTTTGACTTTTACTTACACTTTATTTAAATGGAATGGAATCAAATATGAACACTTAGCTTGATAGGGCAATGTGAAGTATGTACTTCTTCTTTGGTTCCGACTTATAGTTATACAGGACGATATATAGATCTTCATAAAAGTATCAGAGAGTGCACCACACAACCATGTCCTTACCAAAATTCACATGGTAAGGAATAGCTCCTGCAAAGGTCAAGGATGAAAAAGGAAATATCAGCCGAGGTGCAAACTAAAAATATGAGTCTTCTAATAGTCACCACACGTTCCATCATACGCGTGTCACGAAGACGTATCATCACCTGTCTGAAAGTATCCTGAACACTTTGGATGCGCAGTATGAAAACCTTAAACAATTGCAATTCAGTTTATAAGTAAGCTAATCTGTAACTCCTTCAAAATCAAGAAAAGTACAATTGCCATCCGGTATTTAAGCTCTATAGTTTTGTTGTTACTGTGCGTTTTTTGCTGGGAAATTATAAATATTTCAACAAAAAGAGAGAAAAAAAAAGGTCAACAACAGACCAGGTACCACACTGTTGAGAGCCACAAGAAGGAGGAACTTGAACAACTACAGATTAGGCACTACGTTGTTTAGAGCCACAAGGAGAAACTTGAATAACTACAGATCAGACACCACACTGATGAGAACCACATGATGGAGACATGGGCATTGCAGCATCTCTGATCTTGATCATGCCACAACATAGAGCAGGAGATATACAGTAGGGGAAGATGGCAAAGCATAGATATCTAAAAATGCATTTTTCCCTGCACAATAGCTCACTCACACTCACTCATGACCCATGACCTCAGTGGTGGCACAATACCTACACTGGAACAAATGAAGCCATTGCGTCGTCTGTTCTATTACTGCGCCAGTTGTGGCGGGAAATCATGTGCCAATCATCCAAAAGCAATGCTTTGATTGGTTCTAGTACAAAACAACGTATTTCCCTGGATTGATTGAGATATTAACAAAAAGACTAGTAGCATATGAGTCTTTCTGAGAAAATATTTATACTAGCTTCCTTATCCATATAATAATGTATATATAACTGTTGTTCTCTTTTAAAGATTTCCCCTTTCTTTGGTTTGCAACGTTAACTGATCAAATTGTTTTAACTGAAGTTCTTCGAAGGTCCAAGCCATGTTCCCGCGCGCGGGAACACATGAAACCCGATATTGTCTTTTCCACAACATACAAGCTCTGCCAACCTCACAGAATATCAGACTGGAAGATTCAGAAACGTCCGTGTTGCGCAATTGTCACAGCGGGGTGCGATGAATTTCCTTTGGTCCTTTTCTTTGGTGTGTAGATGTCGTTGATAGACTGGGATGATGTACACGTTGATTTAACGAAGCCTTAGTCGCTATCCGGGGCAGTGGACTTCGTTTGTCCTCTTACTGTCAATAAAAGGAGTAAGCTTTCCCCTCTTTGTAGTCATTCAGCATACGTTTGAATGTGTAGTATGGTAGGCTTTTGATCTTTAGTCGAGCTGCTGCCTCTTGGTAGGCTCACACACTGGGCCACGGGAAGGAGCCATAACGCGATTTCGAAGTAGAAAACCGGAGGCAGTTGTTTGACACCTCCTTCTCCTTGAGCTATCCTTATGTCAAGTCCTTTCAGGCATCGGGCAGTTTTTATCCTTCATCCCCAAATGTTCGGCATATTGAGCTGATCGAGCCCTGTCCTCGACTATTTCGTCTGGCTTCCCGGGTATGTTTAAAAGCACAGCGGCATTTACCTAAGTTCGTAGATCATCTTTCAGCCTAGTCGTTTTCAGACCTCTCTGTCTTTGTTATTTATTTCTTAACTTGGGAAGCGATTCTCTTTTTACATACATCTAGTATTTTTGCACAGACTATGTAACTCAGATACATATGTATTATATTCATACTACATGTATGAATTTTTAAAAAACTTTTTTTGTCTGTGGAAACGCCACTATTGCTTGATAACGCAATGTTATGTTTAAACAAGTTACTTGCATTACAGTTGGTGGACCCATTGATGTGGTTGTTGTGATTCAAACAACACACATAGTACAGTAATAAACGGGACATAATAACATACATATTCGTGTTCTGAATGAGCAAAATATGTAACTGAAAAGAAGCTTTAAACTTATCATTGTTTAGTAGAAAATATCTCATTAAAACAACAAAGTTTTGCGTTCATTTCACTACAATGTAGGTGATTACATTTATTAGAAACGTATTACAAGTTTTAATTTTACCTCTGCGAAATCGCACAATTAAATAGTTTTTCAAGCCATACATATCTGAGAAGACATGAAAAAATTCAAAGTACAAAAGATTTTGGTTAAAGTTTCTATTCTACAGTTACTGAATTGTACTTGTAGTTCGTGCAATCCCTTTCCCAACTCCCTTTGTCCACAATCTTATACATTAGCCCTTTACATATTGTTTTCTTTGTAGGGAAGCATTAGTTAATTTTTTTAAAATAAGTTAAAAGGCATATTACTTTATTAGTCGCTCTGGTTAGTTTTGGAACTTTTGGACCCGGGTAATACACAATCTGCGAAGAGTTTTCACAAAGACAAATTGATGTTGTTGTTTTTTGTCCTGAACATTGTCACGTGCAAATAAAACACGAGCTTTTGCATCCGGTCTATTACGTCTCAAAGTGGCACACGTATCTAGGGCATCTTGATAGCACGCCTGTAATGTTGACCCAGCAGCAAAAAAAAAATGTATAATCAAGAGTGAGAGTACAGTCATATGTTCCTCACTGTCCATGTATCCATCCTGTTACTCACTGTCCGTGTTTTGATCTAAGTTCTGCTTACAGCTGGCAGCTATCCCTTGTGCTTTTTTGTTCAAATGATAACCCAACTGGTGGAATACATGTTCAGCAAACACTGAGTTTCCATGGCAACTAAGATGCAAACCGTCAGTGGCCAACATTGACCTTTTTATGTTGTAACCATTATCACAGTAGACAACACTACGGGTAGCACACTGCAATGCGTGTTCAAGACGATCCGTTCACTGACCAACTCTTCACGATCTAACCTTGGCAGAATGGATGACATCACAACAAAAGATGAAGGAATCCGAGACATAGCAATGGTAATTCCTTGATCACAGTCCCAAATGTATCTGCAAAGATCACTTCATGTACAGATTATTCGTACCGACATTAATAGATACCAGCGTAGGTACAACATTGAAACGTATGAAAGTGGCAGACTAACACACTTCTAACTATGTTTTTCTGAAAAGACCAAAATAGATTGAAAACAATTGTAATTGCATGTGATACAACTTCTGCAGGAAAGCTGTACATGTTAAATATATAGGGTGGATGAACTTGAACGGCTTTTTCTATTGGCGAGAAATCAGTTTATGCCATTATGATGCCAAGGTTGAATCAAGCACTCCATGGTCCGGCTAGGCTCCGGCTAACAACACTGCCTGTAACTGAGATAGAGAAGAGTATCGAAAATCTGATCTGCATTAATGATAAGAAACGACTATAATTCCTTTATTTATTTAATTGATAGAAAATTTGTTATTACGTCAATTCGAAGATTAACTTTAAAAGTTTAGTTAAACACTATTAGGCAAAAGCAAGAAAAAATTGCAGTATTTTTATAACATCATAACTGTTTATTCAAATTGCATAGCAGCCATGACATCGCTGAATTGCACAATAAGTTACAAATTTATGTACACATTAAACATTCATATACATATTAAAAACGACATAGACGGTTACAGTTAAAGTTACTTAGTTCGTGGGTTTGTCCGTTAAGTGTCAGAGGCATTCAAACACGGCAGTTACAGATCCTGATACTGAGGCTTATTGCCTGAAATAGAAAAGAGTTTTTCAGTCTCTCAGTTCTGAACTTTGGTGTGGAGAAGTGGTGTTGGTTCCTCAGGGACCGTCGGGTGTTCTGGTGTCTGTCGTTCGGAACCATGGAGTGCAGGGGGTGGCTGACATTCCTCATTTGCATAAAGAGTGTTTTTGCTGCTGTCCTTAAGAGTGGGGAGGGGGGTTGGCTGGATGCTGTTGCTGTAGATTATCTTCATTGCCCTCCTCTGTACTGCTTCAAGAGTGTTGTTCTGCTTTGTGTTGCAGCCTACGTATACTACATTTGCGTACTCTAACACTGGCCGTATCAGAGTAGTGTAGACTGTTTCCAGATCCTCCGGTGGCATCCCGCCCTTCTTAAGCATGCGGAGAAAGTGGAGACGAGTTGAGCCTTTCTTTGCCATGTGAGTAATTTGGCTGTCCCAACCAAGACTGCGGTGTAGTATGAAACCCAGGTATGTGGCACACTCAACAACCGGGACGTCTTTGCCTCCAAGGATGAGCGGAGGTGGAGCAGGAGGGTTTTTTGAGAAACACATTCTCAGCTCGTAAGATTTGTCACCGTTCATTATCATGTTGTTCTTGTCTGCCCAGGTGTCTAGTTGCGTGGCTTCTTCTTGCATGGTTGTATCGCTTTCAACAGTGTCACATGTAAGCGTTCTAGACAGTCCGATGTCATCTGCATAGCCGATGTTGCTTGTTGTCGCATGTACAGTTGCTCTAGACGACATGTACACGAGAAACAGATATGGGGAGAGAACGCCCCCCTGCGGCACTCCTGATGTGACGTCACACCACTTGCTCTGCTGGCCATTGGCGACCACTTGTTGTTTTCTGCCCGTTAAGTAGCTGTGTATCCAGGCCAGCATCGCAGATGGAGTATCACGGACTGCCAGGAGTTGAAGAAGGATTCCATGATCAACTCTGTCGAATGCTTTGGACATGTCTGCCAACAACACACGAACCATAGATGTGTTTCTGTTATCCAGGTTCGATAGCCATGTCTGATATGCTTTGACGAGTGCAAGCGTTGTAGAACATTTCGGCATGTACGCGTACTGGTCTTTGATCCAAGGTGTCATAACGGGCAAGAATTTGTTCAATACAAGCCTTTCCTGAACTTTCCCCAGGGAAGAGATGAGAGAGATGGGCCTCCAGTCCTTCTTGTTGGTGGGAACAGACGTCTTGGGGATAGGGCAGACATTTGCCATTTTCCAACAAGACGGCATAGTGCCAACGTTGTAGGAAAAGTTCATCAAGTGGCTGATGACAGGAGCTAGGAGCTAAGTCCTCACAGTAAAAACTCAGGATCCAGTTAGGAATGTTGTCCGGTCCACACGCCTTTCTGTGTTGCAGGTGTTTCAAGATGACTTTAACTTGGCCTATATTGCACAGTTCTTCCGAACTAGCGAGGAGAGGGAACAGGGTGAAGGTGCTGCTGTCCGACCACGCCTCTGCAAAATAGTCATTCAACACGTCTGCAACTTGGTTATCGCAACCTTTGCCTTAAGTCTAATAACGGAGTTGGGGATACTGCTGGTGCCGCTGCTGATATTTGCCGCATGTACTTCTAACGCATGTTCCTCCAGACAATTCACAGTTTTCCTTCGTCGCATCCGAGGTACCACGTGCTATTTGAGGATGTGCATCTTGACACTAAACCCATCGCGTCACTATCACCGAATGCAACTATGGTCTTTTGCCGCTCATTCTTCATGCTAGCCCGTAATCTTGTAATGCGATTTACATATTTTGTATGTGCGCTTCAAGACACCCCCCCCCCCAACCCCAGGTGCTGCAACTGTGTCATCCACATGGGAAAACATGACTTATCAAGCTTAGTGCCAGAAGAGCATCACTACCTTCAAATACTGCCGGGCTAACTTTCAGTTTTCTGTTGCAAGTCCAGTTTTGTGGAGGGATGTAAAGCCGTCAAGTAAGCCAAGTCTAGGTGTCTATTTCCCTAACTATCAACTTGAAAAAATACACAAATTGATATCTGCCTGTGTAGGATCAGAAAATCTATCACAGTAATCTTTGGACGGCAAAATAGGAATATGTCCAACACCTAACGAATATTGCTTAAATTATCTTCTATGTGCCTAGAAATCGCTAGCTTGGGCTGAACTTAAAATAGCATAACATAGGTCACACAAATAGTGATAGCCTGCCCCCTTCAAACCCGAGTCTCCCCTTAAACGCTTCTCATCATTCATTGTATCTAAAATCTGTACTCTATACTTCACCTCCCCCCCCCTACAAAAATGATTTCCTCTGTACAGCTGTCCTCTCTTTCTCAATATGTCAACATATAACGCACAAAGATGATGTATGGTTTTCGTCAGCGTGACATTCACAGGTCGGGCTGTTACAACGAGTAGAAATAGGTTTTTTCTTAAAACACACGCACAATGTCACCCTTGTTTTAATCATCAATATATGATAAGACAAAGCTGGAACGATATGCTTTGTCTGGGAAAATCACTCATTTGGCACTTTTCTTATTGTGAATAGCTATACCACCCGCCTAAGCTTAAGCAAAAAAAAATTAAATAGTTTTTGCATATTTCTTACTTCGTAATATCTGTAGCAATCTTTCGGACAAGAACAAAAAATATGAGCCAGTCTTACCCTCTAACATAGGTTTCTACACAGACAGACACAAGTCTCTGAAGACTAGCCCTGCCTCTCCTCAGCCCGCTGTTGAACAAGCGGACATGATCGTGTGGTCCAGTGAGGATTGGGTCCAACATTACGTTTGGCAGATCGGGCGCGGGACAACCATCGCTCGTTGGATGCCGCAGACAGATCCGCCAGAATCGTCAGTTGTGGAACATGAAATTGGTTTCCTAAGTATATGTATACATTGAAACACTTGTTCTATCACATGCTGTCATCATTACCGTGGTGAACACATTGAAGTAAATGGGCATTTAGCCGTATTTGTTTTTATCAATCTTATATCGGCAGTTGCCATGGTTTGCATAGCGGACGGTCTGATATCACTTTCTGTTTTTTTCCTTCGGACTAAAAGTTCATGTTCAGGGTACTAATCTTTCACTAATTCATTCATATCGAATTGTTCAAATTAAAGGGACTAAAATGAAGTTTGTTGAAGTGAAAGCAAGTAGAGTTAACCTATCAGGCCGTGGCAAGTTATTTCTTTTCGAGTTGAAAACTTGTTCTTATTTGCCAGAGGCAACTCTTCATTGCATACATGTATGTTTCCTTTATGAGGCCATTTAGAGTCAGGCTGGTATTTGAAAAGGGGCAAACCTTTTAGAAAAAGAAAGTGTAAGTGTAATTTTTTTCTGGAAAATTCGAATAGACTGAAAAAACAAAATTTTTGGTGGATAATCAAAGGTTCAATAGACATCGTAGCTGTAAAAAATGCATTACTTACAAAAAGGTCAAAGTAGCCTTGCCCATTGCTGTTATGAAGTGTAATGGAAACAGGGTTTTAAAATGACTTTCAATAGTTCTTGAATATTCTTTACTTTTTAATATCCGTAGTAATCGTTCGAAGAAGGACAAAAAATATGAGCCAGTCATACCCTCTAACAAACAGATACTGGTGATATCTGTAGAATGACAATTTCATATGAAGCAAAATTGACAATTTCTCTTATATTTCTATCGGCAAAGCTTGTCTCCGCAGCATGTTGCATATATTTCTGCATGAAATTGCCTGCCTGCTGACGTAAAAGACTATTTATTACAAAAGAAGTATGACAAAAGTCACAGGGAGTTGTTAGGAAGCTGAAGAAAAGCATGTTTTAGAAGGATTGGGGGAGGAAGGAGAAGTTGCCTGTAATGTTTTTTTTTTTACAGGTAACCGCTTGATACAGTGCTTTTTCCAAACTAATGTCTGGACTTTTTACTGTTATTAGATTTGGAGAAAATTATATTTGGGCTAACTTTGGCGATTACACAGAAAATCCCTCTCTTCACACAGAACACAAAATGTTTTGCAAGTTTAACTCCTTTTGTCATGAAAAAAAATCAGCGGCTCCAATGAACAATAATGCCTCATTGTCTAGGACTTGTTCACATACGTGTAAAGCAACTTAATATGAAATTAACTCAAAGGGACTCGCGAAATCATTCATTTAAAAAGAGCATAACTTTTTGACAATTTTATCATTCCTTAAAGGTTTAGGATGATGAAACGTGTGAGCTTTCCTATTACCAAATAACATAGATTGCAAATAATAGGGTCATTATCAAGCTAATCAATTTTAGATGATACCTTATCTTTCTGCTCCAGGTTTGTCAACATTCGTAAAATGAAAGAAACATGCACACAGTGACGATGACGCAAAGAAAAATGCTTCTGTTGGAATAAACTCTGAGGTGGGTTAATACCATCACTGGATATTACCTTAAGTTAACATAAGAAATTAATTCAGAAGATGAAATCGATTTTCAATCATAAATAATATCTTTTTACGTGAATCAAAAGAAGAAAGCACGCATTTTTCTCTTTCTTAATGATTGCAGTTGTTCCAGAGATAACCGTCTGATTTTCCGTTCACAATTTCTACAAATACAATCACTCGGATTTGCCTTCGTTTCAATCCACCACTATTCACCCAACTTAACTCTGAGGATCAAACCTGGACTGACTGCATTTGTAAACACAACAAAGTGGCACCACTTGTACCCGGCGACTGCCATTCGCATTTCTGATGGAAATATGGATGGGATTCATTCAATACAGGAACATTGTTGGGCGGTCTGAGGAAGAAATTGGACTGTTTTCGTTTCTATTCAATAGTTTCAATAGGTTTAAACTCCCTTGATGCAGACCATCAGTTAATCTCCACAGTGCCTGTATCATGACTCAGATTAACGGTTTCATCAGGACTAGCTGCACAATCCTGCAGTTTTACTACATTTCTACAAGTACGCTGTTGATTTACATACATATTGGCTGCTGTGCTTTAATTGTATATCCCATACTCTATATGTTTTGAAATGTTATTTTTATATCACCAACAGTTAGTACTTTTTTTACAAGTTTTGCTATCTACCCATCCCCTTGGAGGCTGCAACTAGGTCATCATATGATGTTGCGTCACAGATGATAACGTCATGATGTTGTTTGAACACTGGGCACTGAAAGGATGTCTGCCAGCTGATATTCAGCTGATGTAAAAAGCTATCCCATGCAAGCCGTATCCTGTGGAGGAGTAGCACGTTCTCTACCCAAGTGTACTGCCTTGACATCGGTAGGTTAAGGTCGATAAGTTATTCCTGACTTTCATTCTTCGTTTTCACAGAACGTTCGAAAACCGCTACGTCACGCGCGGGCGCCATGTTGGATGATAACCTGGCAGAATATAGAACAACGGTGCTATCAAAGTTACCTGCGGGTCCGAGTGTGCTTTTCTTGTCTCCTCAGCGTGGATCATTAAGTAGTCTAGCCAACGCTAGATATAGCCTAGCCAACGCTAGATATAAGGACAAAGTTTCAACAATAGGTTTTGATCCGTATGGCCACACCATCTTCCAATGTTTCAATTTGGTCACGTTTGGTGTTGCATGAGGTTATTAGGTTAGGAGATCAGTCACACAATAAGCAAATTTTGGTGTAAACTTATATCAGTACAGTACCGGTACTTCATGATTCTTTTTTTGGACCTGTACCTAATCAATTTTTACGGTACAGGACCGGTACACAGTACCGGTACGCAGCACTGAATCCAACCATATGCATTAGGCCACAGCAAGTAAATTTTATGGATGACAGTGCGCTCATTAATTTTCGCATGATTAGTGATTTTGAGAAAAAAATTCCCCTCCAGAGATGGTTAAAATGACGAGAAAGTATTATCAAATGTGAAAATATATCGTGTTGTAGCTTTGTACCTGTGGAAGTGACACTGGTGGGGTATAGACACGACTGTAGTTTGATAGTTGTAAAAGTCGATGTGAGACTACCAACAATTTGGTCGCCGACGTTTTTGTTGGGTTTTCTATTTTGCCCCTTTTTGACATTTGTTTCGCCATGCAGTGTCAAAGACAACGTCAAAAACAAGCCGGAACCGAAGGCTCTGCTTGGAGAGTTAACGTAAGTCAGATACTAGTTTTGAATACAGAATGAAAGCCGGCTTGCATGGCTGCGATACCATGTTTTGTAGCTTCAAATCTTTACAATGTTTATGGTGGTTATTTTGAAAATTTAGCCCTCTCGCATATTGAGTCTGCAGAAAATGTCATCCACAAGATTTACTTGCTGCTGTGTTAAATGTATGACTTAACTTGACCGGTATGTATCGAGCCACCAAAATGGGACTTACCCTAATATATATTCAATTCCCTTCCACGCCAGTCCATGCTTGATTCCGTCGATCGTACCTGGCATCGAAAATCATCGATATGCGTGCACAGGGAAATATCTCTAAATCTATTTTCCTTCGCCGCCTCTGTGACTTGAATCCGGATTACTTTCGGACGTTTCCCTGACGGTCCTTGGGTGCTCGATTTTGTCGTTCCCATGACGGCGGGATCTCTGAGCTCTCGGCCTCTGAGCTCTCGGCCTCCGAGCTCTCGGCCTCCGCGCTCTCGGACTCTAGGGATACATGTGTCTTGAAGGGTGCTACAAGACGCACACCTACAGAACGATACATACAGGTGGTTAACAATGTACATGTACTAACAAACACTCGACGTTTTGAGAAATTGTGAAGCTGGGTACTAAGGATGTCCAAAACTATTTGCTGTTTGGCTCGAAAGCTCTAAGCGAATTAAAGGGGCGAAAGAAAGAATCTTTCTTTGCCAGGTGGCAGTTGTGATCTCCGAGTAAAAGATTCTGACCGAGGTGTCGAAAGTGACACCACCAGCGTACCTCCTTCTTCCTCTTCCTCGAGAGCTTCTTTAAGGGGCAGAGGATACATGCGCACCCTAGTTTTGCCATCAAATCCGGCTTAGCTTCCGACTTTGATTCAGTGGTTCCCATGTTTGGTTTGTCTTCAACTTGATAGACACATTCACTTATTCACAGCTGACTTTAGATATCGATACCTTGTTCGACTGTGAACAATCGAGAATAGGTGCGCGTGCCATTGCAACGGCCAGTGATAATAATTGTTCGAGAACCAATGTTGCGTCTTGGATTGTGCTATTCGATCGGAGGGGTGTGTGTGTATTTTTTGCTAGGTAACGTTACATCTCGGCCTAGACATCAAATTATTTTTCAAGGCAATTTTGAATGGGCGGGGGATTGTTCTATTTGCCAATCGCGTCAAAGAATTAGCCTCTCCCAGGCTCCGCGGGTCGCTGGGAAAGTAGTAGAAATTGGTCAAATATAGTGAATTCTTCGTTTTCACAGAACGTTCAAAACCACAACGTCACGCGCGGGCGCCTTGTTGGATGATAACCCGGCAGAATATAAAACAACAGCGCTATCCAAGTTAACTGCGGGTCTAAGTGTAGTGTTTTTGTCAAAATCATTAAGTGGTCTTGTCAACGCCAGATATAAGGACAAAGTGGCAACAATAGGTTCTGATCCGTATGCTTAGAAAATGGCATTTCAGAAGTTTTTTTAATATATACCCAGTTTACCACAAAACAAGCTAATAATAATAAGGCTCACTGTGATCCACTCAAATGATTTTGTTAAGCCCCGGCCACATACATGTACTTTGAACGATTATCGTGTGTAAGCTATCGGCGAGCGTCGATTTTCAAAATGTTTCCAGCGTCGTACGATCTTTCACTTTTGGATATTCTCACTAGTAGCCGCCTTTGTGCTTCTTGAAATGTGGATCTAGATGGATTCCTATTACCAGACTGTGATGTCTTCATTGTAGCCTTACCGTAAAATTAAAAGCGCCATAACAACATCGGTCTCACAAACAAAGGTTCAAAATCAAGCAAACGTACACGTACAGGATGATTATCGTCGTACTGAAACCACCAGAACACGGTCGAAATTTATTTATATGCCTCATCAGCAGTAGAAAATCTTCCGAAGTGAAGCCTGCTGTGGGGGCTATAAAAATCGTACGACACTGGCAATATTTTTTACATGTTCAAACTCCTTTTCAGCTGTATTTTCCGTCGCACGACGCTCGGCGAGGGTCTCGCTAAATACCGAAATCAACCAAAAACAACAGAAAACAACTCGGAAAAAACGAAAACAACCGAAAACGACTCGAAAATAAACGAAAACAAACAAATGAACCTCGGACGGTCACGGCCGATTGGCCCTTCTGGTGGCCGACCTTGGCCATGGCACTGCAGCAGAACTTCTGATTTTCGTATAGTTGGTCCTGGACATGCCGTGATCTTGACTTTTGGTGACAGATGTAACGTTGAAGTTATGTAGTTAATATAATCTAGGTGTGTCCCTTACAAGCTCACCTTGGAAGTACAGGAGCATTTTTGTTAAACACTTTAAAGAATCTATTTCATATTTGTTACACCATGCTTTGTGTGTTGAAACGCTTAATATTTTAACATCTAGACATTTCCGCCTGGCCCACCTGTTATATTTCATCTACTTGCTCCAGCACTTACATGTAGGTGTCTGTAAAATTAATGAAGTCAGTGTAGCTTTCTTGTAGAACTTACTAAAAGAGTCTGTTCACGTACTTGGCGAACACAAAAGCTTTATCTAATAAAATTACAAAAGCATAATTTCATTCATTAATTTGATCAAGTAAACATAATCTGCATACTGTACACATAAGTACACTGTATACTAAAATACAAACTCAGAATGCATGGCAGACAGGAGCTATATAAATACAAGCACTGCATTGAACAAATGTTTAATACTTAAGTGTGACGTCAAACCCGACAACGTATCCGGATACGCGAGTCGGATTGCGTTCATACCAGAGTTCATCCGGCAGCTGATCCGGATAGATCCACCTCCAGATGTGGATCAATCGTATCCGGATATATCCAGATCATATCCGCATCAGGACCGTCCATACTGGGCTTCGCGGATCCGGATCACCCGCTGATCCGGATATGATCCGGATACGCGAAGCCTAGTATGAACGGGGTCTTATCCGGATCAGCTGCGGGGTGAACCCTGGTATGAACGCAATCCCGGTCTCGTATCCAGATACGTTGCCGGGTTTGACGTCACACTTAACTCTTAACACTTGTCAAATGTACTGCTTGTACTTATATAACGTTAGCTTAGGATTGTGCAATGCGCCACGGCACGGGTATTCCCACCTGATAGGTATGAACACCTGTCCTAAAGAACATTCTAGTCATAAGCGCCCGGCGAGTGAGATTTCTTCCGTTATTACATATTATTTTCCAAAGTAACACAAGAAACAAAATTTCGTGTCCGGCCATCTTTAAAGAAAGACGCGCCGTTCTAAAGAACGTTTCAAACTTTTAGACGTTCTAGAATTGTTATAAAGGACTCGTACCTGGCCTCTACTCTACTATTATACTACTATTACTTTTTTACTTTACCCTACTCTAGTAAACTTTACCCTTTGACCTGTCTGACTTAACCAAGTGGCACCTAGCCGGATATATCCGGATCTGTTTTTGGACAGAATTATGCAGATCCAGATTTAACTAACCCTGGTATGAACGCAAAGGGATATATCCGGATCACCCGCTGATCCGGATATATCCGGATCAGCGAAGCCTAGTATGAACGTGGTGTTAATCAGAAGATAAGGACCAATTTTAGCCGTTTGTATGGTTTTCCCATTAGTTTTGTTTACATGAAATGTTTATGCGTATGCCAGTGAGATTGCATTTTGCATGATTGTATATATATACGTATGTTTTTAAGAATTTAAGCGTGTCTAGGTGATGATGTTTTCCTAACTGTTTTCCATTGTTGACAGTTTTTGCATTAATTTGATGCCTGCAGTGTTACTGTCACATTAGAAAATGACATCAAAGCCTTAATTGGTATCATATATTTGATGCCTATGTTCTATGGTAGGCTATAATATCAGGATGGATCTAATGACAACTGAATTCAGTTAATGTGTTTAGTTATTATATGTAATAAATAATAAGCGGTCTAGTTGGTGAAAGGACATGTATGAGTTGTTGGGTCCTGATGGCCCTGAGCGGATGTTTACAGGAGACACCTAGGGTCAAAGGTAAGGTTTCTGCACTACTTTCGGTTTTCTGGGAGTTTGAGCTGGGCAAGGGCCTATTTCCCTTCATTTTTATAAAACAGACCCTTCAGACTTTCAGGTACTAGGTGCAGCAGAATTTTAAAGATTGGAATTTGGGTTAGTAGTTTTAGTGTATTTTAACACGCTTTTCTATGAGAAGCAGTCACAGAAACATCTGCCCCCCAAAAAAGCAAATTGGTTTTATTGTCTCACATAATGTTTCGATCCAAGTTAAAATCATAACAATGTTTTAAGTGCTTTCTCATTATTTCATCTCTGTGATGTGTACACTAAATGCAATATACCTAACATTGTCATATCAATTGACCGACATATTGTGTGTGCGTTTGTCCACCAACAGATGGACGACCTTACTGATGATGAGGCGGAGGAGGAAGAGGAAAGTGTCTCCATAGATCTTCAAGCAGATTGGAGATCGGACACAGAAAGTGACAATGAGGTTAGAAACTGTTCAGGCTTTGTCATCAGGCATTGTTTTCCTGCCCCATGTATGGTACTATTCATGTGCCCCATTTTTGGTACTATTCATGTGTTGTGTAGTTACAGAACTTCATCTTCATAATTATTGTCATTATTGGTTTTCATTGTTTGTTGATCTCTTTGTCACCTCATGACAACTTTTGCAATAATTAGATGGCAGTTAAGTCCACTCAGAAATATGTCTAGAAACATTACTATGTTGTTGACAGTTTATTGAAATGTCATATATTGTGTTTTTCATGACAGGAACTGTAGGACGGGACACCAATATGCATTGAAAATATTATCTCTCGAAGTTATCACCAGCAAAAGTCTTAATGATGTCTACAAGATTCTGCTACGACGGCCAGATTCTGCACTAACAACTACGTCAGGGGTGGTAGTGTCACCGAAATGAAAACAGATCTGCTGTGGATGTTACTCGAAGAGAGAAGGAAAATGTCCAGACTATGCATGATGTACAAAATGACAAATAAAATGGTGGATGTGCCGACTAAGGAGTATCTAATAACAGCTCAAAAAAGGACAAGAAATAGCCATGCCAAGTATAAGACTTTTCAACCTAGGATTGATGTGTTCAAAAATCATTTTTTTCCTAGAACGATCGTGGAGTGGAACCAAGTACCGTGGAAGCATCCTCATTAGGCAGCTTTAAACAATGCATACAGTTAGATATTTGAAGGTTAAATGTGACAGGTCATTCGTTCTAATATAACCAGCTGCTGCTGTGCCGCGTGCCCGCGAAGCTGGTGTGTTACGCCGAATGGCGGTTATACCGGCAATATAGATACAGATAGATACACGTAGAGATATGAGGCCCGGGAACGGATCAATGGGTAGAGTGTTCAATTCAGTAACTGTCCTTGGTAAAAAAATGTCGCACAAGCTAAGATGATATTAGTTGATGCTATTTTAAAGAGGTTAAAAGCTATCAGTTTTTTAAAGAGGGTATCGGTAATTTGAATATGCAATTGTTTATTTATTCAAAATGTTTGACAATATGCAGGGCTCAAAATACACTGATCAACCTGCAGTTGTAGAGGAAGTTGATAGTGCCTTTAAACCTCTAGTGAATGTTACTGGAAAAATTGACAGTCAAATGTCAACACTTTCTGTTATGTTGGGCAGTCTGTAACTTTATAGTATTGAGCAGAAATGACACAAGTAGATGGCCTGACTCAAGTTTAATGCATACTGACAATCCATGTGCATCGGAGTAATACGATGTGTGTTTTTCTTAAAAGTTTTGTTCTCTATTAAGACATCATTACGCAGTGTCCTTGCATAGCAGCCACGTTGTGCTATACCTTCATAGAAGTAAACGAATAAGTGATAAATTAACGCACTTGTGTTTAACGCACCTACTGCATAGTCGTTGTGGGGGATAAAGGTCTTCATACATTCATTCATTTCAATACAACGACGACTACGTGCACAGGCCAGAAACTGGTCCCTTGTTTTCCAGGAGTACAAATTGCCATATTTGTTGCCATCCAATTAAGTCCACACATTGCATTCCCTTTTGTTCCGCTTGATGACACCCAAAAGAGCTTAATCAGAAGGTTGCGTTAGCTATAAACCCGAACTTTTAATTCGCCTACAACACACCACCCACCCTCCTCACCGTAGCATATTAATTTCAGAAGCCTTTGCGCAACAAAGCGGGGACTATCGTTACTTCGGCGGAAGCTGAAACCAAGGAACAGAAGCACCTCAAGATGGCATTACCGAAATGTGGATGTAAGTCATGGACCTTTAACAAAGCTCAAAAACCGACAAACGAATCTAAGAAACCACCCAGAAACTCACTTATGGATAGAACTAAAACAAGTTAATATTACGATTTCGTACGTTCAATGAGTTTTACAGACAAGTAGACGTCCCCAGCAAAACAATGGCATCGTCACAAACTTCAAGCCCAATTCAACCATCGAACATAGATTAGTACATCCCAATGACAAAATTAAAAACAGCATTTAGTCGAACGTTGTTTACAGATTAAAGTACATCGTAAGGATAAATATATTGGGGGAACAGGACAAATTCTAAAGGCAAGATACAAGCAATTTTACAGATCCAGTAACAGTAGATTTCCCTCTGCGAAATGCACCATCTGTACAAAGTTTAACATAGCGGACACACTTTCCACCTTGAATCTTCTCACATTTTAGACAGGGAATCGAGATAGTACGAGCGTGGTGTGAAGGGAGCTGTGTATGAACGCTTCGATCGACCGTCGCTGAACCGAATGGGGGGGAGGATTATACTGTCTAGCAGTTGTGATTATGTGTTACAACGTATTGAATGTAATGTGTACTTAGTAAGGTCTTTTTTGTATTCTTGTCTTTTCCAGCCGTTATATACTTATGTTCTCTTGTATTTTAGAACATATATTCCTGATGAGCTTTCCGAACTTTCAACGCAAACATCTTTCTCCTCATTGACAAAGAGCTGCCGGTCGCTCAAAACGTCTGGTTTTTAATGTATTTCATCCAGTTGTAAATATAAGATTTTATTCCTCCTTTCCTTTAAAAAGAGAAATTCTTATTTCTTCTAAACGATTTGGCTCAGCTTGGTACCTTATATACAGAATATGCTCTCTTTGTCATGGGAAGTCATGTCAACCTTTTCACTATATTACCTCTGACCTACGAACGTACTTGCATATTTTATCTTGCGTATATAATGGTGACTCCACGATGTAAAATTGAATCGTTAAAACTGACTTAATGATTGACAGTAGCATTGCACTACTAGTTAATATATGTAAATTGCAATCGTTTATGTATTTGTCCCTAACTGTTGACTCTCAAACATCAGCCATGCTGCCTCGAGAGTCAGTGTAGTGTGCTGTGACACTTGACAATAGATATAGAAGTCATGTCACAGTCTTGGCAGTATTATACTGATTGCCATGTAGATCAAAGCTATATTTTGATAACTTGATTATCAATCACTTCTTTTGTATGTGTGCCATGGTCTTGTTTTAACATTTTGGCCAAAAAATTAGATAAAAAGAAAAAAAACGAAAAAAGCCATTTTGATACGGATGATAGAAAACCATGCCAATACACTGTGTTATGTAGTTTTATAGATTGATATTTTAAGGATGTCATCACATAACTAAGTTAGGTTACGAATACCACTCCTTTCTTGTATGATAGTAAGGTCACAACGGTAATTGTGATCTTTCAGTTCCATACACCGAGTCCCGTGGAGATATGGTGTTAGTGTTTTTAGAAAACACCACTGAAGACATGACTGAGATGCCAATGTACTAAACGAAGAGAACCGTGCCGAGGAGCAAGAAGAAGACGCGTGCCAAGGCCACAACTACCCAGCACCCATTAGAAAGTACATTGGGTTTATTGGTTGCAACACTGACGATTTATGGGTGGAACGCTTACAGTTGCTAAATTCAGTTAACACAGTTAAAAGCTTTCGGAACACATCCATCCATCTTCCTTTGCCGACTAATCTGCCACAATTGTCGGGGTATTGCATATCTAGTAAAACGGGGAGTAGACCTAGTTACGATGACAAACTCAGTAGGGGTCATCGCAGTGAAATGAGACATAACCAGATGAGCAAACACTGGCTCTTTGACAATTGATGATGATTGGGAACGAATCTAACATAATTTCTTCTAATGTTTGCGTGGGGATTGTTAGCAATTTGTGCAGTTGGGGGGGGGGGGGGGTGAATTTAACTCTGGACCTCACATACCAATCAGCCTGTAATCCATAGCGTTGGACAGTACTTCAGAAGAACTCAGCGTCTGACCTGCCACGATTCAAGAGAATACGGTGCTACACACACACTGCAAAACAGATCATTCATACTGTTTTGTTGTTTTTCTGCGAAATTACGCCTTCCTTTGGAATATTCGTTTTTGTCCTATTCTATTATTGGCAACGTCACATTTGCATAATTCCGAATCCCCCTTTAAAAGGCAGTATCCCGCCACAGGCTTAGAGTTTCTATACTCAACATGCCTGTATATAACAATCTAATACTTTGAGAGACAATTTTTAATTTTGTTGGACTGCCGTGCACAAAGCTAAGTGAAAACAACAAAAGACTTATGGAATGAAAGTACAGTTTAGCTCTTTCAGAATGTTTACATTGCTGCATACGAGGCTTGTTCATAGAAGAGGAAGGAACTGCTGTGATTTGAAATGTCCTGTAATTCTCGGAAGGAACGAACTGAATATTTTGCACGGTAACTATATGTACAAGCTTTTCATTGCACATTCTGCAGTAGAGTTTGTCGTGCCAGAATAGGCCTCATGAGTCATGAGAGACACTGTACATAAAATTTCTAATACATTTTCAGTTGTGTGATGGTGCCTTATTTTATATTACGGTACCAATATAACAGGTCCTATGATGGTTACTTATACACAATATTCCCTCTATCAATCCGACAATCGTATTATGAATTATACAATTTTCAGAAAGTATCTATCGTTTTCCTATCTTTGTCAACCATATATATGTCACAAGTATGAATAACCCTATCATGGAAGGCAATGAATGTGAAATTTCCGCTTCCCAAAACATATTTTCTAAACTACTTTCCTTAACCCTCAAACCACCGTATGAGGTCAAAACTGACCCCAGACGTATATCATAATGTGCCATTTTGACATTTTGAGTCGAAAACAAAATTCCTTCTATGAGTTTGTATTTGATTTGCTGATTGTCTTATAACTTCTCACATTCCGACGTAAGATCAATGGATGGCCAATGGTTCTATTCTTCAACTTGGTAGATGTTGCCGCAATCGCTGCCTTCATTTTTGGCTCGGGAACAACGCCGACTGGAAGAAGGAAGAGCACTCCCGCAGGCGCCGTGTGTTCCTGAGAGACCTGGAGTTCGAGTTGGTGAAGGCTCATGTTTAGAGAAGATCCAGGATGCCTCACATTAGACCTAGTACACGACAAGCAATGACGCGCATTGGTGTGCAAGTTGCTGATCTTGCAAGGAGGCCTCTAGCCGAAGAGAACAGTCGAAAGAGGTGCTACGTTTGCCCACGTAACAGTGAACGAAAGGACGGGCGTGTGTGCGCACAATGCAAAAAGTGCAAAATTGTGTGCTGGACACAGCCACAAGAAGTTCGTATGTGAATGTCATCGCTTCTGCTTGATACCTACACATAGTTTACATTTATAATCCTTATTGTTTTACATATTTCGTTTATATTATTCAACCAATAAGATATGTTTGCCATCACTACCAGCATAGCAACAAGTGAGTATCTCATAATTTTGATAAGAAGGTAGTGCTGTTGTGCAAACGTTGGCTTTCAGGATTTTGAATGAATTGATATTTCATCTTTAAGACCGGTCAAATATTCCTATCAGATTGATAAAACAAGATATGTACAGTAAACACAGAAATTTATGAACCGAAGTTGACAATAGTACCAGATGTGTCCACATGTATAAGTGATTGGGAGGTCAGATGATGCAGACAGTTATACATAATTATTCGGTTTTGTTCCTTGTTTGTATTCTAACATTCCTGACGCAATGACACATATTAGTCATCAGCACTATTACAGCGACCAAATTACTCTTCTGTAGTGAAGATATATCAGAAATAAAGGTAGTGACTGTGGTGCCAAATATGGTTGTTTCCTCTTTTTTGCATAAATTATGACAATGAGCATGAATTATTCACACCATAGTATGTCAAAATGTTCCTCATAGTTCAATGAAACTATACATATTTACAAATCATCAAAAAAATTCACCTCAAACACTGTATTTGTTCAAAACATTGTGGGGTCAGTTTTGACCCCATACGGTAAGATTCGTCGTAAAAAGCTACGGTGGTTTGAGGGTTAAGTAACAATAAAAACAAAATATCCAATGTTTTTTTTTTGTTCCTGCAGCTCGACGATCTGAGGGTCAGGCGAGGCATCTCCCTTCAGGACGAAGTCAGAATCTTGGCTTTGAATGGTGAGCTCGAGCCTCTTATAAAGTATGGTCAAATCTCTTAAAGCATGTTACATAATACATTGTACACAGTACATGGTTGTCACTTGCAGACAAAAATAACTTTCTTCTTCATTTGTGAATAACTTTGATAAGATTTATTTCGACTTGTTTTTAATTTTCTTTTATTTGAGTCAATTAAAATTGTGATTAAAAAATAAAAAATCTCACTCATTAACATGTCCATAGAAAACGGGTCCACGACAACGGACCTCTACCCCTTCTGAGCCGCAGGGAGCGCTCTCTGGATGTCCTCCTCTGCCTCCGCGTCCAACTGGCCAGACCATTTGGGAAAGGGAATGGCTGTGGCCAGCTTGGTACACTTGGTACAACGAGGAGCGGTTCTTGTCTATCCGGTAGCCTTACCAACTGGTAAAATCATTGTGGACGTGGCCGCTAGGGGAATGCACTCAGCATTCCTAACGTCCGAGGGAGAATTGCTTACCTGTTGGCTCAATAATAGTAAACATTGTAATTTGAATAGAATAGAAAACGAATGTCATTTTGTGGTAGAATGTGGATTATATACCAAAGAAAGAAATGAACTGTATAAGCTTGTAGAAAACTTATTTCCCTACTTCACACATTTAAGCACTGTACAAAAATTCATATTCCTAATGCGACTAGACAAACCTCCCATTGAAAAACACGTCTGTTCTTTTATATCTACTATAACTGAAAAGCGAGGAGAAGTAGAATTTATCTAATGATAGTCATATTCTTTTTGTATCCATTAACTGTACTTGTTGTTTTGTTTTGTTGTGACCTGTACTTAGCCAAGTGTGGCAGAAATGTGCAATAAAGGTCTTCATTCATTCATTCAATAATGAAGGGGAACTTCTACGGCCCTCCGAAAAGGACATCCGGGCCCCTCATGCCGCCCAGGCTGATAGTAGCTAAGGTGTCTTATGGTGCCAGTTTCACTGCTATCTGAGACACCTTCGACCGCATCTTCTGAGCCGCTAAGTTGAGGGTAAGTCTAACATCTTTTTGACTAGTTTGTCATGAATTTTCTTTTCATTTTGCTTCAACCACACAGCTTACTATTTAGATATGGATACATCTGTTTCTCCGACATTATGGATACATATGTTTTCCCCACATTTGTGCAGGACAGCAACGGGTTTTTTTCAAGACATTCGGCCCCGTCTAATGGAGGTCCCCTTGTGTGCATCAGCGACCAAGATCTCCACGGGCAGCAACTACCTGGCAGTCCTTGTTGGCCTTTATGTTGTCACATACGTGGCTGCGGATCAAGGTCAGATAGACAGGGCCATTGAACGCCTCGTCAACAAAAGATCAGCAAAGAGAACCGCATGTACGTTTCCAGTCGTGATGACTTTCACACTAAGTAGATGACATTTGGCATATGTGTGTACAAACACCGGCATGGTCTATTGCTTTATTTCCTTAAACTGTTGGTATGGTGGTTTCTCTTACGATCCATGCAACAGTTGTGACTTATAACGTCTCATGTTTTTCTACAGAGGCGTATTTGACCCCGGCCCCCGGTTCACAGCCTCCAAGTTCATCGACCTCTGCTTTGGTGACACCATTGTTGCTACCGCAGTAGGTGACGTTAGGAGCTGTTGTGACAACAACCGATATCAGCTGGGTAAGTTACTGAGTACTGTTTCAGTAACCAACAATCATTAGATTTAAAACTGATAATTATGATTGTAGTGATATAAGAGACTGATTAGAAGTATGCATACACATTTTTTTCGGCAGCGCTGGTTGAGCCTGAAGTGATCTGGACTAGTACACGGATCCAGGCACTTCCCGGCACCAGCTGGTACAGGTGACGATGCGGGACATGCATAGCATTGGCCTCAGCTCCTCAGGTGAACCTACTTCTTCATCCATTTTCCCTTGGTTTTCTGGAGTGATTATTTATGGTTACTGCGACTATCACCCCTAGGCTCACATATCCCTTCTATATCTAAGATATCTAAGATATCCGTTGATTACATTTTATCTAGTGTATCCCTGACAGACTCTTTTTTTCTGCTTTGGACTCAGGAGTCGTTTTCTGCTGGGGTGACAGTTGTGATTGAGAAGTTGTAGATGGAACTAGTAATTCACGAACATTGAACGCCACCATCCTGGTTGTCCAAAACCTGACAAACAACATCAAATAGGTCACAGCGGGCCCAAGACAGTCTTATTGTTGGGCCAGGCAAGGTCAGTTTCATACACACCTTGTCAAGTTGTTTGAAAACGCAGAATAGAAGAGAGAGATGGAACGTAATTGACTGTCCCTGAGTGTGCTTCGATTCCTGTTAGTTACATATCTGATGGATAAAAAGGTTTTCTATTCACAACCACATTATATACCATTATTGCTGACGTTTTGTGACAGTCACCGATATATCATACTTGTAAATAAAGAATCGTGTTGTCAAGTGATTTTCCAACCTGTTTGAATTATACTGTCAGATGCCCTGTCTGATGTTTGTGCTTCCTTATTTTCTGTAGGCCACGCATACGCTTGGGGATCGAGGGTCTCCGACCAGCTTTGTGTCGGAGAGCAAGTGTACGCTAAGAAGTCCCCGTTCCCAATGGTAGGACTGCGCGCCCCTATCCTGAAGATCTTTGCGGGCGCACAGCATGTTATCGTCTTGGCAGATCATCCTGCTTCCAGCTCATCATAGAAATATATTCAACACTGATTGTAGCTCACTACTATCACTACGATCAATCATCCATGTATACATGTATGATACATGTACCTCTTTGCTTGTCATCTTGAAACTGTGACCAAGACTGTACTTAGTATGCCGAGTGTTAGGTAACTGTACCAGAGTTTAATTTTTGGACATGGGTTTACAGACAGTCTTGGCCATGCACTCATGTCAAATATATGATAGTATAGTGTGCAAAAAGTTCTGCTGTTGATGAAATATCATCCATAGTCATTTCTCTTATTTGTCTAAGGAATACGTCCCTAAAAGCCAAAATAAGTTGACGGGAGAGACCCTAACAAAAGACTAAAACTAGAATGGATTTTTTACTGATCTTCTAATGCATAAGTATGCCGTGTTTGATGCTGATGATGAAATGCATGTAGATAAACCAAGTCCCTACACACGGCATTCAAAAATGTTAACGATGATAATAGTGCTAAATAGAGGATCACGGTGTAGTGTCACACAATCGTGGTACACCTCAGAAATAAAGCTTCACAAAACATCAAGAAATCGGGTCTTCAAATGTTGAGTGGAAAATTGACCATAGTTTACAGTTTGTTGTATTAGTCCATCCCCACAAAGCAGACATTCCCGAACACACAAAAAATGAAATCAGTGAAAATACTTTGAACAGGTTAGCACACTGGATCAAAGAAATCCTGCAAACCTTTCAGGTTTTCGGGTTGACAGTAAACGCGTTCTTCTGCCTTCGGATTTTGATAGAAACGATGCATCAATACCTCATTTGGAATTTTCTTGACGGACACGGAATGCAAATTTACAATGGTGGGTTTCTTATATTACGATTTTGGTATATACGAGTGTATAGGGCTTTACATTGTATGCTTAGGGAAACTCAAAAGTTATAACATCCTTTTTATATTCATACGATATTTCACTTATACCATTTTTTTTCTGTACACCTCCCTACCTATCTAAAATATTTGTCCTCTTTTCTTTCAACAGACTTGAATGCTGGAATTGCCACGGGAAGGGTCACAAGGCGAACATTTGCCCCAGTCCCAGTGCAAAGTTAGATTTCGTATTAATTTGTTTGCATCCATATCTGAAAGGGAGAGGCAAGCCGAAGTCGTCCTAAAAAAAATGGGATGTGTTGGACAAAATCACAGAGCCAGAAAAGTGCTCCACTGACGACATTCTCAAGGAGGCACAGCTCACCACTGCACAGTTCTGTTACGTTTTGAACTGGATGGCAACCAGGAAGCAAGTAGTACGCAGGCGTCAGTCAAAGGACACTTGGGTGAACAATAACAATCCGCATCTACTCCGGGCTTGGAATAATAACATGGACATCCAATATGTTCTCAACGCGTACAGTTGTGTCAGGTACATTGTGTCGTATATCAGCAAAGCAGAAAGGGAAATGGGAAAGCTACCCAATTCCAAACAAGCCCAGAAAGATGTAATGGAAGGCAATGAGGATATAGTGAATGAATTAAGAAAATTTGGCAATGCCTACCTTTACCATAGGGAAGTGAGCGCCCAGGAGGCGGTCTATCGGATCTGTAGCCTTAAGTTGAACGATTGTTCGAGAGAAGTCACCTTCATACCAACAGATAAGCAAGCAAATCGATTGTCAAAATTAAACCTTCAGCAGAAATTCAAAAGCTTACGAGGGAGGGAAACTGTGACGAAGCTAGCATCTGGATGCCAAGCATTATGGATCGATACAAGACAAGGTCACCAGAAGAACCCTTACGATCAATGTGTGCTGCAGAATTTGTCTCTGAGTACCGCGTCGTTGCATCTTCAGGCAAGCAAGGTAATGGCCAGCAGTCTTCTTGAGAAGCATATGCTGAGGGATGATTTGGGGGTTGTACAAAATCGTACAAGATCTAAGCCGGCAATCATTCGCTATGCCAAATTCAATAAGATGAAAGAGCCAGAGCGATTCTACTTGACATTGCTTAAGTTGTACTTGCCACACTACCTTGACGCGCAGTTGAAACCACCACAATAAGCAAAGTATATAAAGAGTTCTACTCGGAAGGGTTACTTTGCTCCCTTGTCAGATACAGGGGAAAGAGTTAGCGTCTTTGTGAATGGGAACAGGTGTAAGTTTGAGCAAAATGTTGCCGAAATCGAGCAGGCTCGTAAAGACGTGGAAAACAGTGATGGTGTAAAAGACGTTTGCCGGTTGCCATCCGGTCATAAATATTAAAACAAAATAGAAGTGAAGTTAGAATTCCTATAAAGCTAAAGTAACCTTTAAAAGTCACAAAGCACCTCAGTGCTGACCGAGTAGTAAATCGTGAAGAAATAGACACAGATATTCCTTAGCGCAAGAATAAGCGTGTGGACGTTCACATCTGCAGTCTGGCAAGAAGTCCGTCTCAGGACAACACCACCTAGTAGGCTCTGGCCAAACCCCGGCCACCTACACTTCTGGAGAACCTAGTAGGTGCGCAATCCATGCCCACTGCAATTGTAACAGAAGACAGGCTATTCAATTTTCCTACCCCCATGGCGTTAATAATAGATTTTAGAAACACGACCCACTGGACACGACCCATGCAGAGTTTTTCTACCTTCTACAAACACGAGCTGAAAATAGACAATGGTTGTATTTTATAGTACGATTTTTGAGTGTATGTGGTCCAAACAATATTGCTTATTTAGTGGCATTGTAAATAAGAGACACGTTTACACGCTGCTGTACGAGCCACTGACCAAAGCTGCCGGCATTGTGACACGGACACATGTGCTAACAGATACAGAAAGAGTTCTGTCCAACCTCCGGCCCTCTGTCAAAGAGATCACGTGAGAGTTGGAGAAGCTGAAGCAAAAGCCCGACTTCGTTCCCTCAGCTGCGGTTACTGGTTCACACTCGCCAAAACTACCAGGGCTGCGCCTTTTGAATGATAACATAAATGACACTACAGCTAAATATGAGGAGTTTGTACCGTGGAGCGGCGGATCCGGTTTATTCGTCATGCTACTAAGGAGCTCGAAAGACAGTTTGTTGCTCATTAGTAGAAGATCCTGCACAAGTAAACAATCGTGTGTGAGATAGCTGATACGGAAAGCGTACTGATCGGCCGACTGGTCACCGTCAACTTTTTTTGAAGGTCAAACTTTCAGTTGTACTGAGTGGACGTGTTTGTGGAGGGCTCCCGTTCTGTGAAGCCTGTATAGTTGGAAAATGCATCTTAAGACATTAATCCATCAAAGTACCCAATCAACCAATCAAGTATTTCAGAAAAATGGAATAAAAACATCATAGTCTGAAAGGAATATACTGTTAACATTTTAATGATACTTCCCATAAACAGGCGCTCGTATAAGAACGCTACATAAGTGGCTTACAGTGTATTTGAGGAGGCCCCGTAGCGTTAAAAAGTTAACAAAAGTTTTTTTGCCGTCTAATTTTGTCTTTGCTTGACAAATTACAAAAGTACAAGTGTATTGCCTTATTTGCTAATGAAGAAGATTTTTAATGACTTTATAGGGTAACCTCAAAGAATCCAACGAGGATCTCCGGCAACTCGTGACAGGGCTGCAAAAGGAGAAGGTGTTGCAGACACTGTGGCAACGCAGCAGGCGAAGAAAGAATAGCAATCTAGCCTCCTCAAAGTCAAAGGACTTTACTTTTGGGTCAACTCTCGTTTAATCGCTTAGACGTAAGATAAAACAGATTTTAATTGGTCACTAATGAAAAGCTGAGAGACTCAGAGAGAGCCATACTAGAGTGAGAAAGAAGTGGAGAATCTGAGGGCACAGTTCGTTTAGGTAAAGGGTAACTATTGTTAAAAAAACGTTTTTTTTTTTAAATAAGCTGACGAGTTTATTTGAGTGCTATTGAGAGATTTTTTTAATATAATTATTTTTTAATGTAACAAAATAATGCGTATTAACAAGTTAACGTCTAAACACACGTATATTATTGCATATTTGCTCACTTTGTCTATTCAACGTTTTTGATAAACTATCGGTATATGCCTGCTGACCGAACAGTAAATAGTGAGCAAAAAGACCCAGATGCTCCTACTTGCAACAAGAATCAGCGTGTGGACGTTGACATCTGCAGTCTGACCAGACGTCCGTCTCACCGTTTACGCGCACTGCATGTGTAACAGAAGACAGGCTATTTAATTTTCCTACCCTTGTGGCGGCAATGATTGATTTTGTCAACGCACACAGAAACACGACCCGGGCAGCAGAGTCCTCTTTACAGGGCCGGTAGAGACAGAAAGGAAGTTTGGAATGGGGTACTGGGAGGCTTGCAGATGTCCACGATGCCTGCAAGGATGGAAATGACCTTTTCAATGGGTTACGGTTTCAAAAGGCTGTTCGATCTGAGTGGGTTGGAAGGTGACACGTTTGCAGGGTCTATGGAATTTGATTTTTTCTTTGGCCCTAAAGGTCTTAACCCTCTCCCTGCTGCCTAACTCTGTTATGGAGTTACTGAAGCTACTTCAGAGTGCAAAAGGTTAATAGGCAGTAAAACCCATTGGAGACCACGAGAAGAAACAACTAAAGGTTGTTAAAATAAAATGAAACCTCCACGAATTTAAGTAAAGGCCACAACAGAAGAATACTAGTAGTTTGTATACGTTAAGTTGATGTAAGAATTATGATGTAAGAGGACTGGACTCTCCTTGCTTCTTGATGGTGAAAATGTTAAGAGCACGTTTGTTTTATAATTAATGTCCAAACTTGTTACAAATATGAATTTATCTTTGAACAATTCTCACTGAAAGAATCATGCCTCCTCTAATTATGTATTTCTGCAGGTGGACACAACGTACCATCTGATGTGTCCGAACTGTTAAATTTACCACTGGTGCATTCTTGATACCTGTACCTCCTGCATAAAGACCTTGGAACGACCCTTTGTTAACAAGACCGATCCTGCTGTGAGTATATAATTTTTCTTTGGGCCAGTATTTCAAATCCATTGCTTTTTGGACCAAATATTCTGAAGCATCTTCATTTACAAATCGTCTATTATATATTGAATGTGTCAAGTCCTAAACGATGTGTAAACGATATTTACACTTGAAAAAGGAATCTTACTTTATTCTACCTTTTTATTCTACTTACAATCGTTTTTTTTTCAGCCCACACCAACCGTAACTGGAAACACACTATCTTTTTAAGGATTAAGAGGTGTATGTTATTTTCGGTCCAAAACTAAGGTTTGGGATTTTTGGAACAGTACAACTAGAACAAGTTATACCCGTCCCCATCTTAATTCACTATTTTTTATACTTTCTATTGATGCGTGAAAACAGATAAGACAGCAAACTGGTCCAAACTGGGTCTGCCATACTCGAAAAGTATAGCAAATTGAAGGAAGCCATTAAGGCAAGGGAATATCAGTTCTCCATTTCAAGAAACAGGGAGCCCAGCTACAAAGATGCCAGAAGTCAGAATCTGAATAACCCCGTCATGCAGAAATAATTGGCTGCACAATTCTTGGAATATGACGGCATTAGAATAAACTCGCGTGATCAACTTTGTTACCTATTTCATAGAATTAATCATCCAAGTTCATAACACTTCTTCGACCTCTCAAAATTATGTATGGCATTTGTTAAGCACATAGAAAACTATATGAGAATGTATTTTCCTGAAAGTGCATTTGAGCGGCGAGAACAACATTAGCAACCGTTGCCATTAATACCTAGAAAGTGCACGGAGACGCCGTATAAGGGAGAGACTGAATCTGCTCCCTGCCGTCCCTTCAGCCGCCACACCTCCCCAGATCAACCTCTAGGTTCACATTCATCCCCCTCTGCCTCCCGGATGCACCTCCCCGTTCATCAACAATGTCGACTTCCTTCTCCCGTATGTTCCCCTGCCTGAGTATCCCCCCTGGTCACTTGACGTCTTTACTTATCACTATCAGCCGTCTATTCTCAGTCAACCCCTCTATCCCGGTCTTCTCCCTTAGTAAACTGAACCCCGCCGCAGCCTCTTATTATCCCAGTTCTGATTCCCAGATTTGTGCAGAGACTCAGGGCTAATTGAAACGTGCCTGTTTATACATATGCAATAAGCATTTCTCTGCTCAAGACAAATAGACAAGATCATTCCTTCTACGCACGACTTTTCCTGATAGATAAAACAAAGAATATTGGCTGCAATGTCCAATTTACCACTTATCACATCAGAAAGTTCGATGCCATAATTTCAGTGCTTTGTATCTGAAATGTTTAATTAATGATAACTTCGAATAGATGCTTTACTGATTATGCTCATGTCATTTTTATTGTCCTAGACTGCAGAATACACGATTTCTAAGAGGAAAAAAGCACTCGGCAGGGTTGAGTGATATTCGGGGACCTTTTTCTGTACACAATCATCCGTGAAACAACCGTTACAAGCCGAAATCATCATCCTAAAAGACCCCCAATCTGCATTACACGTCACCCCTGGTAACTTTAAATAGCTTACGTCAAATGCCAACTTGTTTTAAAATTATTATATTTTGATAATGATGCATGTTTTTGACAGCGGGAAAGCTAAAATGCCTTACTTTCGCCATTAGAGTTTTCGCAATTAGACAAAACCAACCTTCACAGAACAATAATTTGTAGACTTCTTGCACAGTTTCTAACGTGGTTACTATCCCCAGCAAATGTTACTTTAAACCTTTGTTAAGCTGAGCCGAAGGACACTGCCAAACTTTGCATTCAACTAGTGGTATGAGTAGTCGTGGATTAAACTGTCGAAAGAAAGCCGGCATGCTGCGTTTCGTAATGTAAAAGAGTATAGAGTAGAATAGAGTAACTAGTACGATAGTATTGGAGTATAAAGTAGAATAGAGAAACTATTACGATAGTATTGGAGTCATAGATTTATACTATTAATATAAAAATATCCCTATGTGGCTTTATGGTAACAGAAAAAAATCAGTGGCTAAGTATGTTCTGTTCTGTCTGCCTTAGCGTATTAGAGATGCTGACGTTGACAAG
This sequence comes from Branchiostoma lanceolatum, assembly GCA_035149815.1. NCBI lineage: Eukaryota > Metazoa > Chordata > Leptocardii > Amphioxiformes > Branchiostomatidae > Branchiostoma > Branchiostoma lanceolatum. The sequence continues at coordinate 14,211,727 of CM068880.1, forward strand.
GTTTTCTTCAAATGCATCCTCCTGTCTAATATTGAACGGTACTGATTGCATCGTTTTGGCGGGAGAATACCTATTAATCATTCGAGAGCAGCGTGCTGATTGGTTTCCCCACAAACGCAAACGTATCACTACATTGGTATATATGTAAAGTTAAATTCTAGTGGTGTCTTGCTTTTATAAGAAAATATTGTCTCCAGCCCACGTATTGACATCATAACGCAAATATAATAACAATTCTCTGTCATACATTTGAATTTATTCTAGCTTTTAAGTATTAACTCGTCGATGGTCCCTGTCAGATTGCCACGCGCGGGAACACATGTAACCCGATATCGTCTATACGGGCAGGTAAGATAAACAGTTCAGCTACGTCCGTCTGAAAAAAAAATAAAAAAAAATCGGTGTCTACTTATTATGCTACTTATCAAGGCAAACAGGCATTCAGATACAATCGCTCATGCCAAGCAATGGAGGTTTTACGATTTTAGTAGGAACATTGTTGTTTTTTTGCGAGGTCTGACACAGAAAGTTATGATTATGTGTTCCGTCTGCTCTTCCCTATTCACCGAAGTAGTACAACCAAACTACCACTGCTGTGACAATCGTGCAGCATTTGCCTCCGTGCCGTGCTTCTTGATGGGTACCGCACCACTGGGAAAAAGTTGGACATCTCTTAATTGAGCACTTCATTGTGCTTTTCTCCTGACCACAGAAAGACTTTATCACTCCGTAAAGCTCTCTTTAGGCATCCCATGTCGCTTTGCAGCAGAGGAACTCCACGGCCCTCCCCGTCCTTTTTCTTTAACCCCTTTTTTGCTTGATGATCCTTTTTCCACTGCACAGTTTGTGATGAAGCCTGTATAAGATATGACTAACATACCCATTTTATAACTCGAACTTTTTCTGTTTATTCGAAGCGCTTTGGTTTGTCTTGTCAGTCTCATATTTTTGGACATGCATTTTCTACCCACTGTGACTGGACTACCAGTACCAGTCAGTGTTTTTCATCGTTGCAAGTAAAGGGTTCTTAATAAACAGACTTCAATCTAAAGTTAAACCTTTTGAAGAAAACTGTTTATGCAAGTTCAGGTCACTGTTGCATTTTAAGCTTTTAATGTCGCCTGAATTAATTTTTGGACATCAAATTAAGTCAAAACATAAAAGGGATGTAAAATAGTCCTAAAATGTGAAATTTTTGCAGAAGGTACTTTCGGGGCTGTTGCATATTGATGTCAGTTCTTGCTCCAATTCTTACTTGGTGCTGGTGATATCGTACCTTCCAAATTTCGTTCGATCTCATGATTCTTCAAACATTTGAATGGGCACACACCTCCATTCCTCCTGATTTCACCACTAGGAAGAGCATTGACAATGCCTTCCTTCCTCTTCAAGGGTCTGTAAAACACCTGTCATCTTTTTCTGAAGCAGACTTTTGCATGGTTATCCTCAGGTAGATGATTGTCTCCTCGGTCCAGATAACGTCATTAAAAATCTTCCCGTCTATCAGAATCTGTTGACACCACAGCAGCCTCGCCTACCTGTTAGCCTTGCGGATGACTTGGCTATACCACGGGTCGCTTTTTATTGGTGGAAATTGGCTTCTTCAGGTTGTGTAGTTACACAGATATTAAAGTAAAAAAACAGAAAATAGAAGAATAAGTGACTTACCCATCTAAAGGCATTACGGTGTCGCTTAATCGTCGAGACCGAAACAGACAGCCCGAATCTGAAGAAAGGAAGCATACCTATGACCGCCAAGTCTCATTCAAAGTCCGGCTTAGTGGACGGGAAATGGCGATATTGTTGGTCCCCGCATGCACGAACACTACATCTGGCTCAACATCAGGGTGACGTAAGATAACAGAAGTCAGATCGTAACATGAACCTTCATTGAGAGAAAATTAAATGTCAGGAGAAAAGATTGTTAGAGAACATGCATATAGAATTAATCACTGAATGTAATCTTAAACAAAAATAGGACAGCTTTTATTAGGTAACAACAAATGTTAATATCAGTATATTAATCTATTCCCTAAAATCCTTCGTAGTATGGTGGATATTGCTCTAGTAAGACGTAAGGTACATAATATTGTTGCATATTTGATTATGATCAGATAGTCTTCGTAGACATTTTGATAGCTGTGGTGCGAAGTCTTACATTTCATGGCATTAAGTTCTCCGTTGGGAGTTGTGTGTTAATTAGATAAACACTGTTCTCTGGACCGATCTCACAGCTTCGTTGTAACGCTGATCTTTTGGGTTGGGTCGCTGCTATGTGAAGCCCAATTGTTGGTTCAGACAGCAAAGTTTGTTCATGTCATTGGTTGTTTCACATGCGTTCAACAAGAGTGGCATAAGTGCTGATGGAACCGATGTTCATCTTGGCTGTGTCAAGTGGGATAAACAAGACCCTTAAACGTACAAAGTAGACAAACCTGTCAAAAAGGAGACGCGCGAGGTCCCGGTCATGCTCGAACTTCAGTTCGGTTCTCAGAGGTGTCCAATCATCATATACGTCACGTAGACACATACGAGTGTTATGTCTCTCCTTCTCGTCTCTTTCCTTTTGCCTCGGCTTGTACTTTGTACTTGGCACTTTTGACGCAAAGATTTAAGGGGAGAAATTAAACCACGAACAAGATTTGTGACATGTGTTTTCATATGTTCATTGTCCTGTTTAATTGTGAATACAAGCATACCGCCCTTTGTCCAAATAACCATGTCACATTTTTTGTCATTCAGTGATGGACATTGCCATTGCATTGCATTGCATTGCACTTGTGAGTAGTAACCCCGTTTTGTTAGATGTAGGTGGTAACTACTTTGGTCCTCCACAACCAAGTCAATACCTTTTATTTTATGCTGGACGCAAAGATTTAAGGGGAGAAATAAAACCACGAACAGGTTTGAAAACAAGGCAACAGCTGGTATTCCAGAGTACAATGTGCATTTCTTGTCCGTTAAGCTAGCAGCTCCAACTTTTCTCAAGTTGCTCCTTAAGTTAAGATTATCCTACTCTTAGGCTGTTGTTTATGGTCACGTCATAGTCTAACATGACATAGCCAGATTACGAATTCATGTAGAGAGAGCCATCAGAGGAATAATGGAGTATCATGTATTTGATGGTCTAGTTACATTGTCACTTGCTGCATCCATTAATCATATTTGGACCACATGTGCAATTCTAACAAATTTCCGGGGACCCTTATTCTAATAATGTACTGTACAATACTAGTAACTGTAGCAATATTTATTTTCCAATACATAACATTCGTCTGAAATCTCATATTTCGGCACTATAAGATGAAACAAATATCTACAAATATCATACACGTGCAATTTTTATTTTTATTTCAAATATTTCTGAAAGGTATAAGAGAGTCTGTGAGGCCTCACTGGCACTTAATTTCTTTTTTACATTATTGCCATTTGAATAGAATCTTGCAGCTTCTGCCTCATGTTCAATGTCATACTTCATCGCGAGGGTTTGGATATGCTTGCAGTTTTTCTGCAAGTCTCTTCTGGTCCCTCTGCCTTGAGCAAACTTGTTTAAAGACTGATGGTGTCAATTCAGTTGAATGGAATTTTATTACCCCGGTTTTTGCGTAGCCGGTCTTGATGTTTTCTGGTGTAACTGAGGCGTCTTGTATAGAACTATATATCCTTGCGAAGTTTGTCTTCTTTGCTCTAAAGGAATGGCTTGCGGCCTGCAAGACTTCCAACTTTTTGGACCATGGGTATGTAAGTTGGCAGTTCGTATTTAACGATGCCATGAGCGGTGGCAGATTCCAGAAAATTTAGAGACAGGTGTCTGGTGTGTTGATCGGACCACCCATGCGGCGGACACGCACGCCATGACCGCGATGTGGTTCCTGCTGCCTGATCGCGACATCAGCTTATCTAGCCTCGGCTGGCAAAGTGATTTCTGAAAGTGTAGAACAGGAAGACAAGTAATAAGCATCTAAGGCCGTTTTCATGGTGTGCTACGTATCCTCAACTATTACAATGGCATTGCGATTGTGGTTGTGCTTAGTGGTAGGTTAACACTTAAGGTGGAAGTGGAAATGTGGGAAAGGATGGTTGAGATGGATGTTTAATTATGTCGCCAACATTCTTTTGCAGTCTCTGTTAATAGGAAAAGGGACTAAACAAAATGGGACAGAGTCAAACTTAATAGACACTGAAGAGGATCTGGAGAGCGAGTAAGTACATACAGGATTTGAACATCACTCTGGATAGCATTCAGTTGATTCAGAAACGAGGAACTGAATTATGCGCTGGGTATAGGTGTTGGAACAGGACAGTAAAGCTTGTACGGGACACCCTCAGTTACTCGTCGCCTCTTGTCGGGCTGCTGTACAGGCATGACCTTATTGTAATTCATTGATTTTGACTGTTCTAGTTGTGTTGATACCCTCGTAATGCCAATGGCGACTGCTGTTCTTGGGGGTGCCGTTTGCGACAAGGCACCTTCAGACCCTAGTGATCTCTAGCAATTCCTGGTTGAGGCCGTCTGGGTGCAGAGTTCTGAGTTGGTGTATCAAGTATGATTCCCAGTTTATTCTTCGTGTCCAGTGTAATGGAGTTTCTCTGTGCCGAGGACTTCGAGGTCTTCCATGCTGTGGTCCGTTTAACTGAAGTGGGCTGAGACCGGGATGTCCTTCTTCGTGTTGATGGAGGTGGCCATTTAGTCTGTTGGCATCGGATCATAAACACAATGTTCTTGCCCTGGCAGTTGATGTGAGACCTAATCGTATATCGTTTTCCTGTCTGGTGGCTTTGGAAGTTTTTCCGTATTTTTGACATAGGTGCAGGTGACAAATTTATGTTTTTCACATCGGAAAGAGCCCAGAGGAACGAATTTTTCCAGGAAGTTCTTATTTTCCTTCGGGACTTTTACCAGGATATCCTTGATGTTCTTGTTGCGGTGATATGCAAACAGTGGTGGGTCCCTTGCTCTTGCTGAGAGTTGAATGCGGTTCCAGTATTTCCTGATGATGGTTTGCAGTGGCGGAAGATGTGAACTGTATGTTGTTACCAGCACGGTACGAATTTGTACTACTGTTACCGATAAGACCATTTGACTTGTCTTTTTTTTGGTAGTTAACATGTAAGTAACTTATTTTTTATTGCCTAAAGGGGCTGCCTAATAAATAGCAGCACTGCTATGGCTACTTATTTGATCTGACGAAGATTTGACATCCTCCAGTACTTTGTCCATGTTAATTGATGAAAGTGTGTAGGTCACGGGAGGGAAGGTTCCTGCATTGACCCCTCCGACGCCGTGTCTGTGTCTTCATCGTCCTTCAGGTCGGCACAGGTGGATGGATAGACTCCGCGCAGCTCTGCATCTGCCGCTACAGATTCTGAGCTGGAACCTCACAATCACAATGCAGGACGTACTTCTCTTTTCTCTTAACACCTTGATATTAGATACACGACACATGTACTCATAGATACAATTTTTTAAAGGGCAGAAGGGACACGGTAACATGTTAACGACAGTCATTGGTTGACAACACTTTGTGCAACCTATAGCTAATTACTAGCCTAGAACATGTCCGTAGCTTTTCAATGCCCTTTTACAATTCTGATTCCTCCATGTGGTTCAAGCGGATGCCATATTCTTCCTGTGTTAAGGCTGAGGCAATAGCTCTCAGCATGTTGAGCACATTATCCTGAATCTCGCGTACCCCGTTTTCCGTCTTTTTTCCTGCAACACTCCATCCATACCTTCTCACGGTGAAAGTCACAGAGTAGCACTCTTGATTCTGGAAAAAGAATTTAAAAAGATACAAATTACTTTAAAACATGATCTAAACATCAAAAGTACTTAAGCCTTAGTGGCAGCTATTGAGGTGAGTTGTTTTATTGGGGCTTCCTGTACAATATGATATATTGATGGTCATTTTTTTATTAGTATTTCAGGTCGGTTCAGTTATTTAGATTATACTTTGTAGGGAGGGAATGATAAGTCAAAGTCATGCTGAAATTAATTTCTACCTCTCAGTTTTATTTCTTACTTTCATTTTTAGGCGGGTATGCAGAGCTAATACCTGTTCCCTGTATAGTGCAAAGCTCATTGCATGTCAAAAGGAAAAATTGCAGTAGACCAATAACTGGCATATTACCTTTAGGAAACATATTGTTTTCTGCAATGTTGGTATGATCTGCAGTAAGAAATTGGTACCTTGAGCATTTTGTTGACATGATTTCCAATGAAACATTGCGAATGGTAAGCCTGCCTCTTCACATTGAAACTTTGCAGCACCAGGTCAAGGAGACTTATCAGGGGCCCTGTGGTCATGTTGACACCTGCTTGCCGTCTTCCTTCTAACCTTTTGACTCCTGCAGTAGGAAGTTACTTGGTTATATAGTATGTATGCTCTAGATCTGGGCCACTGTAATATACATACATATTAAAAGCATCTTGCATTGATGAAATTTCTTACAATGTATTCTTACCAGTTCTTCCCTCTCCATCTTGAGCTTCTGGCGCTTCAGGTGTAGCGAAAGAACACTCAGGCAATGCTCTTGTCCCTTAAACATGGCAAACGCCATGTTGTTCTCATTTTCTTCCAACTCTTCTATTATGGACTGGACCTCTTCCTCTATCCCCTCTTCATTTTGAACGGCCTCTGTACTTTGTACTTAACTTCTTGCTCTTTGTCAAAGACTGCTATTAAGCAGATACCGTTTCACCATTACATCCTCAATGGGGGCACATGTTGAAGGTCTTTGCTTTACGTGTTTAACTTTGTTAGGTAGGCGGGGGTTATAGTGGAGTATTCTCTTAATTGGTCACAGGACAGGCCGTGGTTGTCCAGTCTAGGCAATAAAATAGTATGGCTTCTTCCCACTTGTTGAAATGTCCAGTGCCAGACATAGCAGATTTACCTTTGCAAATTTTGACAATTTTGTATTCACATTGTATGTTCTGCATTCTTTGTTCAATTGTTGTCTGGAAATACCCGAAATGTCTTTGTATGATTTCAACTTGTTTGCTGTTCTCTCCGTTTTACCCTTGTACCTGAAAAAGCCAATAAGCCTCTGTGGTAAACATGTAAATTATGCATGTGTATCCACAATTTTACCACCCGAGACACGACCAGACAACTGTCATCATGTAATACATTTTCTGTGCTTACTTAACAAACGTTCAGACTCCTGTTATCAAAAAGTCTAAAACAGTTGACTAGAAGTGGATATCATGCGTAAGGAAACATTGCATAATATATACAGTACTGTACTGGATTCTCAGCATATGCTGGATTTTCCATTTCTTGTGTACTGAGCCCATTAACAGATCCCTCTTCCAAATCCTGTTAATAAGGCAACACATAGTTTCTCCTATCCCCATTGTATCTTATGACAAAGAATTGGTCTTCGTTTGGTTGCAAGCCTTAAATATATACTTTCCCTTCCAACCAGTCTGTTACATTATTCAAATCAACCCACTTATGTTTGATTTGGCAACCAATAAATGTTCTGTCACCGGAAACTTTTTTTACTGTGTACAAACTTTAACAAAGAATTCGATGTATTGACCTCAGAGGGTTCAGCAGTCACTTTTAAAGAGGGGGTGGTCAGTGCACCGAGAGATAGTGTCGGACACTGTAGGGAGAGTAGTCACTGAGGTGGAAATGGGTCTTTGCATTTTTCCTTAACGTCTTTTGTGATTATCTCCCCTACAATGTAGTATCGGAAGAAAATAGCAGACATAGCAGATTTACCTTTGCAAATTTTGACAATTTTGTATTCACATTGTATGTTCTGCATTCTTTGTTCGATTGTTGTATGAAAATACCCGAAATGACTTTGTATGATTTCAACATGTTTGCTATTCTCTCCGTTTTACCCTTTTTACCTGAAATATCCAACACTACACAAACAGTTCACTGACCATTGTAGAGTCAGGGACACAATGGTGACTTTCATTGTGTCGATTTCTTTTTGACTGAGTCCCTGCTGTGCATGTGAAACTATCACGCTCTCTAGATCTTGTTTAAAAAGGTCTGTCTCCAATGTAGGAACATTCGTGTCCACTTCTTCTTTTACTTTTTCAATATCCTGGACAGGAGGAATGTCGGGATGCTGAATTGAGACATTTTCTTCCATGTGTGGAACGTCGGCGCAGGTGTGAAGTTCGTTTTCTACCTCCTGGACGGGAGGATTGTCCTGGATACTCCCTTCCTCCGCCATCTTGTTCTCTTTGTCATTGACATTGTTTTTCTTACGATCGATGTGGAACGCTCGTGAGAACATCTTTCTGGCTTTGCTCTGGGCATTTTATTTCAACTAAAGTTCTAGAGTTGGCTTGAAGATTAGTGGTTTCAAGATGGGTGTACGGGTAGAAGTTGGGGGTGTGAAGATAGGGATAGAAGCTAGTGGTGTGAAGGTGGAGGCAGAAGTAATAAAGGCTTGAAAAGAGGTCTGGCACTGGGACTTTGATGTTAAGGAGCCAATGGACCATGTTTTTATAACCTGGAGCAATGAACATTTTCTGTGTTAAATTCACGAAGCAAAATTACGCTAGCGTAATGTATCATGTAAAAAAAACAAGCCTCTACTAGTTGGTTGGAAACAGTAGTAATGGTTCAAATAGACATATAACATATTTAGACATATATGCATAACATTACATCATTTTGTTTGGATCCTTATTCCGAACCCCCGCACCTCAAAATTACGCCATCGTAATATACCATGGACGTAAACACCGAATATTCTGTTTTCAGGGGTAACACAGCATGAAACTTACCGTTCTTCCACAATTTCATTCGCGGGCTTGCAGACAGCCAGGCGGAAGTAGTACGGTCTTCGTACCGGAAGTAAAAAAATACCCCCGGCGCTGTTGTGGTTAGTGTGAAAAATGTAGCCGCCCTTTAAAGGGTAGCATTCCATAGGAGCTCTAGCCTTCGCCCTTTAATGCGACAAGGCGGTGTTCAGGAATTATCGGTCCCCCCGGGAAAATCGGTCCCCCTCCTGCCATTGGTCCACATTTGAGACTGGTGGGCGTGGCCTAAAAGTACGAAGGCCCACAACAACATAGGCTGTAACATAACAATTCTACACTGCCGACATTGTCGACAAATAATGTCCCCTCATAGTAAAGTTGAAACAGTCGTCCTCTGGTCTACTTCGGACCCTAATTTTCAACTTAAAGACGATTCTATGAAAATTAATATAAACTTTTCAAAGGGTTTTGGCCATTGTGCTATTTCATCTCAAGGGGACACATTTTCCCGGGCCAGGGTAGCAGAGATTTTCGGTCCCCTAATTTGAAAGTCAACAACGTCTCTTCTGATGCACTTGAAAACCTGTTTTTCAACTTAAAGACGCTTCTCTGAAGACCTAATACAACTATACACGTTTCCAAAGATAAAAGTCTCAGTATTTGGCCATTGAGGGGATTTCAGGTAAAGGGGACACATTTTCCCGGGCCGGGGTTAAACCGGGATTTTCGGTCCCGTCATAGGAAAGTCAACAACGTCTCTTCTGATGCACTTGATAACCTGTTTTTCAACTTGAAGACGCTTCTCTGAAGACCTGACACAACTATAAACGTTTAAAAAGCAAAAAGTCTCAGCATTTGGCCATTGAGGAGATTTCAGGTAAAGGGGACACATTTTCCCGGGCCGGGGGAAAACCGGGATTTTCAGTCCCCTCATAGGAAAGTCAACAACGTCTCTTCTGACGAACTTGGAAACCTGTTTTTCAACTTGAAGACGCTTCTCTGAAGACCTAATACAACTATAAACGTTTCAAAAGATAAAAGTCTCAGTATTTGGCCATTGAGGGGATTTCAGGTAAAGGGAACACATTTTCCCGGGCCGGGGGAAAACCGGGATTTTCGGTCCCCTCATAGGAAATTCACCATTTTGTCTTATCTTGAACCTAGACGCTTGTTTTTCAACTTGAAGACGCTTCTCTGAAGACCTAACACAACTATAAACGTTTCAAAAGATAAAAGTCTCAGTCTTTGGCCATTGAGGCGATTTCAGGTAAAGGGGACACATTTTCCCGCGCCAGGGTAGCCGGGATTTTTCGTCCCCTCATAGGAAAGTCACCATTTTGTCTTATCTTGAACCTAGACGCTTGTTTTTCAACTTGAAGACGTTTCTCTGAATACCTGACACAACTATAAACGTTTCAAAAGCAAAAAGTCTCAGTCTTTGGCCATTGAGGGGATTTTACGTAAAGGGGACACATTTTCCCGGGCCGGGGTTAAGCCGGGATTTTCGGTCCCGTCATAGGAAAGTCAACAACGTCTCTTCTGATGGACTTGGAAACCTGTTTTTCAACTTGAAGACGCTTCTCTGAAAACATAACACAACTGTAAACGTTTCAGAAGCAAAAAGTCTCAGCATTTGGCCATTGAGGGGATTTTAGGTGAAGGGGACACATTTTTCCGGGCCGGGGTTAAGCCGGGATTTTCGGTCCCCTCATAGGAAAGTCACCATTTTGTCTTATCTTGAACCTAGGCGCTTGTTTTTCAACTTGAAGACGCTTCTCTGAAGACCTAATACAACTATAAACGTTTCGAAAGCAAAAAGTCTCAGCATTTGGCCATTGAGGAGATTTCAGGGAAGGGGCCCCTTTTTGCCGGGCCGGGGTTAAGCCGGGATTATCGGTCCCCTCATAGGAAAGTAAAAAACGCTTCTTATGATGGACTTGGAAACCTGTTTTTCAACTTGAAGACGCTTCCCTGAAGACTAAACACAACTATAAACGATTCAAAAGCAAGATGTCTCAATATTTGGCCATTAGGCCACAGCAAGTAATTTTTATGGATGACATCAGCGCGCTCATTAATTTTCGCCTGATTTCGAAATAAAAAACAAGAAATTTCATTGCCCTCCGACGGTGGTCAACATGCCAAAAATTGGCAAATATGTTGTAAACGTTGAGAGTCTAATGTGTTTCATTGCATATGAATACCCAGTCCAGTGTAGTTCCTGCCCATGATGGTATGACAAGCTGTTTTCTGCGTTTGTTCTAGTTAATTGAGCTGTATACACATCTTCAAGAACAGTTTAATGTTGACAGTCTAAGGTGTTTCATCGCATATGAATACCCAGTGTAGTTCCTGCCCATGATGGTATAATAACAAGCTGTTTTCATGTATATAAATAATGGGGGGGGGGGGTGTTTCATCGCATATGAATTCCCAGTGTACTTGCTTCAGATGATGGTACAACAATCTCTTTTCTGCATTTGTTGTAGTTAGTCTATTGAAATGTATACACATCTACAAGGACATGTTTACATTAAATCAAGGAGGTTTTATATTATATATGAAACCTCATTGGTTGAATACAGGAATAAAAGACCTGTTGGTCATGATATCATATTTCGTCGCCTCAATTCTTGTTTTAATAACAAGACTTATGATCTCAAAATTTGAAAATATAGGAATCTTGTTTTTTTTGGCCCGCCTTGTTTTTTTTTCGCCCTATCTCATTAATTTTGGAGTCTGCGGAGGATGTCATCCATAAAATTTACTTGCTGTGGCCTTAAGGGGATTTCAGGGGAAGGGGACACATTTTCCCGGGGTAGAACTAGCCGGGATTTCCGGTCCCCTCATAGGAAAGTAAAACAACGCTTCTTATGACGGACTTGGAAATTGTTTGTCCACGTGAAGGCACTTCTCTGAAAACTTAACACAACTATAAAAGATTCAAAAGCAAGATGTCTCAGCATTTGGCCATGAAGGGGATCTCAGGGGAAGGGGACACATTTTCCCGGGGTAGCCGGGATTTTCGGTCCCCTCATAAGAAAGTAAACAACGCTTCTCCTGATCCATTTGGAATCTTGTTTTTATACTTAAAGACGCTTCTCTGAAGACTTAACAAAACTATAAACGTTTCATGGGCAACAGTCTCAAGATTTGTCAATTGAGAAGATTTAAGGAGGAGGGGGACACATTTTCCCGGGGTAGCCGGGATTTTCGGTCCCCTCATAGGAAAGTCAACAACGATTCTTATCATACATTTGAAAACCTGTTTTTCAACTTGAAGACGCTTCTCTAAAGATTTCACCCAAATGAATACAAACGTTTCAAAAGCAAAAAGTCTCAGGATTTGTCTTCCAGGGATTTCAGCAGGAGGGGGACACATTTTCCCGGGGTAGAACTAGCCGAAATTTTCGGTCCTCTAATAGGAAAGTCAACAACGCTTCTTCTGATGGACTTGGAAGCTTGTTTGTCAACTTGAAGGCGCTTATCTCAAGATTTAACACAACTAGAAACGTTTCAATAGCAAACAGTTTCAGGACTTGGCAATTGAGGGGATTTTAGGGGAAGGGGACACATTTTCCCGGGTAGATCTAGCCGGGATTTTCGGTCCCCTCATACAATGTAGCAAAGTCAACAACGCTTCTTATGATGGACTTGGAAATTGTTTGTCAACTTGAAGACGCTTCTCTGAAGAATTCGCACAACTATAAAGGTTTCAAAAGCAAAAAAATCTCAGGATTTTGCAATTGCGGGATTTCAGGGGAAGGGGACACATTTTCCCGGGGTTGATCTTGCCGGGATTTTCGGTCCCCTCATAGGAAAGTCAACAACGCTTCTTATGATGGACTTGGAAATTGTTTTTCAACTTGAAGACGCTTCCCTGAACACTTAACACAACTATCGAAGTTTAAAAGCAAAAAAATCTCAAGATTTTGGTATTGAGGGGATTTCATGGTAAGGGGACACATTATCCCGGGGTAGAACTAGCCGAGATTTTCGGTCCCCTCATGGGAAAGTAAAAAACGCTTCTTATGACGGACTTGGAAATTGTTTGTCAACTTGAAGGCGCTTCTCTGAAAACTTAACACAACTATAAAAGATTCAAAAGCAAGATTTCTCAGCATTTGGCCATTAGGGGGATTTCAGGGGTAGGGGACACATTTTCCCGGGGTGCACCAGGATTTTCGGTCCCCTCATAAGAAAGTGAACAACGCTTCTCCTGATCCATTTGGAATCTTGTTTTTATACCTTTAGTTTCTTCTCTGAAGACTTAACACAACTATAAACGTTTCATGGGCAAAAGTCTCAAGATTTGTCAATTGAGAAGATTCAAGGAGGAGGGGGACACATTTTCCCGGGGTAGCCGGGATTTTCGGTCCCCTCATAGGAAAGTCAACAACGCTTCTCCTGATCCATTTGGAATCCTGTTTTTATACTTAAAGACGCAGACGTTTATATTTTTGTGTTAAGAGCATCAACTCAAGTTAAAGTTATTTAAGAATAAAGTATTTTTCCAAATGCATCACTAGTAGGAGAAGAGTTGTTGACTTTCCTATGAGGGGACCGGAAATCCTGGCTACCCCGGGAAAGTGTGTCCCTGCAATGGCCAAAAACTGATACTTTTTGTTGATGAAACGTTCATATTTGTGTTTGTGGACAATGTCCGTCCCACCTTCTTACAATTCATACATTTGGCATTAAGTATTCAATTCAAAGACAGTGTTTGTGGATGATATCTATGTCTTTGGCCCTGTGGGCCTTCGTACTTTTTAGGCCACGCCCACCATGGATTGGGGACCGATTTTCCTGGGGGACCGATAATTCCTGAACACCGGCTTGCGAGTCTTTCTAGGAAGTATTCTGGTCCGTCTTTTTGATAGCTTATCATTCACATATGGCATGTTGTGATAAGATACTAAGCGAGGTATGAGTACTTTTTACAGCACTTGCTGCACCTATTGGCCTTACATATAAATGCTGCACTGTTTTTGCACAATCCATTGGCACATGGCTGGCAGTGCGTCCTGCTCCGTGTTCTTGGAACTAAAAAAAAAATAGGTTCGAAATTGATACTTTAATTTGATATTTGTAGCTTGATATGAACACTCCCTAGATATTCTAAACCATGCCAACCTGTTTCTTATGTATTTTAGGTCCACTTTTGTTTAAGTTCAACGCGTATAGAATATATTTCTTGCTCTCCCAAGTATAAAAGTAATTCTTACCACGAGTTTTTTTGGGGTGCCACCCAGTCTTTATAGAACCTCTCCGCAGCTGTGTCAAGAAATAAATTTTAATTAAAAATCATTATGATACTCATTATGATCAACTCATGGTGTGTATAAGCATGTATGAGATCAGGGACACATCCGCCTTGTCGTGACAATGCTGTCTGCTCTACTAAGCATAGTGATGTGATCTTCTACACTGTGTGTGCACAGGAGCTCACCTACTCTCCGTTTGTTTGCTTTGTTCTTCATAACTTTTTCACGAATAGGAAGAGGAGATGTCAATTAAAGGTGGTACTCTAAGGAGTTCTCCCCGGCTCCTCTCTGCCTCTAATGATCTTTGGCAGACACCTGCTCATAGCGGTCAAAGATGACACATGTTTGAGTCTTGTAGTGTTTAAGCCGGTGCCCCATGCGAGGTCAGCAACGGTTCCTGATGATGGCCGCACCTCATGTTAGATGAGTTGCGATACATTGACAAGTACATATGGGGCAGAAGTATCGATCTTGAAATTTTGAGACTTTTTGAATAAATCACTGGAGTTCATGCTTTTACTTTAATTTTTCAAATTCTACACAAATGTAGGTGGCCATTAGTGTAGCTTGTTCTGACAAGGCTGGGTTCAGCATAAAAAACAAGTTTAAAAAACACATACATTCAATTAATCTACATGCATTTCGATCAGGTCGAAATGTACGACGTACATACATCTTTCCGTTCCCTTTTGTCTCGCTACCTCTCGACGACTCGCGAGTTGTTGTCTTTCCCCTTAACTGAGTGGGTACGGCGTCGTCAGAGAGTACTTTTGTTGGCACTTTATAAGGCACAAATCTGGCCTGATGGTTATCGGTACAATTGTTGACATCGAAATGCTCAGAAAAAAGAAATGGAGACTTAATTGTATCATGCCATATGTAAAATTCAACATTGTCTATGTACATCGGCATGAATCAACCTCAATCAGCTTTTTTTTCTCTGGCCATACATTTCCACAAATTACTCTCACCAATACATCAAGCATTTTTGATAAAACATCTATACTTCGAGTTTAAGTCAATGTCTATCATAACTCAATTGGGACAGATGTGATATTTTCTGGACAGCTTTGACATTGTCTCACCTTGTAACTGTGAGGGATCCAATAATTCCAATTTCCTCAACCAGTTTGTAGAGCACACATATTGAACTTGAATTTTAACACCGTCTTTCTTCCCTTACATTAACCTCTTAGTTATAGATAGTACAACTGTTAATCATGCCCCACCTGGTCATTGATAGAATAACAATTAATATGTCGCCCAATATCCCTGCCCTTTACTAAGATTAGCCATTTTCTTTTATTTAACATAACCTCCCTTCTGTAACAGAGCCCTTATTTTACACATGCACAGTACTGCCATACACTGATACAGTTGCCTAGGAAAAAGGCCTTTTAGAAGTATGTAATATGGAGTTAACAGGTCTATCAGAACGTACACAATGACATTAAGCACAGGCAGTAACAGCAACAATAACAATAACGAAAGTTCTGTTGGAAGCAGGATATTCATCAATTTTCTGAGGATGGCTTGAATAGATAAAATCATAAATGTAGGTGTTAACTAGCTAAAGGTTGTCGTAACTCACTACTGTCAAGCTTCATTTGATTACAGTTTATGAGACTGAGGTACCAGCAAACATTAGATATGGATGTTTTGATCTTGTTAGTTAACTTTCCGTGGATTTGGAGCTGGGATCCCTCCTACGCGTGTAAGGCACATTTTTAATTAGGAGATGGCGTCCTATGGTCGTTTTCAGCCGTCTTGTGTCATCCCGGATACCACCTGTAGCCCTTTAAATATACACCTACAATGTAAAAAATTCTCAAACTGGCACATGCGTTTACCTTATGACTACCATTCTCCTAAAGCTCAGTTATCGGCCCTCACTACACGGATATCTCTACAACCTTAAGGCCGTCCGGGTCTGGAGTACATGCACCGCGCTGCACTGGCACAAACCGGTCGCTGTAGTAAGGGAATACAAAATGATGATAAGATTTGCAGTTTAAAAAAAAAAAGTCAATACTGATCATAAACATGAAAGTAGACCCTGGGTTTACATTTAGTCATTTTGCAGATTTTTACGGTACTCCCGTATCTTTCCACATCTCGACGTAGAATATCATAGATGTAACGACGACCAGCAGGATTAAAATCCATGTTCGATGACATCTCTGTTCAGCACTTCCACGTGGCGATAAACTTGTATGGATAGCATCTCCTCTCTGTCAGGCTGGTTGTGTTCTGGTCCCCATGAGGGAACATCCGGCCGGCCCTGACCCACATATGGCGGCAGTCATCAGAGTCCCAGCCGCGGAGATACTTGAAATCCCCTTCCAATTGTTTCCTCTCTTCATCATATTTATTCCATGTATTGACAAACATAAATGAACACAACGAACCAAAGACTTTTGCAGCAACGCCAGTTGCCAACTTCGGCAGTAAATTTTCTGTCCATGCTTTCTTGCAATAAAATCAGCAGAGGATGATTCTACACTTTGTTCAGATTCTTCCCATGACGGAAGGTCCAGGTCCATTGCTGCCTGTATCCCCCTTTCTCTCTGTTAGGGACTTATCAATTTTAATGGCATTGGGTCTTGCTTGAATCTTTTTTTTTACACAGCCGAAAACCCAACCCTGATTCCTGTCTCCTCCTGTCTTGTATTTTTGACTGCTGATGTGATGAGAACGAAGAGCGGTATTCCCTCTTTGTTTTGGTTGTGAACAGAGGCAGACCGTATGCATTGAGTCCAAAGATAGAGTCTACACTCCATGCGCTATTAGTTGTGAACCGCTCTGCCATATTCCTCTGTCACTCTGTCTGCAGGACAGCGACAAACGGCCGTTTAACTTTGAGTTAATCCAGACGAATTCAAATAACTAAGTTGGAGGTCGGTGCGTCTTTTGAAGGGAATCCAGGTCGAGAGGTTAACAAGTACATCGCCGCTGTGCCTGTTGCTGTCGCGGTGTAAGGGTAGTTAGTAGCCTTCAATGGCAAGGTCGTCGGAAGGGATGGCACCACTGAGCCACGTCTCTGTAATAGTAATTATTTTAAGTTGGAAACGTCTAGCAATGGTTGTGAGTTCATCTAGCTTGGTCCCAGCAGATAAAATATTGACATTGGCATGAAAAATATTCAAATACTTCGGAGCTTCCATGGGCCGAGTAGGCCCAGGATTCGGGTTTATATCATTGGATAATACAATAAACAACAATAGAAAAGAGGAGTATAGTATTGACATTATGAAGAAACTGTGTAAAGATGCCTGTACAGAATACACTTGATGACAATATAAAGCCATATCTTGTATTATAAAAGTTACCTATCGCTGCCCTATATATTGGTTTAGATTAATTCCCATTTTCTCGCAGACCCCCCGACAAGCTTATCATCTGGGACAGATTATGGGGTAGGGAGATGGACTCCCGCTTCCATAATGACTATCTCGACAAGTACACACAATCAACATCGGAAAACAAAAAACATTTTACAAAAATTATACAACCGTACCCTTAAATGACATATCGATAAAGTTCTGAGTAAATGGTTTCACAAAGGCAGTGCTACAACTTAAACATGTCACTTATCAGAGATCCGGTCCGGAAGGCGTCCAGCTCAGATGGTTTGGAGATCAGTCGACGTTCGTCATGCCTTTTCTTTATGACGATTTTTCTGTCGTTCCGTCCTCTTCTCCTTGGCTAGTAGTCGAGCTTCATACAAGAGCTTCCTGTTCGGCTAAGTTGAGTTTTTATTAATGAAAATTCCCTCTTTTCTCAGGGTAGCTCTGCTTCAGCCGTCGACTTTGATTTCATAAGGATCGCCTTGGAACGATATGAACAGAACTTCACAATAACTGGGCAAGTTTTACCATCTAACTTTTCTAGCTTTGTTTTCTTAACCCCCATGTCTTGAGCTGGGAACCTCTTTTCCTGCCTTTCTAGCGTTTCAAGATGCTCCTGATTATATACTGGCATTTCATGTCTTAGTGAGTATAGCCTCGTGTCAACTTTAGACAATGGCATGTCAACGTCTTAACCAAACCAAGACAACTGGGTTTTCGACAGCCCATTCTGAGTTGCTCTAGCATTTCAAGAAATCTTGCGTTTTCTTGTCTATACACTCCGCTCATTATTGCCATTTGATTTTGAATAGAATCTTGCAGCTTCTGCCTCATGTTCAATGCAATAATTCATTGCGGGGGTTTGGATATGCTTGCAGTTTTTTTTGCAAGTCTTTCCTGGTCCCTCTTGAGCAAACTTGTTTGAAGACTGATGATGCGAATTCAGTTGAATGGAATTTGATTACCCCGGTTTTTGTTTTCTGATGTAAATGAGGCGTCTTTTACAGGACTATTTATCCTTGCGAAGTTTGTCTTCCTTGCTCTGAAGGAATGGCTTGCGGCCTTCAAGGTTTCCAACGTTTTGGACCATGGATATGTAAAGTGGCAGTTCGTATTGTACGATGCCTTGGGCGATGGCAGATTCTTGAACATTTAGAGAGAGATGAATGGTGTGTTGATCATGCGGCGAATACGCACGCCATGACCGTGATGTGGTCCCTGCTGCCTGATCAGATGGTGGGGGCCGTTTTGAAAGCCTTGGATTGAATGATATACAAAATAATGTTCCTATGGCTAGTTAACGATATTTAGAAATTTTGTATTCCTTATGCGATGGGATAAACCATGTTTAATAAGCACCACCTTTTTTTCCATGTCTCAAGAAGCGAAAGGGAGTTGAACCTTCACTACATTATGCCGCTTCCAGAGTCCTTTCGAGCTTAATGTACAGGATGCATACAACTTAATGGAGCTTATCAATCTAAAGCCTGGGGAGGCCAATTGACCTCGATACTACATCGTTTTAATATAAAACTTAGCAAGATATGTCAATTTAATTCCAAGTTAATTCGGAACAACCATCAGTAAACCTCAGCTTCTTCTTATGCTCTTCCGGTCTTGACGGAATGTCCTCTCATAGAGTCGTGCAATACCGTGTAAAATTTAAAGATGGCGTGAATAAAGACGACGAATCGGACTATTCTATGTTGTCAACAATTCGGAACTGACAAACGTCTTCTCAAACTTATGTTGATCTGTCTGGACAGTGATAAGCAAAAAAAAGCATGCTGATCTCATCCTCCACATCCTCCTTTCAGACACTCCGCTGCTTGTCATACCTAAAACACAATCTTTCCACTTGTCCACGGGCAGACTAGAGTGACTGGGAAATTCCCAGGGAGTTGAGGCTGGTAAAAATCTTCTGGGGACGCTCCTGCCTCCATAACTGCACTCTCATACCCGCCTGAACAAACTTGTGCGGTTTGTTGCTGTACAGCTGTTTTTTGTTGTGGCTTGATGATTATCTTTACAAACAAAGGGGAAACAAGAAGCAAGTTTGGCCAAGCAAAGGCCAAACGGCAAACAAAGAGAAAACCAAAACCAGAATAGATCTAGTTAGATACATATTAAGTACTAAACTTCGACCTATGAGCTCTCTTAAACCTACGATAGTTCGATACTTCCGAGACTTGTTGACGATAGTTCCGAGACTTGTTGGTCAAATAGACCAACAAGTCTCGGAACTATCGCCATACAAATAACCAAATCGGTAACATGATAACGTTCAGTGATAAGCACAGCAATACTAGAATTCCGTAGTACTGATGAATTAAACCATTTAGCACAGAGCTTTAGGCGTGTCTCCAAGGGAATCTTAAGGTAAAAGTAAAGACGCATCAGACTTCCAATCGCCTTGAATACGAATAACAACTACTGGTACGCCTGCGCGGAAGGCAAATGATGCCCCTCCGTGTCGGCCACTATGCAAAGAATAACGGCTTGGATTAAATCCAGCTTTAACTGGAATTTGTGTAAACTCTCTATCAAACACATTCTGAGTCAATGGTACAAACGAAGGTAGAGTTAAATGGCATGACAAAGGCAGCCTCTGTGTTCATTTTCCTATTAAGGCTGAAAATATTACGGAATGCTGTAACAGGGCATAACGGCGAGTTCGGTATCTCAAATACCGGAACAGTCAACACACGCTCCGCACTTGGTAACTTCTTTGACCAGCTTATTCGCACCAACCATATACCCTTGTTTACACTAAAATGTCTTATGGTAAACTGCTTAAGTGGGTTAAACGTACCCCTGGCTAGGAAATTTGACGTGCGCTGAAAAGTAAAAAAAAACAACAACTTAACAATGTAACAGTTAATAATGTCGCTTGGAAAGGAACAGACATCTAATTGTTCAAAGATCTTATACAAAACTGATAACGCCAAGAGAAACTTCTGTCGAGGTTTATGTTGCATTCGTTTGTTGAGTCCTCTTTGTAGTTATCCCAAATCCAGCGACTCAAAGGCAGATATATCCCATCAAAACAAAGAGTAACGTCTTAATACCGCTAATATAGTTCCTGATTGACGCCGGTGCACGGAAAGAACGACTCATAAACTGTGAAAATGCATCGAGAATGTCTACTGTAGCCGGGAACGGAGTTTCGCTGCCAGTGGCAGAGAGTACAGAATTTTATTGAGGTTGAATCAATACTTGGTTTTTTGAAAAGGCTTCCCCCGTGGTCACCGAGCACCTTCAGCCAGATCTCATCTACAACGACCCGTTCATCATATGGGAGATGCCGAATTTAGCCAATTTGTCAGCGCCTCTATTGTAGTATATGCCATCAAGACCAGGTATATAATTATTTTTGTTATGCCTTTTTTTTATATCGCTGGGAAGTTGAAGCCACTCATTCCTAATCCTGCCACTCTAAAGCGTTTTTTTTTCATTAGCCTGCATAAGTCCGTTAATTATTCGTCCGAGTAAGCGAGACTGGTGTATTCCTTTCGGGTCACCACTTCTGTTATACACTCCCTCTCCAGTGGCCCGCGTAACTGGCGTTACTTTTGGCAACAAAAAGTTTCGGCCCTTTCGGTGTACCTGCACCTGACAAGCACAGTATGACCCTACCCCATCGACGTTGTGAACTTCCGACCGAAATTTTAGCAGAAAAAAAGGACACTATTTCAACAAAACAGGGTCTCGAAGATGTAGTTGTCAGTTGGCTTCAAGTTTACACATCGATTGGCACCCGATGGTAACGAAAAGTACTTAGAAACAGATCGTTTGCAGATCAAAATTTAGGAGAGACATGACCGGCCCTGAAAGCGCCCCCTTCCGATCTTCCATTATTCATTATTTTTCTTATTTGTTCTATGGAATTATATGTTTTTTTAAGACAGATTTTAACACAATTATGAAATGTATAAACACTAAATATATCATCAATTTAGATTAAGAAAGTTTAGTTGTGTTTGATCCACAACACTCCATTTATTTTTTCAGTCATTTTGGAAAAAAAGTGTATTTGTGTATTTTGATGCTTTTTTTTTTACTAAAGAAATTGGAGAGTAATAATAGGTCACCTGATGTTAATGTGCACATTTTCTGAAATTTTGATTGCAGGTACGAAAGTTACCTACTGTGTGTTACCACTTTTGAACATTCTTGTTGATAGACATTAAAGACAAAACCCAAAAAAACAATACATGGGCATCAACAGGACTGATGCGTGCGAGCAGTGCCGCCCACAAGTGCAGTCGGTGGCCTCGGTGAGTCGCTTTACCGCCTCAACCAGGCCGCCGGCTCAGGCGTTTTGACTGGCGGCACAGCCTGTAAAACTCTACTATCTTTAGACCGTAAAACAAGGTACCATCGGGAACGCAAAAGGAGTAATGACTACAGAACGAGAAGGAAGGAGCTCGTGGCTAAGAAGATACTTAATTGCAAACGAATCCCAAACTTTCCAACCGGTTCCCATTCTCTCAATTGTTTTTGACTCCGCACATCTCTACGGTGCCTTGTCACTAATGCCGGATAGCTTCGCCAATTGTTTTAAACATCGTCAACAAGTTAACTAAAAAGGTATGCTAAAATCGACAAACGCGGTATAAAATGAACCGACGACTGCTTGTGCAGAGGCACAAAACCGCCAATATGTTTAAGTTGCTATGTTTGAGTAACTGTTACAAAAGAAGGTGGTCTTCATTGACAATCACGTACATAGCGATCGTATGAGAGGTCACGGGCGGGTCACGGGGTGTGTCGGCATTACGCTTTAGCAGACAGCACGCTGTACTCATGAAATTGCATGGTCTCTACCTGTACACTGTCTTAACTGTGAATGCATTTTCAGTTCGCAGGGATTTGATTTTGCGTAAAGGATGACACGGGGTGTTGTCGGTGGTTTTAGGTTCACGGCAGCGCTATACTAGTATTCACATACTGCTACAAGAATAAAATGCAGGCGTTTTATGTACATCTAGTCAGAAACCACTGTAATAAGATGCTGCATCACTAAATAGCAGTCAAGCAACCGCATATGGTTTTGAAATGAATTTTCCAAAATCATATTAAGTTGATTGAGTAACTACTATTTGGCGATAACTTTAGAAATATTATGTTATCTATTTCACCTTTTGTACTGACATTTATTCCAAGATAACCGTTTTGTTTCATTTTTTCTGTCCAAGGACAGGATTAACGGCATGAATTTTGAGCAGTCCAAGGCTTTCAATATAAGAGTTATCCAGCGTATGCCGGCACTGATCTTCGATGTTGTTGCAGCCATTGCTGGAGGTGATGGCAGTGCGAACAACAGCACAGGAGTGCAGTGGTGCAGCTGTATCCATTGCAGAGAGATACCAACCGACCTGGAGCGAAAGTGTTGCGGTGGTGGGCCAGAGTCTTTTATATCAAGATTTCATGTAAGTTGAACTACAAGATCAAAACATGTTTTTTATTCTGTAAACATATACAGATGTAAAAGTTGACTTAGGTATTCACGGCATAAGATAGTTTTCGACAGCAGACTGCATTAATTTTATTTATTTATTTCAGCTTTATTACAAGGTGTAAATGGACAGAGGGAAACAGGAATTCCTTTGTGATCCCAGTCCGGGTAGACATAACAACAGAATTTCAACAAACCAAAACGTAGCAATAATAATCGTAACACTAACAATAATGATAATAACAATAATAATGATAATAATATTGACAACTAGAGTTCCACGACCTCATACCTTCGCCAAATGATTTTAACCTTTATGACTGACGTATGAAGAGTGTTTCTCATCAATTATAAATCATACCAGTTGATCGTCTTCTCCACCCAAATAACAGAGGTTGTCCAAAGTATGAGCTTAGCAAAGAAGGTTATGCTCACATTTATCATCAATTATGCAAATGAGGTCTTTATTAGCATAATTTCATTCAACGATGTTGACATTCACATAATTTCCAAATGACACAAGTATGAAATTGCCATCATTTAACAGTATTGTATAATAGTTGTCTCATTAATTATGCAAATTAGGTATTGATTTGTATATTTTCTATCAACGTTCCTCTCTTTCTCAGTTACAAATGTCACATACTTTACGTCATATCATGGATTACAGCGAGTTTTTAGAATCTCCTCATTAATTATGCAAATTAGATTCTGATTTGCATAATTGCCGTCTAATCATACAAAGCATCACGTAGGCTATATACATACCAAAAATCATGACCATCCATCAAGCCCATCTTGAGTTATAGTATTTTCTCATTAATTATGCAAATGAGGTCTACATTTGCATAGTTCATATCTATTAGTATTTCTCTCTTCCCCAGTTACATGTGTCACATGTTTGAGAGTCCTATCCTGGAATTTGGCGGCTGTATAAACTTTCCTCATTAATTATGCAAACTAGATACTAATTTGCATAATAAGTATCTAATCATGTACATCATCACTCAAGCTATCTACTTACAAAAAATCATGACCATCCATCAAGCCCTACTTGAGTTATTCCCTTTCAAAGTCTGAAGCAAAACCTGCTCCTGCAGTTCCAAAAAAGCCGCTAGGGGGCCAAAACCTATACCACTTACTCTCTGTTCAAAGAGCTATCTACCACTCAAAAATTAGGACCATAGCATGTCCAGAACACGAGATATCAAAACAGGAAGTTCCGCTGCAGTACCGTGACAAGCCGCTAGGGTACCCAAAATCTTATCTTTTCCTTGTCTCATCAAGACCTACCCACCTACCAAATATCAAGACAATCCATCCAGGCCTTCTCCAGTTATTCTGCTTCTTTACATACACACACACACACACACAAACGCTACCCTCTGCATAACCTTCTCGGCGAAGGTAACAATAATGATAACAAATATCACCAACAGAAAATAAGTAAACCAAATTTTGTGGAAAACACATAATAATAGCAATGATAACAATAATAAAAAATATCGAACAATGATAACAAAAATTGTTGGACAGAGATATAATAGTGAAATGTATATTGGATCAGGATGAAGAATTCAAAAAGGGGTGCATTTAGAGCATTGGCAGTGGGTGAGCCATGAGCTTATGTCATTAGGGTCGAAACTGTCGGTAGTAAGGGAGTGGTAGTGAACTAGGACAGCTTTTTTAAATGTGTTGATAGAAACGGTAGGGCTTAATTTTAGGAGTCTGATGTTGAGGGGCAAAGCGTTCCAGATGGGTACATATCTTTGGAAAAAAAAGTTTTTAAAAGTAGTGGTAAGACATTTTTTTGGTTGAAGCTTGGCCTGAGAATTGGATGTTGAAGATGTATGTGGGAAGGCTATATAATGCTGGATATCAATGTCGTATTGACCTAAGAAACATTTAAACAAAAAGGACAAGTCTAATACTTCTCTGCGGTAAGATAGGGGTAAGAGAGAGCAGTGAATAAGCCTATCCCTGTAATCGGTTGTGTAGTCGTTAAGAATATATTTTGTTGCACGTCTCTGGACTTTCTCGAGGGCAGTGATAAGGTTATGGGCATGAGGAGACCAAATCATCGAACAATATTCCAGTTTAGGCCTAACAAGGGTAATGTATAGGTTTTTTTAACATTTGCAGGGGCACGGTAACCGACGGATCTTTTGATAAAACCAAGGGTAGAGTTCGCACTGGCTGTGATACTTCGAATGTGGCTTTTCCAAGAAAGAGAGTGAGAGATAGATACTCCTAGGTCGTTGAATTCTGTGACCGCTAAAAGCACTTGTCCCTCCATTTTGTTCACGTGGATCACTGGTGTTTTAGTCCTACTAATTGTGAGTACTTTACATTTAGAGGTATTAGATTTCATCATCCAAGTATAACTCTAGTCAACCATGTTGTCAATATCATGTTGAAGGGATATGCTGTCAGCAGGTGACGATATTTGTTTGTAACACTTAGAGTCGTCGGCGTAAAGGGCCATAGGGCATTCTATAGTAGATGGTAAGTCATTAATATAAAGTAAGAAAAGTAGAGGTCCCAGAATAGAACCCTGTGGGACTCCGGACACTACAGGAAGCCTACTAGGAAGTACTGGGACTACTTTCCCAGTACTTCGGGATATACGCCTAGGATTCAGATCTTTCGTCATGGAGTCCGCCACGATCACCACATCCGGCCTATTCCAGGGCTGACTCTCGCGTTGGCGTAGCTGTGATCCACGGGCAGCTCGGCTGAAGTCTGACTGCCTGGGAGACTGGAGAGATCTGCGAACGTTGTCCCGTCGTATCCCACGTGTGGCGCCCGTACCTTGACCCGGAGATCGTGTCTTCCCTTGCCTAACTCTGGATCTCTTTGCAGACAGCGTGGGACTCCCTGGGTACTCTGCACTATGTTCACTAGACTCCTCCACTGTATCCAGAATTTTGCCCAAAGATTGGTACTTGTTGGATTGAGGAACACCGCTCGATGGGTAAAGATGACCAGTTGCAGGGGGACCTTTGGCCACGAGATTCCATGCTTCCTCCGTGTCCTCCATGACTTTGACCGTGGACGAGTGTTGTCTATCAGTCGTAAGAAGACGAATGGCTTCCTTTAAGGAGGCATTTTCTTCCCGTAGTCTTATCAACTCGCCGGAAGGGTCACCTACCGGTATGCTTGCTTGTGTTATGAACAGCACATTCTCTTGTATAGAAGCCAGCGTGCTTGCTACATTCCGTAGTTCCAGTGAAATGGATTCAAGCGAAGGCTTCGGTATTTCTGGGACTGGTGGGGGACGAGGTGAGATGATCTCTGCTGGCCCACTAGTAATGCGCTTGGGTGACGTTTCTGCATCTGAGACTGGTAGGGAAGGAGGTGAGATGATATCTGCTGGCCCACCAGTTAAGCGCTTGGGTGAAATTTCTGCATTCGAAGTCTCAACCTCACTGTCTGTGGCCTCGGAAGGTTGCGGCATCTTTAAGCATTCACTCAGTGTTTTAGAACACCTCCCAAACTTCACAAAGTTTAACAAGGCCACGCAGTCCTTAGCTAGGCGAATGACCTGTAACTGAGTTCGCCTTCTATTTACTAAACATGTTTCTCATTTGTACTCCTCATGAAGGTTTTCTTTCGCTTGATGGTACAGTTTAGATCGTATCGCTCTGAGGGCTTCACTATTTACACTATCATGGTTAGCTGGCAAAGATTCCATTATTCTGTCTAACTGCCAGGGAAAGTTATCTTGGTGCTTTTCAAAGTCAAGTAGAATTTTTTCAATTCTTATCTGAATGTCAGGTGCTGTCGTCGACATCGTGGGCAGATGGTAGGGTTCCCTGTAGAATGCAGAATAGCATTTCTCTCCACCCCAAACAGTGAAGTGGGTCGTGCGGAAGGAGAAGCTGCTGCCCTCTCTGTCTGGTCGTCCGTCTGAAAATATTCAAGCAACATGCGCCAGCCAACGGTAGACACAACGGAATAGAGTTCACAATAGATACAAGTTTCCAAATCTACTCTGAATAACTCTAATAGTGTGAGTCAGTACTAATTTGACGACGTTCTGACTCTGGACGCAAGGGGAGGGGTGTTACACTAGACGGTAGTGGGTATCTCGGTAACCGCACAGGCGATAACAGTACAACAGTCAATCTCAGTCGTTCTCCATAAGACATAAAAGGCTGTAAAAGGTTTCACAGATCTAGAAACATACCGGCGGGGGCTCCAACTGAGGAGCCCGCTGCGGTGAATCCGCTCGTGAGATGGTAGCGTCCTTTGTTGTTGCCAAGTCACAGCGTCCTTTTCCGTCGTTGTAGCTCCAGGTTTTCTTTACCTTGAATCTTTACCTTGAACCACAGCCAGTCGATACCCTCACGGGTAATAAGGCTGTCCTAGTTGTGGCGGTAGTAGCATCAGTATGTGAATTGGTACTCGTATAGGTCTGGATGCCGTCCCCATTCCTGCCCCAGTCTTGTCTTGAACTCTTTCACTGTCTTGCTGTTGACCGTGGTCTGTGAGAGTTTGTTCCAAGCGGGGGTAACTCGTGTGGGAAAGAAGTGTGCCCTCGGGCCTGTAGCTTTCTGAATTTGATACTTGAACTGGTGTCCCCGTGTGTTGGTTGCCAAGCTTGGCTTAAACATGGCTCTCCCACATAAGTTGCAGTGGTTGTTCACTCTGACTTTGTCAAACCCATGTGTGATCTTGAACAGCTGGATTATATCGGCTCTCTGTCTTCTGTAGTGTAGCGTGGGAAGGTACAGTTCTCTCAGCCTTTCAGAATATGGTAGGTTGGCTAAACTCTTCACCAGTTTTGTTGCTCGCCGTTGCACTCTTTCCACCATGTCTCGGTCTCTCTTGGTTTTTGGGTACCATATTGCCGTAGCATATTCTAAGGCTTTTATACAGCAGTGAGAAGGATACACTGTCCACATGTGAGAAGGTGTGCTTGATCAGCCCTAGTGTTTTATTTGCTTTATTCACCTGCACTTGCGTGTGTTTGCTGAAAGTCAGGTTCTTATCAAGTCAGGTTTTCTATGGCTCTTTCTCGGTGTTGAGATGGAAATCCTCCAAATATTTTTGCACGAAGCAAGTCCCCTGATGTTCACCTTGCAGAAACCGACACGATTCGCAGATGATGGCAAGTTTAAGGGGAGATATAGGAAGAAAATTATGGTGAAGGCCCGGAGCTCAGGTGTAGGCGGCCGCCATCTTAGACCGTGACGTGATTTCTATAATAGTGCACCTTAGGCAAACATGTCAGGAAAGTGCATGGTATATCTCTTATTACAATCAGTAGCTTAGGCTTTCTGAAGTTTGGATGCTGTAATAAGATTGCTCCTTGTCAAGCTTCGAAGGCGCGGTGAAGCCCCGATACCAAGCTTGTAAATGGTGAAATGGATCAATCTGTTATTGATGTCATTTACATCAACATCGTGTTATTCGATGAGTAATTCTTTGATGAAGTGAATTGAAATACTTCTTGTAACAAATCCCATAACAGGGTCGGATGAAGTAACTTTTGTCATGTAGTTTGAGTAGACCATTGTCTAGCTGTCTGTCTGTGGAAGACAGGTTTTTCTGAGGCACGGTAATTCAGTCAGGACAGTTATATCGGAGGGCTTGTTTCAGTCGAGATGAACTGAGCAGACGGGAAGCCTTGTCTCTGTGTCCTTTCTTTATTCCTGACGTGGTATACAAACCCGAATCGATAATGATTTTAAATCTTGACACCAGTTTTACTTACTGTTTCTTCAAATACAAGAATAAAAGACTTGTTGGTTGTGAGACCACCTTGCAACGCTTCCATTCTTCTTACTTTGCTTATTTCATTCATGTTTGAAAATGAGGGCATCATATTTTTTTACCCATCTTGTTTTGTTTTTTCTGCCCGCGCGCATTAATTTTGGGGTCTACAAAGGAGAAATGAAGCCAAGAATTACTTGATGTCGCAAGGGGGAATTACACACTTCTGCTGCAGACAACAGATACTCCTCAACTGTGCCGTCTGAAGTTCTAAGATTCCAAGATTCCACAGGAGTTTCGATCTGAGCCAAACCATTGCCTGACACGATGGGGATGTGATCGTAGAGGACTACCATGTCGTAGCTAGGTCTTTCTTTCTAGGTGATCATTTTTATTCTGATATTGTATATTTGGTGAATACTAAATACATGTCACCAGAAAAAATACCTTTATTTGGCAATGAAACACCGTTTTCCTCGACTAATGATGATATGTTAACCAGCACATGAATGAGAGCGACCATTTGTGCTACGTCATACTCAGAACAACTCATCATTCCAAGAGGGGAGTAGGAAAAAGTTACATACATTGGCCGACCCGACGCCAGCTTTTAATCATGTAGGGCAATTGAGTACCTTCACTTATAACTGTAAATATATCATTTTTAATTTTTAGTCCATTTTATTACCTTTTATTTAATAAGTATCACCTTTTTTATTATCATATGGCCCCGACAACGTAAAATGAAGTATTCAACAACAACGAAGCTTTACTTCCGGGGTCAAAGGTCCATAGCGTAATGGATCAATCCAACTGCAGCGTGTAAAGTGGAACGTACGTAATAAAAAAACACAAAACCACACCTAAAACTGTCGTATTTTTTAACATATCATCTTTACCTACGATCGATTTAGTGCATCCATTCTCCTTGATTATGGTCAGACTTTTATAAATGCCGTGCATTAAGTCCCATATCTAATAAATTTCTCTACTATTTTCGATAAGAATAATGGATGCGTCTACATCACGTGACCTTAAACCAATAAATTTTGATTTTGGAATTTCGCGGTCGTTTTGTTATCGTCTGTCATCGCGTCGTCTGCACTGTCATCTCCCACAGATCATCGTCTGCACTGTCAATTGCAATGGCCAACGGGTACGCGTCAGTTATGAATTTTCGTAATTATTTCAATGACATTAAGACAATTTTCAAGGAGTTTCAAACCTCAATTGAATCCTTTGATGTATCACTCTTATTGGACACCGTAGTGTTTAGTCTTAAGTTTTGTAAAATTCATTAGCATTGTTAATAATTTAAGCAAAGATATGTATGTCTTGTTTTTTTTAATACCTACGAACTTGCCATAAATTGTACCTGATACTTTGTTGTGCAATAAACTTTGATTGATTTGAACATTTTTGCACACCCACACCCACATACAGACATAGTATGAGTAATATGACTTCGGCTAAGTTTGTTGAAAATTCATTGTTTGCTCTAGCCTTATTCAAGGTCAAATGATTTTTGCTGTTTTTTTTCTTCTTTCTTTTGTGTTCTCTTACTCGTAGCATAACTTTTGTCTAAGCAAATGAGCTAGGTAACTAGAAAGATGATGAAATAAATATATATACATTTGTAAGGATATGTTGAACTTCTATATGCACATTTTCATACAGTATACATTTTTCATCTGTAGAGATCAAGAAGAGGAAATTGAAGAACTGAAACAGAAGATTGCAAAAATGCAGCTGCTGATTGACAGCAAAGAACCGTAAGTAGATTTAATGTACTTTTTAATATCGAAACACAGGTATTACCCGATATAGTTATGCTCTGCATGCTTGATGGAGTGATTTGTATTTGAGAGCAAATTATATGTGCATTCTGTGTAGCAACATCACATTACTTATAATAAAAACTTAAGAATGTTCTTTTTTTTATGTTTTCACTACAGAAAGACTGCTTGGCAGCTTGCCAATGGGAAAGATGAGGACATGACTGATGTGAAGGAGTGAGTCACTTTATTATATTAGTCTTGACAAACTGAAATACTAGTAGATATCTTCTTTATTTTACAATGTAAGATGCAAATTATGTGATAAAAATATTATGCATTTGGCAATGAAGCAAAGTGCTGGAACCGCAACCGGGTGGCCACAAGGCCCACGTGCGCCCTAAACCCCAGAAGTAAGCTTTCGTAGTGATTTTTTTTTATATTTAACTTATGTGTAAAGCTTTTGAAATAAGCTGCATAAATTTGAAATGACCAACTGCAATGATAATCAGATTTCCCCTCTTTTCATTCTACAAGTAGACCCCATGGCAGAGTGGAGGACAGGGTTATAGGCAGGAGGGGGGGGGGCATCCAGGAGGGGTGGCAGGGGTGGATCAAGCAGGGGGGGATTCACATCTATTACAATTAAAATTCTGATCATAATATCTATTGACTTGGTAATAAAAGCAAGTATATCAAAAGTCTACACAGAACGATTACATACATTACTTCTACGCACTTGTCGTAAAACAGGTAGTAAAGTCATTAATTGTTTATCAGTCAGGATACCTTTCATTGTTTGCAAAGTAAATAAAGGGGACATGCACTAATAAACTGTTTGTCAAGTCAGAAGAGTAACGTTTTTCTTTCAAGATAAGCATATGACATACAATTTTGACTATACACCACACATTCAGTGCCATGATCAGATCTACTATCAGCAGATCAATTTGAACGCAGTCTTTATACCAGTAACACGGCTAGACATGGAAGCGTCTGAAATGTTGTTAATGAACCTTGTGTTTCAAGTGTTTTTGATATGAGTGAGATGACATATGTGATATTTTTCCTATACTAGAATATTGATTATGTGGACGACATCTTAATCTATGCCAGTTCCAATCAGCATTGTGGGAGGGGAGTGAGGTGAATAATTAATTGTAACAAGTACTTTTGGCAATCAAGGATATTTCTCATGATAGATACAGGTAAAAATTAATGAAATTATGTAGTACTACAACGCAGTAAGGCTAGTGCAATTTTTTTTTAGTAAGTATTTATCTTCTTGGGTCCTGGACTTTTTTTAAACCAACCGTTGTTGCCTTGACTTTAGGTATATAATATAAAACAACACAGAAAAGAAAAAGCGACAAAGAGGAAATGTTCGAAAAGACCCTGCTCGTTTGGCAGCTCTGCACGTGAAGGACCGTGAGAGGAAGCAAAGGAGTAGACAAGAAAGAAAGAAGTACTTGCAAGAGCATCCCCTGTTGTTAAAAGCAGAGAAAGAGAAGGAAAAGATTCGGAAAAGAGCATACAGAGTGAAGACAAAAAAAAACAAAGGATGTAGAAGAGCAAGCACATCAGACCAGGAAGGCAGATGCTGCAAAACAAAGGGAAAAACGAAGGCAAGACAGGATGGGAAAACAAGAGCAAGCGCTACAAAGTTTAGACAATGAAAAAAGAAAGAAGAAAAATTTGGCAACCCAAGCTTGGAGGATGAGGATAAAGCTGAAGCCAAAGTCTCCACCTGATGAAGATGTTAGCGATAACCCCTTCTCCTCACCATCTAGCGAGCATAGAGCAATGAAAAGGGCAAGAGAAGCACTACCTAAGACACCAAAGAGAAAGTCAAAGGTTCTGGAGAGACTCGTAAAGTCTCCTACCCAAAATAAAATCCTTGAGAAGAAAGGGGTGCTTATGACAAAGAGAGCAGAAAAAACCTGCAGATGGGTCAAGAAATTGCAGACTCCAATAAGTTAGACAGCACCTTAGTTTCAAACTGATCAACCAGCAGACACATACACACCATTAGACGAAGCTTCTGACCATGATACAGCACATAGAACACACCAGTTTCAGATTACCATCCAGAAGATGAACAACTTGCAGACGACACACGTGCAGGCGTTTACTTCGAGGACTAAGCCAAATTCTTAAGCGGCCTTTTTCGTGCAGTGTAAATACTTATCGCTGCATTGAATCATTGGTAAACAAACATAGAATCATTGGAGCTGTTAAAAAGTGAGACTGGCAATTTGATACAAAGAACACCAAATTGTAAGTCCGACTGACGGTGCTTCTTAGCAGGCCCACAACAACAAGCGGGAAATGTTTTCATACTTAGGCGGCCGCATGAACGATGGCCAACAAAAGTCAGGTATTTATTTTTTAACCTCCGCCGAGGTTATGATTTCACTGGTAGTTGTATGACATTTCATGAAACTATACGCAAACTGTGAATAAGACTATAATTCACATTGTGATTATGGGCTACCTTGCTCGACTTGGCACATGTGTGGACCGATCCGATATGCACAAGTCAGTCCGAGGCACAACATTATGGCAACTTGGGTCAAGCTTGGCCGAGTCCACATCATTGCATCGGACTGGGATGAACTTGTACATGTATTTATCTCTAAGAGTAGAGTAGAATAGAGTTGTTTCAGCCAGGTAAGTTTCTGGGGATGGTCTATAGTCATATATCACTTGATGCTGTTTCATATGACATTCCAATCTCTCCTTGAAAGGCACCGGGTGCCACCACACTTCTTTTGTTTAAGTGACTATTATTACCTGGCTTTGTAGCGAAAACCAAGCAAGAATGGCTTTTTGGCGAATGTTCACTATATCAGCTAAATATTGGTGAGCAGCAACCCGCGGTAATGTTTTCTTATGGTATGATGCAACGCTTATCCATTACAGATCGCTGGACTAACCCCACCGCCAATCGTATTCATGTAACCTGGGCGGACGTGAGGGCCGTCAACCTGGGGGTGAAAAACTCTCTTGAGATCACGTGGGTAGATTCGGAACATACTAGTATGACGTACAGACCTATTGGTGGACTTCACCTTAGAGCCCTGTCACACTTATACTTATTGCATAACCTAAACCAAAAACATGTTAATACGCTACTCATGCATGCGGACTTGTATATACGCACAAGTGTGACAGGGGCTTTAGTTTTTGGAAAGTTTAACGCAAATACTAACTTTTCGTCTTTGTCTTAGGGCGACACTTGCAAAGGCGCCCATTGCCTTTAGGGGAAATACGGCGGTGAGATTTGACCTCATCTACAACCATGCCGCGGGGTGCGATGGCTGGGCGTATGGCAGGTCAGATGTTTTTCACATCTAAACACAAATAAAGACTATCAAAACTTGAGCTGTCTCATTGATTCGTGTTTAGAAACCGTGTCGGCTGACATTGATGACGGATGACCATAACTTAAAACACACAGCTGAGGTATAGCGAAATATAGATTTTTTTTTCCATAAATATTCCTGTGACCTTGCAATAGACTTTGGCAGGTTTTGGTAATTTTGTAAATACAAGCATGTATTTCCTCATTATAAATCTGCTTTGTATGGTTTACCTATATCTTCATGGAAACGGGCGAAAATGTATGTGCGCTCGCATGTCTTGTCTCCATATATTCAAACTTGCATGGCCTTAGAAGCAAATCATTTACACAGAAATCACCAACTATAGGCCAATGGCTCGATTGCTAGCCTCCTTCGCAGACTTCCTATGACAGCGGCGTATATATTGGGGGGGGGGGGGTTCTCTAAAGGGAGTTGTGTAGCCAAGGGAGTTGTGTAGCCGAGGGACGGCCGCCGTTCATATCCAGTCTGCTTCAAGTCGGGCCCAGGAAAGGGGAATTAAAAAACAATTAGGGGCTATCGACATGGACTTGTGAACTGCGGCGTCCCGTGGACCCCAATAAACCGCACGCACCTCTCCGCAGTGAGTTGTCACGCCCCCGTATTCACTGACCCGGCCATTTCCTAACGGTCACCGGGATCACAATCGGTTACAAAAAAATCAAACAAAACATTTCAGCTTACCACAGAAAGCAAAGATTGTTTTGTCGGCCTGGCTATAGATCAAGGAAAGTCAATTTGTTACCAGATACACGTGACCGTCTCTTGCCAAGGAGACGGCGATGGTAGTTGTATTTGTCCACTACAAGATCTTGTTGCAGACCATGAGAGCCGCCGTCAAAGGGGAGCTTGTTTTATGCAGTTTCTTGGGACTAGCCATTTAGCTGAGCATGGCAAATTGATTTGTTTTCAATTTGGCTAATTTCGCAGAGGAGCTGAAAGTGATCGTCTAAAGCGGCGACCTTGCATGGCCCTCCCTCCCCATTTCTGCTGGTTCCGTCGGACTAGATTTGACAATCCGACAAACTGTCCGACTGCCTTCGAC
Organism: Branchiostoma lanceolatum; assembly: GCA_035149815.1. Taxonomy (NCBI): domain Eukaryota; kingdom Metazoa; phylum Chordata; class Leptocardii; order Amphioxiformes; family Branchiostomatidae; genus Branchiostoma; species Branchiostoma lanceolatum. Next base: position 14,246,454 of record CM068880.1, read on the forward strand.
AGAATAAATGCCCACATTGATTGAAGAGATAGTTTTATAGTAGCCTCCGTTTCTGACCCCGACTGGTGTTTTTTTAATGTTTTGTTTCAGCCGTAAACTCCCGTAACAAGCCAGGCGTGTGTCAGGCCCGTTCAGTCAATTGTTCCTCGCGTACGTGTGAATTACCCTTGCGCGAACATGTGAATTACCCTTGCGCGAACATGTTAATAGCTTCTCTGAATGGCTGTCTTAATCACCTTTCCTTTGCTGGGCCCGACTTGAAGCAGACTGGATATGTACAGCGGCCGTCCCTCGGCTACACAACTCCCTTGGCTACACAACTCCCTTTTGAGAACCCCCCCCCCCCCCCAATATATACGCCGCTGTCATAGGAAGTCTGCGAAGGAGGCTACGATTGCTATGTTGCTAACTAAATGGGTTTTTTTTTACAGTAATCCGCACGGGAATCAGCTCGAGGAATAAACATCAACTTATAATCTAGCCGCACAGCAAATGAGTATCTGTATTACGTAGGCGTCCGCTTTCAACGTTTAACAATGCATTTGGAAAAGAGTGATCTGATGGAAAAAGAATAATCAATCCTGGTTCGCCTAGAATAAAATGTGTCCGTCGAGTGAAATACAATACAATACATTAAGTATGTTCTTTACAATCTCAAACACTATATGGTTTGAAGACCAACCTCTTCGTATTCCATACGACTTTGTTTCATCGACCATTTCCCTCTCTTGGTTTCATTTGATTGGGAGTCGGCAACAGTGTTTACAAACACAGCTGATCATGGAATTTGCGAAAAAAGAGATAGAAGCCGCACTTTTCAGGGCGGCGACTACCTCAGAGGTGAATTTGTCAGGAGCAGATCTATATTCAATGTTATTACAGTTAGGATTTTGGCACAAAAGTGCATTATATGACAAATTCATCGCGGATAAGAGGCTGTCGGTACAAGCGCTGAACCGCGCTAGGTCGTCAGGAGTTGCACGTTCCCACCTGATCCTATTAGGTGGGGGAATTACCATGATTTATCTTTAAAATATAGACGGGTCTTTCTGTACTGTTATAAATGTAAACAGTAGCCAGATCCTTGTTAAGAGTACAAAAAAGCAGGTACTGAACATATTTACAGCAGTTATGAATCGAAGCTATGTCTGCCAAGGTCGCAACTGATAGAGTTTTTTATTTTTTTTATTTCGTGGTACGGTAGGACCTCCACTAGCTTATCCTTCATTTTCAAGCACAGAGGCCCTCTCCAATCAACCGTTCGCTGACATTAATGTACCTGACACAATCGTCATTATGGAAGATTGCCGTGTTGCTAGGCCCACTTGATGAATTGTTGCGAACTGTCCCCATACCATACAGCAGATACTGTTTTACGCGTATGCCAGCTGTGCTGCTTTTTCAGTTCCAACCCAGTCATGCCTTCCCCCCATTTGAGTCAACACATACATTATGTCAGAGTCCTAGCTTCACAAGATTGGTGGCTGAGCTGTGCTGTTCAACCGACAAGCGGTAGCTATGTTATTGCATGCATATTGATTTGGACACAGGCTGGCTTTGTTAATCGGGACCTGCTCTTGTTTTGCTACAAAATGTACCACGTCCACAGTGCTACAAATATCCACAATATCTTACGCTCAACAGGGGCTTCGTGTACTTACACAATTTGAACAGTAAGAAGATTTACAATAGGAAAACAGAATTATCTTTATCAAAACATATCAGGATACAAATTACAACAATTCCATCGGTTAGATTAACATTAATGATCACACTGGCAGGTCCGTTTGCTTTCCTAGGTCGCCTATTTGTGCGACCAGTTATGCTAACCGTGATTCCTTACAGACGTGGCTGCTGATTTTAACAATATCAGGTTACACTTGTTCCCGCGCGCAGGAACTAGGCTGAAATCATTAAAGGATTCGCAATTGAAATTGTTGGAAATACGTCAGACCAACATGGAACGAAATCTGTCACAGTGAATAAGGGTAATATTTTATACTTAAATCAATGCGTAGCGCAATGTCGATGTAATTTTAAGAAAAAGAATGAATATATCCCGACTTTTGTCTGAATCCTGTGTGGGTCATACATTCTGTTTTGTAAAAGAGCCAATCAGCATACTGCTTTTGGGTGATTGGCAGGCTATTTCCCGCCATCATTATCATTCGACTAGAACAGACGACTCGTCGTTTGTGACGTCGCTATGACGTCATCACTACGCGCGCTCGACAACAAAGTTGGTGACAGAAGTAGGTCTAAAATGGATACAAGTGAGATTGTATGTAAAACTATGTAAGACGTCTTGCACCTCGTGTTCGTCGGTGCTGCGAAGACAAGATATCCGCTGTTGGAATGAACCTTTTTTCGTTATTCAATATGAGCAGCTAAACGAGGATCGCTTGCCACCATTGCAGTCACTTGACCTTGTCTCAAACTTACTGGAGACACGTTTCTACTTTCAGAAGCGTTTCAATGCCTACAAAAGTCTTCATGCTTACAACTCTGTGGCATTCAGCTTTGTGGAAAGCGTCAAGGGAAACTCCGTTAGGTTGGCTTTACTGAGGGCATAAAGCCATTCTCTACGCCGAGCCAACGCTAACTCCTCAGCATTCTCCCCTGGTTTGTTACCATACGAGGAACGCGAAACAACCTAACCTTTTCTCGATGTTTGTACGCTGTACCCGTCCTACTTCCACATCCAACAATTATGCACAGCACCATGCCCGATGTGTGCACGCGAAGTTTCAAAGCAGTCAGCTTCTTATCGTCTTTGGGCTCCTTCTCTATTTATTTCGAGGTATGTCAGTAAAGGAATATCAAAATACACTGACCTGGTCAAGGTGAATGTTTAAAAAAAATGGACGATTAGAATATTTTCGTTCTTGGCCAACTTTATCCTTCTCCGGCAATTGCCGTATTGGGCAGGGCTTCCATGTAAGACATCACGAATGCACCCAGATACACGGCGACATGATGACCTGCGTCCCCATTACCGGCGCTACGAACGTCCCTTGCTCGCACATAAATGTGACCCGACGTGTGTGGGTTGACATCACAAAATCGCCAGCGAATGCACCCAGACACATGGCAACATGCCGACCTGCGTGCCGATTATAGACGAGCGATGGAAAAGGCAGCGCTCTTAAGCTTTTGAGGCCCGTGGCACCGGTGGTATGCGGTGGGACAGGTGGCTTTTCATATATTGAGACGAACAAAAGAAAAGGCCGCGCTCTTGTGATGCCCGTGGCACTAGTGGTATACGGTGGTACAAGTGCTTTCTATACTGAGATGAGCGAAGGAAAAGGCAGCACAGTGGTTTTAAAACTGAAACGAGCTCAAGAATAGGCACTGCTCTTGTTTCACCGTAGCACAAGTGGTATAGGTGGCAAATTCTTCTTCGGGGCAGACAAAGCTCTCCTCTACCTGGATCGAATTCTGCACCCTGTGGTAAAGGAGGTCACTATACTTAGACGAGCGAAGGAAAAGGCAGCGCTACTCTAAGGCATGTGGTATAAGTGGTATACGGTGCTGCCCTAATATCCCGTACCAGTTGGACAGTAGTGCGTAGTCAGCAATGGCTAATAAATCTAGATTTATTTTACGCCCAAAAGCATGGTAATCTGTAGACTTCAGACACAAAGGTCTTAATTCAGTCTTAATTCAGTTCTTAATAGGGGGTTCCGTCGGGGATTGGTCAATTCGAGTATTCCTCGACCACTACCCGACGAGTACCCCTTTGTGGGCAAACTTTACCAAGTGCATCTTTTAACTTCCTCATTTTTGGAGTTTCCCATTCAAAACGACGGACAAAGAAGACAAAAGGGTCCTGCTTGTCTCCATTAGATTCAGTTGATTGGTACTTTACTCCCATTATTTCACGTGCCCACTTACGAAATTTTCCTGCTACAATTCTCCATGGCTTTCCTGCGTCGGTTTGTCTTCTGTAACAGAAATGTTGCAGTTATTATATATCATTATCTTCGCCGAGGAACTCGGAGAAAATTATGTTTTCGGTTACTCCAGATGTTGGGTGGGTCTATATGTATGTCAAGAGCATAACTTGAGAAACTTTGATGGATCTTCATGATTTTTGAAAGGTGTGTAGAAGTTGTGCAAAGGAATGTCAAGTTCGAAAATGATTTACCAGGCGTTTTCCAACAGTACTGCAGCGGACTTTGAACTATTGTGTGTTTGTATGTAGGCAAAAAAAGTGACGGAAACGTTGATGGATCTTTATGATTTTTGGTAGGTAAGTAGCAATTGCGGGAACGGAGGTCATGTTAAAAATGTTTTCCCTGGCATTTTTCGTCGGTACTGCAGCGGGCTTTTTGTGTATGTGCATTTGTATCTCGCCAAGATAACTCGAAAAGCTGTCGATGATTCTGCATGATATTAAGTGGATGGGTAGGGTTTACAGGAAGGAAGGTCAAGTGCGATAATGGGCCTTCTAGCGGGTATCTAAGGTACCGCAGTCGATCTTCAAAAGCCTATTTTCTACAAGTGCTATGGTCATGATTTTTGTGTGGTAGATAGTTCATGCTACATGTGTAACAGGCAACATATTAGCGTAAGGACCGCCCGGGGGTCACGTGGTGGGAGCACGTGACACGAGCGCGTCCTGACGTCAGCCTGACCACGCCCCGTCGCGCTCGCGTAGCCCCGCCTTCCGAAAAGGTTATAAAGATGGTTGTAAGACGTCTGTACGGTAGAATTAGAGCAGAGATCATCCCGCTGTCGTCTTGTATCACCCTGGTTAGAGTAGTACCATTTGTCGTCCATCCACTTCTGTTCAGGTATTTGTATCTTCTTAGTAACTTCCTATATTCCGTAAAGTCCTTGTATTCATTGTATGTATGATCGACAGCAGTATCTTGAATAAAGTATCACATCAAACTGTAAACCGAACCCTAGTCTTGGCAATATTTGGTGAGAGCTTCGTGTGGTGAGAGCACATCGTATAGTCTTAGTGTGGTGAGAGCACATCGTATACGTAAGAGTAATAGACCAGATCCTACCCAAAAGACCATCTTGTCACACATGAAGTAAGTTGTGTAAGTTTGGGCCGCCTAGCGACTTGTTATCTCCATGAAAAATGGAGATATTGTTTTTGGCGTGTCTGTGTGTGTGTGTGTTTGTGTTTGTGTTTCCGGACTCTTGTAGTCAGCATAACTCAAGAACCTCTTGATGGATTACAATGATATTTGGTATGTGGGGGGGTGTTGTGAAGCCGAAGGTCAGGGTCGATTTTGGGCCCCCTGGTATGTGACCTTGGTACTGCAGCAGAACTTCAATTTTTGTATCTTTTGACCTGGACGTGCTGTGGTCTTGATTTTTGGGTGGGAGATAGCTTGTAATGTAATTAAGAAGTGGTGTAGGTTTGGGCCCCCTAGCAGCTTCCTCTGGAACTGCAGGGGCGTTATTGTGAAAATCTTCTAAGGAGTATAACTGAACAAAGGAACAATGATATTTAGTATATATATGCAGGTAGCTTAGACAGAGATATACACAATGAAGTGCAAATTATGCTAATTGGGACTTAATTTGCATAGATAATGAGGGAAATCTATATTTGCTGTGTTTTCCATTATAAGACTCAAATACATGTAACATATGTACTTTATGGAAAGTGGAGCATCAACAGATACCAATTATGCAAATAAATTCCTGATTTGCATAATTAATGCAAAAACACAGAAATTCATCAAATTTGAAAATTATAGGACTGTCAATATTGCAACATGTTTAAGTAAGATAAAGGTGTTTATGATAAGCATATATTATGTAAATGTTTAAGTCATTTGCATAAATAGACTTGTTCATGGAGATATGAGGTCGCGGAACTCTTGTTTAGAACTGCAGTGGGTGTTTTTCTTTGAACCTTTGGGCCTGAATAACTTAAGAACGGGTGGACAGATCGTCCTGATGTTTGGCATTTCGATAGCTCAGATGGTGCTTTACATAAACAACGAATGATTATGCAAATCAAGAGCTAATAGACCGATCCTTTCGAACACCATATGGAACGAATAGAAGACCCATAGAACCCCCTGTTCTATTCAGCCCACCTCCGTCAAAAACAGCGTTGGCGGGGCAGAAATGGCACGTGTAAAGCAGGGTACGTATATCTGGGACAGGTTTTCCACTGTATTTGTTGAATGCATGTTCAGAACAAAAACGAATTTAAAAAGAAAATAGATCGGGCACTCAAGGAGAGGAAGCTTGTACCACATACTGACTACTACATAGTCCGCTAGCGTAGAGTTTCGCCTCCTCCGTTACTGGTGTGTGAAACTGGTTAACTTGAAAGTGAAGAGGGAAGTAAAAGGATGCATTTTAATTCTTAGTTACTAAATACCATGCAGCTGTTATGCATGCAGTCAATACAGTGGAAACCCCATCACAGATATATGAACCCTGTTTTACACGTGCATCGGCTGGTTGTCAGAAACTGGGCGCTGATGCCCATCGACAAGGGAAAGCTATGCGGCGCATATCGCTTTAACATTGACCGAAAACATTACGCTCTCACCGCAACTACACCTACCCCCTCCATAAACACCTCTGCCAGGTGGATACAGCCTTCAACAAAGAAGACATAGCATTCTTATTTGGCCCGCTCTGAAAGGGTTTCAGAGCCACAAAAGCTAAACCGAAGTCAGTGGCATTATTTTCAACCTAGCCGCGGTGGCCATGTTTGGTCCGTCAAACCCTGTTTTTGACGGAGGTGTTCGAAATCGAACAGGGGGCGTGGCTTTGGGATCGGTCTATTGGCATGATTAGTAAGGAAAGTTTGCTGCATTTCATATTGGGATTCTCAAACATGTAAACATGTGACTGTGTCCCCAAAAACAGGTCTTATACTGGTTCAGGAGTTTATTCTGTTATGTCGCTGGACGTAAACCTTTTTAGTAATAATTTTATTTGCAATTTCTTGCCCGAAGGCTAATTGCAACATGAAACAATGCATAGCAAGGGTATACTGTACAGATAGTGAGAGTTAACAATGTTGAATAGTAGAACACATGGCTATTCTAAAAAAACTACTACGGAATACAATCTACGCTTTTTGGGTTTGACTTCTTTTTTGGATGCAGTGGAAGACGAACAGATGGCCTGGGAAAAGTAGGTTATACAAACAAAAGGGAGCATAGCACTCCAAGTTGAGGTGTGGGTAAGCCTGTTTTTTCACATGTTCAGTTTAGGCATTTTTAAGCACGTTGGCGACATAAGGAAAAGGGGTCAAAAAAGAAAGCCCGACCAAAAAATACCTAAAAACACGTCAAAAACACTCCTCTGTTTGGAGAGTGCACTGCTCCAAAACTACATCAGTGCTAGGTACGATAAAGTAACATGTACTATGTCTTTCAAAATGTGTATGATATGGATTAAGGATTTATTCTATTCATATATATTGACTGTACCATTTTATCATCACTTTCAACTTACGACACTGCGATTTCAAACCTTACATACTCATATGTTTTCATGACCAGTTGTAACATATATCAGCACACTAGACACATTGTATATTCCTGTCCTTACCAATTTATGATTTTAACCCTGTCTAGACTGCCCCCTCTCATAATTTCCAAACAGCATGGTGTATGATAAAATTTTCAGGGGGCGATAATAAAGCATGTTAACAGTAATCACTATCCACAATAAGCCTTGTTGGTTAATGTTTTGAAGAAGAAAAAAAAAGAAAATGACAACTTACCTTCATCCTCTGCTTAACACCTCTCACTTCTTCCTTTGACTCCGTAGTCATTTCTGTCACCTCGATACAGTCGTACAGACTTCAGAAGTTTAGAAAACAAAGTCGCAAATTCTCGACTTCTCAGAACGTCAGACCTACAGAGGTCATAAAAACAAACGTTTGAATGTATCTCACAGTGTCTTTGGTTTACTCCTCAACAACAATAACTTGTAGGTTTACAAATATATTCCTAAAGAACAAATGAAACTTTTGTCTTTTCTATAATAGAAAGTTTGAGTGCGAAATTGTCCTTTGGTAACCTTGAATCTCAGTCACGGAGCGCCACATGAACTTATTTCTGCTTAGCGTAGGTACAAAATTATCGCTTTTTGAAGCTCCAAAACTTCCGTGTCGTGGAAAAAAACATCTATAGAATTAAACGAAAATTTGTAACTTTTTTCCCTTTTTCAACCTATTTTTTCGCATGAAAGCTCATCTGTGTTGGTAGAGTATATATTGGAAAATTTTAAACTTTGATCCAACACCAAGAGTTGACCTCACCATGAATTTTCGGTTGGACCTCCAACCTTCGTCAGATGTTCGATCTACTGCGTTGAACGCCGGGAAGTCTGAGACGTGATGACGTCAGCAGTGAATCGAAAGCAGCGGGCAGACGGAATCTTCCACCGTCGCGGTTCAGGGAGGGGTGATGGGCCCTGATGTAAATCGCCTCCTTCACGCTCCTCAGAAACCAGTCCTGTTCCTTGTCCAAAATGTGCACCTTATCAAGAGTCGCTGTATGTCCCGGGGACTCAATATGTATATGTTGAGACACTTCTCACGTAGTAGTACTGGGGCGTCTGTGCTCCGAAACCTAGTTTTGAGTAAAAGTGCCGTTTCCCCTATGTACGTCTCTGTGCACGGTCCTCTGGTGTTCTGTCCTGCACGACGTATGTGGTAGATCACCCCACACTTCTTCCACGAGACAGAATAAGGGTTTGGTTGTTATGCCTTTCGTCACGAATGTTTCGGAAGCTCTGTGGGGGATTTTCAGTACGCACGGCATTAAAACCTGCTTCAAACCAACTCGGACACTAAGACAGTTGTTAGTTTCACCCAAAGACAAGACACCGAAAGAACAAAATTGTGGGATGATCTACCGCATACGTTGAATTTCACACATACCAGGGTGGTCTTTGAGCGAAACTTCTTCCTTACTCTAATTCCTTTGAAACACTAATATGATTTTTTCTAAAATAAAATAAAATAAAACCAAATATTTGATAAATCTTGAACATCAGAAATATAATTTGTGAGTAACAGGACCTAGTAATCATAGTCTTGATTCTAGGGCCGCTTTAAACGGCCCTGACATTAGAGCAACAGGGTTCGGGCCGTTTTAAACGGCCTGTGATACCTGGATTGTTTAAACAATTCATCTTGGAACTAAAAAGATGATACGGCTATGTTGAAGGTGCCCCCTTTGAATCATGGCGCCAGCTAGGGTGATCAGGATTGCTGGCTGTACAGAGGACAGTGCCGGTGCTGAAGGTGCGGATGGTTTACAACGTTCTGCGCTTCCCATCAGGATGTAACACATCTCCCTCTGCTGGTCTTCAGTCGCGAAAGAATAACTGTTCACAGATTGTACATTCCGGTGACCTGACTGCTGGGCGATTCCAGTAGGGGGAATGTTGGCCGCCACCAGCGTTTGCATCATCTGCTCCAAAATCGGGCCGAAGAACACAAACACAAGGTCAGTGGAAGAGCCGTTTATACAGGTTTGCATTTGCTGCTGTTATGTGACGGACATTTAACGTTACCTTTGATTCTTACGTTATCGTAAGACGCACAAGAGGGGAAACTCATCTGAAGCAGAAATGCAGGATTAGTAACACTTAAGATATCCTCATATACAGATTAGCCTAAATAGCTGTAGTTGTATGCAAGAATGTAGCTTAGGCAAAATTAGTGCATATTAAGTAATAGTAATAGTAGACTTTATTTGAATTAAAAGTTTTAGGATTCCTAGGATTAAGCTTGGCGGCAGCAGTGAGAGTGGCAGAGGATAGAGTAAGGTGGAGAAGGATGGTAGAGGACATATTCATGGTGCCCCAACGACCCAAAAAAGAGGTCAAGGGATAGGTGAGGTGAGGATTCCTAGAACCTGACGGCCTAAATACAATTGAAGTAACATACTAAATAAGTCTGTGCAATGTATCTGCAGGTATTTTGCACGACACGTACCCCCTCTCGGAGGAAGAGTGACGCAGTCATCAATTCGACTTCATCGGAAGGCACGCCTTCAGGTTACTGTGGCTAGGTGGTGTGCTTACCTACTGCAACCTTTCCCCTGGGGCGAATTACTCAAGGAAAAGTACGACAACATCGAAACCATGTTCAAGGTACTAGGGGGGCCATTTTCTGTCGATTAGTCTAAGGGTGCTCTTTAGAAAAACCACACACACATACACTTATGGAGACACATGCACACATATCTTGACATAATATATTTCCTTTGTTTCCTTATTAATGTTAATGCATGATGTATAATTATGACAAAGCTTGTGTTATTACCATTGCTACGATATTAAATTCATTGTACTTGTAATGTCAAGGAACGAGCATCAGGTTTACTAAGGTGAGTGGGTCTCAAAAAGTGCTTAGCTTACCCTATTTAAGTAAATCACTAAATACAGTATCTTGCATTTTGTTGGTAATGACTTGCGTTTGAGGGTTATATGAAACTTGAGTAAACAATGCATATGTTGATCTCTTCAAAAAATCGTCTTTCCTTTTAAATGTGTAAATTTACATCTCATCTATTCTGTCAGCGTCGTTTCCAAAATCAAACACACTTTTTGCTCTACGAAAGTGAATGCAGGGTCCAGATTGGAATCAAGACGAAGACTAGAGCACGGCTGATAGCCGGAAACCAAAGTAACACGAATTTGTATTGAAGCGATAGGCCGTCAAAAAGTTCTGAATATTCATAACATTGCAAATCAACAAAATTTTTTACCACTGTAGTTTAAAACAAAACAGAACCACTGTTTCGATATAGTTGATATTTACTTTGACACAACTAATTCCATAAGCAGTATGTACCTGAGTCTAGTCTTATTACTAGTATTAGTCCAGGTGACCAATTTTTTGGGTCATATTTCAAAAGGGCAAAGTACCTTTGGCGACATAAATTTCTATCTGGGTATTTCGCAGTGTACTTGTCTTTCTGACTGGCTTCTTGCCTGACTTTTATTCTATTATTTGGGTCACCTATTGTTCATATTACACCACAGAACTAGCTATTCACATATTGGTCCCCACCCGGCTTTTTAAAATCATTTCTTGCCTCAAATGTCTCTCATAGGAGACCCAGATCTCACACCTCGTGAAAGCAGGCTTCAGAAAGGAGAACAGATCTAGGGAAGTCCTCACTATCCGGCCGCCGTGTTACTCCAAGAAGTACCAGTTCCCTCTCATGATCGCACCAAAGTGTGTGAAGGCCTAGAGACTGAACATTACGCTAATAAAAATTTACTTAAGAATTTGTTTTGGAATTTTTTTTCCTGCTATCGATAGGACAGTTCTTTGTTACCTTAAGGTTTTACATATTCTATAGAACAGTAATAACTTTATTGCAAGTTTATGCCGAAAGACTAATTGCAGATATGTACATGGAGATACATGGAAATTGAAATATTCATCTAGTCCACTGTGAAAGTTCGATGTTAACTATGGTTGAGTATGGTTAGCTCTGACTTCTTTTTTTGAAGGTAGTGAAAAATGAAGTGACACACGTTTTGAATTATAATAGTCGACTTTAGTAGACACATAATAACATAATACATAATAAAGGTATATGTTTTTTAAGTAAGAAGTATATGTTTTTTAGTTAGAATTACGTGATTGAAATCACGTGTGCAAATAAGAGCACATCTTTCAATTCAAGATTTGACCATTAAGTACGACCGTCACGCACGTCTATGTGTTTTACGATAGGAAAAGATTTTTTTTTTCACTTGCAAAGGGTGTTTCCTTTCGTAGGTTTTTTCAATTTTTTTTCCGCACGCAGTTTAGTTAGTTGTCTAAATTCCATTATCCCTGGTTACATAAATGTGTTGTCTAGCAATTGTTATCACATGCCTACAGCAGATTAAAATGAATCGATATGTATGTGTTTGATGCGCAGCGGGGTAAACGATTGCATTGCTTGCCTACCACACGTTGCAACTGTTGACTAACTAAAAAAAAGATACTGACGCGATTTGGGAATTGAAAAAAAAAACTTTCTATTAAATTAGACCCTTAATGACTACATTTGAACGATACTCGTTTAGTCACATAGATCAATTACAATGCAGCAGCATAATGCCTGGTTTTTATCATGTACAAACTTCCTGTCATATGTAAATATCTTTTATTGTGTTGACGGAAGTTCAGACAACTATAATACACATCCTGCTTTCATTCTCAGACAGATAATTTACACCCCATGGTACCATGTGACACCCGCGTGCACACGGCTTTGTAGAAGCAACGTTTTTATATTGTTGTTTGTATATTACAGATCTCCGCCTGGTTTGTATTTTCCTGTTTGTTACCTTTATAGCATCCCCTGTAATGAACGTGGTCGTATTTAGGATTAACATGTAGTTGACATTTCAAAAATACAATGCCATTGACGTCATAATGTTGTTTTTTTGTAGTGTACTTGTCTCTCAGTCTTTCTGACTGACGTCTTGCCTGTCTGGCATTCTGTGGGGCTGTCTGTCAACCGATCTGCCTGTCTGGCTGATTATCCTGGTACGCTGGAATGTATTAGTCACGCCTCCATAATTAAACTGCATGTTGTTCAATTACAGTCTTAATACTAGCAATTTAGCCGGCGCCTTCTGTATTTGTACGCGAAGATAGCCACCATCATTATGAATACGCAAATATTTATCTTCGCCGAGTACTTGTACTCGGAGAAGATTATGTTTTCGGTTGAAAAATCTGTTAGGTGGGTCTGAATGTATGTCAGGAGCATAACTCAAGAAAGCTTCAATGAATCTTTATGATTTTTGGTAGGTGTGTAGTGGTTCTGCAAGGGAAGGTCAAGTTCGAAAATGGTTTACCTTGCGTTTTTCAACAGTACTGCAGCGAACTTTGCATTTTTTTGTGTTTGTATGTAGGCAAAAAAAGTGACGGAAACGTTGATGGATCTTCATGATATTTTGCAGGTGTGTAAATGTTGTGAAAACGGAGGTCAAGTTCAAAAATGGTTCCCCTGGTATTTTCCGTCGGTACTGCAGCGGGCTTTGTGTGGATGTGAATTTGTATGTCGCCAGCATAACTCGAGAAGCTGTTGATGGATCTGTATGATATTTAGTGGATGGGTAGGGTTTACAGAAAGGAAGGTCAAGTTTGATAATGGGCCTCCTAGCGGGTATTTAAGGTACTGCAGCGGAGCTTCCAAGTTTGAGGCCAAATTTTCTGGAGGAGTTAGGTTCATCATTTTTAGTTGGTAGATAGCTTCTGGGACAGCAAGTGAGTGGTGTAAATTAAGGCCCCCTACCTGCTTGTTTGGAACTGCAGTTGGCGTTTTCGTTGTTACCTTTGGAGACAAATAACTCCAGCAGGGATTGATGGATTATCATATTGTATGGCATGTGAATAGTTTGGGTGATGCTTTACATTATTGAATACTTATCATGCAAATAAGGAAATAATTTGCATAATAAATGAGGAAAGTTTATTAATCCGCCAAAGGCTTGTAGTCAAATTTCATGCAAGTGCTATAGTCATGATTTTTAAGTGGTGTATAGCTCTTGGGGCAGGGAGTAAGTGATGTAAGTTTAGATCCCCTAGTGGCTTACTTAGAACTGCAGAGGTCATTTTTTCATGTTACCTTTGGAGGCAAATATCTCGGATAGGGTTTGATGAATTTGCATTGTTTTTGACAGGTAGGTTATTGAGGTAATGATTAACAAATCTAGATGTATGAAATTGTAATCAGGGTCTAATTAAGTGGTGAAATAGGCTTGCTTATAATTGCGTTATAAAGTATCTCTTGTCGACCTACATCTATGGACAACACCTGTTTGTCACTTGGGCTTAAGATTGATGCTCGGCATTCCTTATATGGGTCAGGCAGCACTCATCACCCGCTTGGAGGGAGCTAATATCAACAAACACAGGACTGTTACGCATTCACTGTTCGCGTGGGACAAGTCAAAACAAAAACTGGACACGGCGTTTCTCAATTCACCGCCATTATGTTTCAACTGCACACATGTGACTATATACATGACATGTTGCAAGAATTATTTACACAACATTTATGTGAAAACAAAAATGAAAACGTTGGCGATCGATACATATAAGGAATTATATGCAAGCAGCAGGCACTACAGAAGGCATTATTCTAAGCTTTATGTAGCTTGTAAAATGCCGTTGTATATACCACACTTACGCTGGATGTGGACCACAGTCCTTCGTAGATGAGAGTACGAAAAGGTTCTTGCACAGATAGTGACATAAATATTCTCAAAACCAGGAAAGTCTTCAAAACAAACCCATCAGGAGCGCTAGCGTTGCACGTCTTTAGGACCAACCCCGAGGCACACGAGCACGATATGCAACACCTGGCTAAACTCCTCTTCAGGGTGTTTCACATTAAAGCCAGAGACACGAAAAAAGATATCATAAAACAGTAACAGTCAGGTCTCACAAATCTAACACTCCAAAAAACCAAGTAAAACAGAAGGCTTGAGAGAGATATTGTCAATAGCAGTAGAGCCACAGTCACTGCTAACGTTAACGTTTCAGACAGAATTGTTAAGGGCGCATTCGCAACAGTAGTAGGCATTGACAGCACGGGTCATGATACCTGTATAGGATTGACGTCTTGTGTTAGGTTACAGTCATCACCCCTCCTCAAGTTCCATTTCTGTCTGTTCTAAAGGCCGTTGCTTGTGGCAGAAAATGTTTAGTCCGTTGTTTGCCATTCAGGAAGGTTTCCACGAAGCAGAAGACATCGACGTCTTGATCTGTCAGCTCTCATGTCTTCCAGATGTTCCGCGTAGGAGTATATTCAGGAACTTGACATTAATGCAAGTATCGTGGTCTTCTGTGTTGCGTTGTTGTGCAACCTTTGGCACAGGTAGCTGTTTAGGCGTTCCATTTCTTTAGTAACATATATTTTGGTTTACGGTATTGTAATTGCATACGGTTTAAATCCCAATAGATACAATCCGTTCAAACTCAACACGGCTTAAGGCAACATATAACTGATTTGGGAAAAATTAACTTTGCACTCAAAGGGGACGGCAATTTTGCCCAGTGATTTAACGTTACCTCGAACTATATCAGTACATGTACTGCCCCATGCTTAAGACAGAGGGTACTGTTCTCGTTGTACTTGGATCGTCCGCTTGTCGTAACCGTTGGGGAACCGAACGTTCTCTTTAAAGTCTTTTAATGGGTACCGCGTTTGGGTAAATCTTTCTTGTATTGTCGGCAATTGCTTGTTTGCCAACGCGATCCCTGTCAAATTTTACGAGGATGGTAGCTACCACAGTCACTAAACTATCGACCACTCAACAGCATTAACATCTACAGCCTTTATCGATAGACTACAAAACTTCATACATCAACGTCCAAGTGACATCTTGACAATAAGTCTTGGTAATTTCAATTTCGACCTCTTCCTCCCCAAATCCTGAAATCCGTAACGGGACAGTTCAAGCTCCACTGACAATAGTACCCTTCTAGATCACGTTTATGTCCGTGGACATGTACAAGACAGTATCAGAGTTACTGTAATAGACACATACTATACAGGCCACGACATGGTCTGTGTTGCCTTGATATAACAACAAACTGTCACAGTAAGGTGTCCATACACACAAATCTACATTTTTGACATGTTAACCCTTGGCACATATAATTCAAACGCTCTTCTAACAACAGCAATTATACTTACCTAGGCATTGATTGTAACATACATTTCTTATCTAACTTGCAAACTACTATACCCTGTACATAACACACACATGTCAATTAATAGACTCAACTTAATATATGAGGTAACATTTGTAAACATAATAGATTTAAGAACTCTATAAAAACACCGCTCTCTGCACTCTTTATAGAAACCCTTGCTTATTCGGCGAAGATATGTGTTCGTGGAACTCTAGTTATTGATTCTTTCAACCCCAACCGCGACCGATATATTTTTTTGCGACGAATCTGCAGACCTTATCCCATTTTTTTTTCCTTTTGAGAATATTTTTGGTGCATCTTTTGGTAATTAATGTACATAAACTGTTTCAATACACTATTTAGGATATTTAGACAAGTTCTGATGTCAATTATCATTGATAATGATCATCATTTATGTAAATCAGGAGAACGCGCATTTTGCTTAAAAGTATACAGTAACCCCCTTATTCCAACAATTCAATTATATTTTATATACAAATAAAAGTATCAATTCACTTAGCAGTAATATTGCTTACGTAAGCAATCTAAAAGCATAAGAATCTTATTGAAAAAAAATGTTTAGTATATGATAAAAATAATGAAGGTATCATGTTATTTTGCATCCTAGCCTGTAACATAGACACACACATACTTTTTGCCTTGTCAATTTTCATCACACAGATCTTTTTTGTTGGCGATTTATTTGTAATTTCTGTTTATATAAAGTTTAGTTAATCTTTTAGGGACATTCCGATATGTTTTGTTAAAGAATGCAAACTTAGCCGGAAGAAGTGTTCTTCAAGAAAAATGTTGATTTGGCAGACGTTATTACACACCTGGTGTTCAAACGGACCCCAAGCGGTCGGTTGAGTGTTAAAGACCTCCATTACAGTACTTACATATCTAATTCTAAAAGTTAAATTCGTTAAGATACGAATTCTTTTGACTTTTTTTCATTTACTATTTCAAGAAAGTCTTCCCACACACTTTCCAATATACAACAGCCGTAACGACTGTATCTACATTGAACATGCTCGAAATGTAACTCATCAACTTACAACGACAATCTTGCCATTTGGCCATTTTAAGTAAATGAATTCTAGAAAACAGTGTGCATAATGTAATATACCGAATTAATGTAGACCAAATTTAACAGTTACAGGTTTCATCAATGACTCTGTTCAGTTGCATTTTTTTTCTTCTTTAATGCAAAGTTTAATTGATGTGCCAATGAACCCTATTTCACTAGACGGCGATAGTGGTGCGACCTCACTGCGACCTGAATTGAATTTCTAATTTCTGTAATCCTTGACTTTGCTATTAGAAAATAGTTTAGAATGAAGAATAGTATAACTTATACAACACGTCAAACGATTTGATTCTTGTTGATGGAATTGGTTGATTGCTTCGCTGAAAAGGTTCTTCAATCCTGCGGTTGCAGTGAGGTCTCCGCCCTGATGCAACATAACATATACATGTGACAAAAACATTATTCTGCCCAAAAATGAAGTGTTACTAAGAAAAAGCTTAAACTTTTGGTCTATCATTGACCTTTTCCCAATCCTATCCGATTTGAAAAATACTTTCAGGACACAAAATTTACAATTTTAAAGTTGCTAACGTCGAAAATGGACATGCATTTTTTCCGTCCCATGCACTTTTCTATTCATCTTAATAATGCGAAAAATGTCAATTGCCAGACTTTTTCTTCACAGACCCAACAATCCCCAATAAACTTAATTCGAAATTGAGCTGAATGGTGCGGAACTGAAACTTTAATTTAATGTGTATAGAATGTACATTTGATCTTTTAATTGTTGTTTCATGTATCTTTTTAAAAATTGTAAAGATACAGAGCAATTTTCTTCTCCGACATTTGCAGAGAAATCTTTTGAAAATGACTAACTTTAAAATGCACCTACACGTATGTGCAGCCTTTACTAATATGTAACAAGATTGAACAGAGGCCGGCAAGGTTTGTTAATCTGATCTTTTTTTTTTCTTTCCTCTACTTATTCCACTTGCACTTGACAGATGAACCTGTACTTGTACTTGCAATCCTGATCATCCCACATAGGGTGCGTAGTGGTACCTGGCCGGTAAAGCACGCACAGTTTCATCCAATGCACCCTCCTGTTGTTATCTGGCTTTCCCGGATTCCATCCCTGTTTCTGTTTAAACATAGAGGAACCTTTTCAAGTAAAATGAGTAACTTCAATGTGCTTTTGGCTAATAATACAAAGTCGTATCCAGTAGCTTAACCCTTTCAAGTCCACAGTCGAATCGGGTCGACTGAATACGTTGCGGAGGTATATGGTCTTCTTATAAAAACATTTTAGAATGAGAAACTATGAAAATATCATGTATCATTTAAATAATTATGATAGCCTGCAGTTCAACAGCTGCTATAAATAAAAAAAATGAGTTCTGGAAAAACATTGTTATAAGAAATAAAGTTATTACATTTCTCAGACTTCTCTTAATGGTTTTGCTGTAAAAAAACATCAATTTTTAATTCAAAAAAGTATATATTGATATTTACCTCTCAAAATATACAATATATAGAATAAAAAATTTGAAAAGTAAGGCATCCTTATTAAAAACATGGGAAAGAATTTTCAACATTTCCTTTAGAGATATTATTCTAGGTGATTTATTGAGCAAAAGCAAGCAAAACATGTCTTAATAAACTTACTTTGTATTCTCCCAGTTTAGAACCATCTTCCCAAAACCATTGTCTCTTATGAAGAAGCAATCTCTCGGTGTCCTTCATGCCTATCCAGTACTGGAGGTTGTGTCCTTCCGTGCGGACCAGGTTTCTCAAGGCGACGTCCAGTTCCTCCGTCTTCGGCATGGCTAGCATCGCTCCCTCAGTCTTGCAGGCCTTACTGGCATCACCGAAGGACATCTTTCGGAAATTGAGCTGAAAGCAGGTCCGGACGACGAGTTTGTATCCGACAGGGCAGCCATCACTTTTCAAAGCTAATATAATGAAATAGGAATAAAGGAGCAAAGCATAACTTTATCTTGATATCAAATATATTTCCATACAGTGCGCAAGTCTTGATATATAAGATATTTCAAACATCAATTATGAAGATCTTGTATAAATGGCCTTCAAGTATATTTCTTGTGTTCTTAGGTTCAAATTACCACGCCATGTTTTAGATCTCATTTACAAAACTTTCTTTAGCCCCTGTCTCGAGTATGCAGATGTATTCAGGCACGGCTGTACTGTTGATGATTCTCAACTTACAGAAATGATTCAAAATCATTGTTCTCTCATTGTATCTGGTGCCATCAAAGGCTCCTCATATTCTGCTGTTTGTAAGAGACTCGGATGGGAAACCCTTTCAAACAGACGTCATACCAATCGTCTATAACTATTTTACAAATATATTACGTTCAAATGTTTTGAGATTTAATTCCTCCTGAAACTCTCTGAAGTTTGTCTTTTTCTGCTTTTATTTAGCTTTTTTGTTGCTCAATGCACGCGCATATCTCATTCATAGGATTAAGTTGGTTCGACCATAGTTTGCAAAGGGGTGGCCGTAGGATTGTGCATAGCAGCATGTGTAAACAGATGTTGAATATTACTTTCAATGTGCATCGATGTAGTCTGTAGGGTGATTTGCGGTTATTTTCATAATATTTAAGGCTCCCTGCGCCATTGTTTGAAAGCCAAATATTCAAATAAATGGGAAGGGAATTTAGAAGAGCCATTCTAACATTAGGGTGAGTTTTGAAGTGTCTATTATTTCGTCGAGGGTTGCAGATGGAAAACGCCATTCTGAACTTGATTTTGGGACATAGGCAGGAAAACGGCTCATTTCAGCACGAATTTTGAAACATATACGTTTTGCATTGGTGGAACATAATGGATGCGTGTGCAGTTTATGTGATTGCAAATGTTGCCTTTTTGGTACAATAATCTTTTGACTTAAAAAGTGATTTGGTATGGTAGCTGTCATTATGCATGGAGTCAAAAGCTGGAGCTATAAACAATAAATTTTGAGCTAATGCTTGACTTCCGGAATAGCACACCTTGTGGTTTGACTTGACAGATGAATTTTCTGTTGACCCGGGAGCATCTTTCATCATTCCATGTCGTCCCGTCATAAAGAGCGCAATCCTCATCGTTTATGTTGTTGGGTTCTCCTGGGCCCCATGCGCTGTAGCTTCCAAGTGGGGTGCCATCTATCCATTGCCAGACTCCCTCTTCACGCTGATCCACCAAGCCAAACCAGAAGCAGCCTTGCTTACCCACACCATTCTTCAAGGAGATCAGGAATTCGTTTGTGCTGGCATCCTTTGGCATAGCGAGGGTCCCACCTTCGGTACGGCAGGTCCAAGATGCACCGGGGAAATTCATCGGGGTGTTAAAGGCCTTGAAGCAGATATTGTTATGCATCAGGTAACCACTGTGGCATCCTGGAGAAAACAAATCCGAAGCAGATAATAGACGTTCCCTGTCTTGCAATATGCATCTATTAGAAGAGGTTTCTATGCTATCCATTAGCCTGCATTCTTGATCAAAATAATGAATATGCCATAGTTGTATGAAATCATACCTTCGTATAGTGAACATTTTGGCAAACCACAACACCGTTTAATGTAACAAAAACTTTCGTTAAACAGCCCTGGACGCGTAACGTGTTGAATGGGTCCTACCTAAGTTGATCTCAATCTTTAGGATTTTTCCTTGTGATTTCTCGTAAAAACCGTATTGTAGAGATCGAGAACGAAGCACAGATCTTGGAAAATAAGAACAACTTAATGGTGTGTGATAAGCGGAAATATAGAAATATGGTCGCTTATCACACCGATAACGCCATGTCATCTTGCTCAGTCTATTTGTAAATGAAGAAATATCCTAATTCTTCCATTTAAAAGAGCACCACCTGACCAGCATTTGACTGTGGAGTTTGTTTTTAGCAAGTAATGGTGGCAATTACTACTATGTATTAACATTAATGTACTCTGTACCGGCAAGGGGAAAGCACCAAATTTATTATCATTAAAAAATAAGCACCAAATATATTATCATTAAACAAATGACTTTAAAAAACGGTGATCGCTCACGGCTGTTTATTAAACATTTCTCCGTTAACGAAGATTGGATGAAAAGCTGGAGCATTGTCATGCCTTACCTTTCTTGGTCGTCTTTTCGGTCTTAGCAGTATCCAGACTCTTTCTCTGTTGCATAAAGTTTGAGGCGGAAACCAACAACTGAGACAATAAGAAAACAATATGTCCATCACAGAAAACAACATAAAAGAACATCATATAGAAGTTTTATTTTGCAAGAGATCTGAACATGATGTGTCAGCCAAGTCCATGCAGTTTGACTAAAAAAAGGCGAGGAACAAAACCTCGAAGTTAGAATAATCTTACCCCTGGCTCTGTGGTTGTAACGACCGGCAGTATGGATGTCACCTCTGGCAGTGCGGTTGCTACATTTGGCAGCGTATTTGTCAGCTTTGGTTGTGTTGTTGTCACCTCTGGCATCGTGGCTGGCACGATTGGCTGTGTGGTTGTCACAGTTGGCAAAGTGCCGGTCACGATTAGTTGTATGGTTGTCACCTCTGACAGTTTGGTTGTCATATTTGTCAGGATAGCTGCTGTGGTAAGATTAAGACCGTTGGTCCGCACAGGTGAATCAGTTGTCGAATTTTTGCTATGCAAGGGCTGCGTAGAAAAAGAAAATTAGTTTTCATATTAAAAAAAAATGAATTTGGTCCGTCGAACTACATTGCCAGAATCAGTGAGTTATACTGCTTATACTTTTAATACATTTTCTGCTTTTCTGGTTTGTTGCGAGCTCTATTTCGGCCAAACTAGAACAATTCTAATCTCCTAGCAGAGCATGGGTTTCGGCTTGTTTTTGAGGTGTTTTAAGGCGTTTTTGTCGGGCTTTCTACTTTGTCATCTTTTTTTTGTATAGCCAACCCAAATTCGGAAGCTTCAATGACTAAATAAACCTAATCACTTCAACACATAACAAGCGTCTCCCAAGTTAGTGCGAAGCGTGCCCGGCCAGGCACGGGATTCCCTCCCCACGCGCCACAGAACTAGCTAATGGAGTTAATTAAGCATCCAAAGCATCTAACTTCCGGCCCAGTCTAACCAAGGACCGTCGGTCTATCGGTCGTGGCATTAATTTTCATGCCATGTTCTAACGCTTCCCCTACCCTTTGGCTTACTGCAATTACTTTCGTATGAAAATAACAGTTCAAACGTGCAGCCAAAGACATCTGGGGTTAACAAAGTCTCCGCGACACTCAACTACGATCCAGGCCATTTGGGCCGTCGTACCAGAAGACAAAGTACAGCCCGAAATAGCCATAGATTCTCTTATTTTTACTCCCCGCTGCAGAATGCAATGCTGTAGTGTGAGGATATCGTAGAATCTCAAAAAGTCTCTAAACTACTGCCCACAAATACATACAAAACAATCAGGACGCCATGTTGGAAAGTCGCTGCAATGTCCGTCAGCAAATGCCTTGCCTATCGTGACCGCCCTTCATTTACACCATCCAAAAACCATCAAAGAACGAATCACACAGAAATCTGTACAATCCTCTGGTATCATTTGTGGATTTTTAGGTCTCTGTTGGTAGAACTCCACCGCCAATTTCGTTGTTGTTGTTGAAAAGTTCCCGTCCAAATCTGAACGCAGCGAGCGGCGTCATCGGTAACCGCATGTAACGTAAACAAGGTACGTGTTCCCGTTCGTAATCCATTTAACGATGCCTGAGATAATGATAATAATGATTACAGTTCACGTTAATACGTAGTACACATTTATTTCAAATGTCTTGTTCATGCATCATTGTATTTTTCTTGTGAGGTATCCAATGAAAATGTACATTATGATGCCGCTATCAATGATCAAACCGGCGTGGGATCGTGGACACCAGCCTGTCGCATGGATAGGGCAGTCAGCGGGGGACCGGCGCGGCCCGGTGAATGCCGCTTAACACTTGCCGGATGTGTGATAATCCGGCGCAGTAAAATTGTTACCACTAATGATAATCTAATGGTTCTCGGGGAGGAGCACTGCCACCTTTCTTCAATGGTTTGCCCCGCCCCGAGGTCAGTGCCGGCAGAGCTTGGGTTGGCTATACAAAAAAAAAGATGACAAAGTAGAAAGCCCAACAAAAACGCCTAACCAATGCTCTGCATGGAGAGTAATGAATATCAACTCATTCGATGTCTCCACGGCAATACGTTTTTATCGCCATACGTGTTTACAACTGTTGTCATTTGTTAGGAACACTCTCCAAGCTATCCTTCCGAAAGTCTCCAACCTACCATTTGATGAGTAGCGCTTGATCAACACTTGCGAAATGGTTTACTTGAACGGTTGTATTTAGGTCCTTAATTGCTATTTGGGGATACAAGATTTTCGACTGTATTCATGTCAAATGAAATCATAGAAATAATGATATCATGATAAAGCTGTGAAAATATAACATCATAGAGGGAGCTAACCGTCTGGAGTCCTGCTTTGTACTCCGATGAGGGAATGAGATAGATACAGGTAACAACCCCTCCAGTAACCATGGCTGCAACTGCAAGAGCGATGATGATGCCACGTAGTAGATATGAACGGAAACATTTGCAATATATCTCTGTCGGACCTGTGAAAATTCAACAAATAACACTTGTCTGAAACCAGTTACTATTTCAATATCTGCCAGAAATAGTTACTCAAGCAACTGGATAAAATTATTAAACAGTCAGAAGTTTTACACAGCATCCGCTCTCTTTCGTCAATGACTAAGGAAAGATATCGCAGAACCAGGTTTTATTCCAAAAATCTGATTAGATATGTTAATGAAGTGAAGACGATTGCAGATGGTTCAATAGAAGTGTAAGTCAAGACAAGGTTATTGGCTAAAGACCCAATTAGCTTCAATTGTTTTGAACCTAATGTTTTCACCTTCATCAGCGTATTTCAATATATGATAAATAAATCTAACGATTTTCTACCTTCGCCGAAAGGAATATATTTTGGTCAGCCTTAGTGTGTGTGTGTGTTTGTTTGTCTATCTGTCATTAAGATAACTAAAAAATGTCTGGATGAGTCGTCTTCATATTTTGTAGGTAGGTAGGTCTTGGATAGATTTAGAAACGATTAGAACCGTAAAAAAACTCCGAACCGAGACCATAATCAAGTTGAAATGGGCTACTGATTCATCAATCCCCTTTTGGTATATGAAACATAGCTCGAAACTCAACAACGTCATAACCGTAAGCATTATGTTATCAATGACATAAATGACATGAACTACCCAGGCCGGCGGTAGTTCGGGAGAAGTCTGACCAATTTTTAGGCCACGCCTATCTTTGGCGCGGAAAATACGCCGAACATGTCCCAACGATCTCCTAACCAGTAAATAATGTTCCTTTTTGTTTTTGGTCGTGTTAAGGTCGGGTGGGGAGGGGGGTAGTTTAACCCGAGTTCTAATAGTAGTCACTTGGTTGGAAATCAGTTCACAGAGATTTGTCTACGGCCTTGGGGTTAGTCATGGGTAGGTTTCAAAACTAGTTGGGAGTAGGTCAGCAGTGGTTCTAACATGGTTAAATTTCCAAGTTTATTGCTGATTTACTCCCGAACACTTGCCGAACACCTGCCAACCAATTCCAGACCCACTGTCCAGAACCGAGTGTTTTAATTTTTTAAACATTTGACTGGCTCAGCCTAACACCAGCCGACTCAGCCGAACACCAGCCGACCACAGCGGACCTAGCTCCCGAATCACTCCTAACCATGGTCGGGGAAGAGTCGGAAGGCCATGTTCGGCGATGTGTAAATGGGGCTTAAGGTTCCTTATTTACCATTGTTGTTATCTAGTCGGAGTGCACCAGGTACGTAGTCAAAGGCGTCCCTCTGTGCATTGTTTGGTAGCGATGTGTCTTCATCTTTATCAGATGGTTGTTCACCATGTCCATTGTCCTTACAAGACTGCTGTAGGCTGTTGATGTCATCTTTGTCGATATAGTTGTACTCGTGGGCTTCAGGGTCATCGTTACAGTCTTCAGCAGCGACGGATTTCACCCCAGTTTTTCCATCTTTGGTAGGAATCGTTGGTAGCTCAATTGATTCTAGTAGGGGAAACGATAATGAGTTGTTTTTTCTCAAAATGCTAAAAGGCTAGTACTTACATGTCTAATTTTTAAAATTCTATCAACGCAATTGTTGGCAGCCGTCAGTCCCGCAAGACTATGGCGTCGCATCCTGGTCGCAATACACCACATCCAATCGACTCCTACCAATAACAAGTTTTAGTTTTTACTAAAAATGCATACTTTCTGAGTTTGATAAACTGTCTGTCCTTGAAGCTATGAATTATTCTGATCCGTAGTGTAAAGACAAGTATACGTTATATTGTCATATAATCTTTTCTTACTAAGCTATAAGGCAAATACTGCGCATGCAAAATATGTAAAGTAAGACGTGTACAGAAAGGTAAAACTGAATGACTGTATGACCCTGACTCGCCATCTTCACAGACTTTTAGTCCACTAGTTGCCGTTTTTGTTTCTTGTAGTTTTGTGCAGACCGGCCCCCTTGCAATCTGCAGCTCAATGCGACCTTTGATCAGCGATTCTACCACTGTGTACGGGCCTACTACTAGCAATAAAAGCTCCATCTTCGAGACCAATCTATAAATCTGCTTTTCGTACTTCATGTAAACACACTAGTGGATCCTACAGCAATTGCAGTTTGAATTGCATGCATGGGCTGGTCGCCGTTCCGTTTTTGGCGCTGTTGTGCTGCGGCATTGTTGTTTTCAATAGAGGATTTGGTCTTCTCCCTTATTGTGTTAAGTGTTTTGAAGTTGGCAGGTGTGATTGTTCCTGCAGTCTCTGTCAGATGAAATTGCTTTTCAAAGCAGACCTTTGTTATAACCGAAATTAGCAGAGTTTGTAAAACATCCTTGACAGAAACCCGTTGACATGACAACACAAAAACGACGAACTTGCTTTATAAAATGTAATGTTTTGCTATCTTTTTAATAGAAAGTTACTAGCGCAAGCTGTTCAGGAGCAGAATGGATTTTGATGTGGACCTCACCCCTTCTCGTTCTGAATAGGGCAAACGTGGTCCTTCTGATCTTCTTGTATAAATTATGATAACGGCATGGAATGATTTACACAATAGCACGTGAAATAATTTCTTATACATTGTCGAAGCAATGTAAGTAAAATGATCACCGAAGAAATAAAAAAAGTGTTACAAAACAAAACACTTTAAGGTTTGAAAGGACCCTGTACAGTCATTTTAGTCGCAAAAAAGTTATGGTGTTCGAGGGTTAATGTGTGTAGGTCATACATTTTTGAATATAATCTATGCCATGTGGAACATCAACAGATTCCAATATACAAAGAAATTATTTGTATAGGTTATGCGAATGTACCATAATTTTTTAATGGTAAATGGTGACAATTATATACCTGTGACATATGTAGGTCATAGATATTAGACAAAGTGTGATGCTGCATGTAATATACTATATATTATTACTATTTTGAGTCAATTATTTTCAAACATAAACAGAACGCACTGATCATTTTACAAGAAAATTCAGACTCGTTATAGAGAATACAACAAATGGAAACAGTGGATCAAAAAGGTTGTATAAATCTGACAAAGTACATCATTCATGGACTATGACGAGTGGGATGTAAACATAGTCAAGTATTGGACCGCATTGTTCACGCTGCATGAGCGACACCTAGCTGCAGTGCAAAGTAGACCAGTTAGTTTTACACCAAGAAAACTGACATGTGGTCACCAAAACGTAGGCTATGTAAAACGGCGTGTGTACAAACAACACAGTTATCGAACGAAACGAAATGTCAAGTAAAGGACCAATTTTCTTTTACGAAATTTTAGATTTAGACTTTGTTGACAGACATCTGTTTTAATGAAATATATTTTTAAAGCAGCTAGTGACACCTAAAGTGGCAGCTAAAGTCAGACTTCTAAACCCTGCTAAATTCAATCATCCGTGCCAGATTAAAACGTTTGATTTTTGGACGAACACGCATAATTTCAAGACATACAGGTTTCAACATGTCTGACTACTTGCAATTTCTATCATTTTGACATATCGCACTCTTCCTTTTAATCAAAGTAAATGTGTTTCGTATTCAATCTATAGACTAAAAAGTAGACTTAAGACTGGCATCTCTTCAGAATACCAGTCTTTGATTAGTAACCTACAATTTAAAAAGTTTAATTCCAACGCACGATTGGTTTTGTAATATCATGATTGTCGAAAATCAATCTAAGCCCACACCTTTCATTTAAACACAGCCAAAGAGTACATTGTATAGTAAAGCAATTGATCATAATAATTAAACTATTGCATGTCGTGCTTGTTTTAAAGTTCACACTGTGTTACTCAAGACTAATGGTTAAGATATCAAGGGATCATGTTTTGTTTCAATATGAGCTACGTGCTGCAGACTAAATGTCAGGGACTTAGATAAATATGCGTAAATATCATTCTTAGTCAATGTTTAGTGATGGGTACTGTTCTACCGTGTTCAATACTTCTTTTATCAACTTAAGATAACTATGTTTTATCCCTCCATATATCTTCTCAAAGCAACGATGTACATATTATGACCTAAACAAATATAAATAATTGTGGTACAATGTCAACCGAGAAATTCATGTTTGAAAAAAAGATATCATAAGGCACCATTCCCATTGACCGCGCCCTCGCCACGGTAACTCAGGCGTGCCTATAAATCGAGGCTGTGCCGGAGATGTGGCACACTAGAAGCCCATGTGAAGGAGCTGCTGTAGCACCGACTCAGGATTTAAAGAGCCCCATACAGATTAAGGGTTCTGAACCTGGGCCGACCATATGTAGGATAGAGGCTGTGCCATAATTTTGGATCAATGGAAGCGAGACACAACCAGGCCCTAGGTCGGCAGCTATAGTCGCAGTGAGTCGAAGGAGGGGGTATACATGCTAACGATGCAGCTCTGATTGACAGGGAAGCGTCATTTTCAGTTAAAGCGCGAGAGAGCACGTCGGTCATCTGTCCTTTGTTGCGCCCCTACACATCCCCTGGTTACCAACCTCAAGTTGAAGGCGGTCTATTGGTTTCTTTTGCATCTTCATGATGTTAGCGCTACGGTCCTCTAAGGTGAATAGGACACTTGTTTCCCGCTCGCCTGTCTCTCCACGACGGCTTGACTGAGATACAGGGGACGTCTTAGTTGGGTTGGGCGCCTCAGTAGCGTTAGCAGATTCATCCATGGTGACGTCGTCTCCAGTTAATGTAGATCTCGACACCCGACAAGTCATTACCCTGACTGATAATATTTCTCCAATGAACTTCATGACAGACAGCAAGGGTCGAAGTAAATTTCCGCGTAGCTTTTGGTTTGGGCTGTTATACCCCCATTGGACTTAGACGGCGCTCTCGCCAAGCTCTCACGGCGACCTAAAATTGGCCAGAGCGCCGTGAGAGCGCCGAACTCCTAGATAACGTGCTCAAGTGGAAACTCTACGGCGGCCCTTGCGCACTCTCTGGGCGACCAAAATCTCAAATATCTGCAACTTGTTATGAGTGACAGATCACATTTCACAGATCACTCAACGAGTGGTAGCAAAATGGAAATACTCACACTCTCTACTGTTTGCTTCTGCACCATTTGGGTATGGATATGTAGAGGTTTGTTTTGAACCAGATGTCTCTTTCAGTGAGCTTTTCATTTTTATTTGCCCAGATTTCTTTGCTAACAGCCTGTAAAATATGATCCTCATACTTCTATATCAGGATTTTAGGTGATTAGGAATTATGGTTACTATTTCAGACGTCTTCTCCTGCCACATGGCATCCTTTTTCTGGACGCTTTTATATCATTTTTAGTCGCTGGTTATAAAGGTAAGGATGATCCCCCAACCACTCTATCAAGCTCTGCTCTTTTCCCTCAGTGAGGGTGGCGATTGTCTTCTTATCTCACTTTCTTTCTCCTCACCTGGCATCAGCTTCTCTCATCTGAGTCACCAGATTCCATTGCAGCGCTATTAGGACCAATGCCAGAATAAGTGCCAGCAGCTGAAGGCTAACTTACAGCATCAGGAGGAGGGGAAGCGATTCCACTGACGAAACCAACGGGGACAGGAGCAGCACTTTCAATTACAAAAGCAATTGAAGGGAAATCACTTAAACCAGGGGTCTCGGTAGCATTTAGAAGTACACTCTTCTGACGCTGGTAAGGATGACCGCCTTCACTCTTCTGTTCAGGAGAATGGGCGACACCTGTACTGTTTTAGCAAGAGACAGGCGGTTTCTGACGTCTTTTGCGGTTCTTGCTACTCGCCTTGACATTGATAACCCTCTCTTTGGAGGCTCGTACCGTCAGCTTGTTAACTCAAAATGATGTGTGAATAGAAAAATGTTCGAATCATAACGCAAGACAGTTTGGCGCTCTCACGGCGCTCACTGTGCTCGCTGAGTGCTCTCCTGGCGCTTTCTGCACTCATTGTTGGATCGCCATTGTCGACGCTCTTAGAGGTGACGGCGCGCAAGGCGCTCTCCCATGGAAATATTGGCGCTCTCTTGGCGCTCGCTTAGCGCTTTGACCAGTTTGATGCCACAGAGAGAACATGGCCAAAGCGCTTTCCAAGTGTAATGGTATCAAGAATATCTGGATCCACTGCAATTATTTTTGATACTGTAGGTAGGTCTCGGCCGGAAAAGAAAACCAGGGTTCGATTTTTTGCTCTTTGGTGTTTAGCCTTGGTTTTAAAGTAGAACTTCCGTTTTTATTCACATTTTGTCCTAGACATTGGTTAAGTTAGACATAGTCCGCCGTAAGTTATTTGAATAATCAATGATGAAATGTAGACATTACATAACATAGCTGTCAACGAAAAGAACTCAAACGTATGTATTGTCGTCATCGTTATGCATCCGGAGACATTCTTTCTCCGGTAAGGTAAACCAGATAAAGCAATATTCCTGTCCTTTTTTTCCCTATGGCAGACACCGATGAAGACCCAGATGAGACCAGTGAGACGTATATAACATCTGTTATTTTGGATAAGGGATATTTCTTTAAAAAGATTATGCAATGGAGTTCATTGGGGTTTGAGGTGTCTAAACCTTTTTTTTTCATAAGGTCTTCGAAGTACTTATGTTAATATGAAAAACTGTCTTATTTCCATCCGGCTCGGACGAACAAGGTTAAGTTTGTTTTTAAATTACCTGGTCTGATTTTCTGCAGACAACATAAAGTTCCAGACATACGAAATGAAAACATAGTATATTGTGGGCGTGTGGTAATTATGAATGCACCAATGCAAATATCAATGTAGACTCCACTGGAAAATTCACTATACAAGAACGCTTTTCAAGTGGTTCATGCAAAAAAATACTATATATCGTTGGAATTTATGATACACTGCTTCTTAAATGAGTGAGGAATTCTTAAACTTGGCATGATTGTAATTAAGAATACGAAAAAAATAGTACACAACTTTTAACCGTCTTTAACCCTCATCTGACCAATAATTGTTTGCGACGAATCTGGCTGTATGGGGTCCAAACTTTGCTTTTAAATGTTTTTTTGGTGCATTTTTGTAATCAATATACATCTGTATCTGTATAGCCGGTAAAACCGCCCTTCGGCGTAACACACCAGCTTCGCAGGCAAGCGGCGCGGCAGCAGCTGGTTATATTACACTGTACGGCCTGTCACACCTAACTTTTGCACATCTGACTGCAATCGTTCTTTGAACCTATTTAGTGAAGGTGTTCCTACAGCATCTGATGACAACAAGTTCCATTCTACTATTGTTCTCGGGAAATACGAATTTTTAAACACATCAATCCTTGGTAAATATGTAATGTTTTAAAATCTATGAGGCATATTTTGACAAGTTTTGGGTTGATAATTGATGCTTATAATCATAGTTCATAGGAGAACCCGTATTTTGCTGTAAAAAGCTATAATTCTACTCTTACTTAAAGCGTTTCAGTGCCCTTTTTTTACCATACAATAACATGGCTTCAAAAAAACGACAAAAGTACCTCTGTGAGCAGCTTGTTGGGGTGAACCAGTTGCGTACATTGTGTTGGTAACCGATCCACTGATGTTACGGCTAACAGTCACGGGAAATGTGCTCCTTGCTTCCTTTTCGGTTTCATGTCGACCATCTTTAATTGGAGTACCCATCTGTCGGACGGCGTTGGTGCCACCTTTTTTTGAACGGTGGTTGGCGTGACCGTTAGAAGCATCATTAGTCTCGTCGGTAGATGCAAGTCCTCTAATGTCTCCAATACCTACACACACACAAAAAATCAATCTTTTAGTAGCGACGCACATGTTAAAATACCCTTTTTCACTGCTGAGGTGAAAGCACACCATTTATTAGTGTATCCAACAGCACCTACACTATATCATATGCTTTGCATTAATTTATTTTCAATATTAACTCATAATTTGGATTGAAACTTACCTTTATCTTCATTTTGTCCTGAAGATAATACCGGGTTATTCACAGCTCCGGTATCTCTACAGTGAACCACCTGAAGCGGCTCTTGTCCCCGGGTGCTCATCGTTTGTAGACCAACAGGGGACCAGAATAATGAAGCACACCTAGCTCACGAGTAGGCTTTGCCCACACAAATTAATATGTCTAGTGTAATGTTGATGAAAATGAAATAATTGAAAACAAGTAAGCAAGAATGATTCTTTAGATTCAGACGATTAAAGCGCGTCCATGGTAGTTCTGAAACAAATTAAAACACTCTGACATTAAAGTACAAGCAACAATACGAATATCAGCTATGTTATCTGATTCTGAATTGAAGAGAATTTTTCTTAGATATCCATGTGTTTTGTCTAATATTAAGAAATGATAACACGCAATGTGCTTTTCAGTGTCTAAATGATTTGATTTTAGTAGTTGCTCTTGTACCCGCTTCTGTATTGATTATTCTAAAGGATTTAATATTCAATCCTCAGTCATATCTAACGTTGAAGCATAAAAACCAAACAGTTCAAAGTGATAAAAAATATTGGTCACCGTCTCTCATTCCTATGATAAAAATGAATCTAAATACATTCAAAATGTCTATGATCGTTGTAAGAGAAAACAGAATATATTTCGACATTAAGTTCATCAGGTTCATTTTGGTAGAACATATTGAAGTTTTGCTTTACACAAATAGTAATATCCCTCACCTGCTTACGTTTTGATATCATGATATCAGCACTCCAGACAGGTGCTATGAGAAATGTATATGATAAACATAAAAACATGTTCGAGACATAAATCGTTGTGTTAAATAGAGAATATATTTGTTAATTCCATATTGTTACTCTTGATCGGCAGCCATTCAATTTCGTCATAAGATTGATCCAACCAGACATAAAGTTGGTTGGTTGGTTTATTTCGATACCCTTTAGTCGAATTGCGACTAATCTTCCAGGGTTCAACACAAAAAGTATACAAACACAGACATATATACAGTGCAAGATTAAAAGGACATAACGTTGTATACATAATCATAACAAATACAGATTGCTAACTTAACTTACGAATAATTGGTGACAAACTGGTAGATGGCCTTCTTAAAGTGATATGGGACTGTCAATGATTTGATGTTAGATGGTAATGTATTCCAAAGATTAGAGAAAGGTTCGCTTTTGACTGTTAGTTTTTGGTTTAGGTAGTTTGAAACTGTAGGATTTGGATAATCTAGTAGAGTATGTGTGTGTAGAATTGACAGGGACAATGGAACTGTGAATGTTTTTAGGCTCGTGACTGACAAGTATTCTGAAAAAAGTATTTAAAGTACTGATGGCGAACCTTTCTCTTACCGTGGGCCAACCTAGATCCGTATGCATTTGTGCAACAGGTGTGTCAATCGCACATTTCAAAAGCATTCTACAGGCTCTGTTCTGTACCACTTGCAGCCTACGAGTGTTCAAGTCCGACATGTTGGCAAGGACTGATAGTCAGTACTGCGCCACAGATAGGACTAGTGCACACATAACTACCTTTAAAATATCATGCGTCATGGCCCATGCGTGCCGCCTCAGAAGGGCAATGTTCCTAGATTGTTTAGCAATAGTATGATTCACATGCAAATTCCATGTAAGTGATTGACTGATGTGCAACCCAAGCAACACCGTCTCTTTCACCTGTACAATACCCTCTGTTCCAATTACTAAGTCTAAAGAGGTTGAAGGCAGAAGGGCAAGTTTTCGGGGTGAACCGAAGAGCATGCACTTGGTCTTCAAAATGTTCATGACAAGTTTGTTGCTCTTTACCCATTCTGATATCTTATTAAGGTCAGGCTGTAAAGCAGCAGTTATCTCAGATAAGGACCTAGCAGCTTTGTACATCGATGTGTCATCTGCGGGTTGATACGTGCTGCGACCAGTTTTTTTCCTAAAACCTTAATAAATACGTATCTATATATGACGAACTATTAAAGGCGTGTCAGTATTTTCACGTTTATTATGGTAAATGAACAGGCTGAACAGTATTTAGTACACGATTTATGAACATATTTCACAATAGTACATCGCAACAACACAATTGATAGCTCACTCTGATTACTAACATAACAAAATGTTAGAAATTACTAATATTCCTTCAAATTTAACTATTTTCTTTCTCTTTATTATCAGACTGATTAGATTAAATGACCGTGTTCTTGTCACCGATATTGGACCCTTCTTCCGCATTGCTTACTTTTCTTGGAATCGCCAAGGCTTAAACCTCCTCTATGTACCCCCATCCGTATCGTCTGCACCCAAATTTGATCTTTTTTAATTCTGTTAGACTGCTTTGCTATCCAATTGCTGAAAAAGAAACGTCCGTACCCTCATTTGAATGTTTTCAATGCTGTTGAATTTGCAATTCAATTCCTGAAAATATAGCATCCGTACCCCTGTAGCGCCCGTACCCCCATCTGTTGCGTCCTTACCCCCACAGTTTTTTTTTAAATGTTAAAATTGCTTTGCAATTGTTTTAAATATAACGTCCCTACCCACTGTAGCGTCCGTGCCCCCATCTGTGGCGTCAGTGCCCCCATCTGTGGCGTCAGTGCCCCCATCTGTGGCGTCCGTACCCCGTCAGAAGCGTCCGTGTCCCCATCTCTAGCGTCCGTACCCCGTCAGAAGCGTACGTGGCCCAATTTGAATCCTTTTCAATACTGTTAGATTTGTTATAAACCTGCTAAAAATGTAGGGTCCATACAACCGTTTGAGTTTTTTTTTCTAATCTGTTGAAATTGGTATCCAATTCCTGAAAATGTAGCGTCCGTACTCCCTTTAGCGCCCGTATCTGTAGCGTCCATACAAATATATGTAGCCTCCGTACCCCAATTTAAAACTTTCTCAATATCTTTAAATCTCCTATTCGATTGCTGAAATTGTAGCGTCCGTACCCTTAGTTAAGTTATTTTATATACTGTTGAAATTGCTATCCATTTGCTGAAAATGTATCGAACCCCAATTTGACCCATTTCTAATGTCTTAAAAATTGCTATCCGATTGCTGAAACTGAAGCGTCCGTTCCCTGTAGCGTCCGTACCCGCATATGTAGCGTCCGTACCCTTATGTGACTTTGACATTTTAGTGAGCTTGTGGTGGTTCTGATTCATATGTTGTAAGTTGATAGAAAGGTTTAAATATGTTTATTATCATCCATTGATCCCATGGGTTTTACCATATGTGAAAATTCCGTGAGCAATCTGCTACGATGTGTACATATCATATTTACAATCTGTTCAAGTTTACGTCCATGTACCTATCCATTAAGAGATTAGGTACTTGTGTTCTCGCCAAACATCATTATACCTTTTCTGCATGACATTTGCTGTAGTATTCTCCAGCAAAGAGACCAGCAAAGCGTAAAACTGTTTTGCCCAGCTCGCAAAAAAGCACAATTTCATCAACACATAAAAGAAAACAACAAAAGCGCTGTTATTTTAAGATTTTATTTAGAAATGCTATGCTTCCCTGCTTATCATAGATAAGAGTGCTACATAATTGCACGGTATCTGACATAGACCATCCCCTCATGAACTCTCGGAGAGGGTAATTTTGATGGGCTGTAGCCATGATTTTCATCTATATATCCTGTGGATGACCTGGCGCGTACACAATGCACGCGCATTTAATGATAGAACCTGTACCCAAGAAGCATAACAAATTGTTATACCGTGTGTTATTATGTGAGACTATACCAATCGACCCCTACAGAGCAGAAACAGGATATGTGAAATCAGCATCATTCCGTTCTTGATGTATCCTTTGTAACACATGGTAGGTTGCAATAAAAGCTCCAATCGCCGGCCAACTCCTTAAGCGTGTACAAATATGTCAAAGCAGGACACCTTAATATACATGATGTCATGTAAGAACGAACATATAATGGACAAAGTATGCAGTTATGTTTTTGATTGTTTCAAAAAGAGAGAATAAACTTTAAGGTGATCAACATTTAGTTTAACAATAGTCTACAGTGTTGTTTTTTTTTACTTTTCGATGTTAGTATGTAGCATTTTATTAATTCATGTTTTACATTTTGCTCCTTATAGACCACATGAAGTCGTTTGTGCATCTAATCCATTGGGGCAGAAATACGCAATAAAGACTATTATTATACTATAATTATTGTTATTCAGTCTATTAGACCGATTTCCATAATTATATTTCCAACAACCTTTGTAGTTTGGTAGAGATGATAGTGTAACCTACCGCGTTATACACGCAAAGCCCAAGATATCATATAGAAAATGCGAATTTTACGATATACAGATTATGACGGAATGCAGACTTTTCTTCCATCCACTCATACCTTCTTATTCCAAGAGTCTACCCTGTCCATGTATCTCGATCAACGTTAAACAACCATGGCATCATCAGGTACGAAATACCTCGCCTTAACTCACAATGCAAATTTCACATGATGGTTAAACTGACCAAATACTATATAATTAAAAACTACATGCTTTTTTACGTTGATAAAGGTTTGACAAAGATAACTAGAGTTCCACGACCTCATACCTTCGCCAAATGATTTTAACCTTTATGACTGACGTATTAGGAGTGTTTCTCATCAATCATAAATCATACCAGTTGATTGTCTTAAAATATAACATGTCCAAAGTATGAGCTTAACAAATTTATCATCAATTATGCAAAGGAGGCCCTTATAAGCATAATTTGATTCAACGATGTTCACATTCACATAACGTCCCGATACCACAAAAAAAGGATTAAATGTATGAAATTGCCGTCTTTTGCCAAGGTGGAATAATAGAAGTGACTCATTAAGTATGCAAATTAGGCCCACATTTGCATATTTTCTATCTATCAACAGTCCTCTCTTCCTCAGTAACAATTTGAATTGTCATATCATGGAACAAAGCGGATTTTTAAAGTTGCCTCATTAATCATGCAAAGTAGAATCAGATTTGCATAATTATCGTCCAATCATACTAAGCATCACAAAAACTATCCACATACGAAAAATCATGACCATCCATGAAGGCTATCATATTATAGTATTTTCTCATTAATTATGCAAATGAGGTCTTAATTTGCATAGTTCATATCAATTAATATCTCTCTCTTCCTCATTTACACATGTCACATGTTTCAGAGTCCTATCATGGAATTTGGCGGATGTATAAACTTTCCTCATTAATTATGCAAATTAGATACTGATTTGCATAAGAAGTGTTTAATCATGTACATCATCACTCAAGCTATCTACCAACCAAAAATCATTACCATCCATCAAGCTCTTCTTGAGTTATTCCCTTTCAAAGTCATACGCAAAACCTGCTCCTGCAGTTCGAAAAAAGCCGCTAGGGGGCCCAAACCCACACCACTCACTCTCTGTCCAAAGATCTATCCACCACTCAAAAATAAGTTCCATAGCATGTCCAGAACACGAGATATCAAAACAGGAAGTTCCGCTGCAGTACCGTAAGAAGCCGCTAGGGGCCCCAAAATCTAATCGTTTTTAGGTCTCATCAAAACCTAGCAACATACCAAATACCAAGACAATCCATCAAGGCATTCTCGAGTTATCCTGTGCCACTACAAACAAACAAACAAACAGACAAACGCTACCCTCTGCATAACCTTCTCGGCGAAGGTAATTACATAAGTGGATAAGGTTTTACACAAATTCAAACTTCTCACCTTAACTGTCTTTTGTCAGTTACTAGAGATTCACTGTTTTCAATTACTCAGTAAGGATTTATCTTTTATATCGTTGATACTGAGTTATGCTTCATAGTCTTACCATAAGAAGTAAACAAACTTTGCCAAAAAAGGAATACTTACTATAAACTTTCCAGCCGAAATACTGCCGATTTAACTGAAAAAGGAATATAAGGAGTGGACTGGTCATACAGTCAACCAGATGGCCAGACTGGCAGAAGACCGCCAGCAGTGGAGAACCTTTACTGAACGCTTTGCTTCCCCAACGGCTGACTATGGGAGAGTGGGTGAGAACAAAAGGACGGAGAAAAGTAACGCAATTTAAAAAAAAGAATCCATCGAAAATACCATATTCCAAAACTTGTCTTAACCTTATCCAAAGAAAAAAGAAATTTGCAAAATTACCATATTCTCCCCTCTTCAAATTGTTTTGGATTCATCCGGTCAACATATGATGGAGATAAAAAAAAGATCAAAGCAGTCCCTGAGAACAATTTTCAGAATCAAGTTTCTTGAGGACATTTTTTTTTTAAATCATGTGTGACCCTGCAGACAACGTTGATAACCGTCTTAAGTTCCAAAATTCTACTCAAGTCATAGCCAAGCCGCGAAAATGTACGTTAGCCATCTTGGAAATTATTACTATTTCAAAAGTCTTTTTTTGTTAATGTAAGGCCAGTCTGTAAAAGCAGAACATATCACTTTTGACAGATACAAAATACAAAAAAGTACAATATTTTCAATGAATGAAAACCATGATGTTGCTACATACATGTGAGAAAGAATTGACAATTATTCAATATACAAGATCGTTTTGTAGTCAATGCATTGTTCCTCGCTTTGAAACCTGTTGAACCGATGCCCCCATCTCAGGTTTGGAACAGGTTTAAAAAAAAAGATGTAAACAATTTCTAGTCACCAATTATAAGACCAATGATGCCAACTACCGTAGCACTGATGGTTTTAGAAAGACATTGGGTTATTCGCATGCATGAAGTATCATCATGAAGATAGTGTGACAAAATTGATTGTACCGATATTACAAACTCTTCAAAATTCATTTTCTATTTGCAATTTTTGGTAAGGAATGAGTAAAAGAAAAAGATTGTATTAATCTAATTGATGATGATAAGTAGACTGAAACATTCAGTACATTCATGTACCTTTGATAATTGATGTTCTTGGTACAAGGACGTCAATCTTTTAAGTTGTTTTAAGAAACGTTAACTAGGTTTACAGAATTCAGTCTGGTATGACAGTAATATATTCCTGGTAGAAATACCTCTATCTAAGTTTAAGAAACTCATTCCAAGTGTAATAAATCCAGTCCTAAGGACAGAAAGGTGTCTCTTGTACAATGACCTAAATCTTAGTACAGTACACGGATTTAATTCTATGGGTTAGAAAGTTGTAAGCATGTACTTTTTTATTGTTAGAATTAAACTCTGACTGCAAGAACAATATTTTTGAGGTATCTGCCTCTTAAAATATAAGATTCTTAGCATACGAAAATATGGGTTTCATAAATTTCTCAAAACAAAGATGCCTGTATGAAGAATAATATTCTTATTGAAAAGAATGTTCTTCGTACAAGAAAAAAAGAAGAAACGGGTTTACAGTCCATTCAAGGTCACCAAGAGTGTTTTATAATAATATTTGCAATAATTTTGACAAATTTCTAATAAAATAATATCTGACTGACAATATATAAACACATAAGTTTCTTTTAATTCAACTAGATAATTTTAAAGTGCACTGAAATCTCTTTATTTAGAATCATTTCGAAACATCTTTGTGATTCTTTCACTTTTAAAGATATTTACAAAAAATGGTGGAATATGGTTAAAGATGGTAGAATGATGATTCCCCCCATAAACGTAGGTGCTACTCAATTCGGCCCTTCTGTCTGCTTTTGTACACCTTTAGATTTCACTGCAGGACACTGATTGGTCCTTTCTGGAAAGTATTCTTCCCTATACTTCGCAATGATGCCCTTTGACCTATTTATAAATATATTACAAATACTGGTAAGAAATGGTAGAAAAGGGTGAATAATGGTAAAATGATGTTACCATTATTTCGAAAGTATTGCAAATATCATTCTACATCATTAATATCTTAAAAGGTTTAGAAATGTAAAACTCTTACACAAATAATTACAATAAATTGAAAATATTTCTAAATTATGACAACAACAAACTTGCGATGACTTGGAATGGACTTTGTATTGGGCATGGGGCATTTAAGGTTAACCAAAGGAAAAAAAATGTAACCTTTCGACTATAAAAAAGAGCGTACCATAGTCATAGTTCACAAAATAAGCGGGGAAGTCTTAGTTTCTGAATCTGAAGAGAAATGACATCTTTTGCAAATTCCAGATTGAAAAAAAAGGAAATGTTTGGCATGATAATCTATATCATATGTAATAAGACAAGAGAAAAGCAGGATACAGCACATTTTGTTTTCCTCCTTTTTCAATCATGCCGGGGGCATCGGCAGCGTTTGACAGATGAACCTGCGCTTCTTGAGGCAGCTACGATCATTCCACATGGGATAACCAGTGGGACCTGACCAGTACTGCCCGCACATGTTCTTCAGTAGATTTAGACGCGACCGTTTACGGTTATCTGGTGTTCCCGGATTCCACCCCTGTTGAAACATAAGGAAACAGTTGGACGTCAAAATAGTAACCGCTATTCTACTCTGGTTTTAAAACACACAGACGTATCAACTAGTTGTGCTTTTTTCGTATCTCTACATTTCAAGACAGTCCATCCCGTACGCTGGTCAAATGTATTGACTTCGGCATTATAAATATATATTTTTTTATTTCGCTATCATTAGATATTATAAATGGGATTCATAAAACACGTTTAAAAAATCCAATTTGAGATTCATAAAAAATATTCTAAAAGATGCCGATGATTTAAAACAAAAAAAAACGGAAAGAAACATCTAAATTTATTTTGTTTATTAATAAATACAAGGTAGATTCTGGTTGTATAATTTTTGCAGGTGATGTATTTTAAAGGCATTTGATTATAAACTTACTCTGTAGCCCAACATAGACCCGTCTGCCCAAAGCCACTGTCTTCTACGACGAATTAAGGCCCCCCTATTCCACATGCCGATCCAATATTCAAAGTTTTCGCCCTCCGTGTGGACCAGGTCTCTCAGAGCGAGGTCTATCTGTTCTGTTTTAGGCATGGCTAGTCTCGCTCCATCCCTCTTGCAGGACATTCTGGCGTCACCGTGGGACATCGTTCGGAAATCGAGCCGGAAGCAGGACCTGGCGAGGAGTTTGTACCCGACTGGACAGCCGTCACTCATAGCAACTGCAGCAACAAGAGTTTGACGATCTCAAGTCTCCGTGAAAAAAATAGAATCTGTCACATCTCGATACAATTTTTGTCCACTGATTATGCAAATAAGGTTGTCATAACATATGTCTATTGATCACTTTCCCTCACTCTACGTTGAATTTGATTAGCAGGCGGGAAATAGTGGAATACAAAATAATATTAAGTGCCATGCATGATACCAAACATTTGTTATTTAAGGCGTAGAATTTCAGGTTGTGTTTAGAATAGATATGTATTTTTGTTTATGCCAGTTTTTTTGCCCTTTAAGGGACGTATTGTAATCGGAACATAAAACAAATTGACTGTTTTGGGTTAGTCGTCTACATCATAAGTTGAATCTACCTTATTACACTGCAAAGTGATATTTATCACGTATGAATGCGACTTTGTATTGTCATGCAAACGTCTTTAAACATCGTATACGCAAGCCCCACCGCCGTGCAAACGTCTTTAAACATTGTATACGCAAGCCCCACCGCCGTATAACTTTTTGCCATTATGTCGTCGAACATTCCGACGAACCACCGAACACGCGAACGAACTTGCGAGGTACTGGAATTTGTTTACTTGTGGTGATTTTCCCGTGAAGCTCGATCTCCGACCACATTGGTCGATTCGTATCCTTACCGTTCGACGGGTGGATTATTTACATTTTATTTCTTTGGGGCTCCCAGAAACAATTTGCACATAAGCTAGATTTCACATGTTTCGCATTTTAGTCATTTACTAATAAGGGACACATGACAAAATGATGGCCACATGTTGGAAAAAATGTAACAAATAGGTTACAAATTTGAATCTTAATCTACATTTTTTTAAAATTCTGAATATTTGTAGGTTTTGCCAAGCAATTTCTACAATATGTCCCTTTAAGACAATTCAGTGAGCGGCAAGAATTCTGTCAAGGTGTATCGATCAACAAAATAGGGACACTTTTGTCCATTATGGGGCACAAGAAAACCATGGTTTTGAAATTAAACCTATCACCATCTGATCGTCAGGACCCGATCTATGTGTGTTCTAAATGGACATCCTTCGTCGGAGAAAAATGTTATCATGATTTTGTAAACATACCTTACAAGCTCTTATGATTTTACTATGTTTAGTCCGTCAAAACGGACCCTAGCATTTTCTTATTATCATTTTATATTAGATTAAAGAAACATACCTGATCAATGACGGGTATTTCTTATCTTTGCTTTCATTGTTGCGTAGAAAAGTAAGCTAAAACACTGACATTCTGTCACAAACAATATAGCCATACTTTGAGCATGGACGAATACATGGTTTGTACAACGTTTCTCCACATCAATATCAAAACGGGCAGCAGAGTAGGTGGGGTGTCAATCAACATAGAAAAGAGAAGTATATAAGACAATGTACTACTATATCAGTTATACCGGCTTCATAGAAACAGATACAGATTTACACCAAGACATTTTAAAAGATTACTAATAGATTATCAAAGCTGTATATGAACTATGTATGCCTTTGACATTCCTTTTTCAAATACATTATTTATTTCTACAGTAACATATCCATTCTATCAGTAGGATCATATAAACAATATCATTCTTTAAAAAAAAATAATTTTGCTCAGTATAAGTAAAGTATTATTGACATTTAGCGCAAACTGTGGTTTCATGCGCAGAATAGAGCCAAAAGTATTGATGATCAAGACACAATAAGATTCCTTTAGACCCTTGAAATAAGTAAAAACAAAAATTAATTTCTGTTCCAATTCAAAGAATTGAGTGTGCCTTATCATATATTGCACAATCAGTGTAAAACCGGAAGAAGCCGTCGCCCTTGTTTGTACATTACCTGTACTGTTCGTTGACATGTCTGGTTTATTTGACCTCAGATGCTTCCTTCTTTGCAACATGTCGGTCTTAGGTGAGAAAAGATAGACGAAGCTATATTAATCATTCATAGAAACAAAACTTCACATAAAATCACCATTAATGGAATAATTAAAATCACTCCATTTGGAAAGACGTGT
The DNA here is from genome assembly GCA_035149815.1 of Branchiostoma lanceolatum. Classification (NCBI taxonomy): domain Eukaryota; kingdom Metazoa; phylum Chordata; class Leptocardii; order Amphioxiformes; family Branchiostomatidae; genus Branchiostoma; species Branchiostoma lanceolatum. Next base: position 14,288,717 of record CM068880.1, read on the forward strand.
TAACTTTACCATGTCAATGTACTTTAAAATACAAAATAAAAATATAGCCAGACTGGAAATTGATTAGACGAAAAAAAAGAAATCTGAGGTATAAAAGTCTTGTAACCTCTGTCATATTCGGCAGTGTGGTTTTCATCTCTGGCAGTGTCATATTTTCCAGTGAAGAGGCAAGGTCATGACCGCCTGCCGTCACATTTTTTATGATGTTGCTGGTCAGTGGCTGAGTCAGAAAAGAAAGCAAGCTTTCAAACCACAAATTTCGTGAAGAAAATAACGAACCTTGGCCATCGAATAATATTGTTACCTACATATGTGAGTGGGAAGCAAAAATTATTGTGCTCTAATCCAGTTACTGCTTATATTTTTTGTAAACAAAAAGTGTTTTTGCTGTAAAGATCCTTGAAGGACAATTTCCTTGAATGGTAGGATACCAGTCTGAAATTTCATAATGATTATGCTTCGCGATACAAGCATTTTGACAGTACAGTGCAAAAAATAGGAAGACCAACCGGATGAAGCTCTCCTTTGCTCTTCGAATTGGCAGTGAAATAAATGCCGACAGCAACCCCTATTGCAACCAAGACTGCCACTGAGATAGCGATGATGATGCCATGAAGTAGATGGGAACGGAGCAGTGTGCTTATCCTTGTTGAGTCTGTGGAAAGTCATATTGATCATAGCGTTTGAGGTATAGAGTCGACTCAGTCGAGGATGCGGTACCAATCCTGGTTGAGTTAAAACCTCCCCAAGCCTCTGTTTATGACTAATTCAAATCCCATTATGTCATAATTGAGCCCTGAGTACGTTCCATAGTTATAGGGTTGTTCCGAAATAGGTCTGTATTCTATAGTATCCTACGGGCTCCTACATCCCATCGGCTTTTAAACACTAATTCAAATGCTCTTCGCGTGCGTCGAGTTAGACTATTTCATTCTGCAAACGACAAATTGTACCTATCAGTGACATTAGCCAAATATTACTGTGGTGAAATAAGTGCTATAAGTATGCGAGTCATTGTAACGGATATAGCACAGACAGGAAAAAGACACAAAGCAAGTGGTACTTTCAGAAACACTTTTGTGTCTGAAAAATAACACATTTCTACAAGCTAAATACCATTCTATACTTACTCTCCCATGAATATTCCAATGTAATGCATGTAATACTTTCATCTGCCAGGATGTCAAAAGGCTTAACCTTACATAGCCTTGCGTCAATTTGGTAGTGTGCATGCTCTCTATTTTACAGAAATAAAGTGTTGAATGAACCAATCTCTTCAGAGTCTCACTGCTCGTTGCAAATATATATTTTTGACTTTTATTTTAATGGTCACCTCGTAAAAGCCGAATGCGTTACCACATATACATACCATCAAGTGAACATCCTTTTATAACTGAAGAAAATCTATTTTGGTGCATTTCTAATTCTAGATCTGATCATTGTACATTGGTTTTGGATTCAGTGACAACAGTTTGCGTTCCTATGAATTACAAATTTCAGAATGACATTAGGGGCCCAGCCATTTTGTCACTTTGTACAAGCCACCAGTTATGCCGCCCAAAGGCAAGAAAGGGTAGGGGACTCACTACGAGTACCCCGGTCCCTACGTCTACAGAGAGTCAAACCGGTCGCAGTTCCTTCAGTGAGTCCAGGTGACTCGGCCGGTTCTGCTGTTCCGGCGAATAGTCAGAAAATCAAGGGGACGACTCAGTTGGCCTCTGCTCCTCCCTACCCCCAGAAAGAAAACGCAACCAGTAGAAGAGCAGAAACAATCAGAGGTTCCCTGTGGCTTACAGCCTATCTATTTTGGCTCAATAACCCGATTTTTTGCTCGATAAAGTCTCAGGAGCATAAAATTTATCTTTTAAACCCAGAAGGATACAAGTTATACAGGAGTTTATTGAGAAAAAAACGCGAGGATTAGGAGCGTCCTACTGGTGAGTAGAGAATTTTGTAGTGCATTGTTCTGAACATCAATTCAATCTGTTCGAATCTCGAAGGAGAAATATTTGTAATAATTGTCCTGACGGGTTGTGCTTTGTTCCGAGCGTTTGATTTGTTATTATACTGATGTTATTTGCACTATGTCGGCCAAGTTTGCCAACCTAGAATATTTCCTCTGTATCCTGGTAATGTATGTGTGTAGGCAATTGATTATTGTGGGGGAATTATATATATATTTTTTTAAAATTCCTATAGTGCAGTTAACCAAGTGACAAAAAATATTCAATGATTGTCAATGATTTAGTCTGTATTTTGAAGATATTCAAACCGATAAATTCTATTTTTCTTACAATGCTTTTCTTTTCTGTGAAAGCTTCGACATGTATTTTCTTCTCGCAATTTCCTGATGTACAGCCTACAGCTGATGCTACTGATGATGATGAACAGAGCCCATATGGAAATCAGCAGGATCCAGTAGACAGTGAGGTGGGGAGTCATGAACATTCCACCTTGCAGACGACTTGAACGGGAAACGTGAATAAGTAAAAATTACCGCTCACTTCCTCAGCGCCAGGAAAAGAAGACAGGGCAGACATGTCGGTGACAGACATTTCTTGAAATGAAACATTTTGAGTGGAAATATACTGAGTCATGTTTCTCTTTTTTTCCTTTTGTTGCATGATTTGGAATTTATGTATTGCAGATACTGCAGGAGGCCAAGAAGTCGATGTGCACTCTTAGAGCTCCTCCAAAGAGTGATCACGAGAGGAAGGCCCGAGATTTTAGCAGGTATCCTGACAGAGATTTCAAGCATCCCCTAGCAGATGTGTGTCAAGACGATTCACCAACCTTCAGTATATGGGCATTTCAAGCAAAATTATACAGGCAGGGGACGTCTAACACATACACATTGCTTCCACACTATATTTTTCGACAGGATAGAACATTTTACAGAGTGGTACGAGCATTCAAATATTCTGTACTAAAACATTCATGAATACTAATATCATTCACAGAGCTATGGAGGTCAGCACCACCACCGGCAGCAGCGAGGGATTTCCACGCCACATCCTGGTCCTTTCCCGCATCCTAGTCCCTTCCAGCAGCCTGGTCCCTTCCAGCAGCCTGGTTACTTCCAGCAGCCTGGTTACTTCCAGCAGCCTGGTCCCTTCCAGCAGCCTGGTCCCTTCCAGCAGCCTGGTTACTTCCAGCAGCCTGGTCCCTTCCAGCAGCCTGGTTACTTCCAGCAGCCTGGTTACTTCCAGCAGCCTGGTCCCTTCCAGCAGCCTGGTTACTTCCAGCAGCCTGGTCCCTTCCAGCAGCCTGGTCCCTTCCAGCAGCCTGGTTACTTCCAGCAGCCTGGTCCCTTCCAGCAGCCTGGTCCCTTCCAGCAGCCTGGTTACTTCCAGCAGCCTGGTCCCTTCTAGCAGCCTGGTTACTTCCAGCAGCCTGGTCCCTTCCAGCAGCCTGGTTACTTCCAGCAGCCTGGTTACTTCCAGCAGCCTGGTCCCTTCCAGCAGCCTGGTTACTTCCAGCAGCCTGGTCCCTTCCAGCAGCCTGGTCCCTTCCAGCAGCCTGGTTACTTCCAGCAGCCTGGTCCCTTCCAGCAGCCTGGTCCCTTCCAGCAGCCTGGTTACTTCCAGCAGCCTGGTTACTTCCAGCAGCCTGGTCCCTTCCAGCAGCCTGGTCCCTTCTAGCAGAGCGAGAATGATGGTGCCGTTTACACGCAGCTCACCATGGTACCCAGCTCAGCGTCGGGCCTTGGTTTGAACACCGGTCTGTGAGTTGTGAAGCCGACCACAAGAGATGTAGCAGCCACTAAAGCCTCGGTTACATCAACATAGGGTGACAGGAGGAACATGCGCAGTCAGGTAGAACTAGGGCATCGGTGCGACCATGTGATGGGTCGACGGTGTGCAGTCCATGCGGAGACGGGACACCAGGGAAAACTGTATGAGTGCGCAGTCCACGTAGTGGAGAACCTGGAGAAGCCTTAGTCAATACATGACTGAGGTAAGCTCAGCAACACTGTTATTGTAGGAGGAGGACCAGTGCCGTCAGTTGGAGGGTCAAAGTCACGGCGAAAATGTCTGTTCGTTGAAGTCGTGCGGCGCTACGTGTGGAATTAAATACGACATCATGGATATCAGAGACCGTGGGCGGAGGGTGCATCAATTGGTACGGCAGAACCGTTTAATCACGGTGGTTTAATGCAAGGATGCAGGATAAGCAAGGCATGACTGGCCCTACCTTCCTCACTAACCTTGCGTGTGGATGGGACAGTTTCCTGAGACAGATTCCGTGGAAGGGTGGGGAGGGGGTGTCTTGATGCCCCGGATGAAGGGCTAACCTCAAAGTTATGGCTTCCCATAGGAAAGAATGTTAAGATACACTGAAACAAGACTTCAGAAATGTACTAACCCAAACTTCAACCGTAAAAATTCTTCTACACTGAAAAGTCACAAGGGTTTAGTTGATAACCATGCAAAGAAAACAGAGGGCTGTACAGCTCAAACTCCGAGGAAAGCTGCCAGTTTCAAGGAATCCCTACCTTTGACCCCAGATTTCTGATGTATCCCTCCGCATGACCCAACAACTCACATCTATCCTTACGACAACTAAAATGGCAAACTAAACAAATTCAAACCAATATGAGAAAGCTAAGACCCTACCTGTTCCCTCTAACCAAAAAAGTCTCCAGATTGGGCAAAAAAAATTCAAAGAAAAGCAAGGTTTTAAAGATTTTAAGTAGGGACTATAAAGGTATTCAAAAGTTTTGTACTCTACTGCGCAACGCAACTTTGGGGTCAACCCTGAAACACTGGGACCAGATAAAAACATACACATTAAAAACACGGAATTCAAGACCAACCACATACTAAATGTCAACATTGATATACTACAACCATGTCCATTCCACATACAAACTGCTCTCAACACGCACATGCAATACTCATTCTCAAGAGAACTCCATTCCTTGCCTACTCACAGAGAATACAGCACAAGTGTAGGATCGTCGGGACACTATTATGTAATGACAAGGAATGACGGGGGGATGGGAACATCCAGGAAAGGGTAGGATAGGGTAGGGGAGGATCACTAACACTGTGATTCGACAAGAATTGGTATTTCTTCCCTTCACTGCAAAAGCAGCGACAATTCATGTCGTCTGCCCACGACACGAACTCTGGGCCCTGTGCAATTTTTAACTGCAAACGCACATTAAGACAACAACAAAAAAGAGAAAAACAAACAAAAACAATCTGATTAAAAAAAACACCTTCATTTTCACAAAGGTACTGACAGAAACACGATGTACCTTTCTAGAATAAAGTTACTTTAGGCACCATACCTTCGGTATCGTTCTTATCTGGGCATGACCGTGTTTGTGGCTTAGCTTGGCCCAGCCGAGCCACTTGTAACGGCGACGGGAGATCCTGGTCTTTTTTTGTATAATACACTCTCTCTGCTTCTTCGAATTCGTACGTGTCCGAGAACGTATCTAGCTCTTCATGACACTTGTCAGAAGCCCTGTTATCATCGCGGACATCATTCTGGTGGGATGGTGAAGATTTGATCGGTGGCTGGCTGACTTGTCCGTTACCGGGCCCCGTGCGCGGGGAGCGGGCAGGCTCTGGCTGTTCGTGCATCTTTATGCTCTACTAGCAAGTAACAGGCAAAGCGTCTATACCAGAGTGAGATATCAATAGGGAAAATGATACTGTGCTAAGTCTTTAGATGAAAAGGTTTGTCGAAATTTCCCTTTTCATGCTCTTTGTGTGACGTACTACCAGGGCAAGCTGTTCATGTATTATTTTTTGTGTGCGAGTAGACTGATCTGTAAAATTTAAGCATTTCAAAGAGCTTGCTTTCAAAGTCGGAGGTGCTTTGTTAAACCGATTTTTCCACAACCGTATGAACAACAGGCTGTGACAAGCTTCATAATGCGTTGGCGATCGAGCATTATATTCGATGGCGTTCGCAAAACCTTTGCTTGCTAATACATTTGTATCGGCACGAAATGTACAGGCAGCAACCTTTCAACATGTGTGGACAAGTGGTCCCTTGAAAAGGACTTAAGATGGAGGTCTCGTGTATGAGAAGAGGCACGTTAAGCCCTTATGTCACTGGACTTCGGCACGATAGCGGCATCATGCGAATGGCAACGCCAACGTGCTGTGCACGAACGCCAGCGTGCCGTCCTAGCGCCGCTTGGAATGGCGAATTTTTTTGACGGTTAAAAAACGCAGTGGCAAAATGCCGCCATTATTCAGCCAAAGAACTGCCAAAATGCCGCAGTCCAGTGATACAGGGTCTTTAGAGATGAGCAAATACGCTTATCGGAATAATTCTAATTTGACTTAGGGAAAAGAGATCCTATTTCTGGCCATTCATGAATCATGCAACCGTAAACTTGAAGTAACCCTCTTGTATGGTTATGTGATGTCAATTGTGTACATTATTCGCCATAAGCAACGCAATGCTGAATAGATTTGTACCTGCCTAAATGACTGATGGCAACATTGAATGGTTCAGTCAATATTTTACTTGAAATAATGGGAATACACACCTATGCATTGACTCAAAGGTTGTGTGAGGTATAGCTCTCTTGTGTGCTCACGTGGCAGACAATAAGATTACATGCATTACATTAGAATATTCAAAACAAGCACGCACATATTGATTTTTTTTTTTTAACTTGTAAACATGTGAAATGTTTGAATACTCCGAAGGATATTTACTTACTTACTTATCCTCTTCGTCCCTTCTGAGACATAAGGCTATGACTTCTATGAAGGATATTTATTATGAAGGATATTTATCATTTTTTATTATTATTATTTTTTTATGAAGGATATTTGGAATACTTTTTCTTTTTTATATTTAAAAGAGAATTGCTTTTTTTTTGTACCATGGGGCATAGTGACTCGTAGACTATCTTTTTTTTCCATTCCATTCAAAAGATTTTCTAACGTTATCTTTTGCAATATTTTTTTTGTAAATATAAAAACAAATCAAAAATGGTGATTCAGAAACTCTACTGAATGTGTATTTACATTTATAGTGTTTAATTGTAAAATCATATGCAAACTAAACATTTGATAGTGATAGGTACGCTTGGTGAGCTTTTCATCAACGAGGCCTCCGAAGGATTCTACGCATCACGTTTTTCCACCATGTCTCCATACATAATTACTGTTCTCAATCAACCAAAGCAAGTGGACATTAAAGCTGTCGTATCTACCGACCGACTCAAATGATTTGTCGCTAGGATGTATGAGCTGCGTCTACCTAGGTTTCTTTCAGATTGGGCACAAAACTACGGAAAGCGGAGGGGAAAACAAAAAATAATGGGTTAAATTATTCGCTCGAGGATGTCAATCTGTACATGGGAAATGACATTACGCTTTAAGACTTGGAGTTACATATTAGAGGTCACCAGGGATTGAGATAGGTGGTACGCACCTGAAGTAAGACCCGTATATGTACATGTAGGTGCGATATATACTTAAAAAATCAAACCGCCCTCTAATTAACCAAAAATGTAAGCAGAAAGAACTAGTTCTACCAACTTCAAACAGTACCCAGGCAAAACCAATTTGCCAATATTACAACGGTGTTCTCATATAACTACAGACATACTCCAAAATGTACAGACACACGGAGTCAAAAACCGCGCACATACTTTTTGCCTACAACAATAAATGTATATTCTACAACCATGCTCATTCCATATACAGCATGCCCTTAACAACCGTACATGAAAAACATTATATTCTTCACTTTGATGCGAAATCAGCAACTCATCCCTGTTTGCCAACAACATGAACTTTAGACACTGCACTTTTCAAATAACTGCGGACGCACACATAGTGACAGAAATATAATTTGACAGTATATACCTTCGGCATCTATTTCATCTTGGCGTGCCTGCGCTTCTGGCTTAGCTTGATCCAACACAGTTCCTTGTAATGGCGGTGGGAGATCCTGATCTCTTATCGTATAATACACTCTCTCTGCTTCTTTATACGTATATGAAAACGTATCTAGCTCGTCCTGGCTCTTGTCAGAAGCGTCTTTACAATACCGTACCTCACTCTGGTGGACAGGTGAAGGTTTGGTAGGCGGCTGGCTGATTTTTCTGTTGCCGGACCCCATGCTTGGCTCTGCCTGTGCTTATACCTGTACTGTGCTGGCAAGTAGCAGGTCAATCACTTATACCAGTAAAAGATCTATGAATAGTGAAAATGATACCATGATTAGTCCTTAGATGAAAAGGTCCGCGTATATTCAAAACGGTAACAGCGGTGTGACCTTTTCCATTCCTATTTTCCATCAACCTTATGCTGCGACCCCTCAATGTTCCAAAAACTATTTCCTTACCCTATATCTAACATACGAAACGTAGGGGTATCAAAGTAAATAGTGCCTAAACTATATACATAGAGGTGTTGAAACATTATAAGGGCTGTCCCCGTTGACCAAGGACACATTGTGACGTACTACGATTACATGCTGTTTTTCAACAAGCGCCGACCAATTTTGGCATTTTTTTCTTTGTCTTATACCGCAGGGTCCTCTTTGAAACAGCTTGCATCATTTTTCATTCAATGGAGTTGAACAGTACAATATATAAAATGGGTAAAAATAAAGCTTTACATGACATGTTATCCCCATATAACAACACTTGATCCACGCCGTTCAATTAACAATGACATGTCATCATCTGCCTACACCATGCACATTTTGGTAAACGAAAACTACTTCATCTCATGACAGTGTTGTTTTGTTTGCACACCAATGACGTACAACATGCATGACATCGTGCGGAGGCCATGGTAATACAATACTAATTATAAAACAACACTGCTTCAGAATAGTATAAGTAGAATTAAGAAGAAATTAGTCAACGCTATAATTTCACAGTGTCTCCTATGCGTCATCGGTGATTCTCGTTCGATGTCGGGCTAGCTTGTCTGTTTTCTAAATGTCTTTTCCCTTGATTAATAGTGTTCGATTGAAATCTTAAATAAGCTAATGTGCAATAGCTTGAGGGTGTCAAAATTAAGAGGGTGTCATAATTAAAAATAAGTTACTTTTTATTTTGTTATTCTTTATTTTAATTTCATTTTTTAAACTTCTTATTCTCGTTTTATTTGGTTTGGTCAACATGTTATAATTTTCCATATACAGTCAAACCTGTCTATAGCGGTCACTCAAGGGACTGTCGAAAACTGGCCGCTATGGACAGGTGGCCGCTATAGAGAAAAGGTCGATTAATTGACCTCAGTTTTCAGTACCAACTGAGATGCATTTATTCACCATACAGTACACATGTAAACATTGCATAGGTAAGTCACATTTTAGGTCGGTCTTTTGATGGCTTTTTTCTTTTCAGAAAATTGCAATAGCCCAAATTTTACATCATATTGATGTTATTCATATTTATTTTGAAGCTTTTATTAAATCAAATATCCTCAGTGATACTTTGCAGCAAAATAAATTTAGCACATTATACCTCCGTAACAGTGGTGTCTTCCGTTGACCTTTGTGCTGCTCACTATCAGCGCCATTTTGCAAATCGCGCGAAAGCCCGAAGCACGTTTTGGACACAATTTTGGATGAATTATCCGGGGAAAACGGAAATTGGGCCGACATTCAAACATTTTGCGAACTTACCGCATCAGGTACATGTGCGGGTTGTATTTTTCAAAAAGCTGCCGTAATATTTGTCCAGTCGAAATGCACAGAAATGGACAATTTTGCCACGATGTCCAAACGCATTAGCCATGTGAAGAAATTTATGCTTGACTTCGCGTCAAACCATGGATTTTCTAACAAAGATAAAACATTCTGGCTTTCTTTATTATTATCCTATCCATTTGAGTCCACATAAATTTGATAACGGCGTGAAAAAATGAAGATTTTGAACCCGGCGTGCGGTGGCGATGCGGCTTCTACCGGCGCGCCGGGACCGTTATCGGCAGTGTTACTGTACTCGCGGGACCGAAAATCGTCTGGCCGCGACCGCGTTGGACAGGTGGCCGCTATAGCCTAATTCTTAATGCTTATGTCAATGGGAAAAATCCAAGGGACCGACAAAAAGTGACCACTATGGGCAGGTGGCCGCTATGCAAAGGTGACCGCTAATACAGGTTTGACTGTATATCTACAAATGGAAAAGTTCTGTGACCAGTTCATCAGCCTGTGTTTTGTTCTGTCAGAAGTTAGATCTTCCTTCAGTAGATAATGACACCAATCAGGCTTTAATGCTTTGCTTTTAGTACATAGCTTTAATACATAGTAAATAAATGCCCATGCTAAATATATATATCTTGCACAATAAGCCTGCAACATCAGTAAATTGCTTGGAATAGAACTAACGATATGCATAGAATATGTGATTTAAAAAAAAAAGTGTCCTAAATCTTAGCCTTGGATTAAAGATACATCTTTCTTAATTCATTTCATGTCAAGACACGTTGCTTAAATCTAGTAATGTATGGCAAATAGTATTAGAAAACCATATAAAAGTGAAAACGAACCAAGAAGGAAGCTGGAAACTGCTTGCTCTCCAACATATACAGGGTTAAGCATAAAAATGTTGATGATACATTGTTGATTTTTCACTATTGGGTGTGATTTATTGGACCCACATAATCAAGACTTCCACGAGGGCAGAGCTACATGGAATGGGCTAAAAGATGGGCATGCTTGTATTAAATTAGATATTTAGGAAGCAATATTACCATATAATGTTTGTTGAAAATTCTATAACTTTTTGCTTAGGCCATGTCGATTTGATTATATGGTTGACATCCGAGCGCGCATCCATTTTCGGCCGTTTCCAAAAAAAGTTTTCGGCCATGCTGTAAATCTTGTAAAGCAGCTGCAAAATGGTTAATTGCAAGCAAACAAAAAAAATCGAAAAACGGATAATAATGCCGTAGAATGCCAAAGTGAATTCAAAAGTCAAAGAAGAAGATGTGGAAGAACTAAAATGAAGAATCTATTATCCGGTATACCATAGTATGTATTCATCCTTTCTGACCACTTAAATTTCATAATGATTTTTTGTTTGCCGAACTTGTTTTTTATTCGCACGCTCGCATCGGTTCCCAGAGGATTTCATTCACATAATCAAATCAACATGGCCTCAATATGTATAAAACATGCTTATTACTTACAGAGTAGCTTTATTTACAACGTAATGGTTTTGGAAATGATTAAAGCAATAAGACATTTTGTTTAGATTCGATTACCGTTTCACATTTTGGAATTTAGACGAACAAAGGAATAAGAAAACCAATATTAAACTTGATGTTGGAAATAAAATTTAAGAGGCGGAAATAAGTTCGTCTTAGTCATTTTCATATATCTACGATATATGTAGTCTTATTTCGGGTCATCCTTTAATTCTTCATACAAACTATTCCATAAATATGTCCATAGGCACTGACTCTGGCGTGCTGCCTGTCCGTTGTCCCCGTGAGCCATCATCTGCATTAGGATCACTCTGGTTGGACGACGACTTCCCTGCTGAAGACTTGTCTTTGCAAGAATTTCCCACGAGACAGCAGCAATGCCTGAATTTAAGATGAACATAGAAGTATAAAGGAAGAGAGCAAGGTACCGTTAATATACAGCCGACAATGCTTTACTGATGTCATATATCATAGAATGTGTAATTTTCCCATATGACTGTGTTTAGGGTAAAGTGCATGATAACGTCATTTGATGAAACAAATAGCTTCAATGAATGACTTAACTTCGAGACAATATCTCTAACATTATGAAAAAATACATATATAAAATACAGCTTTATTTCTACTTACTTGAACCACATGTTTTGGACTTCCTTCTGTCGTAGACAGTGGAAAATGAAGATGAAAAATCCTTGCAGTGAGTTGAATATGCAGAATAGATAGGAGAACACGATTCTTCCATCACTAGAACGCAACAGAAGAGTGATTAGATAAAAGCTATTGGTTTGTCAAAAATCGATTTTATTTGTCGAAAATCGATATAAATACCTGGAATATGAAATTTGCTCTCAAAAATGATAACAAAAGGTACATAAATAGTAGTTTATGCTAGTCTTACAGTCAAGCATCGTTCTGCGCTAGGGATTTTTTTTTCTTTACTGATCAATACAGGTTACATCGTTTGTAAACATGCTGTGTTGTATATATCAGATTTACAGTTTTGGCTAATGTGAATATGTTAAGAAAGTTCATAACAGCTCAGAATGTTTATAGAAAGCATAGACGGGAAATCAAGTTGCTACTTTATTGCATTACAATTTAGGACAGTATTCTTTTCCAGGTTGTCAATGAAATACTCTATTGATCTAAATCTCTTATCAAATGCAGATGTTAGAATGATGAATTTTGATCTGGACCAATGGCGTCATCGTCTTTAAATATCTATAGACGGATCACATATCTAAATCCCTACTAGAACAATGTTTACTTTAATCTAATGAATCTCTACCTGATCATGAAGAAGCCGAAGATCCAGGTGAGGCCGACCAGCACCATGACAGCAACAGCGATGCGCAGCTGCTGTGTTATGGCACTACTGCCGGAATCAGCAACTCTGCCTATAAAAACGTGATTCCCATGATAACTGTGATGTTAAGGGGTTGGAGCTTTCAGAATTTCGTATTGACCATTTTAAGGTAAAGTTTTCGGGGAAGACGTTTTTTTTTTATTACTTTGACCAATCGTTATTTAGCTTGGTTATCGACCCATAAAGAAACTACTTTTTTTCGCCGCAAACTGATATATACGCACTCGTGTGAACCCCCTTACGGATTAAAAGCATGTAAATTATCATGGAAATATGCATAAGGGTTGCCAAAATGTTTACGGAGAAACAAGGCATAAAACGAGTGTGCTGCATTATATAGTTACAGAATCGCACAATCCAGAAAGTATCAAAAGTGGCAGTATTTAAAAAAAAGAACATTAGAACAAAATATTATACGCGTTATATTGCATTTGCATGTATGGTCAACTATTAAGAACGCACCTTCAGTCCTCCTCCGACAGACCAGCTTGCTGATGACCATGATGTACACGATGGTGTTGAACAGAAGCACAAGTCCGACAGGCAACAGGAACCCAAAGTACAGCTGATTACCCTGCAGCCAGCAACTACACAACAACGAAATACATTACTTCGACATCCAAAAAAAAAAAAACCGTACCCTAGTTGGAATTCAACAACAAGCTTAAGCTTTACCAATAGGCACTGAAGTAATTTGCGAAATGTGTCTCCTTTAAAATTACAACTATTATCAGATATCGTTTGGGTGATACTGATCAAAGTGACAATATAGAATACGCTGAAAGGAAATCTAAAGCTGATTGTATACGCTCCTTGAAACAGTAAGTAAAATGGTATGGGTTGAACCGTTTTTCTTTGCCATATGTTGCTCTTGTTTAAAGTTAAGCATATCTTACCAATAATTCCTGTGTCCTTACAGTGTGCTTTTTTGTTCAAGCGCAGAAAAAATGGCAAACATTATTAAGTTACAGCTTTATTTCCTATGCTAGTATATTAATACAGCACCTTAAAGAATATCAAAGAATATTACTTGCCCCCCTAAAAACAACTTTCTTAGAACTACTTTTATTCAATGAGGTATAGTAAGATCCATCTTTTAATAGATGGATTCAGTGTATTGAAAGGAAATACGCGTTAACGTTTTCCCGTATTTCAGGTTTTATTCTTCATTTCAGCTGTCATATATTTTGAATTTATCAATGAGACTAAATGGCGACAGATAATTTGTATTTCATTAAAAAACGATATGGTTGCCATGGCAAAAAAAAAGTCTTATTTCATAACTTACATGCTATTGCTCCTATAGGTCTCATTTCCATTAGGGTAGGTACTGGGGACGTCCACAATAAGGGTAATGATGGCAATAAGAAAGGGAAGACCTGGAAGCTCAGAAAACATGCATTAGTATAGCTATAGGAGAAAATCTACCACTGAAACTACCATGTTCACATCTTTTATATTTACGTCTGTAATAATGTATACAGAATATGTACACATTATATATTGTTTTTAATCGAACAAGGCACATGGCCCAAGGAATTAAAGAAAAGAACCATGATGCTGTGATAAAGTTGATAATAATGCCTACATTTCCATATGCGTTTTCAATACATGTACATTATTAATACAGCTGAGCTCCCAGGACATCTTTCACAGTATTGTTATCCAACTAAACGGCTGTTGGTAAAAGTTACAAGGTACTTAAACGAAACACTGACGTCATGTGCTTACTGAAGCGATTGGGTCGGTCGTTTGGACAAAGCTAACACGACAGATGGGTCAACTCACCCCATGCAAAGATAGCCGCCTTAAGAAGAAGCTTGGAAACATGTGCCCCCAAAACCTTCACAAAGGCCAGGTACATGTTGAAAGCTTCAACGGCCATCCACATAAACACAGCCAAAAGGAAGTAGTGTAGTAAAAACGCCACGACGGTACAGCCAACTGGGGAGTTGGTAGCTTCAATGCCTGCCAGGAAGATGATGAGAGTTGCCAGCAAGGCGACGCAAAGGTTTACAAGGATGTGCTGTGGTCGTGTCTGACGAAGCTCCCTGCAAATAAACAAGAACAAAAAATATAAGAACCATAACTGTATATCTTGAGAAACATTCATCAACAGCAATGTCATCTTCATAGAAAAGTAAACACATATACCATTGATGAAAGTAGACTTGGCACAAAATGTTTGGAAATCTAATTGCGATCTATCATGATATCTCTACTAAGACTATATCAAATGTGCTGTTTATATACCAGTTGAAATATACTGGGCAGCGTATTTACCTCATTTAGCATCAGGGAAAAAGTATCATAAGGTGTCAGCATCATGGGAACAAAATACATATTTTAGAACAGCAAGTATTGGTATTGACTGATACCAGATTCAGTACTGCTGGCTAGTAAAGATCAGAAGATTAACCATTCAAAACCCAAAGTAATTCAAGCTTGAATGTTTGATCGATAATAAACACAGTCTGACTCACAACCAGACTAATTCTCCTAGAAACTTACTTGAATATCAGGTAGCTGATAATAGTAAGGATGAGGCCTGTAATGGACAAGGCAATCCCAACCTTACTGATGATGTCCAGTGCATAGCTGTGCAGGCCCTCGTAGATATCCTAAAATACAATATTGATATGTATAAGGATAGTTAATTATGTTGAGCCCAACATATTGTTGGGTGCAACATGTTGTGTTCGTATGGTTTCTTTCTCCTGTCAAATCTTGTAATCGACTCAGCTCGGTCGTCCCTGCACCAACTGAGCTGAAATTTGGTATACAGGTAGAGTGGGTAAATACCCTGGGAGCCTTTTTTTTAAATTTTTTCGATATTGACCTTGAAAGTGATTTTATTGAGTTTTTTCTGACCTAAACCGTACATTTTGGCCTCCTGTGCTCTGGAAATACATCCAAATGACCTGAAATTTGCTATGGTGGTACATTGAACAAATATTTAAGGAATCCCATTAGCACTTTCGGCATACAACACTTCGAAATACGATTTTAGAGGGTGTTTTGGGAAGAAGATCGGCTATTTTCCTCATATGGGGTCACTGACCTATAGGTCACATCTTTATTCATCCGGCCAGGTGGACTTATTCGGTCAGCCAATGAGACAGCGTAGATTTATCAAGCTCAACCTGATTGGTTGAAATAGTCAATTTAATTGTGGGCACTACTGGTGCAGGCACAACTTCACTACTCCTTAACATCCTTGTGTTGTTATTGTTGTGTCCTATTGAAGTTAAGTGTAATTGAGAAGGTTCAAAGCTTTTCTGGTGGTATTTTTGGACACACACGGTGTTTTTCTTATTTCAACACTACATGGAAACAAAGATTTCCACAAGTTTGCAAGCTTGGACACTATGGTGAAACCTGACATTTCCTCGCTATGTACACTAATTTTCTACCTGTGTCTCCAAGACTGGACACCACAATAGTGCACACAAAGTGTCCAAAGTTTCCCACCTTAGGAAACATCCCGTGTCGAGACGTTGACAATAACATTAACAATAACAATAGAGAGTTGTGAAGTGCTTGAGCAAGGAGGCCCTTGCTTCGAGTAATTGCTTAAAGTTTTTGGCTAAAAATGACGTAAACCTAAGAATTTTCAACCTCCTTGCGTAAACCCCAGTTACATGTCTACACTATCGGGCCGCGGGGAAGTCTTGAATATCGGCGCTGATCGATAGCGCATTAAACAAAATGTGTTGGGTAGCGTTGTACTAAAAAAATAGTATTTTCATCGCAACCACTGGCACTTGTTTAAAAAAGCCGAAGATTTCACCACACACAATCGTCTGCAACTTGTTTTGTTTGTGGTAACGTTACCAGATAGTCGGCTTGATGGCGAAGTTTTGTTGGTCACCTTTTTGCATATATTAAAAGTGTCATGCCAGCGCCATATTGCATTATCGGTCCCACATTTACTTGAAGTAAACATAATTTACTCTTTTAATACGAAACCAACTACGATAAATACCAAGTACATTGAATTTCAATTATTCATTCAAATACCAACATTGCAGACATATAAAACGTTAGCCTCTATGCCACATTTGCTTTTTGCATGGGGAGGGAAATGGGCGAAACATGTTGCATTTGCTTTCGCAAATGTTGCCTTTCTTGTTATTAATTAAGGTCTAAGTGTTAAACCTATCACCGTATCACGACAGAGTATCATTATGCAAGGCAATAATACATGAAAGATTTTGCCATGTGTGTTGCCCTTAAACAAAACCCTTTCTGGAATTTCCTTTTTTGCCTATACATTAAAAAATCAATATCCAGCTTAAAGAGATGCAATCTGTAAACTAAGGTTTTATCTGCCTATGCTTCGGAAGTTACTTACCATCAAAACAGCGAAATTGGTAAGATGGCTGCAATTACACATCACCCTATCATTGTCAATCCCAACAAAGTCACATCCTGATGTTGACCAAGAGCCAAACCCTTCATCAGCATCAAAGTCCCAGAAAACACATCTAATGTTGTTGACAGTGGTGTTTGTGCTGTTTGGAATCTGTAGAGAGAATCAAAGATTTGAGTAATCACTCAACGAAAGAGTATAAAGTGTCTGAAAATGTTAAATCTGAAGTTAAAATGACCATTGTCTTTTGTTATACATTTTCTCTTTATATTTTTTCTAATTTTACAGAAAGCCTGCTGTTACAGGTTTCTTTTTAAAAAGCATAAAAGAAACATTGATATCGCCATTAGATGAAAACATCTTTTCCTGGAACACTTATCTCAAGAGTAAGCACATGATATAAACATTGGAAAATACATTGACGGCTAGTTCCATCGAAAGAAAACAACTTTTCAGATTTGACTGGTACGGTCAGTAAAGCAAATACTAGAAACTGTATCTAGAAAATATAATTTGTGAAGAAATGGCCAAACACATAGAGTACATATCGATACACTTACAATGGGTAGATATCTTGTCACTACTGGGGTTGATAGATTCTTGAGCTCAATGCCAGTGACTCTACTGGAAATTACCCTGCTGTTGACCCTGGTTTTTGTGCCAACTAAGGAATGAGTTGTCTGGTTAGACTGAAACAGTCGGCTGCTCTGGTAGATGATGAAACTCAGACGAACTTGCACATCTGTTGAATCTGTGATATTTCAAAACAGAAAACCTATATTTCTCTAAAATTATTATAAAACGTTTAACAATATTTTCATGATGAAAGGGGGGGGAGCCGAAGCACTAGACAAGGCGTACATATCTCTCAGGATAAATGCCAAGCAAATATGATTAGTACTTGCCAGATTTCCTAGAAATATCAAAACCAACAAATAACATTTAAATTTCCCACGTTAAGCTTTAAGAGAATGATAACAAAAAATTGATATGTCACTTTGCAGTAAACAACAGTATTTAATAAAGTATTGTAATGAAATTGAATTGAATTGAATTGAATTCGGAAATGTGCAAATCTAAAGATTAACTCACCTGATATATTTTGCTTCAGAATGATCGATCCAAGTTCTGTAGGTAAAGCTATCGATGCATCCACTTGATCAGTGGGGATATATGATGAGTCAGAATAGGACTGTACCAATCCGCTCTCAAGATGTTTATTGCCGTCAAGTGATGCAAACCCAACACTGTAAAGAAAGAGTCTCTTTAGAATACACTCGGCTAAATCTCTTACCTTAAGCGATATCAGTCATTAAAGCAAAGCTTACTTTCATTGGTGGACAATTGCTGACGTTTGTAGTCAATCAAGGGCCGACTACGTTAATGAAAAATGATGGAGGCTGCATTTTGCACATCCAAAAAATGTGTTCTGTGGTGTTGAAATGCTGTAAAGCTGTCTGCTTATCCTTTTTTTCAATACTGTTAGGCAGTCTTACAAAGAGAAAAGGGAGAGGTGTCAATATACATAGTAGATACCCTACGTAATAGTTAGGTCCCGATTTCTTAGTGGATTTGGTACTGCTCCGCCCACCGAAGGAGCTGTTGGTTCCCAAGGGCGAAGCCCGAGGCAACAAACTCCCGAGGACCAGAATTGTGTGTTACTGGTAATTATAAGAAAAAAAAGGCACCTTTCTGGGTCACGTCTCCAACAAAGTCAATTTATCCGTTACTTAGTACACACCAACCTCTTGGGAGGCCACACTATGTGGATTTAGTCACAAGAAATGCACGCTGCTAATTAGCTGAGTAAAGACGGCCGGTTTCTAACTATATATATATATATAGTTAGAAACCGGCCGTCTTTACTCAGCTAATTAGCAGCGTGCATTTCTATATACATATATTTTGATATATATACAAGATAAATAAAAGATAAGTCTGCAAACTCCAAACTATTCTAAGCAATCCGTTTCCTTGTTGTTAAATTTGTATCTTTACCTATTGATCAGTTGTGAAGCCCTAATCTGATAGATTTCCACTCCAATATTTTGCTCAACGCGCCGGAAACGCTTTGAAGTCAGGTTAAGGCGATCGTTGAACTGCTCAAGGGCCCGTACGATTCTGTAAAGACAAAATTGTTGCAAAAATATAAAACAACATCCCAAAGAGATATTAAGTAATATGTTCATTAACCATCATCTTTCCTTTCTAGTAAAACAAATTTATGGAGCAAGACTGACCATATTATTTTACTCTATATTTTCATCACTCGTAAAGTTTGAAATTCAGATTTTGAATAAGTCTTAACATTCCATTCAATTTACCCTTTTAACTAAAAACATTTAAAAAATTTACAATCGATGTATTCACAAGTAGTATTTCAATCCATAAACGTGTCAACATTCATCTAATGGTTAATGAAATAATGCGTATCTTGTACCTAGAGGGAACCTGACTCTTGAGTTGACTCTGGTAGAGGACCTCATCATCAGCATTCATTATCTGATCAATAGACGCGACTACAGAGTAGCCAACCTGTAAGTTAGAGCAAATCTAACATATTTCATGTCATATTATTAAAGACTAAAGCGGCTTGCAATTGGTTACGTAATAATAAGACCACTACAAATATCGGTTCACAATGTGTGACTTTCAGTGCAATGGGAAGACCAAACTCTACAAACGTTGGAAAGACACGATTGTAGATGACGCAGGACATAGATGAAGGGCAACTATAGTTGGGAATAATGCAAGACGGAGGAAACTCACGAAGAAGATCAAGG
This sequence comes from Branchiostoma lanceolatum, assembly GCA_035149815.1. Classification (NCBI taxonomy): domain Eukaryota; kingdom Metazoa; phylum Chordata; class Leptocardii; order Amphioxiformes; family Branchiostomatidae; genus Branchiostoma; species Branchiostoma lanceolatum. The sequence goes on from CM068880.1 coordinate 14,308,388, forward strand.
GGTCCCAGGTCTAGGCACAAAATTTATTTGCAAAGAACGTTTATTGCTTCTCATTTCTAACAAGTTAGGTTTACATTTACATTTCAAAATCTGCATACTCACATTTTCATCCCCAGTGGCTTGTGCAATGTTTTCAAACACAGTTGCGGCGTCTGTGATGTTTTCTGACGAAAGTAAACTCCCGATAGACGTTAGAATCTGTAGGTCTGCAGCAACTTCTGCTACATTATCGGGAGTTACGGACATCTAAAAAGAAATTAATATTACATCACACGCAGTGATTTCCCTTTTGTATGGTTGATGTAAAATTTGACGACATTTCAATTTGAGCTAGCCTTTGCATTTGAAAGCAATCATTTCAGTCACTTTATGGTAAAAACTTCATTTTTCTTAAAGGAAAAAAAATATAATCTTTGCACTTTTTTCCTTAATATGGATTACCTGTGCCAGATTAGACAAATCTAAACGACAATCTAACAGCTCTGGGCTTAGCCAGCTGACTCCAGTCTGAAACGTTCCGGTGCATCTTCGAACTGCCAGGGGAACGCCGGCTGGAAATTCAAACAAAGATTAGAAGAAAAATTATATTTGTATTGCAGTCATAGTTTTTGATATGCTACAAACTGTTTCATTTAATGACACAAGTAAAATAACTTGAAAGATTATAATTGTCTAATGAGAGAACCTGCAATAAATCAAACAGTTTCCCCGTTGCGGCATCATTATGCGTTACTATGGCTGATTGGCGGTTAAATACAGATTAGACCCACGAGTATATCAATTAACACCAAGCCCAGCTTATTTTAGAGTATTTATTTCAAAGTAGCCTATTGTTGTTTTGGTTTGTTGGCTGGGCGGCTGCCTTTCTTTAGCATAAAGCTATATAAGAGCGCCCATTCTGACTTAATAAATCTAACATTGCATGCGGGGCATGCAGTCAACTGTAAAAGTTAATTGCTTGGTGTAATTAAGATATGTTCAATTGTGTATTATCTCCATTTCAAACAAAATTCAGATCAAAACAATAATGCTTGAGGTTTTCATCATCATGTAAAAATGTCACACAACTGAATTATCTATGCCCATATGCCAGTGTCGAAAAAATATAAATAATTGAAAGTCATACCACTGTTCGTGTTGTTTGCACACGTTTGTGTTGAGTAGGAGTGTTTGTTTCCCGCAGTGCTTGGGAAGGTCAGGGTCACAGGGGTGGATGATGGGTTTGTCACTGTCACCGTTTCGCCGTAGCAAGTTGCTGTTGGGTTGAAAGTGTTAAAAATAGCATCAAAAACAATTTTTTTCTCATTAACTTCAATGACGATAGTATGATTAAAAAACGCAGAAACTTGCGCAACAAATACACCATCATGTTGTAATTATCAAGAAATTGTCAAATGAAATAAATCATGATGATAGCTGCAGTACCAAAGAAAGCTTCATAGGCTCATTATATCACCGCCTCTCATTTTTACAAACTCATACCGATGAACGTAAAATATTCGAAATACATTGGGAACTACGTACTATTTTTAGTTAACCTGTCAACACACGGATACACGCACCCTAAAACATAACATTTTGGTTGAAGGTAGTCCCAAAACAAAGTTACATACTTGCACTAAACAGTGTCACATTGTTCGGATCCACACCAAGAGAACTAGGTGTCTGCACAGCTGTCCTGAGAGCATTGGAGATACTGTGGTAAAGGTCCTGATCGTGAAGCACAGAACCCAGGACGTTGATGTTCTGGCTTGTGATAATACTTCCTGGTCTGTAACAAATAGAATCATATCCCGATCAAACTTTATATGAAATAGATTAGAAAAATAATGAAGATGTCTAGTACATAAGAATAGATTATCACAATTCATCCTGTAGTATGCATTGGTTCAACAAATCAGACTTACCGTGCATCCTTTACTCTAACTGAGATATTGCCCGGGACACTTCTTGCAGCTTGCAGGTACTAAAGGGAAATCAATACAAGTCTCTCTTAGACACAATCAGGTAAAAATTAATAAACTTTATAGATAGCAAATCATATGTTGAAATACATCAGGTATTTCTTAAGATTTCTTAAGATTATGTAATACATGTACTTATCGAAAAACCCAGGAACGCAAGATAACAATTACCCGGACAATTTGCGTTTTCTTTGAAATACTTAATTTGTATATAAATGCACACAAAAACAATGCACAGACATACCTACACACACACACATACCTACATACATACATACATACACACACACACACACACACACACACACACACACACACATATACACACACACACACACACACAGACATAAATAAATAAATACAAAAACATTAACTGTTCCCTGATACGTTTATGAATGTTAAACATCTAGGTAAGCAAATAGAGTAGTACGATTTAAACTTTACATCTGGATAAATTTCGATAAAAATCGGACGTTTCGGGCGTCCATCCGACTGCCCTTTTTTAACGAGAAGTTTACTTACGGATGCGTAAAGAATGTTAATTCCTAAGTTCTAAATAAACAAAAGGTAACGAAAAAAGCGTTCTAAAAATGTTCAGAATAAATAGATGTTCGTTCTAAAATACAAGGTATGTCAAAGCGGCTTATAAAACATTAAATTCCAAAAACAGACCCACAATAGATAATCAAATACGTTTCAAAGCACTGTCCCATGTACTGGAAAGATACATTCCAGTACATGGGACAGTGCTTTGAAACGTATTTGATTATCTATTGTGGGTCTGTTTTTGGAATTTAATGTTTTATAAGCCGCTTTGACATACCTTGTATTTTAGAACGAACATCTATTTATTCTGAACATTTTTAGAACGCTTTTTTCGTTACCTTTTGTTTATTTAGAACTTAGGAATTAACATTCTTTACGCATCCGTAAGTAAACTTCTCGTTGAAAAAGGGCAGTCGGATGGACGCCCGAAACGTCCGATTTTTATCGAAATTTATCCAGATGTAAAGTTTAAATCGTACTACTCTATTAACTGTTCCCGTACCCAATTCTTGACCTCTGCGCTGATACTCTGGAAAGCAGCTGAATTGGAATCTGCCATCTCAGGAGTGAAATTCCTGGCAGTTATCCTGATGCTAGAAACAAACGTCATGGTATCTGGGAGGAATATGGACATTCGCATTACTTATTCATAACATATTCTGTAACGATATTAGGGATCTATTTTCTTCGACTTAATGGGATAGAAAAACAGAGAAGCTGCGAACATTCCACTAATATTATAACACTTATCGTGACTAGTAACCAGCATCTTACTGGTCATTTTTGCGAGCGTCTTAATCATAGACAGTGTGCTACGTCTACATGAACAAATTGCCATCATTTAGGCTATTGAAGTAGAATGAGCAGAAGAATTATTGAAGAATTTTGTAAGATTGTTATAGTACGAACCTTTAGGAAGTACAGTCACAGTGCTATCCTCAGACTCTGTCTCACCACCTGAACTTGTTACCTTGCACTTGACCCTATGAACACCACTTGCGGCTTCATACCTGCAAATGCACGACAATAATATAGGCCATGTTGATTTGATCATACGGATCACACCACCTTGGGACCTCGAAACTGATGCGAACGTGCGAATGAAAACAAACAAACAAGATTATTAATGAATGCCTTTTTTATGAAATACAGATTTTTTTCATTTTTGTTATTTCAAAACTTGTTCTTTGACTTTGTAACAGACTTGGGCATTCTACGTCATTAGTATCCGTTTTTCCGTAATGTTTTTTTCCTAATTTACAACATGTTTTTTTTTTCCTTTTGCAGCTGCTTTTAACGTTTTACAGTATGAGCAAAAACCTTTTTGGGGGATACGGTCGAAAATTGATGTTGTTACTTTAATCAAATCATCATGGCCTTATATAAGATGCCTTACCTGTTACACGTAAGTTTTAAGGGTTGAAAGTTTGCGTAATAGAGTGTTGAATACTTCTCAGATATTTGACAACATCATACTTGAATATCGGCATTTTTATCCGTAATTTATATGTATATGTAAATGTATCTGAATACGAATAAAGATCACGAGTGATTGCCACACACACTTTTCAGGTTCACTAAAGTCTTTTCCTGCTGATGTTCCACCTGCTTTTCTTCCAGAATTAAATGCAGTTTGTAAAATATAGATTATCCCCAATGTGGTTTTAAGAAATGATGTTTACCCATTGTGAGCACTTAAGACTAACGACAGCTAATAAATAAATAATTCATTCAGAAACCCCAGTGTTGATTGAAATATAAACGTAATACAGATTGTTTGCGACATTGCGATAATGATATTTTAAACAGTATAACTAACTATACCCAAAAGATTTATGCACATTGTGATATTACATTACGAAATATATCTACTTTTTCCCAGTTAAACAAACTAGAAATGTGTCGATGACGTCACATGCAAACACCATATATAAAGTAAGCACCAACCTGAAGACAGGGCCTCTCTGAGTTGATACAAATGTTCCATCCACAGTCCACCGGTACTTAAAATCATCAGGAAACCCTGTTGCGTTGCATGTTATTGTGATCGTTTCTCCCACTACTAGACCCTGAATCTCCACGGGACCTATGTTGACATCTGGTGGAACTTTTCAAAGAAAATAACAACAGTTGTAGTCTTTAGCTTGGGAAATCAAATACAATAATATATCAAACCGAAGAAAAGTCTATATTGTCGAGTGTATTTTATTTGTTACTTTGTCTCCAGGTGTACCCAACAGTTGGCCTAACTTCTAGGGTGTTTGGACAAAAACACAAAGGCCTCGGTTTTGAATCCACTGACATGCCGACGATGTTGTACCCATACAAAATGCACTTTTATCCTAAAAGTGGCTGTAAAAATGGGAACCTGACTACGGTTGGGGAGGTAAAATGCGGTGTGCTAAATAAAATGGATAACAATGCATCAAAAAGGCTAAGGGCTACCTTTACCTTTGGGGGTACAGCTATAACCATCGCCGCTGTAGCCTGAGATACAGTCACAGGCATAGCTATTGGGTGTGTCAGTGCAGGAGGCATAGGCGCTGCAGTTGTGGGACCCTTCTGCACACTCATCTACAGCTGTAAGACAATAATTTCTTATGTCATTTCTGAACTTAAACGTCTATTAAATGCATTTACTTAAGCTTGCTTTAGGTTTTTTTTGCGATTTGGTAGTTTACTTTGATTCCAGGTTTTATGTCCGAAGCCTACTAGGCTGTCTCCTATTATGAAATAATTCTTTTACTGATTGTTTCTTTTTAATTTTACCCATGATAATATGAGTACATCAATTTGGTTAGTGACTTCATATCAAATGTATAGCAGTATGTATAACGAGAAGATTTATTACTTATTCATAAGAATGGGTTTCAATTCTGATGGAACAAACAAACATACAAACAATTCAATATGATCCTTTAAGTATTCTTTAGTAATTTGTAAACTCATGTATAGCATCAAACATCAGGGTATAACGACAGATGCATATTCAACTTACATAACGATTCTGGTATCGTCATTGTCGGGAACATTGTCATCCCTGTTGGTAAAGCTGAAAAAAAAAATATTTTATCAGTTCACTCGTTGTGGAACAATCTTAGACAAGAGTCTGAAGACCCCTAATCTCCATGAAATGTGTTTTTATATAAAATGTGTTCTATATAACAATTGTTTTATTTGCCCAAGTAATTTTTAGTTGCCGCTGGTTTTTTCTTTAGTTATTCTCCATAGAAGACTTTTACAAATACTCCATTGCAGTTCCAGTGACACATACCAGGGGGCCCAAATCGACCTTGACCTTTCTCCTCTTAACACCTACCTACATACCAAATATCATTACAATCCATCTACACGTTCTTCAGTTATGCTGACTTCAAGCATCCACGCAAACACACGAAAAACAATATCCCCATGAAAAAGTCTTTTTCGTGGAGATACTAATGCTCGCAATAGCTTATTCCATATCCTGTTCAGCCCTTTAACATAAATTTCTTAGAATAGTTTATCATTGGTGTTTCAGATTATATCTTGATATCACCGTTAGCACGGTCATTTAATTAAAGGGATGTCAAGTATTTGGGCATTCTTTGTCATTCCATGAAAGCTAAATGAATTAAAGTACATAAGACGCAAATGATACCAGAATCTAAAATTTCCTATAACTATATTAACTATAATACTGTTTTTGAATAACAATGAATTGTGCACAATATTCACACCTCGGATGTTATTGAACATCTAACCATCAAAACATCATACCTCCGGCTTCTGATTCATCCCACCAGGTAATTACACTAATCAGTGACTTGACCACTCATGACGTCACAATGAACATGGAAGCCGATATGGAACTATGCACTGATGCTAGGAAGAAACGTTCTTTTTAGAAGCAAACAAAATACATTGTTATGTCTTTTAATTTAATGTTATCTCGATAACTAAACATTGGACATAAATAATGTTTTTTCACAAGCCCTGGTGTAAGGTTCCTAACCAGCTGTCGTGTTCATTGTGACGTCCTGAGTGGTCAAATCACCGATTGATACAATTACCAGGTGAGAAGAGCAGATAAGAATCAGGAGCTGGAAGTGTGGTTTCAGATGGTTCAATGTTGGATAACATCAGAAGGGTGGTATTAGTTTCAAATGTTTGTTTTCATTGGATTATCATTCCTAAATGTTTTATTTTGGTACAGAGTCTCTTATGCACTTTGATCTTCGGTACTTGCAAACTACCCTTTCAGTATTCTTTTCTAGCATAGGGAGCAAACTAATGGATATCGAATGGTCTTTTACGGGAGAAACGGAAGTATTGAGGTACTTTAAGAGTTGGCAAGGATTGAGTGATTTTGATTTATTTTGCTATTTGTTCATTTTCGATTCAAATCCCTACATGCAAACAGTAATGCAAACCAATCGATATCTCAAAATTGGCAATAGCGGTTCCAAAAAAGGTACTAGGAGTAAAAAACCAACATCTTTTCCTCAGGAGAAAATAGCTATCCACCCCTATCTGCTAAAGAACAGTCATGACCTAAGCATGTTCGGAACAGAAGATAATATCAAAATCGGGCATCTTGCTGCTGTACAATAAAAATCCACCAGCGAGACATGAATGTTATCTTGTATTTTATATGTGAAGATCTGCTAACAAACCTAATTTTGTAATCATCAATTAAGGACTTCATGAGCTTTACTGTTAATGAACATATCCTACACACCAAGACAGACAAAAACAAACATAAACTTGACCGATCCTGAGTTTTTCACTTTTTTAAACTTAAACAAAATTGGCCTTTGCAGTTAAAAAAAAGCAGTTAGGAAGCAAAATCCTCTGTCACGTTTTAATAAGCTAAAGGGCTACATGCTATCAGATCATGACTATAAGGCCAAAACACGAGATAATGATTTATGAAGACCATAAATTCCTCTGCATTACCAGTGCCCCATTTTAAAAGTGTCTTGACATTCATAACACCTACCGAAACATCAAAGAATCTTAGAACTAGTAGTGTAAGTGATAGTTTAAAGTCGACATGTTGAAGTTTTCATATAATGGTTATACTTGTACGTAGGTTTATTATTTTATATCCCATTGTTTGTTGTTTGCATGTATAGTGTAGAGGACTTTACGGAAGTCGCTGTACTATTGTTGTGTCAATAAAGATTTCTTCATCAAATATCATAGGGATCCATTCACAGATTTCAAGTGATGGTGTCCTCAAACAACCGCAACCAACAAATGCAACCAACCAAAGAAAAAAAAAAGTCACCCACAAGAGGCACCGAAACATAACCTTATCGACAAAGAAAATAACAAGTCTTAGATCGAGCACTGAACCTGTTTGCTTTTTATCCATTTCTTATGACTAATAATCCTCACATTAACATATGCATCAAAAGCTACATCCAAACACTTAAAAATTGATAAAATAGCCAATTAATTACAAAGCCACGCATGCATTTCAAATGTGTGTGTGTGTTCATTTTCAAAATGCATATTAAAAGAGAATGTTCATTTCTCAGCAACCTAAGTGGTGACTCATGACTGGAAATTCTCGACATAAGCATAAGCAAGCTAAGTGGTTAGTTAGACCGCCAAACTACCACAACACTAACAGGCTCTCACCTTTTCCCAGTATGAGTCATTTAATTGGTCATACGTCACACTTACAGTAAAATGGTGTCATCCTTATCCAACATAATTAGGAAGTTCCCCTTTTTTGGTTACGGCTGTGTATTTTTTTCTATTTCGCTTCTAAGCCTTTAACAATATAGTGTTTTTTTTGTTGGCCAAAGCATAGCATAACCTGTTCGTTTTTTTGGAACTTTTTTGAAAAAGGTATAAGATATGAACTTACGAACCCATGAACCCAGCCAAATGATAAGTCATTGTACACACTGTTGAAACTTAAATATCGTGATAAGATAGTAGCACGATCTATCTGGTTGTAAATAGATAAACGATGGTGACTTACCTTCTTCTGAAATCACATTGCAATGGAATGATAGTAGAAGCAACACGGGTGACCAGAAGGAATTGGCCATCGTTACATAGTATTTTGTGATAAACAATGCTAGCTGGTGATCATGCTTGGACGTGTCGAATGGCAAAGAATGTTACCAGGCTTTACACAGTTGTGACAAAGAGCTATTGCGATCAGGAAATGTCGTTGGTTTGGCGCAGGTCACTAATGTTTTCAATCAAAGGTAACTAGAAAAATTGCATGATGGAACATTGTGAACTAATCTTTCCTGCTGTTGATCTAGAATTTACAAATTTAACTCCCTTTCTTCCAGATACTTCATTCAACATTGCGTACCATATATAGTTTATATATTTTTTCTGTATACGGGTTGTTTTTCAAGTTCTTTAGAATGATTTGCATTCAGAAAAACGTGTGTGTGGCCTTGGTTCAGTGCGATGATTACTACGCTCCACAGGATAAAACTGGATTTTTAAAGTGTATTCTGCTTTCTGACCTGTAAGAAGGTAACCGCTTCCTGAACTAATTAAGTCACCAACTGACAGGGCGTGTTATCACATTCAAAAGATCGTTAAATACGACGACAGGCACTAAAAGAGCACACGGATATAACATTTTATATCTAAGGATTGGTTGATCATAAGCTTACCGCAAACGAAGTTTTCAACTGTTCTATAAATGCATATTCTAAGTATTCGTACTAATCCATGTTAAAATGAGACATTTATAGTGTTTAGCAATGTAGCATCATACCGGTTGCGTCTGGCGGTAGCATGTTAATGTAAAGTAGGTCAACGCCCAGTCAATGACATTTGCTTAGTTTCAGACGAATGCTCGCATATGTCTATTAGTTACCCTCTAGCTACAAGGTGAATCTAGGAGTTGACTACCTGAAAATGTAGCAAAACAAATACACAGCTTTAGTACTAGATCTATAAAATGAAACTGTAAGGGTTTAGATTGATTTCACTTAACGGCATGGCGGGATTATACTATCAAACGTTCATAATCATACGTGACGCAAAGCCTGCTAATTTCACTATTCTCAGTTTCTTTCAAACATTTGCTGTCAAAACGGTGTATTGTTATATTAAAACAGGTTGTTATGACTACCGTTGTTTGTTTACTTAATATACGATAACAAAGGTTGTACTTTTAAGTATGCGTCAATGTTCCGTTTTGTAACCTTTACGTAAGCGTTGTGTGTACGTCTGTCTGTCTGTGTACACGGTAACTCATAAATACTGAATCATTTATCATTATATTCTGTATGTGAGTAGGTCTTGGTAAGACCTCGACATAATTAGGGCGCCACCTAGCGAAGTCTTAAGGTACTCCAGTAGAACTTTTTGTTTTAATATCTCGTTTTCTACCAATAATATGGCCATGATGGTTGAGCGATAAATAGATCTTTGGGGGAGATTGAATTATGCTTTCTTTAACTTAAAAGATTGTATGTTTCACATTATTTTACGCTGATTATGTGTTTGCCTTAAGGGTAGTCCCTTTAACTACGCAAATCATGTTATAGTAGTTGAAATATTGTAGTTAAATACCTTAACCCCCTCCCCACTAGAGTAACAGTCCGCGCATGCGTACTGAGCTCTTTGTCTTGGTTAGGAAACCATGCTTAAATAGACGTTTTTGATTGTTCCACGTGTCTGTGCAATCCTTTGTTATCCCTAGGTTCCAAGTAAATGTGAACCCAAACTGGTTAACAAATCAGGTTCAAGTCTGTTTTATAATTGAGGGAAGTTTCCAACTCCACTGAGCTCCGTGAAAGTAATACGTGCATATTAATCTCATCTTGCGCACGAGCTTGCGGCAAGGACCGTTTGTGGAATATATTTATCAAGATATAAAGGACAATACTAACATAGTCAACCTATCACTGTGGTAAATATGTGTTTTTCCATGAGGCAAATATGAATAGATCTAAATTGTCTTTTTTCAATCCCATATACTTTGGTAAATCTGTGACGCTGAATGCCAGTGCCTTGCAGCTACCTGCTACTTGTTTATCTGTTTCATTGCCAATATTCCTCCAATGGTCCAGGGAAGAGTGCCCCCTGGCAGCTTGAGGGTGAAGTTCTGTAGCAGGCTGGAAAAGAGCAGAAACAACTCCATGTTGGCGAGCTGCTCCCATTGGCACACGCGTCGTCCTGGATAAAAATATCCAAGTTGATTGAGGACATGAGACGAGAAGGGCATATTTATTAATAAATCGTCATGGAAGAATCGGGTTTGATGTAGAGGGGCTGATAAATTGTATAAAAATGTAAATTTTAGAATATGATCACACCCACTTCAAGGGTGATGCAGTATATCATTGGAGACAGATTTTGCATAGAATTGGCAGCTAGCATAAAATTACCTCCCCACCTCACCATAAAAGCCAACTTTTATTCCAAAATCATTTCCATATCATATTAATAGGCAATTAAAATCAAAACAAAAGCGTGTTTAGAACGCGATATATAAAAACGTTCTGCTGCAGTACCATTGAAATATGTGTACGAAGGTTTGTGTGCGCTCTGAGATCGCAAATCCAATATTCGATTCGACTAATCATTAGCATTAATGATTGGGATTCAATGAAATATGATAAATGCAAAATTGCATATATGGCAATAAATCAAACTAAAAGTAAAATAACATGTTTTTTTATATATGAAATTATTTGATACATGATTTCAGACTTTAGGCTGCAGTATCATTTGAACAAGTTTCCCAACTAAAGCGAGTCATTTAGTTATCCATAGCTTTTTTTGTTTTAAATTGACATCCATTAGTTTAGCGTTAATCCTATTATATAATCAAGGCAGAAAATTATTAGAAATCTAAGATGAACCATCTTTTTAATTTTTTGCCAACAGATCAAGTTACAGACTAATCCACAATGTCGAGTTGAAGTGTCCACAACACCCTCACAAACAACAACGAAAACCTACCATCCATGGCAAAAGTACGAACATGGAGCAGAAATGACCTTTGCTCTTCTTGACTGAGACGTGTGTGTCCACAGAGCACATACAGCTAGACCTTGCCGCATGCACCCATGCTGGACTTTGTACACCAGACGACTGCCATGGTGGTTGGAGCGCCATGAACTTATATTACTTATAGGCGAACCAGTTCTATAGGGATGGCGTCGAGTGTCACATTCCAACACGTGTTATTACAAGGTATTCTACAACTAAAAAAAACAATAATTTACAGTACGAGACAATAGATTAAAACAAAAGACACCATTAATAATAAAAAAGATCTGCGGTCCTTTTTTGGTTCTAAGAGGGAAGGGGAGGTATGTCTAGTTACCACAAAGGGTAAATAAGGTAAAACACGGATAATTGGAGATATGCATTCAAGGTTATAGATTTTAAATTCCACCTTACAGATTTTTTTTCATCGTTTCTTTCTCAGTATTTGTATCAGATATCGATATAAAAACACAGAGATCTCCCATATAATACATGATTAATCTATATACGAGGTCCTTTTTTAATCTAAGTACCAGGTTTTCTTTTTTTTTTTAAATACCTGCTGTTTCAGAAGCGCTTTAATGTTCCGTCAGTCGGCAGCATCTTACGAACTTCTTCTAGGACACGAGGCACGTGTCCCTTTCGTTTTCAATCAGTCAGTTTATTGAGTTTGTTGTGTATTAAAAAAAGACCTGCTTTCATATACTGTCTGCTATACATCTTGAGTTGACGACGGGCGTACACCAAGCGCATTATTAGGTGGCTCATAGAAGAGATACCAAGGTTATGCATAAGCTGTTATCCTCGTCATGAATTCTAGTCAACACGTTACTACAGGTAAGTTTGAACCAACTTCGCATATCCCTCTACATATAAGACTAGTTGATATCCAGTGATGATTTGATGATTTATGCTGTGATTATTTGAGGATGCGTCTTGATAAAGTTTTCGAACTAAATCGCTTTGATTATTCACAGAAACGGAAATCCAGGCCGAATCAACTTCCACTGGCATGGAATATGTTAACATCTCCAGGGAGACTGGAACTGAAAAAAATGACTGTGAACGAAATAGAAAGGAAACAGAAGCCACCAGTACTTATACAGTACCCGTAGACCATGTCATTTCCAATACGATGTACGCGTGTGGTTCCTCCCAACAAGCTGAAGTCGGAGGTAATTATTTTTTTTTATATTTCTCATTCCCTGGGCACTATTTTAGGATAATATAATGTTTATCCGTGCCCCTCTTTTTGCCTTGCAGCATACGACAAGGCGTTACTGCATTACACCTCTTCAGAATGTTTTTGCTTTTTTTTTAATTTGGCAAATTACTTCCAAGAAATTCTTTTTTATAAAGCATCATTGTTATAAAAGTGTAATAACCTGGAACATGGCATCGTGCTAGTTTTTAAACAAAGTAAGGTAGTGAGGGGTGGAGGAGACCGGTCTGCATGTGAGGCTATTTTTCCATTTTGGGTCAATTAGGGACAAATCCATCTTTGCACTGAGTAATTTTTCAACATGTAAATTTTGAGTCAATCTTAACTCCTGTGTAGCAATGAATCCAAATGAACCAAATTCAGAATAAGTATACATGTAGTTTAATTATGTTGCTAATTCTTTTTTTGTTGTTTTATTTATCGTATACAGCTGTCTAAAATGATTTAATAAACTTTGTTTTGTGTGTGTGTCATCGGGGGATTTTCATTCCAAATTGTACATTTTCGGCCCCTGAGCTTTTGTTCGATGTGTTAGAATACACTCTGATGTTAGTACAATGTCTATTCCTGTAATCTAAATTTCAAAATTAAGATATCAACACTTATATAACTTTTCACTAAACCCTTTCAACCATAAGTGACTTGTGATACTATTTGATATTTGGTATTGGTAGCAGTTGCACTAGGGATGGGGTAAGTTAGTTATGGTAAATTCGAATATTCCATTATGCATTTGGTTGTTTTCGAACAGTTCGAATTTTTGAAATTGCAGTTTGACTTAAGGTCACTATGTCATAGGCCCCAAAACTTTGAGCAATTTGATACGAAACATTCCACTTTTGCATAGGTAGGCCAGGGAGAAGGAATAAAATATGCTTTATTTGTTCGGAATTGTGATCGTTTTGGATAAAAGTGATTGTGTAGCATTAGGTGAATAACGAGTGCTGTGCCTTGGAGAGGTGTAGTTCAAATACTTTACCGACTATTCGTCCCTTTTAATGCCAACATGCCAGTTTTTCATACCGCCGACAAAAAAGGTTATGTCATTTTGGAGACTTGATAAGGGATCCCCGCACTGTTTGAGTAATCGCACCGCTTTTTTGATTGAGACTCCAGACCTTCTGACGGGAGTGTATTTTTTTGTTGTGATATTGTATCCCTTCATCGCAGTTTCTTAGCTTATATAAAATTATTTTCTTCATACCGAGTCGTACCAGTTCAAGGCTTCGTTTCTAGGTTACTTTGTATTGAAATATCTGATATTTAATCCTCAGCTAGCAATCCTTTATCTTTCAATGATTAGTCTGGTATAACAATACACTGATATAAGAAGTCATCATAATCATTGTTTTGGTGATTTTATCTCAAGCATTGCAACTTTACATTATGCACACAGTGTTTTGAAGTGTTTCGGGATGAAGGTGTCGCTCTATAGAAAATAATCATCATAGAGGGATTGTGCGACCTTGCGTGGGAGATGATAAGTTATAGATACCGGTAGTTTGTGTTGCGCACCGACTTTCAATTCCTTTTTATTCCGACCTTCAAACCAGTTGCATAAAGAACAGAAATGCACGCCTTTTGAGAGTATTGATTACAAGAACGCCTAAGCATTTACACGAATTTCATCAGATTATCGGTTTTAAGAAATACAGAACACTATGCGAAATTATACGAGTTTTATCGTAATCTTTAAACATCTTGAAATGTCACAATGTATCGTAGCTAAGAAGTCATTGTTTCAAGAATAGTCTTTTTGACCTGGTGTTTTTCTGCATATTTAGTCACAATTTTTTTTCATTGAACTTTATATACTTGCTCGAAATCCGAAAAGGTATTTTATGTTCGGGTATAGATTCTACCCGTCAGTGATATGGCTTAGACCGGACAATGGAAAAGACCGTTAACGAGACGGAAATGCATGCAATGCTGTGACGGGAGAAGACGGAGAAGACGGTGTGACGCACAAAGATTAAACTCACAGAAAAGAAACACACGGGCTGTCAACTATATATTTGTGACGGTATACGCATATTCATTAATCAACAATGCCTTAGGGTCAACATATCATATCTAGAAATACTAAGAAACACACGTTCTCCCACCGCATTGGTTGACCGTTATTCATAGAGTCATATTTTATTTTTTTATAAGGTTCGTACGTTTTCGTGCAGTGATTGCGTTTTAAAACATGAGTACGAATTCCGTAAATTTCGTGTAAATGCCTAATTTGCCCAGGATCATGGGTCACTATTCGGTGCCACTACTCTCGATCTTTTTATTGAGTTCAAAACGTTTTGGTGAATCTTCGGGTTTCTGACTTCAACATCACTTATTTCCTCTTAGCTCACAAATTCTGACCCGGGCTTAGAATGTGAATGAATAAGGAAACAGATCCAGTCTAAATTCACACAATAAATCAACACGCAAGCAAAAAAAGGAACAAACATAGAGTCCGAATTAAATGAGTTCTTTTATTATGTATACTACATTGATAGGGGAACTTTCTAAACTTTAAAACGTGTTTTGAAAGGAAAGGAACTCCGACCGGCGCAAGGTGGTCAGGCCGTTCCCAAGTGAAAACCCGAAATCTCTTTGTGCCAAATAGCCGACAAACAAGTAGTAAACGGGGGTGTCAGGATCATATCTTGTAGCGATGAATGGGTAACACCCTCGGGTGGTCTCAACATCGCCACAACCCCCAGACCTATATCCAAATCATTCTTAGCGCACAACTCAAGGCGGAAGCACACCAATCCTTTGCTTCGATCTTTTGCTCCACCAATCTTTGCTCCGACGTTTTTTTGCGAAAGCACACCAATATTTTGCTTCGAAGTCTATTATGGTAAATGCATTAGCTAATTATGACATGGAGTTTGATCATGGTAGAAACACATATTCATGTTATTCACGATATATTGATTTTAACGTATCACTCAAAGGATCGTTTCTATACCTCTGCACGCTACCAGCAACCCACTGGGACTAAACGATACATAACCAGTGCCATCCCAGTGATGACTAAGTTACTGAATGAACTGCAAGAAATGATGGACATTGTATGACATTATATGTATATATAGATAATATGTGTATGTGTATTATCGTTGTAAAAAGAGTCAGAAATATTGCACATGTACAAGTACTACCGCAAGGCACACGTACGCTCTGTCGGAATGTCGCACTGTTGGACCCTTGTTGTCGTCTTACATTCCGGTTTTTAAATGTACTGTTTTATCTAACGTTTTGATTTTAGATATGTCACCAGATTTTAACTAGTCGGTTAATGATACTTGTGTAAATCTGACTCTAATTCGGTCATGAATTTGACCGCCACTGTCAGTTTGTGTAAGTTTTCTTAATAAACCATTCATCATCATCATCTATAGATTATATCAACTTTAACACCTTAATCTAGTTCGTTCATGTAAAGGACAATTCAAAACCTAATTTTCGTATCCTTTCGGGTATTGAATGGACCATTGTAAACAGTAGGTGAGTAAAGTGTAGTTGCTTTTTGATGCCGTTGGGGTAGCGGGTTGTAATTCAGTGTGAAAGGAACGGTATTAGAAAGCGGAGCCGAACCCTCTTCTTTATACCAATTTCTACCTCCCCAACCGAATTGAGGTACCTATTTTTACACCTAGGCAGCGTGAGAAAAGTTGTGTGAAGTACCGCTACCAAGAGCACAACATCGATGGCATGTCAGGGGAGTCGTACCCAGTATCGCTGTGTTCTGGGCCAAACACTGTAACCGTTACATACGCATTGCGCCAGAACTATTGTTAGCATCATGATAATAATTATCATTATTTTAGCATCATCATTAACACTATCATGATTATCATTATCATAAATATCATCATCATTATCATTTTTTGTTATATACCATTTGCTTGGTCGTGATCTAGGCGGTGGTTAGTCTTCTGACTCTGGTTGTTTGATTAAACAGGTATGTATGCCGAGGCAGAGTTAAAATCTGTCGAGACAGGAGACATCACCATTTACGAACGGACTAGTTCTCAACAAAATGACGACGAGGAAGCAGTCGGTACAGAAGCCATCAGTACTTATACCGTAACCATAGCCCGCGGCTTTATCAACACCATGTACGCCTGTGGTTCCTCCGGACAAACTGAAGATGAAGGTACTTTCTGATTTTCATTCCAAATACAAACTAGGTGATCTATGCTAAAACTCATGCACTTCAAAGTGCATTTGACGACTACTGGCACTTATCGTTTATGATTAGAAATGAGAACACTTTTTTGAAAAATCTATGTGAAAAATCAATAAAATGCCATTCTAAAAGGCTCACTTCACTTTTGGGACGTTATGTGCTTAATGGGACTATAGTTACATTCGCCAAGAAGGTTATATTGTCGGTTACACAAGCTGTGGACTGGGTCTGTACGTATGTCAAGAGCATAACTAAAAAAAACTGTTGATGGATCTTCAAGTTTTTGATAGTTTAGTAGTGGTTGTGAGAACAAAGGTCTTGTTCGAAAACGGTTCACCTGGCGTTTTTCTACAGTGCTGCAGTAGACTCTGTATTTAGTGTGTTTGTATGTAGACATCATAACTCAAAGAACTTTTAATGGATCTGCATGATTTTCGGTGGAATCGGAGGTCAAGTTCAAATATGGGTCACCTTGCAGTTTTCTACGGTACTGCAGCTTGCTGTGAATGTATGCGTTTTCGTTTGAACAAAGGATGATACGAGGAGATGTTGATGGTTGTGCAAGATATAGTAGAAAGGTAGGTTTCTTGAACGGAAAGGTAAAGTTTGATGATGGGCCTCCTAGCGGGTCCCTCAGGTACTTCAGCGTAGCTTCATAGTTTGAGTTCAAATTTTCGGCAGATGCTACGGTCGTGATTTTGTGTGGTAGATAGTTTGTGCCACATAAAGTAAGTTGTGTACGTTTGGGCTTCCTAGCAGCTTGGTTGGACCTGCAGAGGGTGTTTTTAATATATTTGTTTCGACCTACGGACATGATTAACTAGAAATGGGGTCGACGGATCGTCTTGATTTATGGTACGTAGATAGCTTGATTGATGCCTGACATAATCGAATACTTATTGTGCAAATATGGATGCCTTTCTGAAATATTTTAATTGATAAATGGTATACCAAACTTTTTTTGTAGTTACTACTCTGTAGCGAAAGTCAGTGACTTCCGACATGAGTATTGTGGTCGATCATGTCTGTACTCAGGTACAAGTCAAAATTTGTATGGTATGCTGCCTGCTACCATGCGCCATGCCAAATGATGTGAATTTTTACATAGTAGCAGTCTTATAGGTAACATAGTATAACAAAACTCCACCCCCATCTTGAAGGTTTGGACCAGACTTCAAGCTCTTGTCAGTAAGCATTGGTGTCGTTAGCCTGGCTAACTTCCTAAAAGCAGACTTTGTTCAATTGGCGCGCTTATCTGATCTCCAAAAAGCAGACGTTGCCGTTGTTCAGCTGAGATAAAGATGGATATCGATGGGTACAAATTACGCAAATGTGGAGTTTATTTGCCTAAAAGAAAACACTGTATTTACGAAGTGGTATATGATGGTATTTTCATTCTTGTGGTATTTCAAATATAAATGAATGTGAACATAATCCGATTCAAATAATGCAAATCAGTGTCTCATGTACATAATCTGGGAGAAAATGCTACGAATGTCTTTTTTGCTAAGATTTGACTTTCATTCTTTGACCGATTTCGTCCTGTCTTGGTCTGTGTCATCGCAAGTATATATCAAAATCCTTTGATGAATTTGTCTGATCTGAAATTTGGCATGTTGGTAGTGAAAGAGGATACTAAGAAACCTGACTCAAACTGGAAACACCATTATTGCTTCACGGAGTTTTGTGTCCAACTTAGCCTCGGCGAGTACGCAGTAACTGCGTTTAACCCGTTCAAAACAGTCGCTAAAGAGATGGCGATCATGCATGACGATTATTTAGCGATCCCTGAGATATTTTGCCGCGTCTTTGGCGAATATGGCAAATTCTATTTCGCATCCCTAATTGTAAAAGTGCATATGTGATATCTGAGTTCCACTTTTCAACTTTATTACACAGAACAACCAGCAATTCCAACCGAAGACGAAGAAGGTGAGATTGAATGCATAGATGCTGATGATCCTAACAGTCACGTGTACCAGTCAGTCGACGAGGATGACATCGAGAACCGACGGCAGACTGGTATGGACTGTCGACAACCAACTGATAAGAAGGAAGATACTACTATACCCATTAAGGCACGGAAGAAGGCCACTGGTTTGCGTAACAACCCGTTGTACGCATCTAGTGAGCAGGTGAAAAAGAAAGGTACTGTTTGTCCACGAAAACTACTACGAACAAGAAATCAAAGATCTCATACCTCCCTCAAATGTTCGGCGAATTTTTTGCTTTATCCATTATTGCAAGTTTCCCGCTGATTCCATGCATTTATTGACAGGCTCCCACTAGGCAATGGGTGTGCAAATAGAAGAAAATTGCATCTAGTAGTTATAAGTGAGGAAACACAAACAGAACGTAAACTTGAAAGGCAATATTTGCGAGAGCACAGCACATACAACATATTTCATCCATTTCCCTCCCAACACCCACAATAATAACGCAAAATGAATTTTAACAAATACTCCCTGCATACAAGAATGGACTCTTCCAGCGGCGAATTGACCAACATGTCGTGCAAATTTCAGAATGTAAACAACTACAGCCTTGCGAAAGATTTCTTCTGCGGAAGAATTTCCGCAATCTGATAGTCCAGAAAATGTTGCATTACGCAGCGGACAGTTTTTCGGAACCAACTCAAGTTGTGCAAACGTTTCACAAATGTCCGCTGGACACACTGCAAATTTCTGATGCTTATTTCATACTGTTAAACTAACACATGCAGTACCACTTATACCACAATTACAAATAATTAGCCAACAAAAAGATACACAACGGCTTGTAGGGAGATGAGCCTTTGTGTACTCTTGGTGTACTCTTTGCGAAAACAAATAAACAAGACATTGCTATATATATACAGAGAGGAATATAGAGCATAACATTTATGATAGAAACACAGCAAGGAAAGTTTAAAAAAAAACAGGCAGGCATCAATTTTTAACCTTTTCAATTGATCATAACTTCAGTTTGACACAGTATTTACAGCACAAGGAAAGGAGTCAGGGGGCACTGAAGTTGTTTAAACCATATCCTGCCCTGCACACATGTAAGAGTTAGTGCTCCTAATTGGATTGACTATTTCAGCCAATCAGATCCAGTTTTGAAAATTCATGGATGTTTTGTAAGGCGTCTCTCATTGGCTGACTGAATTAGTCCACCTGGCCATAGGAATAATGATGTGACCATATATGGCAACACCATATATGGTCATATGAGGAAAACAGCCATTCTCTCCAAAACCCCCTCCTCCCAATCGTATTTCAAAATGGGGTATGCCAAAAATACGAATGAAGTTCTTTGAGTATTTGTTATATGTACCCCCGTAGCAAATTTAAGGTCATTCGGTTGTAATTCAAGAGCACATGAGGCCCAAATGTACAGTTTTGGTCTGAACAAGG
The DNA here is from genome assembly GCA_035149815.1 of Branchiostoma lanceolatum. Classification (NCBI taxonomy): domain Eukaryota; kingdom Metazoa; phylum Chordata; class Leptocardii; order Amphioxiformes; family Branchiostomatidae; genus Branchiostoma; species Branchiostoma lanceolatum. The sequence goes on from CM068880.1 coordinate 14,328,662, forward strand.
TAAAAAAATATAAATAAAATCATTTTAAGCCCCGTATCGAAAAAATGCATAAAAAAGCATATTTCACAAAATTTCAGTTCAAACAATGACGTTTTGAGGCTTTGTTGATACACTACATTTTTTCTTACATTGCTATCATCTTATGTAATCCATTGTTACTTTCCTGATTGCTCGGTGGTCAAATTCATGCTCAGAAACTCCCATGTCTAGCCGAATTCGAACGCTGTTCCACGATGTTCGAAATGACGTAATCGAATCCGAACGTGCGGTCGATTCGGGGTCACCTGCGGTCATTGGAAGTTCATACTGTAAATCTGCGCGGCCGGGCCCCTTTCCCCGCTTCAGGAAAAAAACTACGTTTGTCGCAAATATTACATGTTTTCTGGAGAGTATATCCATGCTGGCGGTTTGTTGTGGACATCTAACATGTAACGAAGCAACTGGTGTCGTTTTTTGTGACATTGAATATTAGAAGGATTATTTACGGCAGTGTTAATTACCCCTTCCCCCTATCCTTGCGGCATGACATGCGTTAAAACATCATAAAGGTACGGCTCCAAGAAACATCCACCTTACCTCATTAACGATTCAAAATGACCGTAACGGTTTTCCCGAGGTTTGTGTTTTTGGGATTTTTGAAAAATGTCCTTGATTTTGAATTATGGGTGATTGAGTGCGAAACATGTTTAAAAATGCAATTTTTTCACAGATTTGTCGATATTCACAATACTTAGAATAAGAAATAAAAAAATCCCCAAAACACAAAGTTTTTTTTTGTTCCTGGTCGACGAAAAATATGAAGATAAGAGATATTCATTGACATTTAAAGCCAGGCCTTTGCGATGTGTGCCTGAAAAAACGGTCTCCCTAAAACCTAAAAATATAGAAAAATCAACCATTCAGTGCAAATCGACGACATTTAAAGTTTGCAAAATCGCTAATTTCGTCTTATTTTTACAAAATTTTCCCGTCCCTACTATTTTGTTTGATTTATAAATGTTTTGCCGTTAGCCAAAACGTTGCCCCGGGTAACCCGATACCTTGTCGAACGCGCGTAGCAACGGAAAGAATACCCCAGTGACAGACCACCGTGTTTAGCATTAATATTTTTTGCTGATTTAATGACGTCATCGGTCAAAATCCAAGATGGCGGATTGAATCACATAAAATTGCATCATAATAACGTCATATTAAGTCATTATGACTAATTTTCTTTGGAGATTGGCACAATACTGTTGACCTTATAGGAGACGGTCTTGAGTAATTCCATAGGGGGTCATTTTTCACCCCAGCAAAAGTCATGTGCTGTTTTTGAGACCTGCCCTCTGTAACTCCTAAACTAATTGCATGGCCACCAAATTTTTTGAGGATGATGCACATGTAAATTGATATTACCATGACCACTTTGTCATTATGACGTAATATTACGTCTTTATGACGTAATTTCATGTGATCTTATCCGCCATCTTGGATTTTGACCTATAACGTCATCAAATCATCAAAAAAATAATCATTACATCAGGAAAGTTACATTGGATTACTTAAGATAACAATGTAAGAAAACTTGTGGTGTACCAACAAAGCCTCGAAACGTCATTGTTTGAACTGAAATTATTAGATTTTGTGAAATATGGTTGTCAAAAACACGTTGCCATGGCAACACGAAAAACGATGAACTTACTATTAATCTGAAATCTTTTTCAATGACATTTTATGACACATCACCAAATTTGGTGGCTCTAGCGTAAACCGTTCAGGAGTTATGCAACGTGAAATTTGGCGTGGGCCTAAAAAGTCCCCTCCCGGTCTACATACGGATATTTGAAAACGTTGTCCGCATAATCTTTTTGCATAAATTATGATAATGAACTGGAATTATTCATACCTGAACATGCCAAAACATAACTCTTACATTGATAAAGCAACGTACGGATAGCAATCAGTGAAAAAAGTGAACATGAAGATTTTACTGAACAAAACATTCTGGGGTCATTTTTTACCCCGTTCAGTCATATTAGTCGCAAAAAAGGGTTCGGGTGTTTGAGGGTTAAAGTTCATCTACATCGAATCTTATAGAAGTCATTCTGAATCAAAGTTAAACTGTAAATTGCCAACAAAAAAAATGAAACTTTTTTCGAATGTTCGACTAATCAGCTTCAGTCTTTGCCCAGGAATGAGTAATACACAGCTTCTGTGACGTCACATTTTGCTGATAGAATACGTGACTCGGTGAGCAGTGGATCGAAATTGTACATATGGCAATTGCTGTGATATAAAAGTTGCAGTGGCTCCATTGTCTACTTTTTTCATGCCAGTATTGAATTTTCCATAGATTCGTCCAAGACTTGCTGCATGGAGATTTCTCGTTCCTGTCTATTCCAAGGTGTCATCATCACTGTAATAACCACAGCACTGATTGGCTCTACTTTTCTAACCGTCCTGCATCTGACTTCAAAACCTGGGAACGAAACAAAAGCCGTTAAGAATATCACTTGATTTGCACTATTGCTGAGAAAAGTCTATGCGTCTAGTGTTGTAATAAGATAAAACTTGAATCAATTTAACGTAAACTATTTCAGCAAAGTATTTTCAGATTCTTCTTATTTCAGCAGATTTCAACAATCTAAACAGATACTGGTTATATCCATAAGATCCTAATTTGCGTAATTAATGTGCAATGCGCAATACTGCTTTAGCTGCAAATTGTGGGCATGCAAAGGTTTTTGAAATGTACAGTTTATTTGTATACTTTATGGTAAAATGTGTACTTAGGATTCTGCCAATTGAAAGGAAATGAATTTTACTCAAACTTACAATTTGGTAAATGTAATTTCGGTACGGATTTCAGAAAAGATTATTCTTACAGCAGTATTTCCATATTCAATGATAGCCTTATTTGAATAATCTACGGGTCGTATTGGAGATTAAACAATAAATCTATAAAGGTTATAAATATGTCTCCGAACGCTTGCTTCGATAGAATCCATTCCAAGTCAAAGCAAGGGTTGTCATAGTCATAATTTAGAAATATTTTTGACATTTATTGTGATTATCTGTGTAAGAGATTTGATACTTTTGAAATATTTCTTAAGTTTTCTAAAACTTGAGAAATATTAATGATATAGAATAGGATATTTCCAATAGTTTCTAAATGATGATAACAGCATTCTACCATTATTCATTAATTTCTACAATTTCTTATCATTTTTACCATTATTTTTAACATCTTTATAAATAGGTCAGAGGGCTGGGAAGTAAGCAATTCACATATTCTTGCAAAGTATAGGGAAGAAGGGACCAAGCAATGTTCTGCAGTGAAATCTAAAGATGTACAAAGACAGACAGAAGAGCCGGATCAGCATCTATTGTTATGAGGGCAGTCACCTTTCTACCATGGTTTACCATATTCAAAGAAATTCATACTTTTATTTTCAATCTTCTAGTAAAATTTAGATATTCTTATATTAGATTTTTTTTTTAAATTATTACAAGTATTATTAAAATACCTTCTTGTTGACTTGGAATGCACCCTTAATGTTTCTTTCGTTCTGCGTTCCTTTCCCCAGTGGTGACCCAGGATTCGTCGTGGGCTATGAACTCCACGGGAACTCCGTATGTTAACGACGGGGTGATATATGACGTCGGAAAAGCCTTGGATGGTGACATTGAGACCTACTGGAACCCAGTTTGTACGGCTCGGTACCAGAACAACTGGCACATCGTCCTGGACCTCGCAGCGCCGACAACTCTAACCCGCATCGCAGTCATCCACTGGGGACACACCAATCATGACATTGCGAAATTCAAATTGCAAAAGTCGGAGACTGTGTGTCCGTACAACTGGGAGGACGTCGTGTACATCACTGACGTGCAGGGAGGGACGGATCAGCACCAGCAATTCGGCGGTTTTCAGGAAACAGCGCGGTACTGGAGGTTCGTGGTCACTCGGACCCACACCGGCTGGCAGCCATGGCTCAATGAATTATATCTGTACCCGATAACTACACGTAAGAGAAATACTATTGTGGCTAATACATTTGTAGATACAAAGAAGGTGTACAGTGATTAGTCACATGTAATGAACGCCACATATTTCAAATAATCTTATCGTCAATCAAGCAAAAAGGTGCCAACATTGCGTCTGTATTTCTGATACGTACATCATGTAAATAGCATTATTGTCTACTGTGCAGTGAATTAACGTCAAGCTGCATCAAATCTTTTATCGACATTTTCAGAATCTGAGACGAATGTACGTTCTTACGTGCTTGAAACGTTATTTCGTTCGGATAAATGTCGTGATTGCATTTAACAATCGAACGCAAACGATAGGTACTGCATAAGTTACCAGCCTTGTCAGCCTTTTCTAGATCGCGTGCCTCACATTGCAAGCTTAGCATTTTATTTACGTTTATCTTCGTGACCCGTTCCCATATGTGATTCTGTCTCACATGGATTCAAAACAGTGTCACCATTCGCTAGGTCGTCGTAAACCCTGTTCCAGCATTATGCCACAGCAAGTACATTTTATTGATGGCATCATCTGCAGACTCCAAATCTAGTGCGCGCAGTTGAATAAAAAACACGCCGGGAAAGAAAACAACAAGACATCACATTTTCAAACTTATATACCATAAAGAATGGGAAAAGAATTGAAGCGATAAAACACGATATACACCAAGTATTGTATCAGTGTATTCTTAAAATATTAACTAAACACTGATGTCAACGTTAAAATAAGTAATCTATTATTAAATTAGATTCGGGTCTGTATAGCAAAACGACAGAGAGAAGGTTTCCCGCACACTGGGCACGGGTGTCTAGTGAGTCATGAGACACACTGACGCCGATTAACTTTGTTGGTTCTGCTTACTTTTCCTCAGCTGAAGGACTAGCTCTCGCTATCCTGTCTGTCTGACTGAATTGCCGTGCCTTAGAAATCATCCGTCTTCTTATTCTGTCTTCAACATACAGACGTTGCCTTTTCGTTGCCACTATATTATGCTCATATTATTTCGTATTAATCATCACTGCTATTATTATGATTTATTTCTGATTATTATTATTTACTACTGTACCTCTACCAACACTTCTATATCAAGTTTATGTATTCAATTGGTTTTTCACAAGTCCGTATGGGCTGGGCGACTTAATTGAGTCGCAGGACACGAAAATAAAACAAAACATTCATTCATTCATTCATACAGGCAGTTAGACAATACTTAAATACAAGTACTCAAACCGCATGACATTTAATTCAATTCTTCTATTTCAATTCAATTCTTTATTTGAACACCAACCGTGCAGAGATAGAAGACTTGATGGTGGTGATATTTATAATAAAACGGAGACTAACACTTATATTAAATATACATATACATACATATGTACATCCTTGACAATGACACAACAGGTGCCCATTATTGCACACTGGGTTTTACTGTTTTATGGTACAGTCTGAACCGACTGGTGGAGAAAAGAGTTCTGTTGTCTTTTTGTTCTTGCTGGGGGGATGGAGATTGTGTGTATGTTTCTAAGTGAACGTCCAGTAGTTGTAGATATGTAAGGGGGGGACAAAATCGTTACTTTATCTGACAATTTGTCGAATTTGTTAGTAGTTAAATTAATTTAAGAACAGCACATCGGATTACACGTCGTTGATAATAATGGCACAGCAAGTACAGACCATATTACAAGTTTGGCATTCTGTACAGTGTCTTACTTTAAGTTGGTTACGAGGGGAGCAATCTTATCACAGCTTGCTTACACAATAATTATAAAACGCATGTGTACGGAGTTTTTACCAGTCTTTTTTTTGACATCTAGAACGTTGTTGCGATAGAACTGGTCGTAGTGTTAGACATATTGTACTATTTTGGTAGGTTGGCCGTTGCCGAATGGTTAAATTTTTTTTTTTAAATTTCAAAACCCGGTTGAAATCAATGCGCGCGCTGATGTCATCAGTTTAATTTACTTGCTATGGACTTAGCATGTCCCACTTGAAATTCAGGAAGGCATTTAGTAATACCTCTTTGCCTGGCTTTTATCGACCTGCAGATTGCCAGGTTGGAGATGGTGCATCCTACCGAGGAACAGTCTCAGTGACCGACACAGGCATAACGTGTCAACACTGGGACAGTCAGACACCTCATGGACACGACAGGACACCAGCTGATTATGTGTCATCAGGACTGGAGCAGAACTACTGCCGAAATCCTGACGGTGAAGCCGGAGTTTGGTGCTACACCATGGATCCGAACACGAGATGGACTTACTGCAAAGTGCCAGTATGTGGTAAGGTCTAGTTCTGTAACATTTTAAAATAATTTAAAAAAAAAAGAATTTTTGTAACCTGTGCCATTAAAAAAAGAACTGATTTTTGTAACCTGTGCCATGGCAACAAATAAATTGAAGTTACGTTTGTTCAAAGTACTGTTGTAAGGCACAATTTTGACATTGAGATTGTGCCATCAACAAACTGCACGTTAACAGGGGCTGTTAACAGCTCAAAGGATATCACATTATTATAATGGCTTATTAAACATGAATAAAGTCTTGCAAAATCTATTCTAAAAAGTTGTAGATTTGCCATCATTTGAAAGAAACACTCAAGGTGTAACAGCCTCTAGTTCGAATATTTACCTAAAGATAGTTATTTGTCCATCCGAAACGTAAGGCTGTAATCTTGAAAATAGGACAAGCAGTTTTATTTTAGGCAGTGGAATTTCCTGACTTTAAGTTCCTACGTTGCATCTGATCGGGAAAAAAATGTTATAAAACCTATCGCCCTTTGCATGAAAATAACTAAAAGAAAATGTTCATAAACCGCAATATTGACTTTTAAAAAGTCTTATGATGATAAGAATAGGTTCATTTATGTTCAATATTGTTCCATTAGAATTTCCAGATTTATAAATGTTGTGGATCCTTCAGAGTAAACGAGTTTTATTAATGGGTCAGTCTTTTATTTTATGAAAACTTGCCTTCACTATTATAGCTGCCCGGAGTGCCCGCTGCCCAGTCGGATACAGACTGATCGCCAGGACCTGCATCAAGCTCGATTTCCGACTTAAGTCCTACCAGACCGCCGAGGCGGCCTGCAAGAGGGAGGGAGCAGAACTTGCCATGCCTAAAACAAAAGAACTAGACGTGGCTTTGAGAATCCTTGTCCGCACAGAAAGCCGCAGGCAGTCCTATTGGTTTGGCCTGAAAAACAAGGGGGGATTTCTTCTACATCAGAGAAACTGACAATGGGCCGACGGGTCTTCACTGGGCAACTACAAAGTAAGTTTATAATACCATGCCTCGATTGCGTTTAGTAAATGTATTTTATGAAAAATACTATTAAGAAAATCTTGAGCAAATATAGAAAATCTTATTTCATAACTTTTCAAAGTGCTTATTAATGTGATTTATGTTGTCAGATGTTATTGCTGGGGAAGAGATACTAGAAAGATACTGGGGAAGAAAACAATAACATTGATTAAGCCTACATTGATATTTTCAGAATTCTAGTGATCTATAAGAGCTATGATTACTTGAATGGCCTTTCTTTAGAAGAAAAACAACAACTCGTTTTACCCTCAGTTGCAGGTGTTGGAACATCACTATGTTTCGTCTAATTTTAACTCAAACTTTATTTTAAATCATTTTTTTTTTAAATCGTGGAATAATATTTGTACAAAATAAATTATTATGTTCATAGATATGCTCACAACAAGGAACGTTTCCTTCATTTAAAAACAGAATCGGGTTCGTTTGTAGCTAAAAAGGACAGATTTGTCGCAAAAACATATCACTCAGATGAAAATTCTTTTTTGGATTGTGGATAGAAATGAGGAATTATGTTTCTTAGGCTGAAAATTGAGGAGCAACAATTTATCCAGAGGCTACTCGAGGGGCTATCATTATAAGTTTTGTAATGCAACCGCTCCCTAGCCCAAGTTTAATGTGAATTTTCCAATATAGGTATATTCAAGAAAAATATCTGTAGATTCTGAACTCTGGATTCAATTCGCTCTTCCTCAACCCTTTTGTAGCGGACCTTTTGGATTGTGGAGTTAAGAAAAGGGCACTGATAGTGGAAAATACGTTTTTTCTTTAAATTTAAATTAAAACTGTTTTTACCTTTCATAACAGAGTTGGAATCCAGGAGAGCCAGGCTTCACTTTCAAGAGCGCGTGCGTTCTCTACTGCTCAGGTCTCTCGGGTTGTCCTATGTGGGATGCTGAGTACTGTGATAAAATACGCCGGTTTATCTGCCAAACGCCCCTTACATAAATGGGGAAACTGACAGACAAACAAAACATGCCGGCTCAGCCGAGCTTTGTCTGATCAGTAAAGCTTATCAATGACATGCTGATATATGTATATCAAAGTCAGCCAAATGTAGTAAATCACCTGTATTTTGTGAATTATGATGACTACAACATGTCCTAGCTGTAAAGTGATGCGTCATTTCCAGTATCGGTTAATATTTGTAAAATGCATGCAAAAGAGGTTTTTTTTCTATCCATAGCCCCAGTTCACAGCTTAGCAGCTGGGCTGTCAATTTTTACTTGACAGGACGCAGGAAGCTTAAAAATATGACCCAATATTTTTTTTTGTATGACTGACCTGCTACAACATAGAAATATGTTGTTATTTTGCGACGTTTCGACACATGAAAATAGTGTAGTAAATTTTTTTTTTGTAGTTTGAATAGCCTGTTTTGCATAGTATGTCTTTGGAATAGTATTCAAAATCTGTGCATCACATTTGTTATCGGGTGATTTTTTGATAGAGGGGTGTCGCAATTAGAAAATACCGTTTCTTCTTGGTAGGCACGGTATTTTTTTGTATATTATGAAACTGCAATTACATTAGTCAGCTGTTGAATATACCAGATTTGATCTCAGCATAAAGGAATTTTTCTTTTCTTCTTTGTTATAATGTATAATTGAGACCCTGACAAATCAGCCTATACAATCAGTACAAATCATACCATAGATTTTCTAGTGCATCAAATTCAGAATTCATCTTTAGATTTTTAGGACATGTCACCCACAGAATCAGTAGTGCCCAATAAGGTATTATTTTGCTCCTATCTGCTAAACTGTTAATTTCGGGATTTCTGGGACTGGGGTGGGTCATTAGGACCCACCTAACGTCTAAAAAGTATGGGGTATGCTCATTAAATTTTCAAGGGGTAGCTTGTGTACATAAAAAACATCAATATTGTTTATTTCCTTAATTGATTTAATTGCGCGAATTTTCATTAGTCTAGATGGTCAATTAAGCTTCGGAACAAAACATCGTCGTTTCTGGTTATTGAGAATGCCTTTCAAAGGTTGCAGAATGAGGTTCATATATGCTATACGATTAAACAAGACTCTATTTGTTTGAAGCGTAAGCTGTTGTTCTATCGAAAGCTATTGCGATAGACAATAGAAACTAAATGTATATAAGATTGAAAGGCCTGACCTTGTTTATTGTCAAAAAGTTTACAGATCTCAATAAAAACATACTTTAATGTGCTTTTTCACTTATTAATGTAATATGATGACAGTTCATTTTCATTAGAATTGAAAATGTGTATGATTAAAGAAATAACCCTGTGTAGTATTTCAATTTACATTATCTTGTATACATGAATGTTTTAGATGATCATGTGTTATGCTTACTATTCAAGGACGTGCTGGCATTGAGTAGGTGTCAGACCAAAAACTACAGGAAAAGAGGCAAAAGAAAAACTGGGTGCAGACCACATAAATTATTTTGCCATAACTTACTTTAATAGCTGAATATTCATCACATTGTTCCGAGAGACAGTGCTCGGGAAAGTATAATTCGTCATGTTAAGAATTGCTGGAGCATTTCAAAAGTGTTAAGCAAACAGACATAGCATTTGTAATAAACTATAAAAATGTCAATTGTTGTTCGTGTTCTTCTTTGTTTGCAATAGTATGGATTTTCCAAAAGTATCTTAGATTTTAAACGAAATACCGTTAATACCATGAAATACCCGTATGAATAAGGAGAATTGGTAACCTACCTAAAACAAATTATTTCTCCTCTAAACGTAAGAAACAATATGTGAATCAAAAGACATTTATGTTTATTGTTCATTTCAGGCTCGATGGCCTATATGACAAACACATACACATGTACATAGGCAAACACATCTAGGAAATATTGTTGAATATAACAGTTGGTGTTGCACTTTAATAACAAAAATAGCCATAACACGGGGAGGCCTCCTTACCAAGGACGGACAGTCAAAAGCAGTGTCGCCATTGATGCTCATGTATGTAATACGTTCACAATTAATCCTTGCTAGAACCAAGGGTAAGGAATGTTAGAATTCATTCTCTGAATTTCAGTAATGAGTTGTGTAGCCCAACTGTTAACCACACTACTATAAAGTCGTCTCACATTATTCAAATACACCTGAACTTCTCTCTCTAACCCAGACATGATTTCAAAGAAAACTGGAACACGACATGACCTATTTGTTGTTTACTCCTATTTGTTGTTTGATAAACGTCTATGCATATGCTTCTTTTGACGATTTCAGGAGAGCTTTCGATAATATATAGAGAGAACTAGAAGACTTTTGCTATAAATTATTTTGCTCAGGAATAGGTGGCAGATTCTATGAATTAATCAAAACTATGCATCATAACCCCTAGGCTATCGTCAAAACCTCCGCAGGTCTCACTCCATAATTTGATACAAACAAAAGTGTAAGGCAGAGGTGTAATTTTAGCCCTGATAATTTTAACCTAGAGAAACATTTAGAGAAACCTGGCTGTTTACCTCCACATTTCACAATATTTTTTTGTCTCTTGAGCCTGTTTACTTTACACCAGGTACGTGGTGATTATTACAGAGAGACAGCTGAAAAGATTACTAATTTCTATAGACAGACTTAGTATGTTTTGCATGGAATGTAAATTACAACGAATCATAAAAGAATCGTATTTATTTTGTAACAAAATTCAAGGTCAATTCAAGGCCGTGATTTTTTCTTTAGCTCAGAGAACTTTAAAAATAAAAGGTTTTACTGTAACTTGATGTTGTGTTGTCATCGTCGGGCACAAAAAACAAAAAAAATTAAAACAGATAGTGCTAGGTAGCCTTAACTGAATGCTCACATTTGCGTTCTGGGCTTCTTGCAAAATTATACAATGCTAGCTGTTTTTTTACCATGCATTCTCCCTGTGCTGGGCGTTTTAGCCCCTCTTGAAAGATAGTTATTTCTCTCCCAAGTAATACTATAGTGCTATCGAACATCAGGAAGCTGGGAGTCTCTACTTTTACAAAATATCTTGCAATCTTTACCTAGATTCAGTAATAATGATTTACAATGGCAATAATGCTATAAAACATGATATTTCAATACAGTTTCTGTAATAGCATTTAAACCATATAAAAAGTACTATTATCAAAGCTACAGCATCCCTAAAACATCGTGACAACATCATAGCTACCAATATGAGAAATAAATTTACCAAGGTATCACTACATTTGAGTTTATGGCTAGGTATTGTCATGGAGACACGGGTAGACTCTTAAGAGCCTTCCCAACAAATGCTTAGAGCCGCAGGACAAGGGTTAAAGAGCGTTGGAGTTAAGCTGACTAATGCCAAGTCAGAGTATCCCTAGCAATAGATAAAGTGTTGTTGTCTAAACTTATTAAAATTCACATTGATCACCCATATATAACATGATACAAAGTATAGGTACGAGGTTATTTTTCTACCAAAGAGACAACTGTTGTTTCTGCTGTTTCAGAAATGCAATGTTAAGAAAAAAAAAGAATTGCTTTCATCTATTTTCTGAAATGAGATCTTTTTGCTTAGCCCATAATCATTAGGTGGCTTACAGAAGATGGCCTAGGGTTATGCACAAACTGCCTTATCTTCATGAGTTCAAGTAAAGACGTCACTACAGGTATGTTAGCATCAACTTCGTTTATCCCACTACAGACAAAACCAATTATGAAATTGTTATGCCCATAAGATATAACTGGTTTATTTTATGATGCATCCTATTTCGTAGGCAGTGAATAAGGTGTTCTAACTTAAGCTGTTTAATCAAACACAGAATCGAAAAGTCAGGCCGAATAAACTTTTTTTGCATATTTCCTTTTTGGTTTCTGCATTATAATCGAAAGTCAAATGACCCGAAAAGTGTTGATTAAGGCTTCCACGCGATAAATACCAGTGATATATAGAAATATATTGATGAAAAAAGGAAGTTATAAATAATAAATCAAGATAGAACTTGAGGAATTAGGAAACAAATGAGGTAAAAAATTAAGAAAAGAGAAAGAAGACGAAAGGATGAAAAAACAAAACGTCTCTTTTAAATGATTACAAAAGAAGCGACAGTAATTTGATTTTATTGAAAATGATCAAAACTAAGTTAACATATAACCAGCAAAGAAAACATCTGCATGTTGGTTTATAGGATAAGCCATTTTGATTTAACAAGCAATTGTCTACATCATGTGCGCGCGCACACACACGTTTGCAGCTGTTTGGCTGAGATTGCCGCTGTAAAATAATAACCATATATGAATTCTGTGACCTTGCGTGGGATGTTACGAGTGTTGGGGTAGCAATAATCATCGTTTGTGTAGCGTACCGACCATTTGATTCCATTTATTTTCAACTTCAAACAAGTTGTATGTCATTTGATAGGTTTAACTACAGCAATACCTAGTAACATTCTCCCTATTTTTGAAATCTAAGATCCATACGAATTTTAAAAAAATGCAAAGATAACTATACAAAACGAGCGAATCTATGGTGATGTTATTTATTCATTCTATAAAGCAATGTCAGCATGTTTTGTGGCAAAGAGGTAAGGTTTTTGAATTAAGCTTTTTGACCTAGGTTTCAACCAAAGTTGGTGTACTAAGTTAACAAATTTTACATATTGCAAATATTGCACTTTTTGTAATTTCCCCTCACGTTTCTTCAATTATTTTTACCAGTTGGATGCAGACAGAAAAGTGTACGTCACTTGATTAGGGAACGCTACTTTCGATTTATCTTACAGCCTTTTTTGATTAAGATTGTAGGCTTTGTGGCTGGTGTCTTTACTTTGTTTTGGTAAAGGTTTATATCTTCATCTCATTTTTCATCCTATATTTTTCCTATCAATATACACAGAAGCCTTTTGAGGAAAGTGTAGAGGTAAAATGAATCCATCATAAGCACGGAACGTACTTTGTATAGGCCTTGAAAAAGTCAAGGCATAGGTAGCTGCTAAAACCCGTATACACCTAAATGGAAAGGCAACCTCACTCTTTTTTGAAAATTTATCTTGCAAACATCACCCACACAAATATTTCATGTTGGTTTCTGTATTATCATGGGAATGCCAAATGACCCAAAAAGTGTTGTCTTAAAATTTTTCACGTGAGAACTGACAGAGATCGATAGAAAGAAATTGATAAAGAAATAAAGATGCAAATCAAGAAATCTAGACAGATCTTACGAAATTAGAAGAAAGAAAGGAAGTAAGAAATAAGTCAGGACCCCTCTTGGTCCTATTCTCTTCTTAGCTCTCATCGACGACGCTGCAGACGATGTCACCTGTCCTGTATGGAAGTATGTCGACGACATGAACTTACTTGAGACGAGAACACTTCGCCAGTCTCCCATCCCACAGGATGCGCTCGACGACCTCTGCCTTTGGACACAAAGAAACTACATGCTCTTAAACGGTGGCAAAGGTTTAACCATGCACGTGACCTTCGCCAGGAACCCACCTCTCCCACCCCCTCTCCAAATCAACGATTCAGAACTGGCTGTTGTCCCGAGCCTCAAAGTGCTTGGTCTCCACATACAGAGTGACCTCCACTGGGATAAACAGGTTAATGGCATGGCAGCAAAAGGGGGCAGAAAAATCTTCCTTCTTAAGCGGCTCAAGAAGTTTAACCTGCCCCAAGGTGATCTGGTAGCAATCTATATTGGCTACGTCAGGCCAATATTAGAGTACGCCGTCCCCGTCTGGAACTCCGGCCTGACCAAACACCAGTCTGACCAACTAGAACGGTTGCAGAAAAGGGCGTGTCGCACCATCATGGGCAGCAGTTACAACGGATATTCACATGCGCTGGAACACCTCGGCCTGTCAACACTTGCTACCAGACGAGAACAACTGTGTCTGAAGTTCGCCAGATCCCTGTTGGACTCCGAGTTCAGGGACTGGCTTCCACCACCCAGGACTCAGATCACTGGCAGAGTGACTCGAAACAGCCATAAACTGAACTACCCAAAAGCCAGAACGACCCGGTACTTGAACTCTAGCATACCGTACCTGACCCGGCTTATCAACCAATATGATCAATAATTGTCGTCTGTAAATATATAATCAAAATGTCGAGTTTATCCTTTGTCTGTCCTACGAATTGAAATGACGGTTGAAGTCATATTTGATGTTTACGTACGTATATGGCACCGGCTGTATTATATACGATTTTAATCATTGTGCATTGGTTTTAATTCAGTGCTATGCACTGCGACTGCCAATAAAATCATCTTGTATCTTGTATTGTATCTATACTTCTCCGGGAAATCGGTGTTCCGTCGCTTTTCCTTTTTTCCTTAATGCCTTGAATGTTTTGTTGTTATTTTAGTCAAACTTGTTGGCTTTGCATGGTATTCCCATTATGAAGTCCAATTTTTTAAAACAAATCCAATTTAACACACAGCAAGGTTGCCGTGCTTCGGGTCCAGTGAGATAGTGGCTTGACCTTTACCCTATTTTTCACTTTCCGTTAAACTGGGATGATTTGACGTCCTTTTGTTGCCGTTGTCTGCTGACAACACCGACATTTCTGTCATTCAGAAACAACACTGTCCCACAACCTCTTCCAGACAGTTCTATACATTTGATTCTATTTTCTTCTTCTTCAGTTCGCGACTATGTCTAGGCAAGGGTTAACTCAAGCAAGGGTCACACAAATCCAATCTAGGACGCAACGACGTCCACGTGACGCAAACTAGTGAGAAAACAGCTTTAAGTCCCTATATCACTGGACCGTGGCACGTTGGCTGCCACGCTGCGTCCTAGATTTATTTGTGTCACCCCTGAGGAATGCATTATGACTAGGATCAGACCATACGTTGTGCCTACGGTGTTGAAAGATTTTAAATTTTGATCATGCACTTTTCATATCAAGCCGAAACAACTATCTGGTGATAAAGCTACATCTAACGTATCGATACTTGAATACCACTAACGACATCAAATGGAGACTGTTGCAGGCCAACAACATGGATATTATATAACATGATCAGACAACTACATTTGAATTGCGTCACCAATTTCTCCTGACCTGCATACGCCCACCAAAAAAAGTTAAATAGAGGCCCTTCCACACCATCCCCTCACTTTATTCTTCCTACCGACCCGAGGTGTGTAAGAAAGAAGATCTTCAAGAGACAATCTTACAGTGATCTTCCTGACAAGAAACTCGGTAAGTAGCAACACCGTGACAGCATAACGACAACTTGCGTCATTTTTGCAACCGCGATCTTTTTTAGTTGTCCGTGTGCCTGTTTTCTCATCGCAGAAAAAGGTTACGCCGCCACAAAAAATGTCGCCGGTTTCAACGCCGCGCCACGGGGGGTCCTTCAAAATTACAATATTTCTGTATCAACAGGACTAGAGAAGGAATTTGATATGTATATCATCATTGACAAATGTGATTGACACGTACAGAAAAAAGGATAGTTTTTTTTTTTCCAGAATGCTGTTAGTTAATTCTCAATTAACGGAAAACTCCCGGGGCCCGGATTTAGGTGAAGTAGCGTTACCCAATAAATGACAGACTTTTATATTGTACAGTGCTCGCTAACACAAACCAGTAGGACGAAGCTACAATCACGGACGTATCTTTTACATGCATAGTTATGTCTGAATCGTGTGTAACGTTGGGATTTGTTTGATTATTCCACATAGTTCATCCAACCATTCGAAGATGAAGCTGTCCGTGTGTGTCCTTTTTCCTGAGTTGCCTGGTGCTCGCCGCGGCCATCCCTGCTTCGCGAGAGGAGGGCCTGCAAGGCCTGCTGACCGAGTTAAAAGACGTGGTGGTCGGGATAGAAGGCCGGTACATTATCATCATTATTTATGATTTTTTGGTTGAAAACCGGTAAAGCGACGTAAGGTGTAAGTTGTAACACACCTGTGCTGTACTGTAGGTACAAGCTGCGTAAGACCGAACTGTAAGGTTCGATCCACCCACACCGGGATTGATGCTATCATACATGTGACACAAACATTGTCAGTCGTAGACTTCATTTCACTTATTGTCAATGTCACCTGTTTCCTCGTCTTGCCTTTAGTGTTTCTTACTTTTGCGTTTCTTCTTTTGTCTTAAAAGAACAACTGGTGGCGATGGAGAAGCGAGGCCTGGCTGGGGCTGAGAAAGACCCGCTTGCCGAAATGGAGGATCTGGAGACTGCTGAGATTAAAAAACGCGGACCCCCTGGCAGCATGCGGGATTGAAAAGTTTCATTCGGTTGGTAAATAGATGATAAAAGTCCTCCACACACAACCAAATAAATGTTACAGCCGCCGTTTCCATAGTCATTTTCTACTTTCCTCAGGGCAATAATGACAGACCCAGCAGCTGGAGGTACATCCTGACGTCATTATTTACTCTTCAAGCAGTAGAGAGGTTCCGGCTGGCTTTTGACGTGATTTTAGGCCTCTTTGTCGGGCTTTCCGAAAGCCAGACAAAAACACATAAAAACACGTCAAAAACCGGCCGGAACCTCTCTCCTGATTGGAGAGTATCATTATTGCCCTGAGGGAGGTGACACGTCTACAAAATTACAAACGTTGGCATGTAGATTCCTCTTGTTTCTCGAGATCAATAGGAATTGACAGACCCGTGACTTTATCTGTTGAACAGTGTTCTCTTGACATATTGCCAACCGAGTGAACATTACAATTGAAACAAATGCTCTGACATTGATAATATATTTTAATCACTGATACTTTGACTCTATCTAAAATTAGCAGGGGGTTTCGGTGGATATAATAATTTAAATATCATTTGACAACGACTTACGGACATATGCGTGTGAGTTTAAAAACTGAAGGAATGACACTTAATGTTTGAATATGAAAAGATCATAATAAAACAGGTGACTGGTTTAAAACTTAACCCCGTGTTGTTGTTGTGTTTTGAAAACATTAACAGCTGAACCTGGGAACATTAGGTAGTCTTTCAATGGATGTGTTTGAAGTGAGTAGCTAGAAATAAGTTATAACTAAACTCAACACAAATGTTTGGCAACTTCTCTAGTATTTGAGGAAATGATACTGCTTTACTTTCTCATTCATGGTTACGAAGTAATAGCTGACCATAGTTACGCCCCCCCCCACCCCATACTTAAAGCATTATAGACGAATTGCACCGATCTAAAATTCAATCTCTTTATTGGAATTTTCAAACTTTACATTCAAACTATAGGGCACTTGGTGGGTATTTGAGGAAATGATACTGCTTTACTTTCTCATCCATGGTTACAAAGAAATAACTGACCAAAGTTACGCCCCCACCCACCCCATACTTAAAGCATTACAGTCCAATTGCACCGGTCTAAAATTCAATCTCTTTATTGGAATTTTCAAACTTTACATTCAAACGATAGGGCACTTGGTGGGTATTTGAGGAAATGATACTGCTTTACTTTCTCATTCATGGTTACGAAGTAATAGCTGACCAAAGTTACGCCCCCCACCCACCCCATACTTAAAGCATTACAGTCAAATTGCAACGGTCTAAAATTCAATCTCTTTATTGGAATTTTCAAACTTTACATTCAAACGATAGGGCACCTGGTGGGTATTTGAGGAAATGATACTGCTTTACTTTCTCATTCATGGTTACGAAGTAATAGCTGACCAAAGTTACGCCCCCCACCCACCCCATACTTAAAGCATTATAGACGAATTGCACCGGTCTAAAATTCAATCTCTTTATTGGAATTTTCAAACTTTACATTCAAACGATAGGGCACTTGGTGGGTATTTGAGGAAATGATACTGCTTTACTTTCTCATCCATGGTTACAAAGAAATAACTGACCAAAGTTACGCCCCCACCCACCCCATACTTAAAGCATTACAGTCCAATTGCACCGGTCTAAAATTCAATCTCTTTATTG